>OV121085.1:23163405-24638570 GCA_921293015.1 Phorcus lineatus
ATTTCTAAGTGCATATTAAGGCAAATTATATACAGAAATGAAGCTAACATATTACTCTTTATGTCACAATAGATTTCATTAGGATAACACTTCCTAAATGAAAGATATAAATTATGCAAGCAGGGTGCTGATAACCAGATAATGAGACCCCCACAGTCATATTACTAAGCTAATAGCAATCACACGTGCTGAGCGCATGAAGGCGTCACAGTGACGTCCCCGCTGAAAAATTCACTCACACTCTTTATTTCCAACTTTATAAATCAAATGTTTGCAAATCAAATATGGAATTGAAGGCAATTTATTCTTCTTTTCGAATATATAAATACATAACAAGTGTTTGCCTCTAACATGGCAATGTCCCTTGCCGTTATGAGATATTTGGCATAATTAATATTATCGCATTAACAATGTAACAATTTAACTGAGTCTTCCGCAATTGAAACCTGTCACCAAATATGAACGCTCTAGGTCCTAAGCTTTAAGAGATACCGCGTTAACTATGTATTACACAGTGGTCAAAGTGTCGTGGTGACCTTGAAAATGAGGTCAAGGTCATCAAAGTCGACTGGCATCTGAGTCTTTCGCCATTGAAGGCTGTCAACAAATATGAACACTATGTGCACATTAACAATGTATTAGAAATTGGTCAAAGTGTCGTAGTGACCTTGAAAATGATGTCATGGTCACCAATGTCAATTGGCTTCTGAGTCTTCCTCCATTAAAAGCTTTCACCAAATATGAACACTCTAGGTGCTAAGCTTCACAAGATATCGCGTTAACAAGAATCCGGACTCCGGACGTAGTGTCGTGGTGACCTTGAAAATGACGTCAAGGTCACCAAAGTCGACTGGCAACTGAGTCTTTCTCCATTGAAAGCTGTCACCAAATATGAACACTCTAGGTGCTAAGCTTCACGAGTTTGTCGTTGTGACCTTGAAAATGACGTCAAGGTCACCAAAGTCGACTGGCGTCTGAGTCTTCCTTCATTGAAAGCTGTCACCAAATATGAACACTCTAGGTGCTAAGCTTCATGAGTTATCGCGTTAACAAGAATCTGCATGGACATACTTTGTGTCGTGGTGACCTTGAAAATGACGTCAAGGTCACCAAAGTTGACGCGTCTGAGTCTTCCTCCACTGAAAGCTGTCACCAAATATGAACACTCTAGGTGCTAAGCTTCATGAGTTATCGCGTTAACAAGAATCCGGACGTACGTACAGACGCCGCTGAATTCATAGTCCCCCGTTCCGCGTTGCGGCAGGGAACAACAATCTATTGCACTGGAATTAGAAGGTATGACCAATAAAAAGTGGGTGGCTATAGCTAGTGAAAACAGACTTTGATAATCGCCTTACTCATTTCCACATGATTTTTAATTTGCTGTGAATATGTTCAAATTATACATGGAAATGAAGATACTTATTTCTTCTCTACGATAATATAAAAATTAAAAAATGTACAACTTGGTTTGGAACATATATAGTGTGCAAAGATGGTACCCTCAAGTATTTGAAAACACATTTTGATAATTGCTACATCGCTCCTTTATGTCTCATTCTCATTTGAAAATTCTATATAAAATTGAAGACTATCCTATCCTCTTTAATGTCATATGAAGGTCAGATGATTTGGGGTTTAATGTTGCTTTCATGAGTATTTCACTTATATCGCAGCTGCTAGTATCATTGCAAGGAGAAAGCCCGCAAAACCATTGTGGCAATGCATTGCGGTGAAACCTGTGAAGATAGCTAACCATGGGTGGTACTGCGCTGAAATTCTCTGTAGCATTGCACCCAAACCTTACTGCGTGTAGAACAGTTCCCTACTGCAGACGACAACATTGCAGAGCCCCCTATCGGGTTTAGAACCACAGATCTATTGATCTGAAGCCGAATGTGCTAGACACTGCGGCATCCTGCCCCCTTTTGTAATATGAAAATTTTGATAATGCACCCTGTGGTTGAATAGATAGGAAGCTTAAAGGAAAGGGAGATGAAAAAAATTGTTTCTCAGTTCACAAAATTTGAATAGAAATTGCCTGTTTGTTACATGTTTGATGGGTCTTTACTGATTTGTGTGTACATACAAATTTTATATGGAAATGAAGATCCTCCTTTTTTCTTTATTGTGCCAAAGAGGTTATGTGATAATTATGAAGTTGTCACGCGGTTTGAGCGTGCATCCTTTTTCCCGCCTCTCATCTAATGTACTTTAATAAAATGTCACCAATTATTGTATATATCGAAAGTACATATTATGTACTTTACATTCATGTATCGATTTTTATCATTCATGTCTTCATTTGCCAACTGTGGCCATTTTTATGTGTTTGAATGTCATTTTCATGTCCCATTTATCCGCCTTTTTCCATGTAGCATTAATATGTCAATGCTCATGTTATATATATTTATATCTACTTGTAGAAGAGTTTGTGCCCTTTGCAATAAGCCATTGTATGGCAACAGAACCCCAATATTTATGGAGATAGAGCTATTTTAGTTTAGTAAAGAAACACAACTTCGTATTATCTGAAAAGTTAAGCTACTATCTTCCCATGATGCCCAAGGCGGCTTTCACTGAAATCCCCACTCAGCCTTTAAATAGCGAGCTAAGCTCTGGTACCTCAGTCTTGAATTGATCTTTGTGGGGAGGTCACATATGGAGGGGCGGATGGACAGAACCCTTGGGAGTCGGATGTTGGTCTGGTGAGGTTAGTAATCCTTTATTTCTCTGTACCTTTTTGGAGTATGTGATCACTTCCTTATATTAAGAGACAAATTAATAACTGAATTGTGAATTCTGCTATTTAATGTTAATAATTATGTTAGTACCCACTGTAAAATTGTATCACTTGTATATGGGCCGGAGGCCTTAAGTACAATAAACTTCTTTGACTTTTGACTTTGACTTTGACTTACAGTTTTAACCTTACCTTCCCTACCATTATTTTATAAGTTCTACTATACCCCAACTAGTGTTCTTATTTATTTACTCACTCAAGTAGTGATTAGGGCTCATCTAAAGTACTGTGTGCTTGTTGTTTATTCATCCCTATTTCGTCCATCCGTGACCCATTAAGCATCTGTATATTTGACGCCCGTGTTGATTTGTTGATTGATGTTATCTCGTTAAGACAGCTATAAGCTTGTCTAGTTATTTCACTGTCTGGGTATTAGCGATGCTACTGTGATTCCTTACTCTATGCTGTCTATTTGTTTATTCACGAGTCGTTGACTCCCCTAATGAGTGTTAACTCCTGTTGAGTTGTTTACGGGTAGCCAGTTGTCGTACCCAGTTATCCTCCTGATTAGACTGCAAATAAATCACTTCATTCACTAATTGCTTCTCTCTTAATTACTTTTATTGGCTTGATTATTTCATTTTCTTATCTTTCTGCCAGATAAACGGGTCTCGTCTGAGTTTAAATTTCGTTACACTGTGACAGGCGTGACAAAGAGCCAAAAAATAGTAAAAACTTAAGAATAAAAAAGTCACCTTTTTGTGGCACTTGCTGTACCTTTATTATCCCCCCCGCCTTACAGTGTAAGCGGGAATATATAGCGTTCATTCTGTCCGTCCATCAAATATTTGTCCAGAGCATATCTCCTAAACTATACATGCCAGCTTCACAAAACTTCATACATTTATCGACCATGACCCCTAGATGTGACTTTTGAGGGTTAGATCAACAAATGATTTTTATTTTTTGCCGTTTCTATGGAAACATAAGTAAAACACTGACTCTTTGACCAAGTGCTTTGTCCTGAGCATATCTCCTAAAATATACATGCTATCTTAACCAAACTTCATACACTTATCAACCATGATCCCTAGATTTGGCTTTTGAGGGTAAGACCAACAAATGATTTTTATTTTTTGCAGTTTTCTTTGAACAGGACTAAAACAATGAATCTATGACCAACTCCTTTGTCCGGAGCATATCTCCTAAACTATACATGCCAGCTTCACAAAACTCCATACATTTATCGACCATGACCCCTAGATGTGCCTTTTTAGGGTTAGACCAACAAATGATTTTTATTTTTTGCAGTTACCATGGAAACATAACTATAACACTGACTCTATGACCAAGTCCTTTGTCCGGAGCATATCTCCTAAAATATACATGGTATCTTCACTAAACTTCTCACGAATATCAACCATGATCCCAAGATGTGCCTTTTAAGGTTTAGACCAACAAATGATTTTTATTTTTTGCGGTTTCCATGGAAACAGAACTAAAACAATGAATCTATGATTAAGTCTTTTGTCCGGAGTGTATCTTCTAAACTATACATGCTATCTTCACCAAACTTCATACACTTATCAACCATGATCCATAGGTGTGACTTTTGAGGGCCAGACCAACAAATTATTATTATTTTTTGCAATTTCCATGGAAACATTACTAAAACAATGTCTCTCAGACAAAGTGCTTTTTCCTGAGCATATCTCCTAAACTATACATTCTAGCTTCAACAAACTTCATACACTTATCAACCATGATCCATAGGTGTGACTTTTGAGGGCCAGACCAACAAATTATTATTACTTTTTGCAATTTCCATGGAAACATTACTAAAACAATGTCTCTCGGACAAAGTGCTTTTTCCTGAGCATATCTCCCAAACTATACATTCTATTTTCAACAAACTTCATACACTTATCAACCATGATCCCAAGGTGAGCTTTTTGAGGGTTAGACCAACAAAGAAAGCCAGACTATAGTTTGAAGCGGGGGTATGTGAGCTGTGCTCACTTCTTTACTTGTTTTATAAAGCGCATATTCAAATTTTATATCAAATCAAAGACAATTATTCCCTCTTTACCATGATGTAATCAATTTCTAAATGCGCCTTGTTGTTGAGAAGATAAGAGCGTAGGAAAGGCACATATCAGAATCGCTGTTCAGTTCATATGATTTGAATAGAGGAATTACTTTTTTGTGCAGCGCTTGCTGTGTCTTTATTTATTTTTTTGCATGTACAAATTGTGTATGGAAATAAAGACAATCTCTTGCTTTTTCTTGTGATATAAAATTTGTCAAAATATGTTGAGAAGATCATAAGAAACATGGTGTGAAAAAATAATATAATATTCAAAATATCTCAAAATCCGCTTTTTTGTGGCACATGCTGTATCCATTTCAGGTAGCGCAGATACCTACTTTACCGTATTCGACGTGATAAGCGCCCGGGGCGCTTAAAAAATTGGTAAAAGGGGGCGCTAATTAAAACGATAAAAATTGTCCTCAAGTTTAGTCTTGAAAGTGTTTTCTTACGATACACATGTCTTTGAAATATGGTTTTATAACTTTTATCATTTTGGTGGTGGCTGGGGGTCTTGAAAAACCCTGTATTCTTCACTTTAGTGGAAGTAAAAGACTTATTGCAAGACTGAAAAACCTTCAATGAATCAGCATGCAAGGTAAGCAATGTTGAGAGGTTGGCGCTAAATCAGGACGCATATTGTTCAGTCAAAAACGTGGTGGGCGCTTATAGGGGAGTGGGCGGTTATTAAGTCGAATATGGTATATCAAATTGAAGACAATTTTCTTCTCTTTCAAATGATTCCAACCATATTGAAATCCGCCCAAGAGTTCAGATCATAGGGCGTGCCATAGGAATGTCTGCGTATGGTGTGAGTGTACACGTCTACGCAAACAATAACATGTGCTTTACTCGGTAAGCTCGTGTGGGAGGTCGAAAGAGCAAACAGGGTATCTGAACGTGCGATAGGGGGTTGGGGAAAATTTAGTGATTGTTATGCTCATTTTGCTTGTTTTGCTTATTCTGCATAACTTTAGGAACATGTAACCGCATTATTTAGAACAACAATGAAACGTAACTCGGTAGAAAGATCATAAATACAAGCGTTGAAGTGACACTACACCTTTACAATAATCTAACAGGATTCGCCACTGAAACGACATTGCTACAAGTTTGTGCATGAACACCTAAGTGTACTACTCGCATCTCACAGATCATGCAGCAGAAACTAAATTCATCCCGGAATGTTCTGGGATTCACAACTAAAGGGTTGATAGGCGATAGGATTTACATCATCATTTATCTTTCTTTTGTTTTATGACGCGTGTATTTATATATTAGGAGAAAATAAAGAAAAATAGAGCCATCAGGCAATCTATAATTTATTTCATAAATGGTCACAGGGTCACTAAATCAATTTTTTAAAGATTTCAGAAAAGAGATGGCCATTTTTTTAGGGAATGGTCCTGTAGCCCTGGGGTCACAGGTTCACCGCAAATTTAAAATTTAAATTTTATAGATTAGAATACCCATGAGCTTAGGAATCTGTACACAAAGTTTCAGCTTTCTAGACTTCTTACTTCTGGAGATAAAGATGAAATGAGGATTTTGCGGCGTGGTCCCTATGGCCCTCACTGGGTCACCAAATTTTCAAATTAGAATCCCCATCAGCTAAGAAATCTGAACACAAGGTTAAAGATTTCTAGGCCTCGTACTTTTGGAGACGATGCAATGTCATGCCATAAGCCCATTTGGCCTTTCAGGTCAGATAAGCTAAATATATATATTTTTTTTTAAATTGTGGATCATTTTTTTTTTATTATTTATTTATTTTTGTGGTACATATACAAGAAATCATACATCAATTATTACACAGTCTTGGGTAAGGGATACATGGTTGTGGATGGTACATTTTGACAGAAATAGATACATGATATAAATGATAAAGGAGGTATCAGCATTGCCTTTGTTGGTTACAAATGAAACTAAACTGCAGTGGAAAAAGGATGTCATTACAAATTCAAAACAAGCAAATCTTTAATCATTTTGGAAAAGTAGATGACAAATCGACCAGAATTTAATAAATTTCGAATAATTACAAGTTGAGTATATGTTGTATTTGTCGATGTTGTATGCGTTTTTGATGTCTTGTTTAATGCTACTAAAAGTTGGTTTCATCTCGATATTCTTAGATTTAAATATGTTATATTTCACGATAGTTATGATCATATTCAGTATTCTATTTCTTTTTTCCGGATATCCAAAACATATAATTCTTTTTGATAGTTCTATCTTGTCACCTGTAGCATCTTCTAATCATTCTTTGAGTTTATTCCAAATCTCAACTACATATTGACAATCGTAAAACAGATGGATTATAGTTTGGCTTTCTTTTTCACATAAATTACATGTATTTGTATCTTTGATGTTCATCTTATGTAAGAGATCATTTGTAGGTAAAATTCTATGTAGAACGGAATATTGAAACCATGTTAATTTTGAGCTAAGGTTAGATGTAAAAGGTACTTTGTGTATTATTTTCTATTCTTCTTCATTGATCGAGCATTTCAGAACTTTTTCCCATTTTCGTTTATATTTACAGTCATTATCTTTACTTGGTTTTTCTTGCAATATGTCGTAGAAGGCTCTGCATCCCTTTCTCTTAGTAACAATATCTTCAATTAAATACGGGATGAACGGGGTGTTGAGTTTTCTATTTATAGAGACATTTGATTTTTTAAAGTACCCCTTTATTGATTGAACAATACCCGCGTAATCCAGAAAGTTTAACTTACATTGGTAGGTTTGGATAATCTTTTCATAGTCGAGAAACTTACCATCATCTTCCACAACATCATTGATAAAGAAAATACCTGCGGTTGACATGCTCTTGTTGTTTAAAGTTTTCTTGTTTATTTTTATGTTATCATTTCTCCATATTGGCTGAGATAAGAGAGCGGATTGGGTTTTAAAGATCGACTGAAATGACCCATGGCAACTTTCATCATTCATAAGATATGTATTCCAATTTGCCAGTAAATTTAGTTTAAATTTTCGAAATCGGCCGATAAACAACTTTAATACGGCTTTTTCAAATCACCAGCTAATTAGCACCAGTGAACAGAACTGAACTGGCCCATGGTGACTGAGGCGTGTCCTGCCGCTTGTCATACCCGCGTGACGTGCTAGTCAGCGGAAGTATAATCTCCTTAATGAAAAAACAACAGGGGATCTCACAGTCTCAACAACTGTTTAAACATATCTAAAGTCATCCAAGGAACTCAAATCTCCAATAAATTGATGTTAAATATATCTTTAATTATTTTTATTGTTCCAAGCGAAAGACAGTGTTTTAATATGATGCTATGCGCACTATCCCATGGCATATGTACATCAATTACGACGTCTGCCAAATGTTGTCACAACAATCAGACTGGTTTAATTAGTCTTATTTTTTTATGACACACAGGTGGCCGTTATGTATTCCTATCGCATTCAATTTCAATTCTTGATTTAATGGTCTCTAATTATACCTTTTGAATTTTAACGCCTTGGACCCACCAAGCCGAATATATTTCCTGTCATAATGGCGTAACTCTTGGCATTCGACTGCTACTTAGTTTATTGTCACGGCGTCCAGTCATTTTGAACCACTGAACTTGTAGAATATATATTCAACCAATAAATTAAGAGAAGGAGATTTGGCTCATGCACTTCTACGGATGATGACACACATGTAAAAAAGTACATCGTGAATAACGGGTACCAACATTCTTTAGGATTACATAGGATGTTTCTAACGCTTGCGCGAGGTATGTTTTCATGTCATTGATTGTGAAATTCAAAGACAGAGATATTGCAACACGGTGTGAGATGTTATACTAGATAAGAATATAATATGTGTTATATGTGTTTGTAAAATAAAAACGAATCATCCACTCAGTACTAAGTTGTCATGAAAGTGAAGTGATACAAAATTATTTTTTCTATAGTGAACATTAAAAAATTTTCTACATTGTCTCCCGTTTAATACAAAAAACCTTCATTTTTTTAGACAATTTAGAACTTCATATCGATAAATACATGTTGTAACACTACATGATATCCCATAGTAATGGATCTCTCACCGACCAAGTTCTTAACCTTTTGGATATAAACCCACCCAAGAAAACCGCGTCCAAGGATTGTCACAGTCCAATCAAGATGGATTTGACGACTGAGAGGGAAAGTTTATATCATGAAGCAGTTATATATCGTATTTTGGAATTCTTTCGGTCATGCTATTGCCTCTATTTTGCTGTTGAATTGGCTTAAAAATACAGAGAAAATCAAAGGGCTGGACTTTCAGCTGACGACTAGCACGTCACACACTGGGCGTGGCTTCGAGTCATGCTTCGGTGATTTTGTCTGAGCGTTTGCCAGTCTCATTAGGCGGTTATCCAAAACAGGGGTATAAAAGGTCTCCTAGTAGTCGAATTAAAGCGTATATTTTCTCATTTTTTGGCTCTATTAATTCTTATAAGTGAAGCGAATAGATATACTAATTTGTAATAATCAAATTTATGCGTTACTTCTCCTCTTTAACATTATTTCCTTTTTGTTTTATGAAGTGACCCCACGCATGTAAGACATCTTTCCAAAATTCATTAGTTTTTTTAGTTAATACATCATTGATAATTGATTCTTCGTTGTACTGATAGAAATCATTATGTAAGGGAAATATATTTAATTGAAACAATGTCTTTAGTTTTGATTTATCATCAGAATTATAAAGTCTTTTCACCCGGCTTATTTTTTGTGAAAGCAATGTATTTCGTATATCCGGTACTCTAAAGCCTCCTTCAGTGCAGTTTTGGGTTATTATTTTACGTTTTATTTTATCTGGCTTTCCTTTCCAAACAAAGTTAAAGCAGAGTTTTTCGATTTCTTTGATGGTACTTTCGTTCGGGTTAGGTAATACATTAGAGACATGGTTTAACTTTGGTAAAATAAGACTTTTCAGGACAGTTGTCCTTCCAAGTGGTGTGATATCTCTTCTGAGCCAATGGTTCATTGTAATTTTAATTTGCTTCAATTTATCTTTGTAATTTCTCTCTACCATTTCTGCCAAGTTGTGTGTAAATGTTATGACCAATCTAATTTATGTTCTTTGCAAAACGTTTTGTTTGAGTTTTTCAGTGAACCTATCCATATAACTGTGTGTTTTGCTAGTATTTATTTTCAAACCTGAAAATGAAGCATATTGTTCTAGTATTTGGAGTGTACTTTGAAGGCATGCTTAGCAAGATAAACATTATCTTTAGCAGAGATTTGAAAAACATTGAAGATAAACACACTAAATCAAACTATGATAGCATCAAAAATAAAAGACAACAATGAAACTATAACTGAAAGTAAAATATTCTCAGATGACATGATACAAAGTGACAGTGAGAAAGTGGGTAATGCCTCTGATACATATCTATTTGTGGGTGGGTGCTCCTAGTGACACTTATAGCCACATCTTAAACACACCTGTAGCCCTTTCAATCACAATCAATACTCAGGTTAAAAAAAAAAAAAATCTGGTAATACTCTAGGTGGAGAAAAAACAACACAACATCAGAAAGCAACTTACCCAGCATGTATCACAGTTGTTTTGTACATTCTGGGATAGCATGAGGAAATCAACAAAAGAAATATGTATACGCATATATTTTGAAACAATCCATTAAAATGAATTGTTTTAACTTGTAACTTCATATTTTTCAATATCTAATACCTGGGAGCTGATCATCAATCTCCAGATTGTGAACTTTATCTATATACACAAAACCATTTCACGTAAGAAGCTAACCCAATTAGAACAACATCAAACCAATTAAATATAGAGAACTTTGCTTATACATAAAAGCAAACTTGCTACAATATTAGCCCATATATGTTCACAATTTGCAGAATTCTCTTAAACAAAATGAATTGTGCAACTAGGACTGCCAAGGCAGTACTTAGGTCTTCAAGACTTCCCTTTTGAGCATCACACAGTGTTTTACCTTTTTGTCTTAGTGATAAACAGTAACTTATTTATGTGACTTAATCTCATAACCAAACTGTGATTACTGCAAAGAGGTTGACAATGTAAAAAAACTATGCTAGTTATGAATTCGTCATTATTGACTTTTTTGTTTGTACTGTTATGACGCTTCATTCAAAACAAGTTTCAAGTCTCTAGGTGCATTTTGAAAAATTACCCCATGTTAAGTTGGTGAAAAGATTTCCCCGATTTTGATCCTTAATTGTAAACGAAAACTACTGTTCGCGATCGATGTTTTAACAGTTTTGTCAAGTCCACATACAGGTCTTACATTCCTGAAGAAAAATGGTGCAGTTATGAGTCTAACTTTTTGAGTAATCGCCCCTTGAACATCGTCACAGGAGCTATGTCGCCCGACTTTGAAGGGCTGCTGAGAAAAAAGTAGTAATTTTGGGACCTTCTATTTTAGGAATTCAAAAGTACAATGCTTAAGGTACATTAAGTATGAATTTCAGCTCTCTACTGAAAGTATCTCCGGAGAAGAAGATTGTCAAAGGTGCATGGGGTCCGGAAATTAAAAAAAGCAAAATGGCGGCGAAACTATGCATGCTATGAATTCGCCATAATTTACTTTTTTGCTCCAAATGTCATTGCTGATCTTTTAAAAAAAGTACATTTTGAAAAAAATTCCAATGTTAAGTTTTGAAAATTTCAGTGGGACTGTGCCTTTAACGCATGATCCAATTAAGCCCAAAAGCTTCGCATGTCTATTCCACAGTAAGGGCTATCAGCATACCAAATTTGGTTGAATTTGAAGCAGCCGTTTTGGCTGTATCTGTGTCACAAAAAAAGTACAAATAATAATAATAAGAACTTGAAGAAATCGGACAAAAACAATAGGTCTACCAGACTTTGTCTAGAAGACCTAATTAAAATTACATAAATTTGTATAATCTGACTTGACCATCTGGCAACTGACTGACCTGGGCAAAGCAGAGCGGCACAAAGGCCATGTAGTAGGTGGTGAGCATGGAGTTGAATAGCACCTGCTTGACTCGACTGTTGAAGTCGTTCTTCAATAGCTCCACTTCCTCGCGCACCACGTCTGGGGTCAGCGTACATGTGTGGTACAGGCAGGCATCACGTTCCAATGGCCTATGCTTCTGTACCATGCGTTCCCCATACATTGCTAAACGTGGCCATGCTTGGTACCGCTGGTACAAAGGTTTTATTGTGAAGCCAAACAGGATGAGGTAGGTGGCCAGTCTGCAACACAGTATAAACATGTACTGTACACATACAAGGTTTAATTTCTCCTTTCAACAGGTCAAGCATAAATTGTTTTATTATGTCATAACATTGCGTGCTGACTGACATCACATACATGTCATCACAATTGTTAAGCCAGTGTCCAATCTAGGACGCGTGATCGCGCGATTCACGCTATAAAAAATCAAATCGCCCCTCATAAAAAAGTCAGTGCGCGATCTGTCGCGCACAGTTATTTTGACCGGTAGTTTATAAATAGAGATAAAATCCCTGCAAAAAACCTTTATTTTTCGCAGAGTATTGGTGTGATGTTAAAAAAGGTTGTTACGGCCTATGATTAATTTATAAACAATCGTAAAATCATATCTCACGGCGAGTAGTTACCGATGCATTTCATGTCTAAAAATAGCATCAGATTGAAACACCATCTGTGATTGACCCTCTTGTGAAGATCACGTAATCTAAACCAATCATAATGCTTGATAGAAATATCTGCCAAATCGCTGTACTTTTTATTTCTCGTGTTTTTATCTTAACTTTCAAAGTTTAATTCTTAACAAATGAAGGTAGGACCGTAGGTTTTCATTTGAAAATATGTTATAATAATTGGTTCCATCAATACTGTTCTCATCAATGCTATCGTCAGTGATATTTTGTTTTGGTTCTTATTTTGTTGATCATATTTAGGGGACCGAATTGATTATTGAAGAATTCATATTCAGACTCAGTAGCACGATTTCTTTTAACAAAATATTTTCTGTGAGTTCCGATAAATGTTTGCATGAATGTATTGTTTTCAACCTCGCCAACATGTAATTATTTGTATAGGTGAAGCGCTGACATGAATCGATTAACATTTATTCACTAGTTACTATAAGTTAACATGTGTCCACGAGTTTGATATGGAGATATATCATGTGTTCGAGTTAAATATCAAACGAGAACGAAGTTTTTTTTTATTTCACTCGGACACATGATATATCTCCATATCAAACTCGTTGACACATGGTAACGTATTTATCTCGACGGGGACCCTTATTCTATGCTTTAAATATGGCTTGAAAGATTGGATGGGTCAAAATGGCGGCTTATCTTGTCAATGTTATTTTTTTATCTATGAATTTACAAATATGATTTTTATATGACCGTTTAGAGCACGAAAAGTATAGTCTAGTACCGTGCCGCGGTACTAGACAGAAATTACAGACTAACGAACTTGAATAAATATAACGAATATTACGGGGCTTTTTAAGTTTTGATTGTTTGGTCACGTGACCTCATATATACGTTCCACCTTGGAAACGTTCGATTTGAAGCGGCGCTAAAATCGCCGTAAATTCCTGACTGTCATGGCGGACCGTCGTGAAAAATGCGATTGAGTTTGAACGTGTCGGACGCATAGAACATGCAGGCATCACAACATAATGCTTAGGTTGGTTTGAATGTTCGATTTGAATGAAAAGTCGGCGATGACCTCGACTACTATGTTTATAGAGATTGGTTTTCTAGTTCACGATTCTAATCTTCAGCTCACTGATGGACAACCTCGCTACGGGCATTGAACCGGTACTGTAGGCCAATGGAAAGTCTTGTAACTTAATTGTTAAGGTTTTTTCGCGCGAACATTTCATTTTCACAAGAACTTAATTGTTCCATTAAATAAAAGCGGAATGACTTCAATTAGTGGAAAATACACTGAGCTAATATTAGATTTCAACAAACCAGCGTAGCGTAGCCTTTGTTTACCTAACAGTGGGACAAGGGAGATAACTCTTGGCAGCATGTCGTCTCTGTTACTAGGGTTGCGCGTGACCCAGTTTAACATAGAAAATTTACCTACGGCACGTGACCGCTTTTAGCCAATGAGTAGCCGACATTGCTGTCCAAGTCGAGATAAAAACCGATATACCTTGTAAAACTCGTACATACAATCTGATGAAGTTACAGATACTGAATATTTTCAGTTTTCGAAAGCAACTAATTAATTACCTCCTCCCCCCTACTTTTTGAAAATCCCCCCTCTTTTTTTCACCATGGGGCCACTAATCCCCCCTTGTTTTCCAGTCCTGAAATGGAGACTGTAAGCATTATGTCACAATGTAAGCAGTGTGTTAGCGCTGCCAATGACAGCGACTTTCGTGCTTTTTATGATATTTGATGCTTTGTGTTGCAGATCTATTGGAGTCGGACATTTGATGAATAAAATACTCAACTCAGTCCCTTTCATTAACATTTTTATGAAACTTGTGAATGGTATTGGTATATTTCTAACTCACTTTCGCATTTTAAATACCAAACCCCTCGCTGGTTTCATAAAAATGTTATCAAATATCAGTTGTTCAGTATTTTCTAAATGTATCACACCAAGTAAACGGCTAAACCAACTGGGCTATAGCTAGTTGCTTGATAAAAGTCTAATGACAGGAAGTACTACTGACGGGGCACAGAGGAAGAGACAGTTGAGGGGGGAGTGTTGGATGACAACGAAGTAGCCGGTGTACACAAGGACGGTGCAAACCCCCGCTACCAGCACCACCTTCAGCAGCTGCACCAGCCAGTATAACACTCCTTTGAACGTCCGACTCCCATAGATCTGCAACACAAAGCAACAAATATATCTCATACCTTCAATTTCTCATTTCATCTCAGAGTACTGACAAAAAAAGAAAGTTTACTTCTTCATAAATAATCATAGCAGGCACTATTATCATTAACATATGGACTACTGGTAGTTTTTAGCAATCAATCTTAACACGAAAAAAACGCGTGCTGGTCAAATTTGGCAGAATTAGCAGCAAATAATCTGAAATATTTCAGGAATGTAATTTTTAAACGATTATCTGTAGACTTCTCACAATCCTGTAATTTTTTCTCAATCGGTCAAACGACTTTTCAAATGTCCGACGGGTCAATTTTCAAATCGTAAAAATTTTCAAAAAGAAGGAAACTAATCAATCAAAAACAGAATGAAATCAACTTATTTTTGACATCTCACATAATTTAAATTAAATATTTTCCAACATGTTTGTGATCATAATAAACATTCAAATGCTAATAGACAAAAAAGGATAATTGGAAGACTTGACCATTTCAATTTTATTATCAATTATGATGTTATTTCAGGCCCCAAATTTAATATCTTGATTTTTTGTGTGGTTCAAATCAACTTTCAAACTTTTCTGGATATTTGTAAAGAATTTGTCCTTTAACAAGCCAAAAAAGAGAACCATTTATGATCCATATATTCAGCATCTCATACTAACATTGCACAAAATCTGATGATTAGTTGAGAACTAATGAGAAGTTATGCACTGGACAGGACCTAGATCCTTTCAGGCCATGTTTCTGACATACCCTAGATGTGAATAAACAAATCAACATGTGAAAAAATTGCAAATCGTTTTGAGATTAAATTTCTTAGATAATCAGGTCATGTGACTACACTTTAGTATATAACGTGACAAATTGCGCTTTGGTTCAAGATTATAATTTCTTTGAAAACAAGTTCATGTGACTATTTTTCAATTTTATTTTTAATACTTTCATTTTTTAATTTATTTTCATATTTAATTGTTATGATAGTTATAACATTATGTAACATTAGATCAGACAATAAGCCTCAGGTGAGGTGAGGTGAGTTGGTGTTTAACGCCGCTTTCAAGATTATTTCACTTATATCGCCGCTGCTAGTATTATTGCAGCGAGAAAGCCCGCAACACCATTGTGGCTATGCATTGCTGTGAAACCTGCGAGCATCGGCTGGAACTAGCGAACCATGGGTAGTACTGTGCTGAATTTCATTGCACCCAAACCTGACTGCGTGTAGAACAGTTCTCTACTGCAGACAAAGTTGCCGAGCCCCTGGAGGGATTTGAACCACGGACCTCCAGATCCGAAGCCGAACGCGCTAACCACTGCGCTATCCCGCCCCCAATAAGCCTCAGGTAATTTTCAACTACAACAGTACTTTTAATCGCTAACATTGAAAATTCAAAATGGCATTGATTGATAAGATCATTTACAAGCCTGACAAAACCTGACATTTAGGTTTTCGTCAACTGGATCGTGTTTATAAAATCAATTATGACACAAGCAGGGCAGTTGCCTTTATTCACTGCTTGTTAAACAACTTAGTAAGTTTGAGGATTTGTTACGTTTTCCTGTAATTTTTTCTCAATCGGTCAAACGACTTTTCAGATGTCCGACGGGTCAATTTTCAAATCGTTCAAACTTGATTCTTAATCGGACATGTCCGGCAAATAGACCGATTTCTGCAACCTTGTAATAAAAATAACCATTGACTTCGAGAATAAATTCAGCTAAAATTATCCAAATGATTTTATCTTCTTCCGCACTTCATGATAACATTTTATCTTAAGCAAACAGGAGTTTTCAAAACAAAGATTATCACTGTATCATTTTCCTTTTAGCTCTTTAAATACCAAACCACACATTCGTTTCATAAATATGTTATTAAAAGGGAAGTTGTTTAGTATTCTCTATATCTCTACGAAACTTCTAGTAATATTATTAGATTTGATATTTTTAAAGTCTTGCCTTGGAAAATGCTATAAAACACAAAGCAGTTGTGGAAACTTAATTATTCCTCATTTGTGTATCCTGCCTCTTGTCTCAAAGGAGTATCTCCAAAAGAATTCACCACACTTAATGCTTTTTAGAGTAAGGTATACTCTCCTGTATCTCAAAATTGAGGGTGTAAATGATTTCTTTCATTGTCAAGGTTTTTTTAAACAAATTAAACTATTATTAGCACCTTATTCCAGCTATAGCACTTGAAGCCAATAACATTGCATTGGCTGTTTCCCTTTTTTGCTTGATTCTAATTATCTTTATTTTCAAAATATTCCACGCATGAAAAAATACTTGTGTGCACTGACAGGTGCAGGTGTGACCAATTCAATTTCCAGGATGGTGATGATGGGAGACAAAACCACACCCCTAGACGGGTACATGGTCACATGATCTAGCAAACAAAGAATTATAAAGCACTAATGATGCATCATTTAGTAAGGGTCTTACCTCCTGAACGAAGCAGGCTACAAGTCTGCGACTCATCAACAGGCTCAGGAACTGTACAAGGGACGGGTCTATCAGGTAGAAGTTCTACAACACAATATCATATATTGTCAAGTCTTAACCACATCATCATGTGTCACAATCTCATTGAAATCAGTCCGAAACTAATCGCTTGTACCTCGCTGTGTTTCTTGATCTGACCACGGCTCCATAAGAGCCGCGTCATAACCACAACATCATATATTGTCAAGTTCTATCCACAACATCACATAATGTCAAGTTCTAACAATAACAACATACAATGTCAAGTTCTTACCACAACATCATATAATGTCAAGTTCTAACCACAACATCATATAATGTCAAGTTCTTCCCACAACATCATATAATGTCAAGTTCTTCCCACAACATCATAAATATTGTTAAGTTCTAACCACAACATCATATAATGTCAAGTTCTAACCACAACATCATATAATGTCAAGTTCTTCCCACAACATCATAAATATTGTTAAGTTCTAACCACAACATCATATAATGTCAAGTTCTAACCACAACATCATATAATGTCAAGTTCTAACCACAACATCATAAATATTGTTAAGTTCTAACCACAACATCATATAATGTCAAGTTCTAACCACAACATCATATAATGTCAAGTTCTAACCACAACATCACATAGTGTCAAGTTCTTCCCACAACATCATATAATGTCAAGTTCTTACAACAACATCATATAATGTCAAGTTCTTACCACATCATCATATAATGTCAAGTTCTTACCACAACATCATATAATGTCAAGTTCTAACCACAACATCATATAATGTCAAGTTCTTACCACAACATCATATAATGTCAAGTTCTAACCACAACATCATATAATGTCAAGTTCTTACCACAACATCATATAATGTCAAGTTCTTACCACAACATCATTTAGTGTCAAGTTCTAACAAAAACAACATATAATGTTAAGTTTTAACCACAACATCATAAATTGTCAAGTTCTATCCACAACATCATATAGTGTCAAGTTCTAACAAAAATAACATATATAATGTTAAATTTTAACCACAACAACATATAATGTTCAATTCTAACCACAACATCATATAATGTCAAGTTCTAACCACAACAACATATAATGTTCAATTCTAACCACAACATCATATAATGTTCAATTCTAACCACAACATCATATAATGTCAAGTTCTAACCACAACATCATATAATGTTCAATTCTAACCACAACATCATATAATGTCAAGTTCTAACCACAACAACATATAATGTCAAGTTCTAACCACAACAACATATAATGTCAAGTTCTAACAGAAACAACATAAGTTCTAACCACACCATCATATAATGTCAAGTTCTTATTTTAACATCATATAACGTCAAGTTCTAACCACAACATCATATAATGTCAAGTTCTAACAAAAACAACATATAATATTAAGTTCTAACCGCAACAGTTCTAATATATCATGTCAAGTTCTAACCACATGACTTTATGCAAGCACTAACTACATTATCATATAATGTCAAGTTCAACAAAACATCATCATATAACATGAAATTCTACAACATATCATCATGTGATGTTAAGTTTTACACCACGGCATGATGTGAATTCAATCAAAAAAATTTGACATCACTTTCATGTACATAAAAAGTTTTGACCACACCATGTGGCCTAAATGCTTTGGTTCAAGACTGTTTTCTAGGAAATCCCCTTCATTTGAACTTACCGTCATTACTAAAGTATCAGAACAATGTTCAATTTCTGAATACAACTCCAATAACAGAAATTCAATCGCATTTATAAAATGATATATAAAATTATGACCCAGAAGTAAGTTTGTCAAAAACTATTTGATGTTGAAGTTAGAACTTGACATAATTAGCTATGATCTGTAATGGAAGATCAAGGAGGTTATTTCTTACTCAGAAAGGGTAGAGTTAAAGAAGCTAGAATTAGAGGCGAAGAAGTTAAAGATGCAGCAGGAGGCTAAACGTTTAGAGATGGAGGAGAGGCAAGAGATTAGAAGGGTAGAGGCAGGACAAGAGGCTAGACGTTTAGAGATGGAGGAAAGGCAAGAAATTAGAAGGGTAGAGGCAGGACAAGAGGCTAGACGTTTAGAGATGGAGGAAAGGCAAGAGATTAGAAGGGTAGAGGCAGGACAAGAGGCTAGACGTTTAGAGATGGAGGAAAGGCAAGAGATTAGAAGGGTAGAGGCAGAACAAGAGGCTAAACGTTTAGAGATGGAGGAAAGGCAAGAGATTAGAAGGGTAGAGGCAGGACAAGAGGCTAGACGTTTAGAGATGGAGGAAAGGCAAGAGATTAGAAGGGTAGAGGCAGAACAAGAGGCTAAACGTTTAGAGATGGAGGAAAGGCAAGAGATTAGAAGGGTAGAGGCAGAACAAGAGGCTAAACGTTTAGAGATGGAGGAAAGGCAAGAAATTAGAAGGGTAGAGGCAGAACAAGAGGCTAGACGTTTAGAGATGGAGGAAAGGCAAGAGATTAGAAGGGTAGAGGCAGAACAAGAGGCTAAACGTTTAGAGATGGAGGAAAGGCAAGAGATTAGAAGGGTAGAGGCAGAACAAGAGGCTAAACGTTTAGAGATGGAGGAAAGGCAAGAAATTAGAAGGGTAGAGGCAGAACAAGAGGCTAAACGTTTAGAGATGGAGGAAAGGCAAGAAATTAGAAGGGTAGAGGCAGAACAAGAGGCTAGACGTTTAGAGATGGAGGAAAGGCAAGAAATTAGAAGGGTAGAGGCAGAACAAGAGGCTAAACGTTTAGAGATGGAGGAAAGGCAAGAAATTAGAAGGGTAGAGGCAGAACAAGAGGCTAAACGTTTAGAGATGGAGGAAAGGCAAGAAATTAGAAGGGTAGAGGCAGAACAAGAGGCCAAACGTTTAGAGATGGAGGAAAGGCAAGAAATTAGAAGGGTAGAGGCAGAACAAGAGGCTAGACGTTTAGAGATGGAGGAAAGGCAAGAGATTAGAAGGGTAGAGGCAGAATAAGAGGCTAAACGTTTAGAGATGGAGGAAAGGCAAGAAATTAGAAGGGTAGAGGCAGAACAAGAGGCTAGACGTTTAGAGATGGAGGAAAGGCAAGAGATTAGAAGGGTAGAGGCAGAACAAGAGGCTAAACGTTTAGAGATGGAGGAAAGGCAAGAAATTAGAAGGGTAGAGGCAGAACAAGAGGCTAGACGTTTAGAGATGGAGGAAAGGCAAGAAATTAGAAGGGTAGAGGCAGAACAAGAGGCTAGACGTTTAGAGATGGAGGAAAGGCAAGAGATTAGAAGGGTAGAGGCAGAACAAGAGGCTAAACGTTTAGAGATGGAGGAAAGGCAAGAAATTAGAAGGGTAGAGGCAGAACAAGAGGCTAAACGTTTAGAGATGGAGGAAAGGCAAGAAATTAGAAGGGTAGAGGCAGAACAAGAGGCTAGACGTTTAGAGATGGAGGAAAGGCAAGAGATTAGAAGGGTAGAGGCAGAACAAGAGGCTAAACGTTTAGAGATGGAGGAAAGGCAAGAGATTAGAAGGGTAGAGGCAGAACAAGAGGCTAAACGTTTAGAGATGGAGGAAAGGCAAGAAATTAGAAGGGTAGAGGCAGAACAAGAGGCTAAACGTTTAGAGATGGAGGAAAGGCAAGAGATTAGAAGGGTAGAGGCAGAACAAGAGGCTAAACGTTTAGAGATGGAGGAAAGGCAAGAAATTAGAAGGGTAGAGGCAGAACAAGAGGCTAGACGTTTAGAGATGGAGGAAAGGCAAGAGATTAGAAGGGTAGAGGCAGAACAAGAGGCTAAACGTTTAGAGATGGAGGAAAGGCAAGAAATTAGAAGGGTAGAGGCAGAACAAGAGGCTAAACGTTTAGAGATGGAGGAAAGGCAAGAAATTAGAAGGGTAGAGGCAGAACAAGAGGCTAAACGTTTAGAGATGGAGGAAAGGCAAGAGATTAGAAGGGTAGAGGCAGAACAAGAGGCTAAACGTTTAGAGATGGAGGAAAGGCAAGAAATTAGAAGGGTAGAGGCAGAACAAGAGGCTAGACGTTTAGAGATGGAGGAAAGGCAAGAGATTAGAAGGGTAGAGGCAGAACAAGAGGCTAAACGTTTAGAGATGGAGGAAAGGCAAGAGATTAGAAGGGTAGAGGCAGAACAAGAGGCTAAACGTTTAGAGATGGAGGAAAGGCAAGAAATTAGAAGGGTAGAGGCAGAACAAGAGGCTAAACGTTTAGAGATGGAGGAAAGGCAAGAAATTAGAAGGGTAGAGGCAGAACAAGAGGCTAGACGTTTAGAGATGGAGGAAAGGCAAGAGATTAGAAGGGTAGAGGCAGAACAAGAGGCTAAACGTTTAGAGATGGAGGAAAGGCAAGAAATTAGAAGGGTAGAGGCAGAACAAGAGGCTAAACGTTTAGAGATGGAGGAAAGGCAAGAAATTAGAAGGGTAGAGGCAGAACAAGAGGCCAAACGTTTAGAGATGGAGGAAAGGCAAGAAATTAGAAGGGTAGAGGCAGAACAAGAGGCTAGACGTTTAGAGATGGAGGAAAGGCAAGAGATTAGAAGGGTAGAGGCAGAATAAGAGGCTAAACGTTTAGAGATGGAGGAAAGGCAAGAAATTAGAAGGGTAGAGGCAGAACAAGAGGCTAGACGTTTAGAGATGGAGGAAAGGCAAGAGATTAGAAGGGTAGAGGCAGAACAAGAGGCTAAACGTTTAGAGATGGAGGAAAGGCAAGAAATTAGAAGGGTAGAGGCAGAACAAGAGGCTAGACGTTTAGAGATGGAGGAAAGGCAAGAAATTAGAAGGGTAGAGGCAGAACAAGAGGCTAGACGTTTAGAGATGGAGGAAAGGCAAGAGATTAGAAGGGTAGAGGCAGAACAAGAGGCTAAACGTTTAGAGATGGAGGAAAGGCAAGAAATTAGAAGGGTAGAGGCAGAACAAGAGGCTAAACGTTTAGAGATGGAGGAAAGGCAAGAAATTAGAAGGGTAGAGGCAGAACAAGAGGCTAGACGTTTAGAGATGGAGGAAAGGCAAGAGATTAGAAGGGTAGAGGCAGAACAAGAGGCTAAACGTTTAGAGATGGAGGAAAGGCAAGAGATTAGAAGGGTAGAGGCAGAACAAGAGGCTAAACGTTTAGAGATGGAGGAAAGGCAAGAAATTAGAAGGGTAGAGGCAGAACAAGAGGCTAAACGTTTAGAGATGGAGGAAAGGCAAGAAATTAGAAGGGTAGAGGCAGAACAAGAGGCTAAACGTTTAGAGATGGAGGAAAGGCAAGAAATTAGAAGGGTAGAGGCAGAACAAGAGGCTAGACGTTTAGAGATGGAGGAAAGGCAAGAGATTAGAAGGGTAGAGGCAGAACAAGAGGCTAAACGTTTAGAGATGGAGGAAAGGCAAGAAATTAGAAGGGTAGAGGCAGAACAAGAGGCTAAACGTTTAGAGATGGAGGAAAGGCAAGAAATTAGAAGGGTAGAGGCAGAACAAGAGGCTAAACGTTTAGAGATGGAGGAAAGGCAAGAAATTAGAAGGGTAGAGGCAGAACAAGAGGCTAGACGTTTAGAGATGGAGGAAAGGCAAGAGATTAGAAGGGTAGAGGCAGAACAAGAGGCTAAACGTTTAGAGATGGAGGAAAGGCAAGAAATTAGAAGGGTAGAGGCAGAACAAGAGGCTAAACGTTTAGAGATGGAGGAAAGGCAAGAAATTAGAAGGGTAGAGGCAGAACAAGAGGCTAGACGTTTAGAGATGGAGGAAAGGCAAGAAATTAGAAGGGTAGAGGCAAAACAAGAGGCTAGACGTTTAGAGATGGAGGAAAGGCAAGAGATTAGAAGGGTAGAGGCAGAACAAGAGGCTAGACGTTTAGAGATGGAGGAAAGGCAAGAGATTAGAAGGGTAGAGGCAGAACAAGAGGCTAGACGTTTAGAGATGGAGGAAAGGCAAGAAATTAGAAGGGTAGAGGCAGAACAAGAGGCTAAACGTTTAGAGATGGAGGAAAGGCAAGAGATTAGAAGGGTAGAGGCAGAACAAGAGGCTAGACGTTTAGAGATGGAGGAAAGGCAAGAGATTAGAAGGGTAGAGGCAGAACAAGAGGCTACGGTATTCGACGTGATAAGCGCCCGGGGCGCTTAAAAAATTGGTAAAAGGGGTTGCTACTTAAAACGATAAAAATTGTCCTCAAGTTAAGTCTTGAAAGTGTTTTCTTAGGATACACATGTCTTTGAAATATGGTTTGTAACTTTCACGTTCAAAAGTTCTATTCGAGGATTTCACGTGTGCAGAGGAATTTGGCAACCAGAAATAGGAGACAGATTGAAAACCAAAAGGGAGGAAAATAACATTCATGATCGATTGGCAGTTAGTGTGATTAAGTCATCATTAATTGTGGGACATTTGCCAAAAGAGTTGAGCAAGACATTTTTGTGATTTCTCAAACATGGCGGACGCATTGAATGTGAAGTGACTGAAACTTATAGACATTCAATGGTTGCTGGGGGTCTTGAAATACCCTGTATTCTCCACTTTAGTGGAAGTAAAAGACTTATTGCAAGACTGAAAAACCTTCTTCAATGAATCAGCATGCAAGGTAAGTGACGTTGAGAGGTGGGCGCTAAATCTGGACGCATATTGTTCAGTCAAAAATGTGGTGGGTGGGCGCTTATAGGGGAGTGGGCGGTTATTAAGTCGAATACGGTAAATGTTTAGTTATGGAGGAAAGGCAAGAGATTAGAAGGTTGGAGGCAGAACAAGAGGCTAAACATTTAGAGTCCGAGGAAAGGAGGCAGGCTCAGGAGCGTGAGTTCCGACTCCGAGAGCTTGAGTCTGATTCGAATTCAGATAATTCTTTTTCCATGGAGTCTGATTTGGTTAGCGACAGTCGAAATGTGCTTGTACTAATGATGTCAATGACCCTGAACTTGACTACATTGAACCATCACAAAATAAGATAACAGGGAATGATAGCAAATCTTCCAATAGCACTACTGTGAGGAAAACATTGAGTTGATGAAGTCAACTTAGACTCCAATAAGAATTTTTTTTTATCAAAATGAGGACAACTATGTCCCTTTCTGATCACTCAAAATGACAAAACAAATGTGTCCACATCCATCCTTTTATTTAGCAACACAATTCATGAAAGAAAATTCACAAAAGATGGGGTCCTCAATGAGAGCATTTAAGGGGATAACCCTGTCCCAGAGGAGGATTGCTTGTCTGGATGACCTTTTTGCGGCTAAACATAAATCTTTAGAAAAGACGCCGGATTTCTCTTTTCAATTCATCCAAAAACGCAGGCTTAACATGATGGGGCAGCTTTCACATTTGTGGCAAAAGCTAGACAAGATCATACGTAGGGAAAATGATGCAAGCCTCAATATTCATGAGCTGCTTGACATGATAGAGAAATCTGTCAGTCTGGTTGGTCAGGCCAATTTAGCCAAGAATTTTAACAGGCGACTTTCCCACTGTTAAAACTTATAAAAGACCCCAAAAAGGCTAAAATGCTCTTGGAGAGGCAAGCTTTAGCAAAACTAAAGGGAAAATTTTTGGAGATCCTACCTATGACACCCTCCTACAGCTAAAGAAGAAGGCAAGAGAAATTCTTGCGGACAAGCCTAGATTAAAATTGTCCTGACTCATAAGAAGACGGCAACATTTGGTCGACCACACAGTCAGCCTCAGCAGCCCTCTCAGCCTGGGCCCTCGCGTAAGCCTACTCAGTCCGGGGACAGACCATTCCATGTCCAGGCAGGGGCAGTCACAGAGGAAAGTCGTGTCCCTACAGGTATGTATCGTTGTCTTTCTGAAAATTGCTTTGATTCAATCGATCAAACAAGATTCTTAACCTCTAATCTTAGAAACAGATCCTCCAAATTTTTTAGATATCTTACATGGAATAGGGTTTTTTAAATTCTAGGAAGTAAACCTGGCAAAACACCTTTTAGGAAGGATAGCTAATTTTTTTTGGAGAAATTGGACCAAAATAACACTAGACCCTTGGATCCTTCAGTCTGTACAGGGTGCTGTGAAAGATCTTTTACAATTTCAAGTTCAGGCAAACCCTCCCCCTCAAACTTTGTCAAAAAAGTGTTGAGTCTCTAGATCCAGAGATTTAGCAAATGCTGGCAAAGAAAGCTATAATGGAAATACCTCATGGGAAGAAATTCAGCATCAAGAAAGCTGTATCTTGTCTCTAAAATGACTTTAGGTCTTTTGTTGAATACAGCAAAAATACATTGAATGCTGCTTTCAAAAATTCAATGTTGCACTTTGAATACTTAATTGTTCACTATGATATTAACACATGTTAAAATGATGACTCAGCTCTTTGCAAAAGGTAAACATTTCCAGAGAAATAAACAATCGTCTATATCCCAAGCCATGTGGCAAAAGTATGAAATATAATTAACAATAGTTATGAATCTGGATTCTTTAATAAACCAATTATAACTCATATTTTAACTATTACCTTGAACTTGTCAAAACATGTCAAAAGAAGTTCAAAGGGGTATAAACAATAAATGAGTAATGATAATAAAAAAATGAGTACTCAATACCTTTTCTAGTTTCAACATTTGATTAAGGGTAAATATGACCACAATCTATATCATGTGACCTTGACCTTCGACAATCAAGGTCAAACAATCAGCAATTACTTTTCACTGACTGTAACAATCATGTAATGCTTAAAAGTGTTAACAGTAAAAATAAAGCAAAATAAAGCACAAGTCGATCTTTGACCAATTGTACCAAAAAACTTTCCAAATTTTCATACTTCACCATAGTATGAAAGAAATTTTTCGTATTAAGAAACTTTGGCGCTTCTTACATTCCCTTACCTGAGAGTCAACATTTACATTGAAACAAATTCTTCATAATTTTGTTCCTTGAATCCCTTATTTGTAACTTGAGGCAAAAGATTGATTACAAACATAACTGACAAACAAACATTTATGAAAAGGAATGAAGAAAAAACAACACTGAAAAGGAACATTTTACAAAAATTAGATTGCAGGAATCGCATATATTATTGGGTCAGCTTTTAGTTAAAAGTGATTGAAGTTTGGCTAACCTCGAGTGGTGTCCTAACCTCAGTCAGTTTGCCCTACTTAATTAGAACCTCATAGCACCAAACCTTTTCAACTCATCGTGTTTACAAGGATTATTTTATGGACTTCATAACTTGTCACCATGACCTTTGATTTTGATTTGAGATTGACACCACATGTCCTTCGTGTATCAGTAAGAAGGTATATTTAAGTGATCTGAAAACCTTTATGGGAAAAGGTTATAGCTAAATACATTGTGCGGCAACCAGACAAAAACTGTTAACTAGTTGAGGGTATCATTCTTTCGCTTTTCATTCCACTCAAACCAATTCGGCTATCTAAGCTTGATTCTTCTGGAGAAGAAAATGAAGATAGGTTTTTAGAGAATGGTGCCTGGGGCCCTTTAAATAAGAATCCATATCTGTTAAGGAGTCTGTACACAAGGTTACATTTTCTAGATCTTTTCTACTTAAGCTTTCTAGGCCTCTTGCTGCTTGAGATATATTGGGATATATCAATTCTGTGTTAGGTTTTATGCAATAAGCTGGTGCTAGTTGCATAAAACCCAAAAGGGGACTGATTGATACATCCCTATGTCTCCCTAGAAGGAATGTTATAACTTGCAACGTCAAGTTTTACACCATACATCATACCTTTCAATGTTCCAAACTATAAATCATGTCAAGATCTACAACAAAGCATCTATAGTGATCTCACAGAAGTAACTGTAAATGAAGAGGGAACAAGCAAAAAGTGCTTTGCGTACCAGAGCGTAGTTGGAGTGTGAGTGCGGAAGCCACCAGACTGTCTTGTACAAGTTGATGTACTGCAGGCACATGATGATGATTCCAAAAACATACAGCATTGCCTCAAAGTAAAGATTGCTGTCCCCAGGGATCTCGGGTACTGATGCATGCTTTGGCAAAACAACCATCGACGCCAAAGGGATCATGTTGGCCTCTCGCTCATCTCCATTCCTGGAACAACATGCCTTATTCAGCAGGGGCTGTCATTTCAGATTTTTCATCAACATATAATTAACAAAAAGGTATTGTAACATTATTTCTTTACTCTGAGATGCTGACTTGAGAAATATAAGTATGTTGAATGACAATGATATGCAAATTAGGGCAAATGCAGGAGTATTTGATCACTTTTGATGATCGCTCTTCGCTTTTCATTTTATACTAAACGTTTACCCATGAGTCAAAGTCCCGCACAGTCCAATTTTGAATTCATACAAAAACAAAAATAAAAAATGTAAAAATTCTATTTCTATTACCAACAAGTATTGTTTGAATAATGAACGCTCTGAACAAGAAACATGCAAGCTTATCCTTAATCAATAATTAAGTAATTATCAAAACTTTTATGTAAATGGTTAAAATAGTCAATATTGCTACAAGAACAAAAGCTTGAAATTGTAGAATTCAAAATGCACAAAACAAATTTATGGATCCATAAGGTAACATATCTTAACAAATACTTTTTTCATTGCCGTCTTCGATTAAAAAACAAGAGATAAACTGAACTTTGAAATAAAAACATCTTCATACTTAACCATTCTTAATATCATGTGTAGAACTAGATTTAGATATCTTAAGTTAGAAACTTACTAAATCTATATCAAAATATTAAAATCTTATACAATACTATAAATATAATACTTTTCCCTAAATCACCATTTTTGAGTAGGTGGCAGTAAAGGACAGTGTTGGTGACAGTAATGACCTACTTGGTGACAGTGTTGACATTAAAACTTTTTGAGAATCATGTTCAATAATTAAATCTTTAACAAACAAAAATTTTAATTATCAAGACTGACATATTTATTTAAAAATATTAAACTGTCTGTTTCCAGGTAATACAAAATGGTGTATTCAGCTATGACCTGACTGGTGACAGTCTTGATTTTCAGGCAAACAACTTTTATTCTGAATTGATATTTTGTGATTAATAAAAAGATTTCAATGATTACAATTTGCTATCCAGTGTCTGGTAAAATAGTATTTCGTTTTCTAATGCCATACATACAAAAATTTGTCAATTCATCTATGACTAGTGTTTGAAAGCTGAATATATACATTTACATAATCAAAGATTGACATCTATGATTTCATACCCATGAAAATTCATTTTTCATGAAAATACCACTAACCTGTCAATACTATTATTTTGAAAACTCATGTCAAAACTGCTACCGCAAGAGTGGTCAATAAATGAATCATATACTTATTTTAGAAGAGTCAGGTGGAAATTTTGTCATTGGAAGACAGCCAAATTTACAACGTGTTTTTATTTAAACCATTATCAATCAATATCTTTAAATATGTGAATGATTTTTGTCAATACTGTCAGCAGGTAAATGTCAATGCTGCCACTGCTTTCAAAAGTATACCATGTATCTTCTATAATGGATACTTGGCATATGTAGAATTATGTTTATTCTTTTTCTTTTTAGATAAAAATGTTTTTTCACCAGTAGAAAGTCTCAATTAACTGTATGAACAACTCCAAATTGCTTCATATCTGGTATATATGTCAATACCGCCACCACATCCTTTCTTCCTGCTACCAAAATTTGTTAACACTTTTCTTATAACATGATTTAGTTAGTGATATCCACTTTTCAGTAAGAAATCATTGTATTAATAATAAAGGTCGAAACATTTATCCATGCCCGGTTTTGAGAAGAACAGATTGATATCTTGACACAAATAAAAAAAATTGTCAATTACTGCCACCCAAGTTGTTACCACTGCTACCTGTCAGGATGAATTCCAATATTCTTTGTAAATGATTTTCCAAAAAGCAAACAGATATGTTAATATCGCTTTCAATAATGGTGTACTTAAACACCACATTGAAAGTCAAACATCTACATGTTGAATTGTTGCCAGTGATCATCAAAATCAACAAAATGTCAACACCGCTACCCTGAGTGTCAAAACTGCCACTTTTTAGATGGTTGCAGTAATGACAGCAGCAGTATTGACATTCTTAAAAATATATTCAAATTAAATAAAAATTATTATTATCCTAGACAAAAAGCACATTTCATTATTAGCATCCTTCATCAACCCTTACAATCAGATTAAGGTGAAAGAGCATTTATATAAGTTCTCTCTAAAATCTTGGTGACAGGTTTGACATGGTTAACTCATAGATTCATAACGTTCATCATCTTGAGTTTGATTATCATTAAATTGATGAAATAAATCATGAAGTCTTAATGCATATATGAATGAAGAGATCCAAAACAAGAAGTGATCTTTGTGAATGACGTAACTAGAGTTGATTTTGTAACAAGTTTTGGTGATGGTAGCAGTATTGACAAAAACATCTGTGACAGTGGTTTAAATTGAGCAGAAAATTTCAAGTAAGGCATATAGAGACATGGAACTTTGCATTCAAAGCCTCTTTATTTGCTGAACCAATGCAATAGTAAAACAGTTTGTTGGACAAAAACTTTGGGCAGAAACTAATCTTTTTAGTTCATAATCTAACCTTGGTACAGCCAATTTTTTGAATTCTCACATATAAAAGATTGCTTCAAAGTTAAAATTTTCAGTGAACAAAAAAAACTATATATGTGATTTGCTTCTTTGTTAGTTTTCCACACACTAAGACTATAAAAACCGACAAGAACATTGTTAAAATTGAAAATATATGCCTGGACCAAAAAATTGGACCCTTCAGGATTTTGACTCATATATCAATCATGTTTTATTTTGAAGAATATCAACCTCAACATTGACTCCCGACAATGACACTGTTCAAGAGGTGTCTTTTCTTTGGAAGTTTCGTATGACAGAAATACTCACCAAGCGACTGAATTCGACCGCCCACGGCAGTACTCGACCATTTTATAACTACCACCTGATGGATCAAATATTATCGTCTTTGGGACAAATTTCAGGGAATATTCAGATGTTTATTCAATACATTTAAATCATTATCCATATGAAAACAAAAGGACCATAATGCAATTCATAATATTGACATACAAGTCAAACAAATTATAACCCTCATGATCATGTGAATGTATATTGATTCACATTTCTCTGTGATGAAATTGACCTTTAACAAGCCAAAAGATAGAACCATTTTTTATCCATATTCAGCATCTCAAACCAACTTTGTTCAAAATCAGATGATTTATCAAGAACCTATCAAAAGTTATGAACCATACAGGACTTTGAATTAACACCACATTTTAACAAATATTGCAAAATTTATGGTTAAAAATTGTTAATCATGATTAACCTTCACCTTCTTATGAATCTTAACAACAGATTTAATTAAATCAGTTGATTATTATTTAAGAAGTTATGAGCCAGGCATGAAACAAAACTGTTTTCTGACAGTCATTGCCTGCTACCAACAAATATAAAATAAAAATATCCAAAGTTTTTTTATTGTGACACACATTCATGTAATTATGCATATCACTACAAAATTTGATCAAAGTTAGACTATTAGATTAGAAGTTGTCACCAGACAGGATCTGAAACAATTTTTTGTCAAACACGCAAACTTCTAAAATCTTTTTTCAAAATTGTTAACCATCATGTAATTAAGCATGTCAATACCACATTTGATTAAAATTGTAGGAAAAGTTTAGAAGTTATGAGCTGGACAGGACTTGTTAACAGTTTTTTTTAACAAAGTCACAACCTTTGCCACAAAAACACAAAATTCGACAAAGATATTTTCAAAATTGTTAATCATGACAAATCTTCAAATAAATATATCTTTTGATACCAAACTGGATCACAATCAGACGACTAGTTTAGAATTTATAAGCTGAACAGGGTTTGAAACAGTTTTCATAGAAATTCATCACTTTTCTCCCAAAATTCCCAAAATTTTAAAGACATCTTGAAAATAGTAAATGATATTAGATACACCTGACTTTCCATGACAAATTTCAATTGAAATAGTTGATCAGTTACAAAGTTAAGAGCTGGACACAATGTGTCACGGATGGACGGATGGTTCCCATTATAATACCCCACACAACTTCGTTGTTGAGGGGTTAAAAATAAAGTTGTTACGGAGTACCTACATTTTGCTCCACACTCATATTTACTCTCTTATATTTTGTGGAAATACTTTCTGTAAGCACTAAACGCATTTAAAAGCAAATAAAAACATGCTTGAATCAGCAACAAATCATTTCTTATCAGCATTCCACCTCATTATTCTGACTCCCACCATAAAAAATGTTCAAGTCTGGAAACTGTGTTGGCCATGTAATATACATAGCGTCATTTACACGTTTGTATTCTCCCAAAAACCTTGCCCGATAAACCTGCGTGTTGTCATCTTGGAAACAGTATGGTTTATCTATTAAATGACGGGCTAAAAGCAGCCAAAAGTTGTCATCAAGAATGTTTCTGTACTTTTTGCCATCTATGTGTCCATCAACTTTACAAATAGTTCCCACACCGAACCAGGTAATGCACTCTCAGATCATAACAGATACCATGTGTTGTCATGGAGGGTGTATGCTTCGGCTTACAGTCTCAAAATAAAAACACAATGATTTTGTCCAACCACAATCTAAGACTCATCACTAAAAGTTATCTTATGCCAGTGACCATTAAAAGTCTATTTTCAGTGTTCTAGACACTAAGACAGTCTCCTTTTCTACTTAACGTCTCTGCTTTGCATTCTCTTTCGAAAAACATGTAGAAAAACTTTATTTTTGTGTCATACCCGCTGAACTGTCCGTGCATGAGCCTTAACATCTCTCCTGTCATTGTACAAGAAAGTTGTGTCCTTCAACAGTTTTTCCTAATCGTATGAAGTATTGACTTCCCACCTTTGACATGAATCTTTGTGAGTTGCCCACTTCTTCGTCTATTTTCCACACTTCTAGTTTATGCTGTAAAATAAGCTCTTTTGAGCTTGTTGGCCAATCCCTCCATGTACTATTCCATGAATAAATATGTTTAAAGCACTTCTAGTTTATGTAGTTTCAGGAACATTTAAGATTAATGATATTTCTACAAATTGTTGCCCTTTCAATATTTAACTCCACAACAAATTATTTTACTTAATCATTCAGCTCTGACGACCTTCGGTCCATGTTTACATACCCGCGTGTTACCTATTTCCGTGGTAAAAAGGAATAATCTTCTATACCGGTAAGTGTTATTGCCAATAATGTCAAACATCCTGAACATTATAAAGTGAGTACACATTTTTCAACTAGGTAATGTTAAACAAACAGTTGTTTTACTCTTTTGTTAAATCTTCTTCACATTTTAAGAACAGATGCAAATTGTTATTAATTTATTTGGTGTCACCTATTTTCATGGTATTTCTATGATAACAAATTATGAAAATACAACACATGCAACAACTTCAATTTTTCCCTTTTTTTAAACACAGATCGATAGTGTAGAATAGCATTTAAATTGATGTTGACATGTGTTTAAAATATTCATAGGGTCATTGAATTATTTCACTTTCATAAATATTTATCATATAATGTCTTATTTCAGGTAAAGTAAAGAAATCATGAGGCTGCTTAGAGCATATTTAGTATTAGAAAATCTTCTAGTCACTAAATACCTTGCATTTCACGTAGTTAAAGATTTAATATTAGCAAGCAATAACTTGCTTTCAGTTCACTGCATCAGAAAATCATACAAAATAGCCAAAATTATATAAGAATAAACATTTCTATGATTCCATATATTTATAAGTAGAACAGGTATCATACTGAAAAGTCAGGCGATTCAGGATTAGAATAACATGGGTTTACTGGAAAACATTGTTTGAAAAATTATGTACATGGATTGTATTTTTAAAAATCAAACATAAATGTCGTCCAAAAATGGTGTTATATGAAAACCATGAAATTTCATTTGATTTTCATCACTCAAATTAATTAATGAATAGACTGATGAAATAGTGATCATTTCCTTCTTTGATCAATGCAGAATAACTGGTGAATAAAATAAGTGCTAACATGTCTGGGTGCAGTAAGGGGTAACAGAGAATAGACATCTGTTGCAAATACCACGAAAACAGGTGACCCATGAAAACAGGTTACTCCAGGGTATACCGTCAAGTAATCTGTTTTCATGGGTCACCTGTTTTCGTGGTATTTACAAATAATACCATTTCTCCCTAATCCCTTACTGAACTTGACCAGTTATCACTTATTTTATTGATGAGTTGTTATACATAGGTCTCAGCAGCAAATGATCACTATTTCATCTATCTATTCAATAATCCACTTCAGTTATGAAAATCTAGTGAAATTTCATGCTTTTTACGTACTACTATTTTGGGACAGCATTTATGGATGAATTTAAAATTATATATACTGAAACACTTTGAAAACACAACACCGACTTTGAAAAGACCTAATTAGAACACAAAACATTAGTTCAAGATAATTTTATTTCATATCCAATTAATTGTCATTTGCACGTTAAAACGTAACAAATGGAGACTGTCACTTCACCTTTGTCAGCATGCGGTTACAAGTAAGTCACATACCCCTTCATCAGCCGTCAATATCTAGTGTGACCTCCCTGTGCATTAGCACAAGCACGGAGACGGCGTGGCATCGACTGGCACAAACGTCGAACAAATGCTTGAGGAATGTTCCTCCACTCCTCTTGCAGGGCTATGGTCAGACCATTAACGTCACGTGGCGGCGGTTGACGTTGACGGATTCAACGACCCAGTTCATCCCACAAATGCTCGATGTGATTGAGATCTGGAGAGACAGCAGGCCAGTTGACAACATTCACCCCTGCTTGTTGTAGAAAGTTACGTGTCAATATGGCAGTGTGGGGTCGAGCATTGTCATGTTGAAACAACAACGGTAACCGTTGCGCCTGTGGCGGTGTAAAAGTGGAATGAGAACTGGCCTCAAAATTAGGTCAACATACCGCTGTGCCGTCAGTGCACCTTGAACAACAATAAGGTCACTCCTAAACCCATTGTTAATCGCCCCCCACACCATCACACTTCCACCTCCGAATTGATCCCGTTCTCGTACACAAGCGTCTTGAAACCGTTTATTTCGACGCCTGTAAACACGTTGTCTGCCATCTGCAAAGGACACAAAAAACCTGGATTCGTCCGAGAATATCCAACGGTGAAAGAACCGATGTGGTTGAAGCCGATGTTTGAGTCTTGCTGCACGGTGACGCTGGGTCATGATGTTACCATTATAAGGACGTCGACACCTTAGGCCTGCTGTTCGAAGTCGACGAATCACTGTCATGGCGTTGATCGGCCTTCCATTTTGCCCTATTGTGTTGAGTGCAGTCGTGGTTGCAGAGAGAAACCGGTTGCGCTGGTGACTACGCCGTATCTGCCTGTCCTGACGTGGGGTTGTTACCGGAAGTTGACCAGGTCGTGGTCGGTCGCGAACACTGCCAGTCTGATGGAAACGATGTTGCAGTCTGTTTATCGTCGATGGACTGACCATTAGCTGCCGGGCAATTTCTCTTTGTGACGCCCCCATCTGGAGCATCCCAATAGCTCTCTCCCTCTGATTTTCACTCAACCGTGGCATTACTGAGATTAAGTACAGGCATCTGCTTTCCATGGCCTTTTATCCACCCAGGTTCAGGGTTTGCACGTGCAAAGCAAGAAACAAATTCCATCCAGGTAACGAGAGTTACGAATGACAGTTGCGTTTTGTGCATACGCCCCATTTCCAGAAACATGGCATGGGTTAGAACCCAAAATGTGGTCCATACATGTTGCAACATCTCAAACGAATGTGTTTTTAGTTACTTTCCTTACACCTTCAATGAAGTTTTTTATTTATCTTCAAAAGTTAGTGTTGCGTTTTCAAAGTGTTTCAGTATACTTCCTACGAAATTTTTAAACCAATGTTTTCCAATAAGCGATGTTATTCTTATCCTGAATCAGTTGACTTTAGTTTGTATATCCTGTTATATTGATAAATCAGTGAATTTTTAGAAAGGTTATTTCTTTTGCCACATGAAACGCAAGTTATTTGGTTGCCAGAAAGATTTCTGATACTATATATACACTTTGTAGCCGTGCAATTTCTTTACTATGCCAGAAATATGAATTTATATGCTAAATATTTGTGACAATGTAATAGTTCAATGACCATGTAAATAATTTAAATATGTGTTAACATCAATTTAGATGCTATTCTACACCATCAATCTGTGTTCAGAAAACAGTAACTTTTGACGTTGTGGCATGTGTTGTAATGTCGTAATTTGACTTCTAACAAATACCATGAAAACAGGGGACACCAAAAAAGTGACTTCAAAATTGGCCACTGTTTTAAAAAGTCATCCAGATTCAGCAAAAGTGGAACACAACTGGTTATCTAAAATTAAATGATGGAAAAATGTGTATACTATCCGTTTATGATGGTCAGGATGTTTGTCATTATCAGGCTTAAAGCTCATGGAAGTTAGTTTCTTACTACCATGGAAACAGGTTACTTGAGGGTATCCCTCGGCTTAGCTGCAGAACTGTAGCTATATAACCTCTTCCCCAGTATCATCGAGTTTATAGCTACAGAGTCTACACATGAAAAACCTAACCAATTTCCATATTCAATCGGTACCTTCTCTTTCAAGAGTCTTTCACAACAAACAAAACAGCCCTGTAACTATTCATTAACGATAAAATACCCTCCAATTGTTATGTATTATTGCCGCATATATTTTTTTCATATAATCATAATAATATTAGTTTTACCGTTTGTTTATTTTTACATTCACTGCAACTCAGCGGTACGGTGACGCCATCTTGAGTCTATTTTTAGATATGCTAATTACTTAGAATTCCCCTTTACGGTCACGTGATGTGAAAATTCAAGACTGGTCACGGACATAAGAAACGAGTGCGTAAAAATATATGCAGCAAAAGCGGGGACGCAATCGATGTTTTGTTGAAGACATAATAGGTAGTCGGCGACTTTCAGGTTACACTTTGTCTAAATATAGTATGTAATGCCGATGATTGAATTTATTTAATTTGCATCTAGTTATCAAACAGTGTAACAGCACTTTATTGTAAAGCTGAACCGAAACGGGTAAGGGTTTTCGTTGTCAAAATCAGATAAATTCGTCCTGGTTTGATATTATCTCTTTTATTTAAAAAAAAGAATAATTTTAAAGGTAGCCTACTCAGTCTTTAGAAAGATTACGATTATGTGTATTTCATACATGTTCTATGAAAAATAAATTCCTATTTTGATACGTAGTTTCCGTCACTGATCGTTAAAAATAGTTTTGTTTAATAAATATGAAAATAATAATATATCGATAAACGGGTTAATTTAATACATGGATTTAGAGTTTGAAAAAAAGGAAGATGATATAATTCCTATGTTTCTTTCAATGTATTTACGTATCTCAATAAATAACATTTTCACTGTGAATTTCCAAGAAAGAAATTGCGAATATTTTGCGGAAGTTGAAAATGATAATGAATCCGCTGGTAGAAATAAGCAATAAGGAGACTTTTTAGGAACCAAATATCAATGATATTTTTGTCTTTTCTTAGGTATAACGTGACTTTCTTTTGGCTCATATATATTTGATCTAATAAATGAAGCCTAATAATTCATATCGAAATTCAACACTCGCAAGCCGATGCGAATAAGAAAGCTATTCGACATCGGGACGGCAAGTAAGAAAACAAGTTTTATATAGATAAATTTTTAATTAGATAAACGAAAACTTATATGATATGTTCAAATTCAATGGTATGCTCCTGCTGAAACCCTGAAACCTGAAAAAAGAAGCAGGTAGAGACAGTAGCCCAGTTTGCGTAGCTATCGTCTTGAGAACGTGTCTTCGTTCCGAGACGTGATTCTCGCTCATTTGCATACGTAAACAAGATGGCGGCTTTTATGAACGGAAAATCTTAGAAGACAAATTTTCAGGCTTAAAATTATATTAATTATCGGCGTTAACATTAAAGTAATCATTTCATGTTGGAAACATAATTCTCATCTGTAATTGGTCCAAATATTAGAGCGTTTATCATTTCATTTTCTGGTTACACCAACATTAGCACCAGCGAACCCAGATTTGGTTCGCACAGGTTAGATTTTCTAAGGATGTGTCTGCAGCCAAAAAGGCGACGTCAGGGTATAAAAGAGCCTATTTTGGCGAAGCAACTGTAGCTACCCTCGGCTATGGTGACACGGTAGCAGACGACAAATTTATGACACCACTGCGCGACCGGAGTTGGGGGTGGTATCGAAGCCATACAGAATATATTTTGAACCCTGTGTAACTATTATTTACTCAAGTATCTTGCTCTGCCTCGTCCATTGTAATTTCCACAAATAATTTTGGCATGCGCTGTATAAGCTACTACTTCTCTTGGAAAACGGGCAACCACCACAAATGCAGTTCCGCCCCAAATATCTATTGTGAGCCTACGACTTTAAATCAGTGAATGGGAAAGGCCATTTTTAGTGCTTTTGGTCATATATGGAACTTTGAATTGGCAAAACAGTATTGTAGCAATACTTAATTCTAATTTTGTTGGTCATCAATGTGCAAAATGGCCCATGCCATTGCCCCTTCCTTTCCCCAAGACCTGCCCGGGTTAAACTAAAACTTACGTTCCGCTTGAACCTGCGCCCTTGTGAATAGAAGACGAATATGTAGACGACGACTGAATCCTTGACAAAATTCTTCTCCCACCTGGCATGGTGATAGATAACTGAGAAAGTTCTAATTCACACTAACAGATTTCTCTGATGACCTGTCCGCCATCACAGGAAGTGATTATGATTATTGCTTTGCTTGATTTGTAAGCAATCGCACCATCCGGCGTACGCTGCCGGTAGCGGCGCGTATGGCGAATGGTTAAACCACAATCACGGGAGACATCGATACAGGTCATATACAATATATAACAAGGTAATTCACATAGCCATGTCAAGCTCCGATATATGTACTGTCATAAACATACTCATAAAGTGATATTGGTTAGTATCACTCGTAACGTATTCATAAAATGACCAACCTTCAAAGTGGAATGACGTCTTTGAAGCAATAAACTTACTCTTTAAAGAGAATTTTAAAAATAAAATTCAAATACACCTACCTTAGATTCAAATTTGCCTCTGTATGTGTCATGTGGTCAGATAAGTGAGTGTTGCCATAGCCGCAGTCTCTGAGTGGCTTAGAACATTCCATTCATGGTATCCATTTCACCCCGGCAGTCCTCTCTCCCAAGTAAAAAATCTCCCCCACCCCCCCCACCCCCCCACCCCCCCTGTAAGACAGCTGTGACCCCAGACTGGCCACTACTGCCTGTTGGAATGGGCCACTAGCACTAGAGATGATGCTGAACATTATTTTATTATAATAAGACAAAACTAGACACACACACACACACACACACACACATGTGCACACACAGATATATATATATATATATATATATATATATATATATATATATATATATATATATATATATATATATATATAATTATTATATTTCGAATGGTGAAATATGCCATTTATCGGTGAAAATAAAACCCGTATTTTCACTGAGTGAAATAAGAATGGTATTCTACTCAGTGAAATGACGCAACAATCATATGAGGTCGTCTGTGACGTCATGAAACAATTGAATTACGTCATGCAACCGCCGCGCTAGCGAAGCGTTTTAGCTTCTCCATTCATATAGTTAGGGTCATTTACGGGCTTTTGGGAAACATAATAAATAGAACATTTGACATTTCTCGTCGAATAACATGAATATCTCATCTCGTGAAGTAGAAAATCATATATTTACACTCGTGGCTACGCCACTCGTGAAAATATAAATTTCTACTTCACTCGATGAGATATCCATGGTATTCGACGAGAAATGTCAAATAATATCGTATATATATATATATATATATATATATATATATATATTCTTGACGTGACCGTGGTTGTAAAAGAGGACGGTCGATTAGAGACGGATTTGTACTATAAACCTACAGATACGCATCAATATCTGGACTTTCAATCATGTCATCCAAGTCATACTAAGCGTAACATCCCGTACTGTCTCGCGAGAAGAATTTGTGCTATTGTAACAGATGACACACAAAAGAGGGAACGTTTAAAAGAACTCAAGGAGTTTTTGTTGATACAAAACTATCCTGAAAGTCTAGTACAAGACAGTGTACAGAAAGCCGCTGTGTTAGATCAAAGTCGCCTCAGAGATGCTAAATCTAATAAACTGTGTGATAAAAACATTGTCCCGTTGGTTTCCACCTTTAACCCTAACCATCAGAGCGCTGCTGCAATAATTGACAAAAACTTACCTATTTTACATCAAAGTAAAGAATGGAAAAAGTTTTGTGTAAATCAAAAATTGTTAACAGTCTTAAACAACCTAAAAATCTTCGTAAGTTATTAACTTCATCCAAGTTTGATTCAAGTGAGTTAGAACCAACTGTATCTAAATGCGGTGATTCACGCTGTCTTACATGTAAAAATATCATAATAGGCTCTTCTGTACATATAAATGAAAGTAAAGTATTTTCTGTAAGACAAAATCTTAATTGTAACAGTAAAAATGTTGTTTATGTCATCACATGCTCTGGGTGCAATGAAAAATACATTGGAAAAACTGAAATGAAGTTAAAATTACGCATGAATTTACACAGATCTCAGATTAATCATCCAAAAAACCGTACAATTCCATTGAGTAAACATTTAGCTCAGTTTTCCCAATGTATAAATTAAATTTTGATAACAGTAAACTTTTAGAAACAAAAGAAAGCAGATTTATCAAAATGTTTTCACCAAGGTTAAATTCTAGAACTTAAATGTTTTGCTGTACATGTATCCTATTGTAACCTATATTGTGACGTATTAATGTAATGACGTCATGTTGTACACGATGACGTTGCTCGGCAACGCATTATCCGTTGTATGTATGGCCTGAAGAGGCTCGTTGAGCTGAAAGCGCTAGCCATTAAAATGGATTGTTTTTACTTCTGACTTCGTATTTTTCAATATATAACGCCTGGGAGCTGAAGATCAATTTCAAATTGGTGAACTTTTTTTTTTTTTTTTTATATATATATATATATATATATACTTTGAATTAGCTAACAAGTATAAAAGGGTCCTAAGTCCAAACAGTGTCATAAATCTGATTCATACATGGCTTGAGAATCCACAACATACACCATTAAGATGAGCCTAAAATGGCATAGAATATTCGAATTTGACAGTGACTTAACCAGTAATAGTACCAATAAACAAAACTGAAAGGGAAAGCTTGTACAATGTGAGCTTGCGTGATAGGCGGCGCCCGTATAACCGCTGGTGCGTTGTGAGCTTCCAATCGATTGTGCAGCGATTATTCGCTACCATGCACCCCTGAACTGCTGAAATTAGCTGCTTGCGATGACACCAATCGCTCATTAATTACACTTGTAAACGACCAATTTTTTGCTGTGGATCAGTTGCAAGAAGACGAATATTTTTTGGCGAGTATAAACATTAAGCGAAATTCGTTTTCGTCTTCGTGCGAACGGTAGCCCCTTCCCAATTCAACCCAATCTACATTAAACAATATGTGATTGTATAAACAACTCCAAACTTCGAGGGATCTTGACTAGGGACCCATCACCAGTCCCTGTTCAAATATCAAAAACGCAACTATTATTACATTGTAATGATTTTATTCCTGACATATATTTCTGTCAATAAAGATATATTACACAATACAGTTATTTATATATAATTTTAGTTGTTGTTTTTTGTAAATAATAATATATACATAAAATGTATAATTGATAAAGAACAATTTGGACAATTATGCAAGTTTTTAGGACATGAGAGGCTCTGGCAGCGCAGTCGGAGATGTCGAGTCCAGTCGGCCTTTCTGGGCCTGCTTTCACAAAGCAACCTTTACTAAGGTTAACCTTAACTCCCATTCATTAACATTTCACTAAGGTTAACTTATTGACTTAATATCACCTTAGTGCTTTGTGAAAGGAGGCACAGGTCGTTCAGCTTCCTCTGAAGATCCTCATATTTCTTCTTCTTTGGAGGGAGGCGTTGTCCTGCATATTGAACTGTTTTCATTTCTGTGGTTTTTTGTTCGTCCAACAGGAAGCGAATCAGTTCAAATATATTTGGATGCGCCTTCCCCACCAGTTTCTACATGCCGTTCATGTAATCTGCAGTCTTGCTCTCAAGCTGTACGGATCTAATTAGCGCACTCCTGCCTAATTACCATATCATGCCAGCCAAGCTCAACCACCCAGCTAGCCTCACAGGACCCCTGCCCAAGCCCCTCCTAGTGGACTTGGACATATGTCTACAGTACCTGGTGAAAACCTACTCTGTCGTTAATAAACTTGAGGACGGGGAAAAGGTTTTCACCAGCGGAGAAAGGGGCAGAAACAGAAACGGAGGGCTAAACCCTCCCCGGACGTTACTGCACCCCCTCCCTCACCACCTTCAGCCAGGACCCTCTCGGACCAGGAAGATGCACCGCCACCATCAGCCACGACCCTACCGGAACAGGATGATGCACCACCAGCAGCAGCCTTACCAGCCACCGCAGCTACCAACCCCACCCCGAGGACCATGGCCCCTTCTTCCGGCAGACGCCCAAAGGAAGAAGGCCAAAACCAAGGGACCAACACCACCTAGTAGCGCCTCCAAGGAAGCTACTAAACCAGTCCCCATGGACAATCAGCCAGCGAACCCCACACATGGACAATCATTTATTGATTTTTTAATTAATGTTAACTTTTGCATGGTAAATGGCTGATGTGGAGATGCAAATGATTTAACTTATATATCTAGTCGTGGCAAATATGTGGTTGATTACTGTTTGTGTGCATATGAATGTATAGATAAATTTAGCGATTTTCAGGTAATCAGACCAAGTGACCTGTTAGCTATGCATGTAGGTGTGATTGACCGACCCCTCAGATGTGCTAAAGCTGGACCATTCCCTTCTTCGTTGGACAGTGGACATAAATATTCAGCACACAACTATAATCCCACTTTCAGATGATAGCTACTCCTATAGCACTAAGTTTGATACTACTGAGATACATCACTCGTTTTTAGCTTCTAAGAAGTGTCAAGATGCTATAAAGGATATTATTTTAGAATTAGAAAATCCTTTAAGTTATCAATCATCCTTGGACAAAGCACATGATGATTTTGCAAACATGATGAGTGTAGAAATGAAGAAGAGTTTACCTGCACGAATCATCATACACGATGCTTTTGGTGGGAATAAACAGCGTAGAACTATGAAGAAATGGTGGAATGATGACGTAACGGTTCTGTGGAATGAGTTTTGTGTCGCGGAACTAAACTGAGAAGGGAGGAGACATTATCTTAAAGGATTGTATGTCAATAAAAGAAAGGTGTTTGATAGAAAGTGTAAAAGGGAGAAGACGGACAGTAACAAGAAAACCATTTGCGACCTGGAGGAGATAAGTACGTCTGATGTAGGATTCTTCTGGAAGAAAATAGATAACATAGGAGTTTGTTGTGAGAGAAGGAACAGGATCCCTATGGAGGTGGTTTTAGAAGACGGTTCGGTTAGTGGGGATCAGGGAGTCATGTTGGACAAGTGGAAAACAAGTTATGCCGACGCTAGTGTATTAATACACGTGGACGATACTGACCAGTCTGATATATGTAGACCTATATCATTTGACGAAGTCTGAGACGCAGTATCCAAAGCAAAGAAAGGTACATCAAGCGGTGTGGATAATATCCCTGTGGAAGTCTACAACAATGAAGTGTGTATCCAGTATCTACATAAACTTTTTACTATTTGTTTTAATTCCGGACAGTTTCCTGTAAGTTGGACCAAAGGAATCATCAACCCAATCCCTAAAGCACAGATGGAAAATCCAAAAGACCCGCTATCTTATGGAGGGTTAACTATTACTTGTGCGTCATATAAGCTTTATTGCAATGTACTCAATGCAAGATTGTCTAACTACATAGAAGAGAACAATATTTTAGAAGATAACCAAAATGGTTTTAGAAGAGTTAAATCAACGACTGAACATTTGTCTTGCTAACTTCTGTCATTGAAACACGTAAATCTAAGAAAAAATCCACTTTTACAGCCTTCATTGACCGTCGGAAAGCATATGATTCTATTGATTGTTCTACTATGTGCTCAAAGCTTCTTGAAGCAGACATAAAAAGTAAAATGTTTAATGCCATTACCTCCCTTTATAGATCAGTGGAGTGCTGTGTGAGACTGAACGGTAGACACACGCCATGGTTTGATGTCCAATGTGGTTTGAAACAAGGGTGTCTACTCTCACTGTTACTTTTTAATCTTTATATAAGGATCTTTTAACTAAGATTAATAAACTTTCTATCGGAGTGATCATTAACGACAAGCCTGTAGGAGTATTCACCTATGCTAACGACCTTCTTCTACTGGCCGAATCTGAAAGTGACTTAAATATGTTGTTAGATTGCCTAAACAGTTGGTATGGAAACAACTCTATGTCGGTGAACAAAGATAAATCCAAGATTGTTCATTTTAGACCCTTATCTACACCTCGGACACTTGCTATCTTTACATTGGGAGATGATGTTTTAGAAATTACAGACTTTTATAACTACCTCGGAATTCTTCTAACAGAGCATCTAGATTTTAACGGCATTGCAAAAGCAGCGGCCAGTTCAGCTAGCAGAGCTCTTGGCCTGCTCATTTCAGAGTTTAGATTGTTTACGTGAGAAATTGCAATTCCAAACTTTTACTAAATTATATGACTTTATGGTGTGGCCAGTCATCGTAAGTATAAATGGGGGTTTCAGATCAACAGAGACCAAAACGTATCTTCTCATTACCCCCATGTCAAAATTACTCCGCTGTTTTGACCTGTAGGGGTTAATGAGAAGACACGCCCCACTGATCACTAATCCATTATAGCCTACTACAAACAATAGATAACAGATTCAAACCCCCCACTATCAATATGACATAGCAAATAATCAAAACTGAGCAAACAAGGTTTCTAAATAACACGAACTCGAAACTACATTGTGGATCGATATTCTTTTGTTGCAAAACTAGGCTACTGTGACGTATAAAGAAATTCCCATAACCTAGTTTTACAAGCCAAATCGGACAATAAACACACTTCTGAAGGTAGCGACAGCTGGAGAGGAATATTATTCATTTTTACTTAATATAAAATTAATTAGGAGTATAGATTTTCCAATCTCTTAAGTTTATGTATCATAATTATCAATTTAGTTTATCAAAATTAAGAACATTAATGTACTTAGGTATAAGTGGATAAATTTCACACAGAAATGATTGATTGTTATGATGGCTGTGATCATAAGGCATTAGACTCACAATCCAGGCAGATGAGTGGTGTTGGTTCCATTCCCTGATAATGAAGAAGGATTTTAGAGAAGTAATATTAATTTGTACTTACCTTTAGACTAATTAGCGTAAAATAAAGGTTAGATTTTCAATCTATTAAGTACACATATTAAAGTTATCAATTAAATTTATCACAAAATCAGAAAAATAGTATATTAGATTTAAATATATGAGTTTACCTATGAATTGCCGTTGTTATATGGGTCGATGCAAGTGTATGTGTGTTATCCTGCTGAAGTTACAGGTTCGAATCTCGGCTAGTTGCAAATAGCCAGGTAGAATCATATTTCTAGTTTGGTTGGATTTAGGTGTTGGATCCTTGTCACTCCTCCAGTAACACTCTCACACTTTCGAGACTTTCGATGAGGGTGTGAAGGAGGGGGAGATGGTGATGCTTCACACATGGGCACGATAACACACAGTCCAGACACTGACTCGCACAACCATCGACCCACGACCCTTGCCCTCACCTCCCTGGGGAGAATGGCTGCACTACCCACAGGGAGAACTGGCTGAGAAGCCAGGAGGGGAGGTTTTGCTAAAATTTATAGAGAAAAATCAATAAATTTTATAAGCTGTTGGGTGATCTGTACAAAGTAACAATTTTGAGTACTTAGTTTGATTCAGCTGTGTTTTTATCTTGTCTCTCTCTGCTTTAGTTTCAATTACATAATTCTCACGTAAACAATCATCAAAAGTATCATTATCCTTACACTTAAAAAACAAATCCACCTTGTCTGCTCTCTAAAGTCTTTGAGTATAGAGTTATCTTTCTCTGAAAGAATCCACACACTATGCCCGGTATGCCGCCCCGAAAAAGCTAGTCTCGGCAGCTCATATTTCTTTTTAGTGAGGTCTGTCTCTGCGCTATAATCATCAATAATGAATAAGGTGCTTTCATTTTTAATTTTTCATGGAAATGCTTCAATCCCTCATTCAGACGATCCCTAGGAAGAACTTTGTATACTTCTTTATCTGTATTTATAAACAATCTAGATTTATATGTTTAATTATCATTTATGGTGGGGCATAATATTACTATGGGCTCAAAATGTTCATAGTAATCGCTCTCGATTCAATCTAGTACAAATTTAGTCTTACCACATCCAGTCTGCCCACAAATTATAGCACAATCTTTAGCGGATCCTTAGGTAATATTATTCTTTATTATTTAAGATTAAATCTTTATATATATATAAATGTTGGATATTTTATTGGCGATTATAATCTTAATGGTTTTAGGTATCCGCTTTGTACTTCTCAGTGTATTTATCTTCTTGCTATCTTGCTTACAACTTTTACAACAACTGCAAAGTATTGCCATTTTAAAGGTAAAGTTTAGATAATAAAGATGCCCGAATCGGAGAAAATCCCTCAATTACAGACTCTGGAACCCAAAGAAGCTCCAAAACTTACAGTTACAAGAAATCCAAAAAAAAAGCTGCTGGTAAGAAGGGGGGCTATAGTTAAGAAATTAAAACTTGAACAACTTAATGCACTCCAGAATGCACCACAAAATGAACAGAAGCAACCGAGCGAACAGCGGACCGTGGTTATAAATCATGGTAGTGTATTATTTCCTATTTTGATGTGTATTATTGGAATAGGAATAGGAGTTGGTATTTCAAGATCCAGACATATATGTCCAAGGAGTAATTCTGAAGATGATGGCCCTTTAAAGACTAAAGGATTTCATATGAAATAGAGAGAGAAGATGTCTGAACCTAAAAACCTTGTAAACACACTTTACCATAATGCAGTAATAACTGGATTAGCCATTGGAACTTCAAGGGTTAGTAAAATGGTATTTAAAACTGGTACACCTAACCTGGACTTCAATGTCAATGATGTTGGGATGGTCACATTACATATTTGGGGAGCAATGTTTATAAAAGGCTATCTTGAAAAACATAAACTTATCCCCACTGATATAGTGACTTAGTATCCTTAAAGATATATAACATTATTTATTAAAAATGGCAACAATTGCTATGATGGTGGGGGGTGCAGTTGTGAATGCATTTGGCATTCTCTGGGAGCAACTACTTGTTTTCCAAAATGGGTAATGGAGAAAGAGCAAGACATCACAAAGCTTTGGAAGAACTGACAACTGCCAAGAATAAGTGGGAAAAAGAAAGAACCGCAAAACTTGATTTCATAAATGAACAACTTAAAAGACAAAATCATGCTATTAAAACTTTGAGGGATGTCGATGAAGCAATGCATGAATATCATGTGAGATTTGGAACCCCATTAGAACCCCTAGAACCTGAGCCCACTCTAACCGACTTTTATACTATTTCACAATATCAAAAAACAGGGTGAGATAGTATTTGTTGTTTTGGGAATGATTGTATTTGGGTTTATTGCTTATATAATAAAAAAAATGTTAAAAATATTTTCTTGAATAATATGAAAATGGAATGCCTCCACGAAGAAACTATGATATACAGAAATAAATTATTCTGTGAAAATTGTTGTCAATTTGTTATCCGATGTGATAATTGTGAAGACTTGACTATTACTCATTAACACCGAGACAGCTTCACGGCTCAACGCCTAGGCCGCTGACCACAGAAGCTGCTCGCTGTAGCGAGACCAATTAGGTCAAAGCACCGCTTATTTAGCGACAGACTTTGAAGGCGAGTGATGAACGGAAACTGTCTAGCCTTGTACCATAAAGTCTTGATTGTTTTATTGTTTCATGAAGATAAAATGCAGGTGCTGAATATGGATACTTTACAGGAATGTAACATGTGATATTTCACCACTGAGTTTTTTGTCCGATGTTAATTCATAAACATATTCAATAATGTTCATGAAAGTGAGAGAGAGTGAAATTGTTTTCATTATCTCACCAAATACAATGGACAAGTAAACTGCATAAGATATTGCACCTTTTATATTGGTCAAAAGGTTATAAGAGACAATTTCTCTTACTTATATCTAAACATCAGTCCTTGAAGAAGAACAAATAATAAACACAGACCCACACTTACATATAATAATATGTATAGTGTATACATAACCAAATATCACTTATAATACAATATAATACTAACACATAAACACGTAACGTAGCTCATATTTTCAAATATGTTGATGTACATTTTCATTTGTAAATACAAATACTGCATGTCTACACACCATGTTTAGTAAATACATGGGTCGGTATATCAACTATCTGACTAATGATTAAGAATTTATGGAAATGATATCACGATTTAATGGATAGCACACAAGTAACATTAGCGAATGTAAAAGTAGTCGAATTATTAGATACAAATATATTCATATGATGAATTGATCTGTTGATAACATACATGTACCTATCAAAAGTGCATGTCATTTCACTTCCAACTATTTAACACGTGCCCTATAAATGTACCACGAATTGAATCCAATATTTGTACTCAAAAGAATAATAATAGGAATGATTGTCATCTTAACAAAGTTACTATTTCTCATATAGAAGATTTCATCAAAACACAAATGCCTTCGAGGTGCATCAATAACAGGTGATAATTGTGAATATGTATAGCATGATGGGAGTATCTCTATGAAGAAAAGTTTCCAATGATGTAACTAAAACTTTATCATTAAAGTAATATCCGAATAAACTCTTATATTAATAATAGTAGAATAACACTTGCGTTCAAAATATTAATTACGTGCAATCATCAAGTTGATAGTTCATTACATGAATTCCCTAAAGTGATGCATTCAAGAAGTAAAGGTAAAATCAAAGTGTAACTTTCAATAGCCTCACATTCTTCACAAATTATTTATGAATACATTTACATAAATATATATAATAACGCTTCCTCTCTTTTCGTCTTAGATATATGATTTCAATGCATTTTCCAAATCAAATGTATCACACAATTTTTCAAAATTGGTAACTTCACAACGACGCGAATCGTTTCATCTGATTTAATAAACCTTCTTTTTAAATCACTTATTTCCCCTTTCAAGACCAATATATGCAGAAAGTTTTCATTTACCAAATGTATTATAGTTTTGCAACGATTTTCATTTCTTATTGCTTTCTTAATGATATCATATTGCTAAAGATTTAGATATTAAAAGAGATTTAAATATCAAACCAGAACAATTCCAATTAACAAATACTTTTACTGGATATCTACAGAGTTGGGAAATGGAACCTAATTATAAGGATTTATCTACAGTACATATGAATACAGAAAAGATTTAAGTAAACAAGTTCACAGAAGGATTGAAAGACATGACTATCATTAAATACCAATTGGCAATTAAAGTTAGCTTTATCAAGGATGGTGAAAATACTATAACCCACGCTTTTTTTAGAAGCAACCAAATGGTAATAACCAATCCAGATTATATTCTTTCAACTTTGACTAAAGCTCAACAAGTGGTGGAAGAAAATTTAGAAAGATACACAAAAAATGGTTCTGGGGGAGTGGTACACCGTATAGAAAAATTATGGTTAGACGTAGCAAAATATAACCCATTGAAGAGAGGACCTTATATAGATTTACCAGAATATTATAAGAAAAAGAAGGCCATTATCAATGTAAAGAATACTGATGATAACTGTATCAGATGGTCTGCCCTATTCCCAGCTACTTCAAATTCTAATAGATCCTCTTCATATCCTACTAATGATGGGCTTAGTTTTACTGGTATAGACATGCCTACTCCTGTTTCATTTCAAGACTAGAAAAACTGAGTAATTTAGCTATTAATGTATTCGGGAATAATAAAAGTAACAAGGGTATCATTATTCATAGGAATAGTTCAGCTGATGAAAAGACTACTAGAATAAACCTCTTTCTAATTGAGGATAATGATAAATATCATTATACTTGGATAACAAATTTGAATAGACTTTTATTCGATCAATCAAAATGTAAAACGAAAAAATACTTTTGTGAAAGATGCCTACATGGATATTCTAGAGAAGATTTACTCAAAGAACATAAAGCAGACTGTAGAAGTGTAAGTGAAACTGCTATTAGAATTGATATGCCTAAACAGGGGAAGGAAAGTCTCTGTTTTAAAATTTATCAAAATCAAATGCCTGCACCTGATGTTATTTATGCTGATTTTGAGTCGATGAACAGGAAAGTTCATACCGCACAACCCGATCCAAAGCAAAGTTTTACTGTTATATCCCAATTACATGAGGCCTGCGGATTTGGATATTTGATCACAAGATGTGATCGGGTAAGTTATGAACCAACTATTTACAGAGGACCAAATCGAACGGATACATTTTTAACAAGTCTCCTAGAAACAGAAAAAATTCTCCGGGAATGGTTAAAACACCCAGAGCAAATCCTACCAATGACAAAGAATGAAATTAGTGAATTTAATACAACTATAAATTGTAGCATTTGTAATAAGCCCCTGGGGAATGATAGAGTGCGTGATCATTGTCATATTACAGGAAAATATCGTGGTGCAGCTCACAATAATTGTAACCTACAACTCAAGATAAAGCCCGAAAGTATAACAATCCCAGTGGTGTTTCACAATCTGAAACATTATGATGCAAACCTTATCAAGCAGGCTATTTCTAAAGTTCCTGGGGATATCAAATGTATTCCAAATAATATGGAGAAATATATTACCACCTATTGAATATTTATAACAGCTCCTCACCAAGAATAACATGACTCGCTGATTCTTTTTTTTTTTCTTAAAAATTATTTACATACATATTAAAACAACACCCTGTTACATCCTCCCCTTCCTTGAAAATATTGCGTCCTCGTCATTGCAGTTATTTTCAAGGTTTAAGGCAACACAATTCATTGTTGATTATTTTGTCACTACAGATAAAACTGCATCCGACAACTTGTCAGGGAGACTGGAAAACACACCACTATCCGCTAAAGATGCAAGAAATTCAGCTTTCTGGAACACTTGCTCTATGTGACATTATAAATATAATCACCTCTTCTAATCCACTCAGGTTTTAGTCTTTCTCTTGTGGAACGACGAGGCAATGCCGGAATAACAGGTTATTGTGTTTCCTGTGTTTCCTCAGTTTCTTCAGTCTCTTGTTAAAGTTCAGATCCAGATTCATATTCTTCAAGCTCAGCAGTCATCTCTGCTTCAGCAAATCCTTCATTTTCTGGAACAGACACTTGCGTTTCTGACGCATCCACTTCCTCCCCCTCCAAAACATTTTCTCTCTCTTCAACCTCGAGATGATCGTCACCATCTAGACACGGTAGGTAGTCCAACAACTGTTGACTCTGAACCTGATTTGGAGAAAACAACAAGAACATCTCAGCATTCCTCAGCACTGTCAGATGTGTTGTGCTCTGGCATTGGTATAATGTCTTTCCTTGAAGGTAAATGGGCAACAAATGATTACGATGGAGTGTTCTTTGCCTTCCAATACCATCCTCTGGCGAAACTACAAAGACCGGAATTTCTGAGTTTTGAACCTTTGTTCTGAATCTTTGAACCTCTTGCTTTCAAGTCATATCCTGTCTTCTGTCGGATTTTAATGAATATTCAGATGCATGTGTGTAAGCTCTCTGCAGTCTTTTGAATAGCTCCTTTGTATACTTACTGACTCATACCCTGGATTTTGGTCGATTCCAAATGTGACGTCTACTGGTAATCTTGGATTTCTGCCAAACATCAACAAGGTGTAAATCCTGTTGTCTCATTTTTAGTACAGTTATATTCATGAACTAAAGCAGCAACATGAGCTTTACAATCTGCTTTCTGTTCTGTTTCCAATGTTCCAAGCATGTTTAACAAAGTTTGGTTAAAACGCTCACATTGAACATTTCCCATTGGATGATAGGCTGTAGTATGAGACTTCTCAATTCCCATGAGTTTGCAAAGTTCTTTCATGAGTTTACTTTCAAAGTTTCCACCTTTGTCAGAATGTATCCAAGCAGGTATACCGTAGTGCACAATGAAGCTGTTTAACAAAGCTTCTGCAGCTGTTCGTGCAGTCATATTGGGTGTTGGAATAGCAATAGAGTACTTGGTGAAATGATCAGTTATCACTAACAAATGTTGGAAACTCCCTTTCGACGGCTCCAAAGTAAGAAAATCCATAGCAACGAGTTCCAATGGATACGTTGCAGTGATACTGACAAGAGGTACTTTTGTTGTTGTATTTGACTTTCTACAAATATACCTGTTGCAACTTTGTACCCATGATTCCACATCTCTTATCATTCTTGGCCAGTAGAAACGTTCACGTATATATGACTAATTTTTATCACGACCAAGATGGTCCATATCATCATGCACACTGGTCAAAGCTTTTTCCCGAAATGCGGTGGGTAATACAAGTTGACTCTTTGTCTCTTCATCCTTGTGTATTAATCAATAAAGAACACCACGCTTGAACCAAAGTTGATCAAAACACTTTTGGAGGCTACGAAACTCAGTTGAGGGCAAATAGTCATTAGATGGCTTTTTCCTTTCCTTGACAAAGTTCATCACTTCTTTCAAGATAGGATCAGCTGCTTGCGCTTTCCTCCAGTCTCGTTCAGTCATTTGTTCCATGTATGACTCTTCTTCATGGATAACATCACTTGACATACTGATGTATTCCACAAATAGCACATATGGAATCTTCACTACTTGGCAACCTGGAAATAATGTCAGCATCAGCATTAGAAGATCCTGGACGGTACTTAATGCTGAACTGATATGCAGCAAGCGAAGCCAACCATCTATGGCCAGTTGCATCTAACTTTGCCAATGTTAAGACATATGTCAAAGGATTATTATCAGTGTAAACAGCAAACTGATGGCCATACAAGTAGTCATGAAATTTGTCTGTTTTTGCCCACTTAATGCAAGAAATCACGCTTGTGTGCAGCATAATTCTGTTCTGATTTGTTTAATCCTTTGTTTGCATATGAAATAACCCACAGCTTTCCATTCTGATTCTGGTATAACACAGCTCCAAGTGCCTGTTGACTAGCGTCTGTGTGAAGTTCAAAGGGCAAAAAATAGTCGGGAAATCATAAAATCGGGGGAGAAGTGAGCAGTTCTTTAACTCCTGAAACGCTATTTCATGCTCTTGATTCCATACAAACTCCAGTGAAACATGTGCACTCTTGCACTTGTCAGATTAAGCTGGCATTAGTTGTGTCAAAGGTTTTGCAATTTCCAAGAAATTTGGTACAAACCTTCGGTAATACCCTGCTAATTCCAAAAACTTTCTCAGCTCAGCTGGAGAACTTGGTGTTTTCCATTTCTTGACGACTCAGGCTGAATTCCTTCCTCTGAAATGACATGTCCAACATACTGTACTTTTCGCTTGAAAAATGAGCATTTGCACTCTTGTAGACGTTGAAATATCTTTTCTAACGTCTTTAAATGCTCTTCAAGGGTATTGGAAAAGATAATTAAATCATCAATGTAGATATAGCAAATTGAAAGATGATAATCTCCAAAACATTCTTCTATGAGGCGTTGAGAAGTGGCTGGGCTATTACACAATCCAAAAGGTAATCGGTTGTATTTCAACCTGGTAATAGCCAGATTTCATGTCCAATTTCGAGTAGAATTTGTTTCCTGCTAGATTCTCAAGAACTTCTATTCTTGGCAATGAATACGAATCTTTTAACGTTCGTTGGTTGAACATCCTCATATCGACCTAGCTCCAGACAGCGAGTATCCTCTCCGTGACGTCACTAATATACTCGCTGCCATCAGAAGGCTTCAAGGTGAAAAAGCTCTAACACAGCGCGTGCAACCAACGATTGATGTCGCGCTCTAAAAGTGAAGCTCCTAACTCATAGGATTCACAATGCAACTCCGAACAACGACTCAAGAAATGAGTACGGCAAACGAAACTTTTTGTTATTTTATTAAGTTTTCTCTGAATTGCTGAAACAAAACAAATTGTCCACCATATACTCATCAAATAAAAAATTATATTTGAAGCAAATTACACCAACTTTGGTAATAATCATAGAATTTCATACGCGTAACGCTTAAAACATACTCTCGAACCAAGTTATTTGTATGTAAACTAACAATTTGGTTCGAGACTATCGATGACGTCAATTCCTATTGTTGTCAAGATTCTTGACAACAATGCCCCCGCAAGTGAAGGCAGGGCAACTACCGTAGAGGTACTCGAAGGGAAGGCGCCCTGACTTGGAGGTTGCATATCGACACACATACGCAATTTCCCATTCTTCTTGCGACATAACACAATATTTGATGATCAGGGACTTCTTGACTTTCTTATAACTCCACAAGCCATCAACTGTTTCAGATGTTTTTTGACCTCTTCAAACATTGAAGGAGGAATTCTACGATGCCTCTGCTTAAATGAAGTATCAACAGTTAAATCAGTTCTGTGTTTCACTGCTGTAGAATGTCCAATGTCTAATTCATTCTTAGAAAATACATCTGAAAATCTAGAAATGACTTGAATTCCCAACTGGCGTTCATCATCATTCAAAGATGGATCAATCTCAACTTTCTCCAACAGAGATGAAATTTCACTTGATTGACATTGTACCTCATCCTCAATGTTGACTGGTTGGGTTTCACATAATACTGACTTTGTTGGGATGACTACGGTCCTAGTGGTCACATTTGACAAACAGACTTCAACCAAATTTTGATCTCCATATCTGTAAAGCATCAAAGAAGGTGCGATTTCAATATCATCCGGAACAACAGATTCCTTGCAAGATTGGACAGTGACTGTTGACAAAGGATACATCTTCTTCTTTGTGACATATCCACATATAGAAGTACTACTTGGTTGGATGATAATACTTTTGCTTTCTGCACTCTTAACAAGTCCCAATCTCCATTTAGATCTTATCAAATCTTTCTCTGAAAGAACCATACTTCTGAAAGTGAGATACCATGATGTTTGCAGTTTAGATTTTTGAAGAAATTTTTGTCCATAGTGATTCTTACATTTATTCATCAGTGGAGTCAACACATTCGTTCCTAGGAGCACAGGTACTTTGGAATTATATTTACTTGTTGGAACAACTAATAACAGGCCTGGCAATGCATCATTATCATGAAGTCCAGGTGTTAATAAATCAACTTGAATATACCCAAGATATGGTAGAAGGTTTCCATCAGCACACTCAATGCGCAACACTTCTGAAATCTGCACCATAGGAATATGTGAAAAATGTTCCTGATAGAAGTCTTCACAAATTGTTGAGACAGTTAAACCAGTGTCTAATAACGCTGAACAAGGAAATCCAGATATAGTGACATCAGTTTTATTCGGTTCTCCAATCAGTAATGGTTGGGGCCTTGGCTCGTGCCATTGTTGCTGTTGTTGACCCATGGTGAACCCCGCTGCATGGGTCGATCCTCGTTTAAAGATCTCATATGTTCAACATTAACAACATAATCTCGCATCAAATGTCCTAATTGCTGGCATCTCCAACAAGTTGGTGGTCAATAAGACTTTCTAGTTGTCCGGTAGGAACTTTGAACCGTCTGTCCCGGACATGTATCCGGATTCACTCCTGCCTGTGGTGGACCTTGTAACATAGGATTGTTCCAGTTGGATGCATAATTCCCCTTATGTTTTGATCCTGTTCGTCTACCACGTTGACGTTGTTTTACTTGTCCTTTGAGAGACTTGACATCCGCTGACAACTGTTTGACCATACCTTTAAGTTCCTGAATGTCAGACGACTCAGTAGATGCATTAGCCATCTTCGAGGTAGCAGACTTGGTACTTGTACACTCCACTTTCCTCTGACTGTATTCACTCTCAATCTGTCTAATTGCCCTTGTTAACTCTGAAAAGTTCTGTATGGTTAGGATACTTTGCCTCCTTCACAAGGCAGTTAACGTCGTATCGCCAAACGTCATAAGTTGCTTCCCCCTTGCCTGAATCACCAAAACATGTAGGAAGTCGAAGTGGACTAGTAAGAGTAGATAAAGCATCAGTTAAACGTGAGGTCTCTGATTCAATATTGAACTGATGTTGAGCATCACTCTCTCTCTCTCTCTTAACTCCCTCCTGTATCAGATTCTGACAACTGTTCTGCAGCTGAGACATAAGCAGTCATCCAATCCTCAAATTGTTTAGGTGTATCAGCTTGTGGTGCAACTCCTATCCGTTTCAGTGAATTAACAAGTCTGGAATAATCTGTAACATCCTCTTCTGATGAAGCCATATTGAAGAATTTTTAACGCACAGTAATTATATCCTACAATGCTAAGTAAATTGCCTAAGTTGTTGTATAGCTTTAAGTGTACTAACAAACAAATCACATTTAAACACAACAATAAACAATTGCAGTTGAACAATCATAAAACCGGAAACTACAGACAATACCGACGACCACGCCGTCACGAGACCCGATACGTGATAAAGACTTGATGCGAGAAAATACAATAAATGATAACAAAGACAACAACATAAGACAGCAACGTGAAATGTATGCTGAGTGGTAAACTACCCAGAAGCAAACCCAAAGCAAACCAACAACAGAAATGGGCAATAAATCACACACAAAATTCCTAAGTTAATTTAAGTTTATGATTAAGTGTTTAGTTTAAGTTTAGTTTATGTTATTGTTTATAAGGATTTTATTGTTTTGGTTACTAAGTTTATTTTAATCCACTCTCATTCAAGCACACCATTGCACTCACACGAGAATAAGGTAAAATTAACCAACACACAGACAATCACCAAGTCACACAATGTAAACAAGTCACTGAAATACAAGGTTTATTACAAACATCACCCTCAAGTCAACAAATTATAAAAATTCAACAATATCAACAATAGCAAAATTCAATCACAACTTGAAGTTCATTAAAGCACAATTCTCAAATAAGTCAATCACATATGTAAATGAATTCAATCACAGATCAACAAAGTCAATCACATCAGGTCACCAAAGTCGATCACATCAGGTCAACAAAGTCCATTACATCACCGAAGACTCGGCAATTATCAGTTCAATACAACTTATATTCTATATTTGACCACTGAAGTTCATGAGTCAAGAGAACTTACATGAATATCACAAGTTGATTAAAATATCAACATGCAACACATTAAAATATATTGTATCACTCTCCTTGAATTACTGAGTGATAACAAGATTTTTCAAAAAAATACTTTAGAGTCAATATTGAAATATAGATCAGGTCAATATCAGCGCGCTTATAATGTTGGTTGTCAAAAATGAATGTCACAATAGTACAGTGATATCACAAGGTCTAACCTGTTCCTGAAACGGGTGAATCTCACTGTTGACAATCAGATGATGGCTGACGATGACATGGCTGATGAAGATCCAAACATCTGACAGAATAGTTGATATGACTCCTAGGATCCTCACTGGGGGCTCCATTATAACAGGTCCTCACCAAGAATAACATGACTCGCTGTGGGGGTGGTTCGGTTTTATTCAGGTACATGGGTTACACGTGCGCAAGTGCACGCACTCCAATCACTGAAAACCCTATGAGTACGACCAGGCTTATTGGTTAACACTGCATTGTCTTCATTAGAATACCTCCAAATATGAAACACAACCTTTCACTGCCAGCACACTCGAAGCAATGAGAGCAGACAACGAGGCAACCCAGCAAGGGGGCATGAAAAGCACGTGCTGTCCCGCTGCGCTAAAGATAGCACAGGAACACACTACCAACAGAATTCCCTTCTCCAGACCTACACAACATTGCCGTGCAACTAATCAAAGAAAATAAACAATTTTTATTGGAAGATTTTTTATTGTTTTTCTTAAAAATTATTTACATACATATTAAAATAACTCCCTGTTACATATTTCTATAATGTTCTGAAAGTAATATAACTGATTATGATTACTAACAAGCTAAAAATGTGTGGAACTCATTTGGGTGTAAGAATTTAGGTGACTATCACGACCTTTATCTAAAAACTGATGTATTATTACTGGCTGATGTATTTGAGACATTCAGGAAGACTTGCTTGTCTCAATACGGATTGGATCCTGCACATTATTTCACTAGTCCAGGACTTTCTTTGGATGCCTTGCTTAAGAAAACTGGTATAAAATTAAAACTTTTTACTGATTATGATATGCATTTATTTATTGAGAAGGGCCTTAGAGGTGGTATATCCATGGTTTCCAAGAGACATGCTAAAGCAAACAATACATACGTAGAAGGATATGATGCAAGTAAGCCATCTAATCATATACTATATTTAGATGCTAATAACCTTTACGGTGGGCGATGAGCCAATATTTGCCAACTGGAGGATTTAAGTGGGTTAATACAGAGTTTGCAGTGGAGCATATCCTGAAAATACCAAAAGATTCTAAAACCGGATATATATTCGGAGTTGATATCGAATATCCGAAAGAATTACATAAAACCCACAACACTTATCCTCTGGCCCCAGAGAGATTAACAGTTAAACAGGAATGATTACCAAAATAATTTACTAGGAGATAGGAAGCTATAAGATGTGCAAAATTTGGTACCAAATTTAATGAACAAATCAAAATATGTAGTTCACTATAGAAATCTACAGCTGTATATCTCTTTGGGTATGAATTAACTAAAGGACATAGGGTCCTTCAATTTGACAAGAGTCCTTGGATGGAGCCTTATATTTAATTGAATACTGAACTGAGGAAGAAAGCTACAAGTAATTTTGAAAAGAATCTTTACAAGTTAATGAATAATTCAGTATTTGGTAAAACTATGGAGAATTTAAGAAAGAGAGTGGATGTGCGATTATTCAGGGCAGATGAAAAAATGAACCTCTCAGGAAGGTTATTGCTAATCCAGCTTTTAACGAATTCAAAATATTTGATCATGATTTAGCTGCTGTTCACATGAATAAATCAAAGATAGTTTTCAATAAACCGATATACGTTATTATGAGCATCCTAGACGTATCCAAACTTTTGATATACGACTTTTATTACAATGAGATAAAGGAAACTTATGGGAATAGATGCGAGGTGTTATACACCGACACAGATTCTTTATTACTAGAAATACAAACGGATGATATGTATGAAGACATGAAGAAATATATTGACTTGTATGATACCAGTGATTTTGATAAAGACCACCCATTACACAATGTGAAAAATAAAAAAGGTTTTAGGTAAGATGAAAGATGAATGTAATGGGACACCTATTTCTGAATAATATGTGGGGTTAAGACCTAAAATGTACTGCATACAGATGGCAGAAAAGGAAATTAAGAAGACCAAGGGAATATTAAACGATTAGTTAGGAAATACATGAACATTGGTCAATACAAAGAGGCACTATTTGGTAAGAAGAGTTGTAAACATGAAATGAATAATTTGAGAAGTGTAGGTCATAACATTTATAACAATAGATAAAAGAATAAATAAAACATCCTTATGTCCATTAGATACTAAAAGGTGGATTACAGATAATGGTGTTAATACTGTGATGGCCAGCCATCAATAATTGTTAAATACTTTTTAGACTACGACGACCACTGTAATGTCAAATTTTGTTAATGAACGAATCTTTCATAATTCACATAATAATTGTAAATATTGCAAAGTAATTATGCAGTATTGATTTCTGTTTGTTTGTTAAGCTATGGAATGTCTATGCTAAGATTTATCATAATGAAAGAATTAGCGCACGTGGACTGTAACGTAAACAACATTGGTCGGCATTCGTTGTAAAATCGTTCAGCATTAATAAATCACTGATCAATGTCATCTAATTCATAATGAATATCTTCCCTACCTCAAATTCACCTCGGCCATAAATGTATTACTTTGAAATACGTATCCATCCGTGTACTTGGCAGATTCGTCCCAATATCGGACACTCGTAGAGCGCCGCCATTTTACTTAAATGTCGGTTACAGTCATTTGCGCTGTGTGTTTGGTTATAGAAATAATGAAAGATTTTTATGTTTATATTTCAACTATTGTTTCCATTGTAATGTCAGTTTTCATGTTTATAATAATTGGTAAGGACAGAAATAACTTCTAACGTCATTTTCATTGGGAACTATAGTGCTACTCAATGTTTACATATTGTACTCATACGCCGATATCTGATGACAGCGCCTCAAGACTTAAAATGTAATTATAAGAATAATCGTATTTTTATCATGTATTCTATACCAAAGATTGCATTTCATATCAATGTGGGTTTATATCTGTATCAATTTGCCCGAGTGATATTTTGTCCTCTTTATGTATTTGTGATGCTGGCATTGGAGACCAGCTATGCGGGCTACTTTAACCAACTTTGCGGGCTGATGGAACCAGCACTGCTGTCACACAAACCCGCAATCATCATATTTGCAATTAAAACTGAGTAGGAGTAACCACTTAGGTGGTTTTATGTTGTTAACCATAATTGACAAAATATGCACTTTGAATGGTTCCTGAAATATTGTTTTTATGCGTTGTTTTCCATGATTATTGTTGTGTAAAAGTAGATCCCTTCTCTTCTGCTTGACGTTGAGACCCGCATGCGGCCTCTTGCTGATTGGTGGAGGTTGGTCACGTGATACTTTCTGATGCCTATATAAGCAAGCGGCCGTCATAACGTCGCAGTTCACTTTTGGCCATTCTCTCCCAACAGAGGTAGCTCCGTCATAAATTCCTATACTACCTCTGTCCCATTTCGAAGGTTTCTTGTGCACGAAATGTAGAAATCTGATTGGATGCAATCAAAGTTAGTTGTGCAATCAGCGACGCCGTTTCAAAATGTATCATTTAAATCGTCTAAATTATTTCCGTAAGCTTTCCAAAAGCAAATTTTTTTCCGAATATGCAGATGGCACTTTGAGTCTTCTTTATAGAACAAAAACGCCTCATTTTTGCAACTGCATCATTACATAGGTCTGTGTGTCAACAAATATGTTATTCATGCATTCGGTGTTTTCATTGGTTGAAATATTGCCAGGTAGTTTAAGTTGCAATATCGCGCCGGTAGGGGCATATGCCTAAAGCACAAGAAACCTTCGTATTAGGACAGAGGTAGTATAGGAATTTATGACGGAGCTACCTCTGTTGGGAGAGAATGACTTTTGGCTTGCCATTGGTAAGGGTGATAAGGGGGATAACTCTTTCGACCATAACTTTGAAATTGTCATTTACATTATTTGAAAAACAAAATAGTAGAAACATCGTTAAATTGATATTAAACTTAAAAGGTTTAAGTAACCTATTAAAGTGAAAGTTAATTATTTATAGTTAATTAACTACTTTGCCCACATTGAGACATATTTACTGGTGAAACTTAAAAAGCCCAATTTAGTTAGTGAAGGGATTTACTTAACATATATTTGTAATATAAAAGAATTATTTGTGTTTAAGAATAAAAATGCATTGCATCTAAAACTCAAAACAAAGTTGATTTTGTTCTGCTTTCTTATTAACTACTAAGTGGGCTAGGGCTGCTACAATACTTATGCTTATGGGTATGGACATGGGTATTCAGGGGTGATTATTTAAAAGTTTGATTCCTTTCTAATAAATATGGAAAAGAAACTCCAGAGGGTTTATTACAGCCCAGGGGGCTATTGGAAAGGACTTACGGCTATAGATAAACTTGCTAAGGCTGCTAAGGTTAGTAAAACTGAGGCCAAGAATTGGTTAATGAAACAAGCCATTTGGCAAATATATTTACCCCAACCTAAGTACATACCCTGGCGGAAATTTGATGCATCTCGACCTAATGAAATCCACCAAGCTGACTTACTATTCTTACCCCATGACAGAGTTAGAAGAAAAACGTATTGACATGCATTGACGATTGTTGATGTGGCATCTAGATATAAAACAGCAGTACCACTAACATCTAAAAACTCAACAGAGGTCGCTAAAGCTTTAGAAAAAATATACAAAACAACTCCATTGAAATTTCCAAGTATATTCCAAGTTGATCCGGGGAATTTTTCGGTGAGGTAACATCACTCCTGACAAAACACAATGTTAGAAAAAGACGGGGATATAAAGAGGCCCACAAAAGTCAAGCTATTGTGGAGAGGTTCAATAAGACTTTATCTGAGCGTTTATTCGGCTATCAGTATGCAGAGGAATTGAAACATACCGAGAGGTCCAGAGAATGGATTGTTTGATTACCACAAGTTATTTCATCATTGAATAATGAAGAAACTAGACTTACTGATAAGAAACCTGTTGATGCTATTAAACTGAAATCCGTGAGAGCAAAGGCTGCAGCACCTCTATTGGGGCCAGACAAAATAATACCTGATAGAGTTAGTGTTAGATATTTATATCAACCGGGGGAACTCGAAGGTGGAAGGTTTAGAGCAACAGATCCAATTTGGTCACTTAAAATATATCAAATAAGTCGATATGTTTCTAAAAAAAGGTGAGCCAACATTATACTACCTCAAAGATATTCCAGGTAGAAGCTTTTCCAGGGAAGTTTTGCTTCTTGTACCTTCAGATACTGTTTAGCTGGTGCTAAGTTTAGCTTAATTTTACTACATTTGACTAGAATTTGCTGAAGTAAAGACAGCTATTTTGCTTTAAAGATTTTAACATTATAATAAAAGAGAATGAGTAAATTATCAAATCCTAAAAATTATAGCATTTTATTCAGTGATTCAAGAAAAGTTGTGTTTAATGATATAACATATAAAATAATTGTGAAAAATATCAAATCCTTTATAAAAAGAGATTTATTTGGAGGATTTTACATACCATTACATTTGTCAGAAGAGTTGGGTAATACTTTATCAAAAATTGTAGAACAATGTAAAACCCACTTGATGAACAACTACAAAATTGAAATAGATGAATTGAATGAGTTAACTAAAAAGACTTTTCACAGTGGGGGAAGATAATATAGAATTCACGGATGAAATTGATATCAATTATCCTCGTGTTTTGATCAGTGCTGCAATAAAAATTGATTCAATTTGCATAGGAGTTTTGAGTGTAAAATTACGAGTTAATATTTGTGAGGGATATTTCAAAGATCTTTCCTAACCAAATTTCAAAGATCAGTTGTTATAAATTAGATACAGTATTCAAGTACAATTGTACTTGAATGAATATATGAAGTTAATCTCTCTTAAACAGGGATTTCTTCTGGAACAATTGCATAATATCTTCTTTTGAAGATTTGACCACATTGATATTTCCTTCATTTCTTGAAATTTTGAAAGTTCAAGAGATATCAAAGCATATTCCGTGTCTGAGATTGAACCATCATCTAAAGCCTTAGAAATAAGGTCAGATATTGTGTTTAATTTAGAATCGGCAATAATACGAATTTGTTCATGTTTCTTCAATTTTGAATGTAATTTGCGTGAAACAAACTTTAAAGAAACACCGAGGAGACCAGATAAAGTTGCGGCTGCTTCTAATCCAATTGCTACTGGTGTCAAGATTACTGTCGACAGTACTCCTACCCCAGCTGTACCCAATGCTACACTTAATGTGATACATGTTGTGTCCAAGATGTCTGTGACATTAACTATCTTTTTATGTTTCTTTTGTTTTTGTTTATGGGAATCCCTTTCATTAATAATCTCGGCTTTTATTTCACTAATCCTGGCTAATCGGAATGCCTCAACATCCTTTGATAACTCGCTTATTTATATTAGATATTTTAACCTTTAAATATATACCTTTATAAAGCAATGTCTCTACGATAATCCAAAAATGGTTCATCAGAAGTGCACAATTTCTTAAAGAAATTACTATTATCCATAGCTATCTTGTCGACCTTAATGCTACTTCCTGCAGGGTGTTGGATTTCTACCTCACTTTCCAAACTATTTACCATTGCATCAGGTGTCATGTAAATACTAATGGGCCTATTACAAGTTTTCCATTTTATATTCAATCCGGGAAGTATCGTCACAAAATCAGTTGGTACTCCTCAAAAAAAACAATTCCAGGGCCCTGTTTCACTAAACTAAGCTTACGAATTTCATTAAATCGATCTCAGCGTTACAAATTTTATTGCAAGCGTTTCACTAAAGATTCATAGCATAAAATATTCGTAAGTTACGTCAAAAATTACGACAGCTAAGGAGGTGTCGCAACTTGATATTTTGTTCGTAAATGTAACAAAGATGGCGTCAGTTGAGTGACGGTGCTTACACTAATTACCGTTTCTCAACGATACAGCTTTAAATTTCCCTCGTTCAGACTATTCAACCAACAGATCACCGAAAATATTCACGATCAAGCAGAGTTTCAGCCGATGTCACCGGTGCTGTGCCATGCATTCACATTTCCTAGAGCCGAAGCAATGAGGCGGCCGTCTGTGAATTGTACGCAAATATGCAAGGTTTCACGTAGATGATATAATATAAAGACACCCAGTTACATTTTTCAAAAGACATTACTGATTTTGACTAAAGTTAACAACCTTGACATTGTCAAATCAACACGTAAACGCCCTCAATGACACAATTCAGCCAATGGTTGTTAGTCAAAAGGCCAACTCTGGTTGGATGAAGAGGCACAAGAACTGAGGGAGAACTTTGGGTTTTTTTGGCCTGAGGCTGAACCTTTCATATTGTAAATATAATCTTCAGGAAATAAAAAGATAAAAAACTGGTTTGTTTTGCAAAGCTTATATTTTATGGATAACTCAGTTTACATTTGTAAATTGATAAAAATATAATATAATCATATTGACTGGAAATAAATGCTTTTAATTTTTAAAAATAAATAAGTGAAATCCAAATATCTTTTATTATCAAAAGTATGCTATATAGTCAATGGTTTATTATTACATAAGTCAAATATTCATAAATTGTCATATTTTGATTTAAGCACAGGAAATTCAAAATAATAGTTGTTTTAAATGATCACATATCAAGATTATTTTATCCCCTCCCCCACCTATTCCCATGCTAAAGAGGAGAGAATATTTTAATCTATATTTTCATATGATATGAGATATCCATTACTTTCCTGTGCTTTGAGGTTGTATTTTTATTCATCTTTAATTGTTAAATTGGAAGACAGCAATGCAGAAGTTAGTCATAATAATAAATAAAAAAAGTTGTTTCTTTATATTTTATAAATCTATTGCATTTATCAAATTGGGGTTTTTTTATTGTGAAATTATTATACACAACTTTACTTTATATCATCACCCTGACATAGGAAATTATTGACATTTCTAATTGGTGACCCCAACGGGGTTACACTAATATCTAGCTCAAATTTAGGTTATTTAATGATTGCTTTTTGCGCCTAATTGTTATCTTTAAATTGAAACCCGTAAACAGTATTCTCTTCCCCCTCATCATTGAAAATTTCTTTGTTACTAAGTTCTACTATTTAATAAACACCAAACTCAGTGAACTGTAATCCATATAAATGATCATTCTCAGCTGGTCCGTCGAATCCTTCTAAATCACCTAAATCTACTATTCCTAAATTAACACACCTTTCACGTCTAGGTCTAGGTCCACTTGAATCTAGCATATTTTTTTTATTAACAGTTACCATTCTTTTAAATGTGGTGTAATCAATATCAAAAGCATAAAATTAATAGGCACGTCAACATACAACATACAACATACAACATACAACATACAACGTAGTCAAAGTGAAAAGTCAGAATATGAAGTTGCTAACATCATAAAATATAGGTGTGGATGGAAATATATCTTATCAAATGTAATTTTATTTCCTGGAGTTTCCCATTCAAGACCCATTAACTCCATATAACCTCCATCCAACCTACCAGCGCGGATTTCATACTCCTCCACCAAACCACCATAGTCTATTTAAAACCAGCAAACAACCCCATCCCTCCATCTTATGTTAAATCCAGGTAATATTGGTATAAAATTGTCTTGGGAGTGATGCACACTTAACTCTAGATAAGCATAGTCTCCGTTATTGACATTGGAAAATTCATCTATCACCAATAAGAACACTTGTTTTCCAATGTCAATGTCATCATCCCTTCCCAATATACCGAAACCACCAATAACGACTACACTTTTCTTGGGCTGGGGTACGTATGATACCCAGGCCTTGCCTAAATAATTTGTAATCTTTAGAAAATGTTTTTTCCCGCCCATTATTACATTCGATGGTGTGCCACAGATATATAAATGCCAGCGGGGTTCCTCTTCAAATCTCACCCGCCCATCTACAACAAACATTTTAAACATTAGGATACTTGCCCATGGATCACATGTGCCATCAACCTTGACAACAGTGACATCCTTTAATTCTTCCAGTTTTGGTTGTTCTTGTGGTATTAGTTTATATCCCCAATTTTTATATTCAACCAAGTAGTTTTTGTCTTCTTCCCCCCTCATCATTAAAAATGCTGGAACCCCCAGCTTCTGTTCTCTTGTAAACACCCCCATCCGTGTATTGAAGCCCATATGTTTGGTTCCTTTGTGCAGGTTCAAGAAATCCTTCAATATCCCCTGAATCTGCAATTCCAATATTCACACATGATTTGGTTCGAGGTCCTGTAGAATCGGTCACTTTTAAATTAATTATCATAACTCCTTAAATGAAATGTTAAAGTTGTGTACCCAATATTAATTGGTTGATTGTCTGTAGTTAATATTGAAAATTTCAAGTTGGGTATTCGACCAAGTTTAAGTTTCTTATACTGTCGGTTAGTAAACATTTCATATCTACCACTGTTGTAATTCTCATCTCCCACAGGAATTATCCTCAATAAAGTGGAAGGCTTTTCTCTAAGAATATTATCACTTGTATTGATACAATCGAGATGTACACAAAGGTCTTTATAAATTTCCAAGTTAGGTAAATCTTTCACATGATGGGTGTTGATAATAGTTAACAACTCAAAACCTAAAGTTGTGGCCAGAGGTTGTGTTAAGATAATTTCATCTCCAGAGTTTTCAAGCTTCAATTTACCATTTGCAGAATTAATAGTTACTTTACACCCATGTTCCTTAAAGAATTCATTTAACATGCAAACATTGTAATAGCCATCTGGAATAGTTATTTTTTTTGTCCCTTTCAGAAATTTATTATTTCCCTCACTGATATTGTACCAATGGGGGTAATACAAAATTTCACATAAAGCTATTTCCAAACATCCACTAGTGTTGTCTATAGCTCTAGGAAGTTCGATTGTTTCCCAATTCTTAAGATTAGGAATAGTCAGATACATTATATCATTTAAGCATTTATTTTTAAATAATAAAATGGCAACGTTGTCCTATAAGTATAATAGCAAAGCGAAGTATGACACTGGAGTAGTTTATAGTGGGTTTACATATTCTAAAGTTATGCAGGTACCTTTACCACAAGATGATTCTTGGAATGCTAATAATACCTCATATGATATTAGAGGATATGAAACAATTGTACTGAATTTGGTATTTCTCCGAAAATTAATTGGGGTCAATATATTAAAATGGGGAAGGTATTCGTTCATGATACTAAGATACATGATCCTAACCATACTAGACCTGATGGTGAGTATGATCCCTCTAAATTTTCTTTTGCATCACAACCAAAACCTAAGCTTATAATTGATAAGAAAGATATGCTTAAAGAGGAGACGTAACGCATAATTGTGATTATAACAAATTATTATCTGTAGTCGCTTCACTTATAAGAATCAATAGAGCCAAAAAATGAGAAAATATACGCTTTAATTCGACTACTAGGAGACCTTTTATACCCCTGTTTTGGATAACCGCCTAATGAGCCTGGCGAACGCTTAGACAAAATCACCGAAGCATGACTCGAAGCCACGCCCAGTGTGTGACGTGCTAGTCGTCCACTGAAAGTCCAGCCCTTTGATTTTCTCTGTATTTTTAAGCTAATTCAACAGCAAAATAGATGCAATAGCATGACCGAAAGAATTCCAAAATACGATATGTAACTGCTTCATGATATCAACTTTCCCTCTTAGTCGTCAAATCCATTTTGATTGGACTGTGACAATCCTTGGACGCGGTTTTCGTGGGTGGGTTTATATCCAAAAGGTTAAGAACTAGGTCGGTGAGAGATCCATTATTATGGGATATCACGTAGTGTTACAACATTTATTATCGATATGCAGTTCTAAATTGTCTCGAAAAAATGAAGGTTTTTGTAATAAACGGGAGACAATGTAAAGACTTTGTTAATGTTTACTGTAGGAAAAATAATTTTGTTTCACTCCACTTTCATGACAACTTAGTACTTAGTGGATGATTCGTTTGTATTTAACTAACGTATATTATATTGTTAGCTAGTATAACATCTCACACCGTGTTGCAATATCTCTGTCTTCGAATTTAACAATCAATGACATGAAAACATACCTGGTGCAAGCGTTAGAAACATCCTATGTAATCCTAAAGAATGTTGGTACCCGTTATTCACGATGTACTTTTTTAAATGTGTGGCATCGTCCGTAGAAGAGCATGAGTCAAATCTCCTTCTCTTAATTTATTGGTTGATGTCACGAACTCAGCTATTGTAGAACCTGGCAGGCGCGACCTGGCGAACCAAACCTAGGTTGAGCCACCCTGCACGTGCAACATGGGCTACAGTAGCTATCGCTATAAAAGGTTAGGTGGTGAGAGTGCACTCACTGGCCGCTTTTGACTTGTATTGCTGGGATGTTGGATTGCCGTATGAAACTGTAAGTTTTGACGGATTTGGCAGTTTGCAACTTGACTTTGTCATATAGAATGTTTACTTGATTAACAATGATATTTATGGTACAGGTGGATGACGCTGTAGGGAAGCTGACCCCCACATGTAATCGGTACATTGGGTGTTTTCTCTCCGGGACAGGCGAGTTCATTTGTATTATGTCAATAGGTAAATGTTAATGTCATTAATTAGTAACACTAATTAGTAATTGTGATAATTGGTGACATGTAGGATTTGTGTATGGGTGGTGTTCTTGATCTTGTATGCATTGTATGAGATGAATTAGTGTGAGTATTTATTGAATGAGAGTAACTGATGTTTTATATGGATGTGTTGTAGTTCATCCACGTCCGGGTCCAGAATCTGGGGCATGTCGGCACGGATCTGGGAGTGTGATGGTCATGATGTGGAGTGGGCCAGGCCGTACTACGGGTGCGAGTGTTTTATTGGACTCTCATGGGCATTGACTGTAAAGTCTGGTAACTGATGTACAGGCTTTCGGTAGGAGTGTTTTGTGACTGGTTCGTCCAGTCTGCGCCGTACTGTGTATGGTTGTGTTCCGGTGTAGGTGTGTGTGCCAGGGCAGTTAGGCAGGCATATTTCACGGGCCACCGAGGTTATTAGTGTGTGCTCCGGACAGTCAGGTCCGTGCACGCTGTGGGATATATTTTGATTTGAGACATGTTTTCTCAAATGTGTGTTTGTTGAATTTTGATGTTTTGTTGATTATGTGAATTGGTGTGACTCTTGAAACTTGTGTGCGTAAATCTTATTTGTTTAATTGTGTTCATAATATGTGTATTTGAGCTGAGCTGTATATTTGATCAGGTATTCATTACATTTACGTTTGACCGTATATCACGGATAATGATATGATAGTGATATTATAGCGTAGGTGCTAAACGCAGTTTCAGTCCAAGTTGTCTCTCTTGAAATCATAAGCTTTCTAGCTGGTAGTTTGTAGTGTTGACCATGCTTTACATGTAACGTTTCAAGGGTAGATGTGGGTTGTTTATTTTTGTTTGACATGATGTCATAGGCTCTACTTTGTCATTCATAATTTATGAGATTTTTGTGTTGCAGCTGTCCCTAAGCTAACTGGAGCTAACCGACATTAACCTCACGTCTGCACCTGGATGTTTGCATGGCACCTGTGCACCCAGCTAGCAAGCAATATCATCTCTACTGTTTCAGGTACTCGATCAGGCCTATGACACCATGTCTACACCCCACGCGTTTCATGTTTACACTGTAAACCTTTATTTTTTATGCTTTGTGTAATAAACTTTGTTGTGGGTACAATAATTTATCTGTTGTTCCTGGGCACCATAGTCACTTCGTGACAGTTGAATATATATTGTACAAGTTCATTGGTTCAAAATGACTGGACGCCGTGACAATAAACTAAGTAGCAATCGAATGCCAAGATTACGCCATTATGACAGGACATATATTCCGCTTGGTGGGTCCAAGGCGTTAAAATTCAAAAGGTATAATTAGAGACCATTAAATCAAGAATTGAAATTGAATGCGATAGGATTATATAACGGCCACCTGTGTGTCATAAAAAATAAGATTATTTAAACCAGTCTGATTGTTGTGACAACATTTGGCAGACGTCGTAATTGATGTACACATGCTATGGGATAGTGCGCATAGCATCACGTTTAAACACTGTCTTTCGCTTGGAACAATACAGATAATTAAAGATATATTTAACATCAATTTATGGGAGGTTTGAGTTGCTTGGATGACTTTAGACATGTTTAAACGGTTTAGAATGTGAGATTTCCTGTTGTTTTTTCATTAAGGAGGTTATCCTTCCGCCGACTAGCACGTCACGCAACAGGACACGCGGCTGGACACGCCTCAGTGACCACGGGCCAGTTCTGTTCACTGGTGCTAATTAGCTGGTGATTAGAAAAAGCCGTATTGAAGTTGTTTATAGGCCGATTTCGAAAATTTAAACTCAAGTTACTGGCAAATTAGAGTACGTATTTTATGAATCGCGAAAGTTGCCATGGGTCATTTCAGTCGATCTTTAAAGATGCAATGGCTATGAAATATGGACACCCCTGCAGGAATATGCGCTTCTTCCTCGGACTCCGACGTTTTGCCCCTAACAACGCAGTGTGTGGAGATATGGGCTGGGTCCCTCCAACCGTCCGACAGTGGGGATGTGTGACACGCCTCTATATGCGACTCAGAAACATGGTTCCTTTAAGACTAACTCACCACATTTTCATATGGACCAACCAGTGGGCGGAGAGAAGAAAACGAAACCAAGTCTACAGGATACGCAACAAGTTTAACAAACTCGGAATGGGACACTTCACATCCCTTAATAACAGATACCATGGAAGTTTCATTTCACGCAAAATACAGGAGGCAGTTTTTAACGATTTTTTTTATCAAGTTGGGAAGGACACATATCTCAACTTACTCGGGGACGAGGGAACAGCGGAAATAAACTGCGAACCTACTGTACATTCAAGAGCGACAATGGGACGGAATCTTCTGTCAGAAAAGTTCCTAATAGAAGTCAAAGAAGCGCCCTATGTAAGTAAGTGCGGAGTAGCTCCCTCGAGGATTGAGACGAGACGTTACACTAACACTCCGGTAGAAGATAGAACTTGCCCTTTGAGCACCGTAGAAGATGAGATGCATATTTTGCTACACTGTTAACATTTATTCCGAAAAAAGGACACTTTTCTATTCTAACTAAACAGTTCCAGACATACAACATAGTCCAACACATCTAAATTAACAACTGCAACCATCTACTGGACCAAATGGAACTTTGCTATCTGCCCATGATGTTTCACCAAAGGTGTTAGCCAGGTGTTTTTGCTGTTAAGCTCAGCAACCCACCCCTCCCTTTTGTTATTTTTTGTCTTTATCCTTTTTTTGTTGAGTCCTTCCTGAACTTAAAGGGTTCGGTGATGATGGGGGTTGCTCTTTCGTGCGGTCTTGTGCTGTAGCTTTCGGGGCCCTACGCCATGAGGGTTGCACATCTGCCGACCCGGCTGTGTCGATTCTCATATTATTTATTTGTATACAATATGTAAATAATTTATAATCAAATATTTGTTTTCATTTTTTTCACATAGTACTTAATTTCTAGATTTATCAACCCCAACTTTTGTATTGAAGAAATATTGTGATAAAAACTTGTTAAAATTTTATACAAAATTGCCATATAATAGACACCTTGATTATGTCACATTAAATGTCAATTAAAATATCCATTACAATATCGATAAAAAATACTGATTGTGATAACAATGTGGAACATTCCACTTTGCTAATAGGGTGAAGGTTGTTTAACTTAGAGCCACTAGTGCATGAAGATGTTTTGATAAGACTGTAGGCATTCTTCCATGTAGGCATTAGTGAACGCATTAACCCCTACAGGTCAAAACAGCGGAGTAATTTTGACGTGGGGGTAATGATAAGATACGTTTTGGTCTGTGTTGATCTGAAACCCCCATTTATAGCTACTACAGTGCAAGTATTTGGGGAACTTTTAACATGTCATACATAGAACCAAGAAAATCTTTTTGACATTTTAGCAGATATTGACAATTATGTGGATGTGATTTTAATGCTACAACAGGTACTAAATGTGATTTTGTAGAGGATGACATTATTGAATATACCGAGAAACACAGCATTTCTACGTGGGATTGTTTAGTAGACTCATTTAATCTAGAACGTTTTTCTTGTGACAAAATCGTAAATAATTTTGGGAAATGTCTTTTAGATTTATGTTCAGTTTTAAACATTCATTTTATGAATGGGAGATGCAATAGGGATAAAAATATCAGAGACTTTACATTTTTAGGAGTGAATGGCGCTAGTGTAATTGACTATATCATAGCTTCGTCCCCATTGTTTGACAATGTCATCGATTTTGGTATAGAGTCTCGCCCTGAGTCTTCACACCTGCCTGTTACATTGAAATTACGAAACGGCCGTTGTCCAAAATCATTCAGATTCATTTGGGATAATAACGAATTGCAAACATTTAGAGGAACTATTTGACAAAGCTATCGATTCGGCAATGACTAATATTGATAAAAGTGTGAATTACTTAGCAGAAGCCTTATGTTTAGCTGCCCCGAGCATGAAGAAACAACTTGGAAAAAATAGGAACAAGACTAGTATGGGAAAATCAAGTAAATGGTTTGACTCGGAATGTGACCGCTTGAAAACAGATAGATGTAGATCTTAAAACCATTTTAGGAAAAATAAAACTACTGAGAATCTTCGTGAGTACCATAATGTTAGAAACAAATATATAGTTCAACTTGTAAACGAAAGCAGCAGGCATATTTTAAAAATAGACAACAACGTTTAGAGAAGAGTATCAATAATTCTAAACAATTCTGGTCTGAACTAAAGAAATTAGGAAACCATCGTAATACAAATGATATCGATACAAAAGATTAGCATGATTACTTTAAAGATTTATTTTCAGCTTCCGATATAAATGATAATTGTTTTGAACAAGAAATTTTTTAAAGCAAAGCTCCACCACAAATCGACCCAGAAACGCATTTGTTAAATGAGATGTTAGATTCACCTATTAGCAGAGAAGAAATCCTGAAAAGCATAAACGATGTTAAATGTAATAAAGCTCCAGGTATAGACGATACCCTCCCTGAATACTTTAAAAATTCCACTGATATTTTGATACCATATTTGGAATTATTCTTCAATGTCACGTTAGACAATGGAAAGTTTCCTGAATCATGGTCCATCGGAATTATTGTTCCGATCCATAAACAAGGTAGTAGACAAGATATGAACAACTATAGAGGTATTACCCTTCTTAGCATCTTCGGCAAAATATTTACCTATATTATTAATAAAAGACTAGTTTTTTTGGCAGAATCTTTGGATAAGATAAACGAAGAACAAGCGGGATTCAGAGAAGGATACTAGTATTCAACCATCGATAACATTTTCACTTTACAAACCTTGATTCAAAAGTATTTGAAAACAAAGGGGGGTAAATTTTATGTATTTTTTGTTGATTTTGCAAAAGCGTTTGACACAATGAAAAGACACAAACTATCGAAGCTATTGAGATCGCATACTCTCAGTAAGAAAATGAACAAATTATTATGTAGTATTTACGAGAATGTCAAAGTATGTGTTCGGAATAATAATGATATGTCTGATACCTTTACTAGTCACTTGGGAGTTAGACAGGGGTGCATACTAAGCCCGTTTTTATTCACGATCTTCATTAATGAATTAGCCATTCAGATTAGGAAGAATTGTACCCATGGTATACAGCTTCATCCAGATATATTGGAATTTTGTTTATTATTATTTGCAGATGATATTATCCTTTTTTCTCCAACCGTAATGGGTCTTCAAAGGCAAATATATGAACTAGAAAAGTATTCTGATGAATGGAAACTAACAGTGAATAGATCTAAATCAAAAGTTTTGGTATTCAAAAATGGAGGGAAATTATCAAAAACGGAAAAATGGTATCACAAAGAAGAGCGACTGGAGACAAATTCACTTTATAAATATTTAGGTGTATTATTCAGCAAAAACCTTTCATGGAACAACCATTTCAACCAGGCAGCAACCCAAGCTAAAAAGGTATTTATTGCTATCTGTAAACAAACCCATATCTTAGGCGATCTCTCGTACCAAACCTTTTTTAAAATCTTTGATAGTAAAATAAAACCAATATCAGTGTATGGGTCGGAGATATGGAGTTTACAAAATATAGATATATTTGAAAAGGTTCATCTATTTGCATGTAAAAAATATCTAGGAGTAAAATTAAGTACACCTAGTGTTATGGTTTATGGAGAACTAGGAAGGTTCCCACTTTATATCTACGCCTCTATAAATACAGTCAAATATTGGTCGAAACTTTTAGCTATGTCTCATAAAAGAATACCAAAAATTTTTTATAATATGATGTTATTGTATGACAAGAATGGACAAAGAAATTGGGTATCCCAGGTTAGAAACTTTGTATTTGCTATTGGCTTTGGAACATTTGGAATGATCAGTATGTAGAATTTCAATCACTATTCATTAATTCCCTAACTGTTCGACTTAAAGACATTTATCTTCAAACATGGTGTGATAAAAATCATTTGTCAAGTAAATGTTTTTACTATTCACAATTTAAAAACGACTTATTCAAAGAAACCTACTTGTCATGTATTGATAAAAAAAAAATTAAGGCGATCACTAGCACGCTTTCGATGCTCTTCACACGATTTATTAATCGAAACTGGTAGTTATAGAAATGTTAAAAAGGAAGACCGAATATGTACACTTTGTACTTTAAATGAAATAGAAGACGAATACCATTTTCTTTTTATTTGTCCAGTATATAATGCATTACTATGTAAGTATATTAAACAGTACTACTATGTCCATCCAAGTAATAGTATTATATAATTCTGTAATCAAATGAACTGTAAAAATCAAATTACACTACAAAATCTGGCTATGTACATCTACAATGCAATGAAGTACAGAACATATGTCATATCACTATAGTGTTAACTTATGTAAATCCCAACTACTTCTGTATATGTACTATAGGCCTGAGGCCTCTTCAGTACCGAAATAAAGATTTCAGAATGTGCAAACTTGTATGCACTGTAAGGAAAGCAATATATTTTCCGAAGCAGTACAGAACAGGAATATGCGCTTCTTCCTCGGACTCCGACGTTTTGCCCCTAACAACGCAGTGTGTGGAGATATGGGCTGGGTCCCTCCAACCGTCCGACAGTGGGGATGTGTGACACGCCTCTATATGCGACTCAGAAACATGGTTCCTTTAAGACTAACTCACCACATTTTCATATGGACCAACCAGTGGGCGGAGAGAAGAAAACGAAACCAAGTCTACAGGATACGCAACAAGTTTAACAAACTCGGAATGGGACACTTCACATCCCTTAATAACAGATACCATGGAAGTTTCATTTCACGCAAAATACAGGAGGCAGTTTTTAACGATTTTTTTTATCAAGTTGGGAAGGACACATATCTCAACTTACTCGGGGACGAGGGAACAGCGGAAATAAACTGCGAACCTACTGTACATTCAAGAGCGACAATGGGACGGAATCTTCTGTCAGAAAAGTTCCTAATAGAAGTCAAAGAAGCGCCCTATGTAAGTAAGTGCGGAGTAGCTCCCTCGAGGATTGAGACGAGACGTTACACTAACACTCCGGTAGAAGATAGAACTTGCCCTTTGAGCACCGTAGAAGATGAGATGCATATTTTGCTACACTGTCCGCTTTACGAAGAAGTTAGACGTGATATTTATTCCAAATGCATTTTAAAATGTCGGATTACAGTGATTTACATCTTCCTACGCAAAGCTTAAGTATTGCCAGTCTCGAACTATCCAAGTTAACCCTTGCTGCCGAGATAAGACTTTTCTGGCTTGATACCAGCGCCCTCACTGGCGAGTATTAGTTATCTCCAGTTACCTCCCTTACTATGGCCAATCGGCGACGCCGTGTCATTTGCGATATAATCAAAATGGCCGCGCCCATTGAAAGTGACCTGTTTGATCAGGTTACAAAGAAGTTGGCATTGCAAACCTTTCAAACAAGAAGATTCAGTTTATAAATGTATTGATGGACGGAAAAGATGTTTTTGTTGTTATTGGGACCGGTTTTGGTAAATAAATAACATATGACTGCGCCCCTTAGGGAAGTATGTAGGCCCATTTATCGTGGTCGTTACCATTATATAATTGTATTTTATCATCAAATAAGTACAGTTTACACATTGTTTATTTTTAAATAGCTGAACAATTATCCTGGATAATATGTGAAAATCAAATTTATAGGGGAGAAAATATTTTTAGACATACAAATGAATAGTATATATTGTCTATGCAATGTATGTTAACAGAGGTGCCCTATTTTCAGGGCAATTATGATTTAATTGATAAATTAATATCTGTGAACGAAACAAAGTAATATTATCATTACAATAGATTTAATTTAATTCTAGTTGATATTAAGATTAAATAAAAGCATTTGCAAAACTACGAAAAATATTCTGGTACAATTACTACAAAAATGGACCTTTTTAGTTGGTAAGGTTTGACACCATATCAAGAACATAACAATTTTCTATCTTTATCATGTGCACAAGTCTCATTTTTTATTATCCAACTGTTCACAAACACACGTACAAGCCAAACGGGAAATATTTCACGGAGAGAGAATAATTTTTATATCAAAGCACATACCAAGTACCAAAGTAATATTTTCAAAAATGAAAATGACCCAGTGAAATCAGTGAATAAGTAAATATAACAATTGTTTTACTTTTTGGATTTTTTTAATTGACGACATGATATTTAAATGGCACACGTCAACATACCTGGTTTTTGACTACAAGAACTAATGTTTGTTGAGAGTAACGTTTACTACCGCGATAGAACGAGGTCGCAGGCTACTACATTTCGAGTATTATGACATCGCGAGATGTTAAAATTTTATCGGTTAATTTGTGTAAAATTTAATCAATGTTTCAGTTCAAGTTTTTGCAAGCACAAAAGATAAAACAATTGTACGATGACAGGAAATAAAGTCTTGGCGGGCGTAGTGCATCGAGTCGGTCCTTCAAATCATGTCGATTTTATCGAGCTTGATTAGTTTACCGAAGCAATTTAAGAATAAATTCTTTGACAGGGCGCTGTCCGCTATAGGGTTGTAGAAAAATAATGACGCAAATTGACTATAAACATAAATGAACTTGAATATATTGTTCATCGCTTTTGAGACGGCACTTTCTCTTTACAAATCTTTCAGTCGACGGACTGCGAAATGGGCGCAGCGGATGTAGCTTTTGCTAGGAGCTTTCTTATTGGACTATCTAGAGAGCTAGCACAGGAAAGTCTTGTGTCGGCAGCAAGGGTTAACTTGGACAGTTCGAGACTGGCAATAGTTAAGCTTTGCGTAGGAAGATGAGTGATTTAAGGAAAGTAGGTTTTATTCTCTCCTCACCTGAAGTGTCTTGTAACAGTGCCAAGGCCTGCAAGTCTATCTTAACCACCCGAAAACACTTTTTATATCATAAGTAGATAATAATTCATCACTTATTTTCTCTAACATACTTTAGTGCCTTTTTAAAATCTTATTTCTAATTTTATTTCATGTTGTATTTCATGCACATATTTTAATATACACTTGGAATATATACATTTTCACTTTTTATCTACCTTGTATTCCTGCTGATTTTACCTTTTAATGGAATTTGTATGTATAAAAGTATTCATTTTAATTTAGTCTCTCGTAACCTTTTTTGGTGGCTCGCTGTTTCTTTTCAAAAATATGTATTTGTTTGTATATTTGTATTTTATAAATGCTAGGTGAGACTATAATGGAGAATCTGTCTGTCTGTCTAAACTTTATTTACATAAACCAAATCCGAGAAAACCGCGCACAGGGATTATCACACTCCAGTCAACGTGGCTATTACGACCGAGAAGAGAAGTTGATACCATGGGGCAGTAATGGGTCGAATTTATGAATGATATAAACAGTATCTTATTTCCATAAAACATGTAATTCACTTGAATATATATACAAAAAGGATTAGCAAACAGGCAGCAAATGCCTATATAAATGCTTCTCCTGAAACAAACATAAAACATAAAACATTAGATATCAAGTACATTGGTGGAAATAAATATTTGCAATTATTGTTACTAAACTCAGATCCATATTAAGCTTTGCCACCTTTGCATTTGGTACAGCTTTTAGAAAAGAGCTATAAAAATCGGTTGGTATCATTTATCAAATGATATACAGATATTAGTAGAGATTCGTTAACACTCTGTGACAAGGATTTGTCACCGCTTAAGATAGATGTTAATGTTTTGTCGTTTTTTTAAAGTATTGCTTTGATCGGAACCTATCATAAAGTGGGCATTTAAAGAAGTAAAGTAAAGGATGCTCCCTAATGTTTCCACAAGAACAGGCACGATTTTCTGATAACCCTCTATCAAACAAATGTGAATTGAGATCGCTGCAGCTAAGGCGCATGCGGCAAAGAAGAATTTGACTTCGCTTTGGGCCATATGATATATAATGTTTAAATCTAGGAGATAAAGTCCTGTCACATGAAATCAAAGTTTTTAATTGTGCCAGTGACGCTGCATTTCTAATGTTTGTATCCAGCAAATTCCAAGCATTAACAGTAGATGGAAGAAAAGAGTTATTAAGATGTGACAAAGGCCCAAAAAGTGTAGATTTTCGGAATTTCGTAAATTATAACTGCTAACATCAGAGACATTTGGTGGAACCAATATCGAAAGATATTGTTAAGTTAATCGATACACCATTTCATAAAACATACATAATTTGTTAAAGTGGCGCCTTTCAACTAACGAAGAAAATCCTGTCTCAGAATATAGTTTTTCGTGAGTTGTGCCCCTAACTGCACCTGAGATGGTTCTCAGAGCTTCTAAATGTAATTTTTCTAACATATGAGCTTGCTCTTTAGTACCATTGTCCCAGATGGTATCACACTAGTCAAAGACGGGAAAAATAAATGATCTGTACTTAGTTTCAAGGGATAATCGATTTAGCCTATATTTCAAACTTCTCAGACAATCCATAAGTGGACTTGCTTTGCGTAGTATATTTTCAATATGGTGCTGCCCTTGTGTTTATTTTCACTGACTTCATGAATTAAAGTACTGTTTAGTGTTAATGGAAGTTTCGGACTTGCATTAACCTTTTTTGAAAATAACATCGCTTCGGTCTTTTCGGGACTGAATTTAACCTGTCACTTGTTAGCTCAGTCTGATTTTTAAATCACTGTTTAGTAGGGTCTGAGTCTTTACTAATATCACAAAAAAAGAAATTGTATACATGCTTGAATTTGCATTTTTCGAATACTTTGGCCAAACAGGAAGTTAACACTATTGGTCTGTAATTATTACAATCATGAATGCTTCCCCTATCTTGTGAAGAGGCACAACTGTTGAATATTTCCAAATAAGAGGGTATATGGACAATTTCAAGGAAATTGAAACGGTCTTATAAAGAGACCTAGCTAAAACTTTCAGTTGTTTGTTGCAAATGTTATTTGGACCCTTGGCTTTTTTAGTATTTAAAGAACGCAAAATATCACAAACTTCACTTTCAGTTAACTGTAAGTAATCTAATTTGTTTTCACAGCAAGTGGGGGGAGGTGGGTCAATATCAGGTTCGTCGACTTCGGCTTGTTCTATGAAATAATCATTGAAAGGATTCCATTGTTGAACATAAAGCAATAGCAAATATATATATATTCCTCTAGATTTCGAATTGTTACAGGGTCATATTTCACTCTATCAGGCTGCTATGTGAGATAGATTAGAATATGAACTAACATTCAATTAATAAAACAAGTTATTATATGGTCTCATGAAATTTAGAATAATTGCATTAGAATTTGACAAAGTTACAGAGCCAGATTTGGAGCATGAAATCCATTCTTTATATGATAGTCCACTGTCTATATAATATGATCGCATATTTCGTCATCACATGACACCAGTTGAGATAAGTGATACAGTATGGAATATCAATATAAATGTACCTGCTAAGTCGATGAAAGGTGTGTTGATGCTTTTCAAAACCCCGACCGCTGGGTTTGACAGAATGACTGAATCATTTTATAATCCTTCAATCAAAACTGTACAAATGACTATTGAATGAGTTCAAAATCAATTTTACAGTCAACATATGTATGATTTATGGGATTTGATTAAGAAACTTCCTAGTACAAAATGCATCCAATTGACAGCAATTTTTGTATCATGAACGGTAGAGGCACAGGATAAAACGACTTTATACATATTTCATTAAAGATCGACTGAAATGACCCATGGCAACTTTCGTGATTCATAAAATACGTATTCTAATTTGCCAGTAACTTGAGTTTAAATTTTCGAAATCGGCCTATAAACAACTTTAATACGGATTTTTCCAATCACCAGCTAATTAGCACCAGTGAACAGAACTGAACTGGCCCGTGGTCACTGAGGCGTGTCCAGCCTCGTGTCCTGCCGCGTGACGTGCTAGTCGGCGGAAGTATAACCTCCTTAATGAAAAAACAACAGGAAAACTCACATTCTAAACAACTGTTTAAACATATCTAAAGTCATCCAAGCAACTCAAACCTTCGATGAATTGATGTTAAATATATCTTTAATGATTTGTATTGTTCCAAGCGAAAGACAGTGTTTAAATGTGATGCTATGCGCACTATCCCATAGCATGTGTACATGAATTACGACGTCTGCCAAATGTTGTCACAACAATCAGACTGGTTTAAATAATCATATTTTTTATGACACACAGGTGGCCGTTATATAATCCTATCGCATTCAATTTCAATTCTTGATTTCATGGTCTCTAATTATACCTTTTGAATTTTAACGCCTTGGACCCACCAAGCGGAATATATGTCCTGTCATAATGGCGTAATCTTGGCATTCGATTGCTACTTAGTTTATTGTCACGGCGTCCAGTCATTTTGAACCAATGAACTTGTACAATATATATTCAACCAATAAATTTAGAGAAGGAGATTTGGCTCATGCACTTCTACGGACGATGACACACATTTAAAAAAGTACATCGGGAATAACGGGTACCAACATTCTTTAGGATTACATAGGATGTTTCTAACGCTTGCGCCAAGTATGTTTTTATGTCATTGATTGTTAAATTCGAAGACAGAGATATTGCAACACGGTGTGAGATGTTATACTAGCTAACAGTATAATATACGTTAGTTAAATACAAACGAATCATCCACTAACTACTAAGTTGTCATAAAGTGAAGTGAAACAAAATTATTTTTTCTACAGTAAACATTAAAAAAGTTTTTACATTCTCTCCCGTTTATTACAAAAACCTTCATTTTTTCGAGACAATTTAGAACTTCATATCGATAATAAATGTTGTAACACTACGTGATATCCCATAATAATGGATCTCTCACCGACCAAGTTCTTAACTTTTTTTTATATAAACCCACCCAAGAAAACCGCGTCCAAGGATTGTCACAGTCCAATCAAAATGGATTTGACGACTAAGAGGGAAAGTTGATATAATGAAGCAGTTACATATATCGTATTTTGGAATTCTTTCGGTCATGCTATTGCCTCTATTTTGCTGTTGAATGAGCTTAAAAATACAGAGAAAATCAAAGGGCTGAACTTTCAGTGGACGACTAGCACGTCACACACTGGGCGTGGCTTCGAGTCATGCTTCGGTGATTTTGTCTAAGCGTTCGCCAGGCTCATTAGGCGGTTATCCAAAACAGGGGTATAAAAGGTCTCCTAGTAGTCGAATTAAACCGTATATTTTCTCATTTTTTGGCTCTATTGATTCTTATAAGTAAAGCGACCACAGATAATAATTTGTTATAATCACAATTATGCGTTACGTCTCCTCTTTAAGTATATCTTTCTTATCAATTATAAGCTTAGGTTTTGGTTGTGATGCAAAAGAAAATTTAGAGGGATCATACTCACCATCAGGTCTAGTATGGTTAGGATCATGTATCTTAGTATCATGAACGAATACCTTCCCCATTTTAATATATTGACGAGGAACCGGTTCATGTGCCGAGATACGATACGACTGAGGTGCCTTCATATTTCAAGCTGCATCGAGGAAACTATGTGACATCATCCAGCGATCTGTGAGTTCAGAAACAACAAATGGTAACATAGGCCTTGCTTCTAACCTTTGATTGACTCTATTTACACGTATAAGCTTTCCCTCTCATCCTCCCACCGAGTCAATAGGAGACGTATAAGTAAGAAGCCATGGTGGACGGACGCTCTGAGGAAGCCTTGGAATGAGATGTGTGAAGCTGAGCGAAAATGTTGTAAATGTAAATCTAGACCTGATAAACCGTAAAAAATCAAAGCTTTGTAAAGCTTCGGAGACATTTTGATGAGGCCGTTCAGCAAGCTAAACGCTTTGGAAACATTAGTTCCATCTGGCCCCTGCATTGTCTCCAACTGATATAATAAAGTAAAGATACCATCCAAAGTTATCAACTAATGTCCAACCTCCAACAGGTTATTCAAGGGTTGCCAATGTTTTGATGTAAATACATTGAAAAAGTAAGATAACACATTAATGTTTTACTTGAAAGCAAAATAAGAAGATTTGAGCATGCATTTGAAGTGTTTTGACAATTATAGAACATAAATAAGGCAGTTGGTAGCGACCTCCTATAGTTGCAAGTGACTTAGTTTCAAGTTAGATATAGTCCTCAAAGTCTCCATTAGTTTGGCACGCAGTCTCATCCATGGCCTTACGACCTTGGACGAGACCTTCGTGCCAAGTTTATGGAGACTTTGAGGACCATATCCTACACTTGAAGCCACAGTTGAGAACCATGACGGACTTTGTTTACTTTTTACTGAGTTTCTTGATTTTAATGATATGGCTAGGGTGGCCACTCAATCAGCTGAAAGGGCTTTAGACCTTTTAATATCTAAATTCAAAAGGTTTCCGTGATATGCATTTCAGTACCAAAATCCAAATTCCATGACAGCATGGTATGGTCGATTTTGACCTATGTTGCAGCTATCCGGGGTTCTTGCGATATATCAGCGGTAAATGCAGTGAAACACAGAGCCAGCCGTTTCCTTATGGGACTTGGAAAGTACGTTGCAATTAATGGAGATATGTGATGGAGTCCACGTAAAGTTAAACAATGGTCATGTATTTCTAGAAAATGTCGCTTTCATGATATGGATCATCGTGTAAGTAAAGCTGTTTTATATGGGCTGGTAGATGTGGATTAATGATGTTAAGAAATTAATTAAATTAATAAATTATACAAGCATTTTAAAGTTGAATTAAACTCGGAAAGATATATTGTCCATCACATGCCTAGACATTATGGGTCGGCTATGTTTAAGTTTCCATGTGGCGTTGCTCCCATTAAGAGTAGAAACTTATGATATGATAATATCTTATTAGAAAATAGAACATTTTTTAACTGTAGTGATGATGTAGAAGATCAATTAAACGTTTTATTTTGCTGTGTATTGTCATTCTCTCCCAACAGAGGTAGCTCCGTCATAAATTCCTATACTACCTCTGTCCCATTTCGAAGGTTTCTTGTGCACGAAATGTAGAAATCTGATTGGATGCAATCAAAGTTAGTTGTGCAATCAGCGACGCCGTTTCAAAATGTATCATTTAAATCGTCTAAATTATTTCCGTAAGCTTTCCAAAAGCAAATTTTTTTCCGAATATGCAGATGGCACTTTGAGTCTTCTTTATAGAACAAAAACGCCTCATTTTTGCAACTGCATCATTACATAGGCCTGTGTGTCAACAAATATGTTATTCATGCATTCGGTGTTTTCATTGGTTGAAATATTGCCAGGTAGTTTAAGTTGCAATATCGCGCCGGTAGGGGCATATGCCTAAAGCACAAGAAACCTTCGTATTAGGACAGAGGTAGTATAGGAATTTATGACGGAGCTACCTCTGTTGGGAGAGAATGGTGTATTGTATGATGATCTTAGAGAAATATCTTAACCAATGTGTTCTTTAAGCTCAGCTTTTTAGAAAAATTGGATCTTGAAAAAATCAAATTTGTTTTTACCAACCCTTATACATGTATATGTTATTCAACAGCCAAAATCGGCTTTTTTATTGTACAATTTAGAAAATACTAATTATGTGGTTAAACTGTGTTGTTGATATCTGTCTCATATTTCTGTTGTACTTTGGTCTGTACAGGTTTTATATACAGATCCTATGTACAAATGTAAATATATTTTATGTCTGTGCAGAAGTGAGACGTAAATAAACTATTGTCTGTCTGTCTGTCCAGTAACAAGTATGAAGATGAAATATTAATGTCTGATTGATAAATGTTTATAGGTTAATTATTAACTGACAAGTACGCTCTGTGGCTTGATCTATGAACAACTGTTAATGACCAACTTCATGGCTCTGGAAGAAGAATTGAAAATGGTAGTGAAGGATTAACAATTGCATAACCTGAAAATATTGCAATCACCAAAGAAGTGGTATCAAATATATCGACACTCATGATATTTGTAACTCAGATATTTGTAACTTTGATAATGTTAATGTATTTGATATCAGAAGAAGAAGGTACGAGAATGTAGTAGGTATGAATTGGGAGTTTTGGATCAGCCATGAGGGAAGCGTATTTTGTCATTACAAAGAAAAACTGTGAAGTATATTCTATAATAGATAAAGAATCTCAACCAAGTGTCTCATGATATCAAACACATCAACACGAGTTGATGAAATTTACAAATATCCAAGGCTTCCCAAGGAGTGTTTTACTTTTATCAAGAAGTGAGATTCCATTTATCATCATTTTTCATTACATTAAAATGACAAATGGACATTACTTAACACCGTACTACCCCGAAACTCCAAGTGCAGTGATGACATAGCATTGTGATGTCTTCATGAATATGACCTCATAGAATTGTGATGTCACTACTAATTGATGTATAACAACTGTGATGCCATACACTTAATGTCAGATGGGCATTGTTCAAAATCTACTGCCAAAAAGATATCTCATCAACTCATCTCCAACAAGCGATATGTCCTGTGTTTAGAGTTAGTTTAAACATATTATTATTTCCAAAAATTGAAACAAAGATTGGCGAACAAGCTATAGTAGTTTATTTGAACGCCGCTCTATTACATAATACATAAACCTGGAAACAAACACAAGAAAATGTGAAACTTCAAAAGCTAAGAAACAATGTGTAATGTTAACATGTACTGTAGTAACGAAATAAGATTTGAAATATTGCCTGGTATATGCCTAGTATAAGAGTTTGCTGCAGCCTCCACGAAACAAATTAAAGTGAAAATAGTTAATAGATAATTGCAGAATGTCAAGAAAATCTTTTACTCGTGTTGATAAAATGGTGTAATGATTCAAGAAAATTGCTGTTTTCCAGGATAGTCAGATTACCGTTGCCGTATAAAACTGTCATTATATCAAATCCATGAATATAAAAATACATATTGATTCTTAAATTTTGATATTTCCGACAAGTAAACAGATAGTGAATCACGTCTTCATAAGAGTGGCCACATGAGCACCCGGGGTTTTCGGATATGTATCCAAGATATCTATGTGCATTTAAATCGCTACAGCCAAACTTGAGGCGGCAATGGATGACTTGACAGAATGTAGACCCTGAACTTAAATTATAATTATTAATAATAATAATTAAGGTATTTATATAGCGCACATATCCCCACCGAATGCATGCTCAAGGCGCTCCCAATTATTCTTTGTAACTGTTTGATTTATCATTGTTTTGAACTGATTAATGGAAGGGGCATGAATGATTTCATGTGGCAGGAAATTCCATAGCATAATAGTATTTGGTAAGAAAGATTGAGCATATCTCTGTGTTCTACAATTAATTGCTTGAATGGAGGAACTATTTCTAAGATTGTAGCTGCTTTGTTCGAATAATCGTCCTGGTAAAAGATCGCTTAGGTAATCTGGTGTCAGATTATGATACATTTTATAAAAAGTAATGAGTTTTAAGCGACGCCTTCTATCCTTAAAGGCACTAGTGCACGCTTTTACGGTTTAAATTGGTTTTTTTTAAGGTTTAAGAGGGCTTATGCATTCACTTCCATCGAATGAAATACTTAAAATTCTTTACAATTGACCTGCAATCAACAATGAAAAAATTTAGACAACCGCTGTCGGCTTGGACATATAAAAAATTTATGTTTAGCTGTGCACAAAGAGGATAAATTATAGACAGTTGAACGCGGCTGAACTAGTATTATGTGCAGCTGTTGAATTTACCTATACTCTGAACTGAGAACAAAGAATGAATTGTTTTATGAAAGCAATGTTGTAAATAAACCGATTTAATAACACAACATTAGCATTGCTATTAGGTTGACCAAAGCGGCTGCCGTTTCCGCTTTTTTGGTTATAAGCAAAATCTTAATATTTCCGATATCGTTGTCACAGTCCATGCGGATTTAAAGTTACGTTGCATTAAATGCTTCCGGTCTTTAAAAATCAACTTTACTCCCTGAATACGTAAATAGTTGTTAAATAACTTACGAGGTAGATTACTTGAGTGAGGATCTTGAATAATATCGAGAGATATGCAGTATCTGTGCATTCGTTGTGTTTACGAAATATATTAGTTTGTTTCCTAATTTATTTTATCATGACTAGTGCCACGTACCCCGCTGCAAATAGTTCGCAACGCATCTAAATGTAAGTTTTCCAATATAGCTGCTTGTTCAATTGTGCAGTTGTCCTAATGTGTCAGCAGTAATCAAAGAGGGGAAGGATAATGACGTATATAATGTATCAAGCGTTTTTCGAGATAAACGATATTTTAAACTTCTCAGACAATTGATCATTGGACTGATTTTCTTTATCATGTCATTGATATGTACTTTATGAAGGGTTATACCTAGGTGTTTATGACTTTCAACTTCTTTGATGATTTTGCAATTCATAGTTAAATTTGGTTTAACAATGTTATGCATTTTTCGTGTGAATGTAATACTTCCGGTTTTACTAGGATTGAAATTAACTTGCCATTTTCTTGCCCAATCTGATATTTTAGCCAAATCGTTAGTTATACTTGCGGCTGCTGTAAAATGATCATCTAGACTACTGTTACATAAATCGATTTATTACATATCTCGTTACTGAAATCTCGTATGACGTCACATAGCGGTACTTTTGAAGTGCAGTCGCTCCCACGCTTCGCTGACCAAAATGTTCCGAATTGCTCCACTACACGCAAGTTTACACATATACATTGTCAAACATACTGAAAATATATCTTAGATCACTTATACAACATATCTAGGTCATCTAAAATCAAATTACAAAGATACGATAAGCACCAGCCTTATCATGTTTTGTCGTCTGTTTGTTTACCAAATCACGTGACCAGAAGCGATGTCGGCTTTCAAAATTTAAAATCTATGGAAACGTTTTCGGACCATCTCTTACGTGTTTTTTTTCTGCTTTTTGTAGGGATCACCACCACCTATCTGACACAATTACAAGAGTTATTCGCTTTAACAAATGATGTAAAAACACAACCGCACATCAGTTCATAAAGCTGCAATCACGTACTGTGTACCGGAACAGACACTCAGAGACCGTGTTATAGGAAAGATTGACATTAATACTGTCAAGTCAGGGGCGTCACCAATATTCGACCAAGAGGAAAAAAATAAACTTGTCAATCATGTCACGTATATGGCATCTATTGGATACGGGTATAGCAGGAAAGAGCTTATCCAACTCGGTTCTGACTTTGCATGTCATTTGGGGAAACGTGACAACGCTCATCCCTTGTCTGTCAAGTGGTTGTACGGTTTACTTGGACGATGGCCAGAAATTAAAGTAAGAAACCCGAAATCCCTCACGGAACTTCGTGCCAAGGCTAGCTCAGAAGAATGTGTGAAAAAGTATTTTGATGAACTTGGCGGCATTTTAGAGAAATACAGTTTCACAACCAGACCTGAGGCGATCTATAATGTAGATGAAAAGGGTCAACCAATCACACGTGGCACCAACAATAGTTGGTTCCAGAGACTCCGTAGCATACAAGACATCCGAAAAATCCAGTCTCGTTTCACTCTTGGGTTGTGGAAATGTGGACATTTATCCCGCCTTTCTTCGTATTTGCTGGCGCTAGAATGCGAAGTGAGTTACTTGAGGGTTGTAGTCCGGAAAGTGGCGGAACGATGTCGGAATCTGGATGGTTAAATGGTGCTATATTTCAAGACTATTTGGAAAAACATTTCTTCCGTTATGCGACACCCGCCACGGCGACGAAACCACTTGTTCTGCTGTACGATGGTCGGCTGGGCTAAGGATCACCATATTGTGTTATTTGTGCTGCCAGCACACACAAGTCACATTTTACAGCCAATGGACGTTTCGCAAAAATCTACAACGCCGAATGTCACAAGTTGTTGAAGACTGGACAGACTGTTAACAGATACAACATTGCGTCTGTTGCGTGTAAGGCGTGTACTGCTGCCTTGACACCCAGTCATCTCCAATCTTCATTCAGGAAGTGTGGTATCTACCCCTTTCCAGAGAAGTAATTGACAAGACGGCCTTTCAGCCCGCTGCTTTCATTCGTGAGTCGCACGAGAAGGAAACTTACAAGCAGTTAACAGCAAGTGAAGATGAACCGACACCTGATGTTGAAGAGGATACAGACAGTTCAACACGTACATGTCAACCTGAAGCTGACCAGACCACTTTCTTTGCTGATCATCTACCAGTTTTAAAGAAAAAGACACGAAAATCAAGAAAATCTATTCACAAGATCGTTGGAGAGTGCAGTTAAAGAGTACGTGAAGAATTCTACTGTCGCGAAATCCTTATCGACTAAAAAGCTTCCAGGAAAACAACAACAGAAATCAAGTTAGATAAAGTCAAATGCATATTCCTAGATATGTCAATACAGAGTATATATATTTTTTCAATAAAAGGATTCCGATTCCCTATATTAATCCCCCCACAACCCCCCCCCCCCCCCTAAAAATGTTATTCAGTCAAGAGTAATGATAGCCTTAAGAAGTATGTCCAGTTGCTTAATCTTAAATTGTAATTGCCACATAAGTGTTTTGTGAAAATAATAACGTTTTATAAAATATTCCAATTTTCTTTGATTTTTCATATTTTTTACCAAAAAACAGGCATGATGTTCAGCCATGAGCATAAATCACCCTTAAAAGTATGTAATATTGCATGATCAATCATTCCAATCACTACAACAATTTATTTTTCAACATAAACACTTCTCATCAATTATTCCAATTTTCATTCATTTTTTATGATTTTTCACCACAAAACAAACATGGCGTTAAACCTACAATGGAAATGAACATATGAATTATGTAATGTTGCATGATCTATCATTCTACCCAATTAAAAAGTTTGTCCTGCAATACATATATTTTTGAAATTTTTTTTCTAATTTCCTTAATTTTTTAAGGTTTTTGGCCCAAAAATGCATGTTGCCCATGGTTGATTTTGGTTTGGTTTTTCATGGTTCATCAGCACTGCTATAGGGACCATTTCATGATTTTTCATTTTTTCATGATTTCTACTGGCCTATAGGTAGGCCAGACCTTTCAATATATTAGTACTTCATCTACAGTGATTGGGAAAGGCAGAGGCATTGGCTTACAAAATGTCCCATTCAAATTTTGAAGTTTACTATCGACATTATGGGCAATGGCCCATTTAAAATTCCAAAAATTACCAAAAACCCTAAAATGGCCCATTATGGAAGGTGTCTTTCCCAATCCCTGCATCTACTACTGTTTATTTACTGTCGCATAATTCTTTTATAATCCTGACCAAATCTTGAAACAAGTAGATTCTCTTTTGGAGCTAAAAAAATATATCTTTGTTGGGTATAAAAACCTGACAAAGATTAGTATAGTCGCAGTTACAGAGTGGGAATCCTTCTTTACACACTCAGGACTACTCCGAGGGCCGAGTTAATGTTTGGATTTTTCATGCCCTCTGAGTAAGAACAAGCTGTTATCTATGTATTGTTAGTCTGTTGTTAAATATCCGTTCCTGTAGATTAATTTGTACATAACTGTTCCACAGACTTTGGATTACTTCTGCCTAGAGTTAATTCTCTGTTCACCTAGACAGAAAGACCGTCATCCCGGAATATAAAAAATCAAGGAGATTAGGAATACCTGGAACCCTGCCTCAGCTTGTGATGATATATTTATTGTTTCAATGAGTAAAATATGTGAAAAAACCAAGACAACATAGAATTATTTGGAAAAGCTTTATTAACAAATTAGATGATTACATGTCAAGATCAGTCAAAAAAGTCCTCTACATCAATATTCGGGTCTAACAGGTGGTCCTTGAAGGAGGTAAGGTCCATGCAGTTAAGAATGAGGTTTTCAAAAGTCTCTTCCATGTCTGTCTCTCCGATAAGAACAGCACCCTTTATATGTCCTTCCTGCAGTACCACCTTCACATACTCCTTACCTGAAGCAACACAGCATAGGACAATCATTACTACAGGGAGACAGTAGTATCATCTCACCTGTATGGGGACAGAAGTATCAACTTGCCTGCATGGAGACTGGATTGAAGGGTTCAGTGTTTTTAAACGCAACTGATATTGACATGGTTGTGTAGCTGCCCGTGCTGAGAAGCACGTGGTAGCTTCACTTTAGATTTTGACTTGGTTGAGGGCAGTCGCATATTTTCGGCGGCTGTCTCTCAACATGACTTTGATTTTGACAAACAAGTAAATTGAAATTTGTTTGTAGGCATATGATATGCCATTTCGAACTTGCTAAACTTGATATTTGTATTTGTATAAATTGGAGAGAGTTCATACTTTTTCGGTGGCTCTTCTCAAATTGAGATACATTCGTGAAAACAGAGTATTTTTCGTAGCTCTATTTGCATAGGAATTTCTGACACTAGGAAGTCATATTCGGACATTTTTGTCTTAAAAACATTGTATTATAAATAAAATTGTACATAGTTGGGGTATATTTTTTGGTTTCCACTTTGTAATAAAATATCTGAATTTGAAGACCAAAGTGCTGTGTTGTTTATTTATACCGTTTAAAAATACTAGCTTCCACTGCGTTACAGAGACAATTATACCATCTTGCTTGCATGGAGACAGTTATATCATCTTCCTTGCATGGAGGCAGGATTAAAAACCTCATTAGTCTATGAGTCTTTACTCAAGATTTCAGATTTCATGAGTCAATGGTTCTGGAGAAGATGATGAATCAGTGAAATGGTTTTTTGACATATTAAGGCGGGATGACCTCATGTTCCATTTTAAATACGAAAGGCATAGAGAGCTAAAATCTTGTGTACAGACTTCTCAGCTGAAGATGGCAAATCATTATGATAACTTACCTTTAGTCATCCTGACGAGCAGCTCATGGTTCCCCTCCAAGCCCTGAGCATTGAACCTCCCGAGCAGCACCACCTTTAAGACGGTAAAATAAAAAAAAGTTTGTAGAATCAGCATGACGTAACAATCAACTTTTTTCAAATTATCCATAAACCTGGAAAGCAATTCTTTCTGAATAAAAATGAAAAAAAAAAAAAAAAAAATCATTCTGAAGCTAGTGACAAAATATTGCAACCATCCTGTAAGTAGTTTTTGAGATGTCACATTTTGAAAAGCGTGTAGTCATCAAGTATTTGTTCAGGAAAGGAATGTCTGAACAAGAAATCCATGAATACATGGTCGATATTGGTTGATACTCCTAAATTGCCAAGTTTGTTGCTGAATTTAAACATGGCCAGCAGTGTCGAAGATGATGCAAGTCTTGTCAGCCAAGAACGTCCACCAGTTTTGTTCTAGATGAAGCGCTGCTGTCCATTACATAGTACTTGCAGACAGATGTGTGACCATTCAACACATAGCTGAGACACTGGGCGTTAGTTTTGGGTCAGTATACACAATACTGACAGATGTTCACTTTATGAGCAAACACTCTTATGGGTGCTAAGAATGTTATAACTGACTAGAAACAGAAACGCCTTGGCTTTTCAAAGGAACTTTTGGCTCAATTCAGGGGAGACGGATTATTTCCTGAATACCTGTAGACAACACAAAGAACATGTGACCGACTTCTGAACCACCTGTAGACGACACAAACAACATGTGACTGGTTCATGCACATGAAGTAGACCTTTTGACTTTTAAGAAGAAAAAAAGGTTTGCTTCATGTGAATTTGACCTGTGGTGCTTAGCCGAGGTTGATTGGGTTATTTAAGTCAGATAATCTGGATTATGTGCTTGAGTGACCAGCTACTTATGTCCTTGGTGCACAAGAGGCAGACCTTAGTTTACTGGTACAGAGAAATCAAGAAATCCATCTACATTTAATTCATTTACACATGTACAAATTTAATAGTACATAGAATGGACAATTTAGATCAATTTAAGATTAAACGAAGCAGAATCAGCATGGTTCATCAATGTGATCTCTCTGTTTTCTAGACGGCACTTCGGGGATAGCAGAGTCTCTTCCAGTTTCACATACTTCTTCTTCTTTGAGGACTGCATCTTGATGAAGCTTTGATTCGGTTGACATCTGGATACCCTTGATGAAGGTGATGGCCTTGAAAATGTTGGGGTTGGCCTTTCTCACAATCTTGTTGAGTTTATTGTGATAACCTTCAAGTTGGTTGTTCGTTCTTGGCCCCATGGTTTGGAAGTGGTTCCATTGTCTGATGTGCAGATCCCCCTCTAATTTTTCCCTGCCCGCTATACACAGACCTAAGACAAGCTTTTATATAAGAGTTTCGGTATATGTCAAGATTTCATGTCTTTTAATGATATTGAAAAATTTAACTTTAAAATGTCACGTCCAGAGGTTGTATTTGTTGTTGCCAAAACCTGCAGACTTATTTTAGAAAGACAGAAATCTATTTTATGTAAAAGTTGATGTATTTTATGATCCGTTTTAGCACTGTATTTATTTCATTTGTATTTAGAGTCTCTCATAACCCTAAACGGGTGGCTCTTAACTATTTAAATTTTTTTTTTTTATATCTATCTGTAATTTTAAAAAGGTGAGACTTTAATAAAATATCTGTCTGTCTATCCATTGGCTGGTGATATAGTTACTTCTGAACCACCTGTTGACAACACAAACAACATGTGACTGACTTCTGAACCACCTGTAGACAACACAAACAACATGTGACTGACTTCTGAACCACCTGTAGACAACACAAACAACATGTGACTGACTTCTGCACCACTTGAACACAATGTGTCACTGACTGTTAATTCTAATATAGTTTTTAACCGAACAAGAATGCGAAAGTGACAATGATCATTAAACTAATATGCATTTATGCATAATGCTGAATTTCGACTTTATAACATTTATATAGCTGTTTTTCATTTACAATCGAAAACAAGATTTAATAATTTTGGCATTCTAGAGATACAGATGCAACTCTAGATAGGCAATTTGAACTTAACTCAGGTCGTATGATATTTTTGGCTCATCCAAGACACATACAAAATTCATGATACATACTCTGTGTCCCTTTAAGTATTCTTACTGCTGCTGCTAAGTTTCTTATTATGTTGATGATGATTAAAAGTACAAATGGGACCAAAATACACACCTTGAAATTGAAGAACTTGGTCACATGAGCAAAGATTTCAAAACTGAAGTCAAGACTTATGTCCTCCGAGTTGAATGCTGCTAGCATACACTTAGCTGCATAGCATCCCATCTGTCTGGCCTGGCTCCACAGTCGCATCTGAAAGCCAACATACAGTGTCACAATTATTATTTGATAGAAAAGTGGCCAAGGATCCCACAGGGTTCACTCAAATGTTCTGCAGGACACTGGCTTATTATTTGAAAAAATAGCATCATTGGCTCTGTAGCTCATCAGGCTATTCATAATTTTTTATGCCAATGGTAAGAGCATTGGCAGATTCAGAGGGGGTTGCATACCCCTCCTAAGAGAGTTTAAATTTAGTAAACGAGAGCCGTAATTCTCATTCATGGTAAAAATATAAAAGAAATTTCCAGGCCATGGAAATTTAATTCAGCTAATAAGCTTATTTTCCTGTGGGCACAATTTCTTAAATCAAAAGCAATCATTTGAATAGTTGTACTTGTAGTACATGTACTCCTGTATCCGCCCCTGAACAGGCTCACCATTATAGGGCCACAGAATCATCAAATCTGTAAATTATAAGCCCCATGAGTCTGCAAACAAGGTTTTAGTTTTCTAGGATTTTGGAAATCTGAGGAAGAAAAAGATAATATTTTTTAAGGGCATGGTCACTGTGGCCCTTATTGGGGTCACAGGGACTCCAAATCTTTTAATTACAACCTCATCAGCTAAGGAATCTGTACACAAAGTTTCAGTTCATATTTCTAAGTCGACTTTGGCCGTCTTCTTTTTTCAAAATTGATACATATCAAATTGCACCGATTAAGAGTGAAAGTGAGTGTATGTCCCAATATAACACAGCCACTTCATGCGCGAAAATACACACATATATAGTCAGCTGTGCACACAAAGGATTAAACATGGACGGTTCATAACAGCTGAATTAGTCATGTGTGCATCTTTTTTATTAACTTTAATCTGATAATAAGGGATGAAATATGGTTACAAGGCAAACCTGAAACTTAACCGAGTCTCAAGCACAGTTTCAGTATTGTTGTTGGATAAACCATAGTGGCTGCCGTTACGGCTTTTCCTGCTGTAAACAATAAATTGCCAATATCATAGTTCAGATGGATTTAATATAATTTTTAATTGAATACTTCTGGTCTTTTACAATTGACCACATATATTTTTCAAATAACTTATATGGTAGATTTCTTGGTTGCAGGTTGTTACTAATATTGAGAGATCTGCATTATCTGCAAACTACTAAATAATGGTGTACTCTAGTTTATTACTTGTAACAGCTGTACAGTGAACAGCATGACCATAATGTTGAAACAACTTCTTTTTCACTCTCATTAAGTTGGTCAACATAGGAACAATCTAGTTAAAACTAGATGTATTGATCCATCAATACATCTAGAGAATTACTGATTGAGGTTATGTTCAGCTGACCTTGGACTAATTTTGAACTGACCAATGAAATGAGGGAAGGAAGACAGCTTCCAACCAATCAAAGACAGGTTTCTTTTGCATCTTGGTGAATGTCACATGCTGACATTAACCCTACCTTTGATTATATTTATCCTTTAAAACTTATTTTGTCATTTTTTGACCTAATTTGTTGATTTACTTATGCACAAATGACTAAATTAACAACCCAAAAATATTCCGCCAACATTATCAGCACAAAATTAATATGCTGTCATCATATTTTCAACACAATTCACTGCGAAACATAGTTAACATTCAGATTTTGTAATCGAGGTGCTTAAGAACGGCGAAACAATCGCATTGACCCGCGATTTGAAGAGCTTGGCTAGCTCTCTTTTGATTGGGTGATGTTTGCGCCTGCTCGACACGGAACAGGCCTGTAATTCTCTAGATGTAAGAATGGACTTCCGGACATATTATATTACAACTAGTTTTAACTATATTGACATAAGAACAATTTTGAACATGTGCATTTGTTTGGTTTAACTCAGAAATATTTGGATAACCTGGGTTAATTTTATTCATAGCCAATGGAATAAAATAATGACTTGGCCAGAATGGGATTAAGTGCGTTATTCCTGTCCTATTGACTTTAAGAGTTAATTTCAAAGAAAATACAAAGTTTAAACAACCAATGGCTCAACAAGGGCCATAATGCACGTACAATAAGAACATATTGGTTGAGTGCTCATTGGTTCAACAACATCCTCGATAATCCTGATATTACTTTTCGTTTATTATTGTTCACCATATAATGTTTCCAATCATAGGCCCGACCCGAAATTATTACCTCCCTCTGCCCAAGGGTCCTCCATTAGCCAATCAAATGAGCCTTATAATCGTTACTTAAAAAAGACATCATGTTTTAGCGTCCAGTGTTTTAATTTCTAAAGAGTATGAAAAGATCGAACTTATGAACTCCAGCCTAAGCCAACACACTAACAAAGAGTAACAACGAGTGCACCGTCAGGAGGCCCAACAACAAGAAAAAATAGAGCCATGGGCTCTGTAGCTCATCAGACTTTTGATAGAAATAGGTGTTGTGGTTTAGACCATGGGGTCATGGGCAGTGTAGGAAAGATAGCCTGTCCCAACGTCAGAGTTATTCACAATCAAATAAAAAAGGCCCATTGCCCATTTGGGTTCAAGGGGTCACCGAACCTACAATTCAGAATCCCCATTGTCCAAGGAGTCTACACACAACTATTAACCCTTCCGTTGCTGAATATTATTTTGACCAGTTTTGCCCCCGTGGCTGAATTTTCCAGCACTCGCCTCGCTACGGTAATAACGCAATTAGCCCCTGTGGCCGAATTTTCCAGCGCCGCCAGATGCGACCGTTTTAACAACATATGGCGTGTTTACATGGCGGAATACGGACGTTATCGTCGTTTTATACAAAGCTAGTCGGCGAATCCCGTGTTACAAATGGATGATACTTACTTGACACTTTGAATGAAATTTCTATCACGCCTGGAACGGTTTCTACAACTGAAGTAAACTTGTTTTCAATTCGGGCGCCATAACTCAATAAATTCCAAGAGCGCATGCGCGAAATCAAAACGAAACTAAAGATGAATTGTTCCTCTTCACATCGATATAAAAATTATTTTTATAATATGTCTGGAACGAATTTTACTAAATTTTAAAAATTGTCTTCATTTCAAACATTATAAAATCATTTAATCACTGAGTGCACACATGCAAATTATATACGGAATTGAAGCTAATTTCTTGCTCTATATTTCACGATAAATTTTATTACGATACGCCATCCTAAACGAAAGATATAAATTACGAAAACAGGGTAATGATAAATCCCGATAACGTTCTGACCCCCACAGTAATATTACTAAGCTAATAGCCCCGGGCAAACGCACGCGCTCAGCGCGTGCAGGCGGGATATCCCCGTTGAAACATACACTCACACTCAATATAAATTGTCTTTATTTCCAACTTTATAAATCATGTTATTCGCTTTGTATACATGCAAATTATATATGGAATTGAAGGCAATTTATTCTTCTTTACGAAGAAATAAATCATAACAATCTTTTGCACTGTAATTAGAAGTTATTACCAACGAAACGTGGGTATAGCTAGTAATAAAGTCTTTGATAATCGCCTTACCGCAACATATGTCGCATCGTTTCCACACGTTTTATTTTGATTCAAATATGGGCAACTTACACATGAAAATGAAGGTATTTATTTCTGCTTTACGATGATATGAAAATAATAAATATGTACCACTTGGTTTGGAATATATAAAGTTTGCAAAGATGGTACCCTCGGGTATTTTAGAACAGATTTTGATAATTGCGACATCACTAACCGCTCCTTTATTGTCTAATTGTAATTTGCAAATTTTATATAGAATTGAAGACGATCCTTTCCTCTTTATTGTGATATAAAAATGTTGATAATGCGCTCTGCCGTTAAATGGATAGGAAGTGTAAAAAGCAGTTGAAAATAAAGCGCTTCTCGGTCAACAAAATATGAATAGAGAAATTGCCTGTATGTGCGATGCGCGCCGGGTCCTTTCTGATTTTCTTGTACATACCAATTTTATATTGCAATAAAGATCATCCTTTTCTCTATATTTTGATATATGAAATTGCAAAATTTACCGAGAACTTTATGTGATATAAAGTGCGAGAAAATGGTAAAAACGTAAAGAATAAACAAAAGTCACAATTTTGCGGAACTTGCTGTATCTTTATTCTATATGGTGTATATAATTTTTTTATATCAAATCGAAGACAATTATTCCTTCTTTATCACGAGGTAATCAATTTCAAAATACGCCTAGCTGTTGAGAAGATATGAGCGAAAGAAAGGCACATGTCAAAATCGCCGTTCAGTTTACATGATTTGAATCGAGAAATTAGCTTTTTGTGCGGCGCTTGCTGTGTCTTTATTTATTTTTGCGCATGTACACATTTTACATGGAAAGAAAGACAATCTTTCTCTCTATCTTATGATATAAAAATTGTCAAAATACGTTGAGCACATCATGTAAAAATTGGTGTGACAAAATGGTGTAAAACTAAAAATATGTAAAAATCACCTTTTTTGCGGCACATGCTGTATCTTCAATTCAGGTAGTGTAGTTATGTATTTTATATTGAATTGAAGACAATTTTCTGCTCTTTCAAATGATCCAACCGGTATTGAAATCCGCCCAAATGTTCAGAGCATAGAGCGTGCGATATAAGGTTGTACGTTTGGTGTGAGTGCAGGCTTGTAAGCAAACGATAGCACGCGCGGGACGGTAAGCTCGTGCGAGCGGGGAGAAAGTGCCCACAGGCTATTAGCACGTGCGGCGGGGAGTGGGGGAAAATTGAGTGATTTTAACGCTTATTTTCGGTACGATAAACATTATCAATACTCTCATAACTTTCGGAGCATGTTCGCGCATTATTTAGAACACCAACGAAACAAAACACGGTTGCTTAGCGAGAGCCGGAACGAAAATACAAGCGTTGAACTGAGACTACTGCTAGGCAATAAATTTCCGGGCCCCGCTACCGAGACCCGCGGTCATAATTAGTTAGCGTGAGAAAAATAGAGTGTGCTACTCGCATCCCGCTAAGGGGACTTGCGGGCAAAGCTAATTTCATCCCGGAATATTCCGGGACCCGCATCTTAAGGGTTAAGCTATCAAGACCTTTTGGAACTGGAGAAGAAGATGAAAGTAGGATTTTAAGGTTTTGACCCCTGTGACCCCATTTGGGGTCATGGGGTCACCAAACCTACAATTTAGAATCCACAGTGTCCAAGGAGTCTTCACACAATTTTTCAGCTCTCTAGACCTTTTGGAACTAGGGAAAAAGATGAAATTAGGTTTTTCATGTTTTGACCCCTGTGACCCCATTTGGGGTCATGGGGTCACCAAACCTACAATTTAGAATCTCCAGTGCCCAAGGAGTCTACACACAACTATTCAGCTCTCTGGACCTTTTGGAACTAGGGAAAAAGATTAAATTAGGTTTTTTAGGTTTTGACCCCTGTGACCCCATTTGGGGTCATGGGGTTACCAAACCTACAATTTAGAATCCCCGTTGGCCAAGGAGTCTACACACACCTTTTCAGCTCTCTAGACCTTTTGGAACTGGAGAAGAAGATGAAATTAGGTTTTTCAGGTTTTGACCCCTGTGACCCCATTTGGGGTCATGGGGTCACCAAACCTACAATTTAGAATCTCCAGTGCCCAAGGAGTCTACACACAATTTTTCAGCTCTCTAGACCTTTTGGAACTGGAGAAGAAGATGAAATTAGGTTTTTCAGGTTTTGACCCCTGTGACCCCATTTGGGGTCATGGGGTCACCAAACCTACAATTTAGAATCTCTAGTGCCCAAGGAGTCTACACACAACTTTTCAGCTCTCTGGACCTTTTGGAACTGGAGAAGAAGATGAAATTAGGTTTTTCAGGTTTTGACCCCTGTGACACCATTTGGGGTCATGGGGTCACCAAACCTACAATTTAGAATCTCCAGTGCTCAAGGAGTCTACACACAACTTTTCAGCTCTCTGGACCTTTTGGAACTGGAGAAGAAGATGAAAATAGGGTTTTCATGTTTTGACCCCTGTGACCCCATTTGGGGTCATGAGGTCACCAAACCTACAATTTAGAATCTCCAGTGCCCAAGGAGTCTACACACAACTTTTCAGCTCTCTGGACCTTTTGGAACTGGAGAAGAAGATTAAAATAGATTTTTAAGTTTTTGACCCTTGTGACCCCATTTGGGGTCATGGGGTCACGAAATCTACAATTTAGAATCCCCATTTGCCAAGGAGTATGCACATAAAATTTCAGCTCTCTAGAGTCATTGGTTCTGGAGAAGAAGTCGAAAAAGTGAAAAGTTTACGGATGGACGGATGGACGGACGCCGGACGCCTTGCCATGCCATAAGCCCATCGGGTCTTTCAGACCTGATGAGCTAAAAAGTGAGCATGGCTCACATACCCCCGCAGCCCGTCTGATTTCTTCTCCCTCTAGTCTGAATTAATATGATTCTGGATAACCTGATTTACTAAAAGTTACTGTAATATAACAGGGTTATATTTAGGCCAATTTTAAATATTTCATGAGCGCTTCAATAGCTTATATTTTATTAACATCCTGCCAGAATTAATGTTATTTTGGTAAACAATTTTACTGTTTTTGCTTTCTTTGAAATGTCAATCATTATTTCTAAGAATATGAAGGTACATTTTGGAAGAGTTTCATTATTTTATAATTAATCAGCTGAGTGTCACAACATAACTGTAAAATATTATTATTAGTTTCATCATTTTATGAAGTACTATTTTTGTGAGCACGATTAGTGATGATGTGACTGTTTTTGGGTGTGGAAAGATGGGGTTTCGAAATAAAACTAAGAACCGAAAGACAACTATTATCCTTTCTTTTTATGTTGGAAAAGAAGATGGAGACGGTATCCCGGTACGCACGTAAATCCCCAAACGTGTTGAGGACTCTATACCCCATTGGAACAACCGATCTGTTAATCGCTACAAGACCAATTGCGCAATCAAGGGCCATAAGTCTGTCAAAAATAATATTTTGGAAATGGCTTTCGAACTCGATCAAGAGTATCATCGGGTGTATCCATAACCAAAATTTCACTTCTCTAGGTGTAATAGTTTTTGATAAAATCTGTCCCCATTGGAGCAACAGATCTGTTAATTGCTCCAAGTCCAATTGAGCAATTAAGGGCCAGAAGTCTTTAAAAGATAAAATTTCGGAAATGTCTTTCGAACTCGATCAAGAGTATCATTAGGTGTATCCATTACCAAACTTTCACTCCTCTAGGAGTAATAGTTTCTGAGAAAATCTGTCCCCATTGAACACCATATGACCAAGTCCAAAAAATTACGTTTCCAACGACAAAAAAAATGAATTCCAGAAAATTCAAAAATAGTCCAAACTGTAGACAAGGTTATGGTTAACAAGTGTGCAAAGTTTGGTTGATCTAAACCTAACGGTTTTTGAGTAAATTGCCCGGACGGAAGAAAGGACAGACGGACGGAATGACCGCTATATACCCCCGCTACTAAGCTTACTTCGAATCGGGAGTACAATTAGAAAGATCAGTGAATTTCAAAAAACATTTTCTGAACAGGACTCTTGATTATCTATGCTAAAAGCAGAGACAATTAAATTATATAGGTGTCACGTTCCTCGTTAAGCTGATGTTAAAACTATAGAAACATTAACCCAATTCTAACGATGCCTGTAACGTTTAACTAGAACTGTAGGTGTATCACGACTGAAATCAGTTGATTAGTATGCTGTATATGCCAGATGAGACAATTAACAGAGTTGGTGACCACAGTGACCACGTCTTAAACCTTTTTTCATCTTCTTTCTCCGCAGCTAGAGGCCTAAAAAACCTTGTGCACAGACTCCTAAGCTGAGGAATTAAGTCAATGATTTTGGTAATCTTGTTACATCAATATGGTGACCCTGTGACCATTTATAAAAAAAGCATCATAGATATAGCCTACATGAGCTATAGAGCCAATGGCTCTTTTTAAAGTGTATGCTTTGAAAATGGAACTGTAACATAGTTTTGCAAGCCAGTGGTAAAGGGGCTCGTTGCACAAAACCTTAAAGTCACGCAGGTAGTCTTAGTGCAATGATTAGGGGTGGCACTAAGTTTAACCTTAAAGGGGCACATAGTATGTTGTTGCAGTCAAATATGTCAAACTTTTTCAAAGGCATTGAGAAGTTTGTGTAGCGATACAAGATGATGTTATGGATGAATTTTGAGGTCTGAAACATAGACCTTGTATATAAGGCAACCCCCGCTCGTTGTTGACCCCTCAATTTTTGGCTGGTACTTCCACAAGGGAAGAGTTCAGTGGCTTTGATGAGCAAGACAATGAAATGGACAAACATTTTGATGACTGAGACAACTTTATGGAATGCTGGATAGAGGGGCCGAGGCCACATGGATGTGTTGATCTGCAATTGACAGACTGGCAATACAGGACACGGTTTATAGAATTGCTAGATAATTCCACCAAGAGGTCAATGATAAGGTTCTGAAACCCTGTTCTAGGTTGAGGCAGTGGTATGATACGAATGCTGAATAAATGAAAGTATTTGTAGCAATGACTATAGCGATGTCTCTGGTTGTACAGAGAAACTTTTCAGAGTATTGATCAATGAGTGATATGACGTTGACGCCTTTCTTTACCAAATGCATGCCTCGCTACAGGTTCTGGTTATTGCTCAAGTACATACATTTGAATGACAACCAAATGCCGGGAAAAAACACCACTTTTGTCACCTAACAATAAACTTGGCTATTTGTACCAGCGAATCGTACATCGATTTTCCAGAGTTTACAAGCCGCAACAAAAAATTGTGTTGACGAAGGGTTGGTGCCTTGGAAAGGCAATCTGAGTTTTAAAGTATACAATCCCAACAAGCCAAAGAAGTATGGGATAAAGGCCTACATGCTGTGTGACTCAACCAATGGTTATGTTTGCAAGTTCCAACTCTACACTGGAAAACAAATTAATCTGTTTCTGTTGGTGGGAAAAAGTAAAATCTTGTCATGGACTTAAAGGATTATGCTGGGAAAGGATATCATGTGTTCATGGATAATTTCTATTCCTCTGAGGCATTATATATAAACGTTTGGAAAAGGAAACTGGTGCGAAGGGAGAAGAAATCGCAAAGGCAAAGAAGGCACAGAAAAAACAGAAGAAAGGGGATATAATTATCTATCACAATCAAGACCTACTCGTTGTGAGGTATGAGGACAGGAAGTCAGTGTTGCTCATGTGTACCGTAGAAGACACTGAAATTGTAGAGACAGTGAAGAAGAACCGAGTGACTTGGAAACCAAATACGAGACCATGTATTGTGCATAAATATAACAATTATCTGGGAGGTGTGGATACTATCTACACCCCGTTCAAAATGATACTTATAAATGGTGGAAGTGTGTGTGGTTTCATGTGTTGAACGTTGCTCTTATATTATTCATAACAAATTCTTAAAGGATAAAACTTTGAAAACAAGCCGTCATTTCAGAAAAGATTTAGTGCAGCAAATGATCACCTCAGTCTGATTAAAATCAACCGTGTTCTGAGACATACAAGTTTTGAAAAATTAACTCTAGCGGGATTCGAACTTACAATGTACTCTATCAGGTGCTTTCCTCTCCAAAAAGGTCTGAAAGCAGCCTTGTTTATAACCCAAGTCTTACAGACATTATTTGGCAGATAATAAGGTCTAAAATATCTCGAGCTTGTACTCCCTACCTTTTTTTTGTTTTTTATCGAAATAATATTGAGACATGTACCACTAATTAATTAATCAAAACATAAATTTTGTATCTTTATTCCTATCTAATCAAAACTTGCTGTAAGGAAAAAAGTATCTAACGGCTATATGTTTTTCTAATAAACATTGGATTGAATTGTGCAAAATATCAAAACCAGATTATATAGTCGGACAGTGATAATGTTGTTCAAGAACCACTGGATTGTATTTCGAGAATGTTAAAAAATTAGATTAAAAAGTTGTATATACATTGTTTTTTAGAAACACTGGATTATATCCAGCAGAAGTCAAAAATAAGAATTAACAGTCGGATATAACCCATGTTGTCTTAGAAACACTGGATTGTAGTTAATAGAATGTTGAAAAATAAGAAAATTCAACTCTTGATATTAGAAACGCAGATAATTTGTAATTCCGCCATATAGATTGAGATATTCATGTATGTTGACTATCCTTTCAACCACATTGTTATGGAATAATATCCCACTTGATAAGCATTAACAACAAGGCCAAATCATATTTGGAAAGAAATATAATTTCAGCACCTTTTTACTATTTTCAGGTAAAAGCATTGTTATAATATTCATCATACTCGTTTAAAATACCATGTATATGAGTTCAGCTACGATTATTAAATGATTAAATTAAGTTAGATCGACATGCGAATATGGTTATATATGCAAAAATGATTTCCTCTTTATGTTTGAGTGTCCTGAATATGATGTGATCACAGACAAAATGTTTACAAAACTATATGTGAAAGTGAGTGCAGCTAACCTAAACTTACTGAGGCAGGTTGGAGTGGCTGACAACAATCATTTAGCAGATTTGTTTATATATTTTTTTTCCTCTTCCATCAGAAAGTAAAGAAAAAATAATTTTTGAATAATTGTCAAGAGGGGTGGAGGGAAATCTGAAAAACAGTCGACTCCTGCTAAAAGTAGGAGATATCACATGTCTGCTGACATTTCTATATTATATCATTTTCCATGTTACATACAAGTTGATGCACATCTTTCATGTAGTACTAGGGAGAAAGTTACCTAAATTAGATAACGTGTACACAATCCCTTTCTTACCTGAATTCAACATGTTTTAATGTTACAAATAAGAAAATAGGTACCGGTAACTGAACAAAAAAATGGAATGCTGTAGAAAACATAGGAGGACTGCTGAATTTAATTGTGCAAAAAGCTGAAAATAAGGATTAAATGGCTGGATATCTACACTGCTTTAAAGGATTTGAAAACCCCAGTTAGAAACTATTGTGATGAGATACGTGATGTTTCAATCATACAACACATCTTACGACATCGCTCAGCTATGTACTAGTGAAGTAATAGTGGCCCGACCAACCCGGAAGTATGCACTTGTTGACATGTTAGCGTGGGGAGAGATTTTCGGCATGAGTTTATAAAGCCAAATTTTGATGTAACTGTCATTAGAAATAAACATATAATGCTACATATTCTATCACAAACTAATTATGAACTTATTCAACAAAAAAATTTCTTCTATTTCATACATTATTTTCCCATTTTTATAATCAGTATTCCACAACCTGACTACGTGCAAGTGAAATCGTATTCGAATCAGCATTTCATTTCATGTAGCCCTAAACTTGGGTTATGGGTTTATATTTTTCGACAACTATACTACAAATTGAAAACAACAAACCATAGCAAATTCATAGCTTTACAGAAATATTTTACAAATGATTTTAAAATAAGTTTGGACGCCTTAGTTTCTGCGTTTGTTTCGAATCAAGGCCTAGATCTATGTGACGAAACATCCGACTGTCTAACTAACAGTTTGTGACGAATTATCTTTATGAATTTTTTAATGACAAATGGATTTTATTATATGTTATTATCAATTGTTGAAACTGTGATCGTTTACTGTAAGGGGGGTCCCAGTAACTGTCTCTAAATACGGTAATTAGGTGAATATTTTATAAGCTAATATCATTAATCAATTCTTATCTTTTTCTGTTGTCAGAGTTTGCAGAATCAGACAGCTAGGGAAAGGGAAAATATGTTTGACATTTATGATGTAAGTTTGTTTGATTTGTAAATTTGTTTTAAATGATGATATTGTTAGCAGACAAATTCAATATGCCTGTCTATTGCTCCATCTACATAATCAGCTGATTTCTGAGATTTAATTTTTGCAAAGAATCAAATTTGTGAAGAAATTTCTGTTTTCGAGTCAGAGGACTAACAATTTAATCAGGGAATAATAATTGCAGGTCCAAAAAGTGGAAGTTACGTTCAGTTAAAATATTAGAAAACAATATTTTTTTAGATATTTTACAAAACAAATCACTAAAATACCACACATATGCAATATGCCAGAAATGTACATATGTGTAAGTGTTAAGTTAAATATTCTCAGAAATTCTATCATAAATAAATTAAGGTGAGTATCAGAAATTCAGAATAACAAACTTAATTTGAGAAGAATTTGAGAAGAATGCCTGCATGAATTTAAGTATGTTGCATACATGTTTTCTGATAACTAAGTATTCCCCAAATCATTGTAATTTAATAATACATATTTACTTTAATTGTTATTTCATTCACCTTCCAACAATCAATTATCATTTGTAAAATTCCCATAAGGGGTATATATCTCCATCATGATATTGAAAAAAACAAAAAGGGGATTACTGTCTTTATTCTAAAGAAAATTCAACACTTATACTTGCTAATTATCTCTTTAAATTCATGTGATCAACATTGTTTATTTATTTACATAAAGCTCCAGTATCTCATTGTCTAATGCAAATTATTCTTTTTGAAAAAAAATAAATATTTGTGACTATATATATCTAGTCTTTGTCTTACTTCTGGGTCTAGATACAGTATACAGTAAGTACAATTTCAAGCCCTAGAATTTTGTAACTATAGTAAATATGTACATTCATTTTATTGTATTTATTTAAAATAGAGATCTACCTTAAACCAAATAAAAAAACATAAACCCAACGACAAAGGCACAACAAATTTTAAACGTTGATATGGAACGTCACATTACGGAAGGTGCCGAAAGCTACCGATCTTTTTGCATATCGGCCAGCTGGATTCTCAAAGCGTCGCACAAGTGTCAGCGCAGATTTGCAAAATTTAACTAAAAACATGGGGGCTTGCATTTACCTTTGAAATCTAGCACAATAATGAAACTAAATAACACAAAATAGGGTTTTAAAATCCTTTAAGAAACTCTCGATTTTTTCAAGCAGTATGTTGACAATAACATAGATTGAGTTGCGATCATATGGATGATTAAATTGGTTAAGAAGGAACAATGTTTGAACAAGAAATTGACTTTCATGAATATCATCATCAGAAGATTACAATTTCCAAACTAAACAAACAAAATTAATATATTTAAGCAATATGATCTGAGAGCAATATATCAGATGACGATCCTGTGATAGAAATATTGTATTTGATGACTGAAATTTATCAGACCGCACATGGTCACCTTTAAAGAAAGATATGGATTCATCATGCACTGAAAAGTGTGAACAATGACTTCGAGTATCTTAAACCTCCAGATAAAACTTATCTTATATAACTTATCTTAACTGTGCTTAGGGGTCTAGACATTTGAGCCGTTTAATCAAGATAAACCCCCCTGATTTGTAGCTAAAGAGATAGTTAACATTATGTACACGGTATGTTATACATAGCTATACCATGAGTACCACAAGTAGTCAATCTCAAATGTATGGACTGACACCAAATAGATATGTAACATCATGTAAAACATATCAAAGTGGCTCAAGTATGCCAGGTGCTGATATTGAGTATATAATTGTTGACATTTGCATCTATTAGATCAAATCTGAATAAATTCTCATTTGACCTAGATGTATTTTTTCAGCATTTTATATCCGAATTTACAATCAGAAATTAGAGAACATCTACATATATTTTGTATTTTTAACTTAAATATAACACTCAGTAGCTAGATGAGTATGGAGGCCAAAAAGTACAATCTGAGATATCTCGTTTTGCAACCAAGCAAAAAGTAGTTGTTACATGATCTATTTTGAGATGTCTCTTTTTGCCACAGAAACACGTTTTTTGGTAATTAATAAAATAATTAACAGTGTAATCCGGTTGTTTCAGGATTTTTGTAATAGGCCACATTGTAAATTTTTCAGTGATATCATTTATTTGACCATATATTATGAACCTGAATTCTCACAGCTGTGTAAACCTTAAACCTTGATTTATCGAAAACGTGAAAATTAACTGTTATGTTTCCATGGAAACCGCAAAAAAAATTAATAATTTGTTGGTCTTAGGGATCATGGTTGATAAGGGTATGAAGTTTGGTGAAGCTAGCATGTATAGTTTAGGAGATATGCTCCGGACAAAGATTTGTGAATGAGGTGAGTTGGGGTTTAACGCCGCTTTCAAGATTATTTCACTTATCGCGGCTGCTAGTATTATTGCAGGGAGAAAGCCCGCAACACCATTGTGGCTATGCATTGCGGTGAGCATCGGCTGGAACTAGCGAACCATGGGTGGTACTGCGCTGAATTTCAGTGTAGCATTGGAAAATTGCCGAGCCCCTGGTGGGATTCGAACCACAGACCTCCTGATCCAAAGCCGAACGCACTAGACAAAGATTTGTGATGGAAGGACAGACGGACAGAATGAAAGCTATACACCCCTGCTTACGCTACAATAAATAGGGATAAATAAACAAGTGTAGGTACTTTAGATAATTCCAGATCACTACTTGAGTGACTAAATAAATAAGAATACTAGGTAGTTACTGCAAAGTTTAATAAAATAATAGGATTGGAATGGTGCCAAGTGTCGTAACCTCCTGACCTAAGGTCAGACTGTGGCTAAGAGTAACGCTCAGCCCCTTATATAGAGAGAGTCCTGACATAGGAGACGCCAGACTATTATTTTTTTTTTAGCTGGCTGAAGAGAACAAAGTCAACATTACAATCTGTGTGTACTATCATTGATTGTAACTCTCTTGGAATGAGAATACTGAGAAAATATATAAGAAAGGACAACAATTTCTTGTGGAAACTGAAATACTTTAAAATTGATCAAACCATCATGATGTTGTTTTACAGAACCTTCATTCAAAGTGTCCTTACATTTAACTTTTCAAGTTGGTTTGGATACTTGTCTGTTCAAAATAGAAACAAACTGACAACAATCTTAAATACTGCATCTAAGATTATTGGGTTTCCTATTGAAACGATTGGCAGTTTTTATACGTAGGCTGCGTCTGCCTACTTTTCGAACAAACAGGTTCTGCCAATCATTCATTCCCTGCAGCATTAGAGAAATACATTCTGTCTAATGTTGCATCACGTTTTTCATGTACACGTAAATTATCTATCCTAGTCTTTGTTAACTGTTTTGACATGAATTGTTTTTAATATTATGTTATTAGTTGTCATCACATTTCTGGAGAATTGTAATTATACAAAAAAAATTTTGCTGAGAGGCAGGGAAAAGGAGGCACTCTCGAACAACGTGACAAGGACCTTATAAGTCCTTCTGTTGTAATTATGGCACCTCCCACTAAGAGGTGATAATTCTATCACAAGGTGAAGGTACAGGTCTAATGAAGTCCTAATTAATGTTAACCCCTAGTGGAGGTTATTTTACACATTCACGAATTGTTGGGTTGGTAAGCCCACACAGAGCATGCTGAGGGGGCATCCTTTCATTAATGTCGGAATTATATCTCTTTATTTCATCAGAGGTAGTGTCATTAGTCAGCTGGTAACAGCTAAAGTATATATCGTTATTCACTGCAATGCTGAGTGGTAGTAATCAACTCTTAAGATGCTGAGCACGGACCTGTCCGGGTTAAAATTAGCTTTGACCGCATGTCCTCCAGGCGAGATGCGACTACCACACTCAGTTTTTCTCACGCTAACTAATTATCGCTGCGGTGCCCAGTTGCGGATCGTAGACAATTGTTGTACGGCAGTAGTGTCAGTTCAACGCTAGTACTTTCCGTCCGTTTGTCGCTAAGCTACTGAATTTTGTTTCGTTGGTGTTCTAAATAATGTGCGTACATGTTCCGAAAATTATGCAAACATTGATAACGTTTATCGTACCGAAAATAAGCGTTAAAATCACTCAATTTTCCCCCACTCCCCGCCGCATGTGCTAATAGCCTGTGGGCACTTTCTACCCTCTCGCACGAGCTTACCGACCCGCGCGTGCTATCGTTTGCTTACAAACGTGCACTCACACCAAACGTACATCCTCCTATAGTTCTGAACCCTTGGGCGTATTACAATATCGGTTGGATCATTTGAGAGAGCAGAAAATTGTCTTCAATTCGCTATGAAATACATATCTACGCTACCTGAAATGAAGATACAGCATGTGCCACAAAAAAGGTGATTTTTACATATTTTTAGTTTTACACCATTTTGTCACACCAATTTTCTCATGATGTGCTCAACGTATATTGACATTATTTATATCACAAGATAGAGAAAAAGATTGTCTTTCTTTCCATGTAAAATTTGTACATGCGCAAAAATAAACAAAGACACAGCAAGCTCCGCACAAAAAGCTAATTTCTCTATTCAAATCATGTAAACTGAACGGCGATTTTGACATGTGCCTTTCTTTTGTTCATATCTTCTCAACAGCTAGGCGTATTTTGAAATTGATTACCTCGTGATAAAGAAGAAATAATTGTCTTCGATTTAATGTAAAAAAAGTTATATGCATTATATAAAATAAGATACAGCAAGTGCCGCAAAATTGCGACTTTTGTTTATTCTTTATGTTTTTACCATTTTCTCGCACCTCATATCACATAAACTTCTCGGGACATTTTGAAATTTCCTATATATCAAAATATAGAGAAAAGGATGATGTTTATATCATATAAAATTTGTATGTAAACGAAAATCAGTAAAGACCAGACGCAGATCGCAAACAGGCAATTTATCTATTCATATCTTGTTAACCGAGAAGCGATTTTTTCAACTGCTTTTTACACTTCCTATCCATTTAACGGCAGAGGGCATTATCAACATTTTTATATCACAATAAAAAGAAAAGGATCGTCTTCAATTCTATATAAAATTTGCAAATTACAGTGAGACAATAAAGGAGCGGTAAGTGATGCTGCAATTATCAAAATCTGTTCTCAAATACCTGAGGGTACCATCTTTGCAAACTGTATATTTTCCAAACCAAGTGGTACATATTTATCATTTTCATATCAAAATAAAGAAGAAATAAATACCTTCATTTTCATGTGTAATTTGCCCATATTTGCATCAAAATAAAACGTGTGGAAATGATGCGACAAATGTCGCGGTAAGGCGATTATCAAAGACTTTATTCACTAGCTATACCCACATTACGTTGGTAAAAACTTCTAATTAAAGCGCGAAATATTGTTATGATTTATCTCTTCGTAAAGAAGACTAAATTGCCTTCAATTCCATATATAATTTGCATGTATACAAAGCGAATAACTTGATTTATAAAGTTAGAAATAAAGACAATTTCTGTTGAGTGTGAGTGTATTTTTCAGCGGGGATACCCCGCCTGCGCGCATGCGTTTGCCAGGGGCTACTAGCTTAGTAATATTACTGTGGGGGTCAGAACGTTATCGGGGTTTATCACTACCCTGCTTTCGTTATTTATATCTTTCGTTAAGGATGGCGTATCGTAATGAAATTTATCGTAAAATATAGAGCAATAAATTAGCTTCATTTCCGTATATAATTTGTCTATGTGCACTCAGTGATTAAATGATTTTATAGATTTTGAAATATAGACAATTTTTTAATAATTGTAAAATTCGTGCTAGACAAATTTTTGGAATAATTTTTATGTCGATGTCAAGAGGAACTATTCGTCTTCAGTTTCGTAATCATTTCGCGCATGCGCTCTCAGAATTTATGGCGTTATGGCGCCCGAATTAAAAACAAGTTTACTTCTGTTATGGAAACCGTTCTAGGTGTGATAGAAATTTCATTCAGAGTGCCAGGAAAGTATCATCCATTTGTGACAAGGGATTGGCCAAATAGTTTTGTATACAGCGAAGATAATGACCGTATTTCGCCATGTAAACACACCATATGTTGTGATAACGGTCGCATCTAGCGGCGCAGGAATATTCAGCCATGGGTGCTAGTTACGCTTTTACAGTAGCGAGGCGAGTGCTGGAAAATTCAGCCATGGGGGCAAAACTGGTCAAAATAATATTCAGCAACATAAGAGTTAAAATGGTAAATTTATGTATTTTACATTAAAATGGAAGTTTTCTACTAATATTCCCCAGATAAAACGGCAGGTTATCATACGGATATTTTCTCCATTATTGAGACAGATATTTTCCTACCAATTAGCATAGTTAGCACTAAACTGAGTTTTCATAAAAATTTATCACATGAATTTTATAAAGACGATTGATTAATATTCATCTTAACAAATCCACGTTCCACAATATTTTGATCATGACTTCTAAGGTTCATCATGATTGAAAACTTTAATCATCAATGACAAGCTTAACACCAAAGTCATGACCTTTTTTAAGCTGGACATCTTTTCACAATTTCAAAAAATACATTTGCTTTTATTGACTCTTCAAAATTAGTTGGTTTGATGTACACTAATTTGAGACCTTCCATTGCTCGTAGGAATGAATGTTTTTATTTAAGGCAAACTTGACCAAGATAACTTTCATATAAACGTAAACTTTGACGGATTGCCCGCAGTCACGTGATTTTTCAAAGGGATGTTATTCTAAACCCACTCCTAGTAACTAGAAAATATTCATTTGGCATGAGGCTCGAACAGTTCTGTACTGACCATAGACAGTACAACTCAAAGTTATCATTGCATCACTCGGTAAAGATATATCAATTTTTAAACAAACATATTGCAGAAATGTGTTTGGGTAACCTGTGGTTGTGTATTAAGTTTGATCAGTGTGCTTAAAGTACTTGTTGTGTGAGAGAGGTCATAGTTACCTGGAGCCAGTGTGGAGACAGATCCCAGTCAGCAGTACACACATCTCCAGCAGCATACACATCCTCTTCACCGGTCTCCATCCTGCTGTTGACTGCAATACCTCCATCTGCACACACCTTCATCTGCGACAATCAAACAGTGCATACGTAAAAATCTCTCACATATGGGAATGATCAACTAGCTATTTTTAATTACTTTCAAATCATATCAGCAGGCAATAAACAATGCAAATAGAATGATGAGATGATCAATGGTTAAGTCAACGTTGCGATTGTACGTAGAAACATTTCACAGATGCATATGGTTAGTTATATTCCCCTGATGAAGAAACACGGCAAATCCAAGCAATATTGTGCATACAGTTGACACCAATAATTTGTCTTATCCCTGAACACCAAATTATATTTACCTGTCTGGAATCTATATACTTTTAATAGTAAAAAAAGTAAGTGTTAACAGGCGCTCTTTTGGAACAGCATTGGTTATATTTTATAAATATCATAGTGTTTTGAACCAAATTTTCTTTGAATCCAGTTTCCTTTTTGGAAAAGTTTCTTTAGGTAAGTTGGTAATATCTGATTTTATGTCAAGTAGTGTGGAAGACTTTTCTACCAATCATGAAAATTGATGGTACGAAGCTAGCTAGGATATTCTATTAAACAAATATGTTGTTAATTTTGTTTCCACTAAGGCATATTCAACAATCAACAATTAGTTATTACACAAAAGATGAATTCAGTGTTACATTTGGCACTTATCTTTTAAAACAAATTCAATCAAACTTTAGGATCAATTTCAAACCCTTACTCTCTTTAAAAGTCAACAAAAGGCACTTTTAAATCAGATAAGGACATCTTTGGAGATATCCTTTGTTTAAATAATTTTAAAAAATTACATTATTTCAATTTGGTTGTTACATTCAAGTTAATTAGAATTTTTTTACAGCCAGCATCTAAGAACATCAACTGCTTATCAAAAAAGATTTTGAATTCCATTGTTTATAGTACATAGTTATTTTTAAGATGGTGTCAATTTTATCTTTAAAAGTTGAATGAATGCATTCTAACTCTTCTTTAAAAGGCTCATTCTTTATTCACTTTAAAAATTAAAATCCCAATGTGTACTTATGTATAATTAACAAAATAAGTGAGCAATGCTCACTCATACATCCCACAATCTAAAGAGCTTTAGATAGAGCTTTAAAATTCTATCATAATACATATGTCGTGCCGACATCATTCCACTGAAAACTTGAAAAAATAGAGCCATGGGCTCTGTAGCTCATCAGACTTTTGATAGACATAGGTGTTTGGGTTTAGACCATGGGCAGTGTAGGAAAGGTAGCCTGTCCCAACGTCCGAGTTATTCACAATCAAATAAAAAAGGCCCATTGCCCATTTGGGGTCAAGGGGTCACCGAACCTACAATTCAGAATCCCCATTGTCCAAGGAGTCTACACACAACTATTAAGCTATCAAGACCTTTTGGAACTGGAGAAGAAGATGAAAGTAGGATTTTAAGGTTTTGACCCCTGTGACCCCATTTAGGGTCAAGTGGTCACCAAACCTACAATTTAGAATCCCCAGTGTCCAAGGAGTCTACACACACCTTTTCAGCTCTCCAGACCTTTTGGAACTAGGGAAAATGATGAAATTAGGTTTTTTAGGTTTTGACCCCTGTGACCCCATTTGGGGTCATGGGGTCACAAAAACCTACAATTTAGAATCCCCGTTGGCCAAGGGGTCTACACACACCTTTTCAGCTCTCTAGACCTTTTGGAACTGGAGAAGATGAAAATAGGTTTTTCAGGTTTTGACCCCTGTGACCCCATTTGGTGTCAAGTGGTCACCAAACCTATAATTTAGAATCCCCGTTGGCCAAGGAGTCTACACACACCTTTTCAGCTCTCTAGGCTTTTTGGAACTGGAGAAGAAGATGAAAATAGGTTTTTCAGGTTTTTACCCCTGTGACCCCATTTGGGGTCAAGTGGTCACCAAACCTATAATTTAGAATCCCCAGTGTCAAGGGAGTCTTCACACAATTTTTCAGCTCTCTAGACCTTTTCGAACTAGGGATAAAAGATGAAATTAGGTTTTTTAGGTTTTGACCCCTGTGACCCCATTTGGGGTCATGGGGTCACCAAACCTATAATTTAGAATCCCCAGTGTCCAAGGAGTCTTCACACAATTTTTCAGCTCTCTAGACCTTTTGGAACTAGGGAAAAAGATGAAATTAGGTTTTTAGGTTTTGACCCCTGTGACCCCATTTGGGGTCATGGGGTCACCAAACCTATAATTTAGAATCCCCGTTGGCCAAGGAGTCTACACACACCTTTTCAGCTCTTTAGACCTTTTGGAACTGGAGAAGAAGATGAAAATAGGTTTTTCAGGTTTTGACCCCTGTGACCCCATTTGGGGTCATGGGGTCACCAAACCTACAATTTAGAATCCCCGTTGGCCAAGGAGTCTACACACACCTTTTCAGCTCTCTAGACCTTTTGGAACTGGAGAAGAAGATGAAAATAGGTTTTTCAGGTTTTGACCCCTGTGACCCCATTTGGGGTCAAGTGGTCACCAAACCTATAATTTAGAATCCCCAGTGTCAAGGGAGTCTTCACACAATTTTTCAGCTCTCTAGACCTTTTTGAACTAGGGATAAAAGATGAAATTAGGTTTTTTAGGTTTTGACCCCTGTGACCCCATTTGGGGTCATGGGGTCACCAAACCTATAATTTAGAATCCCCAGTGTCCAAGGAGTCTTCACACAATTTTTCAGCTCTCTAGACCTTTTGGAACTAGGGAAAAAGATGAAATTAGGTTTTTAGGTTTTGACCCCTGTGACCCCATTTGGGGTCATGGGGTCACCAAACCTATAATTTAGAATCCCCGTTGGCCAAGGAGTCTACACACACCTTTTCAGCTCTTTAGACCTTTTGGAACTGGAGAAGAAGATGAAAATAGGTTTTTCAGGTTTTGACCCCTGTGACCCCATTTGGGGTCATGGGGTCACCAAACCTACAATTTAGAATCCCCGTTGGCCAAGGAGTCTACACACACCTTTTCAGCTCTCTAGACCTTTTGGAACTGGAGAAAAAGATGAAGATAGGTTTTTCAGGTTTTGACCCCTGTGACCCCATTTGGGGTCATTGGGTCACCAAACCTACAATTTAGAATCTCCAGTGCCCAAGGAGTCTACACACAACTATTCAGCTCTCTGGACCTTTTGGAACTGGAGAAGAAGATGAAAATAGGGTTTTCATGTTTTGACCCCTCTGACCTCATTTGGGGTCATGGGGTCACAAAGTCTACAATTTAGAATCTCCAGTGCCCAAGGAGTCTACACACAACTTTTCAGCTCTCTGGACCTTTTGGAACTGGAGAAGAAGATTAAAATAGATTTTTAAGGTTTTGACCCTTGTGACCCCATTTGGGGTCATGGGGTCACGAAATCTACAATTTAGAATCCTCATTTGCCAAGGAGTATGCACATAAAATTTCAGCTCTCTAGAGTCATTGGTTCTGGAGAAGAAGTCGAAAAAGTGAAAAGTTTACGGACGGACGGACGGACGGACGCCGGACGCCTTGCCATGCCATAAGCCCATCGGGTCTTTCAGATTTCAATTTCAGCCTTTGTGATACAGGATCGTTCGACTAGTTTTGTAAAGAACAATGTTAAACACACCATATAATGGTAAAACGGTCACGTCTTGCGGCGTTGTAAAATTCAGCCACTGGTGCTAATTATGCATTAACGGTAGCGAGTCGGGTGCTGGAAAATTTAGTATTATAGCATTTTAGTATAATCCTAACACAGGTTTACTGTTATAATACCTAAACATTGCAAAGTGCTTTTTTGGGGGCAGGAGAATCAAAATGTCTGGATTTAAGTCTTTATCCCATAAAGATGACATTCTTTACATTTGAGATTCCTAACACAACCTGTATATTGATAGGAGAAAAAAAAGAAGATTTGAGGGTGGACACTCTATCACACCCTTATTTTGGGCATGAGGGGTCAAGACTAAATTTACAAACTTGAGTCTTCACTTAACAAAGTTGTTCAACGCAATAAGCACCCTTTAAGTATAAGCACCCCACCACCACAATTGTAACTCACAAAGTAATAAGCACCCTCCAACTATAAGCACCCCACCACCACAATTGTAACTCACAAAGTAATAAATTAAGCACCCTCCAACTATAAGCACCCCACAACCACCATTGTAACTCACAAAGTGATAAGCTCCCTCTAACTATAAGCACCCCACAACCACATTTGTAACTCACAAACTGATAAGCACTCTCTGACTATAAGCACCCCACAACCACCATTGTAACTCACAAAGTGATAAGCTCCCTCTAACTATAAGCACCCCACAACCACATTTGTAACTCACAAACTGATAAGCACTCTCTGACTATAAGCACCCCACAACCACATTGTAACTCACAAAGTAATTAGCACCCTCCAACTATAAGCACCCTACAACCACCATTGTAACTCACAAAGTGATAAGCACCCCCCTCTATAAGCACCCAACAACCACCATTGTAACTCACAAAGTGATAAGCTCCCTCTAAGTATAAGCACCCCACAACCACCATTGTAACTTACAAAGTGATAAGCACTCTCTGACTATAAGCACCCCACAACCACCATTGTAACTTACAAACTAATAAGCTCTCTCTGACTATAACCGCCTCATAACCAAATTTGTATCCCACAAATTAGTAAGCACCCCCTACCTACAAGCGACTCATAACCACATTTGTAACTCACAAATTAATAAGCATCCCTGTATGACAATTGCATCGAAAATATGCCATTAGTCTGGGAACTGCACAGCATAAATAACTTTGAACATATGAAAGTCCATTCTAAGGGGTGCCCCTCTTTTTTTCCATTTTCTAAGAGCTTGATACAAAGATTTGGCTCAGTCATAAAATAACAAGGTAGAAGGTACATCCCAAACAAATTTCAGCTGAATAGGTGAAAAGGTTTAAGGGCAACGAACAACAGATCCTTGACACCAGGCAATGCCATAAGCACAACTGACCTTTCAGATTTGATGTTTTATAAAGAGAGCATGGCTCACATTGGAGTCCAGTTCAATCAAACATTCAAGAACCATAACTCCATCCAAAATGATACTTAGGATTCAGAACTAGAGCACAATCTAGATGTTACATTTCCACAAAATTCTGTCTCTATTTGAACATTAGACATAATTATCATTCATGCCAAAGATTCAAGGGCCATCGGAAAATAATATTTCGGAATCAGCATTGAAACTTGAACAGTATCATCATCAGATGTACCCGCAACCAAAGATTCTTCCATATATAGTTTCCAAGAATACTTATCCCCATTGGAGCATCAGACCTTTCATAACTCCGCAAAATTTTTTATTTCAGAATTGGCTTTTGAACTAGATGATCAAGAGTACCATCAGAGGTACCTGTAAACAAAGATTTCTTCATAAAGATGTAAAATTTTCGAGGTAAACTTATCGCCTTTGTACTCTATAGAACTAAGTAAAAATATTAACGCTTCCATAGAAACGTCAGAAAATATAAATTCTTGAAAGCTGTCTATAAAATGGATAAGGTAATGGTAAACAAGTTTGCAAAATTTGTTTAATATACATCTAAGAATAAATTCGAACAAACCTGTAGAGGTTTCAGATTCTTTGAAGAGGATCCTCCTTGGGGGTACAATTGCATAAAAATCTGTATTTTTTGCTATATGACAGGTTGTGACTATTTTTTGAATAAAAAATATACAAAAAGCCACTCAAAACGTGTTTTTGTACATTTCATCACCCTAACAGGGCCCCCTACCCTGGCGATAACCGTTCCGCCAGGGCCGGTAACTCTATTATAAACCACTTATCAATCTAGCATAGACAGAATAAGGGGAGGTGGGTGGCCGTAACCCAAGGAGGATCCTCTTCAAAGAATCTGAAACCTCTACAGGTTTGTTCGATTCTTTTTCAGAAGGGATCCTCCTTGGGGTACTATTGCATAAAACAGACTCCCAAAGAAGAGTCCTTGGGAGTGGAATTCTGTCTTAACTAAGAGCTAATTAAGGTCTAAACTTATGTACTCACCAGAGACGTGTTCGCCGAACGAACAGGACAGGCACACTGCTCACCCCTGGGGTACCTATGTCAGGGCGCAAAAGCCCTGCGTTTTTAAGGCAAAAAACCCTTCCCCCTCCCTTTTCTTTTGCAAAGGAATATAGGGAGACCTGAGGCAAAAACAATAATTATCCCACTCAGAGAGGTCACCCCACCGGTTGACTTCTGCTAGGGTTCGATATAACAGTGGATTAGTGGGTTAGTATGTTATCCCGCTAAACTTAACAGAAAATCAGTGACACCTCGAAAGCTCAATCAGCTAGAGGGTACACGACTGGAGAGAACCAACTGACCAAACCGAGCGCGCTCGCTAGAGTGCTTGTCAAGTTGGTAGTGCCTAATGAACGTGCTCGGCCGGCTCCAAATAGCAGCGGAGCAGATTTCTTCAATGGGCAGGGCCGCAGCATAAGCCTTAGAGGTTGCTACCGCCCTAACCGAATGAGCTTTCAAACCCTCTGGGGGTTGTAGCCCCTTATGAACATACCCCAAATAAATCGCGGACACTATCCATCGAGATATGGTCTGTTTAGATGCTGGTAGGCCGGTCTTATTGCCGCCATAACAGCAAAACAATTGTTTATCCTTACAGATCTCTTTAGTACGTTTGATGTACATTTTGAGGGTGTGACGCACATCAAGGATGTGGGGTTGCGTCGACCTCGCCGACTGCGTAAGCGCAGGCAGTTCAATCGGAGCTGTGACATGGAACGAATGATCGACCTTCGGTCGGTACGAGTCCGGCAGTCTAATGCTGACTCTGTCTTTGTGAAAGACAGTCAGCTCGGGATCGGCAGACATCACATGGATATCACCTACCCGCCTGCCAGACGTGACTGCCACCAAAAAGGCTGTCTTCCATGTCAGAAGTTGCATTGACAAAGTTTTCAGGTCCCGAAACGCCGGGCCTGACAACCAGTCTAGAACATTAGCAAGTTCCCATGAAGGGCTGACCCGCCGCAAAGGCGGACGGATCCTGTCAACACCTGCTGAGAAGCGCTGGACCAATGGATGACTACCCAACAGGGCTCCATCCACAGGCACGTGGAAGGCCGAAATGGCCGTAGAGTAACCCACACCGTAGATGCGGCCAAGCCGTCATCTGATCGGGACTGAAGGAACTCAAGGACTGGTACTAGACCCGCAGAAAAGGGATCGAGTAACCCTCTATTTCCACACCAGCGCGCATAACAGGCTCATCTATCCTCGTACTGAGTGTTCGTGGAATCCCTCCGCGAAGCCAGTATTGTGTCTGCAACTCATGCAGGAATACCGCTCTACTGGAGGCGACTCCTGACAGAAGCCAAACCAGACACTGAATTCTGGGATTCGGGTGTGGTGCTCCCTCCTGCGTGAGAAGGTTCGGCCTCCCCGACAATAGTACAGTAGGTCGAACGAGAAATCTGAGCAGTAACGGAAACCAACTCTGCGCCGTCCACAGAGGTGCCATCAGCACCAAGAGGATGGGCTGTTGGCTGGCTACCTGCGAAAGAACCCTGGGGATCAGAGGCATCGGTGGGAATGCCCACAGCACCCTTCCCCCCCCAGTCTATCACGAAGGCATCGTAAGCCAGAGCTGCTAGATCTGGAATCCTGGAGCAGTACAAAGGCATCTGTTTGTTCACTGACGACCCAAACAGATCCACCTGGAATGACCCGTACAACTAGGAGAGATAGTGTCGAATATCCCCCGTTGGAGCATCCACTCGTGTGGAGCCAGCATGCGACGTGACAATGCATCGGCTCGGATATTGTCCACGCCCGGGAGATACACCGGTATCACCTGAATGCTGTACCGGTCGCACCAGAACAGGAACTGCCACGCCTCCTCCAAGAGAGTTGGTGACACTGTTCCTCCCTGCTTCAGAATGTACGACATGGCGGTCTGGTTGTCCATTTCTAGACGAACCACCTGACCCCGAAGGTACGGCAGGAATCGGCTGAAGACGTTCCTGACCGCCCGAAGTTCCAGAACATTTATGTGCCATCTGGACTCGTCCAGAGACCACAGGCCCGAAGCTGAGTGGTCTCTCAGGACTCCCCCCCAGCCCGAGAGGTAAGCATCCGTCTGCACCGTGACGGTCACGCGAGGTGTTGCCAAGGGAAGACCCCTGACCAAATTGTTCTCCCACTGCCACCATTCCAGATGAGTGTGAAGTCACCGTCTTCTCTAGACTCTCGGCATGTGACAAAAGCCCTGCTAAGACCTGCTGTATCGGTCGCATCCTCAACTGATCCCTCCAGACCACGTCGACCGTGGCTGCCATGTGCCCCAGCAACCTTAGCTACATACGGGCTGGGTGCGTTGGGGATTGGAGAAAGTGTGTCGTGGCTTGGGATACCTTGACCACACAGTCTGGTGTCAGAGAAACAATCCCTGCCTCCGTGTTGAACCTGGCCACCAAGAACACCAGATCCTGCACTGCTGTGAGGTCTGATTTCTTGAGGTTGATCATCCAACCCAGCCTTTCCAAAATGTAGCGAATGGCCTGGGTGGCCTCCTGATTCCCCCGACGGCCCCCAATCTTCCAGCGAGGCAAATCTCCGTCCCTGAGAGTGGACAGGACCCAGGGATTGGACGTGGCCCCTTCCCATTCCTTGAGGAACCGGGACAGCCTGCCTCCTACTGGAACCTGCGTGAGAAGCCAAGAGACGTTCGACTCTGGCGGCACTCCGGCCCCCTGTCGAGACGTCGGCAAGATAGGAACATGGGGGATTAGGTGCCCTGGTTGGGGCCCCTGTTCCCCCGAAAAGACTGCTGCTGGCCCTTGGCCTGCTGCTTGCCTTTGGCCTTGCCCTTCTTGCCTTTCCCCTTCCCCTGCCACTTGGCATAGGCTTTGGCAGGCGGTCCAGTGTGGAGGTTAGCCAGGGGGGGAGGACTTCTGCTTCCCAGCGGTGCCAAGGCCGCCTTTGGCGCCCTTGACCCATGCAAGCTGGTCCGCGGTGTCCTTAATGACTGTCGCAGCCCCCGGGAACAAGGTAGAACTGACCTCATACGGGAGTGCGAGCAGCACATTTTGTGTGGACTGCGGCAACTCCGAGTGGTGAAGCCACAGCCGGCGCAGCCCCATTACTGAAAACATCACCTGACTGGCCGCACTCCTGATGGAGTCTCCAGACAGGTGATTACCCACCTCTGTCAACTGCCTTTGGAGCATAGCTGGGATGCTACGCTCCTTCCCCTCGTCAAGTGACTGCCCCATGCACTGCAACTCGCAACTGCTGACAGCCGTTCCTATAGCTCTCTTCGAAAGAGCCGAACAGCTGCTTAAGCAGCGACTCATTGGCTTTGAAGGGGTGGCACGCGCCTGCCCCGGGCTCCCAAGGAGTCCGGGTTGACAGAGGCCAACACATCCGGGTCTGGCGACGGGACCTCAAACAGACCCACCTTCCCCAACTGATACCTCTTATTGAGCCCCGGTAAATCGAAGCGAGCACGGGTACCCGAAAGGAGAGGGGATATGAAATCGGTCGTCACCAAATCCAAGATGCGGAGACGCACCTGAGGGGCCTTCCGCTGAGCGAAAGCTCCCCCCGGTAACCGAAACCCCGCTGCGTCTGCCTCCTTCTCTGGAACGACTACCTGAGGAAAGGCCTCTGCGAATTTTTCGTGGACCTCCCTCAGGGCCGTAGAAACTGGTAGGTCGGACTGGTCGGCATTCCCATCCCCCTCGACCTCCATCTCCCCCGACACCTCGGAGCCCTCCATGGAGGACAAGGCGTCAGAGGGAGCGATCAAAGCGGCAGACGAAGGAAGCAGAGGAATATGGAACACCTCCCTATCATCCCTACGTCGCTCCAGAGAAGGAAGCGGATCACGGAGCCCAGGTGCAGGCCCCGACACCGTAGCGCTGGGACCGTGTCTCTCTGGGGTGCCGGTCCCAACCGACGTACCGGGCAAGCCGGAAGTGGTCGGGGGGATCCGTGTGTCAATGCTCGTAATGGCCTGGTAGGAACCCGGCCTAAGAGCACCGGCCGACTGACCTAGACCCTGGACGATGCCCAGGTCATTGCCAGTGCCGGCGTTGGTAGTGGTACCAGAGGTGCCAGCCGACGGAGCATCGGGGCCTGACCGGGTCGTTGAAATCACGGATCTACTTGCAGAGCTCCGACATCAATTCCCCCATCAGACCCTTCATCTGCCCCTTAATAATAGCGTTAATGTTATCTAAGGATGGTGTAAGTGGACGGACCCTAGCCGACGACAACCGGGCCCCCGAGTCCGAGTCAGAAACTCCTGAGACACCGGAGCCTTATCCCTACCCTTACCCTTAACCTTTTGCTTTGAGGGGGGGGGGGGGGGGGGGGGGGGTGCACAAGCGGACAACACCTCCCAACTCCATCACCCTTCTCAGGAAGGCAGCATCCAGGGACCTACGACGCCTTGTCCGGTTCGAGAAGCCCGAGCAGGTGCTGCACTCGTAGTAGTCGTTGTGGCCATCCTCTACCAGGCAGGTGAGGCACAACTCATGAGCATCAGCCTGGGGGATATTCCCCCCCCCCCAAACAACATACGAATTCCAAACGCAAGATTGAACATTTCCCTCTAGTCGGGGAAAAATCTTTCGAGAATTCGCCATGTTTGTCCATTTTCCAACCCATACCGCGTTTCGTTTCACGTAGAAAAACTTAGCAAAATGTGTTAGCAGTCAAAACCACGTCTTCACTGTAAGATGACAGATTTATAAGTGGTTTATAATAGAGTTACCGGCCCTGGTGGAACGATTATCACCAGGGTAGGGGTCCTGTTAGGGTGGTGAAATGTACAAAAACATGTTTTGAGTGGTTTTTTGTATATTTTTTATTAAAAAAAATAGTCACAACCTGTCACATAGCAAAAAATACAGATTTTTATACAATAGTACCCCAAGGAGGATCCCTTCTGAAAAAGAATAGAGAACTGGCCAAACAGTTGGACAAACAGATGGAAGGATTGATGGAAAGACTGCCATATAACCCTGCTTACATCATAGCAATGGAACACCTGGCATAACTGATAGATAAAAGATGGGACCTACCTTGCTAGTAAGAAAGGGTCCAGTGTTGGGAACCACTCCAGTAGCACTCACAATGAAGTTGCAGCCGAATACTGTCCCGTTACTCAGTTGGACAAAGACAGGCCACTTCTCTGCAATGACGTCTTGTTTTTTTTAAGCAAACATCTAAAGTCTCATTTGCACAAAAGTTACTCATAGACAAAGGGTATTTATTTAATATTTTAGGACATGATAATTATTTTCAAGTATTTGTGAGAAACATGACAATGTCCCTTGCCCCGATTAGGAAATGAGCTAAGATGATTGAGACACATGAGAGTTTTTACAGATAAGTGAGCTTTTCATGTTTGATTCAATTGTTATTGTCCTTATGAAAAAGTTCCTCGTTACTGAGATAGCCCACAGCATAATACAGGATCTGGACATTGTGATCATTACAATACTAAAAAATTATTAAAATCTAAGTATTTTAGATATTTAAAAATACTTACCCCTATTCTTATATTGCATATTACCTATACTTTCGATCAAAAGATTGGAAAACGTGTGGGTAGTAGTCATCCTGTCTTCGTTCTGCAAGATGGGGAACATGACAATGACAACACGGCCTCGTAACCGGGAGGTGACGATCCAATCCGTCACGTGACCACGTCGACAAAATCACATTCCATATGAAGGGTCCAACGGAGGCCGCCTGAGGGGAGGAACTGAGACATCACTGGACGGGCTTAATCCCAGAAGTGGGGTAAGTATTTTTAAATATCTAAAATATTTAGATTTTAATAAATTTGTAATACTTACCCCACTTCTTATATTGCATGTTAATCCGACAGAAATGGATGGCGGGAAGGCAGAGGAGAGGACCAAACCGTCAGGAAAAACACTCAATGTATGTCAGAACCCCCTGCAAAGGGAGAATATAACATATAATTATCAAGCACTTACGGGAACGCCACAACGGACCGTGGGAAAGCCCTAAGGCCGGAAATACGACTGAGGTAAACTTTACCTAGTGCGAAGTAGGCTGTGAGAGTTGTTGTGCGACAACTAACGGCCCGAAAGACTGCAGTCCCTGACCACCCCCTACTGCAAGGTCTCGGAGGTAGTGACTGGCGAAGACCGACGTAGACTTCCAGAAACAACCTTCCATGATGGCCGTAACCGAGATGTTGCGGTATAATGCCATCGTAGAAGCAAAGCCCGAATCTCGTGAGGGTTGTTGGCCGTAGGATGAGGTTCGCCTGCTGCATCATACGCTACAAGGATGGTTTGACGTAACCACAACCCGATGGTGTTCCTGTTAACCTCACCCTTGGCAGTAGCCGAGAACGGAACAAACAACCTCTTCGTGCTTTCCTCCTGGACAAAGACCGGTCAATGTATTCCTTTATTGCCCTTACCAGACACATGTAAAACTCCTCAATCTCTGATCTGTCCATGACTGAAGACAGCGGTGGGATCACAAATTTCCTGTCCGGCTGTCCTGGGAGCTGGTTCTTAGCGACAAAGTTCCAGATGGACAGCACCATGACGGCCCTGCTCAAAACGGACTCTCGTGACATCCAGTGCGTGGACCTCACTAACCCTCGCTGCAGTAGCCAGGGATAGGAGAAACGTCATCCTCCAGGTTAAGTTCTCAAACGAAGCATCCCTCAAGGGCTCGTACGGCGGACCTCGTAGATGACGAAAACCATGTTCAAGTCCCAAGCCAGGGGCCGAAACTTTGACTTCTGGTCCTCTAGTTTGAAGGACTTCAACATAGCGATAGGCTCAGGTGTCTTCGAAAACTTGACATCCTGTTTAACTGCTAGGACGGAGTTAAGTGCCGACAGATAGGTTGATATGGTACCTCCTTTCAGGTGCTTCTTCCGACGAAGAAGCAACATGAACTCTGCCACAAACTGCGGTGAAGCCATGACCGGAACTTGAGACAGATCCTCACAAAACCGCACGAAAGACAGCCACTTGTTGTCGTAGAGCGATCTCGTAGATACCCTATGGGCCCGCAAGATAACGCTAGCCATCAGGGCCGAGTATCCCTTTGCCTTCAGAGTCTTCTGTAAATGGTCCATACGGACAGATGAAACCGTCCTGGGTCAGGATGAGGGAACCGACTGTGCGGATGGACCAACAGATGAGGCCACGGAGGAAGCGGACTTGGTGCATCTGCGCAACTCTGGGTACCACGTTCTCGTTGGCCAGTAACAAGCGACCAAAAGCAGCCTGATCCTCCTTGTCGACTTGATTTTTGACACGACTTTGGGTAGAAGAACTAGAGGAGGAAACGTGTAAGCGTCTGGTCCCTCCCATGACATTGACAGCGCGTCCACTGTCCACGCTGCTGGGTCCGGTAACAGGGAGACATATACCGGAAGGGTGCCAATGGTAAAGTTGGCTCAGGATGCTGAACGCTTCTACATGAAGCATCCACTCCGTCGGCCATGGCTTGTCCGGTCTTGACAGAGCGTCGGCCAGCACGTTCCTGCAACCTGGGATGTGTCTGGCCCTGACCTTGATGTTGTTGTCCTCCAGCAATTAGAACAATTGGAATGTCTGGTCCAACAGCCTCTGTGATGACGTCGTTCCCTGGTTCGTGATTAACCACACCACGTGGAGTCTGACGCCACTAACAATCAAGACCCGCGAAGGATTGGAAGCCAATGAGTTACCGCCAGAATGACTGCCTGCAACTCAAGATTGTTGCTGTGCCAAGTCGCCTGGACTCCCGACCATAGCCCGGCTGCTGATTGATTGTCCATGTGAGCGCCCCACGAACAACTGACGATCCGGAGTCCAATCTGTCAAAGAGACACCTGTGCAGACATTCAACCGGACTGTCCACCACTGAAGATACCTGTGCAAAGTCACTGGTAGCGGAAACACTTTCTTTACTTTGTCACTCTGAATGAACGGGGTCAGGTACCTCTGAAGCAGTCATAACATCCGACGTCCTCTGTTGGTGAGGTACTGTGCTAGAAAGCCTAACAGGGACTGCCACTCCCTGAGAGACTTTGCGCTGGTCAATCCCCGGTGAACATGTACAAGGCGCCAGAAGTCCATTGCACTGGATAAGAGTGATGTGCGCTAGCGCAGCCCACACATGATCCACTACCACTACAAGGGTGGCCGCCTGCCAACTAAACATCGTCGCTAGATGATCCAAACGGGATGGGTTGTTTTTGGACAGTGTAAGAGTGTAAGTGTCCTGTGTTACAGCCCCTGTCGGGGATGCCAGAGCAATCTGTCAATGTTCTGGAGCCTCCCATCCTGGACCTTGTACAGTGTCCATGAAGCATCTGACAACCGCTGTACGGAATTGTCCTGTCTGGCTCCAGTGTCAAACGCCTCCAAAGAATGCACCTTAAAGCCTGTGGAGGTGTTCTCGGCCAATCTGAAGGAAGGGTTGAGACACAGCCTCAAGATCCTTGTCCAAGTTGTCCATTGCATCCTCACTATTGGATGAGGAGGTATCAAGAGCTCCGGCTCATTCCAAATTGTGAAGCGTCTGTCTACGTTGGGGCCTGGTGAAGGACACGTAACCAACCTGTCCGCTATCCAGGGGTATACGCCAGAAAGCTCCAAGTGTGTTTCCTCTTCCTCCGAGACGTCCTCGAGCAATTCCTCGTAATCCGGAACGAAATCATGTTCCCCTCTAAAGGATGGAGAGTCCGCCCTCACCCGAGAAGACTTGGTTGTTGACAGCGGACGTCTGATTGGGGAAAGGGAACGTGGAGGCGAATGGTGAGGCGATGGGCGCCGAGGTGAACGTTGAGATGAGGAGCGCCGAGGTGAGCTCCAAGGAGAGGGGCACCGAGGTGAGGAGCGCCGAGGAGAGGGGCGCCAAGGTGAGGAGCGCTGAGGAGAGCGTCGGGGTGAGCACCAATGCGTGAAAGGAGTCCGACGAGGCGAGGGGCGCCCGAGGTGGCGTCTGACGCGGCAAGAAGAGCCGAGGAGAGCAAGGCGGAGAGCGTCGAGGCAAGAGGCGTCTAGAAGGGGAAGTCCTAGGCTGAGTCCTTCTAATAGGCGAACGTCGAGGAGACAGGCGCCAGGTAGGCGAGCGTCGGGGAGGAACGGAGACGTCGGGTTGACTCTGGTGACAAGTGCCGACCGTGGGGCTCCCGCCTGTCCCTGTCCAGACCATCCTGTGCCATCAGGGCAGGCGTTGGTGGCGTCCTAGAGCGACCCGTCGATGTTCGAGGGGGATCCGACGATGACGCGGACGATCCTCATCGGGCATTGGACTCCTTTCCCTGGTGATGGTAGTCGACTTGCCACTCCGGGGTTGAGACTCCCTCTGTAGAGTGTCATTGCAAGCGCCCAGTCCCGAGCCGGCTCGTGGGAGTGGACAATCCTAGAGACCATGTCCTCGATGAGTTTAATGTCCGGAGCCCCTGGGTTGACAGCCAATTCAAACTCCTCCCGGGATGGACCTTGCTGCCTATGAGGGGAAGGTCGTTGAGGCGTCGGATCCCTGGGAAGGGGCGCCTGCTGTTGCTCTTCAGGAGAAGGAGACTGTTCCGTGGGGGAGGGAAGGCCTCCTTGGACTCCATTGAAGAGATAGTCGATCTCCAAGCCCGTTGGGTAAATCTCTTCCTCCGGGCCGCAAGGAAAGCTTTAAAATCCGGGGAGGACAGCGGCCGACAAAAGCGGCAACGATTGTCCCAATCGCACACTGCTGCCACACAGTCTGGGCACAGCGGGATGGGATCTTTCAACAACTTGAGCAATCTGCACGAAGTGCAAAAGACCCTAGTCATGAATGACTGCATTCAGAACGTCCTTTGTATTTTATTATCCTCAAATATCGGCGAAAATACACAAACAATTTGGTATGACTGAAAGAGTGTTTGTGAATGTACCATGTTTTTTTTCATTGCTTTTTCGATTTGGGACAATATTTACAATATGCGACTTTTTGATATTTGATATTTCAATCATAAACAACTTCAATATTTACACAGGGGAAAATATCATTAGCCAGCAGGACCACTGCATGCTAAGTATTTAGTGGTCCTGGACCAGCGTCAATTTTGCACACTGCACCTTCCAGTTACGAGGCCGTGTTGTCATTGTCATGTTCCCTGTCTTGCAGAACGAAGACAGGATGACTACTACCAACACGTTTTCCAATCTTTTGATCGAAAGTATAGTTAATATGCAATATAAGAAGTGGGGTAAGTATTAAAGATATTATTTTTCAAGGGACCACAAACCTGTAAAATGTGTTTTCTTACCCAAGCGGGCCCACATATGCTGATTTTTAAAGTTTTCATGGGAACTACAGTTTTTCTAAAAATAATAAGAGATCTGATTGGCTGTCAAAGCTACTTTCTATTTATCCGTTCAGGGAGTCTAGCATACACATGTCAATGAGATTTCAAAACAAAAATAGTTTTTCATTTCGTATGGAATATCATGAAATTGTTTATATATGGTTTGTTTTACTTCTTCGTTCAATTATCCTGCTTAATAAATTATCCATAAACCGACTGTATTTTACAATGTATAAGGCGAGTTTTTATACCAAAAATTGAGGGGTCATGGAGGGGGGGGGCGGGGGAGGGGTCGCCTTATATACGAGGTCTATGTTTCAGAACTGAAGAGTGACGATCTGCTGGCCAAGGGAGACAAACAGATGAGATTCAAACAGGAATCCTTGATGTCAACCCATTGTCAAAATAACAAAATAAAATTACTTCAATAAATATTACATATTTTTACTATTAATAGTGAGAAAATATTATGAAAATTTATGATTTAATAACTCATTGAAATACATTAGTATCGACGATTTTCTAGACATATCGTAACAATACCTAATAGTCATGCCAGGCTTGTCGATTGATAAAATGAGTATATATATATATATATATATATATATATATATATATATAATGTATATAGATAAGCAAATTGGAGACATACCGTACAAGTATATACAAATGTTACCAGTATATATATACAAATGTCAATGTATATAGATAATCAAATTAGAGATATATCAGTATATTGACAAAAATGTATTCGTTTGTCCTTATTTACTAGGTAACAATTTAACTATTCACTGGTCAGATTGTACCTCTTATTTTTTTAAATTGTATTCCCTTATTGATCAACTTTAGCCAATGAAAAAATATATGACAAGTAACAGTAATGGTAGTTTGTTGATAGCGTCTCGCATGTACTGAGAAGTAAATGACATAAAATTCTTAAAAATTAAGAACAAACATATGTATTTTTTATTATGGTAAATTTACAACAATCCATTATAAAATAAACACTTATTACAAAAGACTGACGTATTACAACTCACTTTGAAAATTAACAATATATCAACTTACCGTAACTAAATCTCTCAACGTGCCGAGTGCTTAATGTCGACCTGCCTCCAAGCCGTGCTAATTGGGGGGGGTTGCCTTTATACGAGGTATATGATTATGACAGCAATTTGGGGGGCTGAGAAAGGGGGTCGCCTTATACACTGGGTCACCTTATACATTGTAATATATGGTACCTGAAGCTTGAAACTACAGTTTATCTCTCCTTTTGTGAATTATAATGATAAAATTCTCGCTAAAGCTCGGAATTTATCACAATAATCCACTCAGGACAGATAAACTGCAATTCCTTGAACCTTGTTGTTTATTTCTATAGTCTTGTTCTAAAGATATTTCATAAGTAAGCTGGTGAAAACATAGATATTACATCAGTGTTACCCATATACATCAAGAGACCTTGATAGGCAATAGGGCTAGCAATGGGTGACTAGTTCAATCCAGGAGTGAACTCATCAGACAAAGCAAACTAGCAAGTGTGTGTACTATCAGAGACGGTGGGTTGATTACTAGTGGTTACTGGTGGATGCTGGTGGATGCCGGTGGTATTGCTGGTGATGGTTTACCAAGGTTGGTGAATGAGTAAACCTGATTATAAGGACTAAAATTGTATTTAAAAGTAGCCTAACGTAGAAAAGGTATGATTCATGACGAATAGGTAATTGTATCCTAGATTAATTTATTTAGGATTATATGCAGCAGACATACTGATTGTAAGATGTGTGTTGTCTCTGACTGAAAATATTACAATCTGTTTCAGATGGCAGTGTGTCCTGGCGTTGAACTCAACAAAATAAGGTTTAGAAACACTGAACTGTGTTTACGTTTTTTATGGAGTTTTGAGTGTGTGATGATGGATGTTCCCATTAGGAAGATATCTATGATAGGTAGAATATAAAGACTATATATGTCTACAGTACAACCTTCAAATTCAAATTGCTCGCCTAGCTAGGTCTCCTTCGCATCTTGATTTTTCCACTATCTACCTGCTTAGAATCAGGATGTCTACAGGTGTCACACCGGCCCCTTTATCTACCAACTTTGGTAGCGTGACAGAAGCAAAAACCAGCATGAGTCTGTCCACCTCTAAATGAAGAAGGGTCACCTTCAACCTAGAAGTGGCCACCGGTATGACGCCAAACGAGTCCAAAGTGATTAATCTGTCGGCATACATCATGCCCAGCTATCAGACACTTCGCAAAGCCCATTTCGAAATGACTACATTGGGGTTTCTTTGAGTGGCATTTTAGAAGTTGGTATGATGAAGAAATAGGAAATTTATGGATTAACATTTATTGCAAAGAGATGAGACGTTTCGGTGTAGATACTAACACCGTTATCAAGCAAGTGATTGGGGTTGTAGGATTAGTGAGGCTTGAATGAGAACAAACTTCAAAGCCTGGAGTTCAGATTCCACTATAAGACCACAAACACACTTCAGCCCATTGTTTCAGCTCAGAAGAATCTGTTTTAATGAGGCCGAACATGAGAGACACAGTCTGAATCTCAGTAGGTATCACCTTAATTCAGTAACTTCTTTGAGTGGCATTTTTCTGACAACAAATCAGCCATCTGAGCCTATCAACACTAGTCCTGGAAACTGACTGACCTTGTTGTGTGTGTTGGGTCTGGAAGGGTTCTGTGACGGTGCAGTCTGCATGCTGCAACTGGGCTGGAGAGAGGACAGCCTTCAATTCCACACTGTACTCCACATGCACCTGGTGGCTAACCTCTTGCAGCTTGCCCGCCATGTTTATGTCTGAGGCCCAGTCTGGCCCAAGGGCTCCCCCCATCATTGAACCTCCGCTTGCTAATGAGGATTTGCACACTGTCGAAACACTGTCTGTTATTGAAGGGAAAAAGAAATAGGACTTATTTACAACAAAAAAGAGCCATTGGCTCTGTAGCTTTTCAGTCTCTAAATGACTGAATGACTCCTGTAAGTACTGAATATATTTTTTAAAAGTTGCTTCGTTCACCTGAGATATTTCTTGGTAACATGTCAATTGAATAACGTGGCCTCAATATCTGACAAAAATGCACACAAAAAATGTTTTTCAACAAAAAGTGATAGACAAGATCTTATAATGATAAAAATAAATATATGCACTTGCAGTATGCAAAGGGGTTAAAGGCACTAATCCTTAAGCCCTAAACAGGGTTAAATACCCTAAAGTTTCACCCATTCAACCTTATTTTGGGGGTTTAAAAATTTAAAATCTAATAACCTTAGTTTCCATTTTACAGAGATATTATTCCCTAAATTTCAGATTCCTAGCATTTGGTTTCTGGAGAAAAGACAAAGAAGATTTGAAGGTTGACATCCTGCCACACTTTTATTTGGGGAAGGATCAAGACCAAATCTTTTAACTTTAAGATTTTATCTGAAAATTTCAGCTTCCTATGCCAATTTTGGTTTAGGTTCTGATTAACCACCCTAACATTGCATTCCTGCCAAGACTTTGTTCATTTTTTGGGGAAGGGTAGATATTTCCAAATTTTGGTCGCTATCCTATGAAGATGGTTTTCTTAAATTTTGAGATTCCTAGCATTGGTCTCCGTAGAACAAAGATAATTTTCAGAACATTTTAGCTGCCCAAGTTAATTGGTTTTGAGAAAGTTGTTAATGGTTTAGGGAAAAATGCCTACCATGTCCATATTTGTTTGGGGTTCAGTTCCAAATCTACAACCATGGATTCTGTAGATGTAAGTTAACTCACAACTCATTTAGATGTTGGGTTGCAGCAGTCCTTGGAGAAGACAAAAATGTGACAATAGCAAACTGATGACGGACGGACAAGGTTTTTGCAAAAAGCCCATCTGACCCTACAGGTCTGATGAGCTAAAACATCCATTTACAAACCAGAGCAGACATCGTCCTTAGCTTGCATGTATTTATGTCGTTTGACAGGCCCAAAGTTTTCTTTCTTGTCAGTGTTGAGGTATGGCAGGAAAAATTCTGCAGCTCCAGCATCAACAAATGTGGCCGATATTGATTTGTCCTTCACAGCCCAAACCACCTGACAGCCCTGTATCTCGTACCTGCACAGACAAACTCTACTAGGTAGGCTTGAATCACCCAAAAATACATCAATTAATACTTTTGTAGTTAAAGTTATTTCAAGAAGAACCATGACCACAAAGCTTCTTCAATAATTATTTCATATTATATATAAAGCTGTTAGTTTCAATAAAGTTTGATTCAAGAGATGTAGAACCAACTGTTTCTAAGCAATAGCATGTTTTGTGCAAAAGTATCACTGTCAGCTCTTCTGTACATATTAAAAGACAAAGCTTGAGTTACATAGCAAAATTGTTTCTCATATCATCATATGCAATACTTTTTTTTCCAGTTTTGATAAGTTTTAAAGAAACAAAATAAGCATATAATATCATAATGTTTTCACCGACAGCAGATTGGTAGTTAATTTATCTCTTAAAGATCGGGTGAAATGCCCTATGGTCGATTTTGGAATTCGCTAAAAGGGATTGCAATTTGACGTGGACTCAACTTTAAATTTCTGAAATCGGCCGCTAAACAACATAAATACGGCTTTGTAATTAAACTGCCTAATTACGACCGGCGAGCAGAACCTGAAAGGCCCTGTGGTCACTGAAGCGTGAATCTTTCGTGATGTGCTAGTTGGCATATCATCATTGTTATGTAAAACAACACTAGCCGATAGTAAATCTCGCAGTTAAACCGTCGGTTATACCTGCTAAACGTTATCCAAACAACTCAAACCTTAAAGGAATCTAGTGTTTAATTCATTGTCTGGAAATTTCTATTTTTGCAAGCGCAAGACCCTGATTAAATACGATGCTGTGTGCACTTTCCTACGGAATGTTTTTAAAAGTCACGACCCTGCGCCATTTTGTCATAGTTATAAGATTGCGCTATAACGCGTGAGATCCCGGAAGTATTTCTTACATGAACTATGCTCACTTATTGGACATTATATTGAGGGATGCACCGGCATCCTTACTCTCATAAATATATAACCTTTATTAAGTATTAACGCGTAATGTACTCCAGCGATTCAGAAAGTGAGATATCATTATCTATGGAATGTGTCTCATCATGTTCAGAATCGCTAATTTCAATTGACGGGGCCGATACTTTTCCTTACTTATATGAGCCAAATGACAGTTCGAGTGGCATAAGAGACGACAAGCAATCAAAACGGAGACAGATTGAACAACATCGACTGGTATGAATTTCTTTTGGCATTTTCAATTTAATTTTTATGCTATTACAACAAAACTAACAACTTACTATTAATGCTAAATTGCATTGGACTGATTATTTTAAAAAAACAATTCTCCATTAGATTTATATATTTTTTCAGTCAACAGAAATAATAAAATAAAATTGAATGTATTATTGACCATGGATTATTTGAATATCCATATTTTTATGTATTTTGGCGTTCACACAATTTTCTAAATGTAATGTAGGCATGTAGTGTATGATGAATGAGACATTATTGTTGAATAGCTAAGTAGAAGTCAAATCCTATCACATTTGTAGGTCATACATCATAAATGTACATCCACAGATAATTTCCTGGGTCCCGTTGCACAAAACTCTAAGGAGGTAACCTTAAGTCACTAAGGTTAATCTTAAAGTTAAGTTGTTCAGCAATTACGACGTCTGCCAAATGTTGTCACAACAATCAGATTGTTTTAACTAGTTTGTTTGTTTTTATGACACACAGGTGGCCGTTATGTAATCCTATTGCATTCAATTTCAATTCTTGATTTAATGGTCTCTAATTATACCTTTTGAATTTTAACGCCTTGGACCCCCAAGCGGAATATATGTCCTGTCATAATGGCGTAACTCTTGGCATTCGACTGGTACTTAGTTTATTGTCACGGCGTCCAGTCACTTTGAACCAATGAACTTGTACAATATATATTCAACCAATAAATTAAGAGAAGGAGATTTGGCTCATGCACTTCTACGGACGATGACACACATTTAAAAAATAGAGCCATGGGCTCTGTAGCTCATCAGATTTTTGATAGAAATAGGTGTTGTGGTTTAGACCATGGGGTCATGGGCAGTGTAGGAAAGATAGCTTGTCCCAACATCCGAGTTATTCACAATCAAATAAAAAAGGCCCATTGCCCATTTGGGGTCAAGGGGTCACCGAACTTACAATTCAGAATCCCCATTGTCCAAGGAGTCTACACACAACTATTAAGCTATCAAGACCTTTTGGAACTGGAGAAGAAGATGAAAGTAGGATTTTAAGGTTTTGACCCCTGTGACCCCATTTGGGGTCAAGTGGTCACCAAACCTACAATTTAGAATCCCCAGTGTTCAAGGAGTCTTCACACAATTTTTCAGCTCTCTAGACCTTTTGGAACTAGGGAAAAAGATGAAATTAGTTTTTTTAGGTTTTGACCCCTGTGACCCCATTTGGCGTCATGGGGTCACCAAACCTACAATTTAGAATCCCCGTTGGCCAAGGAGTCTACACACACCTTTTCAGCTCTCTAGACCTTTTGGAACTAGGGAAAAAGATTAAATTAGGTTTTATAGGTTTTGACCCCTGTGACCCCATTTGGGGTCATGGGGTCACAAAATCTACAATTTAGAATCCCCAGTGCCCAAGGAGTCTACACACAACTTTTCAGCTCTCTGGACCTTTTGGAACTAGGGAAAAAGATGAAATTAGTTTTTTTAGGTTTTGACCCCTGTGATCCCATTTGGGGTCATGGGGTCATCAAACCTACAATTTAGAATCCCCGTTGGCCAAGGAGTCTACACACACCTTTTCAGCTCTCTAGACCTTTTGGAACTAAGGAAAAAGATTAAATTAGGTTTTTTAGGTTTTGACCCCTGTGACCCCATTTGGGGTCATGGGGTCACCAAACCTACAATTTAGAATCCCCGTTGGCCAAGGAGTCTGGATAAGAAGAACTGGATAAGAAGATGAAAATAGGTTTTTCATGTTTTGACCTCTGTGACCCCATTTGGGGTCATGGGGTCGCCAAACCTACAATTTAGAATCTCCAGTGCCCAAGGAGTCTACACACAACTATTCAGCTCTCTGGACCTTTTGGAACTGGAGAAGAAGATGAAAATAGGTTTTTCATGTTTTGACCCCTTTGACCTCATTTGGGGTCATGGGGTCACAAAATCTACAATTTAGAATCTCCAGTGCCCAAGGAGTCTATACACAACTTTTCAGCTCTCTGGACCTTTTGGAACTGGAGAAGAAGATTAAAATAGATTTTTAAGGTTTTGACCCTTGTGACCCCATTTGTGGTCATGGGGTCACGAAATCTACAATTTAGAATCCCCATTTGCCAAGGAGTATGCACATAAAATTTCAGCTCTCTAGAGTCATTGGTTCTGGAGAAGAAGTCGAAAAAGTGAAAAGTTTACGGACGGATGGACGGACGGACGGACGCCGGACGCCTTGCCATGCCATAAGCCCATCGGGTCTTTCAGACCTGATGAGCTAAAAATTGATCAAACCATCATGATGTTGTTTTATAGAACCTTCATTCAAAGTGTCCTTACATTTAACTTTTTAAGTTGGTTTGGGAACCTGTCTGTTCAAAATAGAAACAATTTGATAAAAATCGTGAATACTGCATCTAAGATTATTGGGCTTCCTATTGAAACGATCGACAGTTTTTATGAGCAGTAGCTATCTAAAAGAGGAAAAACAATTTTGGGTGATTCTTCCCATCCACTTTTCTTGTAATATTCGACATTACCTTCTGGACGTAGACTGTGTATGCCGACTTTTCGAACAAACAGGTTCCGCCGATCATTTATTCCATGCAGCATTAGAGAAATAAATTCTGTCTGCATGTTGCATCACGTTTTTCATGTATATATAAATTATCTATCCTAGTCAATGTTAACTGTTTTTGACATGAATTGTTTTGAATATTATGTTATTATTTGTCTTCACATTTCTGGAGAATTGTAATTATACGAAGCAAATTTCCCTTTTGGGACAATAAAGATTATCTTATCTTAACAGTGGGGCTCTACAGGGTAACCCTGCATTCACACAAAATGTTGATCTCATGCATAGGCTCTCAAATATAGAAGCTATGTGTAGCAAAATCACCAAGCTAGATGCAATAGAAGCAGCAATCACATCAAAGGTGCAACAGTAACAATCTTGCATCATAAACTCAAAGAAACAGAAGCCAAAATATCAGACATTGAAAGGAATGTCCAGTTTATGAATGACAAATATGACACAATCAATATGAAATTAGAGTCATTTCATTCCCAAATAAAACAAATACCAGGAAACCTGCACGAAGCATGAACAAGCAAACATACCAGGAATGAAAACGTTCATTTCCGAAAATGCTGATCACATTGGAGAAAATGCACAAAACACTGACCACATTCATGAACAGCTTCTTGACCTTAAAACTAGAAGTATGAAGATGAAACTCCTGTTTAGTTGGCTAGCTGAGCAAGAACAAGAAAATTGCGAGCAAGTTGTTACAGATTTCATCAAATCCAAATTGAAAATCGAGGAAGATATTCCTTCTGAGAGAGCACACCGAATCGGTAGGGTAAGAAACGGAAATGATAACAAACCACAACCCACAGTAGCCAAGTTTGCTTTTTACAAAGATCGTGAAACTGTTAGGAAAGCTGCCCCATCCAGTCTTAAAGGAACACAGTACGGGGTAAACCCTCAGTACCCACATGAAATTGTGCAGAGACGTAGATCTCTAATGCCCCTTTTCAAATCAGCAAAATCTGAGAACAAAAAATGTACCATGGTCGCTGATAAGCTATATATAGAAGGTAAAGGCATCTTCCCCTATACGTCACGACCCATTGATGAAGAAAACCGTAATCAATAGTCCAATCAAAACACCCCAAGACACACCCAAGCCAATGAGAAACACTTTCCCCAGTCCCTAGTCTGCAGCGTATCACCTCACTCACAAGCTCAAATAAACATAGCAAACAGCCTATCACAACAAGAAACAACACGTCACCAATGCAATAGGGGTGTCAAGAAAATTCCAACTTGGACTACAAGAAACGAAACTTGACAACTTAGACAAGGTCGATATTCCAGGCTATGATGTATTCCTGAAAAACAAGTCTCAAAAACTGGGTGCAAATCCGGCGGTATTGCATTTTATGTTAAAGAGACACTCTCACCACATATCGAGGTTCTAGATACAGACTCAGAATATGTACTGTGTTTTAAGATCAGAAGCCCTCAATCACACACACACATGGCTTACTTTGCTGTGGTTTATATGCCCCCTGAAAACTAAAAATATTCATCAAACGAGAAAATGGACACTTTTGAAAACAAAATTATCAAATTTACTCATCTTTCTGACAAAATTATATATGATACGCCTGACCATACAGAAATTGATGAAGAGCTCGATTTTTATATGAACCAAGAACTTACATTAGAACAAAATGGTATCCCACTTACAAGGATTAACAGTGACAAAAATGTTAATAACTATGGACACAAACTCATAAAAATCTGTATCGCAAATAATTTTCTTCATCGCAAATGGGCGACTAGGCAAAAGCCCGGAAAATGGGAAGTGTACTTCCAAAAACAGTGCTCTTGTTGATTACTTCATATGCAGTATTGAAATGTTAAAGGTTGCACATAATTTCCAAGCTGAAGACTTCACCCCACTCTTCTCTGATGCACACTGCCCCCTGTCTATGTGCTTCACCTTTGATCAACCTCCACCGGCCGAGGCCCCAAACCAGCCAGATCTAACGAGACGGCCCCTATAAAAAAAATTCCTAATAAGATGTTGCGAATGCATTGCCGCAACATCTCCGCACCACTTCTGCACCAACTTTTCAAGAGTTTTGAGCAAAATTTTACCTTTGCTGCTAGCGGAAGAGTTTGTGGCAATGGTGCGGAAGGGTATCTTTTGATGGCAAAGCAATAAAATATTTAAAAGGTGTTGCAGCAATGTATTAGCTACCCAGTCCTTCTTGTGGAGACCCTTCTGCAACATTGTCAGAAAATAATTAACCCAGTGGAGACACTTTGGAAGGGTATCTTTTGACGGCAAAGCAATAAAATATTTAAAAGGTGTTGCAGCAATGTATTTAGCTATCTAGCCCTTCTTGTGGAGACCCTTCCGCCAGAAGATAATTTACCTGGTGGACATGCTTTGGAAGGGTATCTTTTGATGGCAAAGCAATAAAATATTTCAAAAGGTGTTGCAGCAAAGTATCAACGACCCAGTCCCTTTTCTGGAGACACTTCCGCAACATTGCCTCAAATTTGCTCAAGATAATTAATTTAAAATTGTAACTTTCCTGTTAGGGAGAAATGGGAATGAAAAGTTAAGATGCTTTGGAAGGGAATCTAGTAAGTTTAGCAAGTAATGCATTGTCATAAAGGATACAGCATGTAACTAATATATTCACATCTAAAAAATTAACCAGCTTGTGCAAGTAATTGTAAGTTTATTTGAATACCTCTCTGAGATACAACAAAAAATTACATGCCATGGTCAATTTATTAAACATCACTTTAATTCTGATTTCTTTAAATATTTACTTATTTATAATTGCCAAATATGTTTATCATTATGCCTGATTCATAGTCTTAACAAGTCACTTATTAACTCTACCTCATAAACTTATCATGGGCAAGATATTACCCAAATTACATTAAATTTATACACTTATCCCAGGGAATTAGCTTGATGCTATAGGATCCAACTGTCGTAGATTAGAAGGTGCCAACCCACAGGACGATAGGCATTACCATCTCACAGGTTGACACCAGTCTAGACTTATCCCAGGGAATTAGCTTGATGCTATAGAATATAACCTCCGAGTTCCGGGGAGAGCATCTGATCAGACAGGAGTGGACAGATAGACACAAGAAGATGACGTCATAGAGATGATGGTTTATTTCATTATGACATCATGAGTGTGAAGGAAAAGGTCAGCTGTGAAGTTGACCCTAGACTCCACACTCATTCCCCGCTGTAGATCCACTCTGGGCTCCACTCTTGGCTCCACTGATGTTTGTTTCAGAGAGGGCCCTATTTAAGGGATTCACATGACTGAAAGCTGTTAAGCCCTCGAGCATATTAAATGTCAAATAGAGTATGACTGACATGATACTTCCTTAAGTATAGATGTTACAATTTTTTAATTTCGATTGCCTAAAGTGATGGACAATAAAGAGTTGCTGATTACTAAAGCATATAAAAGACTATTCATCTGGGTAGGTGATTGCCTCAGGTGTTTGTGTAAGAGAATTGACATGTTTCTGTTGTGAATTTACTTACAACTTGAACATATTGAAAAACATATACATAGGAATATATAGAAAAAATATGAAGAATATATATACAGTTATTAGCAATGTCATACAACCTCGGAGCTCTGGGGAGAGCATCTGATCAGACAGGAGTGGACAGATAGACACAAAAGATGACGTCATAGAGATGATGGTTTATTTCATAATGACATCATGAATATGAAGAAAAAGGTCAGCTGTGAAGCTAACAGCAAATGGTGGCAAAGTGACTGCCCCATGCCCATACCTCACTCAGCAGCTGACTCTAAACTCCACTCTCATTCCCCGCTGTAGATTCCACTCAGGGCTCCACTCTGGGCTCCACTGATGTTCCTTTCAGAGAGGGCCCTATTTAAGGGATTCACATGACTGAAAGCTGTTAAGCCCTCAAGTATTCATCTTTTTTCAAACAAGTAGAATTTGTAAATACATATGTAAGACTCGAATCCATGGCAGGCCTCAAATCTGTGGCGGATTTCCAAATCTAAGGCAGATTTTCAAATGCCTGACATTTGTACCTTTTTTGTATTATTCTGCAATGATTAACCAAACCTTACGCTAGACAAACTTACCCTAAAATTCGTCGACAGGAATCCAAGGGTTACAAATGATAGTCTTTCAATATCTTAGGGCTAAAGAAGACGGACTCACCGAGGACTAAAAGATCCTACAAAATAAACACAATTGATGTGGAAAGCAAATGTCTCATTTACATGTAAGGTATTGTTTAATGTATTTTCGTAATTGGGATATGGACTCTTATTATTTGATCGTTATCCATTCGCAATATCTCTCTGTGACTTCCCTAATTATTACGCTCGCGACGCAATTGGGCCCTACGACGGGAACAGTTAGCTATTATGACATAATCGCATAATGACGTCACTTAGCATGACGTCATTAAACAGTCTAACAATTAAACAAGCCACAGATAAGGAAACCCGCCATAGATTAGAGACCCGCCACAGATCTGAGTCCTACACATATGTAAATTAAAGTAGGTTCAGTTGTGCTTATAATGTTTACCTAGTTTGAAATATTCATAAAATATCTTAATTCATAAACAGATCGAGGTGAGGTGAGTTGGTGTTTAACGCCGCTTTCAAGATTATTTCACATATATCGCGGCTGCTAGTATTATTGCAGGGAGAAAGCCCGCAATACTATTGTGGCTATGCATTGCGGTGAAACCATGGGTGGTACTGCGCTGAATTTCAGTGTAGCATTGCACCCAAACCTGACTGCGTGTAGAACAGTTCTCTACTGCAGACAAAATGCCGAGCCCCTGGCGGGATTCGAACCAGGGACCTCCTGATCCGAAGCCGAACGCGCTAACCACTGCGCTATCCCGCCCCCTAAACAGATCGAAAGGTGGGTTCATATACAGATTAAAAGAGATCATTTTGCAACATTAAATGTATGATTTTATATTATTTCAAGATAATATCTCATTGACCTTTATTTTTTTAAGTGATTGCATCACTGATAATCTGCCTGTCAATGCTGAATAATTTTTGCTAAGACTAAATATTAAAGGATAACATATCATCAGTCATATATTTAATGCCTGTAAATAATAATTTTATTGCATATTCTACAATGGTGATAAATCCACGATCAATCTGCCTATGGACCCAAAAAAGTTTATGTCTGCAAATCTGCCATGTCTACAAAAAAACCCACTACACCCGATTTGTCTGCCTGATTCATCTTATCAACATTGTGCATTATCAGATTGGATAAATTTAGAACACTGGTTTGTACATAAAATATTGTTATGATTTGAGGTGTATTTCATGTAGTAGTTTGAATTACAGAGCTGTTAATATTTAAATGTTTATTAAAAATATTCTAATACACACACGTTTTGTTGTATTTTTGTTAAATTAAAAAAAATTAAAAGACAAAAAGTATACATGAGAGTAGATGTAACTTCATTATGGTAGTACATTTTTTAAGGAAATGGATGTGAGGTGGCTGTGTGTTGTTGTAATGGTTGTTGTATGCTTTTATGGCTTTCTGGCAATGCTTCCGAAGCATCTCAACATATATCGTTTACAAGGGCTTAAAAAGGTTTTATTGCTTTCTGGCAATGCTTCAGAAGCACCTCCATAAGTTTGCGGCATTGTTTTCGCAACATCTCCACAAATAAAGTTTATTAAGGCTTGAGAAGTTTTTATTGCTTTCTGGCATTGCTTCCGCACCATGTCCACAAATAAATTTATGAGGGTTTGAGAAGGTTTTATGGCTTTCTTGCAATGGTTCTGCACCATGTTCACACAAAAATTTATGAGGGTTTGAGAAGGTTTTATGGCTTTCAGGCATTGCTTCCACACCATGTCCACAAATAAATTTATGAGGGTTTTAGAAGTTTTTATGGCTTTCTGGCAATGCTTCCGCACCATGTTCACAAATAAATTTATGAGGGTTAGAGAAGGTTTTATGGTTTTCTGGCAATAGTTCTGAACCATCTCCACAAAGTTTAAGATGACCTGAAGGTTTTATGGCTTTCTGGCAATGCTTCCGAAACGTTTCTGAGATGGTCTGGAAGTACTTGCGGATACATTGCGGCAATGGTAAAATTCTTGTTGTGGCAATGCTTCCGCAACATATTTTCTAGCCATTTTTTGTGTAGGGGGGTGGCAACCTGACCATGAGCACTCATTCCTCGCTAACCTCGACAGGCAGGTTATTGCAGCCCTCAACCAGGAAGCAGCCTGTCTTTCCCCTGAGGCATGTACAACTTCTGATATCAATTGTTAACAGACAAATTGACTGCATTATTGTGTAATTTGTGTAACTCTGCTGTTAGATCATTCCGCTTTCAAAAAAAGATTAATAGAAATGTACACTCAAAATCTGCTTGGTTTGGATCTAAATATAAGCTTGCTAGGAAAAAATGTAATTTTGCAAGAAAAATTCATAACCGGTATAGATATCCTGCTAATAAAACAAGAATGGTAATTGCTGCAAAAGATTACAGAAAAACAATAAATATTTCAAAAGAAAATCAAATGAAATATTTCGTAACAAATTAATATGAAGTCAAAACGACCTAAAGATTTTTGGAAAGTCATAAATTCACTATCTAAAAAAGAAGACAATGGACATATTACTCTCGACAAGCTTTTTGCTTACTTCAAGGACATCAACAACGACCCTGAAAGGACGGAGTAGAGGAGGATGTGGAGGACATTACTGAAGAAATCAGTGTACCCATCACTCAACAGGAGATACTATATGCCATAGACAATCTTAACCCTCAAGCCGCGGTTTACGGAATGGTCCGGGATGAAATTAAACTACGCCGCAGTTAGCCTTAGCGAACCCCGGAAGCCGGACTTATAATCTGACGCATTTACTAATTAACGCAATTGTACCATGTAGCGGATCCCGGAAAAAAATTGCACAGCAGTCGTGTCGGTTGAACGCGTGTATTTTCGTTCCGGCTTTCGCTAAGCTGCCGATTTTTTCCCCGTTGTTGTTCTAAAGAATGGGGGCATATTTTCCGAAAGTTTTATAGATATTGGTCATGTTTATCGTACCGAAAATATGCATTACAAACGCTCAATTTTCCCCCACTACCCGCCGGGCTTGCTATAGCCCTGGGGCTTATTGCTCCCCTCGCGCACGAGCTTATCGAGCTGCGCACGTTATTGTTTGCTCAGGCGTGCGCACTCACAACAAAAGCACACCTTGCTTTCGCACGCCCTATGATCTAAACCCTTGGGCGGATTTCAATACAGGTGGGATCATTTGAAAGAGGAGAAAATTGTCTTTAATTCGATATAAATTACGAATATGCGCTACCTGAACTGAATATACAGCATGTGCCATAAATGAGGTGATTTTCAGATATTTTTAGTTTTATACCTACTTTCACACATTATTTCTCATCATGTACTCAACGTATTTTGGAATTTTTTATATCATAAGAAAGAGAAAAAGATTGTCTTTCATTCCATGTAAAAATTGTATATGCCCAAATATTTATAAAGCCACAGCGAGCGACGCACGAAGAGCTAATTTTGCTCTTTTACCCTTGTGAACTGAGTAGCGATTTTGTGATATACTTTTCTTTAGTACTTCATATCTTTTGAACTGTTTGGTGCATTTGGATAACTGTTATATCACAATAAAGAAGAAAAAGTTGTCTTCACCTTTATATAAAATATGTTCATTCACATAACAAAAATATTGACACAGTAAGAGTCACAAATAGAGCAATTTTGGCACTTTATATCTCCGTAACCAAATGACGCATTCCCACAACTTTTATATCATTGTCAAGAGGAATACATTGCCTACATTTTGATATATAATATGTATATGCGCTAAAAGAAATAGTGATACAGCAAGCGCCGCACAAAGGGCACTTTTGTCGTTTTTTATCATGTGATATGAAGCGCGATTTTCATGTACCTTTCTTTCGCACGCAATATCTTCTATACCGTTTGGCGCATTTTGATAAATTTTACATCTAAATAAAGAGGAAACAATGTTCTTCAATTCCATATATCGATCATACATGCGCACACAAAAAATAAAGGCACAAGAAGTGCCGCAAATTGGGCAAGTTTCGCATTTCGTATTTCTGTAACCAAGTGGCGCGCTCAACAACGTTTGGTATCGACGTAAAGAGCAGAAAATTCTCTTCAATTTGATATACAATTTGTATATGCGCTCACAGAAATAAACATTCAACAAGCGCCGCAAAAATGTTATAAATAAAATGTCAAAAGTAAAAAAATGATGAAGGAAACATTGTTTCTTTAGTGTTCAATTATAGAGTTTTATCAACCATGAAAGTTAAAGGAGAAAAAACTTTGGGATTTACATTCATAGAGTTATTGATGTCTTTTTTGAGTTAGGGGATTTTTGCGTCGGGAACCGCCATCAGGTCATGGAAAAATTGTCCAACGAAAATGTTGTGGTTGAGACACAGTATGTCGGGGATGCCGTCGGGAACCGCCATCAGGTCAAGGCAAAATTGTCCAACGAAAATGTTTGTGGTTGAGACACAGTATGTCGGGGATCTTTCACCGGGCACCGCCATCAGGTCATGAGAAAATGTGTCCAACGAAAATGTTCGTGTTCGAGAAAAAAAATTTCCAGCAGACTTTCGTCGGGCACCGCCACCAGGTATGTGTTTTTTTCTGCCAAATCTTTGTTGGTCGAGGAAACTCATTTTTGAAAAAAAGTTTGGTAGCATTCCGAGGTTTTAAATAGTTTGCGATATATGTCGGGATGGCATGAGTTCCTTCGAGTGAACTAAAGACAAGGGGCCGGGTGCTCGTTGACTATGGCTGTCCCGACAGATAGGCCCGTGGAACCTATCATTCTCGGAAGAGAAGTCAAGAGTTGAAAAACTTTTGTAATCCACAACTGACAATCAGAACTTTCCTGACGTAGAAGGCAGTTGTTCGCGACTCGCCAGCTCGTTGCTTAGGAAGTCAGAAGGCGGCATCAAGGTTGATAATGTTGACACAACGTCGGCGGCCGTCGGTGCCATCGGCACTTTCGGCAGGATTGTGAAAAGTCGTCCGATAATTAGAAATTGTCCGGCAACATTAGAACTTGTTCGGCAGGTCTGTGAAAAGTTGCCCGAAAGTTAGAAATTGTCCAGCAAAGTTAGAATTTGTCCTGATTTTGACTTTTGCAACAAAATGAAAGAAAATGTCCGGCATTCGCCAGGACAGTTAGAAAATGTCCGGAATTCCGTCATTATTGATGGCCGCTGGCGCCATCGGCGCGCAACGGTATATTTGTTTACAAAACTCACAAAATGGGGCAATTGAATGTCCATGAAGCTCACATTGAATTTTTCTGTATAGGTTATCAGGATTTGATAGAATATCTTGCACATTTCTAAATTCTTTTCAGTTAATTACAGATTGATGTGAAAGATGCCTAAGGCCAGGCGACCGAGGACTAGGAGTTGGGAAGGGCCGTCAACGTCAAGCGACGACGACTTCATCAGCGAGGTCCATGCTGATGAAGCTTCTGACACGGAGTCTACTGATGAGAGTGATAGTGAAAGTGACAGTGATAGTGATATGGAAATAAGAAACATTGCAAAAGACATATTAGCTGCTACTGGTGGGGCTGGTACATCCACAGAGGAAGAGTTCAGTGGCTTTGATGAGCAATATAATGAAATGGACACACATTTTGATGACCCTGAGAACTTTATGGAACGCTGGACAGAGGGGCCGAGGCCACGTGGACGTGTTGATCTGCATTTTACTGGCGACACGGGATTAGGACGGTTTATAGAATTGCCTGATAATCCGCATCCTATAGATTTTTTTGGGTTATTCCTGCATGAAGATGATTATGGATCGTTGGTAGCAGAAACCAACAGGTACTTCCACCAGCAAGTCGATGATAAGGTTCTGAAACCATGTTCAAGGTTGAGGCAGTGGTATGATACGAATGCTGAAGAAATGAAAGTATTCGTTGCAATGACTATAGCGATGTCTCTAGTTGTACAGAGGAATTTTTCTGAGTATTGGTCAACAAGTGATGTGATGTCGACGCCTTTCTTTGCCAAATGTATGCCTCGCGATAGGTTCTGGTTATTACTAACGTACCTACATTTGAATGATAACAACCAAATGCCGGGACGAAACACACCTCATTTTTCACCTATCAATAAACTTGGCTATTTGTACCAGAGAATCGTACATCGTTTTTCTAGAGTTTACAAGCCGCATCAAAACATTTGCGTCGATGAAGGGTTGGTGCCTTGGAAAGGCAATCTCAGTTTCAAAGTATACAATCCCGACAAGCCGAAGAAGTATGGGATAAAGGCCTACATGTTGTGTGACTCAACCAATGGTTATGTTTGCAAGTTCCAACTCTACACTGGAAAAACTAATGAAACTGTCTCTGCTGGTGGAAAACGTTCGATCTGGTGATTGATTTGGTGAAGGATTATGCTGGGAAAGGATATCATGTGTTCATGGATAATTTCTATTCCTCTGTGGCATTGTATATAAACTTGTGGGAAATGGGCACTGGGGCGACGGGAACGTTGAGAGGAAATCGCAAAGGCATTCCAGACAAGGTAAAGAAGGCACAGAAGAAACAGAAGAAAGGGGATACGATAGTCTATCACAACCAAGACCTACTCGTTTTGCGGTATGAAGACAGGAAGTCAATGTTGCTCATGTCAACCGTAGAAGACAATGAAATTGTAGAGACAGGCAAGAAGAACCGAATGACTGGGGAAGCCATTGCAAAACCACGTATCGTGCATGAATATAACAAGTACATGGGCGGTGTGGATCGGGCTGACCAGATGCTGTCGTACACCCCGTTCAAAATAAAAACTCTCAAATGGTGGAAGCGTGTGTGGTTTCACGTGTTGAACGTTGCCATGTTGAACGCCTACATTCTTTACAAAGAATTCTCTAAGGATAAAACCTTGAAAACAAGCCGTCAATTCAGAAAAGACTTGGTACAGCACATGATAACCTTCGCCGACACAGAAAAGGTGCCATCCCTGCGCAGACGTCCCCGTGGTCGACCAAGCACGAGCGACGATAGTGTATTACGTCTTCATGGTCGTCACTTTCCATTAAAGATTCAGCCTGTTGGAAAAAAGAAGAATCTCTCACGCACGTGTGTTGTTTGCTCCAAAGTGAGAAGAGAACTACTTCGAAGGGAAGTGGAAGAAACAAATCAGCCAGTTCGAAAGAAGAAAAGGGTAGGCAGAGAATCTTCTTACGAATGTAGCGACTGTAATGTGGCTCTATGTGCAACCCCATGTTTCAGAATTTATCACACGTCACAAGATTGCACTAAAGCTTATATCAGTTTGATGTCAGAGAAGGAAAATGAGGGGGATAATCAAGAAGATTGAAGAAAGAAGAAAGAAGCAGAAGTGTGGATGAGTGTTACTCTCCTGATCCAGTTGGTTTTCACATCAAAAAGGTTAAAAAGTGTTAATAGAAAATACTTGATTGTAAAAACCTTATTATAAATAAAAAATAATCTTTTTTTTATTGCGTAAAAGAGACAGAGAAAGTCAATGTGAGCTGTCACGGGACATTCAATATGAGCCGCATCACAAACCTCCCCCGATCTTTCGCAATTTATATCTTCTGAATCGGGCGGCCGAACTTCATGGTTTTTATATCATCATAAAGAGAAAAGAACTGGCTTTGATATAATATGACAATTGCATGTGCGCATGAAATAATAAAGAAGCGGCGAATGATGCGATAATTGTCGCAATGATAAAAATAAATTCACAAATGTCTGAGGGTACCCCCTCTTTCTTGTTTCATATCTCCCGAACTATTTGGTATTTTTTTAAAAATTGTCCAGCTTTATCAAGACAAAAGAATTATCTTTAATTCCATGTATAATTTGCATATGCGCAGTAACTGATGAAGATGCTGCGAGTGATGCGACAAATGTCGCAAATAGGACGATTATCAAAATCTGTTTTCAAATAGTTGAGAGTACCCTTCTTTCGCGGTGTATATCTCTAAAACCAATCGGCGCTTTTTCATTATTTTTACACTATCGTAAAGAGGAATGATTTATCTTCAATTCCATGTATAATTTGTATGTGCGCATGAAAAAATAACGATGCGGTGCACGTAAAGAATTCCTGTTTCATAATGCTGGAGTGTTTGCGCCAATGCTCGCCCGCGCGTGACTTCACCCGCCGAGAGAATCGGTAATGCGGGAGCCAAGGCTGTTGCCTAGAAGTCTGTGGCACTCGCATGCTGGTGCCCCGGTGCATAACGGTACTAATTAGCGCGCCGGTGCCAGAGGGCCCCGGGGGATTTAGTTTTAGCTAAAAATGCCGTAGGGTCGGAACGTTGTCGGGGTACCCCCAGCCATCTTTCGCAACGTATATCTTTTGAACCGTAAGACATATTCTAATAATTTTTTCGTCATTGTAAAGAGGAATAAATTGCCTATAATTCCATATATAATACATGTATGCGCGCTCAGTATTATGGATTTTATTTAACTTGAAATAAAGACAGTCTTTAAAAACCTGTAGAAATCTAACTAGAGATCGTATCGTAATTATTTTCATACCATCGTAAAAAGGAATAATGTATCAATTCCATAAAAGAATTTTAGTTGCGCGATAATATTTCAGGATTTTATTCAACTCGAAATGAAGACAATCTTTAGATTGTAATAGAAATCGTTCTAGGAGGTATAAAAAATTCATTCAAAGTGTCGGATAAGGAGTGTTCATTTTTACACGGGATTCGCCAACTGACTTTGTATCAAACGATTTATTACGTCCGTACTTCGCGGTATAAAAACATCATATACTGTAAAAACGGTCGCGTCTCACGGCGCTGGAAAATTCAGCCACAGGGGCTAATTAGGCTTTAACGGTAGCGAGGCGAGTGCTGGAAAATTCAGCCACGGGGGCAAAATTGGTCAAAATAATATTCAGCAACTTGAGGGTTAAAAATGACAAAGATTGTGGCTTGGATAATGTTTATAATGAATATATCAAGTCTTCAAAATGTTTAATTGTCCCTATATATAAGAAACTTTTTAATCTCATTCTGCAGTCGGGTGTGTTCCGTGATAAGTGCAGGCCTACCAAAAAAAAAATCGAATCGAACGGAAAGCAGCGAAACGACCACATTAACAGACGAAATCGCATCACAAAATTGTGACCCGCACCGAAAAGTTTCAAAATAGCATCATTGAAGCGACGATCAGCAATTTAAACGTGCGATAGCGCAAAATGAAACACTCGATACGCAACATGGTTACTGCGCAAGCGCAGTTACCCAAGTAGGTCAAACCGTGCCGTTGCCTGCACATTTTCTGTCAATCTATCGTTTAACATGGAATTCAGTCATGAGTAACAGAATAATAGTGAATTTAAGAATTGATAATTAAAAACGAATAGCTGTAAAGATAATTTGATTATGAAGTTTATAAATAATCGCATTTCATGATCACAAAGGCGAGATATCGCCATGAGCTTCAAATCATGGTTACTGCGCGTGAGCAGTGACAGTGTTGCGTATCAAGTGTTTCATTTTGCGTCAGCGCACGTTTAAATTGCTGATCGTCGCTTCAATGATGCCAATTCGTAACTTTTCCATGCTGATCGCAATATTGTGATGCGATTTCGTCTGTTAATGTGGCTGTTCCGCTGCTTCCCGTTGTGATTCCATTTTTTCTTTGGTAGGCCTGTAAGTGACTGGTTGCTATCATAAAACCTATTTTCAAAAATAAAGGTGATCAGGGCGATCCATCAAATTACCATCCAATAACGCTTTTAAGCAGTATCAGTAAGCTGTTTACGTCTATTATTAACAGCAGATTGACTAATTTTGTCGAAAAGACACAGGTACTGCTTGACAATCAACTTGGATTCAGGAAGGGATTTTCCACCATAGACCACATATATGTATTCCATACTTTTATCAGATATACTACAAAAACGTAAGCGCAAATTATTCTGCGCCTTTATCGATTTCAGTAAAGCCATTGACAATATAAACAGATCTATTTTGTGGAAGAAATAACTTAAATACAACATAAACAGCAATATATTCAATGTAATTAAATCAATGTACCAAGGTATAAAATCTTGTTTTGAACAAAATGGTCAACAGTCCCAGTTTTTTTACTGTAAAAATGGTGTACGACAAGGAGAAAATTGATCTCCCCTCGTTTTTTCATTGTACTTAAATGATTTTAAAAAACTCGCTTCTTAGAAATAATATTGAAGGTGTAACTTTTACACTTGATGATGACGACATGTACATATTTGTCTTCTCGTCTTATATGCTGACGATACAGTGATATTAGCAGATGGTTCGAAAGAATTGCAAAATTCGTTGAATTGTTTTAATGACTATTTTTTAAAAAACAAATTATCCTTATATACTCATAAGACAAAAATCGTGATTTTCAGAAAGAAAAATCTTACAACAAATTTTGATTTTATGATAGGCCAAGAAGCGTTGAAATAGTAGACCAATAAAAATATCTAAGTGTTGTTTTCAGCAACAATCGTTCCTATCTAAACACTAGAAAATCTAGTATCTCTCAGGCAAATAATGTTGTACAAACGTTTAGGAAATATTGACATGTCTATAGAATGTAAAATGTACTTATTTGATTGTACTATTTTGCTTTATGGAAGCGAAATATGGGGTTTTGAAAATGTAAAAGCACTTGAGAGGATACATACTGATTTCATAAGATATATTTTGAATCTAAGACGAAGCACCCCGACATACATGTTGTATAATGAAACTGGTAGAACACCACTCGTTGATAAAATCAAACTGAGAATATTATGTTTCTGGTCTTTAATAGTATCGGTGAAATGTATTTTTACAATAACAGCATTATACCAAATATCACTAACAAATTTTGTTAAATGTAACCATAAGAATAGATGGCTGACTTTTATCAAAAACACCCTGGATAATATTGGCATGTCCAATATATGGCAATCCCAAGATACAGTTTCCATCTCTTGGTTCAAAAATGCTGTTAAACTTAGAATTTTAGACCAATCCCTTCAACATATCAATCACTCTATATCATCTTCCTCTAAAGGACTTATTTATGAATGTATGAAATTGTATTACGACATTTCACCCTTACAACGTAAGTTAAGAACAAAGCTCTGTAATACTTTTATTACAATCACAAATTACCAATAGAAACAGGCTGCTAGGAGAACATTAATTCAAAAGAAAGATTTTGTCCATCCTGTCCCTCCCAGATCGGAGAGGAATTCCATTATTTATTCCATTGCCCAAACTTTGATACTTCATGGAATATGTATTTAAAGAATTATTTTACAAATAATCCTAATTATCATAAAATGTCAGTCCTATTTGAGACTAAAAATATATTACAACTACAATATCTATGTAAATGTATCTGTATCATAATGTCTACAAATGTTGTATGATAAGTAAAACAATATATCTTTGCTTGATTGTCACTAAACCATAGTCTCTAATGTGATATATCTATGTAAACTACCCCCATATTGTTTTACATGTATTTGTAAACTTATGGCAATAAAGTTGATTGATTGATTGCCTCATGAGCAGCAACGACATAACGAGCTGGTCACTCTAGCAAATAATCAAGATTATCCGGATTATCTGACTTAAATAACCCAATTAACAATGCCACAGGTCAAATTCACATGAAGAAGACCTTTTCTTTCTCTTAAAAGTCAAAAGGTCTACTTCATGTGCATGAACCCCTGATTATACTGTATGAAACGGAAAAAAAGATGCCAAATGGTGCTAAAGAATATTATGGGGATGAAAAAATTGTCATCCTAACAAAGAATTTTCAATGGGAAAACAAAAAACAGAATGAAAGATTAAACAACTAAAACACGCTTGTTTTTTTGGGCATGAACTAAGTTCACATAAATGCTATAATGTTCATAATAACACGTCCACAAAAAGGTCCTGATACGAAGAGAAATCTGCTGAGGAGACAACGACAAAAACATTCAATTGTACAGACTACCAGTTGAGGAATTGGTGAAGGTGCTGTGGCAACATTAATTTGCTGTTTATGTCCTTTTCCTGTATGAAGAGATTGAAAATTACTTGAAGGGGCCTGAGCATATTTAATGAGTAGGCTTAATTAGGCTTGGTCTTCTTTATGATATTTTTTTATAGAGCGCAGTTTTGAAAAAAAAAATCGAATTTGTCTTTGATTAGAAGTAGTAATTATTTTAAATTGAAGTTTGAGAAATTGTTGTTTCGAGAAATGAATCGACTTCATCATTGATTACGAGTAGTAGTCACAGACCCAGCTGCTGCAGTATTCAAGAGGCTTCCCACAGGCAACACGTCATAATCCTGACAGCAACCAAGAAAAGCTCAGAAACCATTGCCAGAGTTTCTGAAAGGCATAGGTCACTCTATAAGGTTTCACTGAAACTAAAGTGATTTAAATTACCCTGAAAATGCTTGATAGTGATTCTTATATGAATAAAATAAATTGCTATATACTCCTATTCTCTGTTCTTTTTTCACATCTTTGGGATTTTGTCCCACCCTGTTGGGGATTTTGTCCTACAACCCTCTGAAGTACAGGGGAGACTAGACGTGAGGACTCGCTTGACTGACTTTTAAACTTCTGCTTAAACCACATCATAAGCTCCGAGAACAAAGCTTCATCCATAATAACTAGAGCCATTCCGACTGAGTGGAATTCTCCTGCTTTGTAGCTGTCCGCTGCGGGGTCGGATGCGGGGTCGGGTCCACTTGATTGCATCACCTCTAAAAACTAGCTCATGTACACACTGTTCTATGGATATTATTAACCCTTAAGATGCGGGTCCCGGGCCTGTCCGGGTTGAAATTTGCTTTGACCGCATGTCCTCTGGGCGAGATGCGACATCCAAACTCTATTTTTCTCACGCTAGCTCATTAACGCCGAGGTTCACAGTAGCGAAGGACGGGCAATTGTTGCACGGCAGTAGTGTCAGTTTAACGCTAGTACTTTCCGTCCGTGTGTCGCTAAGCTACCGAATTTTGTTTCGTTGGTGTTCTAAATAATGCGCGTACATGTTCCGAAAATTATGCAACGATTGATAACGTTTATCGTACCGATAATAAGCTTTAAAATCACTCAATTTTCCCCCACTCCCCGCCGCACGTGCTAATAGCCTGTGGGCACTTTCTACCCTCTCGCACGAGCTTACCGACCCGCGCATGCTATCGTTTACTGAGACGCGTGCATTTTGACCCTATGCACGTCTTCCTATCGCACGCCCTATGTTCTGAACCCTTGGGCGGATTTCAATATAGGTGGGATCATTTGAAAGAGAAAAAAAATGTCTTTAATTCGATGTAAAAAACATATGTGCGCCTCGTGAAATAAAGATACCGCATGTGCCGCAAAAAAGGTGATTTTTATATATTTTTAGTTTTACACTGTTTTGTCACACCAATTTTCTCATGATGTGCTCAACATATTTTGACATTTTTTATATCACAAGATAGAGAAAAAGATTGTCTTTAATTCCATGTAAAATGTGTACATGCGCAACAATTCATAAAGATACAGCAAGCGCCGCACAAAAAGGTAATTTTGCCGACTTTCTTATCATGTGATCTGAAGCGCGATTTTCATGTGCCTTTCTTTCACAATGAATTTCTTTTACACCGTGAAAAAGATTTTGTTGAATTTTACATCACTATAAAGACAAATGAATTGTCTTTGATTCCCTATATCAATTATTATGCGCGCAAATAAATAAAGACTCAACAAGTGCCGTAAAAAGAACAACTTTCGCACTTCGCAATTCCGTTAGTGACGCAAATAGGGAAACCTTGGCACTTCATATCCCCGTGTACAAATGACACATTTCAAAACCATTTATATCATTATCAAGAGGAATAAATTGTCTACAAAGTGATATATAAAATGTACATGCGCTAAAACAAACGACGATGCAGCAAGCGCCGCACAAAGGGTCCTTTTCATGTGATCTGAAGTTCGATTTTCATGTACCTTTCTTTGGCACTCGATATTTTCTATACCACTTGGCGGATTTTGATAAATATTACGTCTAAATAAAGACGGAACGTTGTTCTTCATTTCAATATATTGATCATACATGCGCACACAAAAATAAAGGCACAAGAAGTGCCGCAAATTTGGCAAGTTTCGCATTTCGTATTTCTGTAACCAAGTGGCGCGCTCAACAACGTTTGGTATCAGCGTAAAGAGCAGAAAATTCTCTTCAATTTGATATACAATTTGTTTATGCGCTCATAGAAATAAAGACTCAACAAGCGCCGCTAAAATGTTATAAATAAATGTAATAAGTAAAAAAAATTATGAAGGAAACCCTGTTTCTTTAGTGTTCAATTATAGAGTTTTATAAACCATGAAAGTTGAAGGAAAAAAAACTTTTGGATTTACATTCATAGCGTTATTGATGTCTTTTTTGAGTTAGGGGATTTTTGCGTCGGGCACCGCCATCAGTTCATGGGAAAATTGTCCAACGAAAATGTTGTGGTTGAGACACAGTATGTCGGGGATGCCGTCGGGAACCGCCATCAGGTCAAGGCAAAGTTGTCCAACGAAAATGTTTGTGGTTGAGACACAATATGTCGGGGATCTTTCGCCGGGCACCGCCATCAGGTCATGAGAAAATGTGTCCAACGAAAATGTTCGTGTTCGAGAAAAAAAATTTCAGCGGACTTTCGTCGGGCACCGCCAGCAGGTATGTGTTTTTTTCTGCCAAATTTTTGTTGGTCGAGGAAACTCATTTTTGAAAAAAAAGTTTGGTAGCATTCCGAGGTTTTAAATATTTTGCTATATATGTCGGGATGGCATGAGTTCCTTCCAGTGAACTAAAGACAAGGGGCCGGGTGCTCGTTGACTACGGCCGTCCCGACGGATAGGCCCGTGGAACCTATCATTCTCGGAAGAGAAGTCAAAAGTTGAAAAACTTTTGTAATCCACAACTGACAATCAGAACTTTCCTGACGTAGAAGGCAGTTGTTCGCGACTCGCCGGCTCGTTGCATAGGAGTCAGAAGGCGGCATCAGGGTTGATAATGTTGATACAACGTCGGCGGCCGTCGGTGCCATCGGCACCTTCGGCGGGATTGTGAAAAGTCGTCCGAAAGTTAGAAAGTGTCCGGCGACATTAGAACTTGTTCGGCAGGATTGTGAAAAGTTGTCCGAAAGTTAGAATTTGTCCAGCAATGTTAGAATTTGTCCTGATTTGTTATTTTTGCAAATCGTGAAAAAAATGTCCAGCTTTCGCCAGGACAATTAGAAAAAGTCCGGATTATTGATGGCCGCTGGCGCCAAAGGCGCGCAATGGCAAATTTGTTTCAAACACTTACAAAATGTGGCAATTGAATGTCCATGAAGCTCACATTGAATTTCTCTGTACAACAGGTCATGTGTTGATGTTATTATATCTTGCGTGTGCCTAAATTATTTTCAATCATTTACAGATTGATGTGAAAGATGCCTAAGGCCAGGAGGCCGCGAACCAGGAGTTGGGAAGGTCCGTCAACGTCTAGCGACGACGACTTCATCAACGAGGTCCATGCCGATGAAGCTTCTGATATGGAATCAACTGATGAGAGTGATAGTGACAGTGACAGTGATGGTGAAAGTGACATTGATAGTGATGTAGAAATAAGAAACATTGCAAGACACATATTAGCAGCTACGGGTGAAACTGCTACGACTGGTACTTCCACAGAAGAAGAGTTCAGTGGCTTTGATGAGCAATATAATGAAATGGACACACATTTTGATGACCGTGACAACTTTATGGAACGCTGGACAGAGGGTCCGAGGCCACGTGGACGTGTTGATCTCCAATTTACTGGCAACACGGGATTAGGACGCTTCATAGAATTGCCTGATAATCCGCATCCTGTAGACTATTTCGGGTTGTTTTTTCATGAAGATGATTATGGATCAATGGCAGCAGAAACCAACAGATACTTCCACCAACAGGTTGACGATAAGGTTCTAAAGCCCTGTTCAAGGTTGAGGCAATGGTATGATACGAATGCTGAAGAAATGAAAGTATTCGTAGCAATGACTATAGCAATGTCTTTGGTTGTACAGAGAAACTTTTCTGAGTATTGGTCATCGAGTGATGTGACGTCGACGCCTTTCTTTGCCAAATGTATGCCTCGTGATAGGTTCTGGTTATTACTAACGTACCTACATTTGAATGATAATAACCAAATGCCGGGACGAAACACACCCCAGTTTTCACCAATCAATAAACTTGGCTATTTGTACAAGCGCATCGTGCATCGTTTTTCCAGAATTTACAAGCCGCATCAAACTATTTGTGTTGACGAAGGGTTGGTGCCTTGGAAAGGCAATCTGAGTTTCAAAGTATACAATCCCGACAAGCCGAAGAAGTATGGGATAAAGGCCTACATGCTGTGTGACTCAACCAATGGTTATGTTTGCAAGTTTGAACTCTACACTGGAAAAACAAATGAATCTGTTTCTGTCGGTGGGAAAACGTATGATCTCGTCATGGACTTGGTGAAGGATTATGCTGGGAAAGGATATCATGTGTTCATGGACAATTTCTATTCCTCTGTGGCATTGTATATAAACTTGTGGGAAACGGGAACTGGTGCGACTGGGACGTTGAGAGGCAATCGCAAAGGCATTCCTGAGAAGGTAAAGAAGGCACAGAAAAAACAGAAGAAAGGGGATATGATGATCTATCACAATCAAGACCTACTCGTTGTGAGGTATGAGGACAGGAAGTCAGTGCTGCTCATGTCAACCGTAGAAGACACTGAAATTGTAGAGACAGGGAAGAAGAACCGAGTGACTGGGGAAGCAAATACGAGACCACGTATTGTGCACGAGTACAACAAATATATGGGAGGTGTGGATCGGGCCGACCAGATGCTGTCGTACACCCCGTTCAAAATGAAAACTCTTAAATGGTGGAAGCGAGTGTGGTTTCATGTGTTAAACGTTGCCATGTTGAACTCTTACATTCTCTATAAAGAATTCTCAAAAGACAAAACCTTGAAAACAAGCCGTCAATTCAGAAAAGATTTAGTGCAGCATATGATCACCTTCGCAGACACGGAAAAAGTACCTTCCCTGCGTAGACGTCCTCGTGGCAGGCCAAGCACAAGCGACGAAAGTGTGTTACGTCTTCATGGTCGACACTTTCCATCAAAGATTCAGCCTGTTGGAAAGAAGAAGAGGCTTTCCCGTATGTGTGTTGTTTGCTCCAAAGCGAAAAGAGAACTCTTTCGAAGGGCAGTGGAAGAAAGCAATGAGCCAGTTCGAAAGAAGAAAAGGGTAGGCAAAGAATCTTCTTACGAATGTAGCGAGTGTAATGTGGCTCTATGTGCAGCACCATGTTTCAGAATTTATCACACGTCACAAGATTGCACTAAAGCTTATATCAGTTTGATGTCAGAGAAGGAAAATGAGGGGGATAATCAAGAAGATTGAAGAAAGAAGAAAGAAGCAGAAGTGTGGACGAGCGTTACTCTCCTTATAAAGTTTATTCTTCACATCAATAAGGTGAATAAGTGTAATATAAAATACTGATTGTCAATAAAATAATCTTTTTTTTAAGTCGTAAAAGAGACAGAGAAAGTCAATGTGAGCTGTCACTGGACGTTCGATACGAGCCGCATCAAGAACATACCCCCGATCTTTCGCAATTTGTATTCTTAGAATCGGGTGGCGAAACTTCATACTTTTTACATCATCGTAAAGGAAAAAGAACTGGCTTTGATTCAATATGAAATGTGTATGTGCGCAACACATAATAAAGAAGCGGCAAATATTGCGAAAAATGTCGCAATTATCAATTTTTTTCCCAAAATGTCTGAGGGTCCCCCTCTTTAACGGTTCATATCTCCCGAACTATTTGGCACTTTTAAATTTTTTTTCTCACCTTTCTCAAGCGGAAAGATTGATCTTTAATTCCATGTATAATATGCATGTGCGCAGATAATAAAAATGGTGCGGCGAGTGAAGCGACAAATGTCGCAAATAAAACGATTGTCAAAATCTGTTTTCAAGTAGTTGAGGGTGTTGCTCTTTCGCGGTTCATATCTCCCGAACTATTGTATACTTTTTTATATTTTTTTCACCTATTTCAAGAGAATAGAATTGTCTTTAATTCCATGTATAATATGCATATGCGCAGTCAATAATAACGATGCGGTGAATGATGCGACTGGTGTCGCAAATAGAACGCTTATCAAAATTTGTTTTCAAGTAGTTGAGGGTATCCCTCTTTCGCTTTTCATATCTTTTGAATCAGTTGGCACCTTTTCATTATTTTTTCACAGTCGTAAGCACGAAAGATTTATCTTTAATTCCATGTATAATTTGTACATGCGCAGCAGGAGATAACGATACGGCGTGCGTATAGAATGATTGGTTTTATTATCTCGGAATGTTCGGCCGCGAGTGACTGCACGCGCCGAGAGGATCGGTATGCCAGGAACCAACGCTGGTGCCTAGAACACTGGCTCTCGCATGCTGGTGCCTCGGGGGTACCCCGGGGGTATAACGGCACTAATTAGCGTACCGGTGCCAGACTGCCCTAGGGAGAATTAGTTCTGGCTAAAAATCCCGTTATGTCGGAGCATCCTCGGGGTACCCCCAACCATCTTTCGCGGCGTATATCTTTTGAACTGGGTGACATATTCTAACAATTTTTTATCATCATAAAGAAGAATAAATTGTCTACAATTCGATATATAATACATGTATGCGCGCTCAGTATTAGGGATTTTATTCAGTCGGAAATAAAGACAATCTTTAGATAATTGGAGAAATCTAACTAGAGGTCGCATTGTAAAAAGATATATATCATCGTAAAGAGGAATTATGTATCTTCAATTCAATATAAAAAAATTAATTGTGCGATTATATTTAAGGATTTTCCGTAACTCTAAATAAAGACAATCTTCATATTGTAATAGAAATCGTTCTAGGTAAGATAAAAATTTCATTCAAATTGTCGGATAAAGATCGTTCATTTGTGTACGGGATGGGCGGGCTAGTTTTGTATCGAACGGCCATTTTCATCCGTAATTCGCCATGTGAATACACCATATATTGTAAAAACGGTCGCGTCTCGCGGTGCTAAATAATTCAGCCACAGGGGCTAATTGCGCTATAACGGTAGCGAGGCGAGTGCTGGAAAATTCAGCCACGGGGGCAAAACTGGTCAAAATAATATTCAGCAACTTAAGAGTTAATCTTGCCCTTCACCTGTTCCAGAACTGTAGTGACCAGCTAGTGTTAAGATATCGGGAAAACATGTGGTACGCTCTCTTGGACATGTTTGGACCAGAATCCTATGTGATATTGCACAAAATGGACCCTGAAACTCCAACCTTGGCTCTCCTAGGCGGCCATCAGCTGGACATTGACAATAAAAATTGTTGGACATTTTTTATCATTTTCTATTAACTTCTCTACTCAATGAACAATCTTAAAACCTGCTGGTTTTAACTTATGTAATTTGCCCTCTATGACATCTCGTGTTTGGAGGAATTAAAGACTCTCACTCACTCATCTTCCTTGGACGTTAAGTGAAACGTTTCTGTCAATCATGAAGGAAGGCATTGAATTCCAACACTGACAACAGCAAACACTTGGCGAACGTCATAGTCCAACTACACACGACAGGAAAACAGTCCGGACAGAGTAAGTGTGGGTCTTCAGCAGATTTCTGCAATCCGCATGGGAGACGAAAAACTTTTAACATTTGAAAAGCAAAACTGCAAACAGAATAGTAAAGCAAAATTTGAAATATATCCACTTTTTTCTAATTCACAAAATGACAAAATACCAATCGTTAAAAAAAGCTTGAAAAATTTATGTTTTGAAAAAAACAAATAGAAACAACATAATGTAAATGAAAAAACAGGTCTAAGAGCGTCCCTTCTGAGATATGCTAATTGTACCAATGACGACATGAACATACGTGAAAGAATGAGAGAGAAGTAAGTGGGCCACAATAGCTAATAAACAAAAGGGAAGCTTAGTAGGAAGAAAGACTTTTATATAAGTAAAAATTACAATAGGAGGCATGAACACAATGCAAGAAAGCATTTGAAAGCAGAAAATGCAAGAAAACTTGGACAAGGATGTGCACCGACGATGAAACAGTCAGTACAAGCCATAATAAGAAAATGAGATTATCAACCTTGCACATGCGCAAAGGTTGCTTAGGACCATCACAGTGTGAACCATGTAGAAGGATTTCATCTCTGAATAGTTCTTATTGATTATCATAAGGTAATGGTTGTATTTAAAGGATCTCTGTGTTCACAATATAATCGACTAAACCCAAGCCAAAAGGGCCTACCCCCAATCTCATTGAAATCAGCCCGAAACTAATCGCACGTACCTCACTGCGTTTCTTGATCTGACCACAACTCCATAAAAGTCGTGTTAGACGGCCTTGACCGTGACCTTTTACCTCCAGTTATTCTAACCAATCACGCGTCTGCGTACATATCGGTTTTGTTTGATCAACAAAGATTGCGGAAAGTTGAAAATAAGGAACAGTTACACTCTAAAAAATGTTTAGCAAAAGTTTTGAATAGATAGCATTAAAAATGAACATCATCGTTGTTGCAACTGAGATCTATCATTTTGAAATGTATGATCAGCTTTCATACTGAAAACATTATTGTCACTTTTAAGATACACACCAGTGGCGGATCCAGGAATTTTGAATGAAAGCGAAGGAGCGAAAGGGGGCACCCTTTGGGTCATCCATTTTACTGTCGATAATCCCCGGGGGTAGAGGAACGGGGGTCTGGTGAATCGTCAACCATTGCACACTTCTGAGTTCTAAATATATAACAGTACGTCATTTATCAAATGCAAATGTTTCTATTTCTACAGTTGATTTATTTACCTGCCTACATTGAGAAAAATACTAAATTTGAAATTTAAAAATTGAAATGAATTCCTCGAAACCCTTTGTCGACCTAATTTTGATCAATAATGTGTCGTAGTTTTGTTTTTGTAAATTTCTTATAACCATAAACTTTAAAATTTGTTTAACACTTCTTTTGGACGAAATGAATGCCAAATCAAATGCAAATATTGTCACGATAATACATCTTAATCACTATCTTCCAAACATGAGCGTATTCATCATGATAGTCAACACACCCACGATTATTTTGCGTTCATCCCAGCTCGGCTTTTCAGGAAAAGCTCGAATCCCGAGATACAAAGGTTAGATGTGATGTTTTGAATGTCAATTCAACAGTTGCCGAAGTCTTTCCAGCCTTGATTCTTATTGGCTGGCACAGTCTGGCGGTCAAGGCCGTCTGACGCGGCTCTTATGGAGCTGTGGTCAGATCAAGAAACGCAGCAAGGTACGAGCGATTAGTTTCGGGCTGATTTCAATGAGATTGGGCCTACCCCTGAACGAGTCACTGTTGGAATTGGAGTAGAGAAGGATTTAGGATTTGCTTATCGGCTGGGGATTCCCCTCATGCGTCCTTTGTTCCAATACAGGATCTCTAATCATCAGTGTATTAGAATCAGAATGACTTGATAAACAAGAAAAAAGTAAGCATGGCTCACATACCCCGGAGCCCGTCTGATTTCTTCTCCCTCTAGTCTGAATTAATATGATTCTGGATAACCTGATTTACTAAAAGTGACTGTAATAGTTTAAGAGTAAATGTGTCCCCATTGGAGCAACAGATCTATTCATTGCTACAAGTCCAATTGCGCATTCAAGGGTCATACCTCTGTCAAAAAAAATATTTTTGAAATGGCTGTTGAACTCGATCAAGAGCATCAAAAGGTGTGTCCAAAACCAAAATTTCATTCATCTAAGTGTGATACTGTCTAAGAAAACTTGTCCCCATCGGAGCATCAGATCTGTTAATCACTACAAGTCTAATTTCAGAAGCAAGGGCCATTACTCTGTCAAAAATAAAATTTCGGAAATGGCTTTCGAACTCGATCAAGAGTATTATCAGGTGTATCCATAACCAAAATGTCACGCCTGTAGGTGTAATAGTTTCTGAGAAAAACTGTCCCCATTGTACACCATATAAGTAAGTCCAAGAATGAACGACAAAAAAAAAATGAATTCCAGAAAATTAAAAAGTGGTCCAAACTGTAAACATGGTTATGGTTAACAAGTGTGCAATGTTTGGTTGATCTAAACCTAACGTTTATTTTAGTAAATTGACCTGTCGGAAGGAAGGAAGGACAGAGGGACGGAATGACTGCTTTATACCCTCTCTTCATAGCGGGGTATAAAAAACAAAAAAGAGGGAAGGATTATTTTAGTTTGGCTCGTTAGTTTCAAAATGTTAAACAACTTTATCTACTTTTTTCTGTTTTAATCCAAAATACTACACTTTTTATCAGAGTCTGACAACGCCTTTCTCTCCATTTACTCAAACAATTCGCAAACGTTTTTATTACTGTACACTTTGATATCTTGATCTGCAAAGTTTTCAGAAATGAATACAGCTCAATTTCTAAGTGAGGTGATTAAATCAATTATGAATAAGTGCCGACAAAGCCATTTCTTTAGACAATCTTCAGCTGAAATGGGAATCAAACCTAAATATCAACTTAACTGATAACTATATTTTGGACTGTTTTGCACTCATAAATGCTACTACTATAGAAAACAAGTGTTTGCCACTAACATGGCAATGTCCCCCGCCGTTATGAGATATTTAGGGGCTAAGCTTTACGAGATATCGGGTTAACAATGTATTACAAAGTGGTCAAAGTGTCATGGTGACCTTGAAAATTAAGTCACGGTCACCAATGTCGACTGGTGCCTGAGCCATTCGCCATTGTAAGCTGTCGTCAAATATGAACACTCTAGGTGCTAAGCTTTCCGAGATATCGCGTTAAAAATGTATTACAAAGTGGTCAAAGTGTCGTGGTGACCTTGAAAATGACGTCATGGTCACCAATATCGACTGGTGCCTGAGCCATCTGCCATCGTAGGCTGTCGTCAAATATAAACACTCTAGGTGCTAAGCTTCATGAGTTATCGCGTTAACAAGAATCCGGACATACGTAGTGTCGTGGTGACCTTGAAAATGACGTCAAGGTCACCAAAGTCAACTGGCGTCTGAGTCTTCCTCCATTGAAAGCTGTCACCAAATATGAACACTCTAGGTGCTAAGCTTCATGAGTTATCGCGTTAACAAGAATCCGGCCGTACGTACGTACAGACCTAGGACGTACGGACAGACGCCGCTGAATTCATAGTCCCCCATTCCGCGTTGTGGCGGGGGACAACAAGGCAAGAAATTTTCAGTTTAAATTTATTCAGAGAATAATCTCAACAAGATCATTTCTATTTAAAATAGGTATTTGTCAGGATAATCTTGAGCATCTTTTTTTATTCATGCAAGAAAACCAAACATGTTATTTCACATTTAAGAATCTGGTTCCATTCCAAAACGGGAACAAGTCTGAACATTGATATTACAAAATTTCTGCTCGGGGACCCAAAGGCAAACCTATTGACTAACCACATTTTAATTACAACAAAAGAGTTTGTAAACAAAGCAAGGTTATGCACCAACGATTTGAATTTCAATGAACTAATTAACTTCATAGAATTTCATTTTAAGTTAGAAAAATACATTTTTTCGGAGGATAACCCCAATTTTCAAAGAAACTGGTCGTGTTTGTACCAAATAGATAATGTACTGTGAGTCCCCTCTATTTCTGCACCTTTTCACCCTTTCATAAAAAGGTTAATATATTAGCATCAATGAACTTGACATAATAATGACTCTTGAAATATACAACGCAAGTTCAATAGTGCATAAGGAAGGGTTTTCTATATTTGTCAACTTCTTTATTGTAGGGAATGTGACATTTGATACTCACACAGACATCAAATATTATAATTAGCAATTACAGCCCCCAATATGCACTAAGTTCGAATTATTTCCATGGACACCAGAAAAAAAATTCAAAATAACCAAAATAGCAAAAGGCACCACTCCACCACTAGACCTAACCACAAACCAAGTTTCGCAAAAATATATTGCCCCGAAACGAACCCTACCCCCCATTTGTACTAAGTAAGAATTCTTTCCATGGAAACCAAAAAAATATTAAAAATTCAGAATAACCAAAATAGCAATAGGCACCACTCCACCACTAAACCTAACCACAAACCAAGTTTTGTAAAAAAATATTGAACAGTTTTTGAGATATGGCCCAGAAAGGGACCTTACCCCCCATTTGCACTAAGTTCAAATTGTTTCCATGGAAACCAGGAAAAAAAAATTCAGAATAACCAAAATAGCAAAAGGCACCAATCCACCACTAGACCTAACCACATAGCAAGTTTCGCAAAAAAATATTGAACTTTTTTTGAGATATGGTCCGGAAACGAAAGCATTTCGGAACAAGTAAAGAAGTGAGCACAGCTCACATACCCCTGCTTCAAACTATAGTCTGGCTTTCTTTGTTGGTCTTACCCTCAAAAAGCTCACTTAGGGATCATGGTTGATAAGTGTATTAAGTTTGTTGAAGCTAGCATGTACAGTTTAGGAGATATGCTCAGGAAAAAGCACTTTGTCAGATAGTCATTGTTTTAGTAACGTTTCCATGTAAAACTCAAAAAATAAAAATAATTTTTTTGGTCTTACCCTCAAGAGACGCACCAATATGGATAAGTGTATGAAGTTTGGTGATGATAGCATGTACGGTTTAGAAGATATACTCCGGACAAAGGACCTAGTCATAAATTCACTGTTTTAGTCATGTTTCCATGGAAACCGCAAAAAAAAAAAAATTCATTTGTTGGTCTAACCTTCAAAAGGCACATCAATGGATCATGGTTGATAAGTGTATGAAGTTTGGTAAAGATAGCATGTATAGTTATGAAGATATACTCCGTGCAAAGGACTTTGTCACTGTTTAAGTCATGTTTCCATGGAAACCGCAAAAAATAAAAATCATTTGTTGGTCTAACCCTCAAAAGGCACATCTAGGGATCATGGTTGATAAGTGTATGAAGTTTGATAGAGATAGCTTGTATAGTTTATGATAAATGCTCCGGACAAAGGACTTGGTCATAGAGTCAGTGTTTTAGTCATGTTTCCATGGAAAACGCAAAAAATAAAAATTATTTGTTAGTCTAACCCTCAAAAGGCACATCTAGGGATCATGGTTGATAAGTGTATGAAGTTTGGTGAAGCTAGCATGTATAGTTTAGGAGATATGCTCCGGACAAAGGACTTGGTCATAGAGCTAGTGTTTTAGTCATGTTTCCATGGATACCGCAAAAAATAGAAATCATTTGGTGGTCTAACCCTCAAAAGGCACATCTAGGGATCATGGTTGATAAGTGTATGAAGTTTGGTGAAGCTAGCATGTATAGTTTAGGAGATATGCTCCGGACAAAGGACTTGGTCATAGAGTCACTGTTTTAGTCATGTTTCCATGGAAACCGCAAAAAATAAAAATCATTTGTTAGTCTAACCCTCAAAAGGCACATCTAGGGATCATGGTTGATAAGTGTATGAAGTTTGGTGAAGCTAGCATGTATAGTTTAGGAGATATGCTCAGGAAAAAGGACTTGGTCATAGAGTCACTGTTTTAGTCATGTTTCCATGAAAACCGCAAAAAATAAAAATCATTTGGTGGTCTAACCCTCAAAAGGCACATCTAGGGATCATGGTTGATAAGTGTATGAAGTTTGGTGAAGCTAGCATGTATAGTTTAGGAGATATGCTCCGGACAAAGGATTTGGTCATAGAGTCAGTGTTTTAGTCATGTTTCCATGGAAACCGCAAAAAATAGAAATCATTTGGTGGTCTAACCCTCAAAAGACACATCTAGGGATTATGGTTGATAAGTGTATGAAGTTTGGTGAAGCTAGCATGTATAGTTTAGGAGATATGCTACGGACAAAGGACTTGGTCATAGAGTCACTGTTTAAGTCATGTTTCCATGGAAACCGCAAAAAATAAAAATCATTTGTTAGTCTAACCCTCAAAAGGCACATCTAGGGATCATGGTTGATAAGTGTATGAAGTTTGGTGAAGCTAGCATGTATAGTTTAGGAGATATGCTCAGGAAAAAGGACTTGGTCATAGAGTCACTGTTTTAGTCATGTTTCCATGAAAACCGCAAAAAAATAAAAATCATTTGGTGGTCTAACCCTCAAAAGGCACATCTAGGGATCATGGTTGATAAGTGTATGAAGTTTGGTGAAGCTAGCATGTATAGTTTAGGAGATATGCTCCGGACAAAGATTTGTGACAGACGGACAGACGGACGGACAGAATGAACGCTATATACCCCCGCTTATGCTGTAAGGCGGGGGTATAATTACGGAATTACGGAACGACTGACGGAACTGAAAACATTATGTTTCCCGCAAAGCTTTTTGCAGGGGACATAATAAAAACAACCCAATAGTCAATGAGATGAAAAGGTTTACAGTATCTTCTGTGCTGCACAGTTCTAAGCTCCGCTCTCGTTGTCTCAGCATTGCTGAGAGCTGAAAGGCTCTGACGTTTGCAGACAAGGGCTCTACCCCGTTAATGGGTTCATACCGCTGAGTCTAATGTTTTTCCCACAGTCTTGCTTTAGGTAAGTATTGAAAATAGAGCCATCCGCTTTGTAGCTCATTAGGCTATCTAAAATTCATTTTATTGACGATTACCATATAAGCTGCCACAGGACCACCAAATCTAATAACTATATTCTTCATAAGGTGAAGACTAACTGCATGAGGTGTCAGCTTTTTAAGCCTTTAGCTTCTGGAGCAGAACACTGAACATACATACATGAACATAAACTGAGCATATAAACATGGTTGTGCATACTTAAGTTTATACTCAGCACATCTACATGGGTAGATAAATACAAAAGTGCTACTTACACAAGCTCTGTTGCAATTCCTCCATTGCCCAGAACAACAATTCTCCTTGCTCCCTGCAGTCGCTTCTGAAATACCTGCAGGAAATAAATATTTTCAATAGTGATACAAAAGAACTTTCCTTCAGATCACAACCTTTTCAATTTGATATTAACAACATACAAGTGCTAAAATAAATCCAGGCACATGAAGCTACGCGAAAAAGAGCAACATTGTCACATTTTATCTCTGTAACCAATTGGCGCATTCTAAAACTTTCCTATTATTGTCAAAAGAAAAATATTGTCTTCTATTTGATATATATTATGTGTATATCCTAAAACAAATAAAGATATAGCAAGCCCGAACAAAAGTGATATTTAATATTCCTATCATAATTTGTCATGTACTTTTCTTTTGCACTTAAAGAGACGTAACGCATAATTGTGATTATTACAAATAATTATCTGTAGTCGCTTCACTTATAAGAATCAATAGAGCCAAAAAATTAGAAAATATACGCTTTAATTCGACTACTAGGAGACCTTTTATACCCTTGTTTTGGATAACCGCCTAATGAGCCTGGCGAACGCTTAGATAAAATCACCGAAGCATGACTCGAAGCCACCCCAGTGTGTGACGTGCTAGTCGTCAGCTGAAAGTCCAGCCCTTTGATTTTCTCTGTATTTTAAAGCTAATTCAACAGCAAAATAGAGGCAATAGCATGACCGAAAGAATTCCAAAATACTATATATAAGGGCTTCATGATATCAACTTTCCCTCTCAGTCGTCAATTCCATCTTAATTGGACTGTGACAATCCTTGGACGCGGTTTTCTTGGGTGGGTTTATATCAAAAAGGTAAAGAACTTGGTCGGTGAGAGATCCAATTACAATGGGATATCACGTAGTGTTACAACATTTATTATCGATATGAAGTTCTAAATTGTCTCGAAAAAATGAAGGTTTTTGTAATAAACGAGAGAGAATGTAAAAACATTTTTAATGTTTACTGTAGAAAAAATAATTTTGTTTCACTTCACTTTCATGACAACTTAGTACTTAATGGATGATTCGTTTGTATTTAATTAACATATATTATATTGTTAGCTAGTATAACACCTCACACCGTGTGGCAATATCTCCGTCTTCGAATTTAACAATCAATGACATAAAAACATACCTGGCGCAAGCGTTAGAAACATCCTATGTAATCCTAAAGAATGTTGGTACCCGTTATTCACGATGTACTTTTTTAAATGTGTGTCATCGTCCGTAGAAGTGCATGAGCCAAATCTCCTTCTCTAAATTTATTGGTTGAATATATATTGTACATGTTCATTGGTTCAAAATGACTGGACGCCGTGACAATAAACTAAGTAGCAGTCGAATGTCAAGATTACGCCATTATGACAGGACATATATTCCGCTTGGTGGGTCCAAGGCGTTAAAATTCAAAAGGTATAATTAGAGACAATTAAATCAAGAATTGAAATTGAATGCGATAGGATTATATAACGGCCACCTGTGTGTCATAAAAAATAAGACTATTTAAACCAGTCTGATTGTTGTGACAACATTTGGCAGACGTCGTAATTGATGTATACATGCTGTGGGATAGTGCGCATAGCATCACATTTAAAGACTGTCTTTCGCTTGGAACAATACAAATAATTAAAGATATATTTAACATCAATTCATCGGAGGTTTGAGTTGCTTGGATGACTTTAGATATGTTTAAACAGTTGTTTAGAATGTGAGATTTCCTGTTGTTTTTTCATTAAGGAGGTTATACTTCCGCCAACTAGCACGTCACGCGGCAGGACACGCGGCTGGGCACACGGCTGGACACGCCTCAGTGACCACGGGCCAGATCAGTTCTGTTCACTGATGCTAATTAGCTGGTGATTGGAAAAAGCCGTATTGAAGTTGTTTAGAGGCCGATTTCGAAAATTTAAACTCAAGTTACTGGCAAATTAGAATACGTATTTTACGAATCACGAAAGTTGCCATGGGTCATTTCAGTCGATCTTTAATATGTTCTGAACTGCTTGGCGTATTTTGATAATTTTTACATCACAATAAAGAGGAAAAGATTTGCTGTCTTCTATTGCATCTGTGAATTACACATGCACACAAATAGATAAAGTGCCACAAAAAGGTGACTTTTGCACTTGTTTCTCCTTAACCAAGTGGCAACTTTTATATCATTGTAAAGAAAACAAGCGTGCTGTTTCATAAAAACAAAAACTTGAAACTAGAAAGTGTCTTTACTCGTAAAAACAGATGTCTCCCCCATACACCATTCCAGAAAATTCCTTACAGTTTCTTTAAACTTGAATAAAATTTAAGGTATGTTACTAAATCATATGGTTGATTTATAAAAGATGGAGGGATGAAATAAAGGAAGATCAATGAAGGAGCTATACAAGCCAAATTGGATCATGAAAATGGGAAAAATCATAACTATGAACTCCAATAATAATATGTGCTCCAGTAGTTTCAGAGTTATGCTCTGGAAACTAACCCTTCCCGTCAAAATGACAAAGTCCAAACTGTTGCCATGGAAACCAAAAAAATTATAAAATTGAAAAAGGTGAAACTTCCAAAAGGCACATCTACATGATATGAACAGGGTGTATACCAATTTTGGTGAAGATTGATCATGTAGTTTTAGAGTTGTGCTCCGGTAACCCTCCCCTAAAAATGACATAGTCCAAACTGGTGCCATGGAAACAAAAAAATATAAAATATAAAAAGCTTAAACCCCCCAAAAGCACATCTACATGATATGAAGAGGATATATACCAAATTTGGTTAAGATTGGTAATGTAATTTCAGAGTTATGCTCCAGAAACTAACCCTACCCTTCGGACCGGAACTCAGCCAAAACCAGTATGTCTCCCGACCCTTCGGGGGAGACATAATGACTCAGTCCCTAATACAAAGCACAAGATGAGAAAACTTTATTGTTGTACAAGCTTTTAATGATTGTGGCTAATGAACATAAAAAAGTCTCTGTAAAGACAACATACCATTTCATTTAGTCTGTTGCAATAATCCCTGCGGCTGCCGTTTTCTGTCTTTCAATCATTTTTACTTTTACTAAGCTTTCATACAGTTCAATATTATCATAAGGCATCATATAATTAACTTTTAGAGTGAATACTTTGACGTCATATGATCCAGAATGTAAAAATACACCTCTATTAATGAAGGTGAGATAGTTACAATCAAAGTCAAACATTACAATAATAATAATAATACTTTATTGCCCGAAAAAGGAATTCTTATTACAACAGTGACGCAACATATAACAGTTAAGACATATGAACAAGGCATAGACACATAAACAAACAAACCTTATAAATATTAAATACAGATCAAATACAGATTGTGTGTAAGTTGCTAGAGGCATAATAATCTAAAAGTATAAATGTACCATAATGATTTAAATTTTTAAAAAAGCGTGGTGGTAAGTTAAAGTTCATTTAAAAGTTTAATACTTGTAGGTAAAAAAGATGCACGTGCCCTTTTCGTCCGTAATTTAGGGATAAGATATCTGCGTCCAGAAGGTAAAAGTTTGTAACAACTGTATGGTTAACAACTGTAAGTTATGGGAGGGGTCAGATAAAATGTTGTGGGCAGACTTTAAGACACAATTTTCATAAAGTTAAAAAATAGAATTAAAAGATGAGCCAGTGATTTTTGAACAAGTGTTGACAATTTTTTGAAGTTTGTTTTTATTTTGGAGGGCAAGGGCACCAAACCAACACTGTACAAAAAAAGGATAAAATAGATTGGATGCAACAATTATAAAACATATTCATAATAGATTTATCAACATTAAAAGATGTTAATCTTCTTAAAAAATACATGTATACGACGTTGACACTTTTTGTAGATACGATCAGTGTTTGCAGAAAAGTTAAGTCGAGCGTCAATAAATACTTACTTAAGATACTTATATTCACTTACAATTTCAATTGGTTCGTTATCAATGTGTACAGGATCACAGGTTGAATTCATTCTAAAGTCTATTATCATTTCTTTGATCTTCTTGGCATTTAGCTGGAGGTAGTTGTCATCACACCATTTCACAAAATTACTGATTTCTGAACGGTATTCAAGTTCACAGTCATTTAGCAGCGATACTAAGGCGGCGTCATCTGCAAATTTAATTGTTGAACAGTTGTCATGCACACTCCTAGTCATTGGTGTAAAGAATAAATAAGACAGGGGATAGTATACAGCCCTGTGGAGCGCCAGTGTTAATCGAAGTGATCGCTGAATGTGTATTATTAACTTTCACATACTGTGTCCTGTTGCTTAAGAAGCTAGAAATCCATTTAATGATATTGCTGTTGACAGAGAGGTGTAAAAGTTTCTGGATGAGCTTGTCTGTTGAATGGTGTTGAAAGCTGAGGAGAAATCTACAAAGAGGATTCTGGCGTAGGAGCGTGGTTTTTCAAGATGTTCATAGATTCTGTTCAGTAGACTTAGAGTAGCGTCCTAAACTCCCCGGTGGGCTCGATACGCGAACTGGAGTGGATCGAACTTGTCCTTGACGTCAATCAGCAAATAGTACAAAATAATACGTTCAAATGTCTTCATAAGCACTGATGTTAGTGAAACAGGTCTGTAGTCATTTAAAGTTGATGGCTTGGAGTGCTTAGGTACAGGGATGATTTCGTCAAGTTTCCACAGCTTGGTTATGTAATGGGTATTCAATGAACGTTGGAACAGCGTGCGGATGACGTAAGCCAGCTGATCTCGACACTCTTTTAGAACAATACTAAGGAGTTTGTCAGGTCTTGGTGACTTGCGGGTGTTGATCCTGCCAAGGAAAGTGGTTACATCATGTTCTGATATGGCTATGTCATCATCTGTTTGATTGAGCTGTTGAATTACATTTTCAGTATCTTTAGTGAAGTCACAATTGTCGAAACTTGAATAAAAAGAATTTAGTTCAGTTGCAATGTCCAACTCATGTTTCACACTTATCTGTTGTTTAGCCATGCCAACACCGATCATGCTTCGTACGCCATGCCACACTTCCTTCATCTGATTCTGTTTAAACTGAGATTCGACTTTGTCTTTGAAGTTCATTTTACTTTGATAAACTTTACGATTGATCTCTTTTTGTGTATCTTTTAGTTTCACTTTGTCCTTTCTACCAAAGCCTCTCTTTTTGTCATTCAATAGAATCTTCAGTTCTTTTGATACCCAGGGTGAGACCATTTGAAAGAAAATTGTCTCAAATTCGATATAAATTTGCACCAACCTGGAGAGGTTGCTGATTCTTTGAAGGGAAAACTTCCATTGGGTACCTTATTGCAAATTCATTATTCAGATGAAAATAACACGAAAGTTGTAGAAATATTGAAAATATTACGAATTGTCTTCCAGCTTAACAACTGCATGGAAAGTGAAGACGGAACCTGAAAAGCTGGCCCCGACTGCCAGTCCAGGACCACAGATAGATCCCAACTTAGACTAGTCTTTCTCACGATAGGCCTTATTCTGTCTACGCCTGCCAAGAATCTCTGTATTAGAGGTTGCGATCCTAGAACCGTACCATCAACAGGAATGTGGAATGCTGAGATAGCCGTTGAATAGCCCCTGACAGTCGAGGCGGCCAGGCCAGCCTCTAGTCTTGACTACAAGAAGTCTAACACGGTACCTACAGCTGTAGAAAAGGGATCGAGATCCCCTCTATCGACACACCAGCGCGCGTAACAGGCCCATCGATCCTCATATTGAAGGTTTGTCGAATCCCTCCTCGAAGTCAGAATTGTGTCAGTAACTGCTGCTGAAATTCCACTCTTCTGGAGGCAATCCTTGATAGAGGCAAGGCCACCCACTGAATCCTGGGATTCAGATGTGGCTCCCCGTCCCTAGACAGTTGATTGGGAAGACACGCTAATAGAGTGGGAGGTTGTACTAAACTCCCCAACACTACCTGAAACCAACTCTGAGACGGCCACAGAGATGCTAGAAGCACTAATAGTGTGGCCTGTTGTGAAGCCATCTGAGCAAGAACTCTGGCTATCAGTGGTACCGGTGGGAACGCCCACAGTACTCTTCCCTTCCAATCTAAGTGAAACACGTCTGCTGCCACCGCCCTTGGATCGGGGATGCAGGAGCAGAACGCTGGTATCTGGTGGTTTATCCCAGAGGCAAACAGATCCACCTGCAATGACCCGTACAATAGGGAAATAGTCCCGAAGATCTCGGGACTGAGCATCCACTCGTGGGGGGCTAGAATGCGTCGAGACAGAGCATCTGCCCGCACATTATCCACCCCTGGAAGATACACTGGGGTCACACTCACTCCGTGCAGGTTGCACCACAGCAGAAACTGCCAGGTCTCCTGCAGAAGAGAGGGAGACACAGTGCCTCGCCTGCTTCCAAATATAGGTCATGGCCGTCTGATTGTCCATTTCGTGACGGACCTGTTGACCCCTGACCTAAGGGAGAAAGTGCTGAAACACCAGTCTGACCGTTCTCAACTCGAGGACATTGATGTGTAACTTGCACTCCTGCTCGATCCAAAGACCCGATGCAATGAGTTGGTCCAACACTCCCCCCCAGCCTGTAAGGGAGGCATCCGTCTGGACTGTGAGAGATAGGACCGGAACCTCCAAATGTAAACCCCTGGACAAGTTCTCGATCTCTGTCTACCATAACAGGTGTGGTGTCATCCAATTTGGTGCTCTGAGACCTTTCTTGTAGCTCTCCGAGTGCGACCAAAGGGCCGCAAGTGCCTGCTGGATGGGCCTCATCCGCAGGCGGGCTTGCCACACAACATCTATCGTTGCCGCCATATTCCCCAGCAGCTGGAGCCAAGCCCGTGCTGGGGGAGCATTGGTCTCTAGGAAACAGACCTTCTGCACCTTGGCAATACGATCCTGGGACAGGGAGACCATCCCTTGCTCCGTTTTGAATCGTGCCCCAAGAAAAATCTGGTCCTGAGAAGGAACCAGGTCTGACTTCTTGACATTGATAATCCAGCCCAAATTCAACAGGATATCCAACACTGCCTCAGTCGCTGCCAGATTCGCCTGACGGGACAAGGCCCTGATGAGCCAGTCGTCGAGGGAAGGATGACAACACTGCCCCTCGACCTGGCCACTTGAGCTGGTATCAACATCAATTTCGTGAACACCCTTGGCGCCGTAGAGATGCCGAAGGGGAGCACACAAAACTGGTAACACCTGTTGTCGAAGGAAAACCGCAGGAACTTCCTGAACTCGAGGCACATGAAGATACCTTGAGATTGATTGACGAGAGCCAATCCCCTGTCTCGACGTGTGAGATCACTGAACGCAGGGTCTCCCTAGGTACTAACTCGATCGCAGCCTTGTCCAGCAACGCTTTGACCTTGTCTCTGAGTATCTGTGCTTTCTCCAGGGAGGCAGGGACCGGAGTGTGCCTTATCCCTGAGAAAGTAGGGGGCCCATGAGTCCACACTGGTAAATGGCCATCCCGAAGGGTGGACAATACCCAGGGGTTCGTTGTTACCGTCTCCCAATGGTTCACAAACAGTATGAGTCGACCCCCAACTGGAACTTCTGGCAACAAGCATAGAGTCCCGACCCCCGGTGTAACCTGGACGACCAGGAACGAGACCTCTTGAGGTTCTTTCGGTGCTACTGGGACGCCTGTGGCTTCCCCCGGCCCCGAAAATGCTGCTGAGAGCCACCTCTGCTTTTGCCCTTCTTGCCTTTGCCTGGAAGGTGGCGGATTGATGCTTTCCAACCCTCCCACCTCCCCCCTACCCCTACCCCTAGCCGGCACATTAGGGTAGGCATTAGCAAGGACGGAAGCCCGCTGCTATTTGGGTTTGGGCTTTACCCACAGGACCTTGGTCTCTAGAAGGGAGTTAGCCGTTTCCGCAGCGTCCTTAACCACTTGTTTTGCCCCAGGAAAAAGGGTGTTCCCCAACCGAAAGGGCAAACCAAGCAGTTTCTCTTGTGTGGCCTTGGAGTACTTCGACTCCGACAGCCACAGGCGGCGCATGCCCATGACTGCGCTCATAACCTGGCTGGAGCAGCTACACAAGCTGTCCTTGACCAGGAAACTCTGAACCTCGACCAACTGCCCACTGAGCCCTGAAGAATCAGAGCTCGTGCTTGGTTCAATCAACTTCTGCTGCATGGCATTAATATAAGCTGAGTGAACACTGATCCGAAGCTGCTGACTAGCATTCCTGAATTACTCCTGAAAGCCCAGGTATGCTGCCTTCAGCGTCTGACCACAAAGCTTAAAAGGAGGCAGCCGCCGGCCCTGCTTGGTCGAAGATCCTTGCAGAGTGACCGACTCTGGCAACAAAAATAATTGGTCCTCCCCCATCGGGTATTTCTTAACGAGCTCAGGAAGATCAAACTTCTTTCGAGCACCTGATAAGAGAGGATCAATTACCTCAGTCGTCAGGGAGGGCAAGATACGGAGTCGAGTCTGAGATACCTTTGCCGCAGCAAATGCATCCCCTGGCAGGCGGAACTCAGCCGAGTCCGAAGTCTCCTCAGGCATAACGACCTGCGGCAGGGCCTGACATCTTGTCACGCACCTGACGCAGTGTCGAGGTTTCGACCCGCGTCAAGGCTAAGGTCAGGACGGGATGAACCCTCAGTAACAGCAACCCTCCCCCGGCCTAGACCGGGCTTGGGCGTAACCCTAGGCAGCTGGGTCTGGCCCTGGCCTAAACCGAGAACAGACCCCCCACCTCCACTGGAGAGAACTGTACAGTTCCGTCCCTCCGACCGGGTCCTCATCTCCTCTCGGAGTTCAGCCACCCTGTCCTTAAACATGGACTGAACAGATCTCATTTGATCTGCAAGCAAAAGGTTAATTTGTTGCATGGTAATTGCAGGTGCAAGTGTGATTGTGAGTGTAGGTGTGAGAGTGGGTGTGGAAGCTGTGTTTGAAACTTGCGCAGTTTCAGAGGTCTTCTGCCGCTTCTCCCCCGCCTCCCCAGAGGGGGCGTAAGAAGAGGCTGCTGAAGAGCTCTTACCCTTCTTACCCGTACGAATCTTTTTTGAGGGAGGTACCTGATCCGTAATCTCTCGCCCTGCATGGATGATATCTCTGAAGAAATCCATGTCAGCCCGACGTGTCTTCCGAGCTCTCGGGGTGAAGTCCAAACAAATCTTGCATTGCTCATCGTCATGAGGTGACTGAGCAAGACACTTGATACACCAAGTATGATTATCCTGCGGGGGCAGGGAAGCAAGGCACCCCTCGCAACTTTTGAAGGACTGCAAGTCGAACAAAACGTTGGTGAGGGAAGCCCAAAGTTATGTAAACATGTGTATTATACACGTTTCTATTCGCAACTTCATGGGCGCCGAAATCTTGGTGTCACGTGACCGTCCGCCATTAAGGTGCTGAAGAAAATGTCAAACCGCCTGACGTCAGTGTGTAGGTGCGACGTAAAACCGAACACTTTATCACATCTCACAGACGTTTTAGATGAAAACCCAACAATATCCGAACTTAAGTTATTGTTTAATATGTATAGTAAATGAAATGAAAATATAAATAAAGAATTATGACAGTAAAACAACACTATGTCAGCGATGAATAAAAATCATAACTGAATAAATCATATTATTTTCATTAATTTTTCACGCAACATGTAAGAAAACGTTTTTTCGTTTGTCTTTATTCAATATATTTGATGAACATAATTAATGTCACTAATTCAAGAAAATTGTTTAATATCGCCAGCATTTAAATATTCTAATTGAACAGGCTATGAAATGTAGAATTTTTTTTTAAAACGCTGAAATATGGACATAGATTGAAACAAATTTTAATGTTTCCACTATCATCTACCGAACCGTGCTACTCAAATGCGAAAGGTAAAAGTTTTGCCATTAACTTAAATATTGAATTAGTAAAGCATAAATAATTTTCTTGAACCAGGCCTACGTACGTTCCTTTTTGATTACTGGAAAACTTTGCGGGTTGAACTCATTTTAGCTTGAAGAACATGATTTATATGTAATTATCTGATTAAAATTATCTGTTTTAAAACTATTGTCATCAGTTTATAATCAATCGAAAAGCTTTTTGTTAAGATTTATTAGGCGCAAATAAGTTATCTCCCATATTCTATGTATTCTAATTCTTCCGTCAGAACTTTGCAAACACATTTCTAAATAACTCCAAGTATGACGTTTTGCTTGTTTTTTTTAAATGCTTTCATTTCTTGCAATTCTTCTATGCAAATTTAATTTTCTAACCATCACAAATTCACGTACCTATGAACATGTATACATGTTCTTGTTGCAGATGTCTTTTAGGATAATGTTCATTAGCTAAGGTTGAGGTTTTTCGATGTTTGGCTTCATATAAAAAAATGCTTTTCTTCCAGCATTTGATTCATGTCAACCACGGAATGTTTTTAAATAAACTTGAATAAAAAAGGATTAAAACTCAATTGATCTATAGACAGCACATTACTTTCTGCAATTCCAGAAATATGGGCTACGGCCCGATGTGTTTCCTACTTTTTGGATTGCTTGTTTCGGAGTTAAATACTGAAATTTTCCAATTTAATATGATTCGATGTAACGTTGACCCGTACCTACATTAGATGTAGAAAACTTGAAATAAATCAAATATGTTAATGACATACACCCGGTTAATGTTAATTACTTTTACCAAACCAGTCTGTTTTCATGATATTTTAAAAGATTAAATCAAACCTCAAGCACTCAATACTATTTAGAAAAGAAAGACTATCATTTTCGGAACTTATATATTCTCAACCACTTAAAATCATACACACACGGCTTTGGTAAGTATTTAATTTCTCTTTTCCTTATAAGGCTTGCGTATTGTGTAATAGTTTTTTAAAATGTGGGTCTACGTTTTTCAACATTTAAAAAATATTGAATTCAAGATAAAGGTATTGTCTTGGATTTCAAACTTTGTTAAGTATAATATAGCCTAAAATAATAATTGTTATAGGCTGTAGAGGTCTTTTCCTTATTATGACATTTATTTCAGGATATTTGTCGTCTATTTCAAATTTACTTCAACTCTCAAATCATCAATTGTGAATCTGATTCGAAGAAACTGCTTAAAGTAACCATGGGTTTGCTGAACAAAACCTCTGACAGGGTCCTACCAGATGCTGATTCAGATGAAAAACTATCAGTGACATTTGGAGATTACTTCCGTGATAAGATAGATGCAATCCATCAAACCCTCTTGGACTATCAAAACAAGTGTAAGTGTGACCCACTAAACAATACAACAATGTTATACAAGGTTAAACTTATAAACAATCACAAACTCATAACACCTGTCTGCAGAATTTGATACGGTGGACCATTCAATCTTTCTATCTACACTTCAGAGGGAGCTCGGGATAAAGGACACAGCCCTATCTTGGTTTAGCTCGTATCTGTCAGAGCTATGTCAGAGTGTAACCATCAACTCGTTGCAATCGCCTCACTATGATCTGAACAGAGGTGTGCCCCAAGGATCAGTACTGGGCCCCATCTTGTTCACCCTATACACCAGATCACTTGGTGACATAGCGAGAGGCCATGGGCTTAATCAACACCAATAAGCGGATGACAATCAGCTCTATACAAGTTTCACCTCTGCCAAATCTAAAGATTCTGCTTCTAAGATCACTGACTGCTGCATTGACATCAAACGTTGGATAAACTCACATATGCTCAAACTCAATCAGGACAAGACAGAATTCATATTGATCGGCCCAACCAGACTTACACAAAACTGCAAAGAATTCACTGAACTTCAGATTGACGATGCCATTATATCTACCTCCCAACTTAAGTCAAGAACCTCGGGGTTGTGCTGGATCAACAGCTCACGATGAAACATGTCACAAAACTTTGTCAAACATCAAACTTCTATCTCCCCAATATAGGAAAAATCTGCCCATACCTGACAGAATCATCAACTGTAACACTCCTGCTTTCATTAATCATTTCCCGCATTGACTATTGCAACAGCCTGCTGACCAATAGCTCCAAAGAACAGATCGCCAGAATGCAACGCATTCAGAACACAGCTGCAAGAATTATCTTCAAATGTACCACACAAGCCCTCTTCTAGTAAAATCCTCAACCTTTGGCAAAAGAACTTTCTCCTACTCGGCATCAACCAAATGGAACAATTTACCAGACCACCTAAAATCTGCTGCCAGCCTTTCATCCTTCAAGTCTCAACTGAAAAACCACTTGTTTAAAGAATACTATCTCTAATATATCGTCCTGGCCCATGAATGCAAAGAGCACCCTGTGTGAAGTTCTGCGCTATATAAATGAATGAATTATTATTATTATTATTGCGTTAATAAGTAAATCGTCAGTTTTTAAGTCCAGCATCCGGGGTTGCTAAAGCTAACTGCGGCGTAGTTTAATTTCACCCCGGATCATTCTGTAAACCGCGGCTTGAGGGTTAAGATAAAGATAGCAAATACAATTTTGGAGGACAGACACAAACCTCTTATGTCAATAATTGATATCCAGAATAATAGACTTATAGTAACTATGTGATACATTAGAAATAACTTTCTTGATTATTTTTGTTATCACAACATGAAGTTATTTTTCAAACACAGTAAGTATGGGAAATATTTTAATGACCAAGTACTACATTTCCTGCATTGAGGTTTGAAATGTTTTTTTAAAAATAAGTTTTTTCAAATAAATCTATCATGTGACAAATAGCTTTTCAAAAAATAATGTGTAGTAAAATAACAACTTTGAGTAAGTACTACATGTACTTTTATTTTTCATACTGTTTTCATGTTTCAGATAAAATTATTCAATTAATATTTCATCAATTCAGAAGCAATGTTCAAGTTTTACAATAAAACATATGGTTTTTATTAATTAATCTTAACGCGACTCAAAAACCCACTTTGGGAAGGTAAAACCCCCTTTTCAGACCCTAAAAACCCCCATTGACATTCTCAGTTTATGCCATGTATGATATAGTGTGAATGAAAGGTACATGAAAAATCACCAGTTCACATGACAAAACATTGGAAAAAAACTTATTTCACTGAACAATGATGCAAATGGTTCTGGAATTTGTCATTTGGTTACAGAGATATAAATTGCTAAACTTGCCTTATAACATCGTTTTCTGTGTCTTTACTTATTTTCAGAGACCCAGACTATGTGTTTGTGCGACGGTTGCTGTTTCATTTGTTTTCATAATTGATGAAATGTGTCATGCAATCAAAGAAATATTTTTCTCCTTCTTGTGATATAACACAATCGTGAGAATTATGGTGAAAAGATGGTATAAAACTAGAAACATCTGAAAATCACCTTTTTAACAAAGATACATATACTTTTACTTTGACTGGAGACAAACAACAAAGACGAGAATGACAATAATATAGTTTATAAAACATATTTTGGCATAAATGAGGAATTCTCAGTTGCAATAAAATAATGAATTATGATGTGAAGGCCTACCAGTGACCAATATGGATGGAATAAAGATGAAATTGGATGGCTGGTAGGCCTGTAAAGTTTTTTGTTCCATGGTAAGCTGACGATAGACTACAGACAACAGTGCAGCCTAACAAGGATGAGAAGGCTGCAGACAACGGTGCAGCCTAACAAGGATGAGAAGGCTGCAGGCAACGGTGCAGCCTGATGGAATGCAAAGGTTGCAGACAACGGTGCATCCTGGCAGTATGCGAAGGCTGCAGACAACGGTGCAGCCTGATAGAATGCGATGGCTACAGACAACGATGTAACCATGATTAAGTGTTAGGCAGCTTACCAAGGAATAAAGTAAAATAATGCGTTTATTCAATAGTATAATTTTTGGGAGAATGAAAGCCACGCTAGACTACAGACAACGGTGCAGTCTAACAAGGATGAGAAGGCTGCAGACAACGGTGCAGCCTAACAAGGATGAGAAGGCTGCAGACAACGGTGCAGCCTGATAGAATGCGATGGCTACAGACAACCGTGTAACCATGATTAAGTGTTAGGCAGCTTACCAAGGAATAAAGTTAAATTAAAGATTGAGAATTCCCAGGTTTGGAAAGGACTAAAAAAAAATAGATATAGAAATTAACTAAAATGATATATAGAGGATGAATGGGGATGGATTCGAAAAAACTGCAACAAGATACGCAAACTGTGTGAAAGTGAAAACAATGGAAGAGCGAATGCGCATGTGCAGAGAACAGAAGTTTACCAAATTTGGAGTAATTAAAAACGAAAGGAATATTTAAACGACTAGGGTATTGTTTATCTAAAAATATGTGCATGTCTTTGCAAGAGAATTAATTTAAATAAATTTCAAAGGGTGTCTATTAGTTACTATGAAATAAATGATAATATGTATTAAAAGCCTTTTAACTAAGCATGGATATACGCATACAATAAAAAAAATAATATGATGACATGTACACAAAAACATGAAATTGGAATACAGGATAATCAGGTAAAATATGCAAAAGGAATACACAAGGCTTAGCAATAAGAAGGATACAAGCAAATGGGAAGTGATAAAATAAATTGTCTCCAGTCTTCATAAACTCTACTAAAACTTTTTAGTACCTATTTACTTCGACTGGAGACAAAGACAATAATGACAATAATATAGTTTATAAAACATATTTTGGCATAAATGAGGAATTCTCAGTTGCAATAAAATAATGAATTATGATGTGAAGGCCTACCAGTGACCAATATGGATGGAATAAAGATGAAATTGGATGGCTGGTAGGCCTGTAAAGTTTTTTGTTCCATGGTAAGCTGACGATAGACTACAGACAACGGTGCAGCCTAACAAGGATGAGAAGGCTGCAGACAACGGTGCAGCCTACCAAGGATGCTAAGGCTGCAGGCAACGGTGCAGCCTACCAAGGATGCTAAGGCTGCAGGCAACGGTGCAGCCTGATGGAATGCAAAGGTTGCAGACAACGGTGCATCCTGGAAGTATGCGAAGGCTGCAGACAACGGTGCAGCCTGATAGAATGCGATGGCTACAGACAACGGTGTAACCATGATTAAGTGTTAGGCAGCTTACCAAGGAATAAAGTAAAACAAGTAAAGAAGTGAGCACAGCTCACATACCCCCGCTTCAAACTATAGTCTGGCTTTCTTTGTTGGTCTTACCCTCAAAAAGCTCACTTAGGGATCATGGTTGATAAGTGTATTAAGTTTGTTGAAGCTAGCATGTATAGTTTAGGAGATATGCTCAGGAAAAAGCACTTTGTCAGATAGTCATTGTTTTAGTAATGTTTCCATGTAATACGCAAAAAATAAAAATAATTTTTTGGTCTTACCCTCAAGAGACGCACCAATATGGATAAGTGTATGAAGTTTGGTGATGATAGCATGTACGGTTTAGAAGATATACTCCGGACAAAGGACTTAGTCATAAATTCATTGTTTTAGTCATGTTTCCATGGAAAGCGCAAAAAAAAATAAAAAACATTTGTTAGTCTAACCCTCAAAAGGCACATCAATGGATCATGGTTGATAAGTGTATGAAGTTTGGTAAAGATAGCATGTATAGTTATGAAGATATACTCCGTACAAAGGACTTTGTCACTATTTAAGTCATGTTTCCATGGAAACCGCAAAAAATAAAAATCATTTGTTGGTCTAACCCTCAAAATCACATCTAGGGATCATGTTTTATAAGTGTATGAAGTTTGATGAAGATAGCATGTATAGTTTAGGATAAATGCTCAGGACAAAGGACTTGGTCATAGAGTCACTGTTTTAGTCATGTTTCCATGGAAACCTCAAAAAATAAAAATCATTTGGTGGTCTAACCCTCAAAAGGCACATCTAGGGATCATGGTTGATAAGTGTATGAAGTTTGTTGAAGCTAGCATGTATAGTTTAGGAGATATGCTCCGGACAAAGGACTTGGTCATAGAGTCACTGTTTTAGTCATGTTTCCATGGAAACTGCAAAAAATAAAAATCATTTGTTGGTCTTACCCTCAAAAGGCACATCTAGGGATCATGGTTGATAAGTGTATGAAGTTTGGTGAAGCTAGCATGTATAGTTTAGGAGCTATGCTCCGGACAAAGATTTGTGACGGACGGACAGACGGATAGACGGACGGAATGAACGCTATATACCCCCGCTTACGCTGTAAGGCGGGGGTATAATAATGCGTTTATTTAATAGTATAATTTTTGGGAGAATGAAAGCCCAAATTTGAAGTTATGGAATAACTGAGAAATCCCCCAAAATTGTAAAGAGAAAATAACTAAATGATAATGAGATAGAGCACACAAAATATTTACAGCATAGACATTTGTTCCTGGGCTTGCTTGATGCTGCTGCCAGAAACACGTATATACCGGGTATAGCAGTCAGAGTTCCAACGTCCAAGTGTTTTGATCAGATGATCTGGAACCTTAGCATGTGCAGCTGCAGTAGCCGCTCCTATACGAAAGGAGTGGCCGTTGTAAGCACTATGGTCAAACCCTGCAGCAGCCAGGGTTTTCTTAAGGTGGGAAATGAAAAAAAGTCTATTCATAGCTTGTCCTTGGGGGGTAAGAAACAGGCTAACGAGGCTAGTGATAAGTGCACTGTCGGGTCATAGTTCTCACATGTGAACTCGCCACACCTGAGGAAGGCAAAGAAAGCTACACAACATGCTGTTTTGATGAGAAGATTCACATATGGGGTGAAGATGCCTTGATTGAGCACCTGACACAACTTCTTCAGGATTGGCACTGAAATGGGTAGGCGGCGGTAGAGGCGAGTTCCTTGTAGTCGTTTGATGGCTTGGATGATCGTCTCTAGTCTGGACATTGAGCCAGAAGTCCAAGGATTGGGACATGCATGCTTGAGGTAGAAGAAACGAATGCCACACAAGTAACTCTTAATAGTTGTGTGCCGAATTTGAAGTTGGTAGTGGCAAAAAGTCAAAAACATCATCAAAGTTTCCTGTGACAGGCGAGGTAGATGTGGCACAATACATCTTATTCCACACAAAAGCATAAAGTGCAAGAATGCATTCAGACCTGTTGAATACACGGAGAGGGTAGCTGGAGCTAGGGCATGATCCCACAGGGTATTGATATCTCTGTTCAGGGATACCTCAAGAGGGCTACTGGAGGGCAGTTGGTTGGATGACGCTGGGCCTGTGGAGCCAATCGACGAAACTTGGTGATCTGAAAACGGGATAATGCATCAGCTATAGAATTCTTTATCCCAGGTACATGTTTTGCTGAGATGACAAAATTGTTTTGAAGAGCACTAAGTGTAAGTCTACGCATGAAGGACATGATCGTAGCACATTTAGATCTACCTTTGTTAATGATACTGACTGTGGCAGTATTGTCACAATAAAAACAAATAGATTGTCGACACCATAACGGACCCCAGAGTACAGCGGCAGTGACTATTGGATATAGTTCGAGGAGGGCCATTGATGTGTCTTTGTGGAGAATATCTTGGATTTCGTGCGGCCATGTCTGTGAAAACCATCGTCCTTGAAAATAGCCTCCAAAACCACATGTTGACGAAGCGTCAGTGTACAAATTCAAGTCGGGGGAATTTATAACGTCACCAAGGAAGAAAGACACACCATTCCAGTTTTTAAGAAACATGTGCCACATGTTCAAGTCGAGTTGACTTTGTTTGTTGAGATTCACATGATGGTATAATTCCTTCACAGAGTGGGCCTTAGCTAGCAAATAGCTCATAATCACTTGTACCGCATAGTTCATATGACCCAACAGCACGAGTAGTGTGCGTTTTGTGACACTCTGTTTCTCTTCCACCAGACTGATAATGTTGACAAGTCGCAGAATCTTTTCCTGTGGTAAACGTGCCTCCATCTTGTTGCTGTCAAGGATGATCCCTAGGTATTCCAAGCACTGAGTGGGGCCGACAGTTTTGTTGAGAGAGAGCGGGATATTGAGGTCATGAAAGATGTTTAACATGGCCGACATCACAGCTTGGCCTGTGGCTAGAGTCTTTTCGAAGCAGATGAAATCGTCTAGGAGGTGCAGAATGTGTGTGATGTGCTGCTGAGATTCTGCTATCCAACAGATGGCTTGGGACAAGAGATCGAAGAGTTTTGGACTCGAGCGTGTTCCAAATACCAGTCTTGTGTAATAGTAATAAAATCCTTTCCACTGGATGCCTTGCAAGTGCCATAATGAAGGATGGGTAGGAATGAGTTTGAAGGCGTCCTTGATATCAGTCTTTCCCATGTAGCATCCTGGACCTAGATCCTTTATGATGCAGATGGCGTCATCAATACGAACATAGGTAAGTGAAAACTGATCTTTGTCGATAAGTGAGTTTAGGCTTGGGTGCACACGGTCTTCGTGAGGAGCAGACATGTCAATGATCAGTCTCTGCTTTTTGGAATATTTTCCTTCTACCACCCCTATTGGATTGACACGGTGAGTTGGAAAAGGTGAATGCGCAAAAGGTTCAATCATGAAACCATTACCTAATTGCTTATCTATAAGTGTTGTGGTAACATCACAGTCCGTTGTGGCGGATAATAAATTTTTGCACTCTTTGGTTTGTGTAGGGAGAGGTTTGATCCCAATGTCAAAACCATACCGGAGACCATTGACTAAAGTTTGGACGAAGGCACTGTCAGGGTGAAAACGTAGATATTGCTCTAAAGCTAGGACATTGATGGGACTTGGCGTAGCATGTAGTCAAGCACTGCTTGGTTTTGATGAAGACCCAGTTCTGTCTTTGGTCTTTAGGCATTTTGATTGGGGGTGTGGGCGCTTGCAAACAGAACAAATGTGCAGAAACCGGCAGGTTTGATAGGAGCATGTTCCAAAATTGTAATTGTTGCAGAGAGCTTTCCCTTGATGATAGTTTTTCATCCGGCCACGGGCATCCTGCTGCGAGGAGGTCTGCTGACGAAAACTAGTGCCCATAGAGGTAGATTGTCCGGGGGGTTGCAAGTGTTGATGTGTCCTTGTGATGATCAGCGGGCAAAACTCTGTCTTGTGATCAGCTTGGTGACAGAGATCACAGGTAGTCGCTTTGTGGCCTGAAATTAGACTCAAGTAGAGTTGTTCGTCTCTGGTTCCCCATGATGGTACCTTGTTGGTGAGGGCTAATGCTGTAGCTGCTTTGGCAGAGAAGGTCTTGTGGTAATGGTAAAATAGAGTCCCGCCGAATCTAGCATGCATCTCAAGGATGATTTGCATATATTTGTCCAGGCTTGAGCGACGGGTAGGCCAGTCTTGCAGTAAGACATTTTTAATCGGGAGAAGGCCACGATGAACTCCTGAATGGTCAAAACATGTTGTAAACGAGGGTACGCAGGTGTCTTCAGTTGTAGTTCGCAGCTACCTAGCTCTATGACCCGCCCTTGATTTGATATGTCGTCTGGCATGAGGAGACATGCTAGATTTACATCTTTACCCTCGGTAATTTGTCTGCGTAATGAAGGCGATACAACTTCTATATCCATGAGACTGGAATACTGAAAATCTTGCCCTCCCACTACTGAGGCATGTTGATCTGGGATTGCCGTAAATAAAGTAAAGCTACCTGGTTGCCCTTTGGAACCTGACAATGGCAGAGGGGTCACATGCGGCAGCAAGGTTGATGTGGTGTCAGCTGGCGGAGGGAGCATGTTTGAGGGAGACTGATGGAAAACTGACGGCAAGGATGACGTAGCACTCGGAACGCTGGGAATGATAAGTGTTTCTGTGATCATTTTCACAGAGTCTTGTAGTTGTTTAACTGCCGTTGCTAAAGAATTAATGTCCACCACTTCGTCTTGTGCCGATCCAGACTGGCCATTGGTAGTACTTCCGGTTGGTGCCGTCTGCAAACGTTTGTTGTCGTTGTAAAACTTTAACAACTGAGGTAATGTCATACCCGAAGGCACGCTGACGATCCCCAAGTCGCTTGATATTCTCCGGCGAACTGTTGAAAGGGACCAATTCAACGGGTTTGGATCGTCAATCTGAGTGTCCAGTGTGTCTGTGTTGTAGCGCATCCTCGCTCGAATGCTGCCTGAGAGGTCGCCATCTTGGATGGTACTGGTACTGGCACTGGAACTGTTAGGTATAGGTTCATCGATATCTAAGCGAGAATGAACGGCAGGCCTCGTTTGAGATTTCCGACGGGTACTTCTGCCCGGCATGGTGATGAGCGTCACTCAACGTACTCTAAGAGTGAAACGTTAGGGATTCAACTCTTCGAAAAAAACTGCGACAAGATACGCAAACTGTGTGAAAGTGAAAACAATGGAAGAGCGAATGCGCATGTGCAGAGAACAGAAGTTTACCAAATTTGGAGTAATTAAAAACGAAAGGAATATTTAAACGACTAGGGTATTGTTTATCTAAAATTATGTGCATGTCTTTGCAAGAGAATTAATTTAAATAAATTTCAAAGGGTGTCTATTAGTTACTATGAAATAAATGATAATATGTCTTAAAAGCCTTTTAACTAAGCATGGATATACGCATACGATAAAAAAAATAATATGATGACATGTACACAAAAACATGAAATTGGAATACAGGATAATCAGGTAAAATATGCAAAAGGAATACACAAGGCTTAGCAATAAGAAGGATACAAGCAAATGGGAAGTGATAAAATAAATTGTCTCCAGTCTTCATAAACTCTACTAAAACTTTTTAGTACCTATTAAATAAATTGAAGACAATTTTCTTCTCTATCAAATGATTCAACCAATATTGAAAAAATGACAGTGTTTCCGGTGGATTTTTATTCAGCCGGCCACTCTGACCGGCAGACCTATATTTTACCGGACAATTGAAAAATATACCGGTCAAAGTTATCGTCAACTAATTTCAATCAGTTTCAAAGACAGTAAAACCAATACTCACTGTTTAGATTTTTCGTTTATTAATTCTAGAGATTCCGCTTAGTTTTTTGTGCCGCTTCACAAATACTGTATATTACGATGTATAAAGCGACCCCCTTTCTTTGCCCCTCAAAATGCTGTCAAAATCATATGCCTCGTATGTAAGGCGACCCCTACTAGCGCGTCTTGAAGCACGTGGCAGGTTGAGAGGTTTAGATACGGTAAGTCGATGTACATCGGTAATTTTCAAAGTGAGTTGTACTGTGTCAGTGTTTTGTAATAAGCATTTGTTTTATAAGGGATTGTTGTAAATTTACCATATAAAGAATACATAGGTTTGTGCTGGTGTTTATTCTTATTTTTAAAGAATTTTATGTCATTTACTTCTCGGTACATGCGAGATGCTATCGAAAACTACCATTACTGTTCCTTGTCATGTATCTTTTCATTGGCTAAAATTGACCAATCAGCAAGTGCAATGTAAAAAAAATCTGAGGTACAATGTGACCGGTGAATAGTTTTGTTTTAGAATTGTTTTAAATGCTTGTTACCTGTAACTTTTTTCAAGATAAGCTTTTCAATTACTAAAAACGTATAAGTTTATGAACATAATAAATGTTGAACAATACGCTTTTGTTTTGGAAAAACGTTAAAACAAGCTATGATTTCCATTTATTTCTAAGGATATCACGAGGCTCAATCTCATTTGTCACCGTTTCCTATGCGTATGAATGAATGCTTTGGTTGTAGAATCTCATTGGTCCACGTCATGACTTGAAACAATAAATTTATTGATCGATAAGCATGGCATTACTGTTGGGCATATGTCTAGAAAATTGTCGATACTAATGTTTTTCAATGAATTTTAGATTTTCATTATTTGTTCTAACTATAAAAAGTAAAACACAAAAACATTGCTTGGAAAATATTTTTTGGAATATAAAAAGATAAATATTTCAGTTACTGGTCATTTTTTTTACCGGTCATGGTGGCCGGCAGCATTTGTAAATACCGGATATTGGCATATTTTACCGGCCAAAAGCCGGCAATTACCGGATAACGGAAACACTGAATGAGTGATTGTTATGCTCATTCCGGGGCCTGCAACTTAAGGGTTAATTACACTATTTTCTAAATGTCAGAAACACGTATCCAAATATAATGGATTGAAAAAAAACCCATCATCATTTTGAGAATCTATCATTTATTACGACTCAGATTGATGCTCCCCTTTCTCTGTACGACAGGAACATACATTTGCTGTCACTGCTAGGTTTGTAAACATCATTTATCAAGTCACTCTGATTCTTATACCTTGATGATCAAACAACCCGTATCAGAACACACGACGCACGAGGGGAATTCCCGACGGATAAGCGAACCCTAAATCCTTCTCTACTCCAATCTCAGCAGCAAAGTGTGGCGCGACTCGTAAGTGGGTAGGCCAATTAGCCCTGGCTTGATTTGTGTATGCGAAATTCCTTTAACGTGCAACATACATATTGAATAATTCAAAGCAAAGCTTTTACCATAAAGATTCACTCAATTACATACAAGATGAGGAATGAAAGGATTGATGTGCTTGGATGAAAAGCCCCACCTTGACACTCTCAGTGTCCCTGATGGTGATCACATGCTCCTTATGCTCACAGTCAATCACCTGCAAAAGACAGTTTGTACCTTTAATACTTCACATGATCACAAGATTCCATAAACTTTTTTAAAAATTTAAAATTACAAATAGCTGAAAGAAAAAGATTTTCTTACATTTGGCTTTGCACCAGAACAGATACAGAGTTTCTCATAACAGATTGATCGTCCATCTTCTGTCTGCAGCTCCTGCAACATATGCCTTTGTGTACACTCACTTCTTCACATCACAACATATTCTGTGTTACTTGTATGTAAAAATGTAGTTCAGACGAATATAAGTACATATACTTGTCTCTGTACATGTATTAATGTTTGCATGTATGTATGTATCCAAGTACACATGTATGTATGCATGAATGTACATCAATCGTATGTATATAAGTATTAGTCCTGCTTCATGACTGTGTATATAAAGGAGACTTTAATAGAGTCTGGGTCCACATTCAGCAAGTCTAGATTGACTGAATACACAAATAAGGAGCCCCCAAAAAAATATTATGGATGAAGGAACATTTAATTATCAAAATTTTTCTTAGACTAAATTTTGGTTTATATACGTATGTATACCAACCCTTTTCTCAGCATCATGGGAAATGACTTGGGTCTTCAGTACTGCAACGTTGTCGGACTCAACGTAGCTGGTCTTCTTTTCCTCTACATCAAATGATTCGAGTGTTCGTGAAAGCTACAACATAAAGAAGACTATTTATCATACCTCTATTGTAAGAATGAGTGAGAAGGTCAGCTATGTACTTTGTTTGGATTCAGTTAGTGTTGGAGGAGTGTGGTGTTTAGGTGGGTGTTGTAGTATGTACATTGTGTGAGGATGTGTGCAATTGTTGGGCATGTGGAATTTTTGGTGTATCTCATTTTGTTTATTTTAGTGTTTAATTTGCTGTATCCTGTTTGTACTTCAGTGACTACCCTATCAATGTTATTGTTTTTGCTGTACGTTTTGAATTATTTTAGTGGTTTTGGGAGGATTGTTTTTTTATTTGCTTATCGGTGGAGCTGTTTGCATATTGTTTAAGCCATGTGACTCTAATGTGCAGTTTAGCAAAGTTTTTGACCTGTTGTTTAAAGTGTGGAAATGGAAATATAGTTTTTGGTTGATTTAGGCCCTTTTTGACTGCTTTTTTTGGCTTTTTGATTTTAGAATACACCAATATTGGCAGGTGCCCAGAGAAGTTTAATTGTTTTACCTTGATAGTTTGTTGAACGAGTTGTAAAATTTTGGAGATGATGCTTGCGTGGTGTTTGGTGGATTTGTATTTTAGTGCTACCAGAATGGCCATAAGCTCTGCTGTAAAAACAGATTGATCATTTGAAAAACTTGTAAGATGTTGGTGGTTGTGGTGTTTATTGAATGTGGTAGCCGAAGAATGTGGTGCCTGCCTCAGGATCCTTGGATCTGTCGGTGTATACAAGGCACCAATTATGCAATTGTCCTCAATGTATTGTTATGTTGATGGTTGGCGAGTGTGGGGTTTTCTTTGTTGGTAATGTTAGTGAGGCTTAGGTTTATAGGAGGAGTGGGTAGTTGTGGTGTGAAATATTGGATGATGTAGTTTCTTGGCAGATATGTGTTTGAGGTTTGCTTGTGTGATAAGGTATGTTGTGTCCACAGAGTGAGATTGGAGCGGTGAGTGGATTTTTGTTGGCAACTGCTGTTTTGTATTTAGATAGTGTTGAGTTTAGAAGATATTGTATTAGTGGATCCTCAGAGGAAGACCCAGAAGTGTTAAATGGGGTTCAGGGATAAATTCCACTTATTCAACCAAGTTAATTTTTACATTTATCTGCTTTATTTAGTCTGTGCATATTTTCATGATAAATATTTCTTGAAACGAATTTATATCAGGTTTATACAAGTTATACAACATCACCACATTTCATAATTAGGTGATCGTGTTCTTGTAGCTCTTGGAAACTCAGGATGTTTTAGTGTGGTGGCATTAAGATTTAAGTACTGTACGAAAGAGATGAATGACGGGGGAAAAGCCTTGGAAACAATTTATACGATACATTCGTGGTCCCAAATCCCTGATTTTCACTATATCTACTGTTATGTTATTGCAACCAATTAAAAGCACTGCTGAGTTAGTTGTTTTCCTTTTCTCAAAATCTTTAAAATAAATTTTTCTTTCTCAGTATCATTATCACTTCATTATCTAGCCTTAGAAAAAAAAATCTGTCATTGTAAGTCTCTCAAAGCCCAGCTCTTGTCAGTCTTTGAGTTTCGTTTTTATTTCTCTGCATGTGACTTTTGATAAATCGCCTCAATCTACATCAGTGCAAGTGTGTGACAAATGTTTGACAATGCAGTCAATTATTTAGGATGAAAATAGCAAATAAAGCAAACAAGGGAATGTTGTGTGCTGTCAATTTGCAGGTAAATAACATCACAAACATAATGATGTGCTTAAATTATAATCTTTAATTCATTATTTGTAAACTTTGAATAATAATTAATCTATTTGAAATTGCAACACCAAAAACAAAAACAAAATTAAAAATTGCATCATAAGTTTAATTTTTATTTAATCATTTCACAGTATTACTTTTGTCAATAAATGGTTTGTAATATCAAAATTTTTTAAACATAAGTTTATCAGAATGTATATCTTTATTCATAGTGAATAGGTGAAGGGCAATTGCTCAGCTTATTTGCACATAATTTATTTTTAAAATTCCAACAAAAGTAGTATGAAAAATGGATGAATGAATGAATGAATAAATAATGAATGAATAAAGGGTCAGAAGATTAAATAAACTTTTTTATTTGGTCAGATAAAAATAAAGACTGGTCATTTTCTTACATGGGAGGCTTAACATAAAAAACTGTTTTCAACATCAGCCATAAACACAAGGTACTTGTATTCATCTACAATCTCAAAGTTGGAACTTTTTATACAGACAGGGCTCACAATGTGTTGGTTGAGTTCTTTAAAAAAAATTTGATATTCAATAAACGGAAATTGTTCTCAACCCGGGTCACAAAGTGATTAACATTTTCTTGAATGATTCCAACTAACGCAGTATTGTCAGCAAATTATACTGTTAGATTGTTGGGGTTACAACTAACAGTCATTCGTGTAGAGAGTAAATAAAACAGGTGAAAGATCACAACCTTGAGAGGCTGCGGTATTTGTATACAATATAGAAGACCTGGCAGAGTTACGCCTTACAAACTGAGGTCTGAAAGTTGAAAATTCCTCAATCCGTGATTTTATATTGCAAATTACAACCATATTCAATAGTTTCTTTAACAACATGTGCATATTGCAAATTACAACCATATTCAATAGTTTCTTTTACAACATGTGCGGCTGGATGGTATTGAATGCAGAACAAACGTCTACAAATAGAATTCTCATATATGATTTTGGAAGCTCTAAACACTTATACATGCTATTTAGAATACAGAGTTTAGCATCTTATACACCCCTTTATGCTTTATACGCAAACTGCTACGGATCAAGCAAGTGCCTAACATCTCACAGTAGGAAGTTTAAAGTGACAACAGAGTATGTTTTATGATTTTCAGTGTGGCTTTAGTAAAAGCTAAAATACAATATGACCTGAGTTAAGTTAAAATCGTCTCTTTAAACTTGCATCTTTATCTCTAAAATGCCCAAATTATGATATTTTCATTAATGTGTATGTTAGTTAAATGACCTACTTAACACTATCAACCAATGTTTGTATTTGTGTCTGCTAAAAATATGTTTCTGAAATTACGTTTGAATCATTGGCGCGTGCCACTGTCCAGTTTTCTATCACAAATCAGGACACTAACCCGTTAATGTCACTGTACTGAACTGTTAAGCATTTGGATTCTGAATTTCTTAAACAACCACTACTTCTGTATAAAATAGCACCATTTATGAAGTTTGACATATTTGTCTCCAACAACATACTCTGTGCCCCTTTAAAATGATGTGCTCAAAACATCTCATAGCAATGGAAGTAAGAGCGACTGGTCTAAAATTTTTCTTTTCGGTAGAATTTGTCTTCTTTGGTACTGGAAAAATCTTTTCAACATTTCCGGGATTACATTATAATCCATGGCGAGTTGGTATAGTCAGCAAAATACATGGCATAAATGTTCACAGCAACGTTTTGGACATTTCCGAATAAACCCCATCAGCCATGGCGCTTTCCTTACATTGAGTTTTGAGAAGTGCAATTTATCCATGTCTGATGTTACTGAGCTGAAGAGTTGTTCCCGGACTGAAGCATGCGCCAAAAACGCAGCATGTAACCATGTTAATCACCATGCATGGCAAGGTGTCTGACTTGAGACCAGACCAGAGTCACCTTGTTCGCCGTTGAGGCAACATGTGTGAGATGATATTTTGATAAATTATTTAAACAAATTTGGTTTTATTAAAGGAAAGACTTCAATTCACAGTTGGTGAATAAAAATGTGACAAATCTATTCACAAAATAAGAAGGAATTTGAACCTTTTTTTGTAAATATTGTACATAATGATATTGGGGGAAAATTAAATGGTTGTTGTTTAATTTTCTCTTTTGTTATCTTTTGAATTATCGGAGTGGGCTGCATTCCAGTTACAACAATGTTTCCTGCATCTTTGATGTTAAGATTATTAAGCACAGCTTCGAGTTAAAGTTACGAGTATCAAAGCTTGCGTAGAAGTTGTTTAATTCCTCTGGATGTTTCTGATATTCTGCTGTGTTGATGGGGAAACCGATCTTTGAACAGCCAATCATGTTCTTCACACCTTGCCATGCTTGTCGGGTGTTTCTTACCATGAATTGGGCTTTAACTTTCAGGTTTTTATATTTCTCTATCTGAAGATTGATTTCTTTCTGTTTTTCTATAAGTTGTAATAGCTTAGCATAGAACAATGGTTTCTTTTCATAGAGGAGTAGTTTAACTCTTACGTTGCTGAATATTATTTTGACCAGTTTTGCCCCTGTGGCTGAATTTTCCAGCACTCACCTCGCTACCATAAAAGCGTAACTAGCACCCGTGACTGAATATTCCAGTGCCGCAAGATGCAAAAGTTTAAACAACATATGGTGTGTTTACATGGCGAAATACGGACATTATCATCGTTGTTTACAAAACTAGTTGGCCAATCCCTTGTCACAAATGGATGATACTAACCTGGCACTTTGAATGAAATTTCTATCACCCCTAGAACCGTTTCTATAACCGAAGTAAACTTGTTTTTAATTCGGGCGCCATAACTCCATAAATTCTAAAAGCGCATGAGCGAAATCAATATGAGACTGAAGACGAATAGTTCCTCTTGACATCGATATAAAAACTATTACAAAAATATGTCTCGAACGAATTTTACAATTTTTTAAATATTGTCTTTATTTCAAAATTTAAAAAATCATTTAACCACTGAGTGCACATAGACATATCATTTACGGAAATGAAGCTAATTTCTTGCTCTTTATTTCACGTTACATTTCATTACAATACACCATCCTAAATGAAAAATTTAAATTACGAAAGCAGGGTGGTGATAAACCCCGATAACATTCTGACCCCCACAGGAATATTACTATGCTAATAGCCCTGTGCAAACACCCATGCTCAGCGCGTGCAGACGGCACAGTGATATCCCAGCTGAAAAATTCACTTGCACATAATAGAAATTGTCTTTATTTCCAACTTTATAAATCAAATAATTTGCTTTGTATACATGCAAATTATATATGGAATTTAAGGCAATTTATTATTCTTTACGAAGAAATAAAACATAAAAATCTCTTGCACTGTGATTAGTAGGTATTACCAACGAAACGTGGGTATAGCTAGTGAAAACAGACTTTGATAATCGCCTTAACACGACATTTGTCGCATCATTTCCCCATATTTGATTTTGATGCAAATATGTGCAAATTATGTATGGAAATGGAGATATTTATTTCTTCTTTTCTATGATATAAAATAATAAATATATTAACCACTTGGTTTGGAATATATATAGTGTGCAAAGAAGGTAACCTCATGTATTTGAGAACACATTTCGATGATTGCGACATCACTTGATGCTCCATTATTGTCTCATTGTAATTTGCAATTTTTTTATAGAATGTAAGATAATCCTTTCCTCTTTATTGTTATATAAAAATGTTGATCATGCGCTTTGCTGTTAAATGGATAGAAGGTGTAAAAAGCAGGTGAAAATGCTTCTCAGTTAAAAAGATATGAATAGAGAAATAGCCTGTTTGTGCGATGCTCGCTGGGCCTTTACTGATTTTCGTATATATACTAATTCTATATGGAAATGAAGATCATCCTTTTGTCTATATTTTGATATATAAAATTTTAAAATGTGCCAAGAAGTTTATGTGTAATAAAGTGCTAAAAAATGGTAACAAAAACTAAAAAAAAAAAAAGTCACCTTTTTGAGGCACTTGCTCTATTTTTATTTTATTAAGCGCATATTAAAAATTGAAGACAATTATTCCCTCTTTATCAGGAAGTAAACAATTTTAAAAAAAGCGCCTAGCTGTTGAGAAGATATGAGCGAAAGAAGGGCACATGTCAAAATCGCCGTTCAGTTCACATGATTTGAATAGAGGAATTAGCTTTTTGTGTGGCGCTTGCTGTGTCTTTCTTTATTTTTGCGCATGTAAATTTTTTACATGGAATGAAAGACAATCTTTTCTCTATCTTGTGATATAAAAATTGTCAAAATACATTGAGCACAACATAAGAAAATTGGTGTGATAAATTGGTGTAAGACTAAAAATATGTTAAAATCACCTTTTTTACGGCACATGCTGCATCTTTATTTCACAAAGCACAGATATCTATTTAAAATTGAATTGAAGACAATTTTTTTCTCTTTTAAATGATTCCACCCATATTGAAATCCACCCACGGGTGCAAAACATAGGGCGTGTGATGGGAAGGTGTGCATATGGTCAAAATGCATGCATCTCAATAAACAATAGCCCTCGCGGGTCTGTAAGGTCATGCCAGTAGAAAGTGCTTATAAGCTATTAGCACGTGCGGCGCAGAGTGGGGGAAAATTGAGTGAGGGTTATGCTAATTTTTTGTATAATAAACATTGTTAGTGTTTGCCATGTTTGAATAACTTTCGGAACATATACGTGCATTATTTGGAACACAAATGAAATTCGGTAGCTTCGGATGGAAAGTACTAGTGTTAAAATAACAGTACTGTCCATGCTTCATAATATAGCTAGTGATGGGTCGTCGCTGCATGTGGCTAAAGAACATGTCCCAGTCTGTGCAATCAAAGCAACCTTGTAGCTGCTGTATACACTCTGGATCCCTCGGCTTCACACTTTTAGTTTGCTCTTTCTAAGTCTAAGTTTTCAGGATCTACCTATACTTTGGTATCAAAAAAACAGAGGTGTGATCGGAAACTCCAAGTGAAGGTTTGGCAATGGCTTTGTACACCTATTTGATGTTTCAAAGGTCAATAATTGATGTAACCAAGGTTGATTTCAAGTAGCACACTTAGCATACTGCTCGTAAGTCGGCAATACAGATTTCATCGCTAAAACTTTGAAATCACCAAGAACAAACTGAGCCAGGATTTGGTAAAAGACAAAAGACAACTGTCTCTGTATTCAAACATGCATCATGCACACTCACCAAGTTCTGCCAGTTTGTTCTTAAGTGATAACGAGCAGACAGAGTCAGCTATATCCCCCGCCAAAGGGAAAGGGTAGTTAAGGATACTAGTTGTGGAATATTGAACAGTGATCATGTTGTTTTTCTACAAACAACCTTTAAGAAATCCTATGTTACGTTTCCATGGAAACAGGTAAAAATAAAAATGCAAAGAAGTTGAAAACCCCAAAAGGCACATCTCTGCATGATGCCCGTTGCACATACCAAGTTTCGTCGAGCTAGGTCTCACCGTTTTGGAGTTGTGCTCTGGAAACATTAACGGGTAAAAATAAAAATGCAAAGAAGTTGAAAACCCCAAAAGGCACATCTCCGCATGATGCCCGTTGCACACACCAAGTTTCGTCGAGCTAGGTCTCACAGTTTTGGAGTTGTGGTCCGGAAACGAAATCCTATGTTACGTTTCCATAGAAACGGGTAAAAATAAAAATGCAAAGAAGTTGAAAACCCCAAAAGGCACATCTCCGCATGATGCCCGTTGCACATACCAAGTTTCGTCGAGCTACGTTGGGCGGGGGATAAAAAAATTGATAAAAGAATGGTAGGTAACAGGGGTTTGGATTTCCAGGAGGGCTTGAAATGCTGGTAACTCCTATTTTCGGTACATGTGGCTATTTTGGATGAACGGTATTGGGTAGAATTTAGTTTTACAGTTTAAGATGGATTTAGAGTGTTATTAAGTAGTGTATTATTATCCTTATTTATTACTAAGTTGGCAAATGAAATAATTAATTCAAACATCAGAGGTATCCAATTGTATCCTGATCAATGAAATTTTCCAATTACTTTATCCTACCAGGTTTTATTTACAATATATGATATGCCAAATTTGTTATACAGTTTGGAATTGTGGGGTTCTTAATGTTTGGGGTATATAGAGTTTATTGTTGTATGGGCGATTGTTGCAGATTCGCTTGTTCATTTGGTTTCTTCATTGAAGTACATAAAATTTTTGCCTGCTCATCGTTGTCTATTAAAAGCACATTAAATGATGAACTCCTTAGATATACTAATCATCAAACCAGCACTTCTTCGGTCAAGCATGTTTTGTTTAGTTATGGCTTTAGTTACATTTTGATTTTTTAACCCTCAAGTTGCTGAATATTATTTTGACCAGTTTTGCCCCCGTGGCTGAATTTTCAAGCACTCGCCTCGCTACCGTTAATGCGTAATTAGCACCAGTGGCTGAATTTTCCAGTGCCGCGAGTCGCGACCGTTTTGCCAATATATGGTTTGTTTACGTGGCGAAATACGGATGTAAATATTGTTGTATACAAAGCTAGTCGGCGAATCCCGTGTTACAAATGGAAGATTCTTACCTGACACTTTGAATGAAATTTCTATTACCCCTAGAACGGTTTCTATAACCGAAGTAAACTTGTTTTCAATTCGGGCGCCGTAACTCAATAAATTCTAAGAGCGCATGCGCGAAATGAAAACGAAACTACAGACGAATAGTTCCTCTTGACATCGATATAAAAATTATTACAAAAATTTGTCTAGCACGAATTTTACAATTATTCAAAAATTGTCTATATTTCAAACTCTATAAAATCATTTAATCACTGAGTGCACATAGACAAATTATATACGGAAATGAAGCTAATTTATTGCTCTATATTTTACGATAAATTTCATTACGATACGCCATCCTAAATGAAAGATATAAATAACGAAAGCAGGGTAGTGATAAACCCCGATAACGTTCTGACCCCCACAGTAATATTACTAAGCTAGTAGCCCCGGGCAAACGCACGCGCTCAGCGCGTGCAGGCGGGGTATCCCCGCTGAAAAATACACTCACACTTAACAGAAATTGTCTTTATTTCCAATTTTATAATTCAAGTTATTCGCTTTGTATACATGCAAATTATATATGGAATTGAAGGCAATTTGTTCTTCTTTACGAATAAATAAATCATAATAATCTTTTGCTGTGTATTTAGAAGTTATTACCAACGAAACGTGGGTAAAGCTAGTGAATAAAGTCTTTGATAATCGCCTTACCGCGACATTTGTCGCATAATTTCCACACGTTTTATTTTGATGCAAATATGGGCAAATTACACATGAAAATGAAGGTATTTATTTCATCTTTACGTTGATATGAAAATGATAAATATGTACCGCTTGGTTTGGAATATATATAGTTTGCAAAGATTGTCCCCTCAGGTATTTGAGAACAGATTTTGATAATTGCGACATCACTTACCGCTCCTTTATTGTTTCATTGTAATTTGCAAATTTTATATAGAACTGAAGACGATCCTTTTCTCTTTATTGTGATATAAAAATGTTGATAATGCGCTCTGCCGTTAAATAGATAGGAAGTGTAAAAAGCAGTTGAAAAAATCGCTTCTCGGTTAACAAGATATGAATAGAGAAATTGCCTGTTTGCGCGATGCTCGTCGGGTCTTTACTGATTTTCGTTTACATACAAATTTTATGTGGAAATATAGATCATCCTTTTCTCTATATTTTGATATATGAAATTTCAAAATGTCCCGAGAAGTTTATGTGATATAAAGTGCGAGAAAATGGTAAATACACAAAGAATAAAGAAAAGTCGCAATTTTGCGGCACTTGCTGTATCTTTATTTTATATACTGCATATAACTTTTTTACATCAAATCGAAGACAATTATTTCTTCTTTATCACGAGGTAATCAATTTTAAAATACGCCTAGCTGTTGAGAAGATATGAACGAAATAAAGGCACATGTCAAAATCGCCGTTCAGTTTACATGATTTGAATAGAGAAATTAGCTTTTTGTGCGGCGCTTGCTGTGTCTTTATTTATTTTTGCGCATGTACAAATTTTACATGGAATGAAAGACAATCTTTCTCTCTATCTTATGATATAAAGATTGTCAAAATAAGTTGAGCACATCATGTGAAAATTGGTGTGACAAAATGGTGTAAAACTAAAAATATGTAAAAATCACCTCATTTACGGCACATGCTGTATATTCAGTTCAGGTAGCGCATATTCGTAATTTATATCGAATTAAAGACAATTTTCTCCTTTTTCAAATGATCCCACCTGTATTGAAATCCGCCCAAGGGTTTAGATCATAGGGCGTGCGAAAGCAAGGTGTGCTTTTGTTGTGAGTGCGCACGCCTGAGCAAACAATAACGTGCGCAGCTCGATAAGCTCGTGCGCGAGGGGAGCAATAAGCCCCAGGGCTATAGCAAGCCCGGCGGGTAGTGGGGGAAAATTGAGCGTTTGTAATGCATATTTTCGGTACGATTAACATAACCAATATCTATAAAACTTTCGGAAAATATGCCCCCATTCTTTAGAACAACAACGGGGAAAAAATCGGCAGCTTAGCGAAAGCCGGAACGAAAATACACGCGTTCAACCGACACGACTGCCGTGCAATTTTTTTCCGGGATCCGCTACATGGTACAATTGCGTTAATTAGTAAATGCGTCAGATTATAAGTCCGGCTTCTGGGGTTCGCCAAGGCTAACTGCGGCGTAGTTTAATTTCATCCCGGACCATTCCGTAAACCGCGGCTTGAGGGTTAAGGAGTTGGCAATGTGGAAGTATATTTGACAGAACTTAAGCAACAGTTAACTGATATCTTAACTAGGGAATGGAACTCTAACTTGAAATGCAATAGTAGATATGACTGTTACTGCTTTTTTAAACCAAGTTTACTGTTTATTATACAGTTGTGATATGACGGAACTCCATATAGGGATGGCAAAACTACAATTTGAACCAAGGCATTATTTTAATGTTGTATGAAGAATGTAGTTGTGTAAAATAATAAAAATAAATAAAATATGATGAGGACAACTATTGCAACATGATATTGCCAACCGGCTCAATGTTACCTGTATATTGACCGGCATGCACATACTGAAATGAAGGACTGAAATACGTGCGCCATAGTCCAAAATGGAACTTATTGGGGAACTATATAAAGGTAGCAAGGTTGGTTTGTTACCATAGCCTGAGCTGGTGATGGAACACAGGCTATTAACCCTTAAGATGCGGGTCCTGGAATATTCCGGGATGAAATTAGCTTTGCCCGCATAACCCCTTAGCAAGATGCGAGTAGAACACTTAATTATTCTCACGCTAAATAATTATAGCTGCAGTTCTCAGGAGCGAAGGACGGAAATTTATTACCTAGCAATAGTCTCAGTTCAACGCTTGTATTTTCGTTCCGGCTGTCGCTAAGCTACCGTGTTTTGTTTCGTTGGTGTTCTAAATAATGAACGCATATGTTCCGAAAATTGTGCGGATATTGATAATGTTTGTCGTACCGAAAATAAGTGTTAAAATCACTCAATTTTCCCCCACTCCCTGCTGCACGTGCTAATAGCCTGTGGGCATTTTCTACCCTCTCGCACGAGCTTACCGACCTGCGCGTGCTATCGTTTACTGAGACACGTGCATTTTGACCGTATGCACGCCTTCCTATCGCACGTCCTTGGGCGGATTTCAATATAGGTGGGATCATTTGAAAGAGAAAAAAATTGCCTTCAATTTGATGTAAAATACGTATGTGCACCTCGTGAAATAAAGATACAGCATGTGACGCAAAAAAGGTGATTTTTATATATTTTTAGTTTTACACTGTTTTTTCACACCAATTTTCTCATGATGTGCTCAACGTATTTTGACATTTTTTATATCACAAGATAGAGAAAAAGATTGGCTTTAATTCCATGTAAAATGTGTACATGTGCAACAATTCATAAAGACACAGCAAGCGCCGCACAAAAAGGTAATTTTGCCGACTTTCTTATCATATGAATTGAAGCGCGATTTTCATGTGCCTTTCTTTCACAATGAATTTCTTCTACACCGTGAAAGTAATTTTGTTGAATTTTACATCACAATAAAGACAAATGAATTGTCTTCAATTCCCTATATCAATTATTTATGCGTGCAAATAAATAAAGACTCAACAAGTGCCGTAAAAAGAACAACTTTCGCACTTCGCATCTTCGTTAGTGACGCAAATAGGGAAACTTTGGCACTTTATATCTGATATATAATATGTACATGCGCTAAAACAAATGACGATGCAGCAAGCGCCGCACAAAAGGTGCTTTTCTTATCATGTGATCTGTAGCTCGATTGTCATGTACCTTTCTTTGGCACTCGATATCTTCTATACCACTTGGCGGATTTTGATTCATTTTACATCTAAATAAAGACGGAACGTTGTTCTTCATTTCCATATATTGATCATACATGCGCACAAAAAAATAAAGGCACAAGAAGTGCCAAGTGGCGCGCTCAACAAAGTTTGGTATCAGCGTAAAGAGCAGAAAATTCTCTTCAATTTGATATACAATTTGTATATGCACTCACAGATTTAAAGATTCAACAAGCGCCGCTAAAATGTTATAAATAAAATGTAATAAGTAAAAAAATTATGAAGGAAACCCTGTTTCTTTAGTGTTCAATTATAGAGTTTTATAAACCATGAAAGTTAAAGAAAAAAACCTTTTGGACTTACATTCATAGAGTTATTGATATCTTTTTTGAGTTAGGGTTTTTTGCGTTGGGCACCGCCATCAGTTCATGGGAAAATTGTACAACGAAAATGATCGTGCTTGAATCACTGTATGTCGGGGATCTTCTGTCGGGAACCACCATCACGTCATGGAAAAATTGTCGAACGAAAATGTTGTGGTTGAGACACAGTATGTCGGGGATCTTCCGTCGGGAATGGCCATCAGGTCAAAGCAAAATTGTCCAACGAAAATGTTTGTGGTTGAGACAAAGTATGTCGGGGATCTTTCGCCAGGCACCGCCATCAGGTCATGGGAAAACGTGTCCAACGAAAATGTTCGTATTTGAGACAAAAAATTGATTGATGTGAAAGATGCCTAAGTCCAGGAGGCCGCGAACCAGGAGTCAGGAAGGTCCGTCAACGTCTAGCGACGACGACGTCATCAACGAGGTCCATGCCGATAAAGCTTCTGATAAGGAATCAACTGATGAGAGTGATAGTGACAGTGATAGTGAAAGTGACATTGATAGTGATCAAGAAATAAGAAACATTGCAAGAGACATATTAGCTGGTATGGGTGAAACTGCTACGGCTGGTACTTCCACAGAGGAAGAGTTCAGTGGCTTTGACGAGCAATATAATGAAATGGACACACATTTTGATGACCAAGATAATTTCATGCATCGCTGGGAAGAGGGGCCAAGGCAACTTGGACGTTTTGAATTGCATTTTACTGGCGACACAGGATTAGGACCGTTCATTGAATTGCCTGATAATCCGCATCCTGTAGACTTTTTCGGACTGTTTTTTCATGAAGATGATTATGGATCATTGGCAGCAGAAACCAACAGATACTTCCATCAACAGGTTGATGATAAGGTTCTGAAACCCTGTTCACGGTTGAAATGAAAGTATTCATAGCAATGACAATAGCAATGTCTCTGGTTGTACAGAGAAACTTTTCTGAGTATTAGTCAACAAGTGATGTGACGTTGACGCCCCTCTTTTCCAAATGCATGCCCCGCGACAGGTTCTGGCTACTGCTAACGTACGTACATTTGAATGATAACAACCAAATGCCGGGACGAAACACTCCACATTTTTCACCAATGAATAAACTTGGCTATCTGTACCAACGCATTGGTATCGTTTTTCCAGAGTTTATAAGCCGCATCAAAACATTTGTGTTGACGAAGGGTTGGTGCCTTGGAAAGGCACTCTGATTTTCAAAGTACGGTATATAATCCCGACAAGCCGAAGACGTATGGGATAAAGGCCTACATGTTGTGCGACTCAACAAATGGTTATGTTTGCAAGTTCAAACTCTACACTGGAAAAACAAATGAAGCTGTTTCTGTTGGTGGGAAAACGTATGATCTCGTCATGGACTTGGTGAAGGAATATGCTGGGAAAGGGTATCATGTGTTCATGGACAATTTCTATTCCTCTGTGGCATTGTATATAAACTTGTGGGAAATGGGAACTGGTGCGACGGGAACTTTGAGAGGAAATTGCAAAGGCATTCCTGAAAAGGTAAAGAAGGCACAGAAGAAACAGAAGAAAGGGGATATGATAGTCTATCACAATCAAGACCTACTTGTTTTGCGGTATGAGGACAGGAAGTCAGTGTTGCTCATGTCAACCGTAGAAGACGCCGAAATTGTAGAGACAGGAAAGAAGAACCGAGTGACTGAGGAAGCAAATACGAGACCACATATTGTGCACGAATACAACAAATATATGGGAGGTGTGGAACAGGCCGACCAGATGCTGTCCTACACCCCGTTCAAAATGAAAACTCTAAATGGTGGAAGCGCGTGTGGTTTCATGTGTTGAACGTTGCCATGTTGAATTCTTACATTCTCTATAAAGAATTCTCAAAAGCCAAACCCTTGAAAACAAGCCGTCAAATTAAAAAAGATTTGGTGCAGCATATGATCACCTTCGCCGAAACCGAAAAAGTGCCCTCCCTGCGCAGACGTCCTCGCGGCCGGCCGAGTACGAGCAACGATAGTGTCTTGCGACTCCTTGGTCGCTCACAATTGTGTGAGTATTTACTTGTATCGATACCAGACCACTGAAGGCCAGTGTGAATCCATCTACTCAGTGTATCCCTGGAAATTCTCTTGTGTGGTTTCACACTAGAAACAAACAACTTAGTCTCCTCTCCCCGGAGTGGGTTTGTACGAGACAGATACGCGTTCAACACAGTTATGGGACACAGTCTCCTATCTAGAGGATAAGCCTTAACTTTAACAGAACAAAAAAGCTTGCCCGGTTTGGACTGTTTAACATGCTCTTTCAACTTGAAAATCACTGTAGAACAAGAGTCTGAAATGTCCATTGAATCAATGTCCAGGAAAGTAAGCGTCTGTCCTCTCTGGGCAGTAACTGAGGACAGTATAAGTGACAGTTTCACTGATAATTGTCTGAGTGTTAAAGATTTGACAGGTGACAATTTCCTTAAAAGATTTAACACAGGTCTGACATCCCATATGTCAACATACTTCACAGTAGGAGGCTTAGTAAGAAAAACTCCTTTCAAAAATCTGATAACATAAGAATTTTCTCCAACAGGTCTAAATGCAGAAAGTGCACTACGTGCTGTATTTAATGCACTATATCCCAGGCCTTCTGTATATAATGCAAACAGAAAATCCAAAACCACTTCTATAGTGGGGTAAAGCAAATCAGTCTGTCTTTGACTCGAAAATTTAACCCATCTTTTCCAGTACACCTGATGCTGTCTTTTCGTAGTGGGTTTCCACGAGTTCCACAGCATGGTGGTAACCCCTGAAGAAAATCCTTTCTTCGTCCATATATCCCAGAGACTGGGTAGACAGTAATCCTCAATCCCGGTATGCTGGGGTGAGCTTGATTGTCCCAAGGGAGGCTGATCTTTGTCTTGGCCTTGGTGATCTCCCTTGGCCTGTCAACAAAAATATTCAGTAAATGAGTAAACCAAGATTGTGTTGGCCATATTGGGGCGACTAGTAACGCAGTTGCCTCGTCATGTTCTATTTTCTGAATACATTTACTAATAAGACAGAAAGGCGGGAAGGCGTAAAATATTTCCTTCTGCCAATCTATGGAAAATGCATCAACACAGCATGCACCTGAGTCACGTTTCCAACTGCAGTACCTGGGTAGCTTGTTGTTAAGTCTAGAGGCAAACAAATCTATGCACAAAGTTTCAGATATCAACGACTTCATGTTTTGAAAAACTGAGTCGTTCAAAGTCCATTCTGTTCTATCAGAGAATTGTCTTGATGCTTTGTCAGCAGAAACATTGCTAATACCTGCAATATGCGAAGTTACCAAATCTATCTGGTTATCAATGCACCATAGCCATATACGTCTGGCAATTTTATCACAATCTGAGGACTGCATGCCCCCCATTTCTTGTATATAACTAACTCTTTGTGGGAGACAAAAGATTTTAAACCTAGTTCAATTGCCATAATTTCCAAAACATTGATATGCTGACCTCTTTCTGACTGACTCCAACGTCCATTGGCCCTAAGATTTCCGAGACATGCTCCCCAGCTACTATTGCTAGCATCTGTTTGGATTACAATTTCAGCCTTTTTCTGGATTATGTTTACAAAACTACCTTGAATGTTTTGGTTCCACCACTCAATTTCTTTTAAGGAGTCTTCAGATAATTGCATTTTCTTGTCAAAATTCCAATTACACTGCCTCAATGACTTTATTTTTTCCTTTTCAAGTTTTCTGTAGAACAGTTTGCCAAATTTGACAGCTGGTAAAGCTGCAATACACATGCAAATAAATTGGGCAACCTTCGTTATTGTCACAGCTTGGACAGATAAAATGTACTTTGCTAAATCTCTAATTATGCTTGCCTTTTCATCATCCATTCTGACACACGTCTTTAGAGTCTAGCCAAAAACCCAAAAATGTAATGCATTGAGTTGGTTCTAATTGTGATTTATTGTATTTCACTGTAAATCCCAAGGATTGAAAAAAGTCTATACTGCTTTTGGTTTGTTTTGCAAGTGCTTCTTTACACATGTTTGTGAAAAAACTGTCATCTATATAACCCAGACAGGCAATTCCATCTATTCGTACAGTGGCAAATACTGGTTTAAGAACTTTTGTGAAAACTTTAGGTCCAGAACTCAACCCATTTGGTAAAAAGGTAAACTGATAAAGTGTACTTCGCCATCTAAATCTCAAATATTTCCTGTGTTCTTCTGTTACAATGAGTGCATAATATGCATCTTTCAAATCTATACTGGTCATAAAACAGTCTTTTCTCATTAATGCAACAGCTGACTGTAAACTTTCCATTTTGAAATGAATGTATTCTACTTCTTTGTTCAAGTTTTCCAGATTAAGAATCAATCTGTATGAATGGTCTTTCTTTTGTCTAATAAATATGTTGGATATAAATTGACCCTCAGAATCTGAGACAGGTTTGATTACCCTATTTATAAGGAATTTGTTTATCAGTTCATCAATAATTTCTATTTCTGCATTTGAAAATTTTATTGGTATTGGTTCCAATATCTGTGTAGGGACAACGTCTACAAATTTAATTTTTCATACCCTGAATGTTTTCAAGAATTGATCTATCAGATGTTATATTTTTCCATTTGTCAAGACAGTTTCTCAGTTTACCTGCTTGGTAATTATCAGAATTTCTACTAATTGCATGAACGTACTCACCAACCTGGGTGTCAAGCGTGGGGGTTTCATCTACTTCATTCTCCCCCGTCCTTTTCTCTCGTACTGCCCTCTTCTCGGTGGGTTTGCTTTGTACCCTCCGTGGACATCTAACCACGGCCCCTGAACGTGTAAGGGTTAAATCTGTATCCCCCTCGTCTAAGTCCGGCTTTTTGACCAATGCGTGTATCTGTCCCAATGTCTGTCAAATTCTTCACCAAATCATCCCCAAAAAGCAGTTCGGGAGTTGACACTGACGATTGTGAACACAGTGGACGGTAGTCCGGCCTCATTTCGCAATGCAATCTATCCTTTCTTTCCTGTACTAGATCACGGTTTGAGCATCCCAACATGGCGACCGCGTCGCCTAGCAACTGTTGCATTTTCGCGATACTGTCTTTGTCCGTTTTCTTTTGAAAAATCAGCTCCAAAGCCTGTGTAATAGCCGTGGAACTTTTTGATATTTCCACACTGAATTTTTTGGAAAGCTTTGTCAGAGTTTTTAGCGTACCCCGATATGGTATTCCGAATCACTTTGTTGAGTTCGGGAACATTGAGTGCATTGCAGTTTTCAGGTTTCTTGTAGATTTTAGTGCGTTCAGCGTTGCCAGCACTTTTACCCTGAGAGAAACCGAACAATCCAGAAATAATATCTGCCAAATTATTGTCAATAGGGCTTCCTAGGTCTTCACAAAGACAGAGATTTTCGCAAAACTGCTTGTATCCGTCATCAGACGTGCCCTCGTTACTAGTAGAAGCGCTAGCGCGGTTTTCAACTGCAGGACTCGGTGATTGTCTATTTTCGAAAAAATCTTCGTTATGTCGGAGCATACTCGGGGTACCCCCAACCATCTTGCGCAGCGTATATCTTTTGAACTGGATGACACATTCTAATAATTTTTTATCATCATAAAGAAGGATAAATTGTCTACGATTCCATATATAATACATGTTTGCGCGCTCAGAATTAAGGATTCTATTCAGCCGGAAATAAAGACAATATATACTTGTAGATATCTAACTAGAGGTTATTATAAATAGAAATATATCAACGCAAAGAGGAATAATGTATCTTCAATTCCATATAAAATTTTTAATTGTGCGATCATATTTAAGGATTTTCCGTAACTCTTAATAAAGACGATCTTCAGATTGTGGTAGAAATCATTCTAGGTGAGATAAAAAAATCATTTAAAGTGTCCGATAAAGATTGTTCATTTGTGTACGGGATTGGCGGGCTACTTTTGTATGGAACGGCCATTTTCATCCGTAATTCGCCATGTGGACAAACCATATATCGAAAAAATGGTCGCATCTCGCGGTGCTAAATAATTCAGCCACAGGGGCTAATTGCGCTATAACGGTAGAGAGGCAAGTGCTGGAAAATTCAGCAACGGTGGCAAAACTGGTCAAAATAATATTCAGCAACGGGTTAAAAAAGGGTTAAGGTTCTTTGTGCACCTATGTGTTAGATCTTAGACGTGACCATTCCACGTGCAATTTTCATCAAAGATGAGGCATATGCCATTGAGCTAAAAATAGACACAAGAATTCATCGAGGGGATCAGTGGAAAGATGAGTCGATGATAAATGTTTATACTGAAATTCATCTCTACAATACCAACTTAACAAACGCAACATGGAAAACACTTATTGTCAAATGCAATCGTCAGAAGGTTACGATTGCGTAGTACATTATGGCCACACACCGTACCTACAACATTCTCTCTACTACTATTTTGCAACTATATAAGAGGTTGGGTAATCTGTACAAAGTACCAATTTTGCGTATTTATTTTGGTCCAATTGTTTTGACAGTTTTTCTTTCTCAGCTTTGGTTTTGATACCATAGTTTTACTTTGGACAGTCATCAAAATTATCTTTTTCTTTCTCTTAAAACAAGGCAACCTATCGAGTTTGTTCTCTAAAATCAGTCTGTGTTGAGTGATATTTCTGGGAATGAATCCATACACTATGCCCTGTTTGACGCCCCGAGAAAGCTAGTCACGACAGCTCATCCTTTTTTTTTGTGAGGTCCTTTGTAAGTATTTCAGACGATCCCAAGGAAGAATTATATATACTTCCAGAATTGTATTTATCCAAATATAGATTTTTATGTTTCATAGGTGGGCACAATATTATGTGTTCAAACTATTCATAGTAATAACTTTCTTTTGTACGGGTTGTTACAATCATTATGATAGCTTGTTTACACGAGTCTTATTTTCTTAGACGGATAACGGACATATTACCGAGTAAAGGGATCATACTGTAAAACTCCTTTCTGTTTATGTAGACTATAAACTTAATACTGTAAGGGTATCAGTTGAATGTTTAATTGTTCCTTTGTGTCCCTTATATCTTAATACATGTATGACATATGAATCACTTCATACTACGTCACATAGCAGTGGATAGCCCATGGAGACCCCAAAACCTGGAACCACTATGACAACACCGCCTACAGGACCAACAACAAACAGGAAGGTTGGCACCACAAGATGAATCAGCAGACAGTGGCACACCCCAACATCTTCACCTTCATCACCATGATGAAGAGGGAACAGTCAGTCACTGAGGTGAAGATAGCGCAGCTTGACAGGAATCCAAGGAACCTAAACGCCGGCGCCACTACACCAAAGTCATGGCCTATCTGGATTGTGTCGGACAATTACTCGGAGTATGGTAGATTTGGACTGATCAAAAAGTCTGTAACGATACCTCTGTCACATAATGTACAATTTTTTGTATATAATTTATTGAATGTTTATAATGTATTAAATGTTTATATGATCATGTATTTATTCATAAAACACATAATACAAATGAAGATGATATATGTCATACACATTGACCGCACGTCCGTTTATGTGGATAATGTATTCACTCATCAAATACATCGTTACTTCAAATGATCAGAATAAAATGAATGAGTCTAAACACCCTTTTTGTCTTATTTTGGAACATTCCAAGGTTATGTAAGCCAATCAACAACTAAAATCACAGTACCGTCAAATTGATTTTTCTATCCTAAAACTAGAAATTCAACAAATAGGTATCCGACCTGGAAATGTAGTAATTCCTATTTAATATATTTAATTACGTAGTGGTATTTTAGGTACCAGACATACCTGTCCTAGGAGTAATTCTTTAGATAATAGATCTTTAAAGAATAGAGTATTTCATATGAAATAGAGAGACCGAAGATGTCTGAGCCTAAACATTTTGTAAATACACTTTATCATGCGGCAGTAATAACTGGCCTAGCCATTTGCACCACAAGAGTCAGTAAAATGGTTATAAAACTGGTACCGGTACACCTAATTGTTAATTGACCTCAATGTTAATGATATTGGAATGGTCACACTACATATCAGTGGAGCAATGTTTATGAATGATTATGTTGTGAAACAAAAACTTATTCCTAGTGATATAATGCAATAGCATTTTTAAAAATTATGCATTAAAAACATAAAACCGTAATTACAAAAATGGCAACTATTGCTATGATGGCGGGTTGTGCCGTTGTGAATGCTTTAGCCTTTTCATGGAGTGATTATTTGTTTTCACCAATTGGTAAGGGGGGAAACTTAAAGACATTAAGCTATGAACAATGAGTAACTGCAAAGACTGAATTGGAGAAGACTTGATTTCATCAATGAACAGTAAAGACAAAACCATTCTTCATTAAGAGAATATACAGCTAAGTTAAACAATCAACCTTTTTTGATTCGGTCTTCTGTCAGTGTTACAAATAACCCTAGTACCATAAAACAAAAATGAACAACTGTTAGTTTATTTTCCTTATCTTGGAAGTCAGGATTTAATTGTTTCAGGAACGGCTAGATTGGCTTTTGATATATTTTAACATCAAATGGTACCAAATATGAAAACAGTACCATAATACAAAAAATTTGGGCGGGCTATAGTAAAGAAAACCACTGTTAAGATTAGTAGTAATGAAGTATTTTCTATTGATGATAGTGATATATGTATAACACATATCTTTGGAGACCTACACAAGAAAGAAATACTTTACATTAATAGGGTATTCACACAACTGGAAACCGAAATGTCACCAGGTTGTTGGTAGGATCTGCACATAAAGCAATGGTAAATAATCTAGGAAATCGATTTGACATTCCTCTAGATTTCAAATTGATAGAAAGTCACATGCCTTTCTATAAGGCTGCTTTGAGGAATAGATTAGAATATGAACTAAAATTTAATGGTTATAAATAAGTTATTATAGGGTCTAATGATATGAAAAATGAAAGTAAGAATATTGCATTAGAATTTTACAAAGTTACAGAACCAGATTTGGCATGTGAAATCCATTCTTCAGATGATAGAACACTGTCTATATACTGTAAAATCATAATATTTCGCGGGGGTTTAATTTTCGCGCTTTTCGCGCAAAGCCATAATGCGCGAATAATAAAACATCGCGAAATATTATGGCTATGAACGTGAAGAAAACTAATAACAGACAAATGATTTGGTTGACACATTTTATAACTCACAGTTATGTATGGTTCGTTCATTAATGACGAGTCACTAATTAGGGCTCTCACAAGTGTGTATGCCGATAAGCACGTTGTTTGTTGTGCAAAGACAGCCATCACAATAATCCGGCCTGGCGGAATCCACTCTTGATAGCCAATATGGGTGTCCTCATGTTTTGATTGCGATACGCTTGAGCTTCGATTCGGTGTGTATTGCGGTACAGGACCCTCGATTCGGTGTATTTTCGGTTCGGTATTAAATTTCTTAGAACGAGATCTCGAGAAGTCACATCATTCGAACACTATTGTTTGTAGTTAAAGATCAAACTAAACCGTTCCAAATGTTTACTTCCGGGAAAAACTTGGCGACAGGTATCGTTACCACTTCAAAACTTGAATACGTTTAATGACAATAAATACAAAAATTTTGATCGTTGACTTTTTGAATAAATATTATTGTTTTTATAAGTTAATCACTACTAGTTTCACTATAATCCTTGCTGCAAGGTGCATGTAGATTTGCTCATTAAATTTTTGCTGCTGCTAAGTCGATGTGCGCGAAAATTAAACCCCACGAATCAGTCATTTTTAATGTTTGCGCGAAAATAACACCCCGCGAAAATAAATGATTTTACAGTACTATGATTGTATACTTTGTCATCATATGACACCAGCTGAGATAAGTGATACACTATAGAATATCAATATAAATGTACCAGCTAAGTCGATGAAAGGTGTGTTGATGCTTTTCAAAACCCCTGCCGCTGGGTTTGACAGAATGACTCAATCATTTTATAATCCTTAAATTAAAATTATACAAATGAGTAATGAAGGCGTTCCAAACCAACTTACAGTCAACAAATGTCCAATACATACATTTAGTGAAGTCGAGTACAGGAAGGCTTTGTGTCCTATACACATATTTAGTGGAGTGGAGTAAATGAAGTGTTTGAGGCCTGTACATACATTAAGTGGAGTGGAGTACAGGAAGGGTTTGTGTCCTATACATATATTTAGTGGAGTGGAGTACAGGAAGGGTTTGAGGCCTGTACATACAGAGGGTGAAATGGAGTACAGGAAGTGTTTGAGGCCTGTACATACAGAGGGTGAAATGGAGTACAGGAAGTGTTTGAAGCCTGTACATACATTAAGTGGAGTGGAGTACAGGAAGGGTTTGTGTCCTATACATATATTTGGTTGAGTGGAGTACAGGAAGTGTTTGAGGCCTGTACATATATACATTAAGTGGAGTGGAGTACAGGAAGGGTTTGAGTCCTGCACATATATTTGGTGGAGTGGAGTACAGGAAGTATTTGAGTCCTATACATTTATTTGGTTGAGTGGAGTACAGGAAGTGTTTGAGTCCTGTACATACATGGAGCGGACTGCAGGATGGGTTCCAGTTCTGTACATACTTTGTTTGCCATCTTACCTTCTCACAGTTAGTAACAGCCTTAATGATGTCAGATGATGTCACAAGCAGTATGATGTACATAGAGTGGGTGAAGTGGACTGTATGAGGGGTTTGAGTCCTGTACATACACTGGGCCGAGTGGATTACAGTGAGGGTTTGAGTCCTGTACATACAGAGGGTGAAGTGGAGTACAAGAAATGTTTGAGGCCTGTACATACATTGGGTGAAGTGGAGTGCAGGAAGGGTTTGAGTCCTGTACATACATTTGGTGGAGTGGAATACAGGAAGTGTTTGAGTCCTGTACATACAGTGGGTGAAGTGGAGTACAGGAAGTGTTTGAGGCCTGTACATACATTTAGTGGAGTGGAGTACAGGAAGTGTTTGAGTCCTGTACATACATGGAGCGGACTGCAGGATGGGTTCCAGTTCTGTACATACTTTGTTTGCCATCTTACCTTCTCATAGTTAGTAACAGCCTTAATGATGTCAGATGATGTCACAAGCAGTACTTTTGATTCAGGTGATAGGCAAGACAACTGAAACACAAAATATATCCATATATGGTTTCATATTGTTTCATGTTGAAAGGCTAGTATAAGATAAGATAATGGCTTTATTATGCTTTACATCTTACACAGATCTCCAGTATATAAAGAAAAAAGGATAAACTATAAACACATTATATATGGTCCAATAGTGACGTAACACATGACCGAATATATGGTAAGCAAGAACGCAATGAAAGCCAATCATCAGACAGTCACAAGCAGAAATGAGGTTCTTACAGGTGAGATTTATTTGCAAATATATTAAACATGATAAAAATGTGTGAAAAAAATAAGTAAAAAATATGTCAAACTTTATTGATACACATCAATGTCTGAAACAAACTTATATGAAAAATAACAACTGACCAGCGTTACGTAGAGTCTGTACTGCCATCACAACAAAGCAGTATACTACTAGTTGCACAACAAATAAAATATTGGCACTAATAGGCGTCTGTTTGCTTAATCAAAAGTGAATGAATATTTTCTGAATAGTTAAAATGCATAACATTTTGTCACATTTACTAATGCAAGTTTTAATGTTCCAATGGACTTGCTGACAATGAAGAGTGAGTGAATGGTCTAAGTTCATTTTCATGATATACAAACATGTAAATATGACTGTAGATGGATGTTTATATTTTTCAAATAATTGACCAACGACAACCTTCAATTTCAAATTTCCATATGAAATAATTATCATTTTGTTATCCTTATAATATAATTGTCATAACATGATTAAGAATCGTTATATCTGTAAATGGTAATTGTGTTATATCCTTAAGAAAAAATGTTATTTCCAAATTAGATTTTTTCTTTGAAAACAATGTGTTGTCCTTTATTTCATATCTAAGACTTTACAAAATAAAGCACAAAAAACCATTAAATGTGTTTAGGATATCTGATATTACAAGCTTTCAATGAAAACAACAATATTCACTAACCGTATCAGCAGAGGGCCACATGTTATTTGTTTCTGTGTACATTGTTGGCATTATGTTTTTGACATGGGTGTAGCTGACTACAAGTAGGATTTGAGTCCTGTCATGCAGTGGGTGAAGTGGAGTACAGGAAGTGTTTAAGGCCTGAACATACAGTGGGTGAAGTGGACTGTCGGAGGGGTTTGAGTCCTGTACATACATTGGGCGGAGTGGATTACAGTAAGGGTTTGAGTCCTGTACATACAGTGGGTGAAGTGGACTGCAGGAAGGGTTTGAGTCCTGTACATACAGTGGGCGGAGTGGAGTGGAGCCTGTACATACATTTGGTGGAGTGGAGTGGAGCCTGTACATACATTTGGTGGAGTGGAGTGCAGGAAGGGTTTGAGTCCTATACATACATTTGGTAGAGCGGAGTACAGGAAGTGTTTGAGGCCTGTACATACAGTGGGTGAAGTGGACTGCAGGAAGGGTTTGAGTCCTGTGTATACAGTGGGTGAGGTGGAGTTTAGGAGGGGTTTGAGTCCTGAACATTCACTATGCGGATTGGGTTACAGTAAAGGTTTGAGTCCTTTGCATACAGTGGGTAAAGTGGTGTACATTAAAGGTTTGAGGCCTGTAAATACAATGGGTGAAGTGGTGTACAGGAAGTGTTTGAGGCCTGTACATACATTTGGTGGAGTGGAGTACAGGAAGTATGAGAGTCTTGTACATACATTTGGTAGAGCGGAGTACAGGAAGTGTTTGAGTCTTTTGCATACAGTGGGTGAAGTGGACTGCAGGAAAGGTTTGAGTCATGTACATACAGTGGGTGAAGTGGACTGAAGGAAGGGTTTGAGTCCTGTACATACATTGGGCGGAGTGGAGTACAGGAAGGGTTTGAGGCCTGTACATACATTCAGTGGCGTACAGGAAGTTTTTGAGGACTGAACATAAACTGGGTTGGGTAGAGTGGAGTACAGGAAGGGTTTGAGGCCTGTACATACATTGCGTGGAGTGGAGTACAGGAAGGGTTTGAGTCCTGTACATACAGTGGGTGAAGTGGACTGTAGGAGGGGTTTGAGTCCTGTACATACACTGGGCGGAGTGGATTACAGTAAGGGTTTTGAGTCCTTTGCATACAGTGGGTGAAGTGGACTGCAGGAAGGGTATGAGTCCTGTACATACAGTGGGTGAAGTGGAGTGCAGCAAGGGTTTGAGGCCTTTACATACATTTGGTGGAGTGGAGTGCAGGAAGTGTGCGAGGCCTGTACAAACATTTGGTGGAGTGGAGTGCAGGAAGTGTTTGAGGCCTGTACAAACATTTGGTGGAGTGGAGTGCAGGAAGTGTGAGAGGCCTGTACATACAGCGTGTGAAGTGGACTGCAGGAAGGGTTTGAGTCCTATAGATACACTGGGCGAAGTGGATTACAGGAAAGGTTTGAGTCCTGTACATACAGTGGGTGAAGTGGACTGAAGGAAGGGTTCGAGTCTTTTACATACAGTGGGTGAAGAGGAGTGCAGGAAGGGTTCGAGTCCTGTACATAGAGTGGGTGAAGTGGACTGTATGAGGGGTTTGAGTACTGTACATACACTGGGCCGAGTGGATTACAGTGAGGGTTTGAGTCCTGTACATACAGTGGGTGAATTGGACTAAAAGAAGGGTTTGAGTCCTGTACATACATTGGGCAGAGTGGAGTACAGAAAGGGTTTGAGTCCTCTTTATACAGTGGGTGGAGTGGAGTACAAGAAGGGTGAGAGTCCTGTACATACATGGGGTGAAGTGCTCTGCAGGAAGGGTTCGAGTCCTGTCCATGCAGTTGGTTAAGTGGACTAAAAGAAGGGTTTGAGTCCTGTACATACATTGGGTGAAGTGCTCTGCAGGAAGGATTTGAGTCCTGTACATACATTGGGCGGAGTAAACTGAACATAAACTGGGTTGGGTGGAGTGGAGTGCAGGAAGGGTTTGAGTCCTTTGCATAGAGTGGGTGAAGTTGACTGAAGGAAGGGTTTGAGTCCTGTACATACATTTGGCGGAGTGGAGTACAGGAAGGGTTTGAGTCCTGTACATACATTGGGTGAAGTGGATTACATTAAGGTTTTGAGTCCTGTACAGTGGGTCAGGTGGATTACAGAGGGCCACATGTTATTTTTTCTGTGTAAGTTATCGGAAACGAAAGGGAAACATTGTGTTTGTGACGTCACAAACTTGGAGCACCATGGCATCGGTCCTGAAGTTTCACAATAACTTTTCAAGAGGTTTGTTATGTAACCTGAAAACAAAGATTTGAAGAGATGTGCTTATGCAGGTGATGATTATTAGACAATTATCTCTCATGCTTTTCGATTTCGTTCTCTTAGCGTCATAAACTACAGACAATCGAGGGTTTATCATTTATGGTAATCATCAATCTTGAAGATAATGATAACATAAATACATACTTTTTTCTACACTTTTATTTCAACTGACAAGATATTCTACAATTAAGGTATAATTGGAAAGTATTCAATTAGCTTTCCACTGAAGAGACGTATACCGCTTGCTACAAATGATTGGTGAAACCTTTTTGTTGATAGTCAGCATGCACAGACTGCATAAAAATGGCAGTGAAGATTGTTTCAGAGAAAGTGTGCGAGTTAACAGCTCAAAATCTTATTATTTCCTTTTTAAAGCTGCACCTCATAATAAATGTCCAATAATTTTCTAAGCAGTGTTGACATTTTTAAGAGTTCATTTCATTCTAAACAGACAGATTTCCATAGCAACTCAAAAAATAGAGACATTTGCCCTGTAGTTCATCAGTCTTTCATGATAAATTGTAAACTCTTCAAAAAACGAAACTTGACATTCATGCGAAATTGATTTTTTCGAAACAGGTCAATTTTTTTCATGATACATACCTGTAATTTAAAGAAAGGCTTGCTCAAAAGTGTAAATTTACCAAAAACAATGGCCCAAAAAGTTTACGTTGTGTTCAGGGACGAAAACGAGCGTCCCGTTTTAACGCAACGTCATATGTGGAACGTCTCCAGTGGTTTCAACAGAGGATGAGATGGGCACATGCAAGGTGGAGAACCGTTCTCTTCACTGATGAGTCCCGTTTTCAGCTTCGACGAAGTGATGGACAAGCACGTGTATACCGACGTCGTGGAGAACGTTATGCTGCCAACTGTGTTTAGGAGGTTGTCCCATTTGGAGGTGGGAGTGTCATGGTGTGGGCCGGGATTCGTCACGGTGTTAGGACACCCCTTGTGCATGTTGTGGGTAACTTCACAGGAGTATGGTATAGGGACTTGTTCCTACAGCCTTACGTTATTCCTCACTTCAACGTCCATGGTGGTCTCTTTCAGCATGACAATGCTCGACCACATGTTGCACGTGTTTGTCAAGACTTTTTACAGCGTAACAATGTCCAGACATTGCCATGGCCAACCAGGTCACCAGATTTGTCACCAATTGAGCATCTCTGGGACGAACTGGATCGACGCGTGCGCAGTAGGAATCCACCACCCCAAACACTTCCAGGACTTCTTGCAGCACTTCAGCACGAATGGCAGAACAATCCACAGGCTGTGATTGACAACTTGATTGCATCCATGGGTCGTCGGTGCCAAGCAATAACAAGTGTTTGCCACTAACATGGCAATGTCCCCCGCCGTTATGTGATATTTGGCATAATTAATATTATCGCGTTAACAATGTATTACAGTGGTCAAAGTGTCATGGTGACCATGAAAATGAGGTCAGTGTCACCAATGTCGACTGGCGTCTGAGTCTTCCGCCATTAAAACCTGTCACCAAATATGAACATTAGGTGCACGTTAACAATGTATTAGAAATTGGTCAAAGTGTCGTAGTGACCTTGAAAATGATGTCATGGTCACCAATGTCGATTGGCTTCTGAGTCTTCCTCCATTGAAAGATTTCACCAAATATGAACACTCTAGGTGCTAAGCTTCACAAGATATCGCGTAAACAAAAATACGGACGGACGTAGTGTCGTGGTGACCTTGAAAATGACGTCAAGGTCACCAAAGTCGACTGGCGTCTGAGTCTTCCTTCATTGAAAGCTGTCACCAAATATGAACACTCTAGGTGCTAAGCTTCATGAGTTATCGCGTTAACAAGAATCTGGACGTACTTTGTGTCACGGTGACCTTGAAAATGCCGCTGAATTCATAGTCCCCCGTTCCGCGTTGCGGCGGGGGACAATCAATGCCAATGGTGGCCATACCCGATACTGACATTTGTGCACCACTGTGATGTGTGCATTTCAAGATCATGCTTATTCTGAATAAAATTTACTGAACAGAGATCTTCAAACAGCGTTTTAGTTTTCATTTCAATGTTAAACTTGCATCTGTGGTCTTTATATTGAACTTTGAAAGTCAGTGTCAAGTTTCTTTTTTTGAAGAGTTTATTTGGTCAAAGACTTACATATGAAAATAACAGGGCCTAAATTTTCGAAGATAGTCGTACGTACCATTCATTAACTTTGGCTTATGACTATCTTAGCCCTAAGAGAGCATGGAAATCTAATCCCAGGTTTATAACATGCGATGAGTCCTAATAAAACACAAGTCATAACATCACACAATCATAACATTGTGGTAAAACATTTTCTATTAATTGATTTACTTTACTCATATACAGCCATACACAAACATTTCTATTTACAAATAAATACATGCAGTAAGAAGTTATATTTACCAACCAGGTTGGAGTCATGCATGAATTGGAATACCTAAGCTGTGCAATTGTGATGCCGAGATGCAAAGCGTTGAGGGATTACATTGCACGTACCTAGGTGTTCCAATTCATGCACGCAAACAGCGAGGTTGGTAACTGACTTACCAATCAACTAATAATAATAATTTCAAACAGCAATAAAAACATGTATTAAGCGCATGTTAAAACAATGGAGGTTCTTTTGTTGATACCATTGTTACAATATTATTGCCGCTAAAAGATAAACAAACAGTGCCTTAATGCGTAGGTGACAGAAGCCTGAGCAATTCATGCCACATGTGCAGTACGTGAAATGTACATGCAACTAAACAGAAAGTAAAACCATTGTAAAAATCACCAGATTAAACAAAAAACCCTAAATTTCAAAATGTAAATAAGATGATGTTTACCACAGTACATGTTTAAGATTAAAAGAAAACTATGCATAACTCAATCCTATCATTTAAAATAACTGAATCATTGTGTAATTGAAATGTCTATTTTTTGTCAGCTGGTTTCACTGGCGTAGTGGTTAACTCACTGCATGAGAATCAGCAGGTCACGGTATCGATTCTCAGTTTCAACAAAAGCATTTGTAAATGTCCTCTGTAAAAAATACAAGTTATCTTATGAGTCATCTTCACTATGAGAAACTAAAATTTAATACTTTGTACTGGTTTACAGGTTAGTAAGTTAGTGAGTGAGTGATTTGGGGTTTTACGCCGCTTTCAAGATTATTTCACTTATATCGCAGCTGCTAGTATTGTTGCAGGGAGAAAGCCTCCAACACCATTGTGGCTATGCATTGCGGTGAAACCTGCGAGCATTGGCTGGAACTAACGGACCATGGGTGGTACTGCGCTGAAACTCAGCGTAGCATTACACCCAAACCTGACTGCATGTAGAACAGTTCTCTACTGCAGACAAAGTTGCCGAGCCCCTGGCGGGATTCAAACCACAGACCTCTTGATCCGAAGCCAAACGCGCCAATCTGTGCACTTTCCCGTCCTTGTAAGTAAGTTAGGCAAACACTTGTGCATATGAAACTTAACACCTGAACACATGCCAAAAAACGGTGATCAACTCAGTTACCTTAAGAGAGCAATTGAGTTGAATGGTAGTAACTAACAACATTGAAATAAAAGTATAAAAACTACTTACCCCCTACCCTACTAACCACTACGTCCCTGTACACCAACCCTCGCTATGCAATACAAGTAAAGAAGTGAGCACAGCACACATACCCCCGCTTCAAACTACAGTCTGGCTTTCTTGAAAGAAAAAAATGTCAAATCTTCTGTAAAGATTAACATTTGAGTGATGTTGGATGAAAGTAAAATGGTAAGTTTCAATGACACATAAAAAATAAGCATGTATAATTTAGGAATTTAGGCAAAATGACTCTTCATAGAGTCACTGTTCATGTAATTTTTCCATGGAAACCACACAAAAATATATACAGATCTCACCCTAAAACTTTCACAAATAGGTTTTACCCTCAAAAGGCATATCTAGACACATTGATTACCATGTGTAGAAAGTTTGGTGAAGCTAAGATGTATATTTTCAGACAAAGGACCTTGTCATAGTCACTTTGTTAGTCATGTTTCCATGGAAACTGCAAAAAATATAAATCATTTGTTGGTCTTACCCTCAAAATGCACATCTAGGGAACATGGTTGATAAGTGTATAAAGTTTGGTGAAGCTAGCATGAATAGTTAAGGAGATATGCTCCAGACAAAGATTTGTGACAGACGGACAGAATGAACGCTATATACCTCGCTTACGCTGTAAGGTGGGGGGTATAAATATGCAATTAGTCATAATATACCCAGCTCTAGCCAGCTGTCCTTAACCCCCTTGGCGCTTCATAATAATAACGTTAGCGCTATCCCCTTGCCAGATAAGTTGCTGTGACGTCATGAAAAAAATAATACCTTTTCGAAATTCAGCTGTAACTTTTTTGTACGGCAACCCTATCTTGTCAAATTACACAGAAAGTTTAAAATTAAAATTGGCTTTCAACAGATGTAAAATAAATGTAACTACTGGTATGTCGATTGTCGTTGGTGTCAAAATGGAAGTTTGTGTTTTTCCGGTAAATTAGCGAACCACGGAAAAGTATCGCTTTGTTTCATTGCTAGGAAAGAATTCCTTTTCTAACAAATGTTAATCAAATGTTTACTTTTTAAGAGAGGAAATGTCAGTGATCACGTTGGTGTGTTTACTTCTTGTGTGCAACATTTAGGTCCGGCCGTATTGCAAGTTATCTTTTTGTCGACAATTTGTTGAACATTGTTGATCGTGACGTCATTGACAAACAATGCCCATAAATTGTACTATTCGTTGGAATGTTTCGTTCGTTGTCACCACACATGCATGGTGACTGAAATTGCATCCACTTAATGATATGGCTCCAATCTTGAACATGATGTGAAATTTGGCAACATTAAAACGGAAATTAATATTGCCTTCATCAGTCCATAACCGTTAACAGTTTTCGACGAGGAAAAACTGAATCAAAATAACATATTTGCATGTACATAAACATGAGTCTGTAAAGTATGTATACAATGAAATTAAGACATTTTCAAGTATAGACAAGCAGTCAAGAAATCAGAGGCATTCACATAGTATATTTTCCAAATGACATTTTATGTTAATTGTTTTTCTATCCCTCGTATGAAATTCGACAAAATAATTGAGAACGTCTCGCGGCACTTTCAACAGTACGATTTGCCGACATTATTTATGCAAATTCATTATCATTTCTACTCTGAAAAAGCTTTCATATCGAAGCAAGAACACAATTCATAGAATGATTAGCATCTATGACAGATATACTTCACTAAACCATGCATGATCCAAGCGAAATGAGCACAGTCCAATGTGTATTTCATCTAGGCTAACTTCGAGGTAATTTCCTGAAAGTGATCAGTGGTCACCTCATTGAGCTACTGGAAATAAAATGACCGCAAAATTTCAAGTAAATAAATAAAATATAATTTCGAACCAAATTGTATATCAAGTGGACTTAACATTCTAACTTTATTCAGAAGAATATGTCTTCCATTTCAAAATGAGAAAAGCATGTATCCCGAACCCGGCTAACTTGACTGACATTTGTCCATGACCGTATAAGCTCCACCCCCTTCACGAGCTAGCACGATGACATTCGCGCAATAAATATGGTGGGAAACTTGTCTTAGTTTAATATATATTAGTATTATTCTCCTGTGGGTATTTAGCCTAATAGATCGATAACAGCCTTTTCAGTTATCAAGAAATCTGAAATAAACAAACTAAACCTCTTCAATTTTGCTTTATATTAGCCACGCCCCCATCACGGCAAGTTGTCTCCCTTAGACTATGTTTGACGACAACTGCCACAGACTATGCGAGAGTTAGATGTTTTGACAAAAGAATCAAGCTGCTTTTAGCTGAAATATTAATCAAGAGGCAATAAACAGTAACTCACTCACTCACGAGGAAACATCATGGGATATTCCTTTCTGTTTCACAAAACATTTGTTGATAAAAGCAGACAATAAAGTAATTTCCAAATTTCCAAATTTCTAGTTATAAATTAATAGTTATTTCTTAAATATAATAATTAATGATAATCATTTTACTTTAACATGATTTGAAAATATATGGTGATGAAAACTTAAAAAGAACTAATTGAAAACCAGGGTTTTCAAAGCAAAGTTAGGACAGGAGGCTTTCAAGATTAATTCAACTTAAAAAATCAGACCTCAATACAATCATTAGGGATATGGGTAAAGTAAATATATAGACAGTGTATGATTTGATTAAAACTTGATGAAAATCTATGAATGTCTGACAACCAAAATGCCCTTCAACAATGCAATGTCAGATAACAATATTTCTTGCCTCTCAAAACTTAGATATTTTTTTCAAATTTGAATCAATTCACAAAAGGACAAAATGTTTTGGATGTTTACAACTTCACATCATAATTTTTTTCATATGAAATGTTATTATTTAAATCTCTTTTGTGTCTGGTATAATCAAAGTATTAATCAGTTATGAGAAACAAGTATATGTAAATAAGGTGGAAGATAAATACAGGTAAAATATGATAATTTCAAATTTATTCAATAATTGTTTCCAAAACAGAATGAAACATTTTGCGACACAATACTGCTGTTAGAAAGTATGGAGGCATCCCCAGTAAAGACTAGACCTGTGTATCGTGGCCTTAGTGGCAAGACAATATATCCCGATTCCAGTTTTATTGGGCGAGACAATATATCATGGAAGTAGACCTGTGTATCGTGGCCTTAGTGGCAAGACAATATATCCCCATTCCAATTTTATTGGGCGAGACAATATATCATGGAAGTATTGCCAAGGAACCTATGAGACGATTATCATCACGATACAGTGGTTGCGATACAATATGTATCCCGATTCTCTACAGTTTATGAAAGAACTATAGTAGGACATAGAAAAGTGATGTTATTTCTTAGACACCAACCTGTTATAGACATTACATAAAGGGAAATCACAAAATTAGAGAGACTGTGAATTTGCATATAAAATATAAGAAAAATCATATATTTTCTGTTTGTTAAATCACTGTTATCTCTGAAATAGAATAAAATCTTTTTCAGCTTTTGTAGTTATTTGTTTGAAACAAATCATGCTAACAGTATTGTGATATATTGTCTCTTATGGCAAAACATCGATGCATCGTGGACCCTCTCGATAGGAATATCCTGATATATTGTCAGAACATGTTTTGTATCGATGCACTCGTATTGCGTAGTAGACTTTACAAACATCGATACTATCGATGAATCGTTCACCACTAGTAAAGACACGGCAGATCAAGCAGTGGACAGACAGAGAAAGTACACTTTCTCGTGTAAGAACACTTCTACTGAGTGGCTGGTCTGTTGATGTCACAGTAGCAGAGGAATTTCGTCAGGATGTGTTCTTTGGGGAAATCGAATTGTTGTGCCACCCTAGGGTCGACAGCGAGTGACGGACACACTGCACAAGGCTCACCCAGGCATAACACGAATGAAATCTGTTACACGCGGAATGGTGTGGTGGCCAAATATGGATCTTGAATTAGAAGAAAAGGTGAAGACATGTGGGATCTGTCAGCAGTGTCGCCCAGTCCCTCTCGAATCAACACTTCATCCATGGGAATGGCCAGAAAAACCGTAGAGTCGTCTACATTTGGATTACGCAGGCCCGTTCCTTGGATAGATGTTCCTTGTTTGTGTAGATGCTAATTTAAAGGATTAGAAGTTTTTTCAATTAACAGTTCTACATCATCTGTAACCATTGAGTGTCTGAGACGGATGTTTGCTACTCATGGATACCGGAGACTGTACTCACAGATAATGGGACTTGCTTCACTAGTGAGGAGTTTACAGTCTTCATGAAGAAGAATGGCATCCACAAATGTTTGTGTTGCACCATATCATCCAGCTTCCAACGGCTTAGCAGAAAGGTTAGTTCAAACATTCAAGAATTGAGTGAGGAGAATGACAAGGTAGCATCGAAACAAAAGTCTCTCGATTCTTGTTTGAGTATAGAGTCACACCACAAGCTACAACTAGAGTCTCTCCATCTGAGCCACTGTTAAACAGAAGACCTAGGACTCACTTAGACCTACTACACCCTGATGTGAATCGACAAGTGCAACTGAAGCAAGAAATGAAGAAGATTACCCATGATGCTCATGCCAAGTATCGTGATACTTCAAGTTGGTGATCTTGTGTATGTGTTAAATTTTCGCCCTGGCAAAAAATGGTTATCTGGTATTGCTGTAGAGCAAACAGGCCCTGTGTCTTATATAACAGTGCTAATAACTGTGTATATATTCTTCATATTTTCCTACATTTTGCTATGCATATCTTTATCAATGTTCTAAAGTTGTTGAGTAAATTCACAACAGAATCATGTCAATTATCTTATATACAATCACCAAGGGCAATCATCTACCCATATGAATAGTCTTTTATATGCCTCAGTAATTAGCAATGGTTTATTGTCCATCACTTTAGGCAATGGAAATGAAACAATTGCAATATTTATACCTAAGCAAGTATCATCTCAGTCATGCTCTATTTTATATGCTTGAGGGCTTAAAAGCTTACAGCCATGTCAATCCCTTAAATAGGGCCCTCTCCGAAAGGAACGACAGTGGAATCTACGGCGGGGAATGAGAGCGAAGCCCAGAGTGGAGCCCAGAGTGGAATTTACAGTGGGGAATGAGAGTGGAGTTTAGAGTCGGCTGCTAAGTGAGGTATGGGCAGGGGGCAGTCACTTTGCCACCATTTGCTGTCAACTTCACAGCTGACCTGTTTCTTCATACTCATGATGTCATAATGAAATAAATCATCATCTATGACGTCATCATCTTTGTGTGTCTCTGTCCACTCCTGTCTGATCAGATTCTCTCCCCGGAACTGCCAGGTTGGATCCTATAGCATCAAGATAAAACCCTGGGATAAGTCTAGACTGGTGTCAACCTGTGAGACGGTAATGCTTTCGTTCTGCGGGTGGGCATCCTCTATGACACTTACAAAGTCCGGGTGGAAAGCAGATGGTGGTGTTATTCGTCGTAATAGTGACCATGTAAGGTTGAGATGTGAGATTACGGAAAATGTGAGGACTGAACCTGTAGTGGTGAAGTCCGATGTGCAAAGGGTTACAGAGGTGATAACCCCTCTTGTGCCAAATGAATCTCAGTCTGTAATTTTAGGTGATGATTCAGTATCTAGGCCTGACCCCAGTGTTTTGGGGAAATGTCGCAAAATCGCTTTACACCTTCATTACCAGTATTTGAAACAAGTTGTAACCACACCAAGTAAACAACAATTTCTTCAATTTTCGACCTGTCATAGTTTAAATCAGTGCACGAAGCCTTCCACTATATTGTTTATATTTCTAGGTGGGCGGGGCTTTCGCTCCACTGCAAAAATTATTATGTTTAGCAATATCCCTTTGCAACAAAAAATATATGTGGCGATATTCCGAGTTCTAATTTTATTTGCATTCTAGGTAGATGCTTGTCTTCAATATGTCGTGGCTATAGAGCGAGAATGAAGTGAATTTGTGATCGCTATGCATAAAATTGGTTTGTCCTCCATCTTGGATCGCTGCTCTGCGCAGCGCCATTATACAGCCAGTGCCATGGCCTCACTGTAGCGCAAGCGGAACGAGGCCAGGGAACCAGGTTGCTTTTATGACCATTAACACAGGAGGTGTCATCGGGGACACACCCGATTGTCCGGCACCTTTGATCCTTTTCACACCTGTTAAAGACTTGTTTCACTCCCCAATAGTCTGCTGGGCTCTGTAAACATTCTGCCCTATGTAGTTGAGTAACTATATTCACATAACTAAATATTGAACTGTACACTAACTGCTTCACATCAGCTAGATAGGCTACATACAATTCATGTGCAGCTGGAGAGAGTGGCACTAGGGTTAGGCCTACCTGCAATGTTTCACAGAAAGCAATGACACATAACAGCGTGATGCACTAGAGGAAAATCTAACACGAAAACTACGTGATTCATCAGCTACCTAAAGCTAGACAAATTAGTCCTAAAGATGACAGTCTAAGGGGAATTCAAGGGCCAAGACTCGAATCCTGAGGGTATCCGCAGTTGAGACACAGACTCACCGTTTCGACACAGCTAACACCTGCGATCCCTCCACCGACAACGACGAATTTGCTAGTTACATGGTTTGTCATGACTGCTGCATGTCTATTGTGACGAAACGTACATCTTCAAGATCCAATATATATATTTCCTTGTGCCTTGTTAGATTGCCTGGCTTCTAAAAGGTTGTTAGCAGAATACACATATGGGCTACGTCGGACATTTCTAACAATCAAGCACACAGACCGAACAGGCCACGAACTAACGTCTATTTACTATCCTTTCGTCGACCACTACGATTTGTCGGTTTTATCGATTCAATTGACTAGTCGCGCTTATAACTGGACTACCAGCTTAAAATCTATAAATAGAAACTCTACAATGTCTACTCTGTAATGAAAGTCACGGAGCGGCGCTTTAATACTTTAAGGACACCAAATAAAGCCCCTTTACCTTGTAAAGCTGAATTAGAACAGTGAGTTGGCCATGACAGACCACAGATCTAGACCCTCGGATCATTAAAAAAAATAAATTTTAATTAATTTTTTTTTAGAACACCCCCTCAATAGAATTGTTCCTCTGTTAATAGTATATGGAAAGGTCAGACACTCCATTCGCCCCCACCCGCTGTCTTGACCGAATGATACAATAAATACGCACGCAATCAATATAAAATTTATGCAGACATGTTCTCAATGATTTGCCTTTCAACTCACTTTAACAAATAAATCTTTGGGGTTACTTAATGAGGACGGCCGTAAGACGATTTCTACGCCCAACTTAATGCTGATGGGACAAATAAAATGGCCGCCCGTCACTTTGACCCTACGGGATATGTGGCCGCAGCGAGAGATCTCATTGGTTGCAAGACGGATAATTAGAGTTATCTGTTCTTAACTTTGCGTCAATCGAATGAGATCTGGGGGCATATACAATTCGATTCAGCGGGTGTTCTCAGAAAAAGATTTTTAAATTTTAAATTTCTTTTTTTTAATGATCCGAGGGCCTGTGTGACAGACCCCTTGTAATGGTTACACCAAGATACTTATAGGAAGATAAAGATTCCAATTTCTTACCGTTATGAAAACATCTTTCCCGTTTCTATAAGGAACCACCTTTCTGAAAAACAACCTTTGTCTTATTCAAACCAGGGACCTTATATACATATGTATATAAGGTCCCTGTTCAAACTAACCTCAAGGCCATATTATATACAAAACTTCTAAAACATCAATTCGCCTCTGTAACCCTCCTATCATATCGGATGTAAGAGCTATGTCATCAGCAAAAAAGCAGAAGAAATACCTGAATAATATTGGGATGTTACTGGATACGTGGCCCTGAATTTTGTTCTATTCGTTGATGAAAATCGAAAACAGCAAAGGGCTGAGAACACAACCCTGACGGCCGCCACGAGAACATGAGAAAAAAACCTGAACACATTATCAAACTTCACACAAGCCAGATTTATAGATTAACTGTATTGAGGTAACCATCCTAGGGGAGACACCTCTCGATTTTAAGACTGACCATAGCATCAAACGATTAACACTATCAAATGCCTTAGCAAAATCCACAACAAACAATACAGTTTAACCTTGTGCTTACTAAAATACCTCTGAATAATTGACTGTAGAATAAATATATTATCAATTGTGGAATAATCATGGCGAAAACCAGCCTCGTTATGATATTTTATTATAAGTGAATTTTCATTGGTTGGACCACAAGCACGGGAGACATCGATACAGGTCATATACAATATATAACAAGGCAATTCATACAGCCATATCAAGCTCCGATATATGTACTGTAATAAACATACTCATAAAGTGACATCTGTAGGTATCACTTGTAACGTATTCATATATGACCTACCTCCAATTTAAAAGTGGAATTACGTCTATGTCACCTTCTTAATTAGAGCTACGTTACTTCAATTAGTGAAACGCGAGTTTCATGGCGTCATAGCAAGACGGAAGTGCCCAGGTCGAGGTAAAAAGCTTCATTTAATGAAGTGAGTTAATTTGAGAAGGATTAGCCGTCCTGACAGAGGCTATCTTTGCCTATCTTTTTCTATCAGTTTCGACAACTCGGAGAATAGATACAGAGTTGTACACTTGTGGGCAAAAGAAACGCTGGTTATATAAATGTAAGATATTTCAATCCATGGAAGTAAATATGACTGAAACATAGTTACAACATTTCTTTAGAAACAACCTCATAAACATTTTCCTTGTTTTTAAACATTTTAAAGCCCTTTTAATGCTCATTTCGTGACGCCATATATCAAAGATGCATACACGCATTTAAGTCCAAGTGGGTGCATTAGATAGAGAACATCTTTTATTACCTCCACTTGTATTAAAGATTTTATGATCATTTAATTGATTCAATACATCGACACTGTTTGGACGACCATAAAACAAGGAATATCCTTGTAGGTACCCTCTGGCTCATGACTAAATTACGTATTCTTGTTTTGAAACACACGCTTAAATAAATCAAAATCATATCAATATTTCTTACGACAGTCTGTTGGAAAATAGCCAGCATTCATTTTGTCCATGAGTTTACTTCGAAACTGCAACACTTTACTACCGTTTACTACAGGTACTCGATGATACAACTGACCAAATGACACAACACAGAATGAGACCCAGGCCTTTGAAATGAGAGGCCAGCATGGTAACCAATACACCACGTACCACCACGCTCCACGACGTCAAAAACATGTATTAGCGCCAGAAACAATCAACCTCAACAATTGATTAAATTAACTTTAACTTCAGGAAATCCATGGGAGACATGTCCCCAGAATCGATTGAGTACACTCTTCGCCTGGCAGGTGTGACATTAATTCAGTCTTTTATTTTACGAGGAACGTTTTATCGTCGTCCAAATCAGTGAAGAAAATCAAAATTATTATCACAATACCGACAGTCCTGTAATAATATTTGTATATATCTTTTGCAAAGGCTTAACCATGTAAATTGACAGCCAAAAGTCTTGTATAGACACTTATGATTGTCTTTTTTATATTGATCACTGCAGTGAGGCTATTTAAAGTCTTCATCCCACAACGTCATTTGTCTACTAACACCTAAACTGCGACACAAATCTTAAGTATAATCATACATACTAAAACATTATGGAAGCTAGAAACAGACTACCAAGTTTCATAGACCTGCGTACTGTATTAAGAGAGTTTGGCCGAATTGAATTACCCATTCAGAAATGAATGTAGTGCACGGATTGCTCGGATCGTTAACGATTGCACCAAACCTGGTATACGGATTGTGTTTATTGACGCAGCTTGATAAAAACGACACTGCTTAAAGAAGAAAGTGCCAAAATATTACATTTTCGTTTCTAATGTTAAACTCTGCTAAGAGTACTATAAAAACTTTTTTTCTGATACCAGACTACAAAAATGCAACATCTTTCTTTGTTACAACTGTCTTAAGATTACCCCTCTCTATTATTAGTCCATTGGACATACAAATATTGTTAATCCCCCTATTTTTTTTATAAATACGGAAAAAGTAGGTGTGTGACAGAACTGAATATTTCAGATATCAGATTACCCACTTTAAAAAAAATAAAGGAAAAAAATCAATTGCAAAGGGCCCGACCTATTACTTATGATCGAAACGAGACAAAGGCCAGCACAAATTAATGAAACATTATTTTGGAAACTAACTTACATCAGTCCAAAAGATGAATGTAGTGTTTAGTGGATCATGTAAATAATATGTAAGAAAAGAATGTTGGCTTCTTAACATTTATACGGTCATATCCTAATGACCAATGACAATTGAACTCAAGAAAATATAATTTTGGCACTTTAGAGATGCAGATGCTAGTTTAGGTAGGTGATTTCCACATTTAAACGTCATCAAGCCAAATAAAAATATACTCTATGTCACTTAAAATGAGATAACGTATATGTATGAGTTGTCTTGATGTCGTCGATGGTTTTCCAACACCAAACTGCACAATATGATACTCAGATGTATTTAAACTCTCAGAATAATATAGGTACAGCAAAAGTATTTTAAGTGGAAGACCAGATATTGCTACAAAAATACCAGGAACCATTCATTTGATGGCTGTGTACGTGCTGCAAGACAAGCTAAGAGAAAACGTTACTCGAAGGGAACTCTTGCAAATGGATCTGAACGTACAGTTCAGAAAAAAAAGATTTTAAAATCCCACACTGTCACATATCATGGTTTAGAACTGTATCTACAACCAAGTGAATGTATTTTATTGTGAATGCAAGATTTCTTTTATCAAAATACGAACGAATACTTTCATTTCCATTTTGGATACGTTAGAGGATTCACTAATTCGATTGAAAAGATAATATATGTTTATTGAAGCCGGACTTCAAGCGAAAAGATTTATGCTTCATGCACACCCTTCTAATATTCTACGTATAAGGAGGCGTTGAGACCCACACATGGTAGAGTAACTTGGATCTGAGCAATTGTAGGTTTTGTGTGTGGATCTTAAGCAATATGGCTTCTTACATTTTGAATACGGGTAGGGTCTGAAAGCTACGTTTCAGATTGATATAAAGACTGTAGTGATTGTGGCCTTTTTGCAAATAAATGCAAATTTATCAATCAGATCGTTTTTTGACGTCAAAGTGGACCGACACTGATCAAAAACATAACTATGGGATGGAGAATCGATAGTTGAAGTCTTGAACCCCTAACAGCATCTTGTACACCTGTGCTTAAATCCCCGATGCCTCTCCAGGTATCAGGAGAAGTCACTTTAAAGTAACACAGTATGTAGGCTATCATGATTCCATGTAGCTTCAGAGGAGTAGGACATTCGAGGACAGTAAATAATAAATTTTATCTCATTTCGTGCATTTTAAAAGTAATTAACTTATAAATAGTGATTTCTTCATGAACAAATATCTATACATCCCCTGGGAAACCAAATAGACGATAAATTAACCAGATTTTTGTAAACAAATACAAATGTCATCGAAAATTCTCTTTACATTTTCTCTTTCATAATGATATTCAATGAATATTTTAACAACTGATTACATGTCAAATGCATGCAACCTTTGGTGTGAATATTGAATAATCTGTTCTCAAAGTTGGATCATGTTTTGTCATAGCTCAAGTTTTCCGGTGTACGGAATGTTATTGATGATATGATTTACGGGACATGGATTGCTGATCGAGGGTTCGGATTGTGCCTGAATGAATTTGGTTTGTTATCATAATTAAATCCTCATTTTGTGGTTTGAAACGACGGGAAACTATTGAATTCTAAACGGATACATTCCGTTTCGTATGATATAGGTACAACGATTTATCAGTAACTTTATGAATTCGTTTCTTTCTGCCTAAAACATTGCAGTAGCATTTCATCAACTCTTAACCCCCCCACCAATAATAAGCAGCGACCAAGCTCCGGAGTGACTGTATACTAATTAAGGGACACAGAGTATGTTGATGGAGTCAAATATGTTCATTAACTTCAATAACGGTGTTATTTTATCGAAAAATAATGGTTGTTTCACGTGATAAACGAACGTCCTCGCGTACACTCAACCCTGGCACACCTCTCTTTGGAGGATGGTCAGACGGAGTTGTTGTTCTTGGATCTGACGTCACTTTGTCACGTGATCGTATATCACATGATAAGGAATCATATTTTCGCGATACGCCATTTGAGCGAGAGGTAAGAAATTTAACATTTTCACAAGCAAGACAGCAACCTTACCTTATTGAAGATTAAGTAAGTCTGCCAGAATTCGAAACCTTAAATTCCACGTGTGCCTTTCAACGTGTCTCGGTGAATTGTTTAGGGCAACTCTCTTCTCTTTAGAAATGATTGTGCATGAGCTTTTTGTTCTTAGTTCTTAGCAGTTGTCCCACTGCAACGGCTTTACGCTTACAGTATTTAGGTATTTAGTTAAAAGAAAGGATTAATTTTGCAAGGCAATTTTTTCAATTATAGTTGTTTTCGCTCCAATTAATCTTTACCTGACATTTGCAACAATTTTAAGAACTTTCTAGCCCTCAATGTCGTTGACGTTGTTTCGTGGAGAGCTTATTAACTTTTTCTTTCCGTTGTTGGTATGGTTCCTTATCTTGTTAACAAGTCACTCTTGGAAACAGTTGTTCAAATCGCTGGGAAAATTGCTAGTTTCTTTTACAAATTACGGTATCTTTATGAAAAAAGAATTTTGAATATCCCTTAAGTGGTATGTAATGGGGGCCTAAGAGTAATTGAGGGGTCCGGATGACGGGGTCTCTAAAACAACTGTAAAATGCAACCTAGTCCTTCAAAAAAGCCCAAATGGGATTTTTCTTATAGCTGAGATAATTTTCTATACAATGATATATAACGTGAAACCTTTTGAGTATAGTTGCAGACCGATTTATCACCTTGAAAACGTCTAATTTTCAAGTTTGGTTGCAGTCCCCTATAGGCAACTGCAACCAAATTCTTGAAACCATCAAAATACACGTTTTCATAGAACAGAAGAGTCTTGACTAAACATAATTTGGTTGCAGAGAGAAACTAAACTATGATATCGCAAATGTTGGAACTTTACCTGGCTGTTTATTTACATTTCAATGAAACATCGGCAACTAATGTCAAGCAAGCTTCGGACTGTATTCACGCTACCATGGAAAAACTCAATAGGATTTCACCAGAGGCACCAAAATTCATACTCGGCAACTTTAACTCTAGTGATTTAAAGCACGTCCTGCCAACTTTTCACCAGTATGTAAATTGCCCAACAAGATCAAGGAATACCATTGACTTATGCTATGGAAGTGTGAAGGACGCTTACAAATCTATTGCTAAGGCTCCTTTGGGGACATCTGATCATAATACAGTCTACTTAGTGCCATTATATCGTCAGAAACTTACGTAAGAAAAACCTGTTGTAAAATATGTAAAATCTTGGACAAAAGAGTGTATTGATCAATTAAAAGGATGTTTTGATTGTACAAATTGGGATGTATTTGAAAATGATTGTATAAATTTAGATGAGCTCACAAGTTCTGTAACTTATTAGAGTCAATTTAAAAAAAAGTGTAAATTTCATGTCCGGGGTTGTAATAGAAACATTTGAAAAATAATACTTGATTTTTTTTTGTCAAATTGATTGAACCCAATGTCTTCTACCACCGACACTCCATTAATCAACAATATTTTTGTTAATTATAAATTTTAAAGCAGTTTAAGTGTAAAAATGAAGCAAAAGTGACTGTCCCACAGTCAGGATCGAAATTTTTGATGATGAAATGAGGGATAAATAAATTGACTATTTAAATTTTTTTATTCTCTGAGATAAGGAAAAAGACGAACTAATATAAGCAATATCACCAATTCAAAATATATTAAAACTTTTTCAATATTTTGGATATTTTCTTCCTATTTTTGACTGTCCCAAGGGTCTGTGTCAGTTCCGTTACCGTAATGAATTGTATGAGGAAATGATTGCTCCCTTATTTTCAACAAACTACTACCTTCCATTGTGGGCCTCCTTGTTCTTGCCTTGCCAATGTAGGGTAGAATGACTGCACTGAGAGAAGTTTTATTGAGAAATTCAGCTTCAGGTGTGCAGCGTACGTTGTCTAAGAAATTTTAAAGTCAAATCTGTTACCATGGTTTAATCATATGAGCAGCGATGTACTCAAACACAAGTAGATTCTAAACTGACCATTTTCCAGTTTTGACGTTTAGAGTTATCTGCCCTTGACCGCGGGCAACGTCACGCTAAGCGTCAATGGTGAGAAGTAAGGGGGCCCACTTACGGGTGTTGAGAACTTGGCTTTATAGCATAAGAAAGTCGTAGTTCAAAAGGATAAACCAGTATTTAAACTTGTTTAACCATTAATATGAATATTTCAATTCTTTCTCTAACAATTAAAAATCAAATAAGCCATTTATTGTGATAGCGCCTAACCCTACGTAGGCCTACTTATAGGGATATAGTACCGAGGTGGCATTATGTGTAAGCCTACTTGATAAGTCTTTGCCAAAAACAAATTCAAGAAATGATGAACGGCGAAACTGCTATCAAATATTACAAGGTTGCTTTCATTCCGACTGGGTTTAAATTATCTAAATGCGTTAAATTATTTCAAACGATTGAAGACGTTCATAAAATTCCTTGTCGATTTATAAAAATTATCCGAAAAATGCATTCATTGCGCATTTTTTGAACAGATTCGCAACTTATTATCATGCCTTGACTCGTTAGTTTTATAACATTCATTTAGCATGGTTAGCCCTACATTACAGCGGGGAATATTTATCATACATATTTTTTTGTAATTTGTAAGAAGATTGTTTAATTTCAAATCATCCAACACACAGGAAGAAAATTTAGCCATCAAATATTTAAAGTAGAAATACACGTTGCATATTGTTTACGTTGATATTCATATGACTAACATCAATTATTTATTTCACTTATATTATAAAAAGCATTAATTATGCAATCGTTCTGACAAAACATGGATTTAAGTAAATAATTCTATTTCTTCACACGAAAATGCACAACATTGGCAGTCATTGCGGAGAATGGACACGTCGGTATTACAATATGAATATTCCGTTGACCGTTGGTCGGAGTATGATGATTAATACTGAAAACTTATTCTCCAAAATTTGAGATTGTGTTTATTCTTTCAAAATTGCAAACAGCCATTATTTATCCATACTTTGTTATTGTAGCGAAGTGACATACTCCACATCATATCAACACTCGCGGTGAACTGTCGTCATTCGCAAACCATATGATATTATAATTAATCATTATCATTTAAACATATAATTTAATATTTATTAAATTAGTAAGGGTTAATGTTTATTATTATGATTATAATTATGACCGTCGGTCAACAGTTTCACATACGGATTAACTTTCCAGATTTGTGTAGAATTGAAGGTCTTCTTACTGACGGCACTAATGGCTGAATATTGCAAAAGTTTTACTTTTGCAAACATTTACATTTTATCAACAGGTTAAGACCACGATGATGCATACAACAGGTCTAACTGAAGCATGAAACCAGATTTGCTCTTAGTGAAGCAAGTTTTTTTTATAAAACCCAGGTTTAATCCTTTGCATGTAGACTGAGTCTCACATTTTTTACATTTTTGAAGCAAGTTTGAACTGCGACAGGTTCATCATCACCACTCGGTAACGTTCGGCGTTTAATGTGGAGTGGGCGATTAAAGCTAGTTTAGCCGTATGCTAAACTCCGTGGTAAAACTGTTTCTCTATTAAAGAAACAAAAGTGCCATTGAAACATCCAAATTCTGCATTAAACCACGAAAATGTAAACATGCTAGGGGGTAGATTTACCATTTATCGATGTAAAGCGTGTTAAAATAATTAAAATAAATCATGAAAGTGATTATTTCCAATTTTAATCTCTGATCTCAACTGCGTCAATCGAAGTCCGAATTAAGTAGCATGCAGGTTGTTTTCGGTTATTCCAATGCGGAATATAGTAATGAAATGAAGAATAGTGTTAAACCTTGACAATGTTAAACCCCTTTCATTAATTCGGGCATATGAGTCTTACTTTTTTCTTACTTTTATGATCGTCAAGGGGGAGTACATTACTGTTTGTGTGAATATGGCCAGTATATTTCTTTCATTACCGTGCAAGCAAAATCTACAATCGATTTGAATATTCTGAAGATTATTATGAAGATTGCAGAATTTTTTCTTTTATAAAAATCCAGAATTTTCTTTCTCATAGCATTGAGTTAAGCGATTGTTATAAAAGGCCGAATCTTTTCTAAAAGCGTTCAATGCACTTGATAGTCGAATAAGTTAATATTTTTTCTATCCAGATTAAACGTGTTTGTAAAATAATAAAAGCTCGTTCAAATGAAAAATATTAAATGAAAGCTTGAAAATCACATCTGTAACGTAAGAAAATATATGGTTGCCGCTTTCGAAGTAGGCATGTACCCATGCCCCTTAAATTTACAAGTTGTGAGGTTCTGCTCTTGATTTTTTACCCAATGCAAAAGATCAGATATGTAGTTAACTGCGCAAATTGCAGAGTTTTGTTGTGCCCCTTATTTTACTTTCAGCCTTTAATTTAAGTTTAAAAATTTGGAGAAGCCGAATTTTTATTCTGGTCGGATCGTTTTCTTTATCCTTATACACGTTTCAATATTGGTCTGATTATTGAAAGTTTAACACAAAACCACACCTTGTCTTCTAAAAAATTATTATTTAATGTTTTTTTGCACCAGTAGTTTAATTAAAAATGATACATGTACCAAGTCTTATGTCAGTACCACTCTAAAAAACAGTTAACCATTTAATAATTATTATGAACATATTCGCCTTCATTGATTTTTTCATGTTAACTTATACGGTTTTCAATCATTTGTGACCTTCCATAGTTCGAGGGGATGAAAGATAAGATCTAGGCGAGCATTGAAAGTAGACCAAAACAACGTTCAACTGAACGTAAGCTTGGACAGCTTGCCCGCGGTCACGTGACTTTTCAAAGGGACGTCACTCTAAACCGACTCGTTTCACGAAACTGGAAAATGGTCAATTAATGCTCTATAAGGCACGATTTGAATGTGGTATGGCTTTGGTTGGAAATGGGAGTAATCATTGTTTCAACATTGATTCAAACAAAATGTCAAATCTGTTACTGTCATTACTGTTACTGTTCAAACTGGTAACAGATTTGACATAAATTGTAAACAGTTCTGACATCTCACTGTGAATCATGTTACGTAAAGCTGACTGGATATATAAATAGTTTTTGTCTTAAACTTAGACCTCCCCTTGATATTTTTAAAAGTGATTTCAAATATTTAAAGGTTAACTTTTGTAAAACAATTGGAGCATCGGACGACACAAACTTTTAGGTAACACTTTTGACGTAATGAAGTAACAGTTTTGACATTTGTTTACATTTCCTCCACTTATTTATCTTCATTAAAGAATCAAGTTGTTTTGTTCTTATCTTGTAAAAATATCCAGTTTCAACTATTCATCTGTTTTTAAAACTCACAATAAACATATATTTTCACCATTCATAGATTTTTCGACATTGGGTAACAGATTTGACATAAGTGGTAACAGTTCTGACATTGCAATGCTTATTACTCTTATTACAGCTGAATTCATCATGAAATATCTCCCTCTTTTTGTATCTTCCTCTAAATTATAAGAATTATGTTTATATATATATTTAAGTAAAACTTTTGCATAACAATGGAGATATTTATTTTTGGTAACACTTTTGACATTATGTAGTAACAGTTTTGACATAATCAAAAACGTGTTTACATAATTGTCTTAAATTCAAGTTTTATCAACTTTTTCTTCTTCTATGTATGTCATTTCCATATATTTTACTGCTGACAGGACTCCTTAGTTTCAATTGTTATCATTGTGTATAGATTTTCTGAAAGTGGCAACAGGTTGGACATTTAAATGGTTATTTTACAACTGAAGGTGTATTTTCAATTATGATCTAGTTTGTTTGACTTACATTTCATCCTTAATTTCTTCTAAGTATTTTACATGCTCTAAATTTTACTCTTTTGTAAAAATTGTTGGTTCATTGATGAAAATCTATTTCTGACATTAATACTTTTGACAGATTTGACTTTTTGTTTAGTTCAGATGTAGAACAGGATCTGCATTCAAATGAGAGCTTGGTCAATAGTGATGAGAGAGCTAACTATTTTAGGGGTATTCTGAACACCTTTGAAGCTTGCAAGAGCTTTTGGACCTCAACAATCCATGCAACCCGAGGGTGAAATGATTGCCCTAGAAAGCAACTATGAAGTATATTGTGACAGTCTTGATATCTTTCCACAGGAAGATATTTGTGATTCTCCATTCTTCAAAACAAACGTTGGTCATCTTCAGCTCCTGATGATACTCACTTCTAACCTGATAAGAGAACTGCTTCTTCAGCTCCTTATTTTACTCACCTGTCACCTGATATGATAACTGCTTCTTAAGCACCTGATGATACTCTTTTGTCACCTGATATGACAACTGCCTCTTTAGCCCCTTATGAACACTTCTAATTCAAATTTGATTCAAATTTTTGTCAAGATACCTGAGACCACTAACTAATAAAATCAATCATAGTCAAAGAACTTAATATTTTATTGGTTTTCCTGAAGTAACAAAACTGTTTCGTGCTTGATTTCTTTAAAAGGTTTTGTTTTGCTAGTTGCAAGTTCAAAAGTGTTTCTTGAGATCAACGCGTTTTCAAAATTAACATCGTTTTTTATTACAGTATTTCAAGTGTTAAGGTTTCTTTTTAGAATGTTGTATGTTTTATGACAAATATGTTTTTCTCAATCGTAATATATGTTTTGGAAGCGTTTAATCATTATTTTTCAGACAAAGGTAACAGTTCTGACAGATAGCTGATGTCAAATCTGTTACCGATTTAATATTTCAATCTTGATTGAAAAGATTTAATTGACAGTCGTATTAGAGGTAACTTTCAATACCAAGGATATATGCCATGATCAAGCAAATCACTACAGTGATAATTTGAAGAAAATAAAACCAACCTTTTTCATTTATGTCAATACTGTTACCGGATGTGTCATTTCTGTTACTGGAAACATTTTTACTTGCCAACAAGTCTTGTTTTATTTATGTAAAAACATGTAGAAAGAGTTTATGGTGATATAATTCCAAAAGATAAATGGCAAAGTGTTATCAGAATATATTTTAAGGGTTTTCTATGTAACTTTTCAGGCATCAACAAAATAAACTTTCCATTCTGTTACCGCCACTGTCCAAACTGTTACTGTCAAATGTCACTACTTTTATTTGCTAAAAACTATGATTGCGTTATCAAACACATGTTAATTGCAATTATTTTGAAATGGTGTTGATAAGCATGGTTAGGCAAAATGAATATGAAGAGTAAACAATTATCATGCAGCAATTAATAAATATATAACAAATGTTAAACCTCTGTTAAGTGTCCTTTAATGAGTTCAGATACTGTTCAATTATTTTATTAAATATTTTGTAAACTTTTACCATTCATAAAGGCACTTAATCATTAAACGTGTGTATTTCCTCCTACAAGTCGTATAAATGAACAAAAATTTTAAAAATTTATTATTAAAAATCGTTTTATAATATTGGTAACAGAACTGACAGATGACCGCCAATTAGCGCATTTATTGTTAATTGCACGTTAATTAGGCTAGGTTAAGCGTGCATATTTCACATATGTAAAATTACACATTTTTCTTTAACTTTTTTGCAAATGAACCTCAAAATTAACAACAAAAATGTTTTGGGTTTTCGCTACTTGAAAATAACACTATTTTTGAAATTGACTCATTATATAAATTTTTGTGTAGACAATATTGTACCTCTCAAATGTGTTAAATTATTTCCAAACAACAAGCCATGGGTTACTAAAGAGTTTAAATCAGTGTTGTATGAAAAGAGAAGGGCCTTTTGTGTTGGAGATAAAATTAAGGTTAAAGAGATTCAGAAAGAAATAGTTGCTTTAACAAGAAAATGTAAAGATGAATATAAAACAAAGATTGAAAGACAATTTTCTGTTAACAATTTGAGGAATGCTTGGAATGGCATCAAGACTATCATTGGATCAAACAGCAGACCTAACAAGTTACAATCAAATGATGACTTAGTATTTGCAAATGAGTTAAACTGATTTTACTCTAGATTTGATAGTTGTAATTTTTCAGAAGAAAGAAACAAAGTACTTGAATCCCTTCCCCCATGTGAGGTGTTAGATATTTCTAAAGATGATGTGATAACGTCTTTTGCTAAGATAAATTCACATAAAGCCTGTGGACCTGACAATTTGCTAGGTGTAGTTCTAAAAGAGTGCAGAGTGCAACTGGCTGGTATTTTCCAAAAGCTTTTTCAATTATCATTAAATTTCCATCATGTTCCCATTCTTTGGAAAACATCAAAAATTATCCCATTACCAAAAAAGAAAAACCCCTCTGTCAATAATGATTACAGACCAGTAGCTCTCACCTCTGTTGCTATGAAATGTTTAGAACGAATTGTTAAGAATTTCTTGTTAAAGGATGTGATTGACGTTTTAGACCCCTATCAATTTGCATATAGAGCACGGCGTGGAGTAGATGATGCAACAATAACTCTGCTTAATAACATCTATAAACACTTGGAAAATTATAGTTCTTATGTCCGAATAATGTTTGTTGACTTCTCCTCTGCTTTTAATACGATTCAGCCACATCTGTTACTTGATAAACTTTGTCATATGAATGTTAACTCAAATATCATTAGATGGATACATTCTTTCCTTGTTAGCAGACAGCAATTTGTACAAGTCAATAATGTTAAATCTTCAACTTTATGTACATCTACTGGTGCTCCACAGGGTTGTGTTGTTTCGCCAATTTTGTTCATTTTGTACACAAATGATTGTGTCTCAAATGCTGATTCGTGTTTTACCATCAAATTTGCTGACGACGCTGCAGTTGTAGGCCTAATTAGAGAGTCAGAACTTGCCTATAGATCCGAGCTATCAAGATTTGTGGATTGGTGTAAATCTAATTTTTTATATTTGAACGTTCAAAAAACTAAAGAAATGATAATTGATTTTAGGAGAACTAAGTCAACATTAGAATCTGTGTGTATTGATGGCAATGAAATAGAAAGAGTAAATGAATATAAATACTTAGGTACTATCATTGATTCTAAACTCTCTTGGAATGAGAATACTGAGAAAATATATAAGAAAGGACAACAACGTTTACATTTCTTGTGGAAACTAAAATACTTTAAAATAGATCAAATCATCTTGATGTTGTTTTACAGAACCTTCATTCAAAGTGTCCTTACATTTAACTTTTTAAGTTGGTTTGGGAACCTGTTTGTTCAAAAAAGAAACAAATTGATAAAAATCGTGAATACCGCATCTAAGATTATTGGGCTTCCTATTGAAACGATCAGCAGTTTTTATGAGAAGCAGTTATCGAAAAAAGGAAACAAAATTTTGGGAGATTCTTCCCATCCACTTTTATTAGAATATACAACATTACCTTCTGGACATAGGCTGCGTATGCCGACTTTTCGAACAAACAGGTTCCGCCAATCATTCATTCCCTGCAGCATTAGAGAAATAAATTCTGCCTAATGTTGCATCATGTTTTTCATGTAAATTAAGTAAATTATCTGTCTATCTTAACTGTTTTGACATGAATTTTTTTAATATTATGTTATTATTTGTCTTCATTCTGGAGAATTGTAATTATACAAAACAAATTTCCCTTTTGGGACAATAAAGATTATCTTATCTTATCTTATCTTGCTCAAAGCTACTGAGTCCGGTTTTTGATCATGTCGTGTCCCTCTTCGCTGTCGTTTCTGAAAAAGTGGATGGGAAATTTCTACTAACCTTGTTGAATCTAACATTCTCTATAGTTTATCATGTCTTGACAAGTATTTATGACATTCCTTGACCGAATTATTCCTAAATTGCCATTTGTTTTTACAACGTGGCCCCGAGACGAATTCGAATTGTTGTCAAATCTCAACACTATTCTCATTGGCTGTAACAGATGCCTCTGATAGCAAACTAATTTTGATAGAAAATAAACATCATCAAGTAAGTTTAATGACTAGTTTCTATCTAAAAACCGATCAAAATCAATCATGTATAAGTAAAAACGAACGACAAAATTTTATTGAAAATGTCTGATACTGAATTAGCCAATTGAAAGACATGTTACTTAGCGCATGGTATTACGTCACACGTTGTGTCAAAGGGAACATGTCAAACTGAAACTGTTGATTTGGTCGTTTTCTCGTCAATTTAGGTAAATTTGAAGTCTCCTGCAACCAAATTGATCTGATAACCTTTTCCAAAAAAAATTTTAGTATCTGCAACCAAATTATTATTAGCTAAGACATGAAAAATGATGAATATTTGACAAAAAATAATTTGGTTGCAGTTGCCTATAAGGGACTGCAACCAAACTCGAAAATTACTCAATTTCATGATGATTTTTCACTTTGCAACCAAATTCCAGGATTCCTAATAATACAGTATGGTACAGTAAATTATTTCAGCTTTCAGAATATCTTCATCTGAACTATTTTCAAGGACTGGGTAGCATTTTATAGACGTTTTAGATACCCCGTCATTCGGACCCCTCAATTACTCTTAATTAGGCCGGAATGGGTTTTAGTTGAATAGTCCTAGGAAGACTTTAAAGGCAGTCGAACCAATAAACAAAATAAATGAAAAATTTATGTATCTTTGCATGATGAAAGCTTAATAATGTATACTTCAAGATTCAAAAATAAAAAGTTCATGTCACAGAACTCCTTTTTCAGAGAAATGATCATTTTAACGAATTATGATAAAAAATTGGGAAATGTCCAAATTTGCTAAGTTATTCTTAAAAACAAAATAAAACATTCAGAGTTGAGTTTATTTTTTTCAAATATATGGAATAATATTGTAAAAGAAAATTGGCCTCCTGTTTATCTGATGTTTCTTTTATAACTTCACTGCAAATATTAAGATACCGTTTCAATAATGATCTCTACAAAAATACCTTCAAAAGACGTATCAAACAATAAAATTAAATTAAGATTTATTCAAATATGTTTTAAATACAAGGACACATATTGCAAAGAAATAATTTGAAAGAAAAAAGATATGTCAGGGATCTACTTTCCTGGTTATTTGAAGCTGAAGTTAATTACTGATGAAAAAAAATAAGGGGAGGTAACTCTTCGTTACCCATGAATGATAATTAATAAGATAAGAGTTAACACATTTTCTCTTATTTCAAAGTCTTTCATGGAATTCTAAGGTCAGTGTTATGAAATGTTTGAAGTGTCAAAACATTAACGACCTTTTGGACAAATTATATGTGAACAAGGTATCCGTATACAAAATCTTTATTAAAGGATTTTAAAACCCCACTTAGAAACTATTGTGGTCAGATACGTGATGTTTCAATCATACAACACATCTTACGACATCGCCCAGATAAAAAATTTGTCCCTCGTGGTAATCTTGCAATGTCACGCTTTCCGAGCGAAAGCCGAAAACAACCGAACATTAATGAGCGCACGTACTAGTGACGTAATAGTGGCCCGACGAACCCGGAAGTGTGCAGTTGTTGACATGTAAACGTAGGGAGAGTTTTTCGGCGTGAGTTTATAAAGCCGAATTTTGATGTAACTGTCATTAGAAATAAACATATAATGCTACATATGCTATCAAAAACTAATTATGAACTTATTCGACAAAAAACTTTATTCTATTCGATACATTATTTTCCCATTTTATAATCAATATTCCGGGCCATTACCCGACCACGTGCGAGTGAAATCGTATTTGAATCAGCATTTCATTTCATGTAGCCCGAAACTTGGGTTATGGGTTTATATTGACGAAACGTCCGACTGTCTAACTAACAGTTTTTGACGAAATATCTTTATGAATTTTTTCTTATGACAAATGGATTTTATTATGTTATTATTGTTGAAACTGCGATCGTTTACTGTAAGGGGGGTCCCAGTAACTGTCTCTAAATACGGCCATTAGGTGGATAGTTTATAAGCTAATATCATCAATCAATTCTTATCTTTTTTTGTTGTCCAAGTTTGCAGAATCAGACAGCGAAGCTGAATGAATTTTTTCTCTCCATATTTATAGTATATCTAGTAGCAAAGATAAAACTAGGCAATGGACAGCAAACGGAATATTGATAGAAAAATATTACACATAGGGAAAATATGTTTGACATTTATCATGTAAGTTTGTTTGATTTGTAAATTTGTTTTAAATGATGATTATGTTAGCAGACACATTCAATATGCCTGTCTATTGCTACATCTACAAAATCATCTGCTTTCTGTGATTTAAGTTTTGCAAAAAATTTAAGATATTTCTGTTTTCATGTCAGAAGACTAACAATTAATCAGGCAATAATAATTGCAGGTCCAAAAAGTGGAAGTTATGTCCAGGTAATTTCCATGTTGAATTAAAATATTTTTTAAATATTTTTAAATATTTTACAAAACAAATCACTTCAATAACACCCCCACCTCCCCCAAAAAAAAATATAAGAGATTTTTTCCCCTATTACTCTCTTCATACAAGAAAGCCAAATCAATGCAAATTTTATTTTTTTAACAACAGAAATGATACTGTTACGGGCAGATTTTCCTTACACTGATTTTGGTGCTTCTCCTACTTATCATATTTCAATTAAGATAGTGTTTTTATATTAACAAGAGAGTTCTTGCATGAGAAGTTATTTTTGAATTGATGTTTTCTGATTAAATTACACATGCAATATGCCAGAAATGTACATATGTGTAAGTGTTTAGTTAAATATTCTCAGAAATTTTATCATAAATAAATTAAGGTGAGTATCAGAAATTCAGAATAATAAACTTAATTTGAGAAGAATGCCTGCATGAATTTAAGTATGTTGCATACATGTTTTCTGATAACTAAGTATTCCCAAAATCATTGTAATCTAATGATAGATATTTACTTTGTTATTTTCATTCACCTTCCAACAATCAATTATCATTTGTAAAATTCCCATAAGGGGTATATATCTACATCATGATATTGAAAAAAAACAAAAAGGGGATTACTCTCTGTATTCTAAAGAGAATTCAACACTTATATTTGCTAATTATCTCTTTAAATTCATGTGATCAACATTGTTTATGTATATTTGTGACATAAACATTTCCATTTCCATAATTTCATTATTAAAGCCGGTCATAAAAGATATAGCTAGGCCTATATTGAAAAAAATATGGGAACCATGTAGGAGGTGTTTAAACTTTAATTTTAATTCAGTTACTCAAATAATTCTGATTATAGACGTGTAACCGTGCTGTGGTAAAATACTGAAAATACATTACATTAAGTAAACTAAAAACACTCAAGTTCTTTTAAACATTATAAAGTCGAGTTATGATGTGTACAAATTACTTGACACACACCACGTAATGTTTTGACTCTGTTAAGAAAGCAGACAGTAACAATAACTTCAGATATGATATAGGTCGCTGTTCCTTTGTGCACCCCTTTTAACGCAAGCTCCAAATACCGTTGGCTTGTTATATACCGTGCTCAGTCGATACATGGAGCTTGGTAACCGGAACTTGAAGTTATTGGAGGGAGGGTATAGTAACAGCATGTAAACAATAACGACTTGCGATTCCCCGACAGTTTATTATTGTATCCTCTATGAAGATAAGTTGACAGCTCTTTCAAAATTTATTTTTACAATTAAGCAATTAAACGAGACAGTTAGGCGCATAAAGCTGAAAACACATGCGACATTTTTTAGAAATCATGCGAGAATGCGGTCGCGCCATTAATCTGAAACACTGCCTAGAATTTTGTAACTAGGCCTATAGGAAATATGTACATTCATTTTATTGTATTTATTGAAGAAAATAGAGATCTACCTTCAACCAAATAAGGAAATAAAAAAATATAAACCCAACGACAAAGGCACAACGAATTTTAAACTTCGAAATGACGAACCATAGCCATAGGCCTACAGTAGTGTATAGCTTCGTATCCAAAATAAATTTTAATATTTTTAAATATCGAAAAAAAAATAAAAAACGATCTTTTTACTTCGTCCGACATTGATTTAATATCTTTGACGTATAGTTTGGGGAGAAACATATCACAAGTGTCGGAATATACCAACCAAAAGCATGTTTTTGAACTGCTTGACATATCGGCATACTGCAGTTCTTCACGCCTGGGCGAGAGTGACGGGCCACTATTACGTCACGTTACGGAAGGTGCCGAAAGCTGCCGATCTTTTTGCATATCGGCCAGCCGGATTCGCAAAGCGGCGCACAAGTGTCAGCGCGGGTTTGCAAAATTTACGTAAAAACATGCAGGCTTGCATTTACCTTTGAAATCTAGCACAATAGTGAAACTAAATAACACAAAATAGGGTTTTAAAATCCTTACAACGGTTTTCTACATGTATTCATGAAATATTTTAGTTTTTCAAGCTGCGTGTGGGTATCCTGGGGATATGGATGAATAATCCAGATAGAGGTATTTTTAGGTAGATTGTAAAACAATCGTCACTATATATAAAAAGTCAACCTCAAACCTTCCTCGCAAAAAGATCTATTTATAGAACATCGCACTGCAAGTTGGTGGAGCTAATACGATGAGGAATAGGCCTCTTCGGGAAGCTTGCGGTGTTTACGTTCATATGTAAGTCATAGTCTTGAGTAGATGGAAAATATTATTCGCAACTTTTATTTATTATCTCCAGGAAAATATAGTATTATCATTTTGGTTTACTTCAAGAACCGAGCGACCACGGACATATTTTCAATTTCTGTTTTTACTTTTGACTGCGGTCAAGTAGACTTTACCGAGGTAATTATTTTCGCTTCATCGGTAAATGTTTTTGTGAATTATATGTTCTATATATGTTTTCCCACAATTCGACTGTATTAATGATTGGATTTTACCGCTCATATGATTAATTTGCAAAATGAATGCAAACTTAAATGTAAAACTTCTGCAAGGCATTCCGGATATTTTTATGCCCACTTTGACTGTTTTGAATTACTTAAAACTCTCCCTGGAACTATTCCAAAAGTTCGTTTATAAATTCTCTTCCTATTCTTTATTATGTATTTCTATTTATTGTTTGAGATGACAATGCAGCAGCTTATTCACAGTTTTTCTTGCGAAAAAGCTATTCAAATTCAGATTTTACTGAGCGGAAACAGCTAATGTTTACGGCCTAATGAAGGCTACTTAATATACCATTCCAATGTTTCTACTTGTTACATCAATTTCAAGATGGAAAAAATATCTTTCAGTTTAAAAAAGTTCAGGCACTATTCATATCTTATGATAAAATTCGAGGACTTGCCATGCACGGTCCTTTTTCCACACTTTGTTTGTCAATTACGTCACCGCTACAATGTTCAACAAAGTGATTGCAAAGGATAACTTGTATTATTATGTGATCTTTTTTTTCCGGCAATCCGATTGGTCGAGAAGCGGTGACGTGTCAGTCGACAGAAAAGCATATTGACTTCACTCCGAGTCCGACCAAAAGTGATATTGACTTGAAACAGACATAATGACGTCAAACCGTTGTTACATGACGTCATGCCATTGTTATCGTGACGTCATTTGACCGTCATGTTGAACAATTGATCCAAAATGCAGTTCATAACTGTAGTTTTTTCTTTCCTTTTCGTATATATATATCGAAACATAATAAAACAATTATGGACTGGTGAATTCGGTCAATACCTGTTTTTATAGACCCGAGGAAAGCAATGTTGACCTCGGACTTCGTCCTCTGTCAATATTGCTTTCCTCGGGTCTATAAAAACAGGTATTGACCTCATCACCAGTCTATAATTGTATATTATTTCATCAACAATCAGTTGTATGCGGAATGTAAACACATACATGTTATAACTGACATTATTACTCGACCGTGTAAGATACTGCAGTGTAATATTTATACGGCGATATTAAACTAGTGTAATACCGCTGCACGTATGACGTCATAATATTGTCTGGTTGTGACGTCACAATGATAGCACCGCCGTCACAATGACGGCCAAGTCGCGGAAATGTTTCTTTCAGTACACTTTCGGCAATCATGCTTGATTACTAGGGTCAAGTACTAAACAGAATACTAAACTTCCTTCCATTTAATACTATTTTTATTAAACTCGTTAATGATTTGGTATCAAACTCGCTTTCGCTCGTTTTATACTTTATCATTAACTCATTTAATAAAAATATTATTAAATGGAAGGTCGTTTAGTATCCTCTATTTTTCTCTTTTTCAAAATAATAATATTGAAGTACATTTGGGAAAACAACGGAATACATTTTCACGTTCATTGAACTTTTGCGTCGAAACATCTCTGCTGTATATGATCAATGAATATTCATTTAATTCATAAAATCTATGACCAAAAGGTACATTGGTCGAATGATATACAACTCAGCATTCCAAAGATAAGATTTCATTAATTTCCGAATATCGATAATGTATCAGTGCCATGTTTTCGACAACTTCTACCTATAACTTGAGTTTAATCAAAATGTTAGCGGCACTGTTTCGGATGCGCGAAAAGATGCGCACTGACAAAGGTTAGGAACGTCTTTAAAACACAACATGAAGCTTGGTTGGAGACGATCACTTTTACTTCCATTAGTCTTTGAGTGCGGTCATAGGGAGTAATCATTTCTCAACATATCCCTTTCTTTAGAAAGAACACATCCATCAGTTGACTAAGCAAACACATTAACATTAATGATATAAAATGGTAATCTTCAACTTATCGAAACATTTATGGATTTAGAAAATAAAGTCTCTCATATCATCCTCTCCTGAGAACAATAAAGCTGAACAGCATTTAAGTTTTGTCCTTATTTGTAGAAAGGGACTTTAACTTTAAATTAACAGTCTCTAACTATTTCTGAATGATAAACACTTTAAAATCTTCGTCCTTCTTTAAGACACAAAGTCCCTTTATCGGGTAGGTGGTCTCACAACCCTTCCCCGACTCGTTCTGACCTCATAACCAGGTGCAACGTCAGGCACAGAAGTATCTTTCATCATAGTTCTGTTCCGATCAGTCACAGGACTGTTCACAGGAGTTTTTTCAGGAACATTCTCAAGAGTGTTGACATTTGACTGAATCTTCGCCGTCATGTCATCATGTGTCTGCTCTTCTAATAGCAAATCTTTTGTCTCAGGTGGAGCTTCCTGAGATTTTTCGTAGATGGCGTCGATTTCTCCGAAGACATCTTCCATTTTCTGTACGGATGTCATATGAGCTTACATTCACTTGATGTTGAACAACAGCTTTCTCCCACTTTTTCTTTTCATTATGGAAAGGTCTTACCCTCACTACATCCCCTTCTCTCAGTTCTGCAAGTTCATATGCACTGCGATTGTAGTAGTGAGCCTGTTTAGACCGCTTGTCCGAAAGTGCAGAAGAGACATTTTCAATAGTCTTAGGTTGCAGTAGACTACTTGAATTCGGTAACTTTGTTCTGTTTCTCTGTCCAAACAATCTTTGAACTGGGGAGCTGCCAATGCCGTCAATGGGAACATTTCTCAAATCCAATAAAGCCAAGAATGGGTCAGATTGTGCATGCTTGGACTTACTCATTTTCACAATTTTTACAGCACTTTCCACTTTTCCATTCGACTGTGGGTACCTGGGTGATGAAGGAACGTGTTCAAACTCATACTCTGATGCAAAAGAATGGAAAGCTTCAGAGTTAAAGTGAGGTCCATTGTCTGACACAATTTTATCAGGAAGTCCATGTCTTGCCGGCAATGTGGGACTTTAACTTTTGGATAATTTCAGGTGCCCTTTTGTCATGAAGTCTGTCAACCTAAAAAAAAGTCTGAATAGTGGTCAACCGTGATAAAAAAATCTTTTTGATCAAACTCAAAGAGATCACATCCTAATTTGGACCATGGACGGCTAGGTACCTCATGACTGATCAGTGGTTCACGTCTTTGATCCTTTTGCAGTGTATTGCAAGTATCATACTTGCTGATGAAGTCTGTCAGGTCGGCAGCCATATTGGGCCAATACACAGATTCCTTAGCTCTTCTGATAGAACCCTGTATTCCCAAGTGACTGTAGTGGATTCTATCCATGATATCAGGGCGGATATTGACTGGTACAACCACACGTTCACCCTTGAACACTATGCCGTTTTGAACTGACGGTTCATCTCGAAAAGGGAAAAATACTTTTGCACACCATGGTACGTCTGCTGATGATGTAGACCACCCATTCAGAATCAGATCCTTCAGAATCATCATTGGTTTGTATAGTTGTATAGTTGCTTTCTGCAACGGGTCAATTTGTTGCTCAGAGATTGGAAGATATTCAACCATGTTGATGGATTCAACTTCAAGCGCTGTCTGACATGGAATATCAACAGCAAACACATCTCTTTCATCAGTCTCAATATGTTTCGCATATGGAACATATGCTCTACTCAGAGTGTCAGCAAAGAACATTTGAGATCCCTTCTTGTAAATGACTTCAAACTCGTACTTTTGAAGTCGTAACATCATCCGCTGAAGACGTTTTGGTGCACTCAATAGACTTTTCCTCAGTTTTGATTCTAGAGGTTTGTGGTCAGATATGAGAGCAAATATGTCTGTGTGTAAATTAATCAAAATATGGTTACTCACAAACTGCTATTTTAAAGAATTTGTTTTCTATTAATATCATGATTTAAGGAATATATAGGGTTTCCGGTAAATTGATTTTCCTCTAATACAAAGGCTGTTGAGCTACAGAGCCCATGACTCTATTTTTGTTGGTCATTCAGATATGAGTTAAAGAGTTAAGTGGTTACATATCTCATACGATTAAGAATCTTGGTTACATTTGCTATAGCGATGGATTTTCTCTCATTATTGTAACCATGCCAGGCTCCTCTCTATTACTATGGTATGCTATATCACCTGGATGTTTGTACTTTCAGCTAAGAGTCGGTCAACACAGAGAAAATGCAAGTTCTTCTTTTTATGCTGTTGGTAGCTGGGACATTTGCCAAGCCACAGTTAGTCAGCTGGTTTGAAATGAAAGTGGCTCACAAGGTGAAGGATGTGGAACTTCAGAAAGAAAACACAGCAGCGTCTGCTAAACTTGCCCGTGTCTCTTTCGAACCCTATCAGGAATTTCAACAGTTCAAGACCAAACACGGTACATTACAATAAATGGTGTTTAAAAGCTTATTAATTATCTGAGGTCAAATGGCCTGTCTTCCAGGTTTGTAATGTGTTCATGTTTTTTACTTCTATTCCAGAATGAGAACCTCCAAAGCTGGGGTTTTTTTTAGAACAGAACCCCCCTGTAAGTGATGTCGCTTTAATGATATTGATAACATCAAAACTTGATTTTATTCTTTTTTATCTATTGGGCTCTCAATTCTTTTTTTTTTCTCTTATGAAGAAGTTACAAAGATTTGAAAAAGATTTTGCTTCAGTCAAAGATGAAGGTCACAGTAAGGTCATTACTTAAGAATGGTTTTGCCAAAATGCTTTTTAAATTTTGTTAAACACTTTTGAGCATTACTTGTTATGCCCATTGAAAAAAGATCGCTTAACCCTCAAGTTGCTGAATATAATTTTGACCAGTTTTGCCCCCGTGGCTGAATTTCCAAGCACTCACCTCGCTACTGTAAATGCATAATTAGCACCAGTGGCTGAATTTTCCATTGCCGTATTGCCTATATTTGGTTTGTTTATGTGGCGAATTACGAATGTAAGTATCGTATATAAAACTAGCCGGCGAAAACCGTATTACAAATGGATGATACTTACCTGGCACTTTGAATGAAATTTATATCACCTCTAGAACGGTTTCCATAACCAAAGTAAACTTGTTTTTAATTCGAGCGCCGTAACTCCATAAATTCTGAGAGCCCATGCGCAAAATCAATACGAAACTGAAGTTGAAAAATTCCTTTGGACATGGATATAAAAATTATTCCAAAAATATATCTAGAACGAATTTTACAGTTATCTAAAAATTGTCTTTATTTCAAACGTTATAAAATCATTTAATTACTGAGTGCACATTGACAAATTATATACGGAAATAAAGCCAATTTATTGTGCTATATTTCACAACAAATTTCATTAGGATACGCCACCCTAAACAAATTATATAAATATCAAAAGCAGGGGGGTGTTAAACCCTGATATTGTTCCGACCCCCAAAGTCATATCACTAAGCTAGTAGCCCTGGGCAAACGCACGCGCTGAGTGCATGCATGCTTCACGGCAACATTCCCATTGAAAAATTCACTAAAAAAAAGCTTTTATATCCAACTTTATAAATCAAGTAATTTGCTTAGTATGTTGGCAAATCTTTTATAAAATTGAAGGCAATTTCTTTTTTTTTACAAAGATATAAAACATAAAAATGTACTAACCTAGGATAAGGAGGTATAACCAACAAAAGGTTTGTGGATATAGCTTGTGAAAACAGACTTTGAGTATCGCCTTACCGCGACATTTGTCGCATCGTTTCCACATCTTTTGTTTTAATGCGAATATGTGCAAATTATACATGGAAATGAAGATATTTATTTCGTCTTTACGATGATGTAAAAATAATAAAAATACACCTCATGGTTTGGAATATATATAGTGCGCAAAGATGCTAGCCACAGCTATTTAAGAACACATTTTAATAATTCCGACATCACTTAACGTTCCTTTGTTGTCTCATTTTTATTTAAATTTTGTATAGAATTGAAGATTATCCTGTCATCTTTATGGTAATATAAAAATGTTGATTACCTGGTATGTGCTCTGCGGTTACATAAAATGAAAGTGTAAAAGAAAGGTAGATGATAATCTGCTTCTCAGTTAACAGGATATGAATCGAGAAATTGCCTATTTGTGCGATGATTGCTGTGTCTCTACTGATTTTCGTACACATACCAATTGTATATGGAAATGAAGATCATCCTTTTTTCTTTTTTGTGATATATAAAATTTCAAAATTTTCAAAGAAGTTTTTGTGATATAAAGTGCCGTAAAATGTAAAAAAAACTGAAGAATAAACACAAGTCCCCTATTTGCGGCACTTACTTTATCTTTATTCTATGTAGCGCAGTGGTGGGAAATTGAGGGTTTGTTGTGCATATTTTCGGTACGATAAACATGACCAATATCTATAAAACTTTCGGAAAATATGCCCCCATTATTAAGAACAACAACGAAAAAAAATTGGTGGCTTAGTGAAAGTCGGATCATAAACACAAGCGTTTAACTGACACGACTGCCGTGCAACTTTTTTCACAATTGAGGTAATTAGTAAATGCGGAAGATGGACACAGGTTATTATTTTTCCTGAAAGTCACAAGGGAGTTACACATTTTTCTGTAATTTGATTGGTTGTTGTCATTCTTTTCCCTACTGGTAATTCCTTTACCAATATTCTGCATGTAAACAATGTTTAAGTCGACGAAATTGCCATTTGTCATTTCTCTGATGTACCGGGGCAAAAAATGGTGAAATGAGTCTCTCAAATTGCACAAAATTATAGAAATTAGCGATTATTGAATACTACATCCTCACATCAAGCTTACATTAGCGAAGAAGTAAAGCCACTGGTTTCGTTATATTGTAATGACGTCATAGTCACGAGCAGCTATGACGTCACAGTGCCATCAGTTACGTCACAAGAATTTCGGATTGATCAGTGCTATTGTATTACTGTAGGCCGTTGCTGACCTCTTCAAATCAATATAAAGCTGTTAGATGTAATCATTTTGAAAGACGGTTATGAAAGGAAGAAATCAACTTTCAACAACACTTACATTTAGCTTTTATTTTGAAACTTTTTCACAAATGACAATTTAGCCGTGCATAAGTGCGGGTCAAGTAAAGCCATAGCACAGGCGTATGAATTTGATAATCGCCACTCTTATCCTTTATAGAGGAACGTTTATTTCTATTATATTCGAATCTTAGACTTTTAAAAACTTATGGGTAATATAAACAATAACCAACTCGTGACGGGGAATGACAGATTATCTTTCCCTTGTTATATTAATTGTGTAATTCTCTCGCCAAAGATCAAGAATTTCGAAATTATTATACATCGGAAAAGATAATCTGTTGTTACCTGTCACTTATTAGTTGTTGTCTAGTTAAAATAGCAAAGGTCATGAGTTGCGGGTTATGGCCAGGTTAAATCAAATTTTAAATCGGGAAATGCTTTTTAAGAAATTGAAACGCTTACCTAGATTAAATTAGATCTGTAATTACTTATCTTCATGACCATATCCTACAGTCCCAACAAATTGTTATTCATATATATGAAATATATGTATAATACCAGGGATAGTGGAAAGACACTTTTGACATTTGAGGCCTTTTAAGGGCAATAAGTCATTTTAAGAATTTTGAAAGGGCCATTGCACTTATTAGCCATGGTAAAATTTTAATATGAATAAGACATTTTTCATCCAATGTACAAAATGGCCCATGGCCCCAAACTTTCCCAAACCCTCTGTATATATCAATCTCATTAAAATCCTTATATTGGGTCATCATTTGTCTCTCATCCATGATCTAAAGGAATTCTGTAAGGATCCGTATCAATATGAACTTTGAAAAGCAAATAATCAAGAAATTGACAGCCAATCAGTTCGTAGGTCTGACCATTACCCAACCGAACAGTTTTTAAAGCTTTTTTGGGCACTTCGGCTTAGCAGTAATATGGCTACCCCCATAATTTCCCTCAGTATCAATATTTGCAAAGCAAACTTATATTAATGCAACAGTACACATTTTGGGTGCAAGGTTAGCCATGGTAAAAAAACTGTTTCTACTCGTGCAGGTAAGCCATGGAGGGCTGCATGAGCGCCGCAGTTAAAAAACTTATGTAAAACTTTGGCAATTTCCACAATGGTGTACTCTTTGCAGCGTTACTCTAAAAAAAACATGTGTGAAGTTACTGGAGATTGTTGTTCAGCTCTCAGTTATTAAATATTGAAAAATATTAAGTTAGAGGTAAAAGAGTCCTCCATGTAAATGACTTCGTGTTGTACACGACGATGTTGCCGAACACATTATTCGTTGTATGTATGGCCTGAAGAGGATCGATGAGCTGAAAGCGCTAGCCATTAAAATGGATTGTTCTTACCAATATGGTTATTCATAAGCGGTGACAGATTTTCAATAGGAGCACATGTGAACATGACACTTTTGCCTAGCAACGATTGTTTCAGCGCGAGTTACCATATTTTGTTATCTGTGGCCGTTTTCTGAATGTTTCCATGCGTTTGAAATGGAATAGAATCGGTAATAAAGAAATTAATACCCCCAGAAGTGTCTCGTATGACTTTAACGAAAGTCATGCGAATTTGTGTATAACCCTCGCTTTTCGCTGGAGTAATAAAAAAATTCACACTCATTTTGTAAAAGTCATTTGACACACTTCCTCGACTAATAATCTCTATATATCTCCTAGGAGTAGATTTTGAACAATGCCCTGCTGCCGTCAAAAACATGACATCATAATTGTTTTACATAAGAACTTTCCTCGAAATGCTTTGACCCTCATTGGAAGTCTGAGGGTAGTGCAGTGTTCAGGGACGTAGGTTTTTCATGAAAATGCAATGAAACAAAGATTTTTGATGATAATTAAATCTTGCCCTTGTGTCTATTGATATCAAATATAACACTCGTTGATAAAAGTAAAAATATCCAATTAATATTGAGAGATATTTGGAACTTTGATCAACTCATATATTTGATATTTGAAGACAATTGGGTGAGATTTTCAATGTATTTGATACTGATCATAAATATCCCCTTTATTTATGATCCATGTTTCTCCACATTTTAGTTTAGCTGGCATGTTGGCTGGCATCCATCTGTTCGTAAACTTTTCTCTTATCTCATCTACCTCTCCAGACCATTGACCTAAGAAGACTTAAATCTTGTGTACAGACTCCTTGACTAATGAAGTTTCTAATTTACAGATTTGGTTACCCTGTGAACCCAAAATATGGCCACTCCGTGAAAAACTATTTTTGTCATTTTCTCCAGAAGCAAAATGCTTAGAAAGCTGAAACCTCATGTAGAGACTTTTTAGCTGATAGGGAATATGATTTATAGATCAGGTGGCCCTGTGACCCCTAATGAGGGCCACAGGGATCACACCTCATCTTGTGACAGGGTAAAGCCTATCTTTTAACTTGTGACTGTGACACTCATTTAAATAGTGAATGTACCCCATCTTTACTCGATGTGTTAACATGATATCATACTAAAAACAAAAAATATCTTATTAATTTTACTGAACACCCAGACCAAACGCCTCTAAATTGACCGTTCCTGAGCAATTTTAGCAGGGAAAAGCCAGCATACACTGGAGAATGGAAAAACTGTCAATGTCTTACCCCCAATTCAGATCAAATAATTCTATTTTCTTACTTGTTCATGTGAACAAAAATGATGAAAATTGTGTTTAGACTAACCTTGACCAGTAAATTCAACCTTGCATATAATTCATGCAACGTACTCAACTATAGAGCTAACGGCTGTGTTTTACCAGTATATGAATTTGTACAGTTCAAATAAGAAACAAATCTCAACAATTGAATAGTATTGTTCTCTTGACAGTTTTGAAAATGTATACATATATGTTACTTATAAATTTGTTGATGATTTTTCAGGAAAGAAGTATGACAATATGAAACTGGAAGTAGCAAGATATGGAATATTCCAGAAGAATCTGAACTTTATAAGTGAACACAACAAGAAGTATAATGCTGGCCATAAGTCCTACTACCTAGATGTCAACCAGTTTGCAGACATGGTATTTACCTATTTTATGATGTATCACAAATAATATTAATATTTTCTCATCTTGCTGTTGGATACAAAAATGATGTTTCTTTTGTTACTTTATACATTATTCATACATTTAATGTTATTTAATTGTTTTAGCAGTATTAAGAAACTTTCTTAAAAAATAATGACAAGATTTATGGATGGTCAACTCATCATGCCCCTGCTATGAAGTAAGTTGGTGTTTATAGCAATCATTTGTCCGTCCGGTCAATTTTATCAGAAAATTTTGGGTGTATATCAACCAAACTTTGTACACTTGTTAACTATTACCTCCTTTCAATTCAAGCCCATTTACAATTTTTAGAAATGGAAATATACCTTTTTGACTTGGTTCCAAGGCATGCAATGGTGACAAGTTTCGGAACTATTAAACTTTTGGATGTGGGTACTCCTGATGATAGTCTTAATCAAGTTCGAAAGCCAATTCCAAAATATTATTTTTGAAGGAGTTATGGCCCTTGAATGTCTTATCAAAATTTGTACACATGATGGCTAAGGTGCTCCAGTGGGGACAAGTTTTCCTGGAAGCTATTACATGTATCTGGATGAATGAACATTTGGTGATGGGTACCCCTGTTGATGCTCTCGATAGAGTTCTGAAACATAATTTTTGACGGAGTTATGGCTCTTGAATGTGTGAGCTTGGTCAAAATTAAGGGTCTGATGCTCCAATGTTGACAAGTTTTCTAGGAAACCATTACGACTCGATGAGTGAGATTATGGTTGGGGGTACACGCAATGATTCACTTGATCATATTGAAAGCTGAAAAGTTATTTTTGACAGGGTTGTTGCTCTTGAAGTTTTATTTAAGAGATAAACCTAGTGTGTTTGAAAATCAGAGACATGTTATACTGGATTGATAGCGAGTAAATTTTAAATTGAAACCAAATGCGCAGCTGAACTTTTTCCTAGCGAAATGCAAGGTGTAAAAGATTCCGACTTAGGGACAAAAATGAACTCGTCTGTAAAATGAATTCGGGTAAACAGAGCAATTTCAATCCTGAATTGATACCCTGCACTTTCATGGTAGAATGCATTTTGTTTTAATAACAGGGCTGATGCTCCAATGAGGACACATTTTCTCATAAATTTTGGCTGTAGGTACACCTGATGATACTTTTGACAGACTTGGAAAACCCATTCCAAAATATTATAATTTTGAGTTATGGCCACTTGAAGGTTTGAGTGAACATGGTGCAAATGACGGGTTACACACTGTTACATAAAGGGAAATTAAATTTAACATTTGGGCAGGAGTGGAAATAACCCATTGCCTGACGCTCCAGTCCAGTGAAGTTATTCTTTCGGGCAAGTCAATTTGTTGTCAACAGTTGTCCGGTAGACTTTCTCATCGTGTTCAGTTTTATTTAAATATTTGTATGAAGTAAATAAGAAACAAAACTTACCTTGAAATATTCATTTGATTTAAAGCAGTAAATAAAATCGAAATCTCATGTATTTTGTCTTATGTCCGTCAATGTTTTGGTTACAAAGTAACCTAGAGTTACCTTTCTTGGATCAATGAAGCGTGCGCACATAATTTTCTCAAGATTTCTTCTCTCAGCAATCATAATTTCATTGCCTTGCGCTGTTGAGAGCTAGTTCAAATTCTTGGAAAGGGACGATGTGGTGAATTCATATTCAAAACAAAACTTGTACAAAGAGACAATAACTTTTTATAGAAAATCCTACAAATTACAAATGACATAGATGGACGTAATTTCTAATTTACTAAAATAAAAAACAATTAAGTTTTTTACAACTTATTTTGTTAAGATTTACGGAGGTACGATGTTGTTTTTGGATACAAATTTACTACAGAAAAAGCTGCTGTGTGCGATTCTAAAATTGTGTGTTTGCAAAATATCAATATAGCTCTTAATCGATGGGTTCTTTTGATTCATTACACATCGAAATTACATGAATAAACAAAATCCAATAAAGTTGATGTTAACAAACCCAATTTATGATTCAGAAAAAGTGAAAGGACATTTCAAACGTGTTCGGTGGACACATTTCTGTGGGTTTGGTATTATTCAAATAAAAAAGTCATGACATGTGAGATTTGTTTTAATTATCCATCTCTGTCCATAAGGGAATAGAAGTACATTTAGACAGACTACTAGTATTTGAAATCACATGTTCTGTAAACAAAGTTAGATTTGTGTAAGGTTATATTCAAGTGATTCAGATTCTAACCTTCTTGACTGATAAACCTTAAAGTTTTTTACATTATACTGTGTGATTAAAAACTTTTTTTATGAGGTGATTAAAATCACTGAGACAGTCTAATAATAAGAATAACATGTCTAATACACTGCCAAACTTACCTTATTCTGATTTATAGGTTCAAACAGAACACTTCCACAATACGTTTCATAATTTTTATTTATAAGAATTACTGGTAATTCAGAACAATACTTACCTGAATGGTTCTTTTTGTCCCCCGCCGCAACACGGAACAGGGGACTATGAATTCAGCGGCGTCTGTCCATACGTACGTACGTCCGGATTTTTGTTAACGCGATAACTCATGAAGCTTAGCACCTAGAGTGTTCATATTTGGTGACAGCTTTCAATGGAGGAAGACTCAGACGCCAGTTGATTTTGGTGACCTTGACATCATTTTCAAGGTCACCACGACACTACGTACGTCCGGATTCTTGTTAACGCGATAACTCATGAAGCTTAGCACCTAGAGTGTTCATATTTGGTGACAGCTTTCAATGGAGGAAGACTCAGACGCCAGTTGACTTTGGTGACCTTGACGTCATTTTCAAGGTCACCATGACAAACTCGTGAAGCTTAGCACCTAGAGTGTTCATATTTGATGACAGCTTTCAATGGAGGAAGACTCAGACGCCAATTCACTTTGGTGACCTTGACATCATTTTCAAGTTCACCAAGACACTACGTCTGTCTGAAATTATTGTTAACGCGTTAATTCGTGAAGCTTAGCACCTAGAGTGTTCATATTTGATGACAGCTTTCAATGGAGGAAGACTCAGACGCCAGTCGACTTTGATGACCTTGACCTCATTTTCAAGGTCACCACGACACTTTGACCAATTTCTAATACATTGTTAACGTGCACCTAGAGTGTTCTTATTTGTTGACAGCTTTCAATGGCGGAAGACTCAGACGCCAGTCGACTTTGATGACCTTGACCTCATTTTCAAGGTCACCACGACATTTGACTACTGTGTAATACATTGTTAAAGCAGTATCTGGTAAAGCTTAGCACGTAGAGTGTTCATATTTGGTGAGAGCCTTCAAGGGAGGAAGACTCAGACGCCAATTGACATTGATGACCTTGACCTCATTTTCAAGGTCACCACGACACTTTGACCAATTTCTAATACATTGTTAACGTGCACCTAGAGTGTTCTTATTTGTTGACAGCTTTCAATGGCGGAAGACTCAGACGCCAGTCGACTTTGATGACCTTGACCTCATTTTCAAGGTCACCACGACATTTGACTACTGTGTAATACATTGCTAAAGCAGTATCTGGTAAAGCTTAGCACGTAGAGTGTTCATATTTGGTGAGAGCCTTCAAGGGAGGAAGACTCAGACGCCAATTGACATTGATGACCTTGACCTCATTTTCAAGGTCACCACGACACTTTGACCACAGTGTAATACATTTTTCATGCAATAACGGCGGGGGACATTGCCATTTTAGAGGCAAACACTTGTATTTTACTAAACCTGGTACCCAAGTACAGTAGCAAATAAAGTTTTTACCCCTGATTGGTATTCCTGAAAATGTTATTGTTTGAATTAGAAAGTAGTTTTTGAAATAATGTCTTTCACTAGCTTAAGCCTCTCGGTGGATAGATTGCAGGGGTATGCGAGCCATGCTCACTTTTTTCTTGTTTATATATGGGAGTACTATAAGATAAAAACCTATACCTAAACATCATTCTTTTGAATATAAACCAACGTAGTACTCATGTTCTATTAATAAGTTGACCTTCCATAACCCTTCTACTTTTGTTAGCTCATCAGACCTGAAAGTTGAGATGGGCTTACGGCATGACTCTTTGTCTGGCGTCTGTTGTCTGTTTTCTGTTGCCCATTGTCTGTAAAATTTCCACACTTTCAACTTCTCCTCCAAAACTTCATCTCCCAAAAAGCTTACATTTTGTGGGCACCTAGGTGAGCAAAAATTGGATATTTGGATCTGGCCCCCTCTTAAATTTGGGCTTAGCAGGCATTTTCCCTAAAATCTTAAAACATAGTTTTCTCCATAACCAAATGGCATAGGAGGCTGAGATTTTAAGGAAAGCATCTCTCAGACATGTAGGAAATTTGGTATAAACCCTTTTAAATTTGTGTAGCAGGATGTCCACCCTCAAATTTTTTGTTGTTGTCTATTTCCCAGAAACATCAATGCTAGGAATTTCAAACTTTACAATAATCATCTTTGTAGGATGGAGAGTAAGATGGGTAAAACTAATTGTTCTACCCCTAATATTATGGACGTGGCAGGGGTGTATAAGATGATTCACCAAAACTTGTAGGCGTGGAAAACTTAAATTTTTAGAAAAACAGCTTTATGAATAACAAAGTTTGTGTATTCGGTCTTGACCGTCCTAAAAATATTGGTTTTGCAGGCTACCCAGCCTCAAATCTACTGTCGCCATTTTTTCAGACACCAATCATGCTAGGATTGTAAAATTTTGGAAGCATATTTATATGATTGAAACCAAGATATGTATATTTCATTAACCTACCTCATTAAGACCTCACTGCACTTAGCTCACAGTAACCAGGTACAAGCAGATAGGAAAATGATATCTTTGTGATTATCATTGCCTTTTGGCAGGGTTTTGGTTGATGTTAATTTGGGATGGATGGGCAATGATGGAGTCAAAAGATGGAGGTAGGATGTTAGTGAGAAATGATGTTTGATTTTTCTAAGAATGTTTTTCGTACGTTAAGTGCTCACAGAGAGTATTTCCACAAGATATAAGAGTAAATATATATGAGTGCGTAAATGAATAAAAATATAGTTACTCCCTAATTGCTTTGTTTAAAAGAGTATATGTATAAGACGTGGTTTTATTGAGTTTCTTCCAATCTTGTATTTAGACATCTTGTCTAATGTGCTAAGTCTGCTGATACTGGAAATTTTAATTATATTGTATCTTGAACAATATTTATCAAATTGTATCTTTTTTAATGTCTATTGTTCAAAATAAAGAAATTGTGTACTTCATAACAAAAGTTAACTGACTTTTCCTGATTGTGTTTTGAAGACAAATGAAGAGTTTCGGATGCACAACGGTTTACAAAGTGAGTACAAGCGGACAGAAGGACAGTGCTCAACGTTCCTGGCCTCGGAGTTCCTGAACGTGCCCTCATCTGTCGACTGGAGAGAGAAGGGCTATGTGACTGGTGTCAAGAACCAAGGCCAGTGTGGCTCCTGCTGGTCCTTCAGTACAGTATGTTCTTATTATGATGCCGATTCTTTTATTAAAGAGGAGACGTAACGCATAATTGTGATTATTACAAATTATTATCTGTAGTCGCTTCACTTATAAGAATCAATAGAGCCAAAAAATGAGAAAATATACGCTTTAATTCGACTACTAGGAGACCTTTTATACCCCTGTTTTGGATAACCGCCTAATGAGCCTGGCGAACGCTTAGACAAAATCACCGAAGCATGACTCGAAGCCATGCCCAGTGTGTGACATGCTAGTTGTCAGCTGAAAGTCCAGCCCTTTGATTTTCTTTGTATTTTTAAGCTAATTCAACAGCAAAATAGAGGCAATAGCATGACCGAAAGAATTCCAAAATACGATATATAACTGCTTCATGATATCAACTTTACCTCTTAGTCGTCAAATCCATTTTGATTGGACTGTGACAATCCTTGGACGCGGTTTTCGTGGGTGGGTTTATATAAAAAAGGTTAAGAACTTGGTCGGTGAGAGATCCATTACAATGGGATATCACGTAGTGTTACAACATTTATTATCGATATGAAGTTCTAAATTGTCTCGAAAAAAATGAAGGTTTTTGTAATAAACGGGACAGAATGTAAAAACCTATTTAATGTTTACTGTAGAAAAAATCATTTTGTTTCACTTCACTTTATGACAACTTAGTACTTAGTGGATGATTCGTTTGTATTTAACTAACGTATATTATATTGTTAGCTAGTATAACATCTCACACCATGTTGCAATATCTCTGTCTTCGAATTTAACAATCAATGACATGAAAACATACCTGGCGCAAGCGTTAGAAACATCCTATGTAATCCTAAAGAATGTTGGTACCCGTTATTCACGATGTACTTGTTAAAATGTGTGTCATCGTCCTTAGAAGTACATGAGCCACATCTCCTTCTCTTAATTTATTGGTTGAATATATATTGTACAAGTTTATTGGTTCAAAATGACTGGACGCCGTGACAATAAACTAAGTAGCAGTCGAATGCCAAGATTACGCCATTATGACAGGACATATATTCCGCTTGGTGGGTCCAAGGCGTTAAAATTCAAAAGGTATAATTAGAGACAATTAAATCAAGAACTGAAATTGAATGCGATAGGATTATATAACGGCCACCTGTGTGTCATAAAAAATAAGACTATTTGAATCAGTCTGATTGTTGTGACAACATTTGGCAGACGTCGTAATTCATGTACACATGCTATGGGATAGTGCGCATAGCATCATATTAAAACACTGTCTTTCGCTTGGAACAATGCAAATAATTAAAGATATATTTAACATCAATTCATCGGAGGTTTGAGTTGCTAGAATGACTTTAGATATGTTTAAACAGTTGTTTAGAATGTGAGATTTCCTGTTGTTTTTTCATTAAGGAGGTTATACTTCCGCCAACTAGCACGTCACGCGGCAGGACACGCAGCTTGACACGCCTCAGTGACCACGGGCCTGTTCAGTTCTGTTCACTAGTGCTAATTAGCTGTTGATTGGAAAAAGTTGTTTATAGGCCGATTTCGAAAATTTAAACTCAAGTTACTGGCAAATTAGAATACGTATTTTATGAATCACGAAAGTTGTCATGGGTCATTTCAGTCGATCTTTAAAGGGGGGCAGGATAGGGCAGTGGTTAGCGAGTTCAGCTTTTGATCAAGGGGTCCATTGTTTAAATCTCGCCAGGGTCTAGGCAACTTTGTCCACAAGATGTCAAGTTCTAATGCACTGACAATTTTGGTGATGTATTTCACCTTATTATTTAACGGGTATGTATCCTATTGTTGATCATCAATACAAAGGCTGAGCTACAGAATCCATGACTTTTATTTATTTTTATTACAATTTAAAGATTATCTTTATTTTCGAATTGAATAAAATCATTAATCTGATGGTGAAAAAATACGTAAATGGAATTGAAGATATGTTATTCCTCTTTGTGGTGATATAATTTTTTACAATACAACCTCTAGTTAGATATCTACAATTATCTAATTATTGTCTTTAATTCCAGTTGATTAAAATCTCTAATGCTAAGCAAGTATACAGGGTATTGTAGAGAATATGGTTTTCTTTATGATGAAAAAAATTATTAGAGTATGTCGCCCTGTTCAATAGAGATATAAGCCGTGAAAGATGGTTGGGAGTACCCCAAGAATGTTCAGACCCCACAGGATTATTAGCAAGAACTATATCTCCCTGCAGCAATCTGGAACCGGTTATTCCTTGATGTCCTTGGGGGGGGGGGGGGGTGGGGATGGGTAGGGTCTGTTTCCGGGCCATATCTCAAAAACCGTTCAAGAATTTTTTTATGAAACTTGGTATGTAGTTAGGTCTAGTGGTGATGTGGTGCCTTTTGCTATTTGCTGGTTTCCATGGAAACAATTTGAACTTGGTGCATATAGGGTGGATGCTTTCGTTTCCGGGCAATATTTAAAAAAACGATCAATATTTGTCCCCCGCCGCAACGCGGAACGGGGGACTATGAATTCAGCGGCGTCTGTCCGTACGTACGTATGTCCGGATTCTTGTTGACGCGATTAGTCATGAAGCTTAGCACCTAGAGTGTTCATATTTGGTGACAGCTTTCAATGTAGGAAGACTCAGACGCCAGTCGACTTTGGTGACCTTGACGTCATTTTCAAGGTCACCACGACACTACGTCTGTCTGAAATTATTGTTAACGCGATAACTCGTGAAGCTTAGCACCTAGAGTGTTCATATTTGATGACAGCTTTCAATGGAGGAAGACTCAGACGCCAGTTGACTTTGGTGACCTTGACCTCATTTTCAAGGTCACCACGACACTTTGACCAATTTCTAATACATTGTTAACGTGCACCTAGAGTGTTCATATTTGTTGACAGCTTTCAATGGCGGAAGACTCAGACGCCAGTTTACATTGATGACCTTGACCTCATTTTCAAGGTCACCACGACACTTTGACCACAGTGTAATACATTTTTCATGCAATAACGGCGGGGGACATTGCCATTTTTGAGGCAAACACTTGTATTTTACTAAACCTGGTATGTGGTTAGATCTAGTGATGTAGTGGTGCCTTTTGCTACTTAATTTCTAATTTGAATTGGTTTCCATGGAAACAATTTGAATTTAGTGCATATTGGGATCTGTAGATGCTAATTATAATATTTTGGGACTGTATGAGTATCAAATGTCACATTCCCTACAATAAGAAAGTTGAGGATTATATAAAACTCTTCCTTATGCACCATTGAACTTGTATATTTCATGAGTCAAGTTCATTGATGCTAATATATTAACCTTTTTATTGAATGTTTGGTATGAATTGTTTCTGGTATAAGTGGCAATAAAATGATTAGGTTGGTTTAAAAGTTGGAAAGGGGGACATCACTGTGCATCACATGCACATATTTCTAGTTAGTGCTGTGATACCCATGGGGCACCAGCATGCGAGTGCCAATGTTCATAAAAGCAGTGTTGCTTCTCGCTCTACCGATCCTAGACAATCATATCCCCTTTCTTCTCTTTTTTTCTCTGCCTTCTTTACCTTCTCAGGAATGCCTTTGAGATTTCCTCTCAACGTTCGAGTTTCACCAGTTCCCTTTTCCCACAAGTTTATATACAATGCCACAGAGGAATAGAAGTTATCCATGAACGCATAATATCCTTTCCAAACATTATCATTCAACATGTCGATGACGAGATCATAAGTTTCCCACCAACAGAAACAGATCCATTTGTTTTTCCTTGTAAAGTTGGAACTTACAAATATACCCATTGGTCAAGTCGCACAACATGTAGGCCTTTATCCTATACTTCTTCGGCTTGTTTGGATCATATACAATGAAACTCGAATTGCCTTTCGTCCCTTCGTCAACACAAATGTTTTGATGTGGCTTGATCTGGAAATACAATGCATGATGCTTTTCATACAAATAGTCAAGTTTATTGATTAGTGAAAATTCTGGTGTGTTTCTTCCCAGCATTTGGTTGTTATCATTCAAATGTAGCTACGTGAGCAATAACCAGAACCTGTCATGAGGCATGCATTTGGTAAAGAAAGGCGTCGACATCACATTATTTGTTTACCGATACTCAGAAAGTTTCTCTGTACAACCAGAGACATTGCTATAGTGATTGCTATTAAGGGTATAGTCTACCCAGAAACAAATGTTTCAAGAATTTTCTCATTTTTGGTACATAAGTACTTTTTAATGTGCCAAATTCAAAAATGAAATAAAATTAGGGGTCACCTGACGATTTAAAGAGTTATGTGCCATTGAAAAATTGACCCCAGTGGAAAAACCTGAAATATATATATGTCATTTGTCTAGGTAATAAATTATTAATATATTATTGTTTTTAAATTTTTTGGGGTGTTTTTATTATCAGCTGATGATGAACTTGATTTCAATTCATACTAGTATGAAAAAATACCAAAATGATGAATTTTAGGAGGATTTTAATTTCTATATCATGATTTTTTATATATAATTTTTTCATATAAAGCTAAATGAAACTTCTTTTTGGGTTCAACAATTTTATGAAAATTTTGGAAAGGAAAATTTGGAATTTGTCATTACTTATTCAAAAATATATAGGGGTCACTGAATGATTTTTTTTGCTATGACGTTTTAAAAATGTAAATTGGCGTCATAATTGACCCGATTGTGGCCTAGTGCTTGACTGACTGAATGAATGACAGTTTGGGGAAATCGAACGGTGTGTATATCTGCAAAATGATGTGATTTATTTAGGAGATAAATCCCTTCTGTTTTTTATTTTGGGGTTGTATGCCGAGCTTGCGAGGTTTGAAATGTTTATTTAGGGGTGAAAAATGCACGACATACAACCCCAAAATAAAAAACAGAAGGGATTTATCTCCATTCTAACACGACTAATTAGAAATATAATGAGGAACTAATTTGCCTTGCGCAACAACAATGTGATTAGGTCGAACCAGTACAGACCGGTTCCGCTTGCTTTCGAAACTACGGTACAGTTCATTTTCAAAGAACACGCTTCAATGATAAAAAAAAATATCAAAACATAAACCAACAGGTTTTAAATAAAACCCTTAAGTATTTATTTCATTGAGGATAGAATCAACAAAAGACAATTTTTTTTTATTCTGTCAGTTACGTTTTTCACGTAAAAACATAGGACACCTATCACTCCTATCAATACCGACAAGGGCTGACCAAATAAAGGGACGTTACTCTAAAAAGAAGTTGTTTACTGCTAGCGCTAACTTCTCACGCAAGATGTGAACTGATTGAATAAACGATCAAGAAAGCTTTATAGTTTGTCATGGTTGAATACACTGTCTGGAAATGTGGTCACTTATGAATGAGAGGGGGGAAGGGAAGGAAAGTTAAAGAATAACGTACGTCCCCTCTGTTCACTTGACTTGCTATATTACCGCGCATTACGGTAAGAAGCGAGCTCGGTTTGAAATTAAATTTAGTGATAAAAAAATAAACTACTTTGACTAAAAATATACCACAGGATGGATTTATCTTCTAAGTTTCATTAAAAAAATACAATATTCTCAATGTCTGTATAAAATTGATTTAAAATTAATTTTACTGTTGTCTGTAAGGCGATGAAAACAGTAAGTTCAGCGAATGGAGTTTGTAAACGTGCGAAATAATCACTCCAAAATTGATTGTGTTAACCAATCAGAAAGCGGTATTTTCATTCTAGTTTTCGTGTCATGTTAGAATTACTTATTATACACACATGAAATAGTTTATAAATATGGGTAAAATACTTTTAATGGATATTCTTGAAACACAAGTTCAATGGGTTTTTTTTAAATTATTACTGCCGATCATCATGCAGCCTTGTCTCCTCTATAAATTTCATCGTTATTCAGATTTCGGGCCATGGTCCGTGCATTATGATTTTATCAAGCCTGGTGTAAGTTAGGGTAAATCATAACAAAACCCATTTATTTGAATGAAATGTTTTCTAAAAATATATGAAGATGGATCACAAATTTAGTTTTGGATAAGGCAGGTTTTCGAGCTACAAACTTCACTGTCTGCGCTCACTTCCGGGTAGTTTGCTTCGTTTGCGATCCGTTGAAGTGCAGTAAAATCATGAATAACTTTTCAAATAAGTCTGTAAATAACAGTTATTGTCGACTTTGTTTTGTTGAAAACCATCCAGAAAATTCCTAAGTGAAACGTGTGTGTGTAACAGAATATTTGCAATCAAAACAGACGTCTAAGTTGTGTCATGGAAGGCTATGAACGTTTTGTAAAATGTCAACTAGATATAAAATAGTAGTTGTATACTATCATTTGAGAAATTGGTATTTTCGGTAATTTCTCAAATCTCTCCAAAAAAAGAATTTTAAGAGTAAACTTGATGAATTCAACCAAATTTATAAAAACTTTGTTACAAAATTGTGTAAACAAATTACCTCAATGCTGACAGAAAATGCTTTGGCTAGTGATCATATTTATTACCAAGAATGACATACAGCAAAATTTAAGAGTTCTTAGAGTGTTAGATTCCCATGATTGTTTGGAAGTTTGTAGCTGGTTATTGTTAATACCATGAGATAACCTGAAATTTAAAGAATATAATCACATATTTTGATTTTGTATCATTTGAAAAAAACCCTCACATCATCAAAAACATAATTTCTTCAGATATATTTCCATACCCAATAATGTGTTCCTTGATTAAGAGTAGGCATATATATCTTGAACAGTTAAGTTTATAATTAAATAAAGGTCAACCTATAACTCGCACATTAATGGCAATTTCTAATGAAAAATCTTACTTGAAACATGTAGAATATATCTAATTTCTGATTCTCAATACAATCAGGGTCTAGAATACAATCCACACAGGCCTCGAATAGATACTAGGGGGAGTACTAATAGAATTATTACGGTGGGGTTATTTTCGGGGAAATATGGAAAGTACATCCTCAATTTTTTGTCGTGGATATAACCTTATGTGTGAAATAAAACATTGTTAAAATTTAACAATTCAAATTGTGTAAGAAAATATACACATTGAAAAATAAGAAGATTAAATACATTGGAAAATTAAGCCTACCTCGTAAGTTACTGAGCCTCACGTTGTGAAAATCGACGAGCTTGCTATTAGGTTAACAGACGCAATTTTCCACCGCTCTCTTTTTGAGCTAGGCAGAAATTTCATTGTTGAAATGAGCATAGCGATAAAACTTGACTTGTTTGCAACTCTGGGTAATTCATTATATAGTTGTTTTCTCTGAGGACTCGCTATTGTCTCAAACGATAACATGAATTAAAATTTTTATTTGCGACATTTACAATTGATATCCAGTCGAATCATCGCAAAACTGTTATGTGTGCAGCGACTTGTCAAGTGATCTGGGGGGGCGGGATAGCGCAGTGGTTAGCGCGTTCGGCTTCGGATCATGAGGTCCGCGGACACATGGTAACGTATTTATCTCGACGAGGACCCTTATTGTATGCTGTAAATATGGCTTGAAAGATTGGATGGGTCAAAATGGCGGCTGATCTTGTCAGTATAACTTTTTTATTTATCAAGTTACAAAAATGATTTTTACATCACCATTTAAAACTCAAAAAGTATAGTCTAGTACCATGCGACGGTACTAGACGGTAAATGCAGATTAACAAAATTAAATAAACATAACGAGTATTGCAGGGCTTATTCAATTTTGATTGTTTGGTCACGTGACCTCGTGTACACGTTCCACCTTGGAAACGTTCGATTTGAAGCGGCGCTAAAATCTCCATAGTTTTCTGACCATCATGGCCGACCGTCGTGAAAGGAGCGAGTTAGTTTGAAAGTGTCGGGCGCACAGAACATGCAGGCATCACTGCATAATGCGCTGGTTGGTATGAATATGAAAGATTATGAATGAAGAGTCGGTGATGACCTCGACTGATATGTGTATAGATTGGTTTTTTGGTTCATCCTTCCAATCTCCAGCTGGCTGATGGACAACCCTGCTGCGAGCGAGTGAACCGACAGGCCGTGAGCAAGCCTTTTGACTTGTTACGATTTTTTCTCGGCACCAGCACTTCATTTGTAGAAGAGCTTACTCTTGTTCAAGCAGTGTGGTTATAAGATATGACTTTAATAAATGGAAAGATACACTTAGCGTGTAAAGGTAGGGTTCAACAAACCACCGTAGCGTAGCCTTTGTTTACCTAACAAGGGAGATAACTCTTCACAGTGCGTCCTCTCTCGTTACTAGGGTTGCGCGTAACCCAATTTAACAGAAAAATATACCTACGGCACGTGACCGCTTTTGGCCAATCAGTAGCCGACATTGCTGTCCAAGTCGAGATAAGTGCATTTAACCATCTGTCCATGACTCATTTATGTAGATCAAAAGCAGCTAGTAACCGTTACGTTACTGAAGAGGATTAAAGATATTGGGAATGTGTCGTATATATCATATATCATTCTATATCCTGATCAGTAGAGCATAATTATTAAAAACTTACCAGTCTTGACTTCTATTTGGCCTATTGATCACATAGATCTGCATCCCAAATAAGCCCTCTTTTTAGGTTGATTTCTAGCTTCTTTTAGGGAAACCAAAGGGTTGCGTTTAAACCTGTACGTAATCTCAAAATTAAAAAAAAATCCCATAAGTTTACTGAATTTAACAAGCCAATTAATGATATGATTTACAAAGTAATCTACCTGAATGATCAAAATCTTTTTTTTGCCAATAAGGCATGATTCCTATTATTTCAAACAATATTCTATTATTATGGATCATTATTATTATTGAATAATTCAAATGAATCACATCAAATCCAAGTAATCATAATTGTTTTATCAAGGAGCTGATAAGCTGTTGTCAATTTTTCCCATTATCTTTTGGCGGTGCCTGACACAGAATCCCATAACTAAAAAGACATCACTAACTCTATAAATATAAACCCTGAAATTCTGTCTCAGGAGATTTTCATGATTTATGCAACTCTATAATTGAACACTAAAGAAGCGGTGTTTCCTTCATAATATTTTTACTTACTAGTATTACATTTTATTTATAACATTTTTGCAGCGTTAGTTGTATCTTTATTTCCTCAAGCGCATATACAATATGTATATCAAAATGAAGAATATTTTTGTCAAAAGTTGCAGAGCACACCACTTGCTTATGGAAATACGAAGTGAAAAAGTAGTCCGATTTGCGACACTTCTTGTGCCTTCATTTATTTATGGGCATATCTGATCGATATATTGAATTGAAAAATATCATTTCCTCTTTATTGAGAGTTAAAATTTAACAAAAACTGCTAAGCGGTGTAGAAGAAAAATTTAGTGCGAAAGAAAGGTACATGAAAATCGAGCTATAGATCACTTGATAAGAAAAGCAACACAAGTGCCTTTTGTGCGGCGCTTAGTGTATCGCTATTTGTTTTAGGGCATATACAGATTATATATGGAATTGTAAAAAATTTATTCCTCTTGACAATGATATAAGAGTCATTCTCAAAAGTTGCAGCTTTTTAGTATGCAAATTACGAAAAAATTGAAATACAAATTTATGAATTGCCATTTTCACAAATCGAAAGCTATATTGTTCAGGGTCAGATTTCAAATATATATCACGCTTAATCAGGTCTTACATCTTAAGGAAGACTAATTAAGCAAATGAGAATGAAGACACAATGTCTTTCCTGTAACAACACTAAATCCTCTGTCCTTTCTTTAAAATACATAATTTTGTAAAGATTTTGTATTGTTATAACCATCTTCTCAGTAACTTTGTTGCTCAAACTTAAAAAGAAATTTTAAAATTATTTTTCATGAGTAAAACTATTTTCTACACTTAGTCGGATGAAAAATTTAGATCTGTTCATATTTTGAAACACTTTTGATATCCTGTGAATTGACTTCCAGCTAAAAATTGTACTGAGGATTATTATAAGAGAATGTTTAATTACTTTCAAGTGATATCTGACAAACATTTTTACATTTTAGATAATTAAACAAATACTTGTTGGTACTGTTACATGAAAGACAGCATTGTTATTCCAAAGACACACATTGTTATTTGAAAGAAGATTTTTCGCATTATTATGAAAATCTATTTAATTAAAACATAAATGTGTCACCTATCTACACAGAAGGGAAGTGTTTATGTAATTCATATCAAAACCACAGTAAACATTACATGTTATTTGTATGTTCTTAAATAAGAATAGAAGCAAGTTTCTGATTGTTACAGGAAAGACCTACACGTGTTACAGAATGGACAATTGTCTAGTAAATTTGAGTATGGTTAATGATATAATTATGTCAGTGACAATGAAATGTTTTGACAATAAGCATTTTGCATATGTAGTGTACTGTCATACTTAAAAGGACAATACAACAATAATATTTCATAACTTTGCCTGCTTGTTATCCCAAAGACATTGACTGTTACATGAGAGACAATTTTTTAAAACATTTGAAATAGACGACATTGAAGAATTAATCGTGGCTCACCAAAGGAAACCTAGGACTTTTAAAAGATGCTAATTTGCACCAATTCAGTGTTGGCTTCACTTAATTGACCTTAAGTTCCATTGTTTTAGTGCTTTAGTCAACTGCTACAGTGAAAGGCATAGCGCTAAATCCAACTGTTTCAGTGTTGTGCTCCACTGCTTCAGTACTTAGCAAAGTACAGGCAAACTTGCTACAGTGCTCAACATAATTGCTTCAATGCTTCCTCCAACACCCACATGTAACTGACATAGATATTGGGTTGCTTTTTTGCAATTGTATGAAATTTGTGAAGACATAATTCCTACAAGATACCTTTTCTTGCGGCACTTCTTCAGTCAATGATATCTTGCTAATTTTTTATAGCATGAGAAGAAATTAACTTTCCTCATTCTTTTTCTTTTAGGGTCATGACATATTAAGTTTATTAAGGAGGAACATAATTATCTTAAGCGTCATGGTTATTCAAACTGATCAGTATTTGCCTATATGTCATACTTCAAGCCATGGTCAGCAAAATTGTCTTTCAAATAACAGTCTATTACTAATCATTTTATCATGAAATGTTAAAGAAAAAGACCTAAATACAGAACACAAGGTTTTCTTATCCCATTACCTTAATAAAAATTAAAATGTATTTGGATTGAAACACAAAAATTAAGGATTATAAGTTCTATATTGTCTCTCCCAGTAACAGCTTCTGTCTTTTATGTAACAACTAGTTCTTACAAACTTAAAACATATAAATTATTTGGAAAATGTTAATTTTTATGCAAAACATAATTTTAATAGTCAATCTATGAGTTCCTTACAAATTCAAATAAGCATAAAACATGAAGGAATGGTGTTTAGAATCTGATTTGTATTGAATTGTCTTTGCAGTTACACTGATGTCTTTCCAATAACAACCCTTGTGCAAAAATAGTATGATTTAATTAAGGAAAGGAAATTGTCATCCTAAATTATTTACAGAAGTTATTGGGGTTTATTACAATTTGCTTATATTTTTAAAGGTGTTGAAATAGCAAATGTGAAGCAAATAAGTATCGATTATTCTTTGTAGTAACAATAATAGTCTTTCCAATAACAGATAAAGCTGTTACAGAAAAGACTGTTATATAAAAGACAAATTACAAGTTTAATCCGTAGCAATTAAAATTACCAGTCCCTTTCCAAATCCAGACAACATAATTGTTTTACAATTATGGTTCCACATGCAAAGCGATAAACATATCTTTGGAAGGTTGAGTATTTTTTTGTTAAATGGCGTTATTTTAAAGACATGGATGAAATATACTCATTTTTTAAAACTTTTTCATCATCATTTTCTTAAAGGGTTTTGTCTTTGACTCAATGAGTTATCTTCATAACTTTCATCCAGAAGTTGATAATGAGCATTACAGATAGTTTTGGTTTCATATGATATGGGATCATTTATTTTTTCTCAATTTTATGGTTCTGTTTCGGGAAAGACATTTTTCTTGTATACAAGATTAAAAGTTTAATTTTCATATCAAAATATTGCTTGAAAGATGTGAAATTCAACCAGGAATGGGGAAAAGCTCCATATTTTATGATCACTGCAGAAAAAGATAGTTATGAAAATAAGGCAACAAAAGACGCTTGATCACAGGTTTTAGTACCTGGATACAAGGAAAAACGCCTACCCCCTTGTTGAAAAAATGAAATAAATAAAAATATGTGGTCATTTTTCTAGAATCAAAACAAACTATAAGTTCAAATATATGTTGGCATTCAAGAAGATATCAAAATGTTTTCCAAAAAAAGAATTTTCTAGGTGTTATTAAAGACTTTACTTCAGGTACGGGAAAAAGCTGCAACTTTTGAGAATGACTCATAAATGTTTTTGGAATGCCTCATTTGGTTATTGAGATATAAAGTGCTAGAATTGCTCTATTTGCGGCACTTACTGTATCAATATTTTTTGGTGTCAGTTACAACATTTTATATGGAATTGAAAACAACACTTTCTTCTTTATTATGATATGACAGTTATGAAAATCCGCCAAGCAAACCTTGGTAGCTTAGCTACAGCCGGATCCAAAGTTAAAGCGTTGTACTGACACTACAGCTATGCGATAAACTTTCGGGATCGACCACTGACAACCGCAGCAATAATGAGTTAGCGTGACAAAACCTAAATGTGCTGCTTGCATCTTGCCAGGAAATCATGTGGGCAAAGCTACAATTCATCCTGAACCAACCCGGGGCCTGCATCCTTTAATTATTGGATAATTAACAAGTCTTAAGTCATTCACTAACTTAAACAAATAAGCTGCAACTCTTTACTTATGCGTAACTGACGTTGCCTAGTTTTTTGTTGACATAACCGTTCATGTTTAAGGCATGTTGTATGTGTTGCAGACTGGCAGCCTTGAGGGGCAGCACTTCCATAAGAGCGGCAAACTATTGTCTCTTAGTGAGCAGCAGCTGGTCGACTGCTCTGGCAAGTTCGGCAATGAGGGATGCAACGGAGGACTGATGGACCAGGCTTTTCTTTATATCAAGCAGATTGGGGGCATTGAGCTGGAGTCCGAATACCCATATGATGCAGAGGTATGCTAATCATCTGTTATCAGTGATTATATTGCTGAACTGACCATTCTCCTTCAGTTATACTGACTTCAGTATTTGAACAGAGCGACTGTTGGACAAAACAACTTAACACTAAGGTTAACCTTAGTGCCATAGGCTACCTTAGTGACTTAAGGTCACCTTAGTGTTTTGTGCAACGGGACGCAGTTCATAAAGTCTTGCACAATTCCTTTATATTTAGCTCATAAGGCCTTCAAAGCTAGATAGTTATAAGGTGACATGGTACAAACAGATAAATATTTCAGAATACTTTTCAAAATAAAAAGTTTTTGGGTTTGTTTTACCCCCACAACATGAAAGTTTTGGGTTTGGCGAAAGATTTAAAGAGGTGTCAGCATTTTAAAAAATCAATAATGTTTTTCTGAATGATATATAGTGGACAAAAAATATTAGGGATATGTGAAAATTCAAAAACTATTGATAATGAAGTGATATTAATCAGAAAGCTTTCAAGCTCGGTTTGAAATTAGATTAAGGGGTGAAAAATGCACGACATACAACCCAAAAATAAAAAAAACAGAATGGATTTATCTCCTACTTATACCCCCTTGGAATTCTTTTGACATGCTCCAATCAAAGGTCAAAGTTCAAAGTCACAATCTCTGAAATCACTATTGAATTACAATCAAAATTGTGTGAAATCACCACACGAGTCATGATGCTACAACTTTTAAATGCAATTTCTTGTTAGGTATACCACACATTTCATTCAGAGACTTGAAAATATCAATCTCAATGCAACCCATGACATACTTCTAGTCACTCTAGATGTTACAAGTCTCTACACCAATATTTCGATTGGCGAAGGCTTAAGGGCAATAAAAAGCAATTAAAAAGTTCAAACCTGACTGGAATTTTAGTTCCACAGGCCTCCTCAATCTCCTCATATTGGTTCTACATAAAAACAATTTTGTTTTCAACGGCCAACATACTACAAGTTGGAGGTACGGCCATGGGAACAAAACTTGCTCCCTCTTATTCTAATATCTTCTGAGAACTTCATCAAACACCTAAATGGAGCTCACTCAGCCATCAAATTCACGGCAGAATTCTTGTGTGATAAGGTCACATTCTTAGACAAGTTAGCCTTATATAATAAAGAAATTCACAAACTGGAGTTTGGTCTTTATTGTAAACCCACACACACACACTCGTACCTGTTGTACACCTCCTGTCACCCTAAACACATTAAAACTAAGGGTCCTTTCAGCCAATTCCTAACAGTGTTAGTATCTACACCGAAACGTCGCAGTCCATGCAATAAAGAAGTTGACTATCCATAAGAACTCGTTCTTCTTCACATATATTCATTGTTATGCATTTTCATTAATAATCAATTTATGATTATTTATTATTGTCACTGATAACATGTACGGTATGTGTTTACAAGTCATCCTTTGCAATCACTTTGTTGAACATTGTAGCAAACAATGTTTGGAAAATGTACAGTGCATGGAAAGTACCTTTAATTTTCACAATATATGAATAGTAGCTGAACTTTTATATACTGAAAGATATTTTTTTCCATCTTTAAAATAATGTAACTTGTAGAAACATTAGAACGTAATATTAAGTAGTCTTAATTAGTCTGTAAACAGAAGCAGTTTGCGGTAAGTAAAATCTTAATTTATATAGATTTTTGACAAGAACATAAACGAATATAAATAAACTGTTACATATTGTCATCTCAAACAATAAATATAAATACATAATAAAGAATAGGAAAAGAATTTATAAACAATCTTTTGGAAAAGTTCTAGATGTTTCAAGTGTAAATGCAAAACAGTCATTGAGACAAAAACGCCATTAATATAAACGGGAATCTTTTGCTGAAGTTTTACAATTCTTTTTTTTTGCATTCATTTTGCAAATTAATTATATAAACAGTAATATTCAATCATTAATACAGCTACAATTTTCGGAAAACATCTATAGAACGTATTCACTATAACAATTACCAATCAAGCAAAAGTAATTACCTTGGTAAAAGTATATTTGAGTCAAAAATAAAAAAGATATTGAAAATATGTCTGTGATCTGCTCGGTTTATGAAGAAAATCAAAATCATATTAGTATACTTTCCTGGAGATAACAAGTAAAAGTTGCAAATTATTTTCTGTCAACTTCTATCAATGAATTAATTATGAATGTAAGTACTGCATGCTTCCCGAACCGGACTTGGTTGAGGGCTTGCACTCAGTATTCTTATATCGCACAATAAATAGATCTTTTGCAAGAAAGTTTTGAGGTTAAATATTTGTTTTGAAATGATTTTTTTGCGGGCCTTAAATCTACCTAACAATGACACTATCTGGAACATTCATCTTTATGCCCAGGACAACCAAACACAGTATATAAGAACACATGTAGAAAACATTTGTAAGTTTGAAAAGGTGTGTTTTTAACTCATATGTTGCTGAATATTATTTTGATCAGTTTTGCCCCCGTGGCTGAATTTTCCAGTGCTCGCCTCGCTACCGTAAAAGCGTATCTAGCACCCATAGGCTGAATATTCCAGCGCTGCGAGATGCGATCATTTTCACAACATAAGGTGTGTTTACATGGCGAAATACGACTATCTTTGTTGTATACAAAACTAGTCTGCCAATCCCGTGTCACAAATGGATGATACTTACCTGGCACTTTGAATGAAATTTTTATCACCTCTAGAACGGTTTCCATAACAGAATTAAACTTATTTTTAATTCGGGCGCCATAAATTCTGAGAGCACATGCACAAAATCAATACAAAACTGAAGACAAATAGTTCCTCTTGACATCGATATAAAAATTGTTACAAAAATATGTCTAGAACGAATTTTACAAATATTTAAAAATTGTCTATATTTCAAACTCTATAAAATCGTTAAATCACTGAGTGCAAATTAGACAAATTATATATGGAAATGAAACTAATTTATCGCTCTAATATATTTCTCTATATTATAATATATATAGATTTCATTACGATATGCCATCCTAATGGAAAGATATGAATTACGAAAGCAGGGTAGTGATAAACCCCGATAATGTTATCACCCCCACAATAATATTACTAAGCTAGTAGCCCCGTGCAAACGCACGCGCTCAGCCCGTGCAGGCGGGGTATCCCCGCTGAAAAATACACTCACACATAATAGATATTGTCTTCATTTCTAACTTCATAAATCAAGTTATTCGCTTTGTATGCATGCAAATTATATATGGAATTGAAGGCAATTTATTCTTCTTTACAAAGAAATAAATCATAATCTTTTGCAGTGGGTATAACTAGTGACTGCGACATTTGTCGCAACATTTCCACACATTTTAATTTGAAGCAATTTATATCAAATCAAAGACATTTATTCCTTCTTTATCACGAGGTAATCAATTTCAATATACGCCTAGCTGTTGAGAAGATATGAGCGAGAGAAAGGCACATGTCAAAATCCCCATTCAGTTCACATGATTTGAATTGAGAAATTAGCTTTTTGTGTGGCACTTGCTGTGTCTTTCTGTAATTTAGCGCATGTACAAATTTAAATGGAATGAAAGACAATCTTTCTCTCTATCTTGTGATATAAAAATTGTCAAAATACGTTGAGCACATCATGAGAAAATTGGTGTGACAAAATGGTGTAAAACTAAAAATATGTAAAGATCACCTTTTTTGCATCATGCTGTATCTTCAATTCAGGTAGCGTAGTTATGTATTTATGAAGACAATTTTCTGCTCTTTCAAATGACCCAACCGATATTGAAATCCGCCCAAGGGTTCAGAGCATAGGGCGTGCGATAGGAGGTTGTATATTTGGTGTGAGTGCATGCTTGTAAGCAAACGATAGCACACGCTCCTCGGTAAGCTTGTGAGAGAGGGCAAAAGGCTATTAGCACGTGCAGCGAGGAGTGGGGGAAAAGTGAGTGATTTTAACCCTTATTTTCAGTTCGATAGACATTATCAATGTTTGCTGAACTTTCTGAACATGTAAGGAATTATTTAGAACACCAACGAAACAAAATTCGGTAGCTTAGCGACAGCCGGATGGAAAGTACTAGAGTTGAACTGACACTACTGCTGTACAACAATTGCCCATCTTTCGCTAATGGGTACCGCAGCATTAATGAGCTAGCGTGAGAAAAACTAAGTGTGCTAGTCGCATCTTGCCAGGACATATTGCGGTCAAAGCTTAATTCGTCCCGGACCTTTCCATGCTCAGCATCGTAAGAGTTAAAATTGATTGTGTATACGGATACCATGTTCACACATAAGTTAACTAAGATGTCATTAATGTGTTTTGACACTTCAAACATTTCATAACAATGTCCTTAGAATTTCATGAAAGACTTTGAAATGGAATAAACTGTGTTGTTTCAAATCATTATCATGAATTATCGTTCAAGGGGAAACAAAGAGTAACCTCCCCTTATGATGATTTTCAGTAAAGTAATTTAACTTGAACTTCGAATAGCTCGGAATGTAGGACCGTGAAACATCTTTTTCTTTCAAATAAATTCTTTGCAATATGTGTTATTCTATTTAAAACATATTTGAATACATTTTCATTTATTTTTGTTAATGAACACGTCTTTTAAAGTTATTTTTGTAGAGATCATTATTGAAACAGTATCTTTAATATTTGTAGATAAATTACAAAAGACAGCAAAAGAAATAAGAGATAAATTTATTATTACATTAACATTCCATTTATTGGAAAAAAGTAAACTCAATTCTGATTGCTTTCATCTTTTTGTTTTCAAATTAGCAAAATTGATCATTTCCCCATTTAAAAAAAAAAAAAAAATTTAAAATCATCATATCTCTGCAACACTACACTAAATTTCAGCACAGTACCCCCAATGGTTTCGCTATTTCAAGCACCTGCAGGTTTTATCAATAATACTTGCATCTGTGATATAATTGAGATACCCTTAAAAAGCATTGTTAAACCCCAACTCATTCAGTGCCATCAATGATTGCATGCGTTGATGAAAATTTTGACTTGATATCTGTAGGGGAAAAAAATCTCAATTTTGAATATATTTTTTTTAAATTTGCGTTTGACAGTAAATGAGGATTCTGTTAAAAACCTGATCATGACCTGTCTGGCTCCTGACTTTAATCAAATAGTAGTAGTGAGATATATTGTTACATGGAGGCTTGCCATGATTAACAATTTTGAAAATATTTTTGTAAACTTTTCCATTTTTTTTATAGAAAATGAAGACAGTTAGAAAACATTTCAAATCCTGTCTGGCTCCTGAATTCTAAACTAATCATCTAATTTTGATCAAATTCGGTAGGGGGATATATAATTACATGAAAGTGTGTCCTGATAACCAATTTTAAACTTTTTTGGTGTTTTTTTTTGGGTAAGAAGAGGTGACTTGTTAGGAAACACTTTTGAGTCCTCTCTTGCTTAAAACTTCTAAAATAATTATCTGATTTTCATTAAGATTGATAAATAGATGAAACTTAGTCATGAGTAACAATTTTTACAATATTATTTATATTTTGCAATATATGTTAAAATGTGGTGCCACTGTTTCGAAGTTTTTACTAGTCCTGTATGGTTCATAAGTTCTTGACAAATCATCTGATTTTGATCAAAGTTAGTATGAATTGGTGAAATCTTGAAGATGTGTCATTGTAACCAATTTTTAGATATTTTTAAAAGAGGTTTTTGGAAAAAAAAGCCATGTATTTGGAAGAAAATTTTAGTGAGTCATGTATGGATCATGAATAATTTTTTTTTTTTGCCTCTTTAAAGATCAAATTCATCACAGAGATCCAGAAATACATGAAGGTTGATTTGAAAAAAATTCATGGTATTAATTTTTGGATCCCGAAATAATACCAAAAAAATTACTGAAATGATCCAGTTTTCTCCGCCTATGCTATTTGTTTACCTTGAACAGTCAACAAATACAGATGTAAATGAAAATGTTTAATACATAGTAATTAAATTTTATTTGGGCTTTGGAGGTTCTCAGGTATAAGTGGCCGATGCCCAAATTGATCCTGTGCGCCAGGAGTAAGGAGATACAGTGAGGTACAGTGGGTTGCGCGCCCGACTGCATGCCCATGCGCTGGGCTGGATAGTGATAATGGTAAGGGTTGCGCACCCACATCTGGAAGCTCAATTGATGTTGAGGGAGCAGAGGGTGTTCGTACCCTTGCTATTGAGCTTCCAGATTATATAAATATATAAATAATGAAGGGGGGAAATAATCCGCTGTGGCGGACTACCCTACCCATATACCTGAGAGCCTCCTGAGTGTTGCCACTCAATGTTGATGTACATGCAAATTGACAATGCTGAAATGAGATGTATGGTAATAATGAAAGATACTATGTTACAGGTAAGAAAGGTGGAGTTGAGGTTGGTGGTGGGCGAGCAGAGACACGATAGCTTGCTGCCAAAATGGTGAAAACAACAGAGTGAAGTCTCGCGAGACAAGAGTTAAAAACAAAGGAAATTTAAACTCTCGCGAGACTTGAAATTATAAACAAAGGAAATTAATCACACGAGATTGCATATTTAAATTCTCGCGAGACTTGAAATAAAACAAAGGAATTCTGTCACACGAGATTACGTAAAATTAAATAGATTATACTAATTTTGGATTTAAATATGCATAGAGTGATATGTGAGAAAATAAATTACTGTTAAATAATAGATGAATAAAAATAAAGACTTTTCCTTTGAATTAAGCAAAACAAAAAACCGGAAGTGTATCCGCACAAGAAAAACAAAAAGGAAAGTGTATAAAGAAATAGCACCGGACATAATGAAATCGTAAGAAAGAGAGCATATTAAAATGAAAGCTTTAAAATGGACATATGAGAAGTTCGAAAATATCAAAGTGATAAAGTTGGAATGAAAAAAAAGATATGCATGGATTGTTTGAAAAGGTAGAAAATGTCGTTATGAAATGAATTGATAAAATATGCTGATTTTAATAAATACAAATAGAAATGACTGTCAAGCCAAACTGCACTCAAAGTATTGAGTTATAATCTATTTGGAATTAAATGTGTATTATGATCACAATCATGAACATACTTCCTTTATATTATCATATGTGTTTGTCAGAAGTATATTGATTTTTTAATTTTTTTTTGGATTAAACAGTTTCCTTCTTTTATTCTTTATAACACTGTACAAATAACAAATAATTCAGCAAAATCATGTAAAGGAATGGTTGATTTTAATACAGTCATAGAAAAAAAGTGATAAATTAAATAATACCTTAAAACATTGTGCCTTTTGCGGGGGATATAGCTCGACCATGTCAACTGCTTGCTTTACCAAGTGTGAGCTTTCAATTATATAGTTGTAAAATCTAAATCAACTAAAACTTTACCTTCAGTAACGTTTCAGCTTGGTTATGTTATAATCATGTAATTGTATAAACAGAAATGTCCCCTTGAATTTCGTTTCCACAAAAGATACCCCAACAGCATTGTCATTTTAAGACATCTTGTCTAATGCACTACTAACACTTGACAATTTAAATGAAATATTTCACCTTAAGAACTTATGGTTGTAGACATGTCTTAGTCTTGAACAAAAAAAAGGCTGATGAGCTACAGATCCCATGATTCCATTTTTGTCCAAAAATCTTTATTTTAAGCTGTTTTGTCCTATTATGTTGTATTAAATGAGTGTTTTAAACTGTTATGTACTTATAATAGTATGGTTCCTTGCAGCAAGAGCGGTGCCACTTTAACAAAACAGAAGTAGTTGCAACTGTGAGCGGTTGTGTGGATGTAGCCAGTGAGAGCGAGACTCAGTTGAAACAGGCAGTGGGCAGTGTTGGGCCAGTCTCTGTTGCCATTGACGCCAGCCACCAGTCCTTCCAGCTTTACAAGTCAGGTTGGTCTTGCTGCTTCTTCTGGCTATTTAGCTTATCAGACCTGAAAGGCTGTTGTCTGGTGTCTGGCATGCATATTGGGTGTTGTCCGTAGACATTTCACATTTTCGATTTCTCCTCCATACTTAGTGGAAGATATACATAGACCAGTGAGCAGAGAAAAACATTTTATCTCTCCAGTGTCACATGTCAACACCCGCACTGGTGCCACAAACCATAAACCACTTGTTAACTTGTCAGAATTGGTTACCAGATGGCTCTTTTTCTGATAGTGGACAGCAGAATCTCAACATTTAGTTGAGCAGATTTGACAGACTTAATACCAGTCCACTTTATGATATTTTGTTGATACATTATTTCATTGATAGTGTTTCAGGGATGCGAAATTTTTCATGATGAGCTGATTTCTGCTTTTTTGGGAATTAGTCAAGCTTTTATTCTACATACTTTCATAGTTCTGAAAATATTTGAAAATGGACAAACTTATGATAAAAAAGATCATATAGGATTTTCAGCCTAGGGTTTTTAACTGTTCAACTGTTCTTTTAGCTTTGGTAACCCTAATTTGCCCTAAAATCATTTTTGAAAAACAAGCCCTATATTTGTGCATATTGCCTGGAAGGACAATTGAAGTCAAGATTACTACCTCATTTCTTTGTCCCCTGATTTTTAGCTCATCAGGTCTGAAAGACCCGATGGGCTTATGGCATGGCAAGGCGTCCGGCGTCCGTCCATCCGTCCGTCCATCCGTCCGTAAACTTTTCACTTTTTCGACTTCTTCTCCAGAACCAATGACTCTAGAGAGCTGAAATTTTATGTGCATACTCCTTGGCAAATGGGGATTCTAAATTGTATGTTAAATGGGGTCACAAGGGTCAAAACCTTAAAAATCTATTTTAATCTTCTTCTCTAGTTCCAAAAGGTCCAGAGAGCTGAAAAGTTGTGTGTAGACTCCTTGGGCACTGGAGATTCTAAATTGTAGATTTTGTGACCCCATGACCCCAAATGAGGTCAGAGGGGTCAAAACATGAAAAACCTATTTTCATCTTCTTCTCCAGTTCCAAAAGGTCCAGGGAGCTGAATAGTTGTGTGTAGACTCCTTGGGCACTGGAGATTCTAAATTGTAGGTTTGGTGACCCCATGACCCCAAATGGGATCACAGGGGTCAAAACCTGAAAAACCTAATTTCATCTTCTTCTCCAGTTCCAAAAGGTCTAGAGAGCTGAAAAGGTGTGTGTAGACTCCTTGGCCAACGGGGATTCTAAATTGTAGGTTTGGTGACCCCATGACCCCAAATATGGTCACAGGGGTCAAAACCTAAAAAACCTAATTTCATCTTTTTCCCTAGTTCCAAAAGGTCTAGAGAGCTGAAAAGGTGTGTGTAGACTCCTTGGCCAACGGGGATTCTAAATTGTAGGTTTGGTGACCCCATGACGCCAAATGGGGTCACAGGGGTCAAAACCTAAAAAACCTAATTTCATCTTTTTTCCTAGTTCCAAAAGGTCTAGAGAGCTGAAAAATTGTGTGAAGACTCCTTGGGCACTGGAGATTCTAAATTGTAGGTTTGGTGACCCCATGACCCCAAATGGGATCACAGGGGTCAAAACCTGAAAATCCTACTTTCATCTTCTTCACCAGTTCCAAAAGGGCTTGATAGCTTAATAGTTGTGTGTAGACTCCTTGGACAATGGGGATTCTGAATTGTAGGTTCGGTGACCCCTTGACCCCAAATGGGCAATGGGCCTTTTTTATTTGATTGTGAATAACTCGGACTTTGGGACAGGCTATCTTTCCTACACTGCCCATGACCCCATGGTCTAAACCACAACACCTATTTCTATCAAAAGTCTGATGAGCTACAGAGCCCATGGCTCTATTTTTTATAATTACAGCACCAAATGGAGATTCTAACAGTAAATTACAAATTACTAAACATTTGTCTTATTGAAGATGGACATGCTAATGTTAACAATGCCTTAGAGCAAGGCTAGTCTGTCCCACAGTTGAAAAGAGCATGGGAGAGCTTGTGTGGTGACAGGTCTGGTATTGGGCCTACCAGACAAAACTGCCATACTGCGCATGAAAACGTGGAAAACTCCACATTAAACGTGGAAACTACAACATAAATAAATTCCCTCGTCACCAAAACTTTAAAAGATGCAACGAAAAACTGAACCCAGCGACAGATAGCACCACGCATGCGCACATTAAAGAAACTGGCTCGACCATGTGTTTACATTTGAAAGCGAGAGCAGCATGCGAGTGCTTTTCCTTCCTCATTTTTTCCATGTTTTATTTGAAATTAAAAATTGGCACACGTGTTTGTACACCTTTTTACCTAAAGATTAAGTCGTATTTACGTCATGAAAACCTTTATCTGAATTTAAACCACTTTCAGTATGCAAGGCGAATCATGATTTCCCGAAATAGATTTTCTAGGTCATGTGAAATACGCATGCACGGTTGTACAGGTCAAAGTAAATAAACGTTGCAGTCGCCTGTTTTTTTTGTCCGACTTTGCATTCTTTGTTGCAAGTTTTATTGTTTAGGTGTCGAGGGAATCTATTTATGTTGCAGTTTCCACGTTTGATGTGGACTTTTCCACGTTTTCATGCGCAGTACGGCAGTTTTGTCTGGTAGGCCTGGGTATGGAGGATTGAGAACTGGCTTGGACTCGCAGAAGCAGAGTTGTATAAAAGAGAGATAACAAGTATCATTTTACATCCTGAAAACATATTCCACAAAGTATCCAAAACTGCTGTAGCCTCAAAACTTAAATTTGGGCTAGGTATTTTTACCTAACATCTTGAAAAAATAATGTTCCAATGGAATATGAGGCTGAAATTTTAACTATCTTTTTTCTGACACAAAGACCCAAATTTGTAGCTTTTGTGTTGACCCCCTTCATATGAGTCACAAGTTCACAAATGAACGATGCTTATCCCACACTTTTTGTAATTTTTTCACTGGCCTAGAACAATCTCTTTTACCATTTAAAGATTTAAAGATCCAGTGACAGCTCACATTGACTTTCTTCGTCTCTTTTACGAAGTAAAAAAATATAATTTTATTTACAATAAAGAATTTTCTATATACACTTCTTCACCTTTTTTAGTACAAACTTGATCAGGAGAGTAAAGCTCATCTTCACTTCTGATTCTTTCTTCTTTCTTCAATCCTCTTCATTATCCTCCTCATTATTCTCCAACAAAGTAGGTCTTGATTGTGATAGATAATCATATCCCCTTTCTTCTGTTTTTTCTGTGCCGCCTTTACCTTCTCAGGAATCCCATTGTGATTTCCTCTCAACGTTCTTGTTGCACCAGTTCCCATTTCCCACAAGTTCATATACAATGCAAATATATCCATTGGTCAAGTCACACAACATGTATGCCTTTATCCAATTCTTCTTCGGGTTGTTTGGATCAAAACTCCAAGGCTTTCCAAGGCACCAACCCTTCAACACAAATGTTTTGATGCGGCTTGTAAACTCTGGAAAAATGATGCATGATGCATTGGTACAAATAGCCAAGTTTATTGATTAAAGAAAAATTTGGTGTGTTTCTTCCCAGCATTTGGTTGTTGTCATTCAAATGTACATACGTGAGCAATAACAAGAACCTGTCGTAAGGCATTCATTTGGTAAAGAAAGGCGTCGACGTCACATCACTTGTTTACCGATACTCAGAAAGTGTCTCTGTACAATCAGAGACATTGCTATAGTGATTGCTACGAATACTTTCATTTCTTCAGCACTGATTTAGAACTTTAGCAGAATAAAACTTGAATCTAGAATTAGCATGAAATTATTCACTGCTGGATAAAAGTAATTAAATGTCCTTGTCAAAACAGTGAACATTAACAAAACTAATAATGGAAACATGAACAGTTAACAGTCATTACGATCAGCCGCCTAGGCGCCATCACTGAGCAACCACTTCTCGTCACTCTATTTCTTACTGCATAGTCAGTATTTTCAGTGGTAGATGGGGCATTATCCCTGATCACCTGATCAGGCGATGGTGGTTGTTGTTGGCTTTGCAAGTAGGTCGTGGCGATTTCTTCTCATCACATTACCCATGTCAGTCTTGACAAGGTATGACCTGAGTGCTACTTCCTTGAGGACTTCACCTTGGAGTCGCCAGTTGTCGCTGTCTTGTATGCGGACTGTTGTACCTGTGTCAAGGTGAGGAAGCTCTTCCTGTCTTGCCCTTTGATCATATTTGGTTTTCTGGTTTTCCTTCAAAGCTTCCTTCTGTTGAACGATTTTGTCTCTAGGTGGTATTTTAGGTTTCAGGGTTTTGTTGCTGGCAGGTTGCACTGTATGCGCCGTCCCATGAGTAGTTGAGCTGGGGACAGGCCGTGAGATGGAGGGGTACTTCTGTAGGAGAGTAACCCGAGGAGAGGGTCTTCACCACTGTGCTTGCATTTCTTCAGGATGTTCTTTATGGTCTGCACAGTTCTTTCAGCAAGTCCATTTGACTGTGGATATCTAGGGCTTGATGTGACGTGTGTGAAACCCCAATCTTGACTGAACTTTTGGAATTCAGCTGATACATAGCATGGACCATTGTCACTCATTAGTTTGTTTGGTATACCATGTCTTGCAAATGTAGATTTCAGAGTTTTGATTAATGATGGACTTGTCTGACTGTTGATGGAGATTACTTCTGGATAGTTGGAGTAGTAATCAACTATCACAATGTAATTCTGTTTGTTGAACTCAAACAAGTCTGTAGCAACCATTTGCCATGGTTGAGTAGGTGTTTGGAATGTCAACATTGGCTCAGCGCTCTGTTTGTTTCTGAACGTAGAACATGTTGTGCATTTCCGAATGAGATCTTGAATGTCTTTGTTCATACCTGGCCAGTATATAAGCTCTCTTGCTCTTGACTTTGATTTTTCTTCTCCGAGGTGACCAGTGTGAATCTTGCTTAACATGAGACCTCTAAGTTTTGCAGGAATCGCCACACAACTACCTTTGAAAACTAGTCCATCTATAAATGAGAGTTCGTCTCTTTAATTCGAGTACTCGAGCAGGTCTTAAGGGCAGTTAGCTCACTCGTTAGCCAGCCAGCTAATACTCATGCTCTCAAACGGAACATGATTTGGATCCTTCTCAGTTTCTGTACATATGTCTCTGAAGCAATCTGCTGACATAGGGAGATTTGTTGTGATTCCGTCAACAAGTGCTGCTGTGTCTTCTTCCATTGTGTTGACTGGTTCTTGAGAAGTTCCGTGATAGCTCTTCAGCTGCATACATCTCTTTTCCGAGAGTGAACATGACTGTGAAGTCGTACTTCTGGAGTCTCCGACGAAACCGTTGCATGCATGGAGGACATCCGTTCAAACCTTTCAGGAAGATTGACACAAGAGGCTTGTGATCTGTTTCCACAATGATTCTTGACCCGTAGACATATTGGTGGAATTTCTCCATGGCAAAACACATACTCAGTGACTCTTTCTCTATATGTGCATATCTGGTTTCTGCACTAGACATAGCTCTGGACGCATATGCAACTGGAAGCCAGCTATCGTTGTGCTTCTGCAGTAGTCCTGCTCCTAGGCCACTCTGTGAGGCATCACTTGATATCTTCGTCTGTTTTGTCTGGTCATAGAGCTTCAAGACAGGGCTCTCAGAAATTCTTCTCTTAAGCTCCTGCCAGGCTCTTGTGTGAACGTTGTGCCAGTCCCACAGAACTGACTTCTCCATCAGTTGTCTGAGAGGTGCTGCTCAATTGACAGGTCTGGTATGTATTTACCTAAGAAGTTGATCATACCCTTGAAGCGTTGAAGATCCTTCTTGTCTTTGGGAAGTGACGTATTTTCAATCGCTTTGACTCTTTCTGGATCAGGGGTAAGTCCATGTTTGGTGACTGTCTCCGAGGAATGTCAGCTCGTTGACTCTCAGTTTGCACTTGTCTTTGTTGAGCTTCAGTACAACTTCCCGACATTTTTCTAGAAATCTAATGAGGTTAGCATAAAGTCAGCTTCGTTCCTTCCCCATATGATCATGTCATCCATGCTCGTATCAAAACTGGAAGTGTCTGGAACAACTGATGAACTGTTCTGTGATAAACTTCAGGTGCGCTGGATATACCAAATGGAAGTCGTTGAAATCTGTAGCGTCCAAATGGTGTTGTAAACGTAGTCAAGAGTGAACTTTCATAGTTCAATTTCATCTGCCAGAATCCTGACGATGTGTCAATTTTGCTGAAAGTTGTAGCGCCTGTGAACTTTGACATGATTTTTTCTCTGGTAGGTAACTTGAAATGTTTTCTGCAAATTGCCTTGTTGAGGTTTTTTGGATCAAGACAAGTTCTTAGTTTTCCTCCTTTCTTGTGAACGATGACAACGGCATTCACCCAATCTGTCGGTTCTGTGACTTCAGCTATGACGTCTGCTTTCTTCATACGGGTCAGTTCTTTTTCTAAATCTTCACGTACCGAGACTGCAAGACTCAACTACAGGTGAGATGTTTTCATCCAGAGTGATGTGGTGTTCTCCAGGGAGGCAGCCTAGTCCAGTAAAAACATCTGAATATCTTTCAAATATCTGTTCAGTGTTTAGTTGTCAATGGCCTTTTGTCTCTGCAGTCACTTCAAAAACTTTTCTCACCAAGCCCAATCTCTCAGTCTTGTAGACCTAGAATGGTGTTGTCTCCTTGCAGAGTGATCACAAATGTTGATGTGTACGTTTTACCTTTTAGATAAATCTGTACATCTGTCTTACCTCGTACGGGAATGTCCACACCTCCATAAGCTGTAAGTTTAATATTTGTTGGCAGTAATTGCTTTCCCTTCTTCAGCTTTTTCCACTGATTGTTGCTCATAATGTTCATGTTGGCACCTGGGTCAAGTTGGACATCAATGTTTGTGTTGTCAATGTTCAGCTGTATCGTCCAAGATGATTTCTCCTTGGTATCATAATCTAAATTTAAGCACACGCAAGATATAACATCAACACGTGAACTATGGTACAGAGAAATTCATTATGAGCTTCATGGAAATTAAATTGCCACATTTCGTAAGTGTTTGAAAGAAGTTTGCCATTTCATGCTGACGGCGCCAACGGCAACCAAGATTGCATCTACAGAGGACATTTTCTAATTCCGGACAATTTGTCACACTACTATACGAAGGTCAATAATAGGGACCAATTCTATTTTTGTTCCGACATTTACTTACTGTCGGACAAGTTGTCACATGACATTGCCGCATTGTGCTGACATTGTCGACCTTGCCAGTTGTTATAGTGCTTATCCATGTTGTATAACAAATTGTAGACAATTTATTCCTCTTGACATTGATATAAATGTTTTTTTAATGCGTCATTTGGTTACAGAGATATAAAGTGCGAAAGTTTGCCTGTTTGCGGCACTTAACAAAGAAACAAAGCTAGAAAGTTGTCCTTTTTATGGCACTTGTCGGGCCTTTATATATTTGCGAACATAAATCATCAAATTAAGGAATTGAAGACAATTCTTTTCTTTGTGATGTAAAATTTACCAAATTCCTCCAAGAGGTATAAAAGATGTTGAGTGCGAAAGAAAGCTACATGAAAATCGTGCTTCAGATCGCTTGATAAGAACAACAAAAGTGCCATTTATGCAGCGCTTGCTGTAACGCTCTTTGTTTTGGCTCACATACATATTATCAAATTGATGACAATCTATTCCTTTTGACAATGACCTAAATGTTTTTGGAATGCGTCATTTGGTTATGGAGGTATAAAGTGCTAAAGTTGCTCCAACTGTGGCACTTACTGTGTCAGTATTTTATGGTGTGAACACATTTTATATGGAATTGAAGACAACCTGTTTTTCTTCATTGTGATAAAACAGTTATCAAAATGCATTAGTACATGACAAAAAAGCTACTAAGTTCACAAGGATAGAAGATCAAAATTATTATTTTTTGTTCGGCGCTTGCCTGTCGGCTCATAACTGTTAAACTAATTATGGAAGTACTTAGTGACATGAAAATGTGTCATTGTTTTGACTAGGGAACAAAGTGAAGATTCTGTTAGAAAACTTTTTCAAATCCTTTCCAGCTCATAGCTTCTGAAATAACTATCATAACCACCAATTTGGTAGTGGGATACATAATTACACAAAGGTCTATCAAGATTAATAATTTAGAAAATAATTTGAAATCATTTTGTGTTTTATGATAAGAAGTTTAGTCTGTTAGGAAACTATTTAACCAATCATCTGATTTTGTTCAAATTTGATAGTTTTGAATGATGTTGCTGAATAAATGAAGGTGTGTCGTTTTAAATTTTTAAAATATTTGGGAAAAGATTGATTTATTTTGGGATGAGGATGTAGCAAGTCATGTTTAGATCATAAGTTGTTCTCTTGTTTTGTTGATTAAAGGTCACATTCATCAGAGATCCTGAAAGATATGAACATTTATTTGGAAGTAAAAAGAATTTAAGATATTAATTTTTGGGGCCAAAAATAGTAACATCATTAAAAGACTGAATTGATCCTGTTCAAACTTCTGATCTTAATTGATCCAGCCTTCTGTGAATATGCTATTTGTCTATTGGGACTTGAATTTGTATTATGACCACAAAAATTATTTGAAAATATTTTCTTTTATGTTTGTGAGTTTCTTAAAAATATGTAGATTTCATTTTGTTTTTGATCGAACAGTTTCCTTTTTTTTATTTATAAACTTTCTAATACAGTCATAGAAAAATCTTAAATTGATAAATTATGTAAGTGTTCAAACATATAGATACAAACACAAGATATAAACAAAGGGGAAAAAAGTTTTCTTGAACTTGATTGGGCTTTGGCAACCGGACTAAAGGGACAAGCAGATGGAAACCTGAAAACAAAATCGTTTTCTATTTTGTATCATGATTTTAGGAATATGATATTGTTTTATCAATTTTCTTCCAATTTTGTGTTAAGACATCTTGTCTAATGCACTGACACTTGACAATTTTGGTGTTGTATTTCACCTGGAGAACTAGTGCGTATGCATCGTAGTCTTGAACATCAACAATACAAAGGCTGATGAGCTAAAGAGCCCTATAGGCTCTTTTTTTAGTCCTTCTGGCCTGAAAGACCAGATAGGCTTATGGCATGGCATGTTGTCTGGCGTTCAACCATCGGTAAACTTTTAACTATTTCATCTTCTTCTCCAGAGCCATTGACCTTGTGTACAGAGTTTGCTCATGGGGATTCTAATATGTAGATTTGGTGACCCTGTGACCCCTAAAAAAGACCACGAGGACAAAGCCCCAGAAACCTATTTTTATCTTGTCCAGAAGCAAAAGGTCAAGAAAGGTTTAACCTTGTGTACATACTCCTTAGCTGGGATACTAATTTATAGATTTGGTGACCCTTCAACCTCTAAAGAGAGCTGCAGGGTCTATTCTCACCTTGTTCCTCAGAACCAAAAGGACTAGAAAGCGAAACTTTCTTTACAGGCTCCTTGGCTGATAAGGATTCTGTTTTATAGATTTGGTGACCCTGTGACTCCGTATAAGGGCCATAAAGGCCATGCCCTAAAATCCTTTTTCATCTCTTTTTTTTCCCAAAGAGAAAACTGAAATCTTGTTCAGACTTCTAACCTCCTAAGCATTTTAGTGAATTTTGTTTCCTGGCAATTGTGTTGAATTATGAAGTAGAGCTACAAAACTTCTCATCCAACTTTATTGAACTACCCTATACTTCCGATAAAACGATTGGAAAACGTGTTGGTAGTAGTCATTCCGTCTTTGTTCTGCAAGTCGGGGAATATGACGACAACACGGCCTCGTAACCGGAAGGTGACGATCCAATCCGTCACGTGACCACGTCGACGAAATCACATTCCATATTAATCGCTATCGCGATTGTGTTCAGAACTAATTGTGTTGTGTTTTCGTTTTGTTTTGACTGATTTTCGCTCACGGTATGTTCTCTTTGTTATCCTTTTTTGTGTGTGAGTAAGCAGGATGGTACTTACCTTGCTTCACTTCGTTTGAAATTCGTCGACAGTTTGGCCGTGTTCCAAGCACGACCTGCATGTTTCCCCTCGTTACTCACTTGTGCCTGCTTTCTGGTATCCAATATCCATTTTGTAACGTTCATGCTTGCTTGAACCCTTAGAAATTCACCTTTTTCACCACAAATTTTCTTCGTTCTGCCTACGTGACTGAGAAAAAATGGCGTCTATATGGTTTCGCATTCGCACATGGTTTTGCGAGATTTCAATGGTTTCTGCTTCAAATTTTTCTTAAACGATAATAACACTTTCCTTTAGCACTTGGCAATGTTTCTTTACCCTTTGCATATGTTCATCGGCCCACGTCAACCCGGGAGCCTCAAGACAGGGAAGGACGGGAGTTCCATCACGTCGGGCGTCCGTCCGGAGCCTGTGTTATCAACGCTCGCCTACCCAGAGCCTGTCTCCTCGCCTCTACAACGTGCTTCACTTCGGAGCTCTTCCCCTAGGCGTCCCTCTCCTCAGCAACCCTCACCTTGTCATACGCTGCCTCAATCACCCCGGCGCTCCTCACCTTGGCACATCTCGGCCCACAGGGCGCCTCTCTTGCCTAGGTGTTCCCCTCGGCGCTCGCGCCAGCGCACGCATTGGCGCTCCCGTTCGTCAATCAGACCCCCCTCAACGTCAGCTTTGTCTCTGGTACAGTCTGCCTCGCCCTCCACCCAGGGCCTAGTGTGGACAAGCTGTTCGGACGCATGATTAAGCCATTGTTTCCCTTGGCTTCATCCATTAACAGAAGTGATCCCGTCATGCCTTGACTACCTAGCCACAATGATCCTGCACTTGCCCACACAGCATTCATTTGAAGGAACGGTCTTTTGGTTCCCTGCACGGGGCGGGAGGAATTCAAGAAGACCTGGGTCCGAGCTCCCCTGTAGTCGTCTTCCCTGTGTGCACATCCGGGAACAGTCTGCATTCAGAGTTTCACAGGCCGCCAACTCCCAACAGTAACAGCAACCAATGAAGGCAGCACAAGGTTCCATAGACTCCCCGGAAGCCCAAGCATAAGCCAGGCTATAAGAGACGTTGAACATTAGGACAGTCACAACTGGAGCCTACGAATTGCAATAGTCAAGTCTCTGCCTCTCACCCACCTGCCCCCATCACGCGAGTATTGGACAGCTCAGCAAACACAGTTGGCTTCAAACATCCAGACACTGTTAGACAAGAGGGCTTTAGAGGCGCCCGAGGGGTACCTTGCAGAGCCGGCCCATTAACTTCATCTACTGCGTTCCAAACTTTCACACAAGGTTTGCTTGGTCAGCCGGGATCTACAGGACGCGTACTTCAATGTTTCCATCTTCGAACCACACCGGAAGTTCCTCAGATTTGTGTTCCAGGGAACCCATTACCAGTGGAGGGTAATACCTTGGGAAATTTCCACGGCCCTGTGGCTATCACACGCATCACGGCGCCGAGTGTACATTTTCTACACCTTCGGGGATCGAGTTCGACCCCTACATCGATGATTGCCTGATGAGCCACAGTGTGCGTCAGTGCCTTTTAAGACAGTCCCAGTTGGCCCTCGACCTTCTCCACTTACTAGGGTGGTTAGTCAACGTAGAGAAGTCACAACTAGTCCCTTCTCAGCTGTTGACTTTCATCGGAGGGCGGTTCCTGACAGATTAAGACCTCGTCAGAGTACCCACAGACAGGTGGACCACGTTCCTAGCTTTTGTTTACCGGGGGCTGACCAGTGCAGTGTCCCTCAGGGAGTGGCAGTCCCTGTTAGGACTCCTCTTCAGAACAGTATCTCACAGACAGAGGTCGTCTGAGGTTACGACCTCTTCAGAGGTTCCTGGCCTAATTAAGCCATTGTTTCCTGGCCTAATTTATTGAAAACGACGATACAAAGACAGTGTTCCCATTACCAGTGTCCCTCCACAGGTATTTTCAATGGTCAACAGTCCTGTCGTATGTTGCGCAGGTGGCTCTTTTACAGACTGGATTCAGGGCCGCCAGCTGTTCCTGGACGCCTCTCTAAAGTGTTTTGGCGCTCACATGGATGATCAGTCAGCGGACGGGCTTTGGTCGGGAGACCAGACGAATTTGCACAGCAACAACCTAGAGTTGCACAGACGGTTATCCTGTCAATTAATCCGCTGGCTCCCAACTCTTCGCGTTTCTCTGCTGTTAGTGGCATAGGACAACTCAACAGTGGTGTGGTTATACACAAACCAGGGAACGACGTCAACGCAAGAAACTTTTGGAGCAGACGCTCCAGTTGTTTTGTCTACCTGACGACAACATCAAGGTCAGGGCCAGGCACATCCCAGGTTGCAGGAACGTGCTGGCCGACGCTCTGTCCAGATCACACAAACCGTCGCCGAGCGGATGTTTCATGCAGAAGCTTTCAACCTCCTATGTTGACTCTATCATCGGCCACTGATCGACTTATTTGCAACACGTTCAACGCGTGACTGCCGGTGCATGTCTCCCCGTTACCGGATCCAGCAGCATGGACAGTCAACGCCCTGTCAATGTTGTGGGAGGGACTTGACGCTTACACGTTTCCCCCTCCCATTCTTCTACTAAAGGTTGTGACAAAAATCGACTCGACGAAGCGGATCAGACTACTTGGCCAATGTGAACGTGCTACACAAAGCTTTGCGGCCTCGTCGCAAGTGCACCAAGTCCTCTTCCTCCATATCCTGCTACATCAGCGTATTTGTCTCTGCCTAGCTCCATCATATACCCTGATATACTTTGGCCTAAAACGCTCGTATCGCTTACAGCTGGTTACTCATGGCTATTTATAGCCTACATTGACATTTGTTTGATTTTCTCATCCGGGTGTGTGCAGCTATCGCCGAATGCGAGTCATTTCATTGGCTTGCTATATTTAGCGATATGAACGTTTTAGGCCGAAGGATATCAGGGTATATGATGGGGCTAGGCGGAGACAAATAGGCTGATGTAGCAGGATGCTTCCTCTGTGGCCTCATCTGTTGGTCCATCCACTTTGTTGGCTTCCTCACCCGGACTTAGGATGGTTTCATCTGTCCGTATGGACCCTCTACAGGAAACTCTGAAAGTAAAGGGATACTCGTCCCCAGGAGCTAGCGCCATCTCCCCAACGAGATTACTCTGACAATAGTGGCTCTCCTTGCGTGCGGTCTTGTGAAGAACATTCCCAAGATCTGGTCAGAGCCTTCCCGCAGTTTGTAGCAGGGTTTCTGCTGTTCCTTCGCAGGAAAAAAAATCTAAAAGCGAGGCAAGTAAACTCCGTGCTCGCTGTCCAGCAGGATGTGAAGTTTTCCAAGACGCCTGAGCTCATCGTTGTGCTGAAGTCCTTCAAACTTGAGCACCAAAAGTTTCGGCCCCCTGCTTGGTACATAAACATAGTACTTCGTCACTTGCGGAATCCACGTGCAAACCCTTAACTTTGTTGCCAAAAACATACTGGTAGCTTATGATGCAGCGGGCGAACCTCACCCTACAGCTAACAACCCTCACGAGATCCGGGCGTTAGCATCCACCATTGCTCTACATGGTAACATCTAGGTTCCAGCCACCGTGGAGGGCTGCTTTGGGAGATCCACCTCGGTCTTTGCAAGCCACTACCTCCGTGACCTGGCTGTAGAGGATGTCCAGGGACTCCAGTCTTTCGGCCCGCTAGTTGTCGCGCAACAGCTGACACGGCCGACTTTGCACTACGTAATTATACCTCGGTCACTTTCTTTGCCTTGGGGCTTTCCCACGAACTGTCGTGGCGTTCCCCTAAGTGCACTTGGCTTATCTTATGTTCTCCCCTTGCGGGGGTTCTGACATTCGTACTTGTATGTTTTTCCTGACGGATTGGTCCTCTCCTCTGTCTGTCGGGTTAACATGCAATATAAGAAGTGGGGTAAGTATTAAAAATTTATTAAAATCTAAATATTTTAGATATTTAAGAATACTTGCCCCACTTCTGGGATTAAGCCCGCCCAGCGATGTCTCACTTCCTCCCCTCAGGCGGCCTCCGTTGGACCTTTCTTATGGAATGTGATTTCGTCGACGTGGTCACGTGACGGATTGGATCGTCACCTTCCGGTTACGAGGCTGTGTTGTCGTTGTCATATTCCCCGACTTGCAGAACGAAGATGGGATGACTACTACCAACACGTTTTCCAATTGTTTTATCGGAAGTATAGGTAATATGCAATATAAGAAGTGGGGTAAGTATTTTTAAATAAACTCTTCAAAAAAAGAAACTTGACACTGACTTTCAAAGTTTAGTATAAATACCACAGATGCAAGTTAAACATTGAAATTAAAACTAAAACTCTGTTTGAAGATCTCTGTTTAGTAAATTTTATTCAGAATAAGCATGATCTTGAAATACACAAGTGTTTCAACATCACAGGGGTGCACAAATGTCAGTATTGGGTATGGCCACCATTGGCATTGATTATTGCTTGGCACCGACGACCCATGGATGCAATAAAGTTGTCAATCACAGCCTGTGGAATGTTCTGCCATTCGTGCTAAAGTGCTGCAAGAAGTCTTGGAAGTGTTTGGGGTGGTGGATTCCTACTGTGCACGCGTCGATCCAGTTCGTCCAAGAGATGCTCAATTGGTGACAAATCTGGTGACCTGGCTGGCCATGGCAATGTCTGGACATTGTTACGCTGTAAAGTCTTGACAAACAAGTGCAACATGTGGTCGAGCATTGTCCTGCTGAAAAAGACCACCATGGACGTTGACGTGAGGAATAACGTAAGGCTGTAGGATCAAGTCCCTATACCGTACTCCTGTGAGGTTACCCACAACATGCACAAGGGGTGTCCTAACACCGTGACGAATCCCAGCCCACACCATGACACTCCCACCTCCAAATGGGACAACCTCCTGAACACAGTTGGCAGCATAACGTTCTCCACGACGTTGGTATACGTTGCTGTCCTGGTGCGTTCCCAAAGGTGGAGCAGTCAGATGTACCGATCTTGGGCTTGAGTAGTCACCCTTGGTCTGCCTGACCTTGGCCTATCATCAAAGCTGTTTCAGGTGTTGAAACGGGTCCACAATGAAGAGATGGTCTGTCTGGACACGCCAAAGTGTGTTGCAACATCTTGCTGCGTCGCTCCTGCTTGCAGTCTGCCAATAGCGTTGTTGCGTTGCGCTCTGTTCAGTCTTGGCATTCTTCAGGTCGCTGTACCGATGTTGTGTAGTCTGAATAAACAGCGGCTGATATGGCTTTTTATACCCCTATAGCAGACGTGTCTGCATGTAAACCTTCATGATCCCATGCTGCACATGCTTTGGCAGAAAATGCATTTGGACGAATCACTCGTTTTCGTTCCTGAACACAGCGTAAACTTTTTGGGCCAATGTTTTTGGTAAATTTACACTTTTGAGCAAGCCTTTCTTTAAATTACAGGTATGTATCATGAAAAATATTGACCTGTTTCGAAAAAATCAATTTCGCATGAATGTCAAGTTTCTTTTTTTGAAGAGTTGCTAAAATATTTAGATTTTAATAATATTATGATTATAATTTGTTACGAATTAAGATTAACATTTTCTGTAGACTCAAAATTTGTACATTACAAAGGAGAGTAAAACTTTACTTCAAGAATACCAATGTTACGTAATTTGTCAAATTTTACAGTTTTAGTGGTCTAATTGAAAAACTGAAAATAATCTAGCAAGGTGAATGATGAATAAATGCTGTCTTTTGTGGCAGGTGTGTACGACGAGCCTGACTGCAGCAGTACCCAACTTGACCATGGAGTGCTTACTGTAGGCTATGGAACTGATCAAGGACAAGACTATTGGATTGTGAAGAACAGGTAACATGCTTGAGCTCATCAAATGGCTCTGATTTTGTGATAGTCAAGGTTTGTTTTCCTATTCATGAGATCTCTTTACTTCCCTAACAAAACATGCCACGGTGACTTAAACAGGTTTATTGATGTATTTTTAAAAATTGGCCGGGGATATTGAAATGGGCTCCCTCCATCTGTCCGTCAGAAAGTAAAAACTGTATGCCCAGTTAAATGAAACTAGGTATATATGGATAAATCAACATGTGTGAATGTGGCATGACATAGCATGCAGTGTCTGTTCTTAAACTTTTCACAAAAACTACGGCTCTGACTTGGGTCTCATTTGGTGTGGCAGGGTTGCAAATTAACAGGCATTCCTATTTGAAAGCTTTTTAGCTAATATGGCTTGAAAGGCCCAATGGTCTTGGCATGCTGTCTGGTGTCCATCCATCAGTCCATGTGTAAACTTTTCACTATCTAATTTTCTTCTCCAGAACCATTTGCTTTGGAAATCTTGAATATTGTTTACAGACTCCTTGTCTGATGAGATTTCTAATTTATAGATTTGGCAACACTGCGACTCCCAACAAAGCCACAGAGGTCATACCCTAAAAGCCTATTTTCATCTTCTTCTTCAGAAGCAAAATGCCTGGAAAGCTGAAATCTTGTGAACAGACTCACTAGCTGATAGGGATTCTAATTTTTAGCTCGTGGCTAAATTTTCCACCACTCGCCTCGCTACTGCTCTAACGCAAATAGCCCGTGGCTGAATTATTCAGCACTGTGAGATGCGACCGTTTTAACAATATATGGTGTGTTCACATGGCGAATTCCGGATGTAAATGGCCGTTACAATACAAAAGTAGCCCGCCAGTCCCATATACAAATGAACGATCTTTATCCGACACTTTGAAAGAAATTTTTATCTTACCTTGAACGATTTCTATTACAATCAAAATCTTAAGATTGTCTCTATTTAGAGTTAAAGAAAATCCTTAAATCTGATAGTACAATTAATAATTATATATGGAATTGAAGATACATTATTGTGGAATCGGTACACTCATTAGTGCCGTTAAACCCCTTGGGCACAAGCATGAGAGTGCCAGTGTTCTACACATTGTTATTTCTTGCTGTGCATGTACAAATTATACATGGAATTAAAGTTGAATCTTTCTTCTTTATGACTGTGAAAAAATAATGAAATGGTGCTAACTGGTTCGAAAGATATTAAAGCAAATGAGAGATACCCTCAACTACTTGAAAACAGATTTTGATAATCGTTCTATGAATCCTTTATCGCAAATGACGACCATGAAGACATAACATACTTTCATCGCTCGTGCATGGCCTGCCACGAGGACGTCTACGCATGGAAAGCACTTTTTCCGTGTCGGCGAAGATGATATGCAGCAAAAACTCTTTTCTGAATTGAGGGCTTGTTTTGAAGGTTTTGTCTTTTGATATTTCTTTATAGATAATGTAAGAGTTCAACGCGGCAACGTTCAACACATGAAACCACACCACCATTTAAGAGTTTTCATTTTGAACGGGGTGTACGACAGCATCTGGTCAGCCCGATCCACACCTCCCATATATTTGTTATATACATGCACAATATGTGGTCTCATATTTGCTTCCCTAGTCACTCGGTTCTTCTTCCCTGTCTCTACAGTTTCAGTGTCTTTTATGGTTGATATGAACAACACTGACTTCCTGTCCTCACAACGAGTAGGTCTTGATTGTGATAGATAATCATATCCCCTTTCTTCTGTTTTTTCTGTGCCGCCTTTACCTTCTCAGGAATCCCTTTGTACCAGTTCCCATTTCCCACAAGTTCATATACAATGCAAATATATCCATTGGTCAAGTCACACAACATGTATGCCTTTATCCAATACTTCTTCAGCTTGTTTGGATCATATACTTTAAAACTCCAAGGCTTTCCAAGGCACCAACCCTTCATCAACACAAATGTTTTGATGCGGCTTGTAAACTCACATAAACTTTCATATAGAACTCGGACGCCAGTCAACTTTGGTGACTTTGACCTCATTTTCAATGTCACCACGACACTTTGACCACTTTGTAATACATTGTCAACTCCATATCTTGTAAAGCTTAGAACCTAGAGTGCTCATATTTGGTGACAGCCTTCAATAGAGGAAGACTCGGATATCATTTTTAAGATCACCACGACACTTTGACCACTGTGTAATAAATTGACATTTGTTAACGCGATATCTCATAAAGCTTAGCACCTAGAGTTTATATATTACAATGGCGGATGACTTGGGCACCAGTTGACTTTGGAGACCTTGATCTCATTTTCACCATGACACTGTCACCACTTTCTAATTCAATGTTAACACGATATCTGTATGTATGTTTATATAAATATATATATATACATATAAAGTATTAGATATATTTATTTTGATGAAGCTACTAGTTACTGAAGGCTTTCAAAATATTAACGCGTGTGACATCGTTATTTTCAAAAGAAGTTCTGATCTTGACCTTTGTAATTCTTTATCTTTTAGCATATATGACCCCAAGAGATACCGAAAATTTCCGTTGACTAATTTATCCTGCCAAGAACACTATCTATTGTATGATAAATGTGCATATGATAAACTTCAGCAAAAACATTTATATTATGTTCATTATGTTTAAAAATGGCTACTATTCAATCAATCAATCTTTATTATGCATGAAGGTCACAGGCCCATATACTTAAACATGTGCATGTAGCATTTATTACTCTCCCGTTGAAGATACCGCCCTTTAATAAATCTACAAAGTTATTACACATTGTGTAATAACATCGCGTGTTGATTGACGTCACATGACGTCACAATCGTTAAACATGACGTCACAATGTTAGCGAGGCAACGACAATGGCTATCCTGGCGATCTGTATGATTTTTCTTTGATATAATTCAGCGAGTAATAAATGAAATACTAAACTCAGTCCCGTATAATTACTTTTTTATGAAACTCGTGAATGGTATCGGTATCTAACTCGCTTTCGCTCGTTAAATACCAAACCATACACTCGTTTCATAAATATGTTATTAAACGGGATGTCGTTTAGTATTCTCTATATATACGAGGGGATATCAAAAAGTTTCAATTATCACAGACACATATCAAAGGTACAAACTTTATTTTGTTCTCATGTTTTAAAGACTTCTCTACACAGTCACCATAGATACACAATTTTCCCATTGCTTCTTAACTTTGCGCAGACCATCCAAATAGAAGACCCCTGATTTCATGGAAAACCAAGCCTCCACCTCTCGAATGATGTTATTGGTGTCCTCAAAACGACATCCACAAAGTGGATTTTTTAGCTCGGGGAACAAGAAGTCACTTGGTGTAAGATCGGGTGAATAGGGGGGATGCAGTAAGATTTCAAAGCTACATCGCTGTGCCTCCACAGCAGCTGCTTGGCAAGTGTGAGCTGGGGCATTGTCAGCTAACAGGCATATACCTTTGGTGATCATACCGAGACGCTTCTGTTTAATGGCATCTCGTAACTTGCTCAGCAGGTTGCAGTAAAAAGCTCCAGTTATCATCAGTAAGTGAGGGGTGTCCACTTCTTGGCTCATCTGCGAGGGAAATGTGGCCTGTTTGGAAATGCCTTTTTCGATCTCACAACAGTGTCATAGGATAGGCTGTTATTATCATAAACAGATTTCATCTCATCATTAATTTGACTTGCAGTATAGCCCTTTAAATGTAAAAACTTCATTACACTGCACACCTCAATCTTCTTATTAATAGGGGGTACTGTGCTATTTAATCAACAGACGTAAAACTGGCTGTCGCAAAAAAGACTATTGTTGACCAAGGAACTAGACAAGGATCACTTATGCTTCAGTGACCATTTGGTCCGCATTCACCAGTACATTCTTTGTGATAATTTTATAATGACAACCCAACACAAATTACATACAGAGATTTATTACATACACACACACACATATATATATATATATATATATATATAGTGGTCGCTCCCAATCATTGGGACTGCAACTGGTAGTAGCATTTTCTGAGCTTCAGAAATACCAAGTTACAGCTACTTAAAGTAGATAGCAGATTACTGAAATTGTTAAACTGTGAAATGGAGGGGGGGGGGGGGAATACCATCGCTGATGATATAACCGCCACTACCCTTGACCTAGCTTTGGTCAAGCCACCGCATGGGGACCAATTTTATATAATCCTGAAAGTTGGTGGCAAAGAAGTACATGACCAAGCATTGGTCGCTCCCGCGCATTGGGACTGCAACTGGTAGTAGTATTTTCTGAGCTTCAGAAATACCAAGTTACAGCTACTTAAAGTAAAGCAGCTTACTTAAGGTGTAACTGTGAAATGCAGGGGGAAGATATCATCGCATAACCCCCTTAACTCAAGTGAGAATGCCCAGGGAGTAAAGGAGCTGTGAAACTTAAGTGAAATTAGAATATATAATTTGATAAAATGATTTGATAAACATGTAATATTTAAAGATACTGCTGGTGTGCAGTCACACGGGGGCGAACATTCCGAGATAATAAAATCAATCATTCTATACGCAAGCCGCATCGTTATTTCTTGTTGCGCATGCACAAATAATACATGGAATTAAAGATAAATCTTTCGTCCTTACGACTGTGAAAAAATAATGAAAAGGTGCCAACTGGTTCAAAAGATATGAAAAACGAAAGAGGGATACCCTCAACTACTTAAAAACAAATTTTGATAAGCGTTCTTTTTGCGACACCAGTCGCATCATTCACCGCATCGTTATTATGGACTGCGCATATGCATATTATACATGGAATTAAAGACAATTCTATTCCCTTGAAATAGGTGAAAAAATATAAATAAGTATAAAATAGTTCGGGAGATATGAACCGCGAAAGAGCAACACCCTCAAATACTTGAAAACAGATTTTGACAATCGTTTTATTTGCGACATTTGTCGCTTCACTCGCCGCACCATTTTTATTAACTGCGCACATGCATATTATACATGGAATTAAAGATCATTCTTTCCGCTTGAGAAAGGTGAAAAAAAATTAAAAAGTGCCAAATAGTTTGGGAGATATGAACCGTTAAAGAGGGGTACCCTCAGACATTTGGGGGAAAAAATTGATAATTGCGACATTTCTCGCATTATTTGCCGCTGGTTTACTTATGTGTTGCGCACATACACTTTTCATATTGAATCAAAGCCAGTTCTTTTCCCTTTACGATGATGTAAAAAGTATGAAGTTTCGCCACCCGATTCTAAGAATACAAATTGCGAAAGATCGGGGGTAGGTTCGTGATGCGGCTCGTATCGAACGTCCAGTGACAGCTCACATTGACTTTCTTTGTCTCTTTTACGACTTAAAAAAAAGATTATTTTATTGACAATAAGTATTTTATATTACACTTATTCACCTTATTGATGTGAAGAATAAACTTTATAAGGAGAGTAACGCTCATCCACACTTCTGCTTCTTTCTTCTTTCTTCAATCTTCTTGATTATTATCCCCCTCATTTTCCTTCCTGACTCTGGAAAAACGATGCACGATGCATTGGTACAGATAGCTATTGGTGAAAAATGTGAGTGTTTCGTCCCGGCATTTGGTTGTTATCATTCAAATGTAGGTACGTTAGCAGTGGCCAGAACCTGTCGCGGGGCATGCACTTGGAAAAGAAGGGCGTTGACGTAACATCACTTGTTGACCAATACTCAGAAAAGTTTCTCTGTACAACCAGAGACATTGCTATTGTCATTGCAATGAATACTTTAATGTCTTCGGCATTCGTATCATACCACTGCCTCAACCGTGAACAGGGTTTCAGAACTTTATCATCGACCTGTTGGTGGAAGTATCTGTTGGTTTCTGCTGCCAATGATCCATAATCATCTTCATGAAAAAACAGTCCGAAAAAGTCTACAGGTTGCGGATTATCAGGCAATTCTATGAACCGTCCTAATCCCGTGTCGCCAGTAAAATGCTGATCAACACGTCCACGTTGCCTCGGCCCCTCTTCCCAGCGATCCATAAAATTATCTTGGTCATCAAAATGTGTGTCCATTTCATTATATTGCTCGTCAAAGCCACTGAACTCTTCCTCTGTGGAAGTACCAGCCGTAGCAGTTTCACCCGTACCAGCTAATATGTCTCTTGCAATGTTTCTTATTTCTTGATCATTATCAGTATCAATGTCACTGTCACTGTCACTGTCACTATCACTCTCATCAGTTGATTCCATATCAGAAGCTTCATCGGCATGGACCTCGTTGATGAAGTCGTCGTCGCTAGGCGTTGACGACCTTCCCAACTCCTGGTTCGCGGCCTCCTGGCCTTAGGCATCTTTCACATCAATCTGTAAATGATTGAAAATAATTTAGGCACACGCAAAATATAATAACATCAACACATGACCTGTTTTACAGAGAAATTCAATGTGAGCTTCATGGACATTCAATTGCCACATTTTGTAAGTGTTTGAAACAAATTTGCCGTTGCGCGCCTTTGGCGCCAGCGGCCATCAATAATCCGGACCTTTTCTAATTGTCCTGGCGAAAGCCAGACATTTTGTTTCACGATTTGCAAAAATAACAAATCAGGACAAATTCTAACATTGCTGGACAATTTCTAACTTTCGGACAACTTTTCACAATCCTGCCGAACAAGTTCTAATGTTGCCGGACACTTTCTAACTTTCGGACGACTTTTCACAATCCTGCCGAAGGTGCCGATGGCACCGACGGCCGCCGACATTGTATCAACATTATCAACCCTGATGCCGCCTTCTGACTTCCTATGCAACGAGCCGGCGAGTCGCGAACAACTGCCTTCTACGTCAGGAAAGTTCTGATTGTCAGTTGTGGATTACAAAAGTTTTTCAACTCTTGACTTCTCTTCCGAGAATGATAGGTTCCACGGGCCTATCCGTCGGGACGGCCGTAGTCAACGAGCACCCGGCCCCTTGTCTTTAGTTCACTCGAAGGAACTCATGCCATCCCGACATATATAGCAAACTATTCAAGACCTCGGAATTCTACCAAACTTTTTTTTCAAAAATCCGTTTTCTCGACCAACAAAGATGATCGTGCTTGAGTTACTGTATGTAACAACCAACAAAGAAACATCGCCACTGTGTAATAAAAAAGTTGTATATCCATATATCATTGTCGTCCTCAACAAAGATTTGGCAGAAAAAAAGACATACCTGGTGGCGGTGCCCGACGAAAGTCCGCTGAAATTGTTTTCCTCGAACACGAACATTTTCGTTGGACACATTATCTCATGACCTGCTTGCGGAGCCCGGCGAAAGATCCCCGACATACTGTGTCTCAACCACAAACATTGTCGTTGGACAATTTTGCCTTGACCTGATGGCGGTTCCCGACGGCATCCCCGACATACTGTGTCTCAACCACAACATTTTCGTTGGACAATTTTTCCATGACCTGATGGCGGTTCCCGACAGAAGATCCCCGACATACAGTGACTCAAGCACGATCATTTTCGTTGGACAATTTTCCCATGAACTGATGGCGGTGCCCGACGCAAAAATCCCCTAACTAAAAAAAGATATCAATAACTCTATGAATGTAAATCCAAAACGCGGAACGGGGGACTATGAATTCAGCGGCGTCCGTACGTACGTACGTCCGGATTCTTGTTAACGCGATAACTCATGAAGCTTAGCACCTAGAGTGTTCATATTTGGTGACAGCTTTCGATGGAGGAAGACTCAGACACCAGTCGACTTTGGTGACCTTGACGTCATTTTTAAGGTCACCACGACACCACGTACGTCCGGATTCTTGTTAACGGGATAACTCATGAAGCTTAGCACCTAGAGTGGTCATATTTGGTGACAGCTTTCGATGGAGGAAGACTCAGACACCAGTCGACTTTGGTGACCTTGACGTCATTTTCAAGGTCACCACGGCAAACTCGTGAAGCTTAGCACCTAGAGTGTTCATATTTGGTGACAGCTTTCAATGGCAGAAGACTCAGATGCCAGTGGACATTGGTGACCTTGACCTCATTTTCACTGTCACCATGACACTTTGACCACTGTAATACATTGTTAACGTGATAATATTAATTATGCCAAATATCTCATAACGGCGGGGGACATTGCCATGTTAGTGGCGAACACTTGTTCTCCTTTAACTTTCATGGTTTATAAAACTCTATAATTGAACACTAAAGAAACAGGGTTTCCTTCATCATTTTTTTTAATTATTACATTTGTTTATAACATTTTAGCGGCGCTTGTTGAAATCTTTCTGTGAGCGCATATACAAATTGTATATCAAATTGAAGAGCATTTTCTGTTCTTTATGGTGATACCAAACTTTGTTGAGCGCGCCACTTGTTTACAGAAATACGAAATGCGAAACTTGCCAAATTTGCGGCACTTCTTGTGCCTTTATTTTTGTGTGCGCATGTATGATCAATATATTGAAATGAAGAACAACGTTCCGTCTTTATTTAGATGTAATATTTATCAAAATCCGCCAAGTGGTATAGAAAATATCGAGTGCCAAAGAAAGGTACATGAAAATCGAGCTTCAGATCACATGATAAGAAAATAACCCTTTGTGCGGCGCTTGCTGCATCGTTGTTTGTTTTAGCGCATGTACATATTATATATCACTTTGTAGACAATTTATTCCTCTTGATAATGATATAAATGGTTTTGAAATGTGTCATTTGTACACGGGGATATGAAGTGCCAAAGTTTCCCTATTTACGTCACTAACGGAATTGCGAAGTGCGAAAGTTGTTCTTTTTACGGCACTTGTTGAGTCTTTATTTATTTGCGCGCATAAATAATTGATATAGGGAATTAAAGACAATTCATTTGTCTTTATTGTGATGTAAAATTCCACAAAATCATTTTCACGGTGTAGAAGAAATTCATTGTGAAAGAAAGGCACATGAAAATCGCGCTTCAGATCACATAAGAAAGTCGGCAAAATTACCTTTTTGTGCGGCGCTTGCTGTGTCTTTATGAATTGTTGCGCATGTACACATTTTACATGGAATTAAAGCCAATCTTTTTCTCTATCTTGTGATATAAAAAATGTCAAAATACGTTGAGCACATCATGAGAAAATCGGTGTAACAAAACAGTGTAAAACTAAAAATATTTAAAAATCACCTTTTTTGCGGCACATGCTGTATCTTTATTTCACGAGGCGCACATATGTTTTTTTACATCGAATTAAAGACAATTTTTTTCTCTTTCAAATGATCCCACCTATATTGAAATCCGCCCAAGGGTTCAGAACATAGGGCGTGTGATAGGAAGGCGTGCATAGGGTTAAAATGCACGCGTCTCGGTAAACGATTAAACGATAGCATGCGCGGATCGGTAAGCTCGTGCGAGAGGGTAGAAAGTGCCCACAGGCTATTAGCATGTGCGGCGGGGAGTGGGGGAAAATTGAGTGATTTTAACGCTTATTTTCGGTACGATAAACATTTGCAATGTTCTCATAACTTTCGGAGCATGTTCGCGCATTATTTAGAACACCAACGAAACAAAACACGGTTGCTTAGCGACAGCCGGAACGAAAATACAATCGTTGAACTGAGACTACTGCTAGGCAATAAATTTCCGTCCTTCGCTACCGAGACCCGCGGCCATAATTAGTTAGCGTGAGAAAAATAGAGTGTGCTACTCGCATCTCGCTAAGGGAACTTGCGGGCAAAGCTAATTTCATCCCGGAATATTCCGGGACCCGCATCTTAAGGGTTAATGAGTTCCAGTCTATAACTGTGCGGGGGATGAATGAATGTTTGAAGATGTCGGTCTGGCAGGTATGGATGATCAAATTTTTTTAATGGTTATTTCTGGCTGGTCTGGTGTTCTGTTGGAGATGTTGATCGGCGGGGATCGCTACCAGGTCCTTGATGATCTTATATAGCAGGGTCAATCGCTTGTCTCGCTGTCTGTCTGCGAGTGGCATTGTGCAAGTAAACAACCGCTTGAAGTTTGAAATGCAAGACAGACACTTCAGATCTTTCCGTAGAAATTATAGCTCATTTGATTGGTCAAAAAATGCTGTAGAACAAAGGAAAACTTTTATGCAAATTAACCATGGCCTGGTAACAAAATTAACGAACTGGGATTGGCTGATGTTGAGGATTGTAGATGGGACTTAACTCTTAACTGGCCTTGTTAAACTTAATCGTAAATACGGCAATGAAATAAAAAATACTTAGCTTCGAGTGAAATGCCTAGGGATAAAATATGAAACGTATGTAGTTTTACACATGTACTTTGTTTGTACATATTAAGGCACAATGCGACTTTACAGGAAAATAGAAAAAATTTTGAAGCTTGCTTCATAGAAAAATAAAAATTCATGGTAAAAGGAAAACAGGCCACGTTTAAATTGTCATTATAAACCTGCTCACAAATTGTAAGCTTTAATGAAACTTTTTGATATTCCTTTGTACAATTGACATGTATTGGATACATCATGAAGTGTTTAACAAAGTCTGTCTCTTTTAATAAGCAAAATATATATATCTACTTCGATCAATAAAGATTCCTTTGCAGGGGAAGTTGGATGATCTCGTACGCGAATTGCTAAATGTTTTTGATCATTACGGCATTATTGAATATGACATATTGTACGTCATTCCACAAATATCTTCATAAAATATTGATGATATATCAAAACAAATTAATTTCAATGCAGTAAAATCTTTCAACAAAAGCTATTTGAATCGACAGAGTTAGTGACAGTTATGCTTGGTTAAATTGTTTATTGATTTTGGCTGCTGTTGTCAGAAATTGAGAATATTTATGAATGTTTGATATCTAATGAAGATTGCCATTGTCCATTGTTATTCAAATTTTGTCCACGATGATGATCAGTCATGTGAGTTGTTGACATTAAATGGACATCAGGTCTGGCTAATTTTTTTCAACCAGATGTTCCAATCGAATGTGACTGACAAATAAATGGTGGAACTAGGAAGTCAGTCAGTCAGTTACAGAATAAGTGCTTCTGTTTATCAGAAAGATATTAATGACAATGCTTCAGCAATACTAAGGCAGACTAGCTGCAGAGCCCATGGCTATTTTTTTCATAGATTTAAACAGAGATCTGAAATCTCAAATTTGGATAGTCCTGAAGATATTTTTGATTAAGTTTGAAAACTTTTTCGGAAATCTTTTTCACTGGTTTTTGCGCCTGGCAGATAGCAGAATGCAGGGTTATGTTAGCCATGCTCACTTTTTTCTTGTAAGTTGGAGCTTTGACATCTTTATGCCCTTAAGTCAAGGCCACAAAACCCTTTTTTATTTTGGTCTTTATGTATAATTGTGATTGCTTTGCAGTTGGGGAACAATGTGGGGTGAAGAGGGTTATGTCAGGATGTCCCGCAACAAGCATAACCAGTGTGGTATAGCTACTCAGGCCAGCTACCCTCTTGTGTAAAAAGCAGGTAAGTCTATAACTTAATAGGAATTTAATGTGAGATTTACATAAGGCATTGCCATAAAACATGCCTTCACAAATGCAAAATATATTGTAAACTTGTTGACTGCCTAAGATAGGGACCATCTATGCAATGTCTTATTTATTGGCATGCAACTCATCAACCTTTGCGATGATGGATAAGCTGCAGAGTCTATGGGTACTTTTTTATCACATCAGACACAAGGCGATGGGGTTCATAGCATGGTATTGTGTTTGTCTTGCCTTTTCGTGTACAGACTATTTGACTAATGAGGATTATGATTTATAGATTTTGTGACCCTATGGCCCCCAATAAGAATCACGTGGGCCCCTCCCTAAAAAAAACCTATTTGGGTATATTTTTTCCCCAGAAGGAAAAGGCATAGAAAGCAGAAGTATTGCGAACAGACTCCTTGGTTAATGGGGACTCTAGATCTTGTACTTTTTCTGCCACAGGCGTCAGACCCTAAAAAACTTTTTCATATTTCTTTTAGAAGGAAAAAGCTTAGAAATGTTAAATATGTACATGCTCCTTAGTATAGTTGGATTATAATACTATGGCTCCAGCCTAATGATGATAAATTTTACAGCCTGTTCTTACAGAGCACATGATCCTGTTTTTTTAAATGTTAACGGAGCCATAGCACTTTCACTGGTAATGCTCTTACATTCTTATCTAGCAGGGTGCAAATAAGATACTTTATGAGATGTTGGCCAAAGTTAATCAATGTTGGCATTTTGCTTTGTTACTGACTGTTGCTGAAAAGACACATTTTAGGACTGACTATTTTTGAACTAGTTAGACAAGAATTCATGAAAATGAAACATGTGATTTCAGTTTGTCAAAATATTAGGCTGTTGTTTAATTTTCATTGAAAACTAGTTATCATATATTTGTCATTTGTGGTAGTATAATATGAGAGATGCTTTAAATGTTGTCATCATTAATCAGTGTTTTAAAAGAGTTGTCAGTCTGTCAGCCAATTTCAATGGGGGCTTGATTTAAAGTGAGTAACTTGAGTAGCTAAGACTTGTTTGTTGCATCATTTAAAATTTACTATACGAGAACCCCATTTTATCATCTCATCAACGGAATTTGCATTTTTCTTTTTCTTGCAGGGGTCGGTCACCTCCCTTCCTCCTTCAAGTTGTAATAGATGCATTCCAGGGAAGTGCCCGATAAATCCACCTGCTAATGTACATATTGTAAATCATGTCTATGCACAAGACTCTGAAAAGTTTAATAATTGTCTTATGAAGGAAAATAAAAAACTTAAAAGCTAAAAAGGATAAAAAAGTGAAATTTTCAAAAAGTGAGGAAAAAGATTTAAGTGTTTATGATTTCATGTATAACAGAATTGTATTGTATTATTTTCTATTGGAAGTAATCCTATGTATTTAACCATAGATCTTAATGTACACCTGCATTTTAATATTTGAAGTGTTTTAATATCTATCTCAATGTTTTTATATGTTGTCCTTGTCTTAGTTTCTTTATGATGTAACAATTTATATCAAATGCAATTTGTATGTTTTATGTTTTTTAAATAAAGATTTTAAATTTCACAGAAAATAGAGTTGGAGGCATGTTGCTATATAACGAATCTTGATTTTAAGATGAGGTTTGATTTAGTAAGCTTACTAAATCAGGAAAATGTTTAGTAAGTTTACTAAAGGACCGGTCATTTATTACAGGAGGGGATGTGCCGGGGGTTTTGAGGGCAGGGTCAGAAAAAAATATACAGCCACTAGGGGAGGGTCATGAAAGAAATTAGGAAAGGTTGCGGAGGGTCATTTTTTAATAGACAGTTGTGGAACCATCTTTCTTTACTTGAAATAGTGGCTGAAACATTATCATAAAGCCTTTGTTAAACTTCTCCCTGCTCTTGGCAGCGTATGATGACAGGCAGACTTTGACATTGACATTGTTATTTATCCCTTTGAAATAAACTTTCAAAAAAAGAAACTTGACATTCATGCGAAATTGATTTTTTCAAAACGGGTCAATTTTTTTCATGATACATACCTGTAATTTAAAGAAAGGCTTGCTCAAAAGTGTAAATTTACCCAAAACAATGGCCCAAAAAGTTTATGTTGTGTTTAGGGACGAAAACGAGCGATTCGTCCAAATGCATTTTCTGCCAAAGCACAGCATGGGATCATGAAGGTTTACATACAGACACATCTGCTTTAGGGGTATAAAAAGCCATATCAGCCGCTGTTCGTTAAGACTACACAACATCGGTACCAAGAATGCCAAGACTGAACAGAGCGCAACGCAACAACGTTATTGGCATTGTGCAAGCAGGAACGACGCAGCGAGATTTTGCAACACACTTTGGCGTGTCCAGACCATCTCTTCATTGTGGACCCTTTCAACACCCGAAACAGCGTTGATGATAGGCCAAGGTCAGGCAGACCAAGGGTGACTACTCGGGCCCAAGATCGGTACATCCGACTGCTCCACCTTCGGGAACGCACCAGGACAGCAACGTCAACAACAACGCAGATACCAGGCCTGCGTCGAATTTCCGACCAAACGGTTGAGAGAGGCTGGACTTTTTCCATAACCACTGGTTCGACGTCCCGTTTAAACGCAACGTCATCTGGCGGAACGTATACAGTGGTGTCAACAGAGGATGAGATGGGCACGTGCAAGGTGGAGAACCGTTCTCTTCACTGATGAGTCCCGTTTTCTGCTTCGATGAAGTGATGGACAAGCACGTGTATACCGACGTCGTGGAGAACGTTATGCTGCCAACTGTGGTCAGGAGGTTGTCCCATTTGGAGGTGGGAGTGTCATGGTGTGGGCCAGGATTCGTCACGGTGTTTGGACACCCCTTGTGCATGTTGTGGGTAACCTTACAGGAGTACAGTATAGGGACTTGATCCTACAGCCTTACGTTATTCCTCACGTCAACGTCCATGGTGGTCTCTTTCAGCAGGACAATGCTCGATCACATGTTGCACTTGTTTGTCAAGACTTTACAGCGTAACAATGTCCAGACATTGCCATGGCCAGCCAGGTCACCAGATTTGTCACCATTTGAGCATCTCTGGGACGAACTGGATCGACTCGTGCGCAGTAGCAATCCACCACCCCAAACACTTCCAAGACTTCTTACAGCCTTTCAGCACGAAAGGCAGAACATTCCACAGGCTGTGATTGACAACTTGATTGCATCCATGGGTCGTCGGTGCCAAGCAATAATCAATGCCAATGGTGGCCATACCCGATACTGACATTTGTGCACCACTGTGATGTTGAAACACTTGTGCACCTGTGCATTTCAAGATCATGCTTATTCTGAATAAAATTTACTGAACAGAGATCTTCAAACAGCGTTTTAGTTTTCATTTCAATGTTAAACTTGCATCTGTGGTCTTTATATTGAACTTTGAAAGTCAGTGTCAAGTTTCTTTCTTTGAAGAGTTTACATTCGATAAAGTTTTGTAAATCTTAAAAAAGTTAACATTTTCTGAATCACTATTCAATTTTCTGTTTCATGATGAACATATTATCCTTTTTTTTATTATAAAGAAGTGGTGAATTAAAAATCTTCAACATGTTTGAACAACTCTTCAACAAATCAATGAGCAGGTGCTCGTATTTTATCCTAAGAGCAATTTTACCTATATAGTTCAAAATGGTCAATTACATTTTCAAGTGCATTAGAAGTACATGAATGTTGCATCATTATGTTCAGAAAATTCTATCCTAGCTTTGTCAAGTTATAACAACAAACATTTCATCGTTAGAAAACTGAGCTGATATGACTGTCGGCAAACAAACAGATCAAAGGATTGCTTTTTGAAAAACATACATAAAATAATCAACATATTTCACTTATGATTTTTAAAATCTCACATTCCTTCAAAATGAAAAAAACTTATATGATTGAATGACGAATTTTTTATCAATTTTTGTTCCGAGATATTACAATAATTACAATACATCGTTAGAAATACTGCCACAGTAAGCAATTATTTTCAAAAACACATTGAACGGTTCCACCAAATGCTGTCAACACGTTATATTTCAGTGACATTGCTTTTCAATGACAGCAATGTCGTAGATAATTATCTATAGTTTGAACAGTTTGTAGAGGAAAATAATGGGTCTTTTGAATTAATACAATTTCCCAATCTAGTTAAAATTAGCTGTAATCTAATAAGTCCTAAAGTCCATTATTACATCTAGAGAATTATAACCTATTCTGTGTCGCGCAGGCCGAACATCAACCAATCAAACAGCTGGCCCAGCTCTTCGATTAATAATAATAATAATACTTTATTGCCTTTCCAGGAATTTGTTTTGTTTTTGTGTTTGTGTTTGAATAGCATGTGCAGGGCAATGCACTTGTTTCCGTTCTAGAGCACCTCGATTACAAAATCCTAATGTTACCGATGTAATGTAGTGAATTATTTTGAAAAATATAAAGATAGCATCAATTCTGTGCACATATTGTTGACGGAATATGTGTGTTGTTCATGTGTTCACTTGAGCAAAAGTAAATCAACAAATTAGGTCAAATAATCACAAAATAAGTTTTTAAGGATAAATGTGACATTAATAAAGATACAAAAGAAAATTGTGATTGATTGGTTGAAAGCTGACTTCCTGTCCTCATTTAATTGGTCCGTTCAAAATTTGTCAAAGGTGAACATGACCTTAATCGGTAATTCTCTAGATGTATAGACGGATCATTACATCTAGTTTTAACTAGATTGTACAATTTCATAAACTGAAACAAAAAACAGTGAAGTTTTCCCCCATAAATCAAATCAAATTATAATGTAAAATATGCCGTGTCATTCCCTACCCTTGTCCAAAATTTGTTTTTTCTTTGAGAATTTGAGCAAGACTGGTTTATATTCTTAAAAGCTGATGATTTTATAACAAAAATTCCATGTGTTCTCCAAGTAATGTCCCTTGTTCATTATTATTTAAAAAAATTACAGGTTGATATTTAAAAGCTTTTTGTTACTGTTTGCTATATTTTAATAAAACCTAGATGCATTTTTGCCTATAAATAGATTAATACAGTTTATATGAATGTTTGGATGATTTTATTAACCTTCCTGAGTGATACAAATTTATAAAACTAAAAACTTGATCAAATTACCTCTGTGCATATTTCTTAATATAGCCATAATTTGGAAAATATCTAAATGAGTGAATGATTTAATTGAAGTACATGAATTCAAATGTTGATATTGCAATTATTGGTATCATTAATAACATATTCATATCCAAGCTTCCTTGCATGCCACATGTGTTTTGTTCCCCTTAGAGTCAGAACTTATGTAACATGTGTAATTTTTATGATCTCTAGATGTGCCTTTGGTATAATTTGGTCATGTACCTTTATAAATCTTTAGATTTTGAACTTCTTTCTTGTGCCACTGATTGTATGAAGAAATTATTTTTTGTTTATATTCATATGGGGGAAAAAATTAACCACCCCTTGTTTTACTTAAATGTGATGCTCTTGGATTGGTATGAATATTTGACTGATTTTATCACTCTTGATTTGACAAATACAGATTTGTGACAAATATCTTTAAAAAAAAAAAGGTTAATTATGTTGAAATTTGAAGACTTTAAGTTGTAATTGTACTGACTTTTTACCGAAAACAACTTTTTCCCTTGTTGCAAAATTATATGATAAACTTCAGGTATCTGGAATAACAAAAACATTTCTTTGCTACCAAGTGCTACTCTCGACATCAGTGCAACCTTCACCTTGCAAAATAAGGAAGCAACTGGTTGTTGTTATCAATAATCCTTGGTAAATCTTGACAAAAAGATTATCATCATACAAATTTTGAACTCATTTTGAGTTCAGCTCGTTAATCAAATGTGTCTCTTTGCTTTCGTGGGATCATTATAATACAGTTAACACGGACCAGATTTTTTGTTAAGTCTTTTGTTGAATTTGTTTTTTTAAGAATTGGGGGTTTTGACATTTCATAGTGCAGTAACTAGTGACTTTTGACTCAGAGGTAAACACGAAAATGTGGCCAGTTGGCTTTAAGGAATATAACTACACATATTACAACTTCCAATATCCACTTTCACCTCTCGGTATAAGATAACATGGTATTTTTACACTAAAATACCAAAATTTTATGAATGCAAACGTTCCAAAGGAGCGTAATGTTATCTGAATGATATTTCATCTTATAGATTAGATTAGAATTCTATCATATCATACGATTACTTTTACTGACACATTTTATTTTTTTTCTTATTAAACAACCTTGTCTTGTGAAAAAACCTAGGGGTGCTTAACCTTTTTCTATGAGTATTTTAAACTCATTCACTTATATTTTCGATTTAATGAAATTTGAAAATTTAATTACTTTAATGTGATGATTTGCGATTTGCATTCATCTGTCCTTTACTCTGGAAATATTTTTATCCATTATTAAATGGTCTCCGTCCGTCCGTTCGTCTGTCCGTCCCGATAATGTTTCCGGAGCACAACTCCAAAACTGTGAGACCTAGCTCGACGAAACTTGGTATGTGCAACAGGCATCATGCGGAGATGTGCCTTTTGGGGTTTTCAACTTCTTTGCATTTTTATTTTTACCCGTTTCCATGGAAACGTAACATAGGATTTCGTTTCCGGACCACAACTCCAAAACTGTGAGACCTAGCTCGAAGAAACTTGGTATGTACAACGGGCATCATGCGGAGATGTGCCTTTTGGGGGTTTTAACTTCTTTGCATTTTTATTTTTACCTGTTTCCATGGAAACGTAACATAGGATTTTGTTTCCAGAGCACAACTCCAAAATGGTGAGACCTATCTCGACGAAACTTGGTATGTGCAACGGGCATCATGCGGAGATGTGCCTTTTGGGGTTTTCAACTTCTTTGCATTATTATTTTTACCCGTTAATGTTTCCGGACCACAACTCCAAAACGGTGAGACCTAGCTTGACGAAACTTGGTATGTACAATGGGCATCATGCGTAGATGTGCCTTTTGGGGTTTTCAACTTCTTGTATTTATTTTTCTAAGATACTTGTGACTGTTCAAATACAATAATATGCAGGACAGTCGGGTTAAATGTATCACAAAAATGCATCACCAATATTTAAAATTGGTAATAACAAGTCACTACAACATCATGATTTCTTAAAGGTTGTTTGTAGAAAAACAACATGATCACTGTTCAATATTCCACAACTAGTATCCTTAACTACCCTTTCCCTTTGGCGGGGGATATAGCTGACTCTGTCTGCTTGTTAGATTTTCAACTTCTTTTTGTTGTATCACTGACTTTGAAGATATCATTTTGTCAAGAACTGGTCTCCCAACCTATGCATGCTAGCATCACAAAAAGTGATACACAAAAAGTGATACACGTGACAACCACGGTCCTCAAATCTATTTATGAAATTTACTGTTTTGCTCTCTTATTCTGGTGTTAATAGATAAAAGATATTGCGATTTGAATACTTGAAATGAATAATAAATGAGCCTTTTAAAGTATACAATAATAAAGTTAAAATGCATTCAATTACCTTTGAAATATAAAATTTACACTTTTTTAAACATATCTATGTATATAATCAGTAATTGTATTCAAAACCTTATTTGACATGGCCAGCTGATGTTTCTAAAAATGAATCTTAAACACTATATGCCATTATCAGACATCATGTTAATCCCATAAGGGAAAGGGTCAACGTGTACTCTGCCCTACAGTTAATCAAAAACTGAGAAAGACCCATCACCAGGCCCCCACTTCAGGGGGTGACGCCTCAATCTCCTCCACATATGCACAAGATGTCACACCTGTAACATACAATAATAAAACATCAACAATTGCTGAAATCAACGCGCAAAGCTAGCATGTTAAATTGCAGATCTTGTTCTCGGAACAAAACTCCCTTAATCCTTGAAGGTACATAACTTTGTTTTTTTTAGGGAGAGGGAGAAACAGAATTAAATGGCCAAAAATGAGCCGAATGCCATTCAGGTACAAGAAGAGTGCATTTTGCCCGACAATCTGACGTATTTAACGTCCTTGGAAACACACCAACTGGAGAAACTACCCAGTTGATGACGTTATTCAAACTGAGAAACAGTCCACTGCCACACTACCTGAATTGTAAGATCTAGAACACGAACATTTAGCATTTTACTAGGATGCGATTCTACCTACACCATGAGGACCCCACCTGTCATCTATTCGCTTGAAAACATGTGAAGCAATAGTCCAATCGTCTTAGTCAAGCTTAACATGTTTGCCACTTCGTTATCCACAGGGGGCGGGATAGCCCAGTGGTTAGCGCGTTCGGCTTCGGATAAGAAGGTCCGTGGTTCGAATCCCGCCAGGGGCTCGGCAACTTTGTCTGCAGTAGAGAACTGTTCTACATGCAGTAAGGTTTGGGTGCAATGCTACACTGAAATTCAGCGCAGTACCACCCATTGTTCGCTAGTTCCAGCTGATGCTCGCAGGTTTCACCGCAATGCATAGCCACAATGGTGTTGCGGGCTTTCTCCCTGCAATAATACTAGCAGCCGCGATATAAGTGAAATAATCTTGAAAGCGGCGTTAAACACCAACTCACCTCACCTCGTTATCCACACGGGGAATCCATTGCATACATAATAAGACACTTTGTTTCAAACAAAACTCAAATATGTCAAGGGCTATAGCCTGTAAATGAGGTTTCATACTTCCCTTTTCCTCAATGGGCTCAAAGGTAACCACATTCTCATTGTTAGTGAGCCATATTAGCCTTTGATGTTAAATTCTGATAATGAAGCTTTTCAAAACTAGATAGACAACTTTAAGCTCCCTCCAGGTACAACTGTTCTTAGCCTCGTTTTCTGCCAAGCCGAATCCATCTGTACACAGTAGCCCCCATATCCAGTGCCAAACATCACTGTAGACAAAACAACTCTTCAGATGAGCTTTTGATCAGCACTGAAGTTGACACACGAACAATGTTATCGATCCAATATTTCAACTTATCGATGCTTTACCCCGAAAGCTTTGTTACAATTCCAAGAATAGGCCGACAAACATCAATACTTGTAGATCTAGTCATGAGTTGAACAATGTTCCCAACAACTAATTTCATTGCTATGGTTTGGCCAATCACAGCTGCAAACGAACGGACTGCTTGATAACATCGCCTGTTGTTCTTTCCACAACTTTATCCAACTTACTACCTGGAACAAACAACTGCAAATGTTTTGTATCAGTGTGAAAACACAACCACTGAGAGGGAACCCATAAGGATGTTTCAACCTTTGGAACAAATCCAGAATTGACCAAGTCTACTTTCACTGCCTCGCCATAAGAACGTGTAACAAGTTCTTACTGGGCTGACAAAAAAATATGGTGTAAGTAAGTAACTACCCTTTTTTCTTCGAAATGCCACTTTTTCACCAATTGTTGTGTAATCTTTGTGAACATATAAGGCGCAGAAATTAACCCAAATGGCAAAACCATGACCTTGAAAATTTTGCTAACTTCTGATGCATTTTCCCAAGCAAACCCCAAAAAATCAGTATGACCATCAAACATTTCTACATGATGATAAGCAGAATGAATATCGAACTTAATCAACCAATCATTTAGATCAATGTATTTAAGAGCAGTTTTCAAATCTTCGTTTTCAACAGACTTTTTCAGAACAAAGTTGTTCACTCGGGAGAGTTTTAGGATAAGACGTTTCTAGGCACACGACTGAATGGACAGAGAGAGGGTTAACAATTAAGTTTGGAGCGTCACACTCAACAATCAATTGTTTCTTATGCAACTCTGAAATAGCCTGAGTGACAAAGTCTGACTGCTCCATCGCTGACCCTTTTTGCGTAAATCCATTCGAGGAGGCCTAAAAACTATTTATAAAAGAAATCCGATATACTTTGTCGTTCGTATTCATGATAATCATGTGTGAGAGTAACGTCATTATCATCAGGCATATCTAAATGAACTTCAATGTTACACTTAACTGACAAATCTGTGTCCTCCCGTCTATGTGGCATTAGCTGTGGTGGAGCTGGCTCCTGACGTGGCTCTGCTCGTGCATGTGCGGTAGGGGCACTCTCTGACGAAATGCGTGAACTCCCCGCAGTGTTGACATGACCCCTGTCTGGAACCCTTGACACGAAAGGGCTGCACGACTGGAACACTGTGCACAGGGCTAGGTATAGGCAAAGCATACTGCACATGCGGAGTTGTACTTGCTCTTCTGGTAAATGGGGTCGCATAAGAAGTTTTTCTGGTTTGTTTTGTTTCTGGACAGTTTTAGCTCAGCTTTCTATATTTTCCGAATTATCGTCATCGTCCGAATTATGCATAATGCTCCACCGTCTCCCACCCTCCTTCAGAAGAATCTGCAAATTTAATCAGCTTACTTCTTTAGCGCAGTGGTTAGCGCGTTCGGCTTCGGATCTCAAGGTCTGTGGTTCGAATCCCGCCAGGGGCTCGGCAACTTTGTCCGTCGTAGAGAACTGTTCTTCACGCAGTCAGGTTTGGGTGCAATGCTACACTTTTTTCTTTTTTTTCAATTTTTTAAATTCCAGTATTCAGTCAAGTACAGTGTTACATGTATATTCATAGCTAGTCCTTATGGGTAGATAACAAAACATTTGTGATAACATATAATGGTTGCAGTATACATAAAAATTGTAAACTGTTACATTGTCAAGGCACGTGAAAGTGGAGACCATTTATTTTCAAATGCAAAAACATTGTGATTTTTACAAGAAATAAACTTTTCAATGGCATAGACTAGTTTGTAATTTTTAACAGCCTTTTCAAATGACAAGATTTCACCTTTAAGACTACTCAAAAAGATATGCCTTTTGCTCAGCAAGATTAGGTGATTGAGTAACTTAAATCTGGCAGGAAAACCAAAAAGAATAGCATTTGTGTCTAGAACTATACCCATTTTTGTGTGGGTGTTAAAAAATACAGTGCCATGCCAAAAGTATTGCAACAAACCTGTTTGCGGTCCAGTTCATGAAAGTAACGAATGAAAACGAAACACTCGCATTTGATAACCGCGTTACATTGCCAAGTGAAATTTGGCAGGATAATATTTTACAGTCTGCTTTTTCATATAACGCCGTTTATGACGTCATCGGTTATGTTTACGTCAGTCGCGTGCCTAGCAGACGACATGGCTCGTAGCACGAAAGAACTGTCAGCGGAGCAAAAAGAATTAATTATTGAGTTGCATCTAAAAGGTTTGAAGAATAGTAAAATTGCAGAATTGTTAGCAATTCATAGATCTACTGTTGGGAGAATTTTGAAGAAATTTACTCACGTCGAAAGCACAGAAAACAGACATCGAAGTGGTCGGCCTCGTTTGATCGGGTTGAGGGGAGATAGGAGACTTTTCCGCGTTGTTCGTAAGAATAGGCGACGTTCCCTTTCTGATATAACTGACAATTTCAATTCTCAACATCATGTTCGAGTTTCCAGCAGGACAATTCAGAGACATTTACATCGTGTTGGTATAAAAAAACGAACGATAAGAAAGGGTATCACTATTTCGGAAGTCAATCGTCAGAAGCGTGTCAGGTGGAGTCGAGGAAAAGTTACTTGGAGGCTTGATAGGTGGAAGAAAGTGTTATTCACAGATGAAACTCAAGTTGTATTGGGAAAAAACAAAAACATTTCAGTTTGGAGAAAGGCCGACGAAAAGTGGCGACCAGAATGTTTGAACGTACTGAAACGTCCCGTCAGGGCAAGTGTCATGTTTTGGGGGTGTGTCAGCTACAACGGTGTGGGTGTATTGGTTCCAGTGGAGGGAAATATAAACTCGGCAAAATATATTGATGTTCTTGAAACAAATTTGTGGCCTGTTGTAGCAAAAGAATTTGGGAATCAACCCTGGATAATTCAAGATGACAATGCGCCCGTACACTGTTCTCGGGAAACCAATACCTGGAAAACGGATAATAATATTCCTGGAATGGACTGGCCTGCACAATCCCCAGACATCAATATAATAGAAAATGTGTGGAGGTGTATGAAAATTAAACTTCAGAAAGACTGTGAAAACATAAACTCTCGCGAAGATTTGATAGCCGCAGTTCAGCGGATCTGGTCTAATCTCCCACAAGTCTATATTCGAAGTTTATACCGATCAATTCCGAAAAGAATACGAAGTGTCATTATCCAGAAAGGTTACATTACAAAATACTGACTAGTTTAGGTAAGTCAATTCAATTATTGAGCTTTTAGAACGACATTGTATGGAGCGCATTTGACTCCACACCGGTGGTAGTTCCATTTTCATCCAAAATTATTTTACAAGAGTGCAATTTATAAAAACGTGAGCCAAGTTTTCTTTCTCAAATTTACAAAATGAACAGTTATCACCATCTACTAATTTCATGGCTTTTAATTCCTTCTTTGTATATACTAAGCGGTGCAGAAATTTGAATTTAAATTTTAATAATTTGACATCCTTAGTTGAGCATCTGTACTGAGTAAAAATATTTTTCCAGTCTAACACAGTGATGTCAAAATTTGCTGCCCACTTTCAGTGTTTCAGATTTACGGCGCGACCGCGACATTCTCGCATGATTTCTAAAAAATGTCGCATGGGTTTTCAGCCTTATGCGCCTAACTGTCGCGTGTAATTGTTTAATTGTACAATTGAATTCTGAAAAAGCTGTCAACTCATCTTCATAAAGGATACAATAATAAACTGTCGGGAAATCGCAAGTCCTTATTGTTTACATGCTGTTACTATACCCTCCCTCCAATAACTTAAATTTCCGGTTACAAAGCTCCATGCATCGACGGAGCATCATATAAATATATCAAGCCCACAGTGTTTGGAGCTTGCGTTAAAGGGGGTGCACAAAGGAACAGCGACCTATATCATATCTGAGGTGATTGTCACTGTCAACTTTCATTACAGGGTCAAAAGATTACGTGGTGTGTGTCAAGTAGTTAATATGCATCATAATTCTACTTAATCATGTTTAAAAGAACTTGAGTGCTTTTAGTTTACTCAATGTAATATATTTTCAGTATTTTACCACGGCACGGTTACACGTCTATAAATAGATCTGTACATCGTCTGCTTTGCTGTTACAATAAAATTCTAAACACCCAGTAGTGATTAACTGAATGAATGACTAGTGAAACTTGCTTATTATACATTGAAATGTTAAGCATTTAGTTAAAAAACTGTTTGGAAAATTAATGAATCAGAATGATTTGAGTAACTGAATTATAATTAAATTTTAGACACCTGCTGCATAGTTCCCATATGTTATTTTCAATATATATCTTTATATGACCGGCTTTAATAATGGGATTAGGGAAATGGAAACATTTATGTCACAAACATCAGAACAAAATATTTGACTTTTTTGTTTGTTTTAATACTTGACTCATTGTTTTTGAAAATGTCTCATCATTTCTTAGCTTCATGAGACATTTGTCTCACTCTGACTGAAAACAATCTGAAACACTGCACTTTTCACAAACTTTTGGGCTATCATTACAAGTAATTATGCGGCCGTAAAAATATCGTAACCCTTTTCCTGGTTTGAGCAAGTCTAGAACAATGTCATTTATAACCAGATTTGATTTAACAATACAGGTTTGATGGTTAATACATTGCTTCCATAAGTCAGGAATACCAAGAACCAACTTTTGATAATCTAAAAATGTTCCTTTAATGTCATAAACCTTTTTCAGTTCATCAAAAGTCATTAGCCCACAAGTATTACAAATATCCATGACACAGGACAATCCCTTACTGTACCAATTTCCAATAAAGAATATTTTGTCTTTAAAGTGGTGGTTAAACCATAAAGGTTGTGATAAAATGTAATTGATGTTGTCAGGGTTACTTTTCTCTAATCTTTGATATTTGGACCAAGCATTCATAATGCTTCTCCAAAAAGGATTCTTACAGTCCTTATACAAATTAATGTTGGCACCAAATGTAAAAACTTTTTCCAAAGGGAATTGGCTTGGGTTCACAAAGTTGAGGTTTTGAGCACATGTTCTCAAATGGGATAGCTTCAAGGCTTGAATAAAAGAATCAAGATCTATCATTCTAAGACCAGCTTCCTCATATTTTCTAATCATATTGATTCTTTTTATCTTATCCCTTTTACCATTCCATAAGAAATCAAAAAATATTTTGTTCAAATCTTTAACAAAGTCTTCAGGTGGGGTAGGCAAGGCGGAAAATATATGGACCAATGTTGATAAAGCTAGGGATTTTATAACAGTTATTTTTAATGCTACACTTAGTTTCAGCGCAGTACCACCCATGGTTCGCTAGTTCCAGCCGATGCTCGCAGGTTTCACCGCAATGCATTGCCACAATGGTGTTGCAGGCTTTCTCCCCCTGCAATAATACAAGCAGCCGCTATATAAGTGAAAAAATCTTGAAAGCGGCGTTAAACCCCAACTCACTCACTCACTCACTCCCAGTATTAAAAGCTTGTCTAGCTTTAAACAAATCTTCCAAAACTTCCGAGTTGATATTAAATTGAATTCGATTGCCAACTCTTGACCATGTATGCTCAGTCTCAGGTTTTAACCTTCTTCAAACCTTTCGCCTGCTGTATGAATTCTTCTCTCAAATAGGATATCTTCTCATCAACAACACTTTCTTTGTTTCGTTTTTCTTCAAGCCTTTCCAAGATGGCATCAAGTTTTGCCGTTTTTGCATCTACTGAATTCAGCTCAGGGGCTTTATGAAATGTGTCACTGTTGTGCTACTTATTTTTGATTGGGGGTTATATGTTGATATAATGTTCTTCTTTGGAGTCAAATTTTAGCAAAAATGATTAACGGAACCTAGTTGATACCTATTGTTCTGGAGAGTTCTGTCATTATGCTAACTTCTAACAAGTAATCACCTGAAATGCTATTTCAATTTGCCAAATGGAGACATGTGACCCTTTAATTGGTCATCGGGGCAGTTTGGGACAGTGCTAACGGGGTAGATTGGGACAGTGTCTCAATGTGCACGGTACATTTTGACATCGTCCCGATGGCCGAATCGTTTTGTCTATTTGAAATACTATTAATCATAATAAGTAATAAATGATTATGATAAATTAGAAATATTAATATCTTCTAAGTGCATTTCAAGGATCTACCGCCAACTTGGGGCTCCTGCTGGTTCCAGAGGAACTGACCACATCACTGGATTGATGACCATCACAGTGTTCAGTGAAGGGCTTGACCACTCTGTTGACCAAGCAAATATTAGTGTTGACACTTGGTGCTGCTTCTGCTTGAAGAATATAGAAGAAACCGATGGAAGAGGTATATTTTTAAGAACTGATTCCCAACTGTTTTTTTGTCTCATGTATGCAGATGATGTTTCAACTATTTCACATACTGCAAATCAGGTACAACAGAAAATAAATGTAGTTGCGGATTTTTGTGATGCAACAGGAATGAAGTTGAACCCTAACAAGACTCAGATAATGGTTTTTAGGAAAGTAGGTCCTCTAAGAAACTATGAAAAGAGGTATTTTAAAGGCCAACAAATTGAAACTGTTAAATTCTACAAATATCTTGGAACACTATTCACACCAAAATTATCTTTGACAAAATCGCAAATATCACAAGCTACCAAAGCTTTATTTTCACTTAACAGATGCTTTTGGACACCTAGATTTAAATAAACTATTAAGAATATTTGACAGCATGATACCTCCCATATTATGTTATGGTGCAGAAATATAGGGAACTCATTATTGCAAAACAGTTGAACAAGTTCGGCAGAATTTTTAAGAATATTTTTATTTTATTTTGCTTTTTTAGGTATACATACAGGGTGACATACAGGGTAATTTATAAAAAAACCCATGTTATTCCATATACATACAAATTCAAAATATACACATTGTTCACTGTTTAGGAGAGTTTTAACCGTTTATTCATTTTCTAAATAAAATATGCAAAATAGACAACAATTTCTGGAAATTTGATTCCTGATCTTGATTAATGTAGATGTATTTTGTAATATTATAATATTGTATTATTTGCCGTTTGATATATGCGATATTTGGAATACTACAATAGTATATGATATTCTTAACTAATATGATCACAGCATTTAAGGCGTAATTATTTTTTCCTTTCACTCCAAATAATACTTGTGAACTCTTAACACTAAGTTGTACATCAACAGTGTTAAGCCACATTTTCACACCATATATTTTCCCCCCTGCTACACTCCCAGAACATATGATAAATAGTTTCGTCTGTTTCATTGCAAAAAAACACAAAATGGGGTATCAACGTGTTCTATTTTATAAAGGAAATGTCTGTTGGCAGTTCCCCTGTTGCCAAAAATCCAAAAAATTTGCTTTTGTCAATTTAACGTTGATTCATTGGACCATGTGTAGTATGTGAGATAATGACCACATCCTCGTGGCTATCCGATATAACCTTCTCGCTGTCGCTTGAAGGTTATATCCGATACCCACTCGGCTGTAGGTCATTATCTCAACCATATAGTTTCTGACTACCCAAAAGAGTATTTGTACATTTGATTATGAAAGGGTATACAGGATTGGATAGCTTACTATCGCATATAGTTATACCTATTAGCATAGTTAGCATAATATAGAACTGCACGTCTAATTCCTTCGTAATGGAGGAAGTTTGTATCAAGATAATATAAGGCACACAATTCTTCCTTTGAATAAGATTTTCCATTTTCATTAAATAAATCATTCACAAATATTATACGTTTTTTTTTAACCAGTTTCTGTATAAAATACTCTTGTTTCCAACCTTTATGCAGTCATTATTCCATATACCATGAGCGAGTATATCATACTTACTTTTAATGTAACATATATATACTACTCAAAAGAAGTTAAGGGAAAACCTTTTTTTTTACTAGGTTATTGTTATGCACATATCAGATATATATAGCCCTGAGGAACTTTAGAACAAAGCAAACTGATTACCATCGTGCAGTTTACTGCCGACAAAGAAACGCATGTAAGACTTGTTGTAGAAAATACAAATCTGATATGGCTAAAATGCGACTAAATAATCTTTGTAAATCTACAAAATACCCCACAGATTTTTGGAAACAAATACGATCTTTGCAGAACAGGGAAAAGATACGCCCATCTATATGTAAGTTGGAATGGCTTATTCACTTCAAAGACCTATATGCAAATACTGATATATTTAACAACAGCGCTACTTGAATTGAAGATGAAGCTTTGTATTCCAATACCTGTGATGGTTTTGATGAACTAGTGTTAGACTCTCCAATTTCAGAAATTGAAATAAGTGAAGCTATAGGACACCTAAAGCGGGGGAAAGCGGCTGGACCGGATACCATTGTTATAGAAATGCTTAGATGTTCAATGGAGATAATGCCTTTCCTTATAAAATGCTTCAATTTCCTTTTTAACAGTGGCACTTTTCCGACTAGCTGGTACCGTTCAATCATCCACTTCACAAAAAGGGGGACACTAATAACCCAGATAATTACATGGGAATATCGTTGATGAGCATACTCGGAAAGGTATTTACAACAATATTGAACAATAGGATTTCACAGTGGGCAAATATGCGTGATAAAATTCCTGAACCCAAGCGGGATTTCGAAAAAACTACTCCACTACTGACCATATCTTAACGTTATGTGCCATAATTCAGAAAGTCTATCCCCCTTAAAAACATAAGTTATATGTAGCATTTGTGGACTATAAGAAAGCGTTCAATACCGTCGATAGGATGAAGTTCTGGGAGTGCTTGAGAAATACTGGTTTGAAGGGTAAAATGTACTGTATGTTAAAGGAAATGTATTCGAATATAAAATCCTGTATCCGATGTGAGAGTGGTGTAACAGACTATTTTGATTGTCCTCTTGGTTTGCAGCAAGGCTGCATTCTCAGCCCCATTTTATTTTCCTTTTTTATAAGTGAGTTATATCATGAAATTGCATGCAATGGAAAACATGGCATACAGTTGTTTCCTGACTTTAAATTTAAATATTAATGCTTCTTTTCGCTGACGATGTGATTTTAGTATCAGATATAGTGGCGGGGTAAAGAGACAATTTAACATTTTAGCTGATTGTACTACAGAATGGAAACTTTCAGTTAATCTTGATAAAACTAATGTCGTTATATTTCGTAGGGGTGGTCCAATGTCTCAAAAAGAGAAATGGTTTTTAGGTAATCAACTTGTTAAAACAGTAGATGGCTACACATATCTTGGCGTTAATATGAAGAAAAGATCTTTTTCAATTGATATCGATAATAAACAAAATTGGAATGTTAACACCTGTCCTGTTCTTTAAACTTTTTGATGCCCAAATACAACCAATTTTGTTACATGTATACGGGCCAGAGATATGGGGGTTCCAACATTTCAACTGTATAGAAAAAGTACATTTATTAGCGCTGTAGCATCTAAAATGTTTTTGAGAGTCGGACGTTCAACACCAAATACCATGGTATATGGAGAGTGTGGTAGATACCCTCTCTATATTAACTCACAGTTACGATCTCTAAAATCTGGTTAAAAATCATTCATATGCCTAATCATCGTATTCCAAAGTTGTCATATAATATGATGGTTTATTTAGATAATATTGGAAAAGTAACTTGGGCATCAAACGTTTGATCTTTGATTTTCCCACGGCTTTGGTTTAGTTTGTTTAAACCAAACCGTTGGAAATATTGATGCATCATCAAAGTTTTTCGCAATAGATCTGTAAATATGTTTCATCAGGAATGGCAATCGCGTTTGAATAATAGCACACGCTATGATTGTTACAGGATATGTAAAGGTCTACTTCAGCCAGATACCTATCTATCAATTCTCACATCTGGAGATTTGAGCTGTAGTTTGATTAGATTTAGATTTGGATTACTTAACTTAATGATAAATAAAGGAAGAATGCTGCTGTTGAAAGAAACCAATGAGTTTGTCCATTATGTAAAGACGCAGTTGAAGACGAAATCAATTTTGTTTTTATCTGTAAATCATATGATGAAAAAAGAAAAATATATGTACCTGATCAATTTCTATCTGAGCACCCAGAAGTAGCGTTTCAAATCATTATTATCATCTGGTGATGAAAAAATTATGAAGAATTTGTCATTCTTTATAAAGCACGCCATCAAATTAAGACATGAATTGTTGGAATAAAAATTTTACACTGGCAAATCGTGTATTATATAATTTTGTCTAACTCTGTAAACTGGAGGCCTTGAATACTATAAACTTCTTCTTCTTCTTGATTCACGATATCCTGACATATGCTATGCATAACATACTCAACATTGAGACATATTGAACACATTCTGACCAAAAGTGTGCTTAAAAGTTGTTATTTACATGTTCCCTGCGTCTAATAAAATGTCAAACAAAAATAATTGGTTGACCGTTAACTTCTATAGCGTAGTATATTTAACAACCAATCGTTAAAGACTTCTTCCCAAAATGGATTCGAAATTGAAGATATCACTTTACTTTTAATATATAATTTAGATTTTGATTGGGCAGTCTATCAGTGAGTAGATCTTTCCAATTAGAAGTAATCTCTGTACCCATTTAAATTTTTGCGAAAATATAACATTTTTGATAATTGGAACATTAACCCTTAAGATGCGGGTCCCGGAATATTCCGGGATGAAATTAGCTTTGCCCGCAAGTCCCCTTAGCGGGATGCGAGTAGCACACTCTATTTTTCTCACGCTAACTAATTATGACCGCGGGTCTCGGTAGCGGGGCCCGGAAATTTATTGCCTAGCAGTAGTCTCAGTTCAACGCTTGTATTTTCGTTCCGGCTGTCGCTAAGCAACCGTGTTTTGTTTCGTTGGTGTTCTAAATAATGCGCGAACATGCTCCGAAAGTTATGAGAGTATTGATAATGTTTATCGTACCGAAAATAAACGTTAAAATCACTCAATTTTTCCCCACTCCCCGCCGCACGTGCTAATAGCCTGTGGGCACTTTCTACCCTCTCGCACGAGCTTACCGACCCGCGCTTGCTATCGTTTACTGAGACGCGTGCATTTTGACCCTATGCACGCCTTCCTATCGCACGCCCTATGCTCTGAACCCTTGGGCGTATTACAATACCGGTTGGATCTTTTGAAAGAGCAGAAAATTGTCTTCAATTCAATATAAAATACATAACTACGCCACCTGAAACGAAGATACAGCATGTGCCGCAAAAAAGGTGATTTTTACATATTTTTAGTTTTACACCATTTTGTCACACCAATCGTCACATGATGTGGTCAACTTATTTTGACAATTTTTATATTATAAGATAGAGAGAAAGATTGTCTTTCATTCCATGTAAAATTTGTACATGCGCAAAAATAAATAAAGACACAGCAAGCGCCGCACAAAAAGCTAATTTCTCTATTCAAATCATGTAAACTGAACGGCGATTTTGACATGTGCCTTTATTTCGTTTATATCTTCTCAACAGCTAGGCGTATTTTGAAATTGATTACCTCGTGATAAAGAGGAAATAATTGTCTTCGATTTGATGTAAAAAAGTTATATGCAGTATATAAAATAAAGATACAGCAAGTGCCGCAAAATTGCGACTTTTCTTTATTCTTTGTGTTTTTACCATTTTCTCGCACTTTATATCACATAAAGTTCTCGGGACATTTTGAAATTTCATATATCAAAATATAGAGAAAAGGATGATCTTTATTTCCATATAAAATTTGTATGTAAACGAAAATCAGTAAAGACCCGACGAGCATTGCGCAAACAGGCAATTTCTCTATTCATATCTTGTTAACCGAGAAGCGATTTTTTCAACTGCTTTTTACACTTCCTATCCATTTAACGGCAGAGCGCATTATCAACATTTTTATATCACAATAAAGAGAAAAGGATCGTCTTCAATTCTATGTAAAATTTGCAAATTACAATGAAACAATAAAGGAGCGGTAAGTGATGTCGCAATTATCAAAATCTGTTTTCAAATACCTGAGGGTACAATCTTTGCAAACTATATATATTCCAAACCAAGCGGTACATATTTATCATTTTCATATCAACGTAAAGAGGAAATAAATACCTTCATTTTCATGTGTAATTTGCCCATATTTGCATCAAAATAAAACGTGTGGAAATTATGCGACAAATGTCGCGGTAAGGCGATTATCAAAGACTTTATTCACTAGCTATACCCACGTTACGTTGGTAATAACTTCTAATTACAGTGCAAAAGATTGTTATGATTTATTGTTTCGTAAAGAAGAATAAATTGCCTTCAATTCCATATATAATTTGCATGTATACAAAGCGAATAACTTGAATTATAAAATTGGAAATAAAGACAATTTCTGTTAAGTGTGAGTGTATTTTTCAGCGGGGATACCCCGCCTGCACGCGCTGAGCGCGTGCGTTTGCCCGGGGCTACTAGCTTAGTAATATTACTGTGGGGGTCAGAACGTTATCGGGATTTATCACTACCCTGCTTTCGTTATTTATATCTTTCGTTTAGGATGGCGTATCGTAATAAAATTTATCGTGAAATATAGAGCAAGAAATTAGCTTCAATTCCGTATATAATTTGCATGTGTGCACTCAGTGATTAAATGATTTTATAATGTTTGAAATGAAGACAATTTTTAAAATTTAGTAAAATTCGTTCCAGACATATTATAAAAATAATTTTTATATCGATGTGAAAAGGAACAATTCATCTTTAGTTTCGTTTTGATTTCGCGCATGCGCTCTTGGAATTTATTGAGTTATGGCGCCCGAATTGAAAACAAGTTTACTTCGGTTGTAGAAACCGTTCCAGGGGTGATAGAAATTTCATTCAAAGTGTCAAGTAAGTATCATCCATTTATAACACGGGATTCGCCGACTAGCTTTGTATAAAACGACGATAACGTCCGTATTCCGCCATGTAAACACGCCATATGTTGTAAAAACGGTCGCATCTGGCGGCGCTGGAAAATTCGGCCACAGGGGCTAATTGCGTTATTACCGTAGCGAGGCGAGTGCTGGAAAATTCAGCCACGGGGGCAAAACTGGTCAAAATAATATTCAGCAACGGAAGGGTTAAGACCCCATGGTCCGGATTAAGAATAATGGTATCTCTTTTAACTTTCTCTGGTTTATTTCTCCATATAAATTGAAAGCACTGCTTTTGGAATTTGTCAATAACAGATTCAGGTGGGCGGGGTAGGGCGGAGAAAAGGTGGTTTAACTTCGGCAGTAGGAGGGATTTTAGAACTGTGTTTCTTCGGTAGGTTGTAAGATTTCTTGCAAGCCAAATGTTCATTAAATGTTTGATTTGTAAAAACTTTTCTTAGTAAATAATATGCCTCATGCAATCCATATTAATGGAAAAGTTTATCACTAGGAGTTTAAAATCTCCCTGTGACCAATCAAAGTTCCAATCTTTACATAATTTGATACGGGATCTTTTTTTGGAACCTATCCATAACAGTCTAGTTTTTTTCTACATTAACCTTTAAACCAGAAAAACGGGCAAAGAATTGTAGAGTTTGTGAGACAGCATACAGATATTTTTCTGACCCATCTAATGTTAAGGAAGTATTGTCAGCGAACTGTGACAATATATATTCAACATTTCCAATGTTTATTCCTTTTATATTAGCGTTGTTTCTTACAAGAATGCCTAAAATTTCGACAGAGAGAATAAATAGATATGGCGCTACCAGATCGCCCTGACGACAACCTCTTTCTATTTTAAAGGGTGAGGATGGAACATCCATTGACCAAAACTCGTGATAAGATGTCATTATAGAAGGCAGCAATCCAGTTAATAAAGTTTTTGGCAAAATTAAAGAATTTAAGGACACTGCAAAGATAATTTCTATCGATAATGTCGAAAGCCTTTCAAAATCGATTAAGAGTAGTAATCCTGGAACTTGGAAGGTTTCAGTGTGTTCCATTATGTCGTAAATTAAACCTGGTTATCTTTTACAAAACCTTTTTGATCGTCAAGTATTATAAATTGGAGTATGTTTTCCATTCGATTTGCGATAGCTGCTGCTCCAATCTTGTAAGATGAATTAAGAAGCGAGATGGGCCGCCAATTCTTTATTTCTTTGGTTTATTACCTTTTGGAATACAAGTAATTAGACCTTGCTTTTGTGAAATTGAAAGTGTCCCTTTTTTGTTACCGGTATTTAAAGAGTTGAGTAAAAAAGTACCTATATCCTTCCAAATGAATTTGTAAAATTCAGATGTAAAACCATGATGGCCGGGACTTTTATCGTTTATCAATCCTCTAAGTGCTTTAGAGTCAATTTTCCTTCCAAAGCCTCTTTCTGATTTTCGCTTAGCTTAGGAATATCATAAGTTTGACAAATTTCATTTAGATGAATTGGAAGGACATCTTCCGATTTGTAAAGTTTTGTATAGTAATTTCTAGTTTAATTTATTATGCTTTCATTGCCAGAAAGCTTAGATCCATGTGGTTTATCAATTTCCGTGAAAGATGTATTAAGGAAAGTTCTTGACTCCAGTTTAAACAAAATATTTTGTAGGTTTTTCTCCCTTTTCATTGGTATACCTTGTATTTAACCAATATTGATTTCATCAAGCCTTAATTTCATGTCATTGACCTTATCCAGCAAGTCAGCCTCAGCGTTTATGTTTACTTCCAAATCTAATTTTAAATCATCTAATTTTAATTCCAAATCATTTAGCTAATTTTCAAGGTCTACTTCTAGTTTATTTTGTATTTTTTTTTGTTGAAGCGTAGTAATGTGTCTTTCCCCGGACCATATGTAGTATAGTTCCAAACAGTAATTGATCATCTATAGTATATACAATATTTCCTCTTTCAATAATTTTATACTGCTTTAATGTTAAGTTGATAGTATCTTTGATCATATCAACATACTTCCTGTCACACAGTAAAGAACAAGTAAAGAAGTGAACACAGCTCACTTACACTCTCTTCAAACTATAGTCTGGCTTTTTTTGTTGGTCTAACCCTAAAAAATCTCAACTAGGGATTATAATTGACAAGAGTATTAAGTTTGTTTATGCTACCATGTAAAGTTTAGGAGGTATGCTCAGGAATAAGCACTTTGTTTTAGGAATGTTTCCATGGAAACCTAAAAAATTAAAAATCATTTGTTGGTGTAACCCTCAAAAGGCACATCTAGGGATCATGGTTGATAAGTGTATAAAGTTTGGTGAAGATAGCATGTATAGTTTAGGAGATACGCTCAGGAAAAAGCACTTTGTCCGAGAGTCATTGTTTTAGTAATTTGTCCATGGAAACTGCAAAAATAAAAATCATTTGTTGGTCAAACCTAAAAGGCACATCAAGGGATCATAGTTGATAAGTTTGGTGAAGATAACATGTATAGTTTAGGAGATCTGCCCCGGACAAAGGAGTCGGTCATAGATTCACTGTTTTAGTCATGTATCCATGGAAACATAAAAAAAAAGTCCTTTGTTGGTCTAACCCCTAAAAAACGGACAGACGGACGGACAGATGGACAGAATGAACGCTATATACCCTCGCTTAAAGAGCCACTCCGTGAGTTGTTGGAGTCATATATGCCAAACTTAATCAATGGTGTCATTTCATCGAGAAGTATCGACTGTTACCAAAAAGACACATTTTAAAGCTTATAGGTTTTTAACGGTGACATTATAAAGAAAGAACGTTGCAATTTTGATCGAAAACCGGACAATGACACACGTCAAATATTCAAACGTAATTCTGGAGACTTATCGAAAACAGCCAGGAGGGCAGTTGGGAGTTGATAGCGTTCGTTAGGTTATATAACTATTATCCATGTATATAGGACGTGATATCTACACCTGTGTGCATTGAAATGGCTGTTTTTAGATTTTCTTGGAAAACCAGTATTTGTCTTATATATATTTTTCGGACATGAGAGGTTAAGATGTTTTGATTTTATATCACCACTTATCAACCTACAAGCCATATAATGTGTTCTTTGAAACGGTGTTTCAAAACCGTATCACCCGGTACAAGGGACTTACAAGATGGTACAACCCTCCTGGAGGGCTTACAATTGCATTTGTAAACCCTCCAGGAGGGCTTACAATTGCATTTGTAAACCCTCCTGGAGGGTTTACAATGGTTGTAAACCCTGATCGAGGGGTTAGAAATGTAAAACTATATAATAGGATAGGAATTTGTCTTGCAAATTCTAATGAAAAAAACAATGAGTAGACGTCTTTATTGGTGTAATTTGTACAGTCAATTGAAATTGAGAGTAAATGACACGGATCCCGCGCCCTCTTCAGTGGTCACAGTTGAACTTCTGCGGCGTGTTTTGCAAGGGGGAGAAGACTCAATTTTCTGCCGGCTTCCGCTCAAGATGTCACTGACCTCTGCCTTTTATTGATCGCTACAGCGTTTGTAGATTCTCACCGCTTCGCTCCTGTGACCTGTAATTATAATATTGATGCTGCATATATAATTGGTTCACGATTTCACAAAACACATAATGGATTTTTCATCCGAATCACATTACTATCAAATAAAAATACATACCAGATAGTTCATTGGCTGTCATTTCTGTCAATTTCTGGGTCAAACATCTTCTCGAAAAATTTAAATTCTCACTGACGTGACTGACCGTTGGCGACGTTCTTCCTGCCACCTTGTTAGAATTCTAAGGGCCCAGTCGTTTTTCATTTGTGTACGTTTTGCAATATTTGAAGTGAACTTGCCTTCTAATTCCTTCTCTGTGAGGGGTTGGCCAAATCTGAAAGCGAATTCATCTTCATCGTCTTTTTGCTCATCATCTTCATCATTCGTTCTAAATGTACTTTGTGTCAAGAACAAGTCATTATCGTCGCTGTCCAACATCTTGTCGCGATAGGTAGAGCTGACTAACAGGCGACTGGGAGATACGTGACAGAAACTGTTTTAACCAGTCAGTTGCACGTGCATCACGTTCAGTCCGATGCACGTTCAGTCCGTGTACGCTTACAGCGGGGTTTACATTGGGCGTTCATCATCTACGAGGGATACTCACTATAACGCGATATTTAAAATAATATTGTTTTTGATTAACTTCAAACATATTTATCGACCTAGGAACGGTTGATAATATAGAGAAACCATTCAACCTCGGATATGGTAAGGTTGTAGACCCTGATAGTCAGGAAACACCTGAGGTTGCGAAGCAACCTCAGGTGTTTCCTGACTATCAGGGTCTACAACCTTACCATATCCTCAGTATCATGGTTTCTCCTTATAATATGACATTTAGGTTCGTATCAAAGATAAATAATATGTTATGAAAATCACGGAGTGGCTCTTTAAGCTGTAAGGCGGGGGTATAATTACTGTATTTCGAAAACCCCTTCCCACATGGAAGTTCGTATGATTCTAAGAATATCTCGACAACAGAATGATCGGAATCAATGCTTGGCATAATGTCGCATTTGTTCAGATTAAAAATAAATTATGTGACAAGAGAAAGAAGTCAAGCCGTGATTGTTTTAGTGGAGGAGGTTGTTGAGAAGTATACCTAGTCGAATCAGTGTTATACTCTCTCTATGCGTAAGATCGAAAAAATCCATAATTTCTAGTACTTTTGCCCTAGCTTTGGGGTTATTGACATTATTGTAATTAAATGAGTCTTTTTGTTGGTTTATTGCATGATTAAAATCTCCACATTGGCATATTTCATCCCTGTCGAAATCATTGATGAGCTTTTCAATGTGTTCGTAAATATCTGGAGAATCTTTGTTTGGGTCATAAATAGTAATAATGGTATAGGAGGTTTTCCTTTATCTTGATTTTAAGGTAAACATAATTTCCACCTTTATCAAATGTTTTTTCTAATACCTCAAAATCAAAGTTGTTACTGAATAGAATTGCTGTTCCTCTTGCATTACTCGTATATGGACTAATATAACATTGGTTATTGCCCAATTGTTGTTTGACTGTTCGAAGTTGTTTTGACAAAATGTGGACATCTTTTCTTTTTTTAAGAATTGAAAACCTTTTTCTTTTAAAACTGTTTTGTAGGCCTCTACAGTTTTAAGGGAATATAATTCACTTGCAAATGTTTTGAATTAGTTTCTCATTTCTCTTGTATAGAATGTGCGGAAAAAATTCATTAAACAAATTTTGAATAAAAAAAAATAAGGAAACAAAACAAAACATTATTCCCGAATATTTTTTAAAGAGTGATGATGTCTTATTTAACTGTATATAATATCGCTCTAAAGACAAAATCATGACGTTGTTCCTACAAATATACAAAGCAATTGTGTAGGAAAATAAACAAAGGATATTGACAAACAAAATCATGAGGTAGCTAAATGATAAATAAATATTCTTCCTAAATAAAAGCATAAAGTTGTGTTTTACAACTTACAAGTTCAATGTGGTCGCATAAACAAAATCATGAAGATGTGCCTACAAACCAAGCACGTATGATAGACAAATGATTATAACAAACAAATTCATGTTTCTTGATCATGTGCTTGTGCCTGTAAGGCAGTCGGACGGGGATAAACAACATAACAATCACAAGAAAGCATATCGTTGTGACTGTAGTGTGATATGCGTGAAGGTAAAACATTAATGTTTACCAACAAAAGCATTAAGTTGTGCCTGCAAGCGATCACGCCAAGATAAACAAAAATATTTACCACCTTTAGGCATGAAGTAGTCCTACAAGGCCCGTCATGATAAACAAAAGTCTTTACCAACAATAGGCATGAAGTTGTGCCTAAACGGCGATCGCATGCTGATAGAGAAATGATCTATTCAATACATAAAAGCATAAGGTTGAGGTTTTAAGGCATTTGCAATAACAAATATTCAAAATTCTTACTTTGCAGTTTAAATTATCATTATATGAGAGTTCTCAGCACTCATCTTAGTAGTGTTTAAACTAAAGCCTCTAACTCAGAACATATGTAAAACAAAAGAAATCACTGAGATTATTTCACTTTTGAAGTTAAATGCCATATCTATGATTGTTCTGATTTACTGTTGTCAGACCACAACTGTTGTAATGAGTCACTGAAAGTAATGGTTGATGTTTATGTCGTACCGTGTCCAGGACGAGCCTGGCCTACTGGGGTTGCAGGTCTCTACAATGTGCTCCACACCCATTAGCCGCACGCGGATGTGCAGTTTTTCTCTATCATACAATTTGCTGGCTTTTCTGGAAAGTATTGCCCGTTGCTTTTTCAGTTTGGGGGGTAAATCTGTTTAAACAGGCTTACCCGTACCTTGCAGCACACGGCCTGCTTCTAGGACAGGGATGCACAAAAATACTGCTATTATAGCGGCGGGTTGGGGTGGGGGTTGAGGGATTAGGCTTAGGGTCCTCAGCATATGGCTTTTTGGGGAGACCGTAGACATTTTTAGAGTAAATATCACTCACACGTTAGACAGCTAGGTTTAGCTTGGCTTCCATGAACATATCTTAGACTTCCAGAATATATCTTAGACTTAACAAGAACAGTAATAACAGCATGATTCTGGATGAGTGTGGCAGAACTCCACTGCAGTATCACTACATTAGCATGGCAGTCAGCTACTGGTGCAGGTTGATTCGCATGGAGGGAAACAGGCAACCTCATCAAGCTTATCTCATGCTCATACTCTACTCTATTGTGGTTTTGGATGTGTGGATCACTCAGGAGATTGGTGATACTAAAGCATTTCTTAACATTTTCAAACAAAGATTACAAGACTGTTTGACACAGAACTGGCACTCATCCCTTTCGGACTCCCCCAAATGTAACCATTATGCAATACAAGTCACTTTTAAATGCTGAAAAGTATCTCATTTCATCTGATATTCCTTAATATTATAAGATTGCTATTGCAAGATATAGATATCAAAATTACAGACTAGCCATAGAAATTGGCCCCCATTATAACATTCAAAGGGAAGAAAGACTCTGTTCGTTTTGTTCTTCCAAAAATATATCTCGCATTGAGGATGAATATCATGCATGTACTGATGGTTTGTTACAATTACAGTCAAGAACGACAACTCTGCTTTCATAACAACTACTTCAGTCCAACATCTCTCGAAAAGTTCTTAAATATAATGTCCACACAAAATATAAAGACTATTAAACAAATGTATCTTAGTAAAGTACGCCATTACTTCAATAATAATTACTTGTAGTGGTATTAAACATGCTATAATTCATATCATACATGTATGCTGTATGTGCCAGAGGCCTTAGAAACTGAACAAATTCTGCCTGTTTGTTTCTGTTTGAGAACAACCAGAGCCACGTATCACATTGCAATCAAAACCAAAGCCTCTTGACAGAATATGTACACTCCCTGAAATAAACTCTACAATCAAGACGAAAATACTTGGCAATTAACCAGTGCAGTGGTCACATTCGCAACCTTTCATGTTGCAGAATTACTTGGAATGTCATATCCCAGGGTATTTACGAATCAGGACATTTCTTTTAATATAATGACATATTTACCAACTGGACTAAAATGTGTTCATTGAAGAGGAACTTCTGCCTTATTTTCTTACAAATAGACCAGAAAAATAACTGAAACTTGGACCTCGAGCTGCAAGCATCCATGATGTCCCACACATGGGCCACCAGAAGTACACAAGATGTCCCACGCATCGAACCATCAGTAACAAGCACCTAAGATGCACACATTGTACCATTAAAATCACCCATTATTGACACATGGGACCATCAGATACAAGCACACAAGATGCACACATTGGACATTTGAATGCACTCAAGACACATAGGATGATGGCACCATCAGATACAAGCGTCACAGATGGACACATAGGATGATGGCACCATCAGATACAAGCGTCAAAGATAGACACATGGAACCTCGAGCCACGAAAAATGATTCAAACTTTACCTGATACTTCAACAAGCAATACTCCATTGTTTAAGTCACTCTGATGATATTTATTGCAAGTCATGTATATTTAATCGTTATTTTTGACTGATATGTATATTGTCCCAATGTGCCCTGGGGTGGGGCACTTTGGGATAGCACATTTTACATTTTTATTTCTCATTTATGCCAACAGTTTGTTAACATATTTCATTTTCTCTTGTTTTCATATTGACAATAAAGGTTGCTTGAAATCTGCAAAGTTTCATGTTGTTTGAGTTCATAGATTTAGAACAAACAGGAAAATAAGATTTTTTGTCCCAGTGTTCCCCGGCCTTCCTTACATTCTTTTGCAGAAAGTCAAGTTTGAACAACATCAGGTGTTTGGGATTCATATCAAGGGCCAGGGTTAGACTCGACATCGCCGCATTGTATCACTATGACAGAAATTATCAGAGTTAACTTCCAAATCAAACGGTCAACTTCCAAATCAAACGGGTACCGGGTGGAAGCTTAAGCGTTATACCGAGGACAATAAAACGCCTACATTTTACCCGTGGAGAGAATGTGCCTATTTTGGCCCTCCAGGCTTCAATTGTTATGCCCACTGTTCATTCGATGTTTATATTGTGTTATAAGTGCGTGATTGTTTATAAGTTTAACATTGTATAACATTGTTGTATTGTTTAGTGGGTCAAACTTACACTTGTTTTGATAGTCTTAGCTGGCAGTGTCTAGAATCATCTATTCTAGAATGTTCTATCTATTTCTTGATTGCTTGAGTTGGACACTTCTGGGGGGAGTTTGTCGTGGAACTTTAAAGAACATTCTGGAAAGTATCTAACCTATATAAAGGCCGGAATAGGAACTCTTACTCATCCTTCTTCTTACAATAAACTTAGCGATCATCTGCCGTTCCACAGTTTTTGGATACCTTTACAAGCCGGATTCATTTATCTCCGATCAAGACCCACTGACTGTTTTCTACATTCATCAACTGTGTGATTCATAAGGACTGGTGAATATATTTAGTTAGCTAATTAGTGTGACTCATTTTATATTTGATTATAGCTTGTGTTAGCTTGATATTGTAACCTTAAACACTTTGTTTATTATTTGATTGATTAATGATAATTTAAACTGCGAAGTAAGAATTTTAAATATTTGTTTATGCGATTGCCTTAAAAACTAAACCTTATGCTTTCATGTATTGAATAGATCATTTGTTTATCAGCACGCGATCGCCGTGTAGGCACAACTTCATTCCTATTGTTGGGAAAGACTTGTTTATCACGACGCGCCTTGTAGACACTACTTCATGCCTAAAGGTGGTAAACATTAATGTTTTACCTTCACGCATATCGCCCTACAGACACAACAATATGCTTTCTTGTGATTGTTAATTTGTTTATCCCTGTGCGATTTCCTTACAGGCACAAGCACATGCTCAAGAAACATGAATTTGTTTGTTACAATCATTTGTCTATCATTACGTGCTCGGGTTGTAGGCACATCTTCATGATTTTGTTTATGCGGCCACATTGAACTTTTAAGTTGTAAAACACAACTTCATGCTTTTATTTAGGAAGAATATTTATTTATCATTTAGCTACCTCATGATTTTGTTTGTCAATATCCTTTGTTTATTTTCCTACACAATTGCTTTGTATATTTGTAGGAACAACGTCATGATTTTGTCTTTAGAGCGATATTACAGTTAAATAAGTCATCATCACTCTTAAAAAAATATTCGGGAATAATGTTTTGTTTTGTTTCCTTATTTTTTTTAGTTCAAAATTTGTTTAACGAATTTTTCCGCACATTCTATACAAGAGAAATTATTTCTTCCGCAAGGTAAAACAAAATTGGTATAAGCACACTAATTCAAAACATCCCTATGCAATTTAATTATATTCCCTTGTATACGGGAAGAATTTGTAATAATTTTTACTTACCTTACCGACGAAAAAGATATCCATGGTTCCTTTTGAAATTAATCCACATGTTTAATCAACAATGGCCATATTTTGATAGAAATTGTCCACGTGGTTTTAAAGTCAATACGCCACACAAACTAAAGGCAACTTGGTACATCGTATGCATCACGTGCATTCTGATGTTACAAGCCCGTGATAACTTACCGTAGTCTCTCAAATATGAGCTTCTGAATTCGAGTTTTGGTTTCTGTTTTTTTGTTTTATTTTTTCGCTATTAATGTCCTTCACTTGTCCTTACTATAGACACGTTAGTAAACATACCACTATAGCTGATATTTAGATACTCATAACTAACTGGTACCTATGTTTCTATATTTCTTAAATTCTTTTTCTTTTCTGGTTCACTTCATACCTTTCTAACAGATGTCAACGTGTTGTGGTTGAAGGAGAAACATCATCGTCAGATCTTCTTCAACGAGGTGTGCCTCAAGGATCAGTCTTGGGTCCTATACTATTCACCCTGTACACCCTACCGCTCAGTGATATTGCCTCAAAGCATAGGGTAAACCAGCACCAATATGCCGATGACAATCAGCTATATCTATCCACCCGCGTTGACAATATTACATCATGCCTTATCAAACTCGAATCCTGTTGCTCAGACATCAAACAATGGATGAAAGACAACTTCCTAAAACTGAACGAGGAAAAGACAGAATTCATTCTCATTGGTCCAAAATCAAAACTCGGCAAGCTTGAACAGCCGGTGTCCATCATGATAGGAGATGCTAATGTCACGCCTACATCTAAAGTCAAGAACCTTGGAGTCTGGCTGGACCAACATCTTGTAATGAAAGATCAAGTCTCACATATAACAAGAACAGCAAATCTACATCTGCGAAACATCAGTAAAATCAGGAACTACCTAAGCCAAATTGCAGCAACTAAATTAATCCTGTCACTTGTAATCTCACGAATAGACTATTGCAACTCTCTTTTGGCAAACATCTCTCAGCAGCAATTAAGACGCCTCCAGATTCTTCAGAACACCGCAGCCAGAATAGCAACCAAGACAAAGAAAATAGACCATATAACACCTGTACTCAAATCTCTTCATTGGCTTCCCATATCATCCAGAATAGACTACAAGCTCCTCCTTCTCGCCTACAAGTGTCTCCACAACCTTGCTCCAGTCTACCTGTCAGAACTGCTTCCTCCCTACCAGCCATCAAGATCACTTCGCTCACAGCATCAACTTCTCTTTTCAGTGCCTCGCATCCACTCAGCATCCTTTGGAAAACGATCCTTCTCACACTCTGCATCGACTAAATGGAACTCTCTGCCACCAAACATCAAATCCTGTCAAAACCTCACGACCTTCAAGACTCAACTGAAGACGCTGCTCTTCAAACAAAACTTTGACTAAATAACTAAACGTCACAGCTACACACATCTTGTCTGCGCACAGAGCACTCACTTGGGTGGATGTGGCGCATTATCAAATGCAATATATTATTATTATTATTATTATTATGTTATTATTTGTTGAAAACAGGTATTTACGTGAAGGGAATTGATTAAAACTTTTTCCATGGTACTGATAACGCCAAATACTTTAGATTTTCTATATGCCTAATTTAAAAATAGTAATCCATAACTGTAGAGGCCTACAAAACAGTTTTAAAAGAAAAAAGTTTTCAATTTTTAACAAAAAGAAAAGAGCAAATATATACTGTCTACAAGATGTCCACTTTTCGTCAAAACAACTTCAAACAGTCAAACATCAATGGGGCAAGAACCAATGTTATATATTTGATATAGGTGGAAATTATGTTTCCCTTAAAATCAAGATAAAGGATAAGACCTATACCATTATTACTATCTATGGCCACAAAGATTCTCCAGATTTTTACGTACACATTGAAAAGCTTCTCAATGATTTCGACAGGGATGAAAAATGCCTATATGGAGATTTTAATCGTGTAATAAACCCCAAAAAGACTCATTTAATTACAATAATGTCAATAACCCCAAAGCTAGGGCAAAAGTACTAGAAATGATGGAATTTTTCGATCTTAAAGACGCATGGAGAGAGCATAACACTGATTTGACTAGATATACATGGCGACAGCCTACACCACTAAAAACAATCTCGGTTTGATTTCTCTCCCTTGTCACATAATTTACTTTTATCTGTGGACAAATGCGACATTACGCCAAACATTGATTCCGATCATTCTGTTGTCGAGATAGTCTTAGAATCATACGAACTTCCATGTGGGGGAGGTTTTTTTTTTCGAAATTCAATAATTATATAGCGTTCATTCTGTCCGTCACAAATCTTTGTCCGGAACATATCTCCTAAACTATAAATGCCATCTTCACCAAACTTCATACACTTATCAACCATAATCCCTAGATGTCCATTTTGGGGGTTAGACCAACAAAGGATTTCTATTTTTGACGTTTCCATGGATACATGACTAAAACAGTGAATCTATGACCAAGTCCTTTGTTCGGAGCATATCTCCTAAACTATACATACTATATTTACCAAACTTCATACACTTATCAAACATGATTCCTAGATGTGCCTTTTGAGGGTTACACCAACAAATGATTTATATATTTTTAGGTTTCCATGGAAACATGACTAAAACAGTGCATCAATGACCAAGTCCTTTGTCCGGAGCAGATATCCTAAACTATACATGTTATATTTACCAAACTTTATAAACCATGATCCCTAGATGTGCCTTTTCAGGGTTTGAACAACAAATGATTTTTATTTTTTGCAGTTTCCATTAGAAAATTTACTAAAATATGACTCTTTGACCGAGTCCTTTGTCCTTAGCATATCTCCTAAACTATACATGCTATCTTCACCAAACTTTATAAACTTATCAACCATGACCCCTAGATGTGCCTATTAGTGGGACGGTTAAGGAAGAATTTTTGGTAGAATCGTGCACTTTGGGTTAAAAGCATGAAACTTTGTATGTTGATTGCATGGAGCCTACTAATTATTTTGGGATGTGGATCCACCTCAACAGCTCCCCCTAGTGGCCATTTCCGCCATTTTTTCAAAATGGCCGCTAATTTATTGAAATACTTATAATACTTTTAAACTAATCATTGCAGAGTCATGATTTTGGTGTCTAATTGTATAATTTGAGGCCAACAAAGTCAGTGAAAAAAACCCATAAGATAGAATCAATTATTCAAAACAGCAAATGGTCTCAAATTTAAACTTGAGAATTTGTGAATATTGAAAAAAAATTAAAGCTCCAGATTAATTCTTTTTTCTGTTTAATAGCATGTAAAGGAAAAAATAAACATCTTTTGAAAAATAATATATAGTTTAAAAAAACACCAAAATAATGACTGCTCCCTTCAAAATGGCCGTTAGCAGACGACACAACAGGAAAAATTGCTCTAGGCAAAAAGGTATGTATCTGATAAAATTGATTGTTAAAAATTTGGAAATGTTGATAAAAGGAAACAATATATCACATACATCATGTATGTATACGCAAGTAACAAAAAAATCAATTGAATAAAACAAAATTGGTCCCATATAGTCATTAACATCTTTTCCTAAGGAATTCAAGGGAGATAATCAAAAGTGAACTGCTCTCGGGGACCAGTCATTTCTTTTTTGGAAAATTTTCAGTGTTTAAGAAGCTAATTATTGCTTGGCAGAAGGTTCATCAGAAACTGTTTTACATGGCATAGCTTTTGCTGAAATAGTCTCATATATAGAAACGTACAGAGAGTCCTTGGAAGCCAGGCCTGTATTCCGTATGGGAGATATCAAGAACCTTTACATTTCTAGGTTTCAGAAACTTGCTTTGAAGGATGTTCAAGTGCATACCACAAGACTTAAGAACCGGATTTTAGCTGCCATTCCAGACCTAACATCTCATACTGAAGGCAGAGAGGTTCTACTTGCATATGACCAGGATATTGGAGCAGCTCTAAAGCAAGCATGTACTGAAGATTTTGATTCTGAGGCACTTACTCTAGCTAAGGCATCTAAGATCATACGACGTGATGTCTTTAAATTGAAGCAGGCTTTCAATGGACAATTTACAGAAGACTGTCAGGACACGGCTGTGCCTTCAACCCTTACTGCATTAGTGAACATTATACTTGGTGGGCCAAATATTACAGAGAATTCTGCTCATGACAAGCCAATGTCCTCTGCAAACCAAACTGTCTCACAACTTATTGTGTTTAACAGTTTGAAATGTTCCAAACAACAGGCTTTACAAAGCACAACTCATCGACACAACACAGAGAGAGAAACACCTGTACCCATCTATCTCGCCCTAAAGATTCATGGAGAAACAAAAAAGAGAGGGTTGGTTGATACTCTTCATAACATGAGTTAATGCATCTCATATGACCGTGTCCTTGGAATTTCTTCAGACATAGCAAACAAAGTATGTGCAATGTATGATGAGGAAGGAGTGGTATGTCCCACTAAGCTTGCAAGGAATATCTTTACAGTTGCAGCAGTTGATAACATTGACCATAATCCAAGTTCGACAACATCAAAGGATTTCTTCCATGGGACATGCATATCTCTGATGCAGCAGCCTTGTGTAGAAAATGGAGGAACAGCACGTTCTATTCCTGTAACAGATGAGAATTCAAAGAAAAGACAGAAGATTCAGGCACTTCCAGCAGCTTACACAAATGTACCGCCAGTGGCTTTGATAAGAGCTGATCCTCTTGTTCCTCATCTTACTGGACTAGTAGCACCAGTCCACCCAACTCAAACTCCTAGACTTACAAGAGAAAATGACTGGTTGGAGCATGTGAGTGAGCTATTGAGGAAACCAGAGCTAGGCAAAGGGGATTTTCTCTCATGGGCTGCTTATCATGCTTCCTTGCAGCAGAGTCTAACATTTCCTACCACTATAGTGGCCCTCATGCCTCTCTTTCTGGAATGTGCACATTCAGTCACCATGATACAGCACTCGATGAATGTTGTCAAAAATGCAGTTGAATACCTCAATCCAGGCCAGGTTCCAGTATTAGCCATGGATCAACCACTTTTTGCTATTGCAAAAACGATTCAGTGGAACTTTCCTGCTACACATGGAGAAGATAAATATTAATAACTAAAACAGTGAATCTATGACGAAGTCCTTTGTCAGGAGCATATGGCCTAAACTATGCATGCTGTCTTCATCAAACTTCATAAACTTATGGTTTTAACAATATTTATTTCAGAAAAGAGAAAGGGATTGGCAAACAGGCTAGCAGCCTATCTGAATACCTCTCCCATACATACATACATATATACATGTATACACCATATCTTAATTCATCATCATTGAAGTTAGCAGACTTTATGATAAATGCTTATAGATTAAACAGAAAAACGTTTCGAGTAAGTGTAAAATATAAATGAACAGATTTAACAATCTTTTCGTTGATTTCGTCAGAATAGGAATAATTACCAAATAAAAGAGTTTGAATATCATAACCATTAACGTAATAGAAACACTCTGATCGAAAACGAGTAAAATTTGGACAAATAAAGAGAAAGTGAATGGTATCTTCATAATGGTGACCGCAAGGGCAGCTTGACGTATTTTGTAAAAATCTATCAAATTTATGTCCGTTTAGATCGCCACAGCCAAGTCTTAGTTTACAGTGAACAATTTGGTTGTATCTCCTTCCAAAGTTTCTTATAATATGATGTACATTACATGCTACATTTCGATCAAGGTGTTTTTTTAAACAACCTTACTGAGTCTATGTTTCTTAGTTTATCATCAAGCATATTCCATTCCAACACAGAAGATGGTAAAAATGATTTTTTATACGATTCAGTGCGACAAAGAAGTATGTTTGATGATCTTGATTCATACGTGGATACAGAGGATATGTTTAATGGTATCAAATCTGATAAATATTTTGGAGTTTTATCATAGAACATTTTATGGAATACACACATTTGATGATTTTTGCGACGTTCGCTTAGAGATGTAAACCCGGTCTCAAAATAAATTTTCGAATCACTTACTCCTCTAATGGATCCACATATGGTTCTGAGGGCATCTAAACGAATTTTTTCTAGTAGTAACTCTTGAGTTTGCATACAATTGTTCCAGATAGATAGAGATAGATAGATATTCTTTATTTCCTCCGAAGTCGAAGATACAATTGTAGGAAGACATAATCATATACATTTATATACAAGTTGCACAATGTTTAGATTAACACAGGTATTTTAAGGGAGAAAGTCAGTTTTTGACACTTTTCGCTATAAGTTTGATGCATTTAAACCACGTCTCCTGGTCAAGCTGCTGAACATAGATATTTGAACGACCACCAAGCATAAATGAGACAAATTGGTCTTCATCGTTCCATAAATTAACAAAAGTATTAACATCCAGCATGTCAACTAGTGACTCAATCAAAGCATTTCTACTATGTTGCATAAGGGAACAATGGAGCATTATATGCTTTACAATATCATAGGCAACAATGCCGCATTCACAAGTATGAGATTGACTACATAATGTGCTAATACGAAGAAGAGAAGCAATTTCATAAAAACATTCGGGCATTTTATGGCAGGCAGCCCACAATCTGTGACCTTTTGTAGGATATCTAATTGTACTATATCTCTCAAAGCTTAGTCTTAGTTTCATAACAGTAGAAACATAAACATCTTCAGCTTTTAGTATTCTTTCTTTCACCAGTACAGACCACTCATGCTTTGGCAAAAATAAGGATTTCTTCTCATAATTGTTTACTTGCATATCTAAGTCATACATTGATACAAGATTTAACATGTGAAATATTGCCGAAGATTTGCTATAACGTTCTTTATCCAGGGACGTAGAATATCTATACTGACATAGTCTATGGGCAAGTATTTGCTTGAAGACAAGATTAACATCGCTATTGGACATTTTCCCAAGAAATATTAGGGATTTTTTATGAATATATCTTCGTAATGTGACCAAACCGAGAGAGTCTCTGGCTATTGTAGATGATCCCCGTGTGGAAAGGCCCTGGATACCTTTACAGAATTGATTTTGAACTTTTTCAAGCATATATTCCTTGTCTGGTAAGCAGCCCCATACATTACATGAATATAAGGCACATGGTAAAATTACTCTTTCCCAAATACGTACAGAACTTATTGGGTTAAGGCCACCAAAAGACAGGCCATTAATCTTATTGGCATTAAAAAGAATTCTAAGTCGTTCACATATAGATTGTGTGCGTTCAACTGTTCTACCTGTTGAATACATTTGTAGACCGGCAAATGTTACATGCGTACTGGAAGGTATCTCCTTCTCACCAATTAAAATCGTAGGATGGACAGTTCTTTTTGAATCTCCAAATACGAGAAACAAACTCTTTGAAGCATTAAAACGCAAATGCCATGTGTAGGCATAATTATTTACAACATCAAGCAAATTCTGGAGTCCTCCAGGGTATGTACTCAACAAAGATAAGTCGTCAGCTAATAGTACACCAGGTGTTTTACCCCATGGTAGGCATAAACCATGACCAGAGTCAACAATACAGTGTAGTACATCATTGATGTAAAGTGTAAAAAGCCAAGCTGATAAGACACGTCCCTGGCCTACGCCTTGTTTCACATCAAAAACATTAGAAATATGGCCACCGATACTAACACATGATTTCATTGATGTGTACATAATGTAGATAAGACGCCACAGTTTACCACAGATGCCGAAACCATAAAGTTTATAGAAAAGTCCATTTAGCCAAACTCTATCGAATGCTTTCTCATTATCAAGGAAAGCACAATAGACTGGGGAATTCCTTTCAACATAATAGGCAATATTTTCTGTTAAAGTAAGCGCTGCTGTCTCTGCCCCCGCACCCTTTCTAAAGCCAAACTGAAGTGGGTGGGGAAAGTCGTTTTCAGCTAACGTCCATGTTTCAATCCTTTTTAACAGTAATCTTTCAAAAAGTTTTGAGAGAACAGGGGTGAGGGTGATACCTCTATAGTTACATGGATCCTGCTTGGTTTTACCTTTGCCTTTATGGATGGGTAAAATATTACCGACATGAAATACATTTGGTATATATTCATATTGTACAATGGCATTGAAAAGTGATACAATATGGTCAATAACAGACCGTCCAGCATATTTTAAATGCTCATTTGAAATACCACCTGGTCCAGGAGATTTATTGTTTTTAAGATGTTTCACAGTAGCAAGTACTTCGTCCTTAGTAAATGGAGGGACAATGACAGAATCACTAGCGTCATTTACAGGATTACATACAGCATGTTCAACAAAATTATTTACATATTCAGTAAAGTCTGTATCAAAACAATCTTGCTCCTGGGACACAGATAAATCACTGAAGTACCTGGCAAAGAGATTACATACATCTTCTTGTGAGTCACAGGAGTCACCTTTGTATACAAGAGAGTGTGTTTTCTCTCTTTTACGTTTTGAACGTTTGGTAACTTTAAAGTACTCATGAATGTCTACCTCAGCTGCTTGATAAATTTCATCAAATTGGTCACGTTTATAACCTTGCTTGGCAGTACGATGATGTTTTCGAAATTCACGTTTCGCTTGCTTGTATTCAGCAAAGTATTTGTCATCTGAACTGTGGCTTTTGCCGTTAGATATCCAATGTTTACGACAATTGCGCATATAATCATGGTGTTTTTTTAGTTCATATTTTTTCCAGTATGGTTTTAATTGTGCTTGAAATTTGGAAGTAGGAATTGTAAATTCAGTTGCAGCATGTAAACATTCTGTGATATAACTATTGTGAAATTCAACATATTCATCTGGACATGAAAAGTTGGAAGCGTCAAAGCATACATTTCTAAAGTAATTTTCGGTTTCATACCGATATAACATGAAATCAGTACAGGTAGCTTTTCGCCAACTAAGGCGTTCTCCACAATAGCTTACATGGTCAGCTTCAATATTAAAACATACTAAGATAGGATTGTGATCAGAAACAGAGTGAGGGACGCTTGTATCTACATAATAACCTACAACACAACTGCGGAAATCAAGGTCTATGAAAACATAGTCTATCATACTTCTGACAGTATCGCATTTACTTTTAAATGTGTAGGTATTAAGATCTAGTGGTACGACTGAGATAAGTTTACGTTCTGTGAGGGAGCGTGATAAAGTCTTCGCTCTGCGCGTAAGAATACCATGTGTACATAGATCAGCATTGACATCACCGAGTAAAACAGTTGTACCAAGTTGAGAACATTCATCATAGACATCCAACATATCATACATTGCATCAAAGTACACACTGTCTAGAACATTTGAAGAAGGTAGACGAACTCCAACAATGTAAAGGGGTATATTGTTTCTCAATAATCTAGCACTAATGATATGATTGCTTACACCAATATTTACATTCACAATGCTTTGGAACGCACTCTTTCTCACAAGAAGCGCAACACCGCCAGCACCTCGTTTAGAATTGTGTTCAATGTGAAATTTAGTAAACACTTTGAAGTCACTGTGTATTGACTCAAGCATATGACCTCTATAACCATATAGAGTATGTAGTGTTTTTCTCTGAAGGCGATATTTAAGACTTCTCAAGCAGTTGATCATAGGACTAACCTTAGAAATAATATCATCTATATGCATTTTCCAGTTACCATCGCTTTGCAAAATAAGTCCCAGATGTTTGTGATTCAACTGATTCAATTGGTACCCCATTCATTAAAAGGTTGGGCATTACTGTAACTAGTTTCTTTCTTGTAAAAATTATAGATTCTGTTTTTTTTTAGGATTAAAATCTACCTTCCATTTGTGGGCCCATTTACTAATGAGTTCGAAATCATCATTTATCATATTTAAGGATAAAACAGGATCATCTATTATCACATATAAGGATGTATCATCAGCAAATAGTTTGATATTACACTGAATATCTTCAACGATGTCGTTAATATATACAAGAAAGAGTAAAGGTCCTAAAACTGATCCTTGAGGAACTCCCGCTTCAATGACTTAATATTTGATTTGTACCCATTAATTACTGTGAATTGTGTTCTATTAAGTAGATAACTTTCCAACCATGATAACAGAGAACCACGTATTCCATTTGCCCATAACTTGTGCAAGAGTCCCTTATGCTAAACCCTGTCAAACGCTTTACTAATATCACAAAATACAGCGTGTACCTCCTTGCCACTATCCATCGCCCTCGCTATATAATCATATAAATGGGTGAGTTGGTAAGATGTAGAATCGCCAGTGGTAAATCCTGACTGTAATGAACTTATAGTTTTATTATCTAAGAAGTAATTAGACACATATTTAAAGACACATTTTTCAAATACTTTTGATAAACAACTAGTAAGTGACACAGGTCGGTAATTGTTACAATTATGGACATTGTTTTTCTTATATTAGGGACTACAGATGGGCATTTCCATACACCTGGAAATTGAGACATTGTTAAGGAAACATTGAATAGATTGCTAAGAGGAGTAGACAACTCTTCAGCCAAACATTTTAAGACCCGATTACTCAGGTGATCTGGACCAGTTGCTTTTGTAACATCAAGCGACAATAGAATATCCCTAACTTCAGCACTTTGTAATCTTAAATCAAACAGACAGTGATTGTCATCAACATTTGGACTTATATCAACAATATCATCAGAATCATTATTAACCCTCGCTATATTCACGAAATAATCATTGAATATTAGCTTTGTCCGTGTCATCTTCATATACAACATCATCATGTTCAATGTGCGGAAATATCTTAGTTTTGTCTGTATTCTTAAGGTAGTTTTTGACAAAATGCCACCAACATTTGCTACCATGTTCTGTTTTAACAACATTATCAAGTTTTTCAACATACAATGCCTTACTTTTACGTATCTCAGATATTAACGTGTTGCGACTTTTTCTAAACTTATCCCAGTCAGTAGATGAATTACTTTTTTTGCCTTTCTGTGAATTCTATTCTTTTTACGCATGAGCTTTCTAATAAATCCATTCATCCATGGAGCGAATGATAACGGTTTTGTTTGGGATATTAGAAAAACAAAGGTCTTTAAGTACATTCACAAATTTCGGCGCAGTAGTATTAACATCATTGTCTTGTGTTATGAAATCCCAGTCAACAACAGCTGCATTCTGCCGAAAAGTATCAACATTTATATTTTCATAATTATATATCAGTCTTGAATAGGATTTCTTAGGATGTTTGGTATTTTTAAGAGAGACGAACACTGAACAATGATCACTACAGAATGGGGGAGCAACACCTAAGGATTTTACGATATCAGGACAAGACACAAATATTAAGTCGAGAAGTGTCTTCGATTGTTAAGTAATACGTGTCGCTTCATTTATCAATTGTGTCATACCATAAACAGACTTAATATGTTCAATATTTGGATCAATTCTATTTTAAAAATTGGCATTAAAATCACCAAGTACTATAGTTTTGATATTAGTATCAATAGCTAAGCCAATAGACTCTTCGACCAGATTCCAGTAGTAAGAACTAGTATTTACACGATAAAAACTCCCTATCAAATAACTTTTGTTTTTACACGTATCCTGTGCCCACACTGCCTCTAGTCCTGGTAGTTGTGAGTCAAGCTTATGCTTACAATATAAAGATTCCTTCACATATATTGCAACCCCACCTCCCCTAGCTTGTCTATCATTACGTAGTGGTGGATGAAATCCAGTCATGTGAATATCATTGTTCGAAATACCAACATGCAGCCATGTTTCTGATATACATATAACATCGTGTTCGTGTAGTTCTGCGTAAACTAGATCCACTTGGTCATTGACTACAGACATTTGTATGTACAATACATAGATCTGCAGTAACAGGTCCGGGATGAGGGTGAACATCTCCACAATAGAGTAGTAGTAAGAGAGCTATCTGAATACCCATGATATCCAGCGTGCAAATTACCAAATAGAATGTGAATTTTTTTATTTTAGCCTGCCTTCTATTCATAGAATTAGTGATGTACCCCAATTCTCTGGCGATATTGAGTTAAATCAACCCCCATCTAGTTCTCTTGGAAGGAAACATAATTGTAAGAAATGGGGTACATGTAGTTGTAAGCGAAGAACATTTGTTTTTGTATAAAACATTTCTATGTAAGTAAGGTCTAAGATTGCTAAGTGTCCAGTGATGATGAATAACATGATGTGGGTGTGTACATAAATTGTTAAATTTACTTTTTCGAACCATTGTCTCAGGTTCGTATAAAGACTTAAAAGAAAACAGAAAACTAGAATTAAAAAGATGCACTCTAGCATTGTAAAGCAAGAGAGAAAAAGAAGAAAGAGAGCTGTAAGAACTCGACAGCAATAAAATAGGTCAATGTAGAATATGAACATATGTGAGGTTTATGTGACTATCATGTGGATACATGTATATGCAGTGTCAGAAAAGATTATATATTTAGGATCACATTACAAATTCAAAGCTTCAGTTATAAGTATCAAAGATCATATATATATAAATAATCAAACACATTCCATAGCAGTAATTAAGTTATTAGTTTCAAATTATTATGAAACCTATACCAATAAAATAACAAGAAAAAGAAAAAAGGAAGGAAAAAAAATAAATCAAAATAATTCTAAAGTAACATTGTATTCATGTCTATAGACAAGAAATAAATGAATAAATGAATAATGGATAAATCCCAAAAATAATCAATCGAAAATAATCAAGAGAAAAACACACAAAATAAAAAAGTCAAAAAACAAAACCAAAAACGAAACATACCAACTAACTACCCGCCGTCCTAGTTTGTTTACATTTCATACACTGGGCGTATCAGTAGTAATAATTGCAAGAGTATATTGGCTGATCTCAAATGATAAGGTCACGGTCGATATAACATCTGACCAATCGTGATGAATAACGTCATTTACTACTTTGTGCACGTGTTTATAGTAAACAGGGCAAAACACGTAAAGTGTAATGTTTTTAACTGTTATCATCGCTGCTCTCCCGGTCAGTATATTCCCGAAGTTGACGAGAATCGTATGGCAGACGGAATTTCATCCGTAGTCTCAAAGATTCACGCTAGTTCCAGCCGATGCTCGCAGGTTTCACCGCAATGCATAGCCACAATGTTGTTGCGGGCTTTCTCCCTGCACTAATACTAGCAGCCGCGATATAAGTGAAATAATCTTGAAAGCGGCTTTAAACAACTCACCTGACCTCACCTCACCTGACCTCAAAGATTCAATAAGGTTGTCAAACTGTGACCGTTTGGTCACCAATACAACACTATCATCTAATTTTTTGACGAATATCATTCCGTCTCTCATCCAAGTCCCAGTTAACCGCTTGTTTGACACAAGGTGCGAGCTTCTGACGCTAGGCATGAGCGTACCTTTGTCAGATCATCGTTTATGAAACCTTTAAGTTTCCTTCCCTTCAGTTTTGGAACACTTTTCATAAGTTCACGTTTTTTCCCTTGCGAGATGAACTTAACTATGATTGGACGACTCCTGTTCCCCGTGTACTTTGCTGGATCCCCCGTCCTGTGACTCCTCTCTATAAAAATACATATTCTCTCTCTCTTAAAGTGTGGTATTTACGGCAAACAAACAGGTAGTGAAGGGCGTCTTCGTTACAATAGCCGCAAGAACACCTTGGTGTGTCCGATATATGTCGTTTGTATCTATCTGCATTCAGATCGCTACATTCGAGCTTGAGGCGACAATGGACGACTTGGCAAAAACGAGTGCCAAAATTTAAATCATAGTAACTTGGAGCCACAGCTGGGCTTATATTTTTGAATAGAGAGATAGATGTGGCGTTCTTAATTTCAACTTGTAATGAGTTCCATGCCTCGATAACACTAGGTAAAAAGGATAATGAATATCTCTGCGTTCTGCAATTGATTGATTGGATGAATGTACTGTTCCTTAGATTATAGTTACTTAATTCGGATACTCTATCTGGAACAAGTTCGTTTAGATAGTCTGGAGCGATATTATGGTACATCTTATAAAAGCTTATGAGTTTAAAGCGATATCTTCGATTTTTTAATGTACTGTAGTTTGTTTCCCTATATAATTTTTCATGGCTTGTGCCTCGAACTGCACCGCACATAGTCCTTAATGCATCTAAATGCAGATTTTCGAGTGAATTTGCCTGTTCAAACGTACAATTATCCCATACCTGACAGCAGTAATCAAAGAGTGGTAGTATGAAAGATTTGTACAAAGTATTCAATGTTTTAGGCGATATTTTAAACTTCTTAGGCAATTGATCCTTGGGCTTATTTAATATATAATTTCATTTACAAGAACAATCGCTTTGAAGTGTTAAACCTAAATGTCTATGGTTTTCAACTTCTTTAATGGTTCACTGTTCATTACTAAATTCGGTTTAACGTAGTTTTGAGTTTTTCGACTGAACGTTACACTTTCAGTCTTCCTAGGATTGAAACTAACTTGCCATTTTCTTGCCAAGTCTAAAACTTTTGCTAGGTCACTTTTTATAGTTGCGGCAGCTGTAAAATGATCATCTATAACAACATATAATGACGTATCATCGGCAAAGAGGCGAATATTACTATCTATGCCATCTACAATGTAATTAATATAGATAAGGAACAATAGCGGTCCAAGCACCGAGCCCTGTGGTACCCCAGCTTCTACAGAGCTAATACTTGAGCTATAACCATTAATTAATACTTTCTGCTTTCTACCATCTAAGTAACTTTTAAACCATTCTAAGAGTTCTCCCCTAATACCGTAACCATGAAGCTTATAAATGATGCCCTTGGGCCAAACTTTATCGAATGCTTTGCTTATATCGCAAAACACTGCTCTGATTTCATTTCCTTGGTCCACTGCACTTGAAATAAAATCGTAAAGATACATTAATTGGTTTACTGTGGAATCACCGGGCATAAAACCGGATTGTAAATTAGAAAGAATGTTATATATAATAAGAAATTATAAACATATTTGAAGACGCACTTTTCAAAAACTTTAGCGATACAACTAGTTAACGCGACAGGTCTATAGTTAGAACGACCGTGTATATCGCCTTTCTTATGGAGGGGAATTACCGATGCTAATTTCAAGGTTGAAGGGAATTTCTGTTTCCTAAGGGAAATGTTAAATAGCTGTGTTAGCCATGGGGTCAAGCTAGGAGCGGTCAGTTTCAAGACTTTATTTCCAATACCATCAGGACCTGTGGATTTAGATGTATCTAAACTTAGCAGAATATCTCGAACGTCACTAACACTTAAGGTTATTGTAGACATGCAGAAAATTATCGATTGTACGAGGTTTCATGTCGGGTAAATCGGCTAGCGAGTCTGCAACTTTAGCTTGTTCAGAGAAAAACGTAATTAAAACATTAGCAATATCTTGTGCATTTTCATATACAACATCGTTTGAGACAATTGAGGGAAAAAGCGATGGAGAATCATTTTGATTTCATATAAAGTTTTACTAATCGCCACCACATTTTGGTAACATTGCTATTATTTATAGTTTCATCAACTTTAGCGTCAAAGGCACGTTTTGCGTTTCTAACTGTTGAAATTACTTTATTACGCAGAGTTCGGAACTTAAGCCAATTATTTGGGCGGTTTTGCATTTTAGCAATTTTATGTATGCGATTTCTCTTTCTAATCAGAGATCGGATTTCGTTATTCATCCATGCCGGATCTTTTGTTCTTATTGTTACAATCTTGTTTGGAATATACGTATCCATAATGCTAAGTAAAGTTGATGTCAATTTTCCTGTAGTTTTATCTACATCACCTGAAGACTGAAAAAGTTCAACATCCATATTATTGATACTCTCATTCATGCCAAAAGCATTTGCTGAAGAATAATCATAAATTTTCCTTTTGAATGAATGGAAATTGTGCTTAGATTCTGCTATTTTAACATATATCGGGCAATGATCGCTGCAAATGGGATCTAGTACACCTGAATTATTAACATCATCGATGTGAGACACAAACATTAAATCAATCAGGGTGTTGCTACTTTGAGTTATTCGAGTGGCATTCGTAATTATCTGTCGGAGGCCGTACATACTTTGTATATAGTCTATCTTTTGGATTTTGTTTCTGGAGAATGCCAATATTGAAATCACCAGTTATAATAGTATGCATGTTTCGATCAAAATCAGATATCAACGATGCACATATAGTATCTTTCACATAAACTGCTACACCACCGCCTCGAGTTCGTCTGTCCTTTCGGAAAGGTAGAGTGAATCTGGGAATTCTTAAGTCGAAGTTGTTTGTATCAGAAGTTAACCAAGTTTCTGTCAGACATATTACAACATATTCTCCAAACTCAACTGTTAATATATCTAATTTTTCTTTAAGACTACAAACATTCAGATGTACAATTCTAAAGTCGTTTAGATATTTAGGCCCTGGATTAGGCTGAACATCTCCACAACACAATATCAATAACGAGAGCATTTAATTTACGACACACTAGAACTATATAAGCAACGGAATTTTAACCGGTGTAAATAAAGAATAAATTTAGCTGAATGTTTAGAATGAAGTCCTGCAGCAAAAAGACCCATTGTCTGTCTATATTGTGATATATCAACCGACATCAAAAATCTTAAACTGACAATCAAGAAGACAGACAGTGAGTCTTAAAGTTATAGCATGATAAACATGTAGGCAATCACCAACAACATACAGGTCTACAAACAAAAGAATTTCAAAGTAAGTGTAATATCTAAGTCAACTGTTTTCAGAACAACAGAAAAATAAACAAAAAAAAATAAACAATTGTGAAATAAAACAACTCATATTCACAACTGTGAAAAACTAACTTCAAAGACAATTTTGGGATATACGTTGTGACACAGGCAGTACACAATAATTTTTCATGTAGCCTATAGTGCATTAGTTGATTATGTCACATAGTTTGCAACGTCCTTAAAATGAAACGCCTGATTTTCTGCCTCTTTATAACAACCCGAATGGTATAAGGCACGTGCATGCACGTGCATCACTGACTGGCGATGTTAGCAGCGTTTGTTACCTGAACTAAATTGGATAGGTGCTGGGGGAGACACGATGTATGTAAGTTGTAGGTATGTATGTATGTATGTATGTATGTATGTATGTATGTATGTATGGTTACAAATTTGATCATTATAAACTTATCCTCTTGGGAAGCATGTGGTCTTGATACATGATGCTACTTGTTTGTAATGTGTTCAGGCGATTTAGTTTGTTAGATGTCTTATTGAATGCACATATATGTAAGATTGTTGTTTAAAGGAATAGTGTTATTGATAAAATAGGAAGGGAGGGAGTTTCAATGTGTGACTGTTGATTTATCATCCTATAAACTCCTATTACCATTTGTAATACATTAGGCAGCAGAAATGTAAATATTCAGTGTATCATAGTCAAGTCAAGTCAAGTATAAAAATAAAAATAAATGAAAGATTTAAATAAAAAGAGAAAACTTTAGTAAAGAAAAAAAACAATCCCTCATAATATAGGTCATGTTGACCTATTTCGATTAAGTCCATATTATACTACGATATAAAAACTATTAACCAAAAATCTCTACCGCCTATGTTAAAACAAAACAACATATGAGAAAGTTATTTGGAGAATCTTTGTTTATAAAGAAAAAATAAATAAAAATATAAAAAAAGAATATCATGTATTCTAAATCGATCCTGGGAAAATTAAAAAAGCGAGCACATGTATGTAACTAAACACTTAGGCGGCCACCAGACAAACATAGTCACAGGTCAATAGGCAGAAATGAATATGCTTTTGGAAACAAAAATAAACAAACAAATATTCAAAATATGACTTTCCTTGCACAACGATGTATCTATCTAATCAACTGCTACAGTGAAGCTATGGATACCTACTCTGAACTTTGATGAGTAAAGATAGAGAAGGTGTTGCCGAGAAACAAAGAACACTGATCATAAACTCTATGACATATTTATAGAGGTTTTATAGTAATTTGCTGACAATCAAGATCAGTTCGGTGAGTCATTCGCACGTCATTTATAGAATCATTGGTGAGAATGTCATTTGGACAGTATATACTGTTCATCATATCAATAAGTATACTAATACCTGGACACGATACTGACGTGTAGATAAGCACACATGTGTGGAGATATAGAATCCGTCCTGTCATCACGTTTGGGTTCGACTGACACACAGTATCACGTTGTTCAGCACACGGTATCCAAGTTCTATTATAAACAAGACCTCCTCAGAACAACACTGATCACTCACTAAATCTTGTCCAAGTCCTCCATGGAACAAGCGATGGTATGTCATAAGTTGATGACTCCAACATTACGTATCATATGGCACACACCTATAACCTATCAAAACTTTAATATCCACATCCAGTGATTATGTTAATCACGGTTGTTATACCATATTTAACTTTTTCAACTATGATAATACTGACTAATATGGTATGCATGTCACATTTAAACAATAATCACAATAATAATGACAATATGTGCAAGAAGTAGTAGTACCGTTTCAATCATGATTTGTGCTCAGATTGTCATTGGTTTATATTACATGCGTTGACATGGCAATTATGAAGAGTCTTGCCTCAATGATATTACCATCTTCAGTTTAGTTTTCTCATACACTTCCTGTAAATGGCTCCTTGTGGCGACCTTTTTAAGACTGCCGTCTTTGAATTTAACTAGGACAACTCCTCCAGTCACCCATGTAGACTCTATTTTTCCCTCTTTGACAAGCAGTGTGATTTCTTTAGCTAGGAAAGCTCTGTTTTTTGTAAGGTCTTCGTTGATAAAGATTTTGCGGCCATACTGTTTTGATTTAAGTTTCGATCTGTTGCCCAGGAGTTTGCGTTTGTTGGCATTACTGATTAAAATTACGATGATCGGTCTCGGTTGGGACTGAGGCGATGGAGGAAACTGATATCGATGTCCTCTAGAGTTAGTTCGACATCTATGGATTTGGCTATGTTTAAAACCAGCTGGTCTGTGTTTTCACCCTCAACCTCTGGCACACCTGTAATTCTGACATTGTTGCGTCGTGAGTATTGTATTTTTATACACAAGGATACGATATAAAGACAGTATTATACGGCCATGAATCCCTGTACAGCTCAACTAACAGCAATATCCTTAACTCTCCACACCAGTTTATAAGTATTGGTAACCGTTTTTCTCTGAAATTTTAACGTATATTGTGTACAACTTTCATAAGCACTTCATGATTTTAGACTGCAGTAAATCATAAAGCATCACCAACAATCTTTTTTCACATTTGCATTTAATTACAAAGATGGTGTTTTCATTAGTTATATTTTCTGTTTTTGTGTCCAGCTCGTTTTGTTGTATTTAAGGAGCTGTGTTCAAATAAGCCTTAAGGCTTGTTCACCAATCCTTATTTCATATAATGAAATAAAAGTATGTTTAAACCACTCCTCTCTATCTCGTCTACTCGGAGCTGAACACCGATCTCCCGCGCCAGACAACAGACAATATCATCAGTATTCTCCCCACCTTTCTCCTCAATCCCAAAAATGCGACCATTGTTCCTTCTATTGAACTGATAAATGTCATCCATCTGAACGGCTTTTTCATGTATTTTATCCTCAAGGTCCTCAATTTTATTTTCCAAATTCTTAATCTTAGCATCATGTTCACGTGTAAGTTTAATGAGGGGGTTGAGTTTTTCATCAATTGTGGCATCATAATCTTATCAACCATGATCCCTAGATGTGCCTTTTGAGGGTTAGACCAACAAGTGTTTTTTAATTTGTTGCGGTTTCCATGGAAAGTTGATGTAAACAGTGAATCTATGACCAAGTCCTTTGTCCGGAGTATATCTTCTAAACTAAAACAAAGTGCTTTATCCTGAGCATATCTCCTAAACTATACATGCTAGCTTAAACAAACTTTATACACTTGTCACAACATATTCCCTAGGTGAGCTTTTTGAGGGTTAGACCAACAAAGAAAGCAAGACTATAGTTTGAAGCGGGGGTATGTGAGCTGTGCTCACTTCTTTACTTGTTCTTTACTGTGTGACAGGAAGTATGTTGATATGATCAAAGATACTATCAACTTTACATTAAAACAGTATAAAATTATTGAAAGTTGAAATATTTTATAAATGATCAATTACTGTTTGGAACTATACTACTAATGGTCCGGGGAAAGACAATTTACTACGCTTCAACAAGATAGAAAATACAAAATAAACTAGAAGTAGACCTTGAAAATGAGCTAAATCATTTGGAATTAAAATTAGATGATTTAAAATTAGATTTGGAAGTAAACATAAACGCCGAGGCTGACTTGCTGGATAAGGTCAATGACATGAAATTAAGGCTTGATGAAATCAATAATGGCAAAATACAAGGTATACTAATGAAAAGGGAGAAAAACCTACAAAATATTTTTTTTAAAACTAGAGTCGAGAACTTTCCTAAATACATCTTTCACGGAAATTCAAATGTCAAATCATGTGTACGAAGTGATTATGGTATTACTGACTTTTTTTATTGTCCCACTGGGTTACGTCAGGGATGCATATTGAGTCCCTTGTTATTTTCCTTTTTCATTAGTGAGTTATATTATGATATTGTAAGTAACGGTAAGCATGGTATACAGTTGTATCCTGACATCATTGAAATTCTAATGCTTCTGTTTGCTGATGATGTTATCTTACTGTCTGATACTGTTATTGGTTTACAAAACCAGTTAAATATATTGCATAAATACACTGAAGAATGGAAATTATCGGTGAATTTGGATAAAACAAAAATTATAGTGTTTCGAAAGGGTGGTCCTTTAAGTTTAAAAGAGAAATGGTATTTAAATGGAAATGGAATTAATGTAGTTAATGGTTATAAATATCTTGGTGTAATGTTCAACTCAACTTTGAATATGGACAAATGTGTATTAGACTTGGCACTGCGTGGCAAGCGAGCATTACTTAATATCATGTCTATCTCTCATAAACTGGGAGTCGTAACACCAAATGTATTTTTTAAGTTATTTGATACACAGATACAACCAATTCTTTTATATGGATCTGAAGTGTGGGGTTACCAAAGATATGAATGTTTGGAAAGAATTCACTTATTAGCATGTAAAAAATTCTTGTGTGTTGGAATATCTACTCCAAATTGTATGATCTATGGAGAATGTGGAAGATACCCACTTTACATTAATTCGCAGATAAAATGCTTGAAATATTGGTTGAAGATTCTCCGAATGCCAGAACATCGACTTCCCAAAATTGCTTACAACATGATGTTCCATTTAGATAGTATTGGAAAGACCACATGGGTTTCGCATATTAAGAAAATATTATTTTCTCATGGATATGGTTTTATATGGATAAGTCAAACTGTTGAAAATGTACACATGTTTTTGAAAGATTTCCGTCACGTGGCAATAAGTATGTTTTATCAAGGATGGCAATCCAATATAGAAAGCAGTTCACGTTATGATATATACAGAAAGTTCAAGAGTTTACTAGAACCAGAGAAATACCTATCAGTTCTTACAAACAGTTTTCTCAGAAAGTTATATATCAAATATAGACTTGGTTTACTAAAACTAATGATAAACTATGGAAGATATATCTCCCTTGAAAGAATACAAAGACTCTGTCCATTATGTAACGACGCCATTGAAGATGAAATACATTTTACATTTGATTGTCCATATTATACTGAACTAAGAACTAAATATATACCAGAACGTTTTCTATCTAAGACGAGTGTAACAGGATTCATTTCTATTATGACATCAAGAGATGAAGATGTCATATTTAAATTATCGTTATTTTTAAAGCATGGTATGGAAGTAAGAAATAGAGTTTTGAACAATAGCTTGTGACTTATGAACTGTTTTTAACTTACAAAATATGTAATTACTGGAGTCTGTCATGTCACAAATTGAATGAACCTTGTAAATTGTAAGCTATATGTTTATATGTATCTTTGTATATGGGCCTGAGGCCTTGAATGCAATAAACAATCTTTGACTTGACTTTGACTTTTGACAGGAAGTATGTTGATATGATCAAAGATACTATCAACTTTACATTAAAACAGTATAAAATTATTGAAAGTTGAAATATTTTATAAATGATCAATTACTGTTTGGAACTATACTACTAATGGTCCGGGGAAAGACAATTTACTACGCTTCAACAAGATAGAAAATACAAAATAAACTAGAAGTAGACCTTGAAAATGAGCTAAATCATTTGGAATTAAAATTAGATGATTTAAAATTAGATTTGGAAGTAAACGTAAACGCCGAGGCTGACTTGCTGGATAAGGTCAATGACATGAAATTAAGGCTTGATGAAATCAATAATGGCAAAATACAAGGTATACTAATGAAAAGGGAGAAAAACCTACAAAATATTTTTTTTTAAACTAGAGTCGAGAACTTTCCTTAATACATCTTTCACGGAAATTGATAAACCACATGGATCTAACCTTTCTGACAATGAAGCCATAATAGATTAAACTAGAAATTACTATACAAAACTTTACAAATCTAAAGATGTCCTTCCAATTCATGTAAATGAAATTTGTCAAACTTATGATATTCCTAAGCTAAGCGAAAATCAGAAAGAGACATTGGAAGGAAAATTGACACTGAATGAATTATCAAAAGCACTTAGAGGATTGATAAACGATAAAAGTCCAGGCCATGACGGCTTTACATCTGAATTTTACAAATTCATTTGGAAGGATATAGGTACTTTTTTTACTCAACTCTTTAAATACCGGTAACGAAAAAGGCCACTTTCAATTTCACAAAAGCAAGATCTAATTACTTGAATTCCAAAAAGCAATAAAGAAGAAATATCTAAAGAATTGGCGGCCCATCTCGCTTCTTAATTTATCTTACAAGATTGGAGCAGCAGCTATCGCAAATCGAATGGAAAACATACTCCAGTTTATAATACTTGACGATCAAAAAGGTTTTGTAAAAGATAGATTCATAGGTGAGATAACCAGGTTAGTTTACGACATGAACACACTGAAACCTTCCAAGTTCCAGGATTACTACTCTTAATCGAATTTGAAAGGCTTTCGACATTATCGATAGAAATTATCTTTGCAGTGTCCTTAAATTCTTTAAGTTGGCAAAAACTTTATTAACTGGATGGCTACCTTCTATAATGACATCGAATCACGAGTTTTGGTCAATGGATGTTCCATCCTCACCCTTTAAAATAGAAAGAGGTTGTCGTCAGGGCGGTCTGGTAGCGCCATATCTATTTATTCTCTCCGTCGAAATTTTAGGCATTCTTGTAAGAAACAACGCTAATATAAAAAGGATAAACATTAGAAATGTTGAATATATATTGTCACAGTTCGCTGACAATACTTCCTTAACATTAGATGGGTCAGAAAAATATCTGTATGCTGTCTCACAAACTCTACAATTCTTTGCCCGTTTTTCTGGTTTAAAGGTTAATGTAGAAAAAACTAGACTGTTATGGATAGGTTCCAAAAGAGATCCCCTATCAAGTTATGTAAAGATTGGAACTTTGATTGGTCACGGGGAGATTTTAAACTCCTAGTGATAAACTTTTCCATTAATCAACCTGGTTCCCGGGCCTCGTTCCGCTTGCGCTACAGTGAGGTCATGGCACTGGCTGTAAAATGGCGCTGCGCAGAGCAGCGATCCAAGATGGAGGACAAGGCAATTTTATGCATAGCGATCACAAATTCACTTCATTCTCGCTCTATAGCCACGACATATTGAAGACAAGCATCTACCTAGAATGCAAATAAAATTAGAACTCGGAATATCGTCACATATATTATTTGTTGCAAAGGGATTTTGCTAAACATGATATTGTTTGCAGCGGAACGATAGCCCCGCCCACCTCGAAATATAAACAATATAGTGGATGGCTTCGTGCACTGTTTTAAACTGTGACAGATCGAAAATTGAAGAAATTGTTGTTTACTTGGTGTGGTGACAGTTTGTTTCAAATACTGGTAATGAAGGAGTAAGGCGATTTTGCGACATTTCCCCAAATCGACCCAATCAAAACCTGTCAACTACGACGCTCAGTACCACCGAGACACAACAACGACCAACTAAATTACAGCAATCAATTGCTAGTCGTATGGTCCAACTTCTTACTTTTGACCTTTTTTCGAAGTCACATTTTTAACAGTTCTAAAATCCCTCCTACTGCCCAAGTTAAACCACCTTTTCTCCGCCCTACCCCGCCCACCTAAATCTGTTATTGACAAATTCCAAAAGCAGTGCTTTCAATTTATATGGAGAAATAAACCAGACAAAGTTAAAAGAGATACCATTATTCTTAATCCGGACCATGGGGTCTTAAAGTTCCAATTATCAAAAATATATTTTCGCAAAAATTTAAATGGCTACAGAGATTACTTAATTAGTAGTTCATCTAATTGGAAAGATCTACTCACTCATAGACTGCTGAATTATATATTGAAAATAAAGTGATATCTTCAATTTCAAATCCATTTTGGAAAGAAGTCTTTAACGATTGGTCAAATATTGTTGATAAATATACTACTCAAAAGAAGTTAAGGATCAACCAATTATTTTTGTTTGACATTTTATTAGACACAGGGAACTAAATAAAAACTTTTAAGCACACTTTTGGTCAGAATGAGTTCAATATGTCTCTTTTTATACACAGCTATTCTGAGGATCTGATGAAACTTCGCCATTTTGAGCAACAGAGTCCCAACAAAACTGTCTCAAATTCGATAACTTAGTTAATAATGAGTGAAACCACCACGTGCACAAAAGCAGTCGACACAACGACGAAGCATGCTGTCGATCAGACGTTGAAAAAACATCTGGGGAATGGCCTGCCACTCTGCCTGAAGGAATTGCACCAATTCTTGAAGATTATCAGGTTGCCTATGATTGTCTCGCACACGTCTGCCCACCTCATCCCATGCATGCTCAATTGGTGCCAAGTCAGGAGAGTATGCAGGCTAATCCATTCGTTCAGTACCATTTGGGATGAGAAAACCATTAACAACTCGTGCTCTATGCGGTCTAGCAATGTCATTATGAGGAACAGAACCTGCTCCAATTTGACGAAGACGTGTGCACCAGTCATGACGTGCTGCCCTATAACTTTGTTGAGTCTGTTATGCATAGCATATGTCAGGATATCGTGAATCAAGAAGAAGAAGAAGTTTATAGTATTCAAGGCCTCCAGTTTACAGAGTTAGACAAAATTATATAATACACGATTTGCCAGTGTAAAATTTTTATTCCAACAATTCATGTCTTAATTTGATGGCGTGCTTTATAAAGAATGACAAATTCTTCATAATTTTTTCATCACCAGATGATAATAATGATTTGAAACGCTACTTCTGGGTGCTCAGATAGAAATTGATCAGGTACATATATTTTTCTTTTTTCATCATATGATTTACAGATAAAAACAAAATTGATTTCGTCTTCAACTGTGTCTTTACATAATGGACAAACTCATTGGTTTCTTTCAACAGCAGCATTCTTCCTTTATTTATCATTAAGTTAAGTAATCCAAATCTAAATCTAATCAAACTACAGCTCAAATCTCTAGATGTGAGAATTGATAGATAGGTATCTGGCTGAAGTAGACCTTTACATATCCTATAACAATCATAGTGTGTGCTATTATTCATACGCGATTGCCATTCCTGATGAAACATATTTACAGATCTGTAAATCTGATAAATTGTCTCTTTACCCCGCCACTGTATCTGATACTAAAATCACATCGTCAGCGAAAAGAAGCATTAATATTTCCATAAAGTCAGGAAACAACTGTATACCATGTTTTCCATTGCATGCAATTTCATGATATAACTCACTTATAAAAAAGGAAAATAAAATGGGGCTGAGAATGCAGCCTTGCTGCAAACCAAGAGTACAATCAAAATAGTCTGTTACACCACTCTCACATCGGATACAGGATTTTATATTCGAATACATTTCCTTTAACATACAGTACATTTTACCCTTCAAACCAGTATTTCTCAAGCACTCCCAGAGACCTATCGACGGTATTGAACGCTTTCTTATAGTCCACAAATGCTACATATAACTTATGTTTTTAAGGGGGATAGACATTTCTGAATTATGGCACATAACGTGAAGGTATGGTTAGAAGAGGAGTAGTTTGTTCTCAATCCTGCTTGCGTTCAGGAATTTTATCACGCATATTTGCCTACTGTGAAATCCTATTGGTCAATATTGTTGTAAATACCTTTCCGAGTATGCTCATCAACGATACACCCCTAGCCTGTAATTATCTGGGTTACTAGTGTCCCCCTTTTTGTGAAGTGGAATGATGATGGAACAGGACCAGCTAGACGGAAAAGTGCCACTGTTAAAAAGGAAATTGAAGCATTTTATAAGGAAAGGCATTATCTCCATTGAACATCTAAGCATTTCTATAACAATGGTATCCGGTCCAGCCGCTTTCCCCCCGCTTTAGGTGTCCTATAGCTTCATTCATTTCAATTTCTGAAATTGGAGGGTCTAACACTAGTTCATCAACATCATCACAGTTATTGGAATACAAAGCATCATCTTCAATTCAAGTAGCGCTGTTGTTAAATATATCAGTCTTTGAAGGGAATAAATCATTCCGACTTAGATATAGATGGGCGTATCTTTTCCCTGTTTTGCAAAGATCGTACTTGTTTCCAAAAATCTGTGGGGTATTTTACAGATTTACAAATATTATTTAGTCGCATTTTAGCCATATCAGATTTGTATTTTCTACAACAAGTCTTACATGCGTTTCTTTGTCGGCAGTAAACTGCACGATGGTATTCAGTTTGCTTTGTTCTAAAGTTCCTCAGGGCTATATATATCTGATATGTGCATATCAATTACCTAGTAAAAAAAAGGTTTGACCCTTAACTTCTTTTGAGTAGTATATATATGTCACATTAAAAGTAAGTATGATATACTCGCTTAAAGTATATGGAATAATGACTGCATAAAGGATGGTAATAAGAGTAATTTATACAGAAGCTGGGTAAAAAACGGTATAATATTTGTGAATGATTTATTTAATGAAAATAGAAAATTTTATTCAAAGGAAGAATTGTGTGCCTTATATTATCTTGATACAAACTTCCTCCATTACGAAGGAATTAGACGTGCAGTTCTATATTATGCTAACTATGCTAATAGGTATAACTATATGCGATAGTAAGCAATCCAATTCTGTATACCCATTCATAATCAAATGTACAAATACTCTTTTGGGTCATCAGAAACAAAACTCTTCAAAAAATGAAACTTGACATTCATGCGAAATTGACTTTTTCGAAAGGGGTCAATTTTTTTCATGATACATACCTGTAATTTAAAAAAAGGCTTGCTCAAAATGTTTACGTTGTGTTCAGGGACGAAAACGAGCGATTCGTCCAAATGCATTTTCTGCCAAAGCACGTGCAGCATGGGATCATGAAGGTTTACATGCAGACACGTCTGCTTTAAGGTTATAAAAAGCCATATCAGCCGCTGTTCATTCAGACTACACAACATCGGTACAGCGACCTGAAGAATGCCAAGACTGAACAGAGCGCCACGCAACAACGCTATGGCAGACTGCAAGTAGGAGCGACGCAGTGAGATGTTGCAACACACTTTGGCGTGTCCAGACAGACCATCTCTTCATTGTGGACCCGTTTCAACACCCGAAACAGCGTTGATGATAGGCCAAGGTCAGGCAGACCAAGGGTGACTACTCGGGCCCAAGATCGGTACATCCGACTGCTCCACCTTCGGGAACGCACCAGGACAGCAACGTCAACAACAACGCAGATACCAGGCCTGCGTCGAATTTCACGTGTTAGTCAAGACTTTTTACAGCGTAACAATGTCCAGACATTGCCATGGCCAGCCAGGTCACCAGATTTGTCACCAAGTGAGCATCTCTGGGACGAACTGGATCGACGCGTGCGCAGTAGGAATCCACCACCCCAAACACTTCCAGGACTTCTTGCAGCACTTCAGCACGAATGGCAGAACATTCCACAGGCTGTGATTGACAACTTGATTGCATCCATGGGTCGTCGGTGCCAAGCAATAATCAATGCCAATGGTGGCCACACCCGATACTGACATTTGTGCACCCCTGTGATGTTGAAACACTTGTGCACCTGTGCATTTCAAGATCATGCTTATTTTGAATAAAATTTACTGAACAGAGATCTTCAAAAAGTCTGATTTAAGATGGCGACCGACGTAAACCTACTGTCACTGCTCTCAGAAACAAACCAAGTTTTAGATGGTTATTCAGTCTCACATGACCCTGATTTGGGGGATACGACTTCCGAAGGAATGGTGAATGTTTATGATTGCTCTGGACATATATATCAACCCCCTGTGGTCAACAACAGCACGACACTATGTGAACAGCAGTCTTACTCAGCCCCCGGTAATGGCGGCGAGATCATTACCTCTCAACAGCAAGGTATGACTTGTGACATTCTTCTTGACTTTATCTCATCCAATCTCTGCAATCACGCGAAAGATACTTTTGTGAATAACCTTATGTTGAAGGCACAAGGCGATATGAATATGCTGGACGAATTAAGAATTATGCTGCTAAATATGTGTAAAAAGATTGAAACATTTCCATTTCAAGAAAGTGTGCTTAAACGTAGAAAAGATCGCCGCGCCAAACAAGGTGAAAAGTTGGAGAAACTAGCAAAAGATTGTTTCATACTATTTAGGTGTTATTGCGGTGACAACTCTGATGACATTTATGATGTTTTAAATATTCAACCTAAAAAGGGCTCACAGCAAATCACTGAAAGTAACACCAACAACCAGAGAACAATAGCTGCAATCAATGAGACAATGGCACGGCTTGAACGTGACCTATCTACACTCAGGGGTGCGTACACTCAGGAAGTTGATTGTTTGCATAACAAGGTGAAACGTCTTGAAGTCTCTAACAACAGGCTTACATCAGAGCTTGTCACAGCTCGTGAAGAATCTGAAAAAGTAAAAGGCGTGATTGACAAATTACGGGACAAAGTACAGAAAGCTATAGAACAATTACGTAGTGACAACTCACGTGCCTTGCTTGAAATGACTAAGTGTAAAGAATCCATTGATAAACTCAAAACTAAGATGACTGAATGCTGTCAGGAAATAAAGCAAATTTCTGAAGTTGAATTGCCAAAACGGGATGCGGCAAATCTGGAAGCAGTAAAGGCAAGCAATAAGCATGAATCTCGCCACTCAGATCTTAGAAAGGAGGTAAACGACTTGAAATCTAAATATGATGATGGCTGCCTAAACATCTCTAGAATATCTGATGAGCGACACCTAGGAATTGTATCTATCAAATCCAAAGTTACACTGATAAGTCAAAGACTCACTTCCATCGAAGATGACATAAAATCTGTTGATGATCAGTGCAAATCATGTTGTTTATCTCTTGGAGACCTCAAAAAGAAAGTAGTCATGATTGAAAAAAAAGAGTCGAAGAAAACCAAACATATCTCATACGCCGACGCAGCAAAACAGAATAAACCTGACAATGCTTCAAATATCAGTGAACAACAGGCTAAAGGTCCTGTTGACACTCAACACCAACCGGATCATTCCAGCATCATTTCCTCGGAAATACACCCAACTTATCGTCAACTCCACAATGAAGGCTCTCCGTGTAACGCTCAGGAGGAAACCCTTAAAGAAACAAGGACAACAGCGTTTGTCAACAATGATCAAGTTGAGTCATGTACGGATACTTGTGACCAAAGTAACAAGATCGAAGTCCATATTAGCAACAGCCAAAGAACATCCCCAATCGTGATGAGGACACATTCTGTGCAGGTCCAGCACGTCAACGTACCAGTCGTTACTATATTGGTAGGATCAGTAAATCCTGTTCTGAACATTCAATCAGAAAATACATGGTTGAAAGAGGTGTCACTGTCACTCATCTGAAGATCTTCATTAAACCTGAGAGAAGGTATGCATCTGCCCCGATAAACATACTTGCTATAAACAAGATCCATTTGGAAAACGTTGACTTTTGGCCAAAGGATATAATTGTGAAGCCATGGGTTAGCAGGAGAAAATTTTGGCAACAAATAGAGGAGAGACAAAGAAAGGACGAAGGACCTGAAGATTACCCTTCCTATCAGTAATGGTGACAACAAACTTACAGCTTATGGCTTGGAACTGTCGTGGCGTAATGTCAGGTGCCTGTTACCTAAACGATGATTGAGATATGTGCCTTATCAGATCACCAGCTCGGCATGCATAACCTGTCTTTCTTGGACACTCTTAGCGAGAACTACTTCTCAGTTGCTAACCTAGACTAAAATTTAGTCTATGAAATATTTTAATAATTGACTGTTCCTTCATCTACATATTCTTTTCTTTGGGCTCCTAATTTCATAGACTAAACAACTTCATGGGCCTTTTATCGGGGCAATCTTACTTGGATAATTGGACACATGTTTCTGTCTATTTTATTTACCAATAAACTGTTGAAGCCTCCACTATCAGTAAATCTGTCAACGCTGGCCAACATATGGAACCCATGATGGCTCTCACACTCACGGCCAGCTAAGAGAGAGGGGGGTCAAATCTAGCAGGGGGTGCTTATAAGTGTCATGTTTCTTTATCCCTCCTACCGAGAGCATCACTGACTTTCAGTGTTGCTGATATTGTGAACTCAGTTCAGTTTTAACTTTTCACATGACCAAGGTTTATCCACAGTCTATGGGAGTAGTTAGTTTTGGTAAATGGATTTTACCCCTAAAAACTCTGTCACACCTACAAAAGTGTCAAGAAATGCAAATCTTTCTCCAAACACAAAAGGTATTATTTGTCTTTTATGTGGCAACGAAATTAGTGATTGTAGCAATAGGAGGAAACTTTTTCGTGGAAATTTGAAGACAGATATTTGTGTAACTGTTGAGAGACTCCTTGACATTAACATAATTCAGGAGTGTTCAACTAGCACCATATGCAGAAAATGTCAAGAAAACGTTCAAAAGGCAAGGGACATGATCAATAAGTTGAAGAAATCGTATGCACATACAGTTGAGCGTCTGTATGACACATGTGGATCTGAAGTGCTAAAACGTTTGAGACCTGAAGATTCTGGTTCGAAACAATCAAGGAGAAAATCTCTTTTCCCGTGTACACCTTATACATCAACAAGTGATTGTGTGATCAACAGGGAAAGCAGTGACATTCAGGTAGGCTGACACAGTTTTTTTATGACTTTTTTACTTTTAAAACAGCAAAAACATTAACAAACAAAGTAAACATTTTTAAGCTATATTATTGTCATCAAAATTACATATTGTTCCAGTATTTTTTAACAAATGCAATTGTTTCTAAAATGATTCAGTTCTTTCATGCATTATTTATTTGTAGCATATTTCATTAAATTTGACATGGCTGCAATATGTGAAAAAACATTATAACATTCATATATAGATTATTCAAGTCAGCAAATTCATGTTTACTACAGACTTTAAGTAATGTAAGTTATCTATAAAATAGGTAGATGTTTTACAGGAGTTTGTAAAGGAAAGGTTGATATCTAAAAGAATTTTGTTAAATGTGACAGCACGTCATGAGAAAAGCTATCTGACATCATAGAAGCAAATTCATTTGTAAACATCGAAAAAAAGAAACTACAAGGAATATGTGCATACATGATATGATTGATATAATAATAGAATAACAACTCAAAACGACATAATTGTCTAAATAAGTTTCTCTTTTTTTTCAGGTATCTATTGCTGCTTACCCTGTTCCTATTAAAGTAACACATACTCTAACCCCTCTCTTAGTTGCCTTGAGGACAACAGACTTCAAATATATATCAACAGCAGCGTTAGACATTAAAGATATTAGAGACGAAATTTTGAGGTCCATCATCAATGAGATACAGGGGGAAATATTAAAATTGAGTGGCAAGACACAACCTTCAGTTCTTCGGAAACATGACGAGGATGACTTACTGAAGTTGGCGTGGGAAGATATTGTAAAAGAATGGAAACTAAAGGCCCCACTTTTTTGGTCTTTCTTGGAAGTGTTTGCTTCAAATCCCTCGTTGAAAAGCAACAAACTCAAGAATGCTCCATCCCTGTTGCCTGGTCTGGTAACAGCAGGATCGAAACTGGTGTCTATTTTCAACCAGAATCTCAGTCTTATCCAATATCTGAACAGTGTTGTTCTCTTGCAAGGTGGTGCTAAAAAGTCTCTCTTTAAGAGATTAAATGCAACACATGACAGCTTGAGCTACTATGCTACTGTCAACTATGTTGAACATTTGGCGTCTGACTGGTCCAATGGGATCAATTCATGGAAAGTAAATTGTGAACTGGATCTGAAAACGGAGTTGCTTTTTGTACAAAGTATCTCAAACATCAAGCAAGAAATTAGGCTGTATGGGTCAACATCTGATCGGATACTCTTCCTTGCAGCAGAGCAAGAGGCCCTGGACCGGCACAGGAAAACCATGCACGAGGGCTACTACTTTGTCGGAGACAACGTAGATTTCTACACTCATGTTCGTCATATGTCGTTTGAAAGACAAACGCCAGTCAACATATGTTTCAGATGTGTGGTTACAAAAACAGAGTCTCTGGAAATAACCTTCCAGATTTAACACCAAAAGCTGACATCAACACAGTCAAGTTTTCAACTTTTGTTCCAAATGATATTGATCAAGAGACATTGAAAAATGAATTTGTTTACTTTGTCATGAAAATTTGGGCAAACTACATTCCGTGCTTTCAGTGCTTTCTGCCAGTGCTGCCGAAGTTCATTCCACATGAACATCTACAGGATACAAAGAAAAAAACAGAAAGGGTATGTAAGACTCACAATTCTGTCAGTTGCAATGAATTTTTGTTCAAATATGTATTCCTTAATTTCTTTTTATCATATTTAATTTCTTTTGACCATTCATGATATATTTGAACCAACATAGAACATGGCGTTTTATGTGGTATGACAATAATATCTGATAACATACGTATGAACATAGTTCATTACGAAAATGAAAATTATGAGATTACGTAATTTTCTGGATTTAAGATTGAAGATTATTTGGTTAACATTACAGATTCCTCTTGGGGTACTGCAGAAAAATGAGCAGTATAATGATCAGATGACAGATATTGCCCAGTTTCTACACAAATTGGTTCCTGGCCACACGGATGATCCTACAAATAACACTTCTCCACAAAAAGTTCTGAGCGGTGGTGACTATCTGACATTTGAACGCCAGAAATGCTCATCCCATGCACTAGGTGATGGACCAACACCATGTTCCCGTCTACAAGGACTTGTCCCAAAGATGGAAGAATTCCACAATCAAGCTGAATTCTTAAAGGTAATATGACACTGATTATCACTTGTGTAATCAATAATGGTCGTTCTTAAATTAAGTATATTTCATGAGGGTTGAAGCTAGATCAAATAAAAACTCCTAAACACCTATTTTTGGACCACTTGATTACTATCTCAAATTGCTTTGTTTTCCAGGTGATTTGGAAACACCTATATTCGACAACCTCAAACAAGTCTGTTGGAACCCTACATTCTGCAAGAAGTACCATTAATGCAGTCAATGTTCCAACTGATCCACATGGACACTTCTACGCCTGTGCCGATTTCATGGACAAGGTGACAACTGCATATATCATCACTGGAGGCCTGCATTTCTTCAAAATGGTGACCCTCTCTTCACAGCCAACACCAAGTTATAGTGGCACCGTAGGAAATGGAGGTGATATGTTGGCCTACTTCAAAAGCCAAGCAAAGCAATTCGTTGAGGAACATGTTCTACCAGTTGTGCCACAGTTGCCTGATCATGGCCCTCAATCAAATTCTTTGACATGTAGATATTGCAATAAGAGATACCAGAGGCCGAAGTCTCTTCGCAAGCATGAAGCTCACGTCCATGGTCACTCTGATCCTGCCAACAACCCTCAAAGTGTTGTTTCCTCCAAACCTCCATCTTCAGAAGCATCTGTTTATGATTACACCCGTCTGTGCTTAATGTTGGGACTCCTACGGATGAACCACAACGACGCCATTCATATGGGGGATGGAGCAAGAATGATGAGACTAGCGAAGTGGTTCTGCCTTTACTACAAAGGGAGCCAGTGTCCAAAATACGCCTATGGTCTTTTGGAAACACAAGCCCAGGCAAAAGCTCTATTGAGTGAGAGACAAGCTCACAGACTCATATGGAACGGGACAGTGAACCACCAGGGTAAAGTAGACACAAACCACCCTAATGACCTTGATCTTGAGCACTGCAATAGGGCTTTCAAAGAGGGCGTGCACACCTACAGAGGACGATACACTGACAAAACTATTCTCCGTGTAAGTAGAAGTTCTCTTGCAGTTTCAACTATTTGCAAGCATTATGACAAGATAGCATTTGTCAAGCAAAGTGCAGGAAAACATGGAAGCACAGATTTTACTGGAGATACCATCAAACTGGTTGAACAGTTCCATTCCTTAGGGAACCTTTTTGATCAAGAACGACCACACCGAGAGTTCAAACATGTTCAGGATCCAATGAGTTCTTTGGACATGGAAAAAATCCAAAGCTGGATATCTGAAAGTTTAAAAGTGTTCAGTAGCAGGATCTACTATGAGACATAAAACACCTCATATTTATACATTGTCTTCATCTGAGGAGTACATCAGGCAAATCCGTGACAATCTTGTTCCAGTTGCAACGTCACTGTCACTTGATGTATCAACGAATTCTTGTGCTACATTTGAATCAGAAGATGATGCATCACTACTGTCTAGGGACGAATTGAACAAGTTCACCACTTCACATTCGCATTTGCTGCAAGAAGTTACACAATCACAAGAGTTCTCACATGTGCAGAGACATGAACACATGTTTGCACAATTGTCACAGCATTGATGAAGTGGTTTCAGTGAGACGGGCATGTCTTCAAATACTCTGAGAAGATGTGTTCGTCGACAAGTCTTCAACTTTGTATACACTTTCATTTCTTCAGAGATGTTGCGTCGACCATTAAGGCATCTTTTGAATCTCATCAAAACAACATGCGCTTGTTTGTTGTGGTCTCTACCTGCACGGCCTGTCTCTTGAACATAGTCATCAAGGTCATTGGCAGGGCCATAGTGGATCACAGTCTCAACTCCTTTCAAATCAAGCCCCATGCTAAATGAAGTGGAACAAAGAACCACCCTCTTTATGCCGCATGGTTCCATGAAAGATTGGCAGACTAGTTGTTTGATCTCACTGTTTGTTTTGTTGTGAAACATGTCGAAAAGTCTATTTTTGTAATTATGTTCAACTCCGGCTCCAGTAGCATATGCTGCCACTCCTAATTCTGACCTCAGGAAGTCAAACAAATCACCAAGTTGCTTAATTTTCCGAAAGAAGATCAACATTCTAGGAGTTTCAACGTTCTTTTCTCTTAAAAGAGAAACAAGCCAAGTAAAGTCCTGTGAGATGACACCACTTGTATTCAGTTGCCAGTACTTAATGTTTTCCTTATTTGGACTTAAAATCACTTGTTTGCAATCCGTCATGCACATCTCTTGGATGATAATCTTTAGGGTTGCTTTTGTAGCGGTTGCTGTTAAAGCCACGACAGGAATGTCAGGAGCTAATGCTCTTAGTTCTCCCAATTTTCCGTAAGCTGGACGAAATGCCTTCTGTCTTTTCTTCATAGACTTGCTTTTCCCACTATGGAAAAAAAAGCACTTTATTCTGCTGTCTTTCGATTTTTTCGTTTCATAAATGATATAGACGAATAAATTTGCTGTGCTTATACAATAGATTTAGGTTCTGTAGTTCCATTATTATCTATGAAGTTTAATTAAAATAATTTCATCTATATAGACCATGCTTCACTGAAAATTAGATTACACCATATAGTAATTAGTAAAGGTTTTATACAATAACTAATCAACATAATAGTAGCTTCAATTAAAGTATATTTCTGCTTTAAATAGTTTGACTTTATTAATATTTACTATCATGAAATATAAGTAATTTTCTCCCAGTGTTCATAAATTGTATGCTATGTTCAAGTTTTGCAATTAAATTAGAATATTTTTAAAGAAAAATGGTCTCTAAACTTAATATCAAGCAAGATACTATGCTTTTATGTACAAATACAATGTACTACTGTGATATTTCAAATGAATATTTCCCTTGCTAATTGACAATGAAAGAATACTTACTACTTTGAAATACAATGTGCCTCATCAATGAATATGGTTTTCAAAATTTTCTTCTTTGTTAATTCTTGAACAAGTTCTCGATGGCTACCAAGAATTGTTTCGGGGCTTGCAAAGATAATGTCAATCTCACCACTCCTTATATCTTGGATTGAAATACTGTCCAAATGAGTGATCAGTTGTTCATCCTCATTGTTTCAAATATACTGAATTCAATCCAAACTCTCTACATTTATCCGCCTGTTTTGTCATAAGTGCCACTAGTGGAGAAATAACGATAACAGTCACATTGTTTAAATTGTGGTACTTCTTGAACACAAATGGAGCAATTGCAAATGTCAGTGACTTCCCTGTCCCAGTTGGCGAACACAGAATAACATCATTTCCTTCCATATATTTCTTGATAACATCAACTTGGTAACTTCTTAAACTATCAAACCCTAACTTTTCTTGTCCATATTCTATTGCTTGGTCTATTGCACCTTCCATTATGCTAACTCAAGGCTGCATATACAGACACATTTTATACTCTTGATCAAATTAATGCACATCCTTTGCATGTCACAAAAACAAAAGCCAGGATGTCTTTAAAAAGACAACATCTTAACTTCCTTCTTATCCCCTGGCTAGAAATCCCCGACCTTGCATTTAGCCCCTCTGGCTAAGACCCCCCACCAATCTTGCACCCCTCAGGGCCAGCTGCTGCCCCTCACAGATTACTCCTGACAGCTCTCTAGTGCCTTGTGAATTCCAAATTCAAGATATCCATCTCACTGACCCACTAACGATATATCCGTTAGTGGGTCAGTGAAGTTGTCATGACTGTGTATTCAGTCAATCTAGACTTGCTTAATGTGTACCTAGACTGTATTAGAGGCTTTTATTTAAATACACAGTCATGAAGTCAGTCAGCACAGGAACCACGGAGCCAGAGGTCTCAGAGGAGTGGTGGGACCGCCTTTCTGTGCCACAGAAGTCTCAAGTCATATGCTCAAGGGTTAGATATTGGAAACGACAGAATCACTGCTCTTGAACTCCTAGTTCCAAATCGAAATCCACTGTTTATGCTCTCAATCTACTTGCCCCCTTCAAATCTATCTGTGGATCTCTTTAAAATGTGCCTTGACGAACTTCAGGAATCATATTTAGCCCTGGTGGAGAAGGGACCAATGTTAATCCTAGGTGACTTCAACTAAAAATATTTCAGGTCCACGTAAACATACTGTTATGGATCCAAGATCGAAACTGCTAAATGACTTTCTGTCTGCAAATTCCCTTATCTCCGTTAATATGCAGAGCTTCTGCACAGGACCAGTCGATGCCTTCTATGCATATACAGGAGGTCCCCAGACACTAATTGACCACATTGTTGTACCAAATGAACTAATATATCACATCTGTTCTGCAGGATGACAACCCCTTGAATATATCCGACCATCGTCCAGTTATCTGTTCTCTAAAGCATGACCTACCAGATGAACAGTCAACAAACCTTACAATGACAAGGCCAGCATGGGACAGAGCACTTGCAAACGATTCCACAACAGATTATAAATATGGTGTCTCCAACTCCCTCTGGGGAAAGCAACTCCCATCTCTTGATTGTTCGAGTAGTAATATTGATCATCTCAACTGTACAATTGTAACAGCCATAACTTAGTCTGCATCAGATTTTCTTCCAAAGAAACACTTCAGGCGATATCTTAAACCATACTGGAATGACCACGTCAAGGAATACCACAACGAAATGATGACAAAAAGACAAAGATGGATCATGGCTGGAAGACCAAGAGGAATGGTGCATGAAAGTTTCCTTAAGGGTATAGTCTAGGCACAAGTTATTACGTCTGCGCATGTCCCAAAAGACGTCATCCATAAAGACGAGAAATTAACGTCATCGTTAAAGGGGAACAACAACCCTAGCCTTTCAGACCTAATTGACCAGCAGTTACGTAATTGCCTTAGCCGGGACAGAGGTCACGTGACACGGACTGGGCGCCGGCCAGGTGCGGTCATTGTGACAGGGGAATCCCCTTTATGACATGCGATCGTTGATTGGCCGATTCACTTTCGTTCTTCTGTTTATAAACAATGTCGTGTGACACGATCCCTTTTTATCATTTTATATTAATCTATTTTATTTATCTTATTAATATATTTTTTTATATCTCCCACCTCCCTCATTTTTCTATTCAAAATTCTTACCTATTTTTTACCATTTATAACTTTATCTCCCCTGGCTATGTTACTTAATTCTAAATTTATCCCTCGCTTCCCCCATTTTATTAAGTAACATAGCCACGTCGGCGAAATCACCTACAGGTGGAAGCAGACGTTAAACCCGTAAACAACAACAACAACATGGTGCCTGCAGTCCAAAATGGCTAGCTTTTCTACTATCACATGTCGCTGTAAGAACACCTGCAGTCGGTCGACTAAAATAGCCGTATATTGCCTTTTGCCGATAATTATTGAAAATAAGTAAATATCATAATTTTGGCATTTAGGTGATGAAAATGCATTATTTCGACATGACTTGAACTTTACGCAGGACACATGGTCCATTGGTTACTAATTATGCGACATAAACAATTTCGAAACATACTCTGTGTCACTTTAATATTGTCTCACTAGTTATGAATAAATATTTCAATTCTTGTATTTCAGTAAGGTGCCTTACCCCCACATACAATCATATACAAATAAAACAGAATTAGAGAGGAAGTGAATTGACAATGTTTATTCAAGCTCGCCAACTGAAAACATGGGAGTAGAGCGAGATTACGGTGACTGTTTAGACCAGACTTTCCAAGTACTATATAACTTCCTTGAAGTGTTATAAACAACGTATGTGATCGATCTCTTACATAATATCCATATTATCTTTTCCTGTTCCGGGGACAGCTGTGCTTTATTGCTTTATGCCTGGCTGGCTGCTTGATTAATTAGATAACTTCACTGTTGATTTAAGCTTTACCGTTCATGCATTGTAAAATGTCTGAGAAACTACGTGGAATAAGATATATCTATAACAAAATGTAAATTATGCGGTTTTGAATATGTTCAAGATGAATCCAACTCTATATTATATTTTTCACTATCTTTTAAATGTCAAAAACATGTGTTCATTTACAAAACAAAGTAACTATTTGTTAATCCGGGATAAGGACGAGATAATTTTTATTGTCATTTACTAAAGATTATCTATCATTAATTATGCCTCAGATTGTTGGTGCCCTTTTCTCTGTAAGACGGGTAAATACATGTACGTTAACAATCACTGCCAGGTATGTATACATCATTTTTCAAGTCATTCTTATTCCTATCCATTCGTAATCAGAAATCCCATATCGCAACCATCGGGACGCATGACGTACGAGGTGAACCCATTGTCGATGACTATGAAATAATGAAAATATTAAATCAATTTTCGATTGTATCATCATGAAATTATACCTTAAATTTTTCTGATGAATAGTCAACTCAAATGCGATTTTTTACACAGTGTTGTAAGACATACTATACCGGACCTTACATAACAGTTTAAAACACCCTATCATCAAGGTAACCATTTTAGTTAAACTATATGTTAACATTATACATTGTTTCTTAGCTTTTGAAGTTTCCCATTTTCTTGTGTTTGTTTCCAGCTTTACGTTTTATGTAAAAGAGCGGAAATAAATATATGTTTAAACCAGTTAAACTTTTTAACTAGTGACCAGTATATCCTTCATATATTCATTTTTTCTATAATCATCAGTGATATTGTCAAATTATGGCAAACGTGTCTTAAATTTCTGAAAAATTATTGTATCTTTGTCAAATGTCAACTTGGTGTTAAATTATACTTGGAAGTGGTTGGATAATTATATGAGAATTGTATCAATATTAAAAGTGCATTGATTTTACAGTTGTTTAATCAAGGTTCAATTTACTGCCAAATATAAAAAACAAACCTCGAACCCCTATCTGCCATAGATAAGAAATTTCAAATAAGTTAGTGAAATTTCTTTTATCATAGGAATTGAGTAATATTGACGAAAATCCAAAACATATCCATACAAGTTACCCAGCAGGCACAAGACGTCTTTTAGACGTCTAAATTAGGTCTAAATTGGCTTAGACGTCTAGACGTCTTCATATAGACGTCTAAGCCTAGACGTTGAATAGACGTCTAAAAGACGTCTTAAGGTAGACCTGCACTTTCATACAATTTTATTATGATGCTTTAATATTTCAGTTTGAAAGATGTTTCCTTTGCTTATTGAATATAAACAAACCTTTCCAAAATTAGGAATTAAACATTGAAAGATTTCTGTCACTTAACATGAATATTACAATATATTTTGTAAGTAAAGAAAATATTTGCATCAAATTATATATAACACTCAAATGTAATTCAAATCACATCCTATAGATTTATCAAAAGTACAAATTTATAGGGAAAAAAATTATGAAATGGTCTGGGTGAAGAGATTCGAACTTCAAAATTGTAGTCAATGCAGTGCACGTGAATATGCTTTCCAGGCCATGCAGAGTTGCGACCCTTACATGCGCTTTATTTAGGCGCCATTTTCATTCCTTTGTTCTCAAAAGGGATGGGATTTCTCGATGTCAACGCATCTGAAGTGGTGTTCCTTACGGATTTTTTCGTCTACAGTTTAGGTAAGACTGTTTTCTGTATGTTGGATACGCTAATTAGTTTTACATTGTCATTAATATCCAAGATTCTCATTCGTTGGTATCTTTCCTTTGTTTACAATGGTCGTGCATCTGATGGTACAGCCTCTTCCATTAATAACTTTCAGCTCGTAATTTTGTGATGCTACTTCAAAATATGTGTGTAGTGATTTGTTAGTACATATATTTGAAAAAATATAGCTTTCTCTATTTTTTGACTGAAAACAAACAATTCATGACCAAATTATTTCCCTTGGTATTGTGTTACCTGAACTTTCATAGTAGAATATTAATTATTAATACACCCTTATTAAATGCAGAGAACCTGATTCAGTGTGGAACATTTTCATTTTAATTCACTGCAAAATAAACCTTTTTTTTTTATAATAGTTGACTTATGACGTAGATTCAACTATTATTAGTTTCTAATTAGTAATATGGTTTCATTTGGTGTCTGTGTATAAATTTACATTGAATTTTTCAGGACAGATAGCTTACCAAATATTCAACAGTGTTAATATATATTTTGATTTGAATCTGAATATAAGTACAAATGTTGACCATGATCATGAGTTGAGATAACAATTAAGGTTTCAATTTATTTTCAGATACTTTCACAAATCTGTTACAAGGACGCAATCAAGGATACAATTCTCATGAACGGCGGAATTCTTTTAAGATGCTCTTCGAGGGTGCAGGAAGAAAATGGCCTTGAATCAGGACATTCATACTTTAAGAATTACTCCTCAGCTTTGGACAATGATATGAAGATTTGACAAATCTGATTCTAAGTAAAGTTAATTTTTCAAAACATATAAAAGCAAATATTTTTGTATTATTATTACAATATATATGTTGATTGCATTAGATAGATTTTGATATTGAATAAATATTTCATCTTATTTGAGCATTTTTCTTGTTTATTTTCAAGGCACAATTGCTCATCACTTAGTCTGAAAATTTTGAATCTATTCATAAGAAAATCTAAACCTAGACATGAAATTAAGTTACCATTTCAAATTCTAAAATGGTATCCATCATAAGTCATTATATTGTTTTAAATAGTGAAATAATTTGGCTTAAATGTATCCATTTTCATCTAAAATATGCAATTGTACCTTACAAAAAACCGGTTTTTTTTGAAGCTCTGAATCCTGATGAAGTTCCCACTGCATAACGTTATTATGCTGGGGTATAACACAACCACTAAAGGACATGTGTCAAACTTTTTTCAGACTTCTGTTAAATATTTTGGGAGGTATTTACACTTCTAATAGAGGTTTAATATATGTCTAACAAACGTCTAAAAGACGTCTAATAAACGTCTAAAAAACGTCTATTAAACGCCTAAAAGACGTCTACTAGTCGTCTAATAAACGTCTAAAAGACGTCTAATAAATGTCTAAAAGACGTCTATTAGACGTCTAAAAGACGTCTAGACGTTTAATATACGTCTAATAGACGTCTACGTTTAGACGTCTAATAGACGTCTAGGCTTAGACGTCTTTCTAGTCCCACAGATTAGACTATATCTAGACGTCTAGGCTAGACGTCTAATAGACGTCTAATAATAGACGTCTATATTAGACGTCTATGTGCCTGCTGGGTAGAACCTAACTTAAAAAAATATCGAAAGAAATATTGCGAAGTTTGTAGTGTCCAAGCTTAAAAGTAAAATGTAAACACTTGTATAATACCAGAGTACCAGAAATTTGTATCAAATTTTGTAAAACGTGAGGAAAATCTAAAAGAAAACTTAAAAAAATTTCAATTTACAAAGATTTATAATTTTTATCTCATATCTCATATCTCATATGGCAGTTCAGTTGTAGAACGATTTGTTTACAACGACATTCTCACACACGTATCCGGTTGGGTTATTCGCGCGAGTAAGGGACACCGCGCGAGTAACTGCGCAGTAAAAACACCGCTGAGTAGAGGGCGCGCTGATTGAGATTTACGACTCTCGCGGGGCCTCGTTAATTAAACACTGGAAGTTAAAAATTAAGGTTGCAGACCCCCTTTAATAATAAACTCCAAATGAACAATGTGTTCCATGTTATACTTTTCCTTGTGAATTTTACTCTAATAGTGTTTTAAAAACACCTGAAGAAAGTATATTTACGCACTTAAAAATGTTTTACGACAACCGAACGACTTACGTCACTGTTTTGTAAACACCGATCACTTGACAAGTCGCTGCACACATGACACAGTTTTGCGATGATCAATTGTAAATATCGCATATAAAAATTTTAATTCATGTTATCGTTCGAGACCATGGCGAGTCCTCAGAGAAAATAATAATAAATGATGAATTACCAAAAGTTGCAAACAAACTGAAAGCTTCGGAGTCCGAAATTGTTTGAGTCAAGTTTTAGCGCTATGCTGATTTGAACAAAGAAATTCCTGCTTGGCTCAAAAAGAGAGCGGTGGAAACTTGCGCCTGTTGACCTCATAGCAGACTCGTCGATTTTCATAGTGTGAGGCTCAGTAACTTATGAGGTAGGTTGAATTTTCTATCATATCTCATCTTGTTATTTTTCAATGTGTACATGTTTACACATTATCAATTGTTGAATTTTAACAATACCTTATAAGGTTATAATTACGACAAAACCATGATGATTACCACATTTCTCCGAAAATAACCCCAGGGTTTTAACTTGATCACAAGTTAGATATATTTTACATGTTTCATCTAATAGGTTTTCGTTATAAATTGTCATGATGCAGCCTACATATATACACATGTATATATGTATATAATATATATGCCTAATCTTAATCAAGGAATCCATTATTGGGTGTAGAAATATCTTAAAGAAATTATGTTTTTGATGATGTGAGTATTTTTAATTTCATATGGTACAAGATCACACAAAAGTGTCTGTTTAGGAATTAATAAACACAGGTTATCCCCAAATAAATCCAAGCTCAAAACATTCCATTCACAGTTTAACTGAAAAACATTAGTATTGTAGTAAGCCTTTAATAAATAAAGTTTTAGTAATGTGTAGATTTGTTATGTCATATTTTGCAAAACTATGTTGTAAGGATTAACTCAGCTGTAATTAGATATGCAGATACACATGTGAAATATTTTGTAAGGCATTATGAAAATCCAAATTTTCATTCACCTCATCTCACAGGTTATATTGTATTGTTTTGTTTACATTTCAGGCTTTTGACAACAGTGAAGATTAAAGTCAGAGGAGTTGATAAACTAATAAACTGAATATAATATTCTTCACTTGAATGAATGGCCACCAATAAACAGATTGAGCAGCTGATTACAAAAAGGAAGCAAATATAAATTTCTATTCCTACAATTTTTGTTTTTGACTTACATTTGGTGCTAAAATTATACTTGAATCCCCTATTCCAAATTTCATACATTAGATGAAAATGAGCACTGAATATATGGACATGTTTTTCATGATAACTTGAACAATTATCTTTGGTGATATTTATTAATCTTTTACACTGACAAATGATTATCATGTTCTTTTTTTAATAATTCAGCTGAAGTAATAAATTACTTTTATAATATGTCTATCCATATTTAGACATTTGCATTTTATTTTTGTGAATATGCCAATACCTAAATATCAATATTGTTATCACTGATGGCAAGGTGATGTTGATAATGTACACAGGTGAAAACCTGCAATTAAGATTTTTCTCTATATTAAATCCACTTAAATAGCCCCAAGATACAGTTTGATATCGATTGATTTATTGTACATGAAAAACCCACAAAAACTTAATATGAATTTTGCTGTATGTAATTCTTGGTAATAAATATGATCACAAGCCAAAGCATTTCCTGTCAGCATTGAGGTAATTTGTTTACACAATTTTGTAACAAAAGTTTTGTTAAATTTGGTTGAATTCATCAAGTTTACCCTAAATATGATTATATTTTTGGGAGAGATTAAAGAAATAACCGAAAATACCAATTTCTTAAATGATATTTTACTACTATGTTATATCTTTTGAATTCAGCAAATAAAAAACAATCTATAGTTAATAATTCACAAATTGTTCATAGCATTATTATATATTTTTTTATATAGACGACTGTTTTGATTGCAAATATTCTGTTACGCACACACGTTTCACATAGGAATCTTCTGGATGGTTTTCAACAAAATAAGGTCGACAATAAATGTTATTTACAGACTTATTTGAAAAGTTTATTTGGGATTTTACTGCACTTCAACGGTTCGACAGCGATCGAAGCAACTTTACTGTACCCTGAAGTTAGGTCGAGAGGCTCTACCTGCAACCCTATTGTTAGTATGCGGCTCGCTTGCGAGAAAAGAGCATTCGGCGACAGAAATTTCGGTCTACCCTGAAGTGAGCGCAGACAGTGACGTTCGTAGCTCGATACCGGCCTTATCCAAAATCAAATTTGTGATCCATCTTCATAAAACTATGGAAATATTTTATTCAAATAAATGGGTTTTGTTATGATTCCCCCTAACCTCCATCAGGCTTGCAGATAAACACCGTTCGTTTTCCCGAACCGTCACTCATTCAGTCTAGTATCAGGCTTCACTCGGGTCAATTACGACGCCGATTTCAATTTTCAAAACGTAATAGCGAAAAAAATCATTCGGTGACCCCTATAAATTTTTGAATAAGTAAGAATGACATATTCCAAATTTTCATTTCCGAAATTTTCATAAAATCGTTGAACCCATAAAGAAGTTTAATTTAGCTTTATACGAAAAAATTATATATAAAAAATCATAATATTGAAATTTAAATCCTCCTAAAAATTATCATTTTGGTAATTTTTCATACTTGTATGAATTGAAATCAAGTTCATCATCAGTTGGTTATAAAAAGACCCCAAAAAAGTGAAAAACAATAATGAATTATTAATTTATTACCTAGACAAATGATATATACATTTTTCAGGTTTTTCCATTGGTGTCAATGTTTCAATGGCACATAACTCTTCAAATCGTCCGGTGACCCCTAAATTTTATTTCATTTTTTAATTCAGCACATTGAAAAGTACTTATGTACCAAAAATGAGAAAATTCTTGAAACATTTGTTTCTGGGTAGACTATACCCTTACCTACAAGAAATCCAAAGATAAGTTCAGAGTTGCCATGAAAGAAGCCGCAACATCTTACGAGAATGATCATTTTAACAACCTCGACAAACTGTATGATATCGACCAGAAAACATTCTGGGCCATTCTCAACAACAGAAATAAGAAATCACAGATCGCTTCAATAGCTTTATCAGGACGACACACCTCAGACTCTCTAGAGATCTGCCAAGCGCTAGCAGACCACATGAAGTCCATATTTGTTAAAGGAGTTGCTGAGCATTTCGATGAAAACGTCAAGAGTTGTCTGGAAGACAAAGTTGCCCATCTGAAACACAACATCTTACACAGTTCAATCAACGCAGAGGACCTTCTAACCACAGAGAATGAAATTATTCAGTTGTGCAAATCATTGAAAAATAAAAAGGCCAGTGGCTTTGACGGAATAGCTTATGAGCACTTGAAACACAGTGGAACTACCTTACATTTTTACTTATCAGAGCTTTTCGACAAAATCTTGACCACAGGATTTATTCCATCCCAATGGAAGAAAGGTATCATCATCCCAATCTTCAAAGGCGGAGGTAAATCAAGGACGTCCCCCGACTCCTACAGGGGAGTGACTCTTTTGCCCGTTATTTCTAAGCTTTTTGAGCTCGTCATAGCCAACCGGATTACACAATTCAAAGACTCTATGGGCTTCCCTGATACCCAGCAATGTGGCTTTCAGAAAGGTTTATCATCCCTACATGCCTCATTCCTTCTTCAAGAGATAATCTACCACTACAAAGAGCGAAACGATTCAGCAAAAGTTGTGTTCCTAGACAGCAGTAAAGCCTTTGACACCGTGTGGCACGATGGGTTACTGTGGAAACTACACGAGCTGAACATTCACTTAAGTTTATGGTGCATTTTCTGCAACACATACACTGGAATGGAGAGCTGTGTTCTCGCCAATAACACTTTACTCGTCCTGGTTTGGTCTTGAGCGAGGAGGAAGACAAGGCAGCGTCCTGTCTGCTAAGCTTTACTTGGTCTACATCAACGAACTTCTGACAACCCTATCGCAATTGAAGAAGGGAGCCTTCGTGTTAGACCTCCACATCGCCGCCCCAACGCAAGCAGATGACATCTCACTGATCAGTCCCATAACATCCCACCTCCAGTCCATGATATCAGAGTGCGAAACATACAGTTCCAAGTGGCAATTCACATTCTCTCCAGCTAAAAGTAATGTCATGGTATTCAACTTAAGAAAAAAGAGCAATTGCACTATCCAACTATATGGAAAGGATTTACCTGAAGTCAACAGCACAAGACATGTTGGAATCATCCTTGACGCTAATTTCAGCAGTGACAATCGTACATCAGACTCAAGATCAAAGTTGAAAGCATCTGCAATGATGCTAACCAATTTGCAACGTTGGCTTACATAAAAGTGGTTTGAATCCTATCACAAGCTCAAATCCTGTCAAGTCTGTGTGCCTACCAAAAGCCATGTTCCGTTGCGAGCTGTGGTCATCTATGACAAAGAGTAACATAACACAAATTGAACGGGCACAACGTTTTGTCTGAAGATGTGCCAAGGACTCCCTAGGACAACAAGATCTGATATATGTAACTCCTTGATAGGCTGGTTCCTGGCAGAAGCCTACATCGACACCAAAAAGTTGTTCTTTTTTGGCTCACTAGGCAACAGCCAAAAACATCATCTTGCATACAAACTGTTCATCACGCGACTGTTTGTCTTCAGAAACTGTGTAGAGAAAACTAAAATGGGTTTCATCCCCGATGTGCTTAGGATACTCACGAAATACAAACTGCTGCAGTTCCTTGATAACTTCCTCTCTTCAGGAGTTTTCATGAGACAGTCTACTTGGAAGAAGACCGTTAGAGACACTATCATCAAACATGAAAAGTCCACCTGGCTCAATCGGCTATTTTCAGACCCTGACCTCAGACACTTCCGGTCAATTCACTCATCCATAGAACCACACCCAGCGTGTATCATCTCTAAAAGGTACCCTTCTCTTAAGGATGACTGTCTTTTCATTGTACAAATTTGTGCTCTATGGCGTCCATATCGTGTGTGTGGACCCTGCGATAAATGTGGCCGAAACTGTGATGACACTCTTATCCATGTGCTGACGTCATGTGATTCGTGTGATGATCTCAAAGATGAACTCTGGTTAACATTGTTAACGTGGGTCCAATAGAACTGAGTGTTGAGCTCCACCACAAGACTGAACTGGACCTGGTGTGTAGCTTGCTGTCCTGCCGTCCCCCAGTGTCAATCCTTGACGAGGAGGCCGAGTTATATGCAATGACTATTGTTAAAGGAATCTACGCGATCTGTAATGCATGAACTCCCTACGCGTCTCACATATCATCCTAATGTAATCATCTCTTAAATATATCGCATTCTTCTGTACTCTCCTCTGGAGGAATAAAAGCTTATATATATCAGCCGCTGTTCATTCAGACTACACAACATCGGTACAGCGACCTGAAGAATGCCAAGACTGAACAGAGCGCAACGCAACAACGCTATTGGCAGACTGCAAGCAGGAGCGACGCAGCGAGATGTTGCAACACACTTTGGCGTGTCCAGACAGACCATCTCTTCATTGTGGACCCGTTTCAACACCCGAAACAGCGTTGATGATAGGCCAAGGTCAGGCGGACCAAGGGTGACTACTCGAGCCCAAGATCGGTACATCCGACTGCTCCACCTTCGGGAACGCACCAGGACAGCAGCGTCAACAACAACGCAGATACCAGGCCTGCGTCGAATTTCCGACCAAACGGTACGCAACAGGCTGAGAGATGCTGGACTTTTTCCACCACGACCGGTTCGACGTCCCATTTTAACGCAACGTCATCTGGCGGAACGTCTCCAGTGGTGTCAACACAGGATGAGATTGGCACGTGCAAGACGGAGAACCGTTCTCTTCACTGATGAGTCCCGTTTTCTGCTTTGACGAAGTGATGGACGAGCACGTGTATACCGACGTCGTGGAGAACGTTATGCTGCCAACTGTGTTCAGGAGGTTGTCCCATTTGGAGGTGGGAGTGTCATGGTGTGGGCCGGGATTCGTCAAGGTGTTAGGACACCCCTTGTGCATGTTGTGGGTAACCTCACAGGAGTACGGTATAGGGACTACAGCCTTACGTTATTCCTCACGTCAACGTCCATGGTGGTCTCTTTCAGCAGGACAATGCTCGACCACATGTTGCACGTGTTTGTCAAGACTTTTTACAGCGTAACAATGTCCAGACATTGCCATGGCCAGCCAGGTCACCAGATTTGTCACCAATTGAGCATCTCTGGGACGAACTGGATTGACGCGTGCGCAGTAGGAATCCACCACCCCAAACACTTCCAGGACTTCTTGCAGCACTTCAGCACGAATGGCAGAACATTCCACAGGCTGTGAAATGTGAACTTGATAGCATCCATGGGTCGTCGGTGCCGAGCAATAATCAATGCCAATGGTGGCCATACCCGATACTGACATTTGTGCACCCCTGTAATGTTGAAACACTTGTGCACCTGTGTATTTCAAGATCATGCTTATTCTGAATAAAATTTACTGAACAGAGATCTTCAAAAAGCGTTTTAGTTTTCATTTCAATGTTTAACTTGCATCTGTGGTCTTTATATTGAACTTTGAAAGTCAGTGTCAAGTTTCTTTTTTTGAAGAGTTTATATGGTTGAGATAATGACCTACAGACGAGTGGGTATCGGATATAAGAAGCGAGAAGGTTACATCGGATAGCCACGAGGATGTGGTCATTATCTCACATACACCACATGGTCCAGTGAATCAACGTTAAATTGTTGTATCATTGATTAAAAGATGTTTAAGTTTTTAAGAGTGACACAATAACATTCAACATCTAAATTACTCATTGTCTGGTATAATGTTAACAACGACAAAAGCAAAATTTGTGGATTTTTTGTTTATGCTATTGAACAAGAGATTTTCCTGTACCAGAGGCATTATTAGTGCGTGCGATGCACTTGCATTGTGCGACTTGCAACGTGTTGCGTAACACAGAAGACCATTGCTGCTTCCAATGAAGATTTAATTCAAGGAAATTTAAGATCGTTGGCAATTAGACAAAAACTCGGACGATGAGGAATTCAAACAGGCATCCAATATTGCAAAATGAGTATTTCAACGTGATTAAAACATGTTGCTTCAAAGTTCAAGGTGTTGGGTACCTTTAGGGTACTGTTCCCTAACACACTGTGGTTTTAAAGTTCTTTCGAGGTGCGATACCGCAAAACAAGTGAGGCGAAGCCGAGCTTGTTTGTGGTATCGAACCGAGAGCGTTTCGATCAAACGCAGTCTGGATGTTAACAGAGGTAAGGTTATATAATATAACCATCCCACGCCTGGTTATATGAAATAGCTAACCTCTGATATTGACCCGATAACCACACCACGTGATGTATGATCTGTTACTTGACTCACGCTTTGTTAGACTCCCTTGCTATGATAGATGGCAACAAGGGAACTGCCAACAAGACATTTCCTTCATAAAATAGAATACGTTGATACCCCATTTTGCGTTTTTTTTGCAATGAAACAGACGAAACTATTTATCATATGTTCTGGGAGTGTAGCAGGGGGGAAAATATATGGCGTGAAAATGTGGCTTAACACTGTTGATGTACAACTTAGTTTTAAAAGTTCTCAAGTATTACTTGGAGTGAAAGGAAAAAATAATTACGCCTTAAATGCTGTGATCATATTAGTTAAGAATTTCATATACTATTGTAGTATTCCAAATATCGCATATATCAAACGGCAAATAATACAAAATTATAATATTACAAAATACATCTACATTAATCAAGACCAGGAATCATATTTCCAGAAATTGTGGTCTATTTTGCATATTTTATTTAGAAAATGAATAAACGCTTAAAACTCTCCTAAACAGTGAACAATGTTTATATTTTGAATTTGTATGTATATGGAATAACATGGGTTTTCAGAGCTCCAGATAAGCTGCGTATTTGCGTATTTTACTCAGTAGAAAAGTCAAAATACGCAAGAAAATTAAATTGTCTGCGTAATGAAAATCACTAAAAATCTACGTTTACGCTTCTAAAAAATTAGCAATGCGCATTTAACCAATAGATAAAAATTATAATGCGTATCGTGTCATTAACAAAAATCAAAATAGTTACGTGAAAATCTCAACTTTAAGTCACTGGTAATTACAACAGTCTTTTTACATCGTAAACATCTACTCCGAGCAATGCTATGTGCAAAGCGGCTTCGCTTACTACTCCGAACACCATTTAAAACTCGCTCCAATTCATATAACTGATCTGATAATTCCTAGTTGCGTGAGGAGTTTAACACCGTTTGTTTTATGCAAGATTGGGGCCTACTGACTTTGAATGTGCACACGAAACTAGCATGCTTACTTTTTTTCCCGACGGCGTTTCGTCAGTGTTGGCTTGCGCAGATTTAGGGCTCTAAAAAGGTTTAGTTAGGACCAGCACATAGAAATAGTCATTTGACTTTTTTTTTTATTGTGAACGTATTTTAAATATAAATGTGGTATAGTTGTAGAATGTAATGATGGCATTTTTTTATGAAGATGATGCAAGAAAAAATAACGAGAGTTGCTGGTAAAAAAAAGAAATAAATCCGGTCAGGGATATTCGCAAGCGTGTTTAGATTAATTTATTATTGGTAACAATGATATATCAATGCCGACTGACTTAAACAATACCCTGACGTTTTGACGTACATGTTTTCAATCAGTTGCCTTAGAAAAGAAATTTCATCATTTTGCACACGTCTAATATGTTCTGTTATTACTGATCATTTACAAACAGAAAGTAGGCTTTTCCCATATCTCTTTAAAGAAAATGTTTAATGGAGGGTGATGAAACTTAATGTTCAGAATTTGGTTATGGAAATAAGGTTAACACGTTAATATAACTTGTCTTTGCTTTATTTTTTATTAGAATTTAATAACATGTTTGTTTAAGTTTTTTACGTATGAAATGAATACTCAGATTTCGAAAAATTAGTGGGTATCAAAAAGTATGAATATCCATTTGATATTTGAAATACCCACTCAGTTCTAAAAATCTGGGTATCATACCCACATAGCCAAAAGCTTATCTGGAGCTCTGGGTTTTTTTTATAAATTACCTTGTATGTCACCCTGTATGTATACCTGAAAAAAGCAAAATAAAAATAAAAATATTCTTAAAAATTCTGCCGAACTTGTTCAACTGTTTTGCAATAATGAGTTCCCTATATTTCTGCACCATAACGTTATATGGGAGGTATCATGCTGTCAAATATTCTTAATAGTTTATTTAAGTCTAAGTGTCCAAAGGCATCTGTTAAGTGAAAATAAAGCTTTGGTGGCTTGTGAAGCTTGGAATATTTGCGATTTTGTCAAAGATAATTTTGGTGTGAATAGTGTTCCAAGATATTTGTAGGATTTAACAGTTTCAATTTGTTGGCCTTTAAAATACCTCTTTTCATAGTTTCTTAGAGGACCTACTTTCCTAAAAACCATTATCTGAGTCTTGTTAGGGTTCAACTTCATTCCTGTTGCATCACAAAAATCCGCAACTACATTTATTTTCTGTTGTACCTGATTTGCAGTATCTGAAATAGTTGAAGCATCATCTGCATACATGAGACAAAAAAAACTTCAGTTCTAAAAAATATACCTCTTCCACCGGTTTCTTCTATATTCTTCAAGCAGAAGCAGCACCAAGTGTCAACACTAATATTTGCTTGGTCAACAGAGTGGTCAAGCCCTTCACTGAACACGGTGATGGTCATCAATCCAGTGATGTGGTCAGTTCCTCTGGAACCAGCAGGAGCCCCAAGTTGGCGATAGATCCTTGAAATGCACTTAGAAGATAGTATTTCAAATAGACAAAACGATTCGGCCATCGGGACGATGTCAAAATGTACCGTGCACATTGAGACACTGTCCCAATCTACCCCGTTAGCACTGTCCCAAACTGCCCCGATGACCAATAAAAGGGTCACATCATTTTTATCTCCATTTGGCAAATTGAAATAATATTTCAGGTAATTACTTGTTAGAAGTTAGCATAATGACAGAACTCTCCAGAACAATAGGTATCAACTAGGTTCCGTTAATAATTTTTGCTAAAATTTTACTCCAAAGAAGAACATTATATCAACATATAACCCCAAATCAAAAATAAGTAGCACAACAGTGACACATTTCATAAAGCCCCTGAGATGTCTTCAGTAGATGCAAAAACGGCAAAACTTGATGCCATCTTGGAAAGGCTTGAAGAAAAACGAAACATAGAAAGTGTTGTTGATGAGAAGATATCCTATTTGAGAGAAGAATTCATACAGCAGGCAAAAGGTTTGAAGAAGTTAAAAGCTGAGACTGAGCATACATGGTCAAGAGTTGGCAATCGAATTCAATTTAATATCAACTCGGAAGTTTTGGAAGATTTGTTTAAATCTAGACAAGCTTTTAATGCTGGGAGTGAGTGAGTGAGTTGGGGTTTAACGCCGCTTTCAAGATTTTTTTACTCATATAGCGGCTGCTAGTATTATTGCAGGGAGTAAGCCCGCAACACCATTGTGGCTATGCATTGCAGTGAAACCTGCGAGCATCGGCTGGAACTAGCCAACCATGGGTTGTACTGCGCTGAAACTAAGTGTAGCATAGCACCCAAACCTGACTGCGTGTAGAACAGTTCTCTACGACGGACAAAGTTGCCGATCCCCTGGCGGGATTCGAACCACAGACCTTTAGATCCGAAGCCGAACGCGCTAACCGCTGTGCTAAAGAAGTAAGCTGATTAAATTTGCAGATTCTTCTGAAGGACGGTGGGAGACGGTGGAGCATTATGCATAATTCGGACGATGACGATAATTTGGAAAATATAGAAAGCTGAGCTAAAACTGTCCAGAAACAAAACAAACCAGAAAAACTTCTTATGCGACCCCATTTACCCGAAGAGCAAGTACAACTCCGCATGTGCAGTATGCTTTGCCTATACCTAGCCCTGTGCACAGTGTTCCAGTCGTGCAGCCCTTTCGTGTCAAGGGTTCCAGACAGGGGTCATGTCAACACTGCGGGGAGTTCACGCATTTCGTCAGAGAGTGCCCCTACCGCACATGCACGAGCAGAGCCACGTCAGGAGCCAGCTCCACCACAGCTAATGCCACATAGACGGGAGGACACAGATTTGTCAGTTAAGTGTAACATTGAAGTTCATTTAGACAATATGCCTGATGATAATGACGTTACTCTCACACATGATTATCATGAATACGAACGACAAAGTATATCGGCATTCTTTTATAAATAGTTTTTAGGCCTCCTCGAATGGATTTACGCAAAAAGGGTCAGCGATGGAGCAGTCAGACTTTGTCACTCAGGCTATTTCAGAGTTGCATAAGAAACAATTGATTGTTGAGTGTGACGCTCCAAACTTAATTGTTAACCCTCTCTCTGTGTCCATTCAGTCGTGTGCCTAGAAACGTCTTATCCTAAAACTCTCCCCAGTTAACAACTTTGTTCTGAAAAAGTCTGTTGAAAACGAAGATTTGAAAACTGCTCTTAAATACATTGATCATGCTGGAAGATTGGTTGATTAAGTTCGATATTCATTCTGCTTATCATCATGTAGAAATGTTTGATGGTCATACTGATTTTTTGGGGTTTGCTTGGGAAAATGCATCAAAAGTTAGCAAAATTTTCAAGGTCGTGGTTTTGCCGTTTGGGTTAATTTCTGCGCCTTATGTGTTCACAAAGATTACACGACAATTGGTGAAAAAGTGGCTTTTCGAAGAAAAAAAAAGGGTAGTTACTTTTTTCGACCATATAGACTATAATCCCATGCTGAAAGAACCATATCTCACGGGGTGAAACGAAAACTGCACAACCAATGAAGCATATATATTGTATATCTTTTCCCCATAGCTGCTGGGTGAACGGGATAGAGCCTTCCATTTACAGGGCTGAAAGTTAACATTCTCACATATTTGGAATCTGATAAATGAAGTTTTGGATTCACCATTTACACAATAGAATATATATATTCCCATCAGACCTTGAATTGGGTAATAATGGTCACTCTGCTCAGTTATTTTCCAGATTCCTTCCTTATTTTCACAACCAAAAGTTGCACAAGAATCCCATAATTAGCGCAAATTGCATTTACAAGACCGACTATGGTCTGCACATCAACAAATGTATGTAAAGAGTAGGCACGAACACAGTGAGCTACTTTCATTAGTCTCAGTCTGATTAAAATCGACCGTGTTCCAAGAAATAAAAGTTTCAAAATAATTACATTAGCGAGATTCTCACTAACAATGTTCTCTATCTGATGCGTTCCTCTCCACAACGGTCTGAAAGAACCCTCGTTGCTCTTACGTTCTGGCGTAATCTCAACTAGCCAATCACAATGACTCCGGCAAAAGCCATCGGTATCAGTATGTAGGGGCAAGTAACTCCTGATTACCATTCGTTAAACTTGGTCGCCGATATCTTTATTTCAAACGCGATGACGTGATTGGTTCGTTTATAACCAGGTTTTGTCTGTCTAAGCTGGTGTCAGCACGTGCGAACAAGGAGGCTGCTTTCAGACCGTAGTGGAGAGGAAAGCTACTGATTGAGTAAGTTCGAACCCGCGATAAAGAATGAAACCGGATTAGGAAAGAAGCCAATGCTTTGTTGAATACTGATCTGGGATACAACATAATTGGTAACATGCCATGAGGAATGTACAGTATGTTAGACATATATTTTCATTGAAATATTTTTCCCCAGTCAAATCTATGTATTAAATTTATAAACGAGTGCACTGAAAATAATAGTTTTCTGTTTACCTTTGAGGAAGAATTTTTTTTACCAAGCAGCACTGATTTCGTATGAAAATACATGGTTTAAAGTACACAATTGTAGAGAGAGCATAGAAATAAATAAATGGGTTGAGTACTCATAGTTATGGCCACAAGGTGTAAATGAGTTAGTTGGGGGTTCACGTGTTTTTAAAAATATTTAAGTCATTAAAAACGTGAATGACAAGCATTCAAAGGAAAGGGAACATATCAGGGAGAAAAGGACCGAACGTATGAGGGAAAAGACGGAAAGAAAGGTATACTAAGAGAAATACCGCAGGTTTAAGAAAACTCAAATTTGGTCTGGCTTCTACCCGTCGATATGTCCTATGACCGTACCAGGAGCATTGAAGCTCCAGCTGGCATAGTTCGGGGTATTGAGTCTAGTGGTGGCCACAAGGACAAGATGCATGAGGTTTGGGATCTCAATCTTTCATAGTGTGTACATTATATATACATTTCTTAAAGTGTAATATGATGTGCTAAGCCGCGGACAAAAACGTTTTCAGGAATAATAATAGGGGGTCGCCGAATAATTTTCAACATTTTAGCGTCAATTTTTAGAATACCTACTTGAACATGAAAACCCGACCTCACGGAAGTCTTTATCAATTATTTATTAACTTTAATTTTGTGTATATCATATAACAACGCTGTAGAAGATCAGAAAAGCTATCAGTTTATTATACTAAGCAATGTAAAGTTACCTTTTACTTAAAATATTAAACATTGCGTCATATTTACCACGAATATAGGTGGCATTAAAGTCATGACGTTAGACAATTTTTCTAGCTCCAGACAGCGAGCATTCGCTCCGTGACGTCACTAATATACTAGAGGTACTCGAAGGGAGTTGGAGGTTGACAATTTTTGCGACAATTTTAAGTGATTTGCACCAGTGTACGGATACGCCTATTATTCATGTAATTTCAAGATATATATATATATATATATATATATATATATATATATTGCTAATCAAATTAAACATGAACAATCTGATGTAAAAAAAACCTTTGGCTTTATGCCTCGAAATAGAGTTCTTATGATCATCCTCGAGTTGGATTTCAGTAAGAGAGTTGTTAGAGATTCTTTTAGGTTCGCTGTGTCTATTTTCTATCATAGCGCTTTACCAGCTTCGCGTTATGTGCTAATGAGGGCACCAGAAATGGAAACTTCTCGCTTCAACTTTGCTGCATGCGTTATGGAAACGGCATCGGATCTATGAAAGTCGATGTATTTTTTACCGTGAAAGGCGCGGAGATGCTGTAGCAAGCAAACCGTGCTTGTGTCTTGTAATTCCATACACTCACCGAATCGTTCACTTTTGTAAGAGCAAACATTTCCCAGGAACAGTTCGACGACCCTTAATATGAGGAAGCGACGATTAACTGATTCAGCCAGACGCTTTATATATTCTTACCACAAACGAAGTACAGAGTCATTTATGAAATATGCTTGGAGGTATTTTACTTCGTTCAGCTATAATTGCATTTTCAGAAAAACATTAATATTGACCAAATTCGAAAAATATTCTAAACCTATGTGCACTGTGAAGTCGATGTGATTGATGAAATAACGATATATTAACAAAAATTCTATATCTCTGCGCAATTAGGAAGTTAAAAAGAGGACTTCGGTAGCTCTTCACCCTTACAGACTTAAGCCGTGCGTGTCAGGTTTGTTTTGCATAAGGGATGCAAGAGCCCCGTCCATGAAGTTTGGTTACATATGGTCAAGTAGTTTTGGCTTAATTGCTATGTCACAAATAATTTAAGTGAAAATGAGACATAGACTAGTGTGGTGTTCAGGGTAAAAAACATTCCACGTGGCGGCCGGTCGTTACCCCTGTCCCTTCAATCTAACACTATGAATATGCTAGAAAAGCTCATAAAAGAAAAAAATCAAATCGATGATAAATATAAAACTATGGTACTAAGAGATGAGCCATAATTGCCTTTTTGCTGGGACTTTATTTTGCTTTTGTTTTATATGCATAACTTTTATGTCTCGAAATGCAATTTTAAATTTCTGCCCATGTTATAATTGACTTCACATCGATTTAAAATGACTGTTCGCGATTGATTTAGAAGATAAATAGTTGCGTTTGTAAATATCCGGGATTCATTTTTATTCAACACCCGCAAATTTAGTTTAAAACCGACGGCGTTAGCTTTACATGACGTCATACAATGGGAACGGCATTCGAAGGAATGCGGCCGTATGAAACAAAGCGGCAAAATTGGACTGAGTAAGCTAGTTGAAAATATTTCCATTCTTAAAAATAAATCATATTAAGATTTATTTGAAATATCTGCCGGTAGACCCAATCTAAAAAATTACAAAGACAATTGTCAAATCGGAGTACGGCACACATTTTTTAAGAAACTGGAAAATTAAATCTTGAGTCGGGCCGGCATTAATAAACATGTCGTATTAATTCGCGGTGATTCGCCTTAGCTAATTTGCGGGTATTTTATGTTATTCAACATTTGTTGATTTGGAAAAACTACGCTATCAGAATCGAGAATACTACGAAGTCATGTTACAATTTCAAAGAAAACACATTTTCTGACGCTTTTTTAGCATAAATTCAATGTGACTATTGGAATTTTAGAATGCGAGGATATATAGGCCTACTACTCAAAAGAAGTTAAGTGTCAACCAATTATTTTTGTTTGACATTTTATTAGACAACTTTTAAGCACACTTTTGGTCAGAATCAGTTTAATATGTCTTAATGATGAGTCTGTTATGCAAAGCATATGCACTTTTTATACACAACTATTCTGAGGTTCTGATGAAAAGTCGCCAATTTGAGCATACGGAGGTCCAACAAAACTGTCTCAAATTCGATAACGAGTGAAACCACCACGTGCTCATAAGAAGTCGACACAACGACGAGGCATGCTGTCGATCAGAGGTCGAAAAAAAATCTGGGGAATGGCCTGCCACTCTGCCTGAAGGAATTGCACCAGGTTGCCTATGACCGTCTCTCACACGTCTGCCCAACTCATCCCATGCATGCTCAATTGGTGCCAAGTCAGCAGAGTATGCAGGCCGATCCATTCTTTAAATACCATTTTGGGTGAGAAAATCATTAATGACCCGTGCACTATGCGGTCACGATAGCATTGTCATCTTGAAGAACAGAACCTGCTCCAATTTGACGAAGACTTGGGATGACAAAAGGCTGTAAAAGTTCGTCTCCGTACCCGTCAAATTTCCTTGGACGTCGAAAAGAGAAGTCCCGTGATGTACCGAAAATCCAGCCCACACCAATACCGTACCACCTCCAAAGCGATGGCGTTGTCCGACGTTAACATCAGTAACATCTTTCTCCTTGCCGCCTATAGACGCGAAGTCTGCGATCATTGAACTGAAATGCAAATCGGGACTCGTCAGTGAAGAGTACCCGCCCAAATTGTCGCCGTCTCCAGTCTCTGTGACGTTGAAGAAGAGGTGGTGGTCGAAGCGCTTGTCGTCGAGATCGAATGTTGTGGGCTCGCAGACGATTTCTTATGGTCTGGTCCTTTTGGTAGGTTGCGCTGTTCGGTAGCGACAGGTATCATTACAGCTCTCCGGAATTTTTAAAAGTTATTACAGTTCGAAATGATTTATATGCTATAAATTATAACCGTTTTGAAGATAAAGGCATGGAGAAAACGATTCAGCGCAAATGGTTATGCGCCGCTCTAGCAATAACTTGTTTTATGCAGCAACTTACTTCCGTAACGACGAATGGCGTCTATGGCAACCAATATGGCCGTTACGGCAGTTACAACGCGATCAGCTATGGAAGGGATCAGCTTCTTCAGTTTCAAGGAGTTTCAAGGAGTCACCCCGAATGTACCCGCAACAACGCTGGCAAAGATAAAGAACCAGGTATAAAGCGGAAGTGAGGAAGACGAGGTGGACTTCGACAGAAGGTGAGAACACGGAAGTTCAGACCCGCTCTCCCAACAATCATTCTGTCGAATGTAAGATCACTTCGTCGTCAAATAACAGAAATTGAAGCCTGTGTTAAGAACCTGTATGAATTTCGTGAGAGTTGCTTGTTGTGTTTTTCTGAGACATGGCTGAATGACAGGGTTGACGACACGGTTTTGGAGCTTAGTGGTTTTGGAACTCCGGTTCGACTCGACAGGGATGTGACTAAAACAGGAAAGAGTATTGGTGGTGGTGTGTGTATGTATATCAACGAACGCTGGTGTAAACATCATGTGGTAAGTGACACCGTTTGTAATAAGGACATTGAACTCTTATCCATTTCTGTGAGACTATATTACCTCCCCCGAGAATTCGGACAAATATTTGTTACAACGGTATATATTCCTCCGGATGCTGATAGTCAAGCAAGCTTCGGACTGTATTCACGCTACCATGGAAAAACTCAATGGGATTTCACCAGAGGCACCAAAATTCATACTCGGCAACTTTAACTCTAGTGATTTAAAGCACGTCCTGCCAACTTTTCACCAGTATGTAAATTGCCCAACAAGATCAATGAATACCATTGACTTATGCTATGGAAGTGTGAAGGACGCTTACAAATCTATTGCTAAGGCTCCTTTGGGGACATCTGATCATAATACAGTCTACTTAGTGCCATTATATCGTCAGAAACTTACGTAAGAAAAACCTGTTGTAAAATATGTAAAATCTTGGACAAAAGAGTGTATTGATAAATTAAAAGGATGTTTTGATTGTACAAACTGGGATGTATTTTAAAATGATTGTATCAACTTAGATGAGCTCACAAGTTCTGTAACTTATTATATAAATTTTTGTGTAGACAATATTGTACCTCTCAAATGTGTTAAAGTATTTGCAAACAACAAGCCATGGGTTACTAAAGAGTTTAAATCAGTGTTGAATGAAAAGAGAAGGGCCTTTTGTTTTGGAGATAAAATTAAGGTTAAAGAGATTCAGAAAGAAATAGTTGCTTTAACAAGAAAATGTAAAGATAAATATAAAACAAAGATTGAAAGACAATTTTCCGTTAACAATTTGAGGAATGCTTGGAATGGCATCAAGACTATCATTGGATCAAATAGCAGACCTAACAAGTTACAATCAAATGATGACTTAGTATTTGCAAATGAGTTAAACTGATTTTACTCTAGATTTGATAGTTGTAGTTTTTCAGAAGAAAGAAACAAAGTACTTGAATCACTCCCTCCATTTGAGGTGTAAGATATTTCTAAAGATGATGTGATAACGTCTTTTGCTAAGATAAATTCACATAAAGCCTGTGGACCTGACAATTTGCTAGGTGTAGTTCTAAAAGAGTGCAGAGTGCAACTGGCTGGTATTTTCCAAAAGCTTTTTCAATTATCATTAAATTTCCATCATGTTCCCATTCTTTGGAAAACATAAAAAATGATCCCACTGCCAAAAAAGAAAAACCCCTCTGTCAATAATGATTACAGACCAGTAGCTCTCACCTCTGTTGCTATGAAATGTCTACAACGAATTGTAAAGAATTTCTTGTTAAAGGATGTGATTGACGTTTTAGACCCCTATCAATTTGCATATAGAGCACGGCGTGGAGTAGATGATGCAACAATACGTCTGCTTAATAACATCTATAAACACTTGGAAAATTATAGTTCTTATGTCCGAATAATGTTTGTTGACTTCTCCTCTGCTTTTAATACGATTCAGCCACATCTGTTACTTGATAAACTTTGTCATATGAATGATAACTCAAATATCATTAGATGGATACATTCTTTCCTTGTTAACAGACAGCAATTTGTACAAGTCAATTATGTTAAATCTTCAACTGTATGCACATCTACTGGTGCTCCACTGACCACAGGGTTGTGTTGTTTCGCCAATTTTGTTCTTTTTGTACACAAATGATTGTGTCTCAAATGCTGATTCGTGTTTTACCATCAAATTTGCTGACGCTGCAGTTTAGCCTAATAAGAGAGGCAGAACTTAAATCCGAGCTATCAAGATTTTGTGGATTGGTGTAAATCTATTTTTTTATATTTGAACGTTCACTAAACGTTGAACTAAAGAAATGATAATTGATTTTAGGAGAACAAAGTCAACATTACAATCTGTGTGTATTGATGACAATTAAATAAAAAGAGTAAATGAATATAAATACTTAGGTGAGAATACTGGAATATTGGAATGAGAATACTGAGAAAATATATAAGAAAGGACAACAACGTTTACATTTCTTGTGGAAACTAATATACTTTAAAATAGATCAAACCATCATGATGTTGTTTTACATAACCTTCATTCAAAGTGTCCTTACATTTAACTTTTTAAGTTGGTTTGGGAACCTGTCTGTTCAAAATAGAAACAAATTGATAAAATCGTGAATACTGCATCTAAGAATATTGGGCTTCCTATTGAAACGATCGGCAGTTTTTATGAGCAGCAATTATCGAAAAAAGGAAACAAAATTTTGGGCGATTCTTCCCATCCACTTTTCTTGGAATATTCGACATTACCTTCTGGACGTAGGCTGCGTATGCCGACTTTTCGAACAAACAGGTTCCGCCCATCATTCATTCCCTGCAGCATTAGAGAAATAAATTCTGTCTCATGTTGCATCACGTTTTTCATGTTAATTAAGTTCATTATCTGTTTATCTTAACTGTTTTGACATTTATTATTTTTTTATATTATGTTATTATTTGTCTTCATTCTGGAGAATTGTAATTATAAAAAACAAATTTCCCTTTTGGGACAATAAAGATTATCTTATCTTATCTTATCTTATCTTATACCTGTACACCACTTGCATTTCGCAGTTCATCTCTCAGACATCTCGCTGTAACAACGCGCTGACGTAAGGCCATTTGAATGACATGTCGGTCTTGACGTTGATCTTGGCCTACCAGACCGTGGGCGATTCTGAATTGAATTGGTTGCCTGGAAACGCTGCCATAGTCTCCCAATAACACTCTGGCTACAACCGATTCTCTGTGCCACATTCCTGTGTGTAAAACCCTGTTGAAGCCACGCAAATGCTCTTCCTCTGTCAAGTTCACTCAGCTGACGTCTGACCATGTTGAAATTTCAACTGAGCAGCACGGTCATGGAAGGTTTTTTTATGCCCAAACTGTTCATGGAAAATGCATAGAGCACGTGCAAGGACATAATCAACTCGTATCAAAGTCGTACCCTACTGCGTTTGGGCGATGCAAACAGTTTTGTGGAGCCTTGTTTTGAGCTTTAGTTTATGGTTTCTAAGGAGACTGTAAAAATAGTTTTGTTTGAAAATGATATATGCCTTGTACACAGGTTTTGTCGTCAGGATATCGTGAACCAATTTTGACAAGATTTCCGCCAATAATTATATATATATATATATTTATATGTATATCTGATATGTGCATAGACAATTTACCAGATAGAAAAAAGGTTTGCCCCTTAACTTCTTTTGAGTAGTATATTAATGTAGCAATAAATTCAAAATCAGTTGTTCAAATGTGTCCTGTGATGTGAATTATGAATAACATATTTCGTTTCAGGAGTCGTTATCATCTCTATTAGCTAAATACAACCGTTTAAATAATAAAAATATATTGAAGTCTCTGCAAGAGGAATCTCTTTTGGTGTTATAGAGGGAGATGCCCTTGCAATATTGACAACAGGTTATGGAAAATCTACAATTTATGAAATTTTGCATTCTTCATGCCCAAAACCAAGGACGTGGCCTATATAAATCCTTGCCAAAACTAAAATCAACATTCCTTTTTGTTATTGTGCCCCTTAAAGTCATAATAGAGTTATAAGTTCTGAATTTTGGGGACGGATGTTTTAACCCCACAAATACTGTTTTCGTGATCTCCATCACGGTTCTACTGAAGATGTAGGCCTATCTGTATCTGTGTCGTACTCCGCTACGCCTCACTTCTGAGTAAATTGCCGAGGGTGGTGTGTGCGCGCAGCGCCAGCTAGGGTTCCTAGTCATCCATAAGGTGATTACGGAGGTTCAGCTTGAAAGTTTCTGGGTTCTCACTCTCCACACAGGCACTACGAAGAGAGTTCCAATCAATGACATTTCTAGTAAAGTAGGAGTATTTATACATGTTTGTATTGTGTGACATCAGCCGGACGGACCTGCTATTGCCAGTTCTTTGTTCTCTTATTAAATTCCAGTGGAGATTTAGGGACAGCCACCAGGTCATTAATGATTTCATATGTAACAGGGTGTTATTTTCATATTTATGTACATCATTTTTAAGAAAAAAAAAATCTTCCAGTAACAAATCATTTATTTTCTATGATTAGTTGCACGGATGTTGTGCAGGTCTGGTGAAGGGAATTCTGTTGCTGGTGTTTTCCTGTGCTATTTTTAGCGCAGCGTCACAGCACTTGCTTTTCATGCGCCCGTGCTGGGTTGCCTCGTGGTCTGCTCTCATTGCATCGAGTGTCCTGGCAGTGAAAGGTTTTCACAATTTTGAGGTTGGTTGAGTTATTGCTAATATCAATAAAGTTAATCTCAAATTTTGAATTAATGCTAAGTTATTTTCTAATCAACCTAAGGTTAAAATTGTAGCCAAAATAATGCAATACTGCTTAAAAAAACTTTTCATACAAAACTTTATCTTTCTTAGTACAACTAGGAGTGAATGTTCTAAATAATGAAGTGAGCGAGTCGGACGTTAAATGATTTAGTGTGCATTTGTGATGTGCGTGTGGAATACGTATTTCATGTGTGCAGTATAAAGTAGTAATAAAGACAACGTCAGTGGCGGATCGGGGGGGGGGGGGGGGGGGGGGGGGGGGGGTTAAGACAACGTCAGTTTGACGAAATATAGGCCCTAGGTCACGCTTCACTCATCACTAATCCCATACCCTTATTATACCCTACTACAGATAACAATATTATTAATAGATAACAGGTTAAAGCCTCTGTCACATTATCACGATCACAATATTCTGTCCCATTAATAAACTGTAATTCTGTGTGTTGAAATACTTACAGCTAAAACAGATTAAGAAACCGGTAATTTTTCTGTTGCTGATATCCTATTTCAGTATCTTGGAAACTCCCAAAATATTTCCAACGCAGAGACATGATCCATTACTAACCACTTATCCAGAATCTCATTCACTGAGACTTAACTTATGTGGACTCGAGAGCTGGGCATAGATCAACATGCTAGCTAGCTAACCGCGAAATATATCGCTATCACTTTCTTTTGACAGACTCAAGTGAAGAGGCTGTAAAATCTACAATTGAAAAGATTGAAAATGAACTATCCACTGCAAAGGATATTGATTCAGCTTATGACGATTCTGTTTCATTAGTTCACACTGAATTAGAAAATAAAGTTCCTCGGAAAAATTTGTTAAAGCATAAATCTGTGAAAGGAAAGTGCCACACTAAACCTTACTGGGATGAGCAACTGAAAAGAAGAAACAGCTAAAACACAATTTCCAGTTTGTACGAAATAACTTTGATAAACAGCATAAGAAATACAAACGTAAACATCAACTGGAGATTCAAGAATCATTAGCCTCACTTCTTGAGCGACATGCAGATGGTGAATTTTGGAAAGAAATTGGCAAATTATGACTTGGTGATGACCGCAAAAAACATATGCCAATGGAAGTTAAAGATGACAATGGGGAATTAATTACTGATGTCCAGCTAGTACTAGAGAAATGGAAAATGTTTCATTGATTTAAGGAAAACGTTTGATAATATCAATCGGGACTGTCTATGGTATAAAATTACCAGGGCTGGTGTGTCAGGAAAGATGTATTCAACAATTAAGGCTCTTTATGAAGATGTTCAGTATTCAGTCAGAATGAATGCTTATATGACTCCAACATTTAAGGTAAAGAATGGTGTTAAACAGGGCTGCTCCTTGTCTCCAACTCTGTTTTCATTGTATGTAAATGATTTGGCTGAGGATACTAATGCTTTACATTGTGGTATACAGGTAGATAACGTCAACCTATCATTACTGTTGTTTGCAGACGATATTGTATTACTTGCTCCTAATGAAAGTTATCTACAAAAGATGCTTGATACAGTACATGTCTGGTGCCAGAAGTGGAGATTGCAAATCAATGTAGAAAAACTAAAGTTATTCATTTCAGAAACAGGAATGTTGATATTACTAGTTCCAAGTTCTTATGTGGATCCCTTGTAATCGATATATCTGATAAATATAAATAACTAGGATTATAGTTTAATGAACATTTAGACATGAAATTTAGTGTTAAAGAACTATCGAAGTCTGCTCACAGAGCCCTCTCATGCATTCAGTCTAAATGTATACAAGCAGGAGGAATGACACACAGTACTTTCACAAAACTGCTAAGTCGATGAAAGGTGTTTTGATGCTATTCAAAATCCCTACCGCTGGGTTTGACAGAATGACTGAATCATTTTATAATCCTAAAATGAAAACTGTACGAATGACTATCGAGGGAGTACCAAATCAACTTCACAGTCAACATATGCGTAAACATAATTTATGGGATGAAATTAAGAAACTTCCCAGTATAAAACACCATCCAATAACAAATATGGTGATGAAAGATTTGTGTCTGACTGATATGAGTATAGGTAAATTTTTAACTGACAAGTACGCTTTCTGGCTTGATCTAAGAACAACTGATGATGATCAACTTCATGGCTCTGGAAGAAGAATTGAAAATGGTAGTGAAGGAATGAAAATTGCAATCACCAAAGAGGCAGAAGCAGCTGGAGCAGTACATATTTACTTTTATTATCCATATGTGTTGAGATAAGTCATGACATAAACTCCAATATGTTGCACATGTATAATAAACCCTAGCGGCAATTTGATTGATCGAGTTGGATGACCAAGTGACATCGGAATATGACATCCACGCTCGGGTATTAATCTCTATATATTATTAAATTTAATTTTTTTTATCAATATTCAATTGGGCATCCATGATAACATAGAGATTAATACCCGAGCGTGGATATTGTATTTACAACACGAGTGACTGAAAAATGATATTTTTTCCGAGCGAGAGCGAGGGAAATATCATTTTTCAGGCACGAGTTTATGACATCCACGCGAGTGTGTTAGTTTCTTTATTATCCATCTTCTCTATGAAAATTAATTAAAAAATGATCAAGATATTCATATTCAGCCGCGATCTAAATATAGCAGTCGGCGTATGAATACAGTGACAAGGTCAAGGTCGCGGTGCACTGACTCTGTCGTTGTAAGACTAAATCTAGCGCCAATTTGAAATCGTCATAACACGACTCTTTCTTGAAAACGTCACATAGTTTTCATTTCATTTATCATTTCAACTTTCAAATTGATTTTTAGAAAAAATATAAAACCAGTAACATTAAAAAATCTTAAATATTACCTCACATTTGAGAGAATCATATCGATCACGTACAGTAACTGTTACTGCATTCGAAAGGAACACACTGTCAGAAACTCTGACTCTAACAACATGAAAAGTGAAAAAGAAAGGTGACAAGATTAACGACTGAACAACAAATTTAGGTCAAACGAATGTCAGCACTTGATCGGCATTTGGTATTTAATCGTCATCCGAAGAATCTGAAAAGACAACAGGACAGATTCGTCGACGTTTCGGGTTGGGTTCACTCGCACTCGGGTGATCAGCTGATTGAACGGCACTGGCAGTTGCACCCGTTGCATATCCAATGCTGATGTTGGAAACACCTCCGTATATTGGCCCAGCAAAGATTGTACAGATAATTTCAGAGGGAATTGCTTTGTTGTTGTTCTGGACTGAAAAGACTTTCGACGAGAGAATGTTTTGATCAAAAGTGACTGGTAACGCGTCAACGTCGTATCGCGAGAATTCAGGAGTGACAACTGCCTATTTGCTGGAATTTGGGCCGACAGAAGCGAACCAATATTTTTGTGTTGGGCATCCGACAATCCGGAATGATTTATTAGAAACAATCAAAGTTTCGGAGGACACGAGATTAACGCAAGTCATAGTATAAAGTTTGTACATAGTAAAAAGTTATGAATGAAAAAAGTAGTCCCACATTCCGATGTCACATGGTCATCCAACTCGACCATTTAAATTGCCGCTAGGGTTTATTATACATGTGCAACATATCGGAGTTTATGTCATGACTTATCTCAACACATAAGGATAATAAAATAGTTTATTACCGTGTCATGTGTTACATATACACATCATAAAATCTTTTATATTTATAGGTCCCAAATACCTATCTACCTTTACCCATCCCTACATACTTACATCCAAACCTACATACATTAATACACCCATACCTACATACTTACATCCAAACCTACATACATTAATACACCCATACCTACATACTTACATCTAAACCCACAATACATTAATACACCCATACCTACATACTTACATACCCTAGTACCTACCCCCATACCTACATACATACCCCCATTATCTACAAACATACCCCCACACCTATTTACAAATAGTAATACACTCAGCCTATCATACTTACATCCTAATATATTTCTCATTTCACCCCCACTATCTCATGGCCAAAACACAAGTTCACATTCAAACCAAAGAGAAGACAACAAACAAACAAACAAACCAAAAACTCACACTTACAAATATTATGCAACATACTTTGTAAGAAATATTGAGAGAAGGAATTTTACAATTTGTATATAGTAAAATATTATATCTTGAAGTTTACATAATGATACTTTATGAAATGAACAAACGCCTTTTACTATACATTTGGTACAGACACTTTGCTAGTTGATACTGAATTTTGTCATTTGTAAATAGCCACAAAAACTTTTCAAGCTTTGAGAAATTAGAGTCTTGTTGTCTGGCAGTATTAAACAGTGCCAATCTGGTATTATCAAAATAACTGCAGTCAACCACAAAATGAAATTCATCTTCTACAGATTTCTTATCACATAGAGTACACAGTCTTTCGGAAAGAGGCGTGACTGGCCTGGTATATCTTCCACGTTCAATGTTAATAGGCAGGTTCCCACAGCGCAAAGGGGCCATAACACTTCTATATTGCCTTGGTAGAGACATTTTGACATACTGACATGTATCAATGTCTTGTTTAAACAACCTGTATGTTCTTAACTTATTACCATTTATATTTTTCTTATCATTGAATAAATCTGAATACCGCTTCTCTCTGTCTCCTGCGTCTAATTCTTTTAGCACCAGGTCAAGAAACACTGACCTGTTAGTATTATTACAATAATCATAAACATCTTGACCACTGGTGATAGAAAACTTCTTAACCATATCCATCACTCTGTAATCCCATGAAGATTTCCTTCTCACTGACCACTTGTGAATGGTTACTGGTACTGATTTTGGATCTGATGTGACATTTTATGAAAATATCTAAATACTTCTACTTTTATCTTTGTTTGCTGGTTCCTCCATCCCATGTCGTTTGTTTACATTCCATGTTTTGGAATGACAGACTGAAAATGAGTGGCGATATTGAGAGCAATCCAGGGCCAACAGATTCAGACATAAACTCTAAACTCGATAGGATGATCAAGGACATCGACAATCTGAAAACAGATATGAAAAATGAGATTGACGAACTAAAAGCAAGAGTCTCTGTACCACAGTCTGACTGTGCTGAAGTGTTACAGGAAGTTAAACGGTTGAGAGGAGAACGCGAAATCATGAGATTGGATGTGACAGAACTTCAGAACAAAATAGAAAATCTAGAAGGTGTTGTTCAAAACCAAACTGACACTATTAAAACTCTGGACAGTGATATAGACGATCTTGAAGCTCGAAGTCGACGCGACAACCTTGTTATTTATGGCGTTGAGGAACATGAGAAAGAGACTTCACCTTATTGTCGTGAAAAGGTTATTGACTTGCTTAACCGTATTCCTTCTCTTGACATCACAAGTAAAGAAATCTCTCGTGCCTACAGAGTTGGACTACGTTTACGAGATCGAAATCGCCCGATCATCATCAAGCTGGTGAATTCGGACGTAAGCTGTCCTCATCGCTGCATAGGTCCGCTTGGTCGACACAGCATATGCAGACCCCTTGTAACGTTGCAGTTCAGATTTGAGAAGAGACCACTGGGTGTCCACCACTGGAATAAACTTTGCTGTTAACCTAAAGTTGTAGGTCGCTGACATCCAAAATAAATCTCTTAACCAACCCATGGCTGTCAAGTTTTTACAGGTTCCTTTGTTTATGTAAGCTTTAGCGCATACATTGTCTGTATAAACAACAATGCGTTTGTCTTTCCACTTAGTACACCACTGTTTTGCTGCTAGATATACCATAAACAGTTCTTTAAGATTAATGTGCTCAATTTCGATGTGAGGGAAGTCAGTTTTCCAGTTGCTATAGATCCAATCTTCATAAAAGAATGCTGCGCCACCATCTACACATGCGTCTGTAGAGAATTCATGCATGGGCACAGGGCTTGTTTGCACAAACTGCACCGTACCATTAAACTGCTCACAAAAATTCCTCCACCACTGAATGTCCATCCGAGCTTCAGACTTTAATCGTGTATGATGAGATGGGTGTTTTAGAGTATTTGACAAATCAATGAGACGTCTAAGAAAAGTCCTCCCTCCATAGACCACTTGCGCTGCCCAGTTCAACTTCCCTGTTAAGCTTTGTAACTCCCTTTTTGTTGTTTTTCTTTTACAAACCCAATGTTTCAAATCAGCCCTTAGTTTATTCAGTTTATCACTAGGAAGGGAGAGTGTACATGTTTGACTGTTTATCATTATTCCTAGAAATACAAGTTCCTGGCAAGGTTCCACAACCTTATCAAAGTATAAACACTTCCGGAAAACAGACGCGAAACGTTTTATTAGCCAATCAGGTGCTAGGAGGGTTGTGACGACATAGACAGGACTCGTTAACGACTGGCTGATCTGTGTCATTGTATATTGGACGTGATATCTACACCTCTGAGCACTTATGAGGCTGTTTTTAAATTTTTATGGAAAACCAGTATTTGTCATATATATGTCTTTTGGACATGAAATTTCGGAATCTTAGCTAAAAAAAAGTCAGGAGTGCATTTAGAAGTTCATAGTGTTTGTTAAGTTATATAACTAGTATCCATGTATTTTGGACGTGATATCTACACCACTGTGCATTTATATGGTTGTTTTTAGATTTTCATGGAAAACCAGTATTTGTCATATATATGTCTTTTGGACATGAAAAGTCAAGAAGTTTTTATTTTATATCACCACATATGACATTTAGGTACGTATCAAAGGTAAATAATATGTTATGAAAATCACGGAGTGGCTCTTTAATATCAATACATCGACATATTCTGTTTGACATTAATTATCTGTTGTTGTTGTTTGTTTGTTTGGGTTGTTAATCTCCGATAATGCCAATCGAGTGAACCCAAACTGGTATCTGCTGCCACTGCGATTTTTTGTTTGAACACCTCGACAAATCGACTATCCCCCTGTGTAGTTGATTGACCACTGTATATGTAGAATACCTGTTACTACTTTGTGCCATTTGTGTAAACTCAATATCGCAACTCCGTGTTTCTGCTTTGCATGACTGTAACAATGAGATCCCGCTTTCGGTGGTCTGTCTCTCGGCAACTTCCGGATCTCGTCATTGGGATACGATGTTCCGAGCAGCTGTTTTTTGCCTTATTACTCAGTTATTAGTGATAATGAAGATCAAATCTTTGATGTGTTTAGTAAATGTACATCTTGATTCGCAATTTGCCACCTTCATAAAAACTTAGGGTTACGTACGTACGCGTACTAATGTATTTTTCATAGTAAGGATACAGATTATTGTTCTTTTGTGTGAGTAATGGTCAGTGTTTGAGATAAAGAGTCTGGTACTAATCTAGAGTGACGTAGGCCAATATTGTCAATAATAACACAACATTTATTGTTGATTGTGATGTAGATTAAAGCCTGCTTGGAAATGTATCGTAAATATGAAATTGTTTTTCAGTTTTAACTATTTCAACCAATAAAAATATTAACGCTGAAAAGCATATTATTTCCATTTCCTTCAGTACTTTAGTACCGGTATTTTATCAGAGAGAGGTTTTTAGTTACCTAACACTACTTTTTCACACCAGACAATATAGTCATAAAGTTATTACCTAACAGTCTACATGAAATGCCACACACCTGTACATTATGGAAATTAAGCAATAAACTTAATGACCTCAGCAGCTGGCACATTTCCAATAGGTAATACACAAGGCACTGATTAGTTATCCTGTCTAAACTTTATCCTCACCCATGATCAACAGCCTTTATTGAAACTTGATGAAGGTAATTAGGTTTGTCAATACACGTGACACATGACAATATATTAACAAATCTGTATTACTAAATATCTTATTTCATTCTGCAATGTTTATCAATATATAATAGGTTATAAGTTGTCCACTGTAAGGCTTCATAAAATGGTAAATGTTTCTCCGGGGCAGCTCTTTTACTTTAATTTTACTTTTTGTTGCTTCTAAAAGGACGCTGTAGCAAGAAATTTTAATTTTTCATAAATGTTATAACCCAAACTGTAGTGTCAACATACAAACATAAGTGACTTGCCCATATTTTTGTATGTATCCTTAGAGTAATCAGCACCAAAGAAAATGATATATACCCCAAAACTAGTAGTGTAACAAACTACAAACCTGTCACTGTGTATAATTTACAGATCTATATATATATATGCACATTATTTCATTATAGTCTCCAACATGTTGAAATAACTATTTAGTTCAACCCGATGAATTTTTCAACCCCATATGCAATCAAATACTAAAAATTCAAACAGTTAATGGGGTTTGAATTAATAAATTCTGTGACTAATCTAAAGAGACATAAATTCATAATGCAGATAAAAACACAACATTCATCTGCAAAATCATCAATTATGGTCAACTCCCCAAAAGTTTCATGATTATTTATCCCACCTCCCCCGGAATACAATTTTGAATTAGCCTTTCTTTCAAATTCCATACCCTCTTTCGTTCCCTCTTCTCAAAGTATTCCGCCCGTTTTCTCTTCCGATATGGTTGACTGTCATATCTTGCTGGACGGACGGGTAGCGGGCATGTTATCATCTTCATTTGTTTATTAACTGTTCGTACGGCATTTTGACGAGTCTTTTCCTTTGTGGGGCAAGTCCAAAGTCCGCTTTGAAATCGTAGGAAAGATCATAACAGTCCTCTGCGAAATGATCGGAGCAGATAACAGACCTGTCATTTGGACTCCATTTCGCTCTTTTCTGACTAACAAACTTTGTCCAATTCGCGAATTGGACAGGATCCTTCGGAAACCGATGCAGTTGAATGTCTCCTGATTTCTTATTAGTACAGTTGGCAGCAACGCAGGAAGAAGGCATGTCTCTATCGCAATGAAAACGTCGACGAATGCGACCCATATCTGCCTTGATATGTACTTGTTTACAAACAAACGCGGAGCGAGTCCTGTCTATGACGTCACATCTGCCGAAGGAGAGCTCAGGCCACTCTAGGGACTTTTTTAATTTGGCTTTCGAGGTGGCCAATTTCTACGCGCTTTGAACCGTTATATCTTTTTAATTAAAGGACGCATCTAAACTCTGTTTGGTGTTTTATTTACTTGAATGTAATGTCTTTATGAAAATGGGGATTGAAATCGGATACAAAACTGGGATATAATATCTTTAAAACCTTCTACACATTCACTTTTGTTTTGGGATATAACCAAAACGTCATCCATATATGCAATTACCAGAAATCTTCTGCGTTTCATCATTCTTGTAACTGCTTTTGAGAGTTTATTAAATATTTGAGGACTCTTTGCTGCACCGAATGGTAATCTGGTGTCATACAAATATGTAGGTTTCTCTGAACACTGAAAGAACCACTGCAATCCTGTCGCTTCGTAACATCTTGGGTGCACAGGCACTACATGATATGCATTTTTAAGATCAACCTTTGCAAGGTAACCGTTAGGCGGCAAGAGACGCAAAGCATCATCAATTGTCTGATAAGAGAAAGGGGTTGTTGTCGCATATGAATTTAAACCTTTACCATAAGGCCTGCTACAGTCATGAATCAGTCTTACTTTTGATTCACTTTTCTGAATTGCTCCTAAGCCACTGACTATAGTAGGTTTAAAAGTACAGGGTACATAATTAGCTTTCCTTATCTCCTCACAAATCTGTTCTTCTACTAAAACTCTCACATCATCTGCTGTAGCAGATTTATAGTTAGAACAAAAAGTGCTCTTAAGTTTAACACTGTCATCTAGAATATCAAAACCATCTGAAATACCTTTAATGATAAACTGGGCATCAGGATCATCACCCTGTTCACTTTCCCTATGGGACAAATGGCGTCCCAAAGGACTGTCTATCACATTATTTGTCACGAAAACGAGGTGGCATCTCAAAATTCTGTTTGTGAAGGTACTGTGGATGCTTCTCTTTGTAGCCTTGCACTATGCATGTGTGTGAGAACCTACAGTTAGGAAACTTACAACCACTGGGATGTTGATAGTTAACACAGATCTGTCTCCCCATTTCATCTGTTGGCCTTGCCTTCCACTTGTGTTTGTGGTGAACTTACGGGGGTTCTGAGACTGAACACGTTTCTCTAGATGATAGAACATGTCATGGAAGGCAACTTGGTCCCATCTCATGTGTTCAGCATGTTGGCGCTTACGATGTGCTTCATCCATTAGCATAACCGAAGGAACAGTGTAGGTCTGAGCGAGGTCACCTATTTGAGCAGTATAGTCAAGGTATGATTTAATCTGACACATATCAGTCTTACCATCCTCCAGCAGTCGTTTTAGGATTCGTGCCTGGGCCGACACCCATTGAGCTAGACTAACCTGCTCAGGAAGAGGTTTTGATTTTGATCTTACTACAAACTGAGTGTCTTCGCCACCTATTAGCTGAGTTTCTGTATGCTGGTTTGAAGACCTTGGCTTTGTCACAAAATCGGGTATCAAGTACAGTCTCTCACCTTTAGCAGATGAAACATCCTGACCTACTTTCCCCTCTGTGTCCGGCGACATGACATAATCTTTGAGATGGATGTCTGACAACTCTTTCACAAGCTGATATAGATCACAGTCATTTGCTAAGTCTTTTGTGGTTATCGGCGGTGATTCATCGTTTTTAGGACTAGTGTTTTTCAGTTGATTAATGGCGGCGATGAGAGCGTTACGCTGGCCGATTGACAGTTTCAGTTCATGAATGTCATCACGAGATAACCGTAACAGTGACTCCTTATCAACAAGTTCTTTTCGGATGATAATGTCTGTAGGGTAGTTTCCCGTAGGCCTGCTCCTTTACTCCACTCACCGAAATCAAATTCATCCATTATTGCGCTAACTGCAACATTGCCCGTTTGGCGGAAAGTCATAAAATGGCGCCTTCACTACAGCCCCTTATGTCACAAAAAACAACAGCCGCTTATAACGTTAACAAGGAAAATAGTCTCGGAGGAGTTACCCCCCTTGGAATGCTGCTCGAAAACAAACAGAGCTCAGTCAAGTTTAAAATCAAATAAATAATTATTTTCTACATAAACAAGGGATATTCTCTCAACGGAACCTGTTGGCGTCGGTGAACGTCACGATACACCAAGACCTGACACGAAGACAACGACAAGAATTAATTTTATATGACAATATAGTGTTATTGCTCTCCTTGAGACTTGGACGGAGAAGGACATTAAAGAGCCACTCCGTGATTTTCATAACATATTATTTATCTTTGATACGAACCTAAATGTCATATGTGGTGATATAAAATAAAAACTTCTTGACTTTTCATGTCCAAAAGACATATATATGACAAATACTGGTTTTCCATGAAAATCTAAAAACAACCATATAAATGCACAGTGGTGTAGATATCACGTCCAAAATACATGGATACTACTTAACAAACACTATGAACTTCTAAATGCACTCCTGACTTTTTTTTAGCTAAGATTCCGAAATTACGTTTGACTATTTGACGCGCGCCACTGTCCGGTTTTCGATCATAATTGCGACGTTCTTCCTTCATATTGTCACTGTAAAAAAAAACCCAATTAGCATTAAAATGTATCTTCTTGGTAACACTCGATACTTCGCGATCAAGTGACACCATTGATTAAGTTTGGCATACATGACTCCAACAACTCACGGAGTGGCTCTTTAATTACCCAAGTTTTGGGGACTATAAGTGCTTTACTCAGAAAGCTACCAGGTTTTATAACAAGGGTCGTTATTGTGGTGGAATAACTGTATTTATTAGGACAAACATCGTTAAATATTTCACTTGTATCTATCAATGTCATTTGGGTATATACTATTATAGTTGACAAGCACTTGTTTGGTGTTGAAAATGACATCTTACTAGGATTTTTTTTACATTCCACCTAGGTATGCATCTTTTTACAATGAAAGTGTTATCAAAAATAGAATAATTATGTTGGAAGAATCTATATTGGATATATTACAAAAAGTAATATCAGACCCTCCAATATTGTTATGTGGTGACTTTAAAGATATTATATCCCAGTTTTGTATCCGACTTCAATCCCCATTTTCATAAAGACAATACATTCAAGTAAATAAAACACCAAACAGAGTTTAGGTGCGTCCTTTAATTAAAAAGATATAACGGTTCAAAGCGCGTAGAAATTGGCCACCTCGAAAGCCCAATTAAAAAAGTCCCTAGAGTGGCCTGAGCTCTCCTTCGGCAGATGTGACGTCATAGACAGGACTCGCTCCGCGTTTGTTTGTAAACAATTATATATCGATGCAGATATGAGTCGCATTCGTCGACGTTTTCATTGCGATAGAGACATGCCTTCTTCGTGCGTTGCTGCCAACTGTACTAATAAGAAATCAGGAGACATTCAACTGCATCGGTTTCCGAAGGATCATGTCCAATTTGCGAATTGGACAAAGTTTGTTAGTCAGAAAAGAGCGAAGTGGAGTCTCAATGACAGGTCTGTTATCTGCTCAGATCATTTCGCAGAGGACTGTTATGATCTTTCCTACGATTTCAAAGCGGACTTTGGACTTGCCCCACAAAGGAAAAGACTCGTCAAAAATGCCGTACGAACAGTTAATAAACAAATGAAGATGAGAACATGCCCGCTACCCGTCTGTCCAGCGAGATACGACAGTCAACCATATCGAAAGAGAAAACGGACGGAATACTTTGAGAAGAGGGAACGAAAGAGGGTAAGGAATTTGAAAGAAAGGCTAATTCAAATTTCTATTCCGGGGGAGGTGGGATAAATAGTCATGAAACTTTTGGGGAGTTGACTATAATTGATGATTTTGCAGACGAATGATGAGTTTTTATCTGCATTATGAATTTATGTCTCTTTAGATTAGTCGCTGGATTTATTAATTCAAACCCCATTAACTGTTTGAATTTTTAGTATTTGATTGCATATAGGGTTGAAAAATTCATCGGGTTGAGCTAAATAGTTATTTCAACATGTTGGAGACTATAATGAAATAATGTGCATATATATATGGATCTGTAAATTATACTCAGCGACAGGTTTGTAGTTTGTTACATTACTAGTTTTGGGGTATATATAATTTTTGGGGTGCTGATTAGTCTAAGGATACATACAGAAATGTGAGCAAGTCACTTATGTTTGTATGTTGACACTACAGTTTGGGTTATAACGTTTATGAAAAATTAAAATTTCTTGCTACAGTGTCATTTTAGAAGCAACAAAAAGTAAAATTAAAGTAAAAGAGCTGCCCCGGAGAAACATTTACCATTTTATGTAGCTTTACAGTGGACAACTTATAACCTATTATATATTGATAAACATTGCAGAATGAAATAAGATATTTAGTAATACAGATTTGTTAATATATTGTCATGTGTCACGTGTATTGACAAACCTAATTACCTTCATCAAGTTTCAATAAAGGCTGTTGATCATGGGTGAGGATAAAGTTTAGACAGGATAACTAATCAGTGCCTTGTGTATTACCTATTGGAAATGTGCCAGCTGCTGAGGTCATTAAGTTTATTGCTTAATTTCCATAATGTACAGGTGTGTGGCATTTCATGTAGACTGTTAGGTAATAACTTTATGACTATATTGTCTGGTGTGAAAAAGTAGTGTTAGGTAACTAAAAACCTCTCTCAGATAAAATACCGGTACTAAAGTACTGAAGGAAATGGAAATAATATGCTTTTCAGCGTTAATATTTTTATTTGGTTGAAATAGTTAAAACTGAAAAACAATTTCATATTTACGATACATTTCCAAGCAGGCCTTAACTTACATCACAATCAACAATAAATGTTGTGTTATTATTGACAATATTGGCCTACGTCACTCTAGATTAGTACCAGACTCTTTATCTCAAACACTGACCATTACTCACACAAAAGAACAATAATCTGTATCCTTACTATGAAAAATACATTAGTACGCGTACGTACGTAACTCTAAGTTTTTATGAAGGTGGCAAATTGCGAATCAAGAGGTACATTTACTAAACACATCAAAGATTTGATCTTCATTATCACTAATAACTGAGTAATAAGGCGAAAAACAGCTGCTCGGAACATCGTATCCCAATGACGAGATTGTTGCCGAGAGACAGACCATCGAAAGCGTGATCTCATCGTTACATTCATGCAAAGCAGAAACACGGAGTTGCGATATTGAGTTGACACAAATGGCACAAAGTAGTAACAAGTATTCTACATATACAATGGTCAATCATACACAGGGGGATAGTCGATTTGTCGAGGTGTTCAAACAAAAAACAGTCACAATGGCGGCAGATATCAGTTTGGGTTCACTCGATCGGCATTATCGGAGATTAACAACCCAAACAAACAACAACAACAACAACAACAACAGATAATTAATGTCAAACAGAATATGTCGATGTATTGATATTAATATCTTTGGTGACTTAGGGGCTTTTTTTATAAGTACAATCAGTGAAAATATATACGTTCACGACCGCTGGAATCTATAATGTAAACAATGACACAGATCAGCCAGTCGTTAAAGATCGAGTGAAATGCCCTATGGTCGATTTCGGAATTCGCTAAAAGGGATTACAGTTTGACGTGGACTCAACTTTAAATTTCTGAAATCGGCCGCTAAACAACATAAATACGGCTTTGTAATTTACTTGCCTAATTACGACCGGCGAGCAGAACCTGAAAGGCCCTGCGGTCACTGAAGCGTGAATCTTTCGTGACGTGCTAGTTGGCATATCATCATTCGCTCGTTATGTAAAACAACACTAGCCGATAGTAAATCTCGCAGTTAAACCGTCGGTTATACCTACTAAACGTTATCCAAACAACTCAAACCTTATAGGAATCTATTGTTTAATTCATTGTCTTGAAATTTCTTTTTTTTTGCAAGCGCAAGACCCTGATTAAATACGATGCTGTGTGCACTTTCCTACGGAATGTTTTTAAAAGTCACGACCCTGCGCAATGTTGTCATAGTTATAAGATTGCGCTAACGCGTGAGATCCCGGAAGTATTTCTTACATGAACTATGCTCACTTATTGGACATTATATTGAGGGATGCACCGGCATCCTTATTCTCATAAAAATATAACCTTTATTAAGTATTAACGCATAATGTCCTCCAGCGATTCAGAAAGTGAGATATCATTATCTATGGAATGTGTCTCATCATGTTCAGAATCGCTAATTTCAATTGACCGGTACTATTCCTTTCTTATATGAGCCAAATGACAGTTCGAGTGGCACAGAAACAGAAGAGACGACAAGCAATCAGAACGGAGACAGATTAAACAACATCGACTGGTATGAATTTCTTTTGCCATTTTCAATTTAATTTTTATGCTATTACAACAAAACTAAGAATTTACTATAAATGCTAAATTGCATTGCACTGACTATTTAAAAAAAACAATTCTCCAATATATTTATATATTTTTTCAGTCAACAGAAATAATAAAAATAAAATTGAATGTATTATTGACCATGGATTATTTGAATATGATATCCATAGTTTTATGTATTTTGGCGTTCACACAATTTTCTAAATGTAATGTAGGCATGTAGTGTATGATGAATGAGACATTATTGTTGATATCGTCTTAAGAATAGCTAAGTGGAAGTGAAATCCTATCACATTTGTAGGTCATACATCATAAATGTACACCCAAAGATAATTTCCTGGGTCCCGTTGCACAAAACTCTTAGGTAACCTTAAGTCACTAAAGTTAAGTTCTTAATCAATTACGACGTCTGCCAAATGTTTTCACATCAATCAGACTGGTTTAACTAGTTTGTTTGTTTTTATGACATGCACAGGTGGCCGTTATGTAATCCTACCGCATTCAATTTCAATTCTTAATTTAATGGTTTCTAATTATACCTTTTGAATTTTAACGCCTTGGACCCGCCAAGCGGAATATATGTCCTGTCATAATGGCGTAACTCTTGGCATTCGACTGCTACTTAGTTTATTGTCACGTCGTCCAGTCATTTTGAACCAATGAACTTGTAGAATATATATTCAACCAATAAATTAAGAGAAGGAGATTTGGCTCATGCACTTCTACGGACGATGACACACATTTAAAAAAGTACATCGTGAATAACGGGTACCGATATTCTTTAGGATTACATAGGATGTTTCTAACGCTTGCGCCAGGTATGTTTTCATGTCATTTATTGTTAAATTCAAAGACAGAGATATTGCAACACGGTGTGAGATGTTATACTAGATAAGAATATGATATGTGTTAGTTAAATACAAACGAATCATCCATCAAGTACTAAGTTGTCATGAAAGTGAATTGAAGTGAAACAAAATTATTTTTTCTATAGTCATTAAAAAAGTTTCTACATTGTCTCCTGTTTATTACAAAAACCTTCATTTTTTTGAGACAATTTATAACTTCATATCGATAAATACATGTTGTAACACTACGTGATATCCCACGGTAATGGATCTCTCACCGACCAAGTTTTTACCTTTTTGATATAAACCCACCCAAGAAAACCGCGTCCAAGGATTGTCACAGTCCAATTAAGATGGATTTGACGACTGAGAGGGAAAGTTGATATCATGAAGCCGTTATATATCGTATTTTGGAATTCTTTCGGAGCAGCTATTGCCTCTATTTTGCTGTTGAATTAGCTTAAAAATACAGTGAAAATCAAAGGGCTGGACTTTCAGCTGCCCACTAGCACGTCACACACTGGGCGTGGCTTCGAGTCATGCTTCGGTGATTTCGTGTAAGCGTTCGCCAGTCTCATTAGGCGGTTGTCCAAAACAGGGGTATAAAAGGTCTCCTAGTAGTCGAATTAAAGCGTATATTTTCTCATTTTTTGGCTCTATTGATTCATATAAGTGAAGCGAATACATATACTAATTTGTAATCATCAAATTCATGCGTTACTTCTCCTCTTTAACGAGTCCTGTCTATGTCGTCACAACCCCCCTAGCACCTGATTGGCTAATAAAACGTTTCGCGTCTGTTTTCGGAAGTGTTTATAAAACACGTTTTTTCTGCTATTTTCAGGTGGATGTGAACCTAAATAGTTGTTGATATTTTTTCTTAACTGTGTTATGAAGTATTTCCGCTAATCGTACCCCCTATGAGGATATATTATCTTTAACTCTAGGACTGGACAATTGCTGATTATATTGAACCAAACAGGCATGTTGAAGAAGATGATATTTTCAACGATGGATTATCAACACTGAGAACAAACGAGGACAACAATGTCAACCAGTTTGGCCATTCTCTTTTGGAACGAATGTCCACATCTACTGGTAAATTCACGTTCCTTTGTGAAAACGGCGCAAGTGCAATTGATTATTGCATAGCATCATCTGAACTGTTATCCACTATCCACGAGTTTGAGCTTGTAAACAGATCAGAGTCTAAAATCTACCAGTGACATTTTCTACAGGTTCTCTAGAGTTAAATACTGAACATACAGAGACTGATAAATATGTCTGGGATGAATCGAATGTGAATGTATATCTGAACAATCTGTCATGTGAAGAATCATTGTCTGCTTCATACCAACATTGATTCATCTATAGTAATGTTTAATAATGTTATGTATGATGCATCAAAATGTTTTCTCAAACCTTCAATTTGTAAATACAAACATGTTGAAAATTTATGGTATGACAAAGAATGTTATAATCTAAAGTTGAATAGTAGAAGGTTGCTCAGGCGACATAGAAACTGTAAATCTCACCGTACTTACATTCATTATAAATTCGTATTGAATAATTAAAAGTCAACAGTTAAAGGTAAAAAACAGGCATTTAATAAGAAAGAGGTGGATAAATTATGTATATCAGCTTTAAAGAAAGATCATCGTCTATTTTGGTCCTGTTTAAGACGTATGCGTAAGAGGTCTGTCCCTGCACCGATTTCACGTGAAGACTGGTTTGCTCATTTCACTAGGTTATACAACGGCGCTGGGAGTGTGTCAAGTGAAATTGACATCTCTGTCGAGGAGCGTGAGAGTTACTCGGGTACAGGTGTCGTTCATAGTGAGGATGTGTGCGAGCGGTTTGATTGTCCTATAGGTGAGGATGAGGTTATACAGTCCTTGAGGCGCTTGAAGACTGGTAAATCGGCAGGTACTGATAAACTTTGTTTTAATATGGAAATCAATTTTTAATAAACTACATGGTTAAATTGTTCAATATTATTTACGCTACAGGTGTTTTCCCTTCAAAGTGGTCAGAGGGTATTATTGTTCCGCTGCACAAAGGAGGTCCTCGTGACTGCACACATAATTATAGAGGCATAACATTATTATCAATCTTTAGTAAAATATATATTGGAATACTTAACAGTAGGATAACTAAATGGGCTAATGATGAGTCACTTATTTCAGAATCCCAGTCTGGTTTAAGAGCCGGTTATGCTACGGCTGATAATATTTTTATTCTATGCGCACTTGTGCAAAAGTATTTATCAAAGAACAAGGGTAGACTTTATGCAGCTTGTGTAGACTTCAAAAAGGCCTTTGATAGTGTCAATAGAAATAAGCTGTATTTACTTCTTCACAAAATTGGTCTGAAGGAAAGGTTATTCGAAAGTGTTAAGAGTATGTACAGTGCTTTTAGATCCTGTGTTAAGACAAATGAAGGGTTTTCTGATTTCTTTGAGTATCCGAATGAAGTTAGGCAAGGCTGTGTCTTGAGTCCTGTATTGTTTTCCTTATTCATTAATGAGTTGGCAGAAGAAATGATTCATTCGGACAGCAGAGGTATTCAGTTGTATCCTGACCTCATTGAAATTTTCTTGCTTCTTTTCGCGGATGATGTAATTCTTGTTGCAGATAGTGTTAATAGTTTACAAAAGCGGCTTGATATTCTTCAAAATTACTGTGGATCATGGGACTTAACAGTTAATATGTCAAAAACTAAAATAATGGTCTTTAGAAAAGGGGGAAGGTTGTCTCGTTCCGAGAAATGGACATATTGTGGAAGTAATGTTAATGTAGCTACTAGTTATAATTATCTAGGTATGGTCTTGACAAGTGAACTTAGTTTTTCTCAAAGTTGTAATTATATTGCTATAAAAGCCAAGAAAGCACTTTTTGAAGTCCTGAAGACTATGTATTCTTATGGACAGTTTTCCTACAAGGTATTTTTTACAATATTTGATCTGCAGATTATGCCCATCTTGTTATATGGCTCGGAGTTGCGGGGCTTCCAACGTATGGAGAGCATAGAAAGAGTACATACTTTGGCTTGTAAACGTTTTCTTAATATTGGTAAAAGTGCTCCAAACGTTTTAGTTACGGGCGAATGTGGCAGATTGCCTCTTTGATGAGGTGCATTAAATTTTGGCATAGAGTTATTCGAATGCCTGCTCATCGATATCCGTTGAAGGCATATGAAATGATGTATTCTTTAGATAATGCTAATCGTCATACATGGGCTTCTTCGCTTAAGCATGTCTTGTATAGTTATGGCTTTGGCTACGTCTGGATATTTCAAGGTGTTGGCAGTGTTGAATTGTTTTTGGCAGAATTCAAGCAACGGGTTACTGATGTCTTAACTCAGGAATGGAATTCTACCTTACAATGCAGTAGTAGATATGAATGTTATTCATCTTTTAAATTAAATTTACAACCAGAAATATACTTAACTAATGGTGACTGCTCTCTTTACCGTTGTGATATGACAAAACTGCGTATTGGCATGGCCAGATTCCAAGTTGAACTTGGGCGATACTGTAATGTTATCAAAACAATGAGGTTGTGTAAAGTATGTGATTTAGATATGGTTGAAGATGAATTTAATTTTGTTATGATGTGTCCACCATTTAGGAAACTTAGATTTAAATATTTACCATTTATTTGTACCTCATAACTTAAAAACTAGCTTCATCAATTTAATGGCATCTTGTAAAGTGAATGTTATAAAAGCTCTACAGTTATATACCCACCATGCATTGCGTCTAAGACGACAATTGTTATAAGATTATCCAACCCGCTCACTGTAAACTGTGTATGGGCCGGAGCCCACACGTACTGAAATAAAGAATTTGAAAAATCCATCCCATGTCATCTCGTACAGCGAAGTTTGAACTGTTTTTCCTCACACCAAGGAAAAATCGACAGGCTTTATTTTGTACATTATTAATTTGTTTATAAGTGTTCATACCCCACGCACTGGCACTATAATTCAGAACCGGTTGAACATAACTGTCAAATAATTTGGTAAACACATTATGACTTAAACCACCCATGGTATTAAACTTCGATATCACTGCCCCAAGGGCTCGATTTGCTGCTTTACAAATTTCTACCACAGTCTTCTTGTAATTGCAGTGTTCGTTCAGCCACATGCCAAGATATTTATATTCCTCACAATAATCAATATTTAATTCACCACGTGTAAACTGCATGATAGGTTTCTAAAGGGGTATATAATGGATAATGGGAGGTTTGGGAGGTTTGAATCTGTTATCTATTAATAATACTTGTTTGTAGTAGGTATAAATAAGGGTACGGGATTGGCGATGAGTGAAGCGTGTCTTCTCATTAAATCTTACAGGTCAAAGCAGTTTTGACGTAAGATTAATGAGAAGATACGCTTCACTTATCGTTGGTCCCGTACCCTTATTTATACCTACTCGACGGCGCCATGTTTATGGGAGGTAAAGGCCATGGGTAAAAGGTTAATGGAAGCGGTTCACGGCAGGGATATGTAAGCCTGTCTTTGACATGCGCACATCCCTGTTTGGAGGATGGGGCCGAAGTGGGGAGTAACTTCCCTTGAGGAAACGTGTAGGAGACGCTGCGACTGTATTGGTCCTTTTTTTACTTCCGCATTCTCGTTAGGCGAAAGCGTAAATTGACAAAGCGGCAACTTTGAAACTAATTTTGTTGAAATTCTTGATGTTAAAACCATTGGAGCAAGTTTCAAGCTTATGAATGATTAGTTGCACAAGATTGAAGTTATCAACACCTACGATTCGAAAAATCATCAAGGTTGTCCCTCATTATCGGATCCAATGTTTTATTTTGTGCTTGAATCTTCAATTTGGATGTCAATCCAATAGTGATTTTGCCGTTTCTTTAAAAACATAGTTTTACACTAACATCCTTTAATTAAAATCCAATTTAAATCTTCCAAAAATGCCAACAAGATGCTTTCCACTGGGATTTGTGATAAAGAAAAAAATATTCCCTATACGTCCTACATAAAAAAATCCTTTACTGACAACTATTACACATGTAAATAAAGTGTTGTTAAACACGAATCACCCAACTCATTTTCCCGCCTTTTTGAAAGGAAATATACAGTATACAGTCGGCATACATACAGAATTAAAGTCAGATAAATTACCATTCCAAAAACAATAATTCAATTGATTGTCTCCAAAGTTAAAAAAAATCCGTTCACTGATGACCGAGTAACCTGCGTCATAAAACCATGGCATCTGGGCGAAGAAGTGTGTATTTCAAGTAAGAGCAAATGGCAGGAGAGGAGAATTGATTATATATCACTTTGACAGTAGATTTCCCGGTCATCGTCAAGTAAATAACATCGCAATTATCTTACATCAAGTAATGAAATAACAATTCTTTGATGCCATAAACATATGGACATCTAAATGCTATGATATCACGACACTACAGTCTGAGGTAGTGCATTATTTAGGAATGAACTTTTTTTTATTTATGGAAATTCAATGGAAATTTATTTTGGATGATAGATATAATCTTACCCTTGTGTCATATCAAGAATATAAACACTGAATCGATCTCAAGTACTTTTGTAAATATATAGTTGACTAAAGTCAGTAAATTTTTGCAATACGACGAGAAATGTCAAATGTTCTATTTATTTATTTTCCAAATGCCGTAAATAATCCTTTAGTTAATAAAATGGAGTTGCAAGATCGCTTCGCTATCTCGGCTTTCTCATGTAGTCATTCAATTGTTTCGCTGATTAATACTGATTGTTGTTATTCTCATTGAAATTACGGATTGTAGAATATAATTGCATGTAATATTTTTAATATTACTTTAAACATTTTGCGGGATATAATCCAGTGGAAACATCTTCGACATCTGGCAATTGAATAATATTTCAATATTTCTGCAGAATACAATTTCATTTTTTATTTAAAATTTCGTCGCATGCTACCATGTACATTTTTAAAATATAAAAACATTGGCGATTTACAGTCTTCCTCGGTCGTTAAATGAGGCGCACGTTTTCTGTAAAGAAGACACAAAGTGTATATTCGAATAAAGTTTTCTTTTCAAATACTTACGGAAATAACTTTTGCAGTCGGCGACGCCGTTACACAATTTATCTTCGATTGCATCTAATCAGGTTTCTACATTTCTAGACCAAGACACCTACGTATTAGGACAAATGTTATATGTAAATTTATGACGGGGGCTACCTCTGTTGACGACATAGACAGGACTCGCTTCCGACTGGCCGATCTGTGTCAATGTTTACAATATAGACTCCAGCGGTCGTGAACGTATATATTTTCACTGATTGTACTTATAAAAAAAGGCCCTACGTCACCAAAGCTATTAAAATCAATACATTGACATATTATGTTTGACATTAATTAACTGTTGTTATTTGTTTGGGTTGTTAATCTCAGATAATGCTGATATCTGCCGCCATTCGCGAGTTTCACATCATTTTTTTTCTAGCTGAGCGCATGCGCAGAACAATGTAAACATCGACTGGTGGAGTTCCGGTCTGACGCTATGCAGGTCGCTAGTGTAAATATAATGTTTCTTTCGGTTGAATGTAACGAATTAGAAAGAAACTATTTTCTCCTAGGCGGTATGTGAATGTATCAAGGGAGATAATTTGCCTGGTAGGTGGCGTTTCCTAAGGTATATAAGTGAGGGTTTTTTGAATGTCGTCTCTCTCGCTCTAGACACGGCAGGCTTTACATTATTAACTTCACCATGACAGAGGACAGCTCTTCTACGGCGGGAAAACTGGACGCCATTTTGTTAAAGTTGGACAGTAACAGACAAGAGATTGAGTCAGCCTTCGATCAAAAGCTTTTAAAGTTGAGAGAAGAGTTCGTTAACAATGCTAAGGATATTAAGAAGCTTAAAGCAGAGACAGAATATTCATGGTCTAGAGAGGGTAACCGTATCCAATTCTCCTTTAATTCTGAAGTTTTAGACGGTTTGATCTCAGCTAAACAAGCCTTAGCCTCTGGTGATTCTGATAGAGTGTCACCTACTATCAACAAAGAAGTTGATCGCCTACGACAGAGGAACAAGCTGATAAAAATCGCCGATTCCTCCGAGGGTGGTTGGGAGACCGTGCGTAACTACGTCTCCCATGAGCTAGCAGACGATTCTGATGACGACAAGAAGATTGCGAAAGCGGATTTGAAAGCCTTGAAAAAGTTGAAACAGAAGAAGAGTAAGAATGGCCCGTATCCTAAAAATGTACGAAGATCGCAAGTTTCACCGTCGCCCGTGCAGTATGCTCTTCCTGCTAGCAGTTCTATGCACACTCAATCTATTCAGTCGATTCAGCCCTTTCGTGGGGTCAGAGGTCAGCGACAGGGGTCCTGCTTTGCCTGCGGTGACTTCTCGCATTACATCCGAGAGTGTCCTTACCGAGCGGGCAGCACGCAGTCTTCACGAGCCGGAGCAGGCGCCACGTCTACAGTCACCTCCTAGTGTGGATCAAGAGTTGTCAGTTAAGTTGCTTTGTGATTCGAATATCTCTTATACTGATCGTACTGATATGCCACAATGTTTACTTACTGATGATTATTTTGAATACGAGCAGGGCGCTGCAGAGATTATAGTTAAAGGCCGTTTAAAAATTAACATAAGCTTTTGGCGTGAAATTGGTGCATCCAATTACATTCTTGACATAATTGGAAATGGCTACAAAATTCCGTTTATTTCCAGGCCTCCGAGTATGCGTTTGTGCAATAACAGTTCAGCGTTAAAGCATTCGGAGTTTGTGACAGGAGCCATTTCTGAGCTAAAGAATAAACAGTTGATAGTGGAGTGTGAGTTTCCCCCATACATCGTGAATCCATTATCTGTTGCCATTCAGTCATCTGGTAAAAAACGTTTGATTTTAGACCTATCAAGAGTGAACAATTATGTGTTGAAGAAGACTGTTAAGTATGAGGACTGGAAAGTGGCGATTGAATACATTGACTTGAATGATTGGCTTATTAAGTTCGACATACACTCAGCTTACCACCATATCGATATTTGTCATAGCCATACAGATTACCTGGGGTTTTCATGGAGAGATTCGACAGGTCAGATCCAGTATTTCAAATTTCTAGTTCTACCATTTGGGCTTACGTCCGCGCCTCATTTATACACAAAAGTTATGCGTCAGCTCGTAAAGAAATGGCGATATGAGGGCAAGAAAATTGTGACATTTTTAGATGATGGTCTATTATCGGCTTCCTGTTCCGACGCAGCAATCGTCACAGGTGATAAAGTGAAGGATGTTTTGATTCGTTCTGGCTTTGTTCCTAAAGTCGAAAAATCGTTATGGTCCCCCTCTCAGGCCCTGGAGTGGTTAGGATTCCACATTAACACTGTTTCCATGGTTATGTCTATTCCTCAGAGGAAGATCGATAAGTTGAATTTACATCTTCAACACTTGTTACTCTATAGGCATAAGTATCAGAGTGTTAGATCACTGGCCTCAGTCGTTGGGCAGATAGTATCTATGAAGATGGTGATAGGCTCAATTGCTCAAATGATGACTAGATCACTCAGTGTTGACATAGTATCTGCGTCTTCATGGAACAGTAAAGTCAAGCTTTCTCCACAGAGTGTTGATCAGTTGTTATTCTGGAAGACACATATCAATGATTACACAAGTACTGTCTTAAAGATGCAGTCTATTGCAACTAGAGTTGTGTATAGTGATGCGAGTAGTTCCGGGTTTGGTGGGTACTGTGTGCAATTTGGTCAAGCTATTTCACACGGTCAGTGGTCAGATGCAGAAGCTGAATCAAGTTCAACTTGGAGAGAACTTCAGGCAGTACACCTTGTGCTGAAAAGTTTTATCCCCGGTTTGTCTTCTCATAAAGTGATGTGGCTTACAGATAACAAAAACATCACGTTGATAGTCGAGAAAGGGAGCATGAAACCTCATCTTCAGGCGATTGTTTTGGATATTTTCAATCTGTGTGCTTCTCATAATGTAGCTTTATGTATGCAGTGGATACCTCGTTCAGAAAACGAGACAGCAGACATGCTTAGTAAAATTCTTGACTATGACGATTGGTCTATCCCAACCTGTATTTTCAAGCAAATAGATGCTAAATGGGGACCCCATATCGTTGACAGATTTGCTTCATATTATAATGCCAAGGTCCCTTGTTTTAATTCCAGATTTTATAATCCGGGATGTGATGCTGTTGATTGTTTCAGTGTTAACTGGAGTGGGGTTGTAAATTGGCTCGTCCCCCCTGTGTGTCTTATTCCAAGGTGTCTCAGACACTTGGCAGAGTGTCATGCCAAGGGTACTCTTATAGTGCCAGAGTGGCACTCCGCGTGCTTTTGGCCTCTCATTACTCTGAATTGTGAGTTTATTCCTCAAGTGAAGGATGTGATGTACCTATCCAGATCGAGACAAGCTTATGTTCCGTCTAGAGTAAAAGGGGGCCTTTTTGGAGAGCGTGATTTAGATTTTAACATGTTGGCATTGTTTGTTGACTTTAGCATTATCTGAATTCATGTTTGGTTTACAGATTTGTTGTCAAGTGCATACGGTGATGAGTTGGAGAGGTTGCCAAGTGGTGCGAGGAGTTTAGCTGACAAGTTGCCCGGGCTGTTGTCTCATTGTCGAGCGGATGCCACTGCGCGGAAGTACCGTTATGGTGTTGCAGCATGGAAACGGTGGGCTGATTCTTGTAATATGTCTGATAAATTGCCTATGTCCCCTTTACATTGTGCAATATATCTCGTTTCTGTTGTTCAGAGAAGTGAGTCGTTTGCCCCAGTGCAAATTACGGCGTTTTACAGCATTCGTTATGCTCACGTTGTTGTAGGCCTGTCTAGTCCTACGGAGAATAGTTTGGTGAAGAACGTGTTAGAGGCAGCTAAAAGAAAATTAGCTAAGTGTGTTTCTAAGAAAGAGCCAATTACCATTGATTTGTTGGAAAAGTTGTATGATTCCTGTTTTGCTTCACCTTCTCTTAGTTCTATAAGAGTGATATGCATGTGTTTGATAGCCTTTACAGGATTTCTCAGATCGTCTGAGCTTTTACATATTACCAGACAAGATGTTGTATTTTATGATACTCATATGATGATTTTCATTGAGCAGTCCAAGACGGATGTTTATAGGGACGGATCATGGCTGGTGATTAGTAGGACTCATTCCAAGTTATGTCCAGTTGTCTGTTTGGAGAAGTACCTCGATGCAGCTGGTATTCCCTCTATCTCCGGGGAATATATATTCAGGAGTCTGACTAAGACATCTTCAGGTTATAGACTAAGAAAGGATGATCGGCCCTTATCTTATACTCGTTTGAGAGAGATTTTTACAGAGGCATTGGAACCATTTGTTTCTAACGTTAAGATGTATGGTTTACATAGTTTACGCAGTGGAGGGGCCTCAGCTGCGGCGAATAACGGTGTTCCTGATAGGATGTTTAAGAGGCATGGGAGGTGGAGGAGTGAAAATGCTAAAGATGGCTACATCAAAGATGATCTTCAAAAACGTTTAAATGTTTCCCTGTCCTTAGGCCTATGACTTTCTTTGAATCTCGCTATGTGTCGCCGAGCGGCCGTTCCAATGTGCTGAATGTGTTCTGTTTTTATTGAGAATGAGCTCTCTTGGGAAGGAGAAATAATGTTTCTTTCGGTTGAATGTAACGAATTAGAAAGAAACTATTTTCTCCTAGGCGGTATGTGAATGTATCAAGGGAGATAATTTGCCTGGTAGGTGGCGTTTCCTAAGGTATATAAGTGAGGGTTTTTTGAATGTCGTCTCTCTCGCTCTAGACACGGCAGGCTTTACATTATTAACTTTTAATATGTTAAATTATATATGTATGTATGTATCATTCATTGTGCAAAATATCTTATATTTTGTTTTGTTTTGCAGGTTGTGGTGTTCATTTACCGTGATGGTATAACTAAGCAGTGATCTGTCTTAGTGAGCATTGGTTGCTTTTTCGAGTCGTGCATTGAGTGTACTCGATCGTTATGGTATGTATAGAGCCGATTTGCTCTATAATGTTTTACCGTGTATGGTTCAGGCTGAGGAGCCGTTATAATACCAGTCGGTGTGAGTCGAGTTCATTCACAACAAGTTGTGGAGCCTTTTATATAAAAAAAAAAAGGTAATGTGTTTTGATTTTTGACGTTCATGTATACTATAAACTTCCTAGTATGAACTAAGCATTCGTTGGAAGGGCACAGTTCCAGAGTTTTTTCTCACAAATGAGTTGTTATCTCTGGTTTATGTGGCGGGCTAGTTCTAATATTCATGATGTTTTCACATTTTTGTGTTTATGGCTGGATCTGTATATTGCCAAGGATTGTGTATATATCATGCTTCGTGACCCGGAATACATATGCCGCTGATGATGCTGTTGTCACATTGGATGTGTATAATGTGAAGGATTGTGTATATATGATTTTTGTGATTCGGAATAAATCTGCTATGTGTCGCCGAGCGGCCGTTCCAATGTGCTGAATGTGTTCTGTTTTTATTGAGAATGAGCTCTCTTGGGAAGGAGAACAACTAATATCGAGTTGAATATACAGAATATAACCATCGCAAAGTCAATGTTTAGAGCATGAAAATAGCCTAAAAATGAGTATACAAACTAACGAAATAATGAATTTTGTCAACATATGCGCCATATTGACGTTTGATGACGACACAGAGTTTGTTTTTGAAGCAAAAGATCGCCAGGTTTTGATAGATTTGGCACTCGTGGAGAGTTTAGTTTACACAAAATAAAGTTGAGTGTCTTGCTTATCTTTTCGTCTTTTTTCTGTTTTATAGACACAAATAAATACACAGAATGGGATATATGTATTTTTCACAATGCTATGATATTTAAAATTATTTTTTTTAATTAAATAGTTATTTCAGAAGGCATTTCTCACTTCAACATGTCATCCCCTTGTTCAATATGATGATTGTTAACCTTGTATGCGAGGACAATAATTAACATTATTCATATGAGATGGTTATCCTACTTTTTGTAAATATATAAGATAATGTTATTGGATAACCAGCGATACTTTAATTGAGTTTAAAAGGACATTCCCTAAAATGTTAATATACCCATCACAATAGACATGAATAACACATGGAATATCAAAAAGGTGTGCGAATGTTGAACCTTTACAAGATATAAACCTTTGTGAAGATATTATCAAGCAACAGACTTCATAAATATTTTGAGATTGCAAACATAATCTTTCAAACATTCTGGTCATCACTTAATATGCTTTGACGGGAACTCATATAGACACAGACATTTAATGAATAATGTATGTGAAAAATTCCAACTTGCCTAACATGAGATGTATAGAAATGTACTAAATAAATGAAAATTAATAAGACTTGACTTGTTTGTTTTTAATCAAATCTTGATGATTTACTTGCACCTTTTTATTTTCATGCCAGGAGGTAACAGGAGATATGTTTTTTTTCCTATACAAATATGAAGATGTTTTTTTAACAACAGGTATAAAGGTATGATCCCAAAAATGGTACATATAAGTTGATAAAGCAAATATGGTTAAATTATATTTGTAAAAGTTGGATGTCCTTGGAGTTTCAGAAAATGAAGTTACAATAAAAACAGTTTTAAACATTCTCTATCAACTTATATTATAAAGATTCTTTATGTTCTTCTAATGATATTTTTCATCAACTCACTTTTTATTTAATCCAAAAGTATTGGCAATCTTTTCCTGTTCATGGCAAATACTTAAACTTGAAAATACAAACATATTAATTGTAAACATATAACCAGTTTGCCAGTGTTACTATTGTCATTGTACATATATAAAATATTACTTCTTTTCGTTTATTTTATTACCAATAGCATTACATGACTTCACCTTGTTCCAAAGCAGTCACAGGTCTGTCCAGAGTTAAAGACAAGATTTGGGGTGAGATCAATATGTTCAATTTTTTTTAAAGCATGTCTGTTGAAGTCAGGAAGAGTTTTGAGAAAGTGTATTTTTCAACAAACAAGAATTTAAGAACCACATTTTATTAGATACTGTTGCAACAGTTTTTTTTTATTCAATACAGGGGTTAACACTTTCAACATTAAATTTTATGCAATAGAAGTCTACAGTGATAAAAAAAATTGTGAATATGGGTTTGTAATTTTCTTCGATTTTATTTATTTCTTATGGATATTATTTTTGTGTGTAATTTTTATAAAAGAAAAACTGAATGAAATTTTTATCAATATGATAACCAAAAAGACCAACCAGCAGGGATTAAGGAACCAACTCAACATTTATGTTTCTTTCTCATTTAAGAATTTACTTAAGTTATATTTAACATAATGAATACTTTGTACACAGTTGAATGATATGTGATAAATATTTTTTTACTATCATTTGAAATTTTCTGCATGATTTTTTTAGACGTTGGAAAAAATCGAGGACTATTAAAAAAAATACATTAAAATGGTCTTTCCTGTTTCTTGCAAATAATGTCAAGATCGACAGATGAAACTATGATTCGTTCACAATTGGTTCTTAAAAGATGAAGTTTTACAGCGTCTTTTCTTGATATAAAAACCAAAGTCTATGTTGATCCGATCAAGTTATCATTGACGAGTTGTAATAAATCAGTCGTAATTCTGCTTGACAACAGACAGTTTTCATCGTGAGAGGTGTTTCAATACCTAGAGAAACAGGAAAAATAATTTTATCATTCTAATTATTTGTAAAACGAGTATTACGCTTGTTGATATGTCAAGTTCCTAAGAAATCCTAACTATTAGCCAAACCGAGACTCCACCAGTCGATGTTTACATCGTTCTGCGCATGCGCACAGGGAGTCGAAAATTATTGTGAAACTAGCGAATTGCGACTGTTTTTTGTTTGAACACCTAAACAAATCGGCTATCCCCCTCTGTATCTAATTGATCATTGTATATGTAGAACATTGTCACTTTATGCCAAGTGTCAACTCGATATCGTAACTCCGTGTTTCTGCTTTGCATGACTGTAACAATGAGATCTCGCTTTCGATGGACTGCCTCTCGGCAACTTCCGGATCTGGTCATTGGGATACGACTGTTTTTAAGCAGCTGTTTTTGGCCTTATTACCCAGTTATTAGTGATAATGAAGATCAAATCTTTGATATGTTTAGTAAATATACCTCTTGATTCGCAATTTGCCACCTTAATAAAAACTTAGTTACGTACTTGTGTATTTTGCATAGTAAGGATACAGATTATTGTTTTGTGTGAGTTAATGGTGAGTGTTTGAGATAAAGAGTGTGGTACCAATTTAGAGTGACCTAGACCAATATTGTCAATAGTAACACAACATTTTTAAAATTATGTTTAACAAAATATATTTTCAATAACTGACAGTCTGCTGACAATTTCACTGCATGTATAGATTGTCATTGTTATCATGCAGACTGTAGAAGTGCTGTCAATGATTGAAATTGGACTTTCTAATATGCACCAAATAAACTGATATTAGGAGGTCAGGTGATATGGAGTTTAATGCCGCTTTCAAGAGTATTTCACTTATATCGCGGCTGCTAGTATTAATGCAGGGAGAAAGCCCGCAACACCATTGTGGTGAAACCTGCGAGCATCGGCTGGAACTAGCGAACCATGGGTGGTACCGCACTGAAATTCAGTGTAGCATTGCACCCAAACCTGAATGCGTGTAGAACAGTTCTCTACTGCAGACAAAGTTGCCAAGCCCCTGGCGGGATTCGAACCACAGACCTCTCAATCTGAAGCTGAACGCGCTAACCACTGCGCTATCCCGCCCCCCTGATGTTTGGATATATAATGGAATGAAGAATATGAATACTAATTAAGATGAATAAGATGACTACAGGAAAGAAAAAAGTGCTCCTTGAATATCTTCAATCAAAATGTACCTTTCTGATGAAAGCTGTATGAAAATGACTTTTAATCTCACCACAGAGATACATGTATATATATTTATATTTAAATTAATAAAGGATTTTATTTTACATTCTGTATTTGCTATATCAAATCTCGCAATTATTTAAGAATTTAATTTTTAATGTATAGACAATTTTCCCCTTGTGTTATTTATGTGTTCATTCATAACTTTTATTGTCAATTTCAGTCACTATGGCAAGACTTATGCATTTGCAATTTCCTGTTTCAAGATTGTTGCATGCTTCGATTGTTATATATTGTTGATTGTGATGTAAGTTAAAGCCTGCTTGGAAATGTATTGCAAATATGAATTTTTTTTCAGTTTTAACTATTTCAACCAAATAAAATTATTAATGCTGAAAAGCATATTATTTCCATTTCCTTCAGTGCTTTAGTACCGGTACGTTACCAGAGAGAGGTTTTTAGTTGCCTAACACTACTTTTTCACACCAGACAATATAGTCATAAAGTTATTAATTAACAGTCTACATGAAATGCCACACACCTGTACATTATGGCAATTAAGCAATAAACTTAATGAACTCAGCACCTGGCACATTTCCAATAGGTAATACACAAGGCACTGATTAGTTATCTAACCTTTATCCTCACACTTGATCAACAGCCTTTATTGAAACTTGATGAAGGTAATTAGGTTTGTCAATACATGTGACACATGGCAATATATTAACAAATCTGTATTACTAAATATCTTATTTCACACTGCAATGTTTACCAATATCAAATTGGTTAAAATTATCCACTGTAAGGCTACATAAAATGTAAAAGTTTCTCAAGGGCAGCTTTATGACTTTAATTTTACTTTTTGTTGCTTCTAAAATGACGATGTAAGATATTCAATTTTTCATAAATGTTATAACCAAAACTGTAGAGTTAGAATACAATTATAAGTGATGTGCCCATATTTTTGTATGTATCCTTACAGTAATCAGCACCAAAAAATATATACTCCAAACCTAGTCATGTAACAAACTACAAACCTGTCACTATGTATCATTTATAGACCTATATATATATGCACTTTATTTCATTATAGTCTCTAACATATCTGCATTTGGTATATATACTTGTTTACAAACGCGGAGCTATTCAAAGTTAAATCTAACCATTTAATCCTTGACAATTAGGAGGAATGAGCAATGGAATCAGACACCTATCTCTGTCGTACTGTTTTGGTCGCCATCTTGGAACGTCCCCTCCTTACCGAGTACAAGACAGTGCTCATGTTTGGCAATATATAGCAGATTCACATTAACAAGCATTTAGAGATGTACTAATACATTTGGAATTCCAGTGTCCCAAGTCCAGATACATGTTAAGCAAATGGAACTAAGTGCAGATGTCTCTTATATCCTGTCTCAAGGTAAGACGTGGAGCGTCAGCGTATTACCCTGAAACAGGATGGTCTCTTAGAAATACAAATTATTTAGAAAGAACTTCGGAATCAAAACAGTGTATCTCCAGCGGTCTCATTTTGCCATGTGTTTGATACTGTTCTACAAATACATACATGTTAACTTGGAGGCTTAAAATACACCTTGAGTTGACTTCTTCTGCTTCTAAAAATTGAATTGTTTATGGTAATTATCAATGTTTAAAAAGAGGTATCTCAAAATGTTTTATTCTGCCACTAAGCAATAACATCCAAAATGGATTATTGTATCATTTAAAAAAAAAATATAACTTATTTTATTAATTAACATTTCTAAATGATGTTTATTCCACATGTGCATTATGGCGAGGCAAAAACAATGTTAAAAATGAAAAATCACAATTTTTAGAGATCTCCTTTTGAATGAAAAGCGGTATTTTGACTTTCAAGTTACTTTCAGAAATACTATTGTGACAGGTAATGATTTAACTTCCTGTGGACACTGTGATATCTCTTCAGGATTCCTTAGATGAGTGACTAGGGTCAACCCAAATCAAATATAGGGAGTGAATCAATGATTTGATCATGCCATAATCAACTGACAGATGGTGCCCATTGCCCCCATCTAATTGCGAGGCTGGGGATAATATATCCTATAACAAGAGTCTGTATAAAGGAAATAACATTATTCCATTTGCTTCTGGCCAATGTTCTTACTAGGGGTCTAATGGTTACAGGAGATAGGGATAAAATTCCTATCAACCAAGGGGTCTGTACAAAATATTTCAGCTTTCCAGCCCTTTTGCTAAGAAAGATGAAAAAATAACTATGATGGGTGTGGCCGATATGATCCTAATCAGAGAGAAGACAAAAGTTGGTTTTTAAGCATGGCCCATATCAGGGGTTACAGGGTCACAAAAATTACAATTTAGAATCCCCTTTACCTCAAGAGTTTCTACACTTGATTTCAGCTTTCATGGCTCTTTCCTAAGGAATAAGAGGGCGAAAATAGTTTTTATTCAGTGGCCCCCTATAGCCATTAGCAGAGGCGACTGTTACAAAACCTACAATTTATAATCCCCACTGGCAAAAGTACATGTATACACAATTTCATAATCTTGTGTCAGTGGTTCATAACAAAAGGACGAGAAAGAAAAACGTTTATGGCATGGCATAAGCCTATCTGAGCTAAAAAGTACAAACTGATGAGCTACAACCTCAGGTATTGGTGTGGTCAAATGGAATATTTTGACCATAAATTCCTACCAAAGAAAAAAATTGAAAGCTTGAGCTTGAGCTATCGCATGTTTAAAGTGCTGATCGCCGCTAGAATGATGCTATTTCGTAACATTGTGATGCGATTTGGTCAGTCAATGTGGTCCTTTCGCTACTCTCCATTGGGTTTCGATTTTTTCTTTGGTAGGCCTGCCATAGCAAGGACTTGTAGTGATTCAATAATATTGTGCGGCAATCCCACATTCTTTTAAACAATCTTAACTTTCTGTAGATATGAAAGTTAATATGCAACCTGCCAAAAGGATCAGCATGATTGGACAAGTTGTTTTTCTAGGCATGAGTTCATGCCCAACAGTTCCGGCTTCACATGACATCACAGACTGCAGTAGTAAACTGCAAACTTATCTAGCAATAACTTTGTGGTACAAAGCAGTGAGGGCAAGTTTAGAATACGCTTTATTCTAGGCACATAAAAAGGTAAGAAAAAGATTAGGCCTCAGCCCTATTATGGCTACAAGATAGTTCTGTTGATAAGTACAGTTTACCAGCACCATGCATCACAGTCAAACAAAAGGAGATGTGGATGCATGGCCCCATCCGCTAAATACTGTCAAAAGGTCAATAGTCAGACAGGCAAGCACCTGAACTAACAAAAAAATGTCATGGATAAATATGTGGGAATAAATAACCGTCCCTTGTCGTCAATAATAATAATAATATATATCCCAGAAAGACTGACGACCAAACAACAACCCCACCTCATATACACTTGAGCAATTGAGCAACTTTCAAAAGTTGAAAATATTAACAAAATGTGGCAAGAATCATCCAAACAAGGCAAAATTACAAAGCTTGGACAAGTTTTTGTTATATTTTTGATACGATAAACAACAAATTTAGATTTACCTTGTGAGTATTTTGAGCAACAATGAAGCATAACATTAGCAATCCTAGTATTGTTTAATATGGGCTAAATACTAACAAGCACAAAAAGCAAGGCCAGAAAACACTTCACTCTTTGAAGTACCGTCAGTCTCTCACAAACACAAGGGCTGCCAGCATGTCGAATCAAGTTTTTAAATCGATTTGAAGTTATTTAATTGCACTGGACAAGCAGCACCCCAAAAGGACATGACACAATGTTTAGGAAGGAGCAGATGGATGCGAGGGCTGACGGCACAGCACAGAGGCCTGGGAGCATCAAGACAGTGTGTGTGTGAGCAGTGTTAGTGAGAACAGAAAGAAAGGGAATATTCTCATGGCTAAAAATATATTTTATTGCAATAACAGGTACGAAGAGGTACAAAATACAGCCATAAGGTTATAAAAGCTGTAGCAACCAACTGGTTAATGATGATGCAAAACCATTACTAAGTTTCAATGCTATATTGTTATCAACGGGTGGGCGAGTATTCCCAGAGATTATTAGTACATAACAAACTGTAGAGCAACAACATGGTAGTAGTGTGGTAGTGAGATTCCCATGGCACCAGCACAATGCACTGGGCCAACAAACAAGGTTAGTTAGAAAAGTATTATGCTTTGTAAACTTTGCACTTGGTTGTTCACGAGTAGGTTAAGAAAACAGGTGATATAAATTGCAGGTTAAATAGACATTGTTCTGGTGAGTAACAAAAATAGACTACATACAAACATGATCTGAGTTGTGACCTTTGAGTTCTACTGGTCAGTGAGTGGGCTGAATGACTGACAAAACTGTCAGCCACCTAGTTTGCATGCAGTTAAGGCACATGAAGTACAGCAGGTCAGTAGGTGGGTAGACAAGAAGGCAGGTCAATAATAACTTAGTTGATTGGACAGTCGGTCTGTCAATTGTCAACAAAACCAATGACCACACAACAGGTTAAGTTCATGTCCTTCAGTGCATCAAATACAATTTATGTCCAACCCTAACCTTGCATATTATCAAATGCTAAAACACTGTATTGGTATAACATGTAAAACAGTGACCATATGAGTAGCAGGACAATTGATTCCTAGATGAAATACTGGAGACAGGAGATATGAGCAAAGGACGGTTGAGCTTAGCTGGGTTCAGGGGTGAGTGGAGGCCTCATCACTTTCTCATACTGCTTCACCTTCAATACACTGACAGTTGGGAAGACCAAATGCAAGTCTGCTTGTTCGCCAGGGGAGTTGATAATACTGAAAGACTGCTGTCTGTCAGAGCAGCGAGTAGAATGGAGGCCCCGTTCCCCCCCCCCACCCCCCTGACCCCTGCAGGAACACTTCTCCCCGCCTCCTTTATGTCCTGCCAGTCACTTCACTTGAGTATGTACAGGTATCAAACTACACTACATCTCATACATTCAAACCTTCAATGGAAGACAATATTTTCCAAATAGAACCAAAAATATCGTCATTTAGTAAATCTCAAACATTATTTTGTCTTTGCAACAATATCTGATATGGTTAATGCATAGGTAAGTAGTAGCTATAAAATATATATGATCATCTCTTTGCATAAATGTCATTTATAAAAGAAATCTGAACAATAATTGATGATAAAACATGATTTGGAAGCAGTTTCATTGCCTCTATCTGGACGTAGACTTCATTTTTAACAAGCACTTGAGTTTAAAGGAAAAGGCAATGTACAAGTATTGCATAGATATGCTATTTGGTCATTCTGATTATCTGCATCTGTTTATAATCTACAGTTATTTCGATATGTCTTATTCAAATTTTGATTAAGAAAGCACTTGCTAACATATACAAAATTGTAAAAGAGCAAAAACATGAGCAAATGATATGCAACAAAAGAAATGAAATGATATGCTTGTAGTGAAAGAGGCATATTAATGTAGTTTCTTCTCTATTCATGGAGATCAGTGCGAGTATCAACCTCAAATCACACCTCAACTTGGTTAAGAAGTTTATGCCCCAGTCACAAAGCAGATATGAGCTCAATATCAAATATCAAATGTAAAGCAAACTAATATCAAATACAGACTGGTTAAAGTGATCAGCAAGGTTTCAACTCATTAACATAAGTAGATAATAAACAAATGATACTACTTCAAGGTGACAGTGTGGAACTGCCATGAACACATTGCATTTTAAAGATAACCATCACATTCATACTTAAGAACTTGTTTTTTACTGTTTGGCTTTACAAACTTCGAAATACTGAGAGGCAAACAATACTTCGGGTACACTTCCGCCCAGCAGAGGCAACCAATAACTTTACCAGCATATTGGGAACCTTTGTGTTACTTCAGTAGCCAAAGTTTAACTGTAATATTCCATCAGTTACACCATAAAGCATGAAATCTACTCAACATTTTGATTAAAATCAGTGAGTTCCTGAGTATGGATGAGCAAGTGGAAAATAAAAGCAATACTGACTGAGACATTGGCTGGAAGACAAATTGAAGGATGCAGAGTTCTGGTTCCACACTCTCACCTTCACCTCCGACAAGTGCCGGCTGTCAGTAGGTTAAGGTATGTACAACAGATACAACAAGTAAGAAACCCAGGCCCAGTGGACACAAACATGAGATTAATGTAGCGCAAAGAGTTTGCCGGCCTGGCATCCATCCATCTATCCCTCTCCGAGTGTGAACGGCTGTCGATACTCTTGTTAAAGTTGCACCATACTAGCAATGCTTCAATTCTTTCACCAGGTATAATGATCACACAAACTGCAAGCTTCCTTTAGTGGCACAGATAAATCCTTTGATTCTTTGATGCACAAGCTAAGGTCCACATATGGTGAGCATCGAGAGTGAGTAGGATGAGGCTCATCACTACAGACAATGCAGGGGATGATGGTAGACTGTGAGATAACAAGTGGGCAGCAAAGAGCGGACGGGCAGGCGGATGATGACAGTCGACTAACCCTTCTCTTAAGGCACAGGGATCGACGTTTGTGGCCACGTTCAAGGGTTAGTTGCCAGCTGAGGTTAGAAGTGAAAATAAAAGAAAAAGAGTTAGTTTTGTTTGTACTTGCTACAACATCAGCATTCTGTGGTGAATTCATTAATGATAAGATTATAGTTTAGGCTCTTAATGCAGCGAATTGTCCAGATACAGCAAGGAGTTAGTGCAGATTGTTACATTTCATAGTAACATTCAATCTAATGTGGGTGCATAGAATAAAATATAAACTGTATCAAAAGTTCCAGCTAGAATCTTAAGAATTGAATTTTGTTAATGTGTTTGATAATTGTAAAAAAATACACCCATTCAAACCAAAGAGCATTGCTGCTCTCATGTGAGTATTAACTATTGGTTAATTCGCACATTAAGAGTTAATAAATGCATAATGAATTAGATAAATAAAATATTAATGATGGCAGACCTAGTAAAGACATTACTTATTATTGAAGAGAGTACAGAGTCTGCAATGAGGTCAGACATGCTTTGTCAGGCATGCACCAAGGACTCTGCAAATCTTTTTGTTTGTCTGTCCGTTTTTCCCTCCCTTTTCAGACAGGTTGATTAAATACCACACACGCTGAAGTTTGCAGATGGCCTAGATACACACTTAATAGATTTGAGTTACTGTCCAAAAGAAACTCACCAATATTTGTCATACTACTCAAAAGGGAAGGACAAAGGTTCTCAATTGATGGAGGGAGGAAAGTATGAAGGTGCTAAATGAATGGAGGGAGGGAGGTACAAAAGTTTCTCAATGGATGGAGGGAGGAAAGTATGAAGGTGCTAAATGAATGGAGGGAGGGAGGTACAAAGGTTCTCAATGGATGGATGGAGGCACAAAGGATCTCAATTGATGAGGGGGGGAGGGCAAGAGAGGGCACAAAGGATCTCAAAGGATGGAGGGAGGGAGGCACAAAAGTTCCCAATGGTTGGATGGAGGGAGACACTAAAGTTCTCATTTGATAGACAGTGGCACTGGAAGGAAGAAGAAAGAGAGGCACAAAGGTTTTCAATGGATGAAAGGAGGGAAAACGGTTCTTAATGAAAAATAAGGAAAGGTTTGAAATGTGTAGGGAGAGACATTTGATGCAGGAAGAGAGGGACAGACAAAGGTCTGAAATGTGCAGGGGGGATGAAGGTTGAAAATGTGCAGGGGGAGGTTCTAGATGAAGGAAGGGACAAAGGCTCTCAATGGTTGGAGTAAGGGAGGGACTGAAATGTGCAGGGAGAGTGAGTGAGTGAGCTAGTTGGGGTTTAACGCCGCTTTCAAGATAATTTCACTTATATCGCGGCTGCTAGTATTATTGCAGGAAGAAAACACCATTGTGGCTATGCATTGCGGTGAAACCTACGAGCATAGGCTGGAACTAGCGAACCATGGGTGGTACTGCGCTGAAATTCAGTGTAGCATTGCACCCAAACCTGACTGCGTGTAGAAAAGTTTTCTACTGCAGACAATGTTGCCGAGCCCCTGGCGGGATTCGAACCACAGACCTCTTGATCCGATGCCGAACGCGCCAACCACTGCGCTATCCCGCCCCTTGTGCAGGGAGAGACACTTGATGGAGTAAGGGAGGGACATAGGTTCTCAACAGATTGAGAATGACACTGGATGGAGGAGGGAGTTATTTTTAGTGCCACTGGGGCAATATTTCGGCCATCACCGGCCTGGATGGATGGAGTGAGAGAAAAAGCTCACCTGTTCCCAAATATAGTAAAGTATGTCTCTTAGTATCTATATTTGGTGAACAAGTCTTAATGTTCGATGTTGTTCTCAGTTCTTGACTGCATGATAATTTATCCCTAGACTGTCTCCCTCCCCTCCCTTCTAAGAATATCCTCTTAAAGTCATGTACCCTTATTGCCTACAATATCTAGAAACAAAACAAAACAAAGGCAACTAGTGCTTTATTCCTAAAATGCTGACAACAATGATTGCACATGGATTTAAATGTGTCTTATGAAGAACATTTCTATTTAATCATCTTATAAAATAAAAAAAAACAGTCTTACACAACTACATGATTATTCATTCACTCTCACCATTGATTTGTCATTCGCTTCAATCATAAAACATGACCAACAAGACAATTCTATTCTAGAATAAGAGGATTCCATATACAGAAGCTAATAAGCTTCAGTTAGGCCAATATACCTATATAACAGCTTTTTGAACGACAAAATAGAGCCTTTACCTCTGTAGCTCATCAGGTTTTCCATGCCTATTGTCTCAAGGTTGAAGACTAACATTTCAAATAATTAAGCATTGTCAATGTAGTTGCTGTTATGGTTCAGACAGTCACCAGGTTTGCAATTTATAATTGTTACTTATAAACGTGTATCCTGACAAAATAAACTTATGAAAAACTTTCATATTTACAAAATTTAATTGAAGGACCAACCTCCGACTAAAAAATGAAAGCTCAAAATTACATTGATAGTGGTTAGAAATATGAAATACTCAAGCACAATCTCCTTAGCACAAACCTCTCATCTCAATGTTTTGTAAGCCCCTTCATTTTCATTCCCTAAACCTGGAGACCTTAGCTTTCTATGTCTATTGGTTTGATAGGGTTAATCCCTGTAACACCCTTATTTTAGGGGTTTGGAGGGTCAGGACCAAATGTAGTGGTGAAGCATGATTCTGAGCATAGCTTTGTTGACTGTGGTCAGACAAGTTTGGCAAAATCGTTCGCAGCTCATCTTGCTGCGTTAACCGCGTCAAAGCTGGATTAGCTGAGAGTATGAAGGTTGATTCAGTGCCCAACACTGAAGTTAAGAGACTTGTGATATCAACCTGGGCAAGAGACTTTATTCAAAATGTGCGTGATCACAGATGAAAGGGTTTGTTGGAGGTGACCCACTAGTAACAAATAAGTCAGCTGGGGTTAGGGCATGGTAATGATTATCCCCATAGCACCTTGAGCATCCACTTGGTGGATGGACAGTGAGTGAGTTATTGTTTAACGCGGACTGGGCAATATTTCAGCCATTAGTGGCATGGAGTGGATGGATAAGTTCCACTGAGTGTGGCTGGGGTCAGGCTGCGTACAGAGGCAAGCCCTAGACAAAATGAGTTCGAATCTCGATGATATCTATATTTAAAAAATTCTATTCCTTAACATGGTCAATTTTAATCAGACTGGACAAGTTCACTCTATAAATGAACATATTTAAAAATATTTCAGTTTTGGAGGTACAGCAGTTTTGGTAAAGTTGAAAATGTAATAAATTTACAGAGAACGAATGGTTGCCAGTCAATTCCATAAGCCCATCCGGCCTTCAAGGCCTTATGAGATAAGAAAATTAAACTTTTACTTCCTTTAAATAGGTTCTAGATTCACAAAGGCAAATATTTACAAAGGATTCTTGCCTGTACTGATGAACACTTGTGAAGAGGAAGCTGCCCATAATCAAAATCAATGGACCATCCCTTCCCCCCTTTATCCATCAACACATAATGTAAACAACTTGCACCTGTCTAACTTGTAATAGAAGATATGCCATTTCAACACCCTAGATCTGATTTCACTCATTGGCTATCACAAATACATACATCAATACTATAGCATAAGCATAACAAGGTGATATGTAAAAGAAAATATAAATAATTTGCATACAAAAACAATAAAAGAAATAAAATTGACATAAAAATATAAAATGCTTCCAAAACCCACATGGATTAAAGAGATCCATCACTTTTGTCAATTGACTTTGTACGGCAACAATGTTTTAACAACATAACAAACATTTGTATATATTAAAAAAAAAAAAAATCAAGGTAAATTTTTCGCTTTTGATTTTCAGTAGCATCAGCGTCAAATTAAACAATGACTTCTGATATGATTGTAGACTATGAATACATCAGCAATAGAACTGACTGGATTTCTACTTGAGCAGTATGAAGAGCTCTGTTGCTTTGTACACAGAAAATGACTACTGTAGAGGGGGTCAATGTTAGTGTGCAACCAGCTTCAAGGGTGGCCAAGGGTTCATGTGCTAACAGTTACACTGTAGGTCGACAAGGGCTTATGTGTAAGTGACTTATGGGAGGAGGCTAAGGGTTCTTATGTAACTAGATATATGTACATGTGGAGCACTGTGATGTCCCCCACCATAATAAACTTATTTGCCACTTATGCAATAAGTCCAATTTGTTTTCATCGATTCATTTTAAGAAGCAAAAGGCACCATTTGACCAGTAGGTCTTGTCCCATAGCAAGTAAAATACTACTACATAAATTTTCAGACAGAAGCTGTAACCAGACAGAATATAAAAACCATTAACCAAAGTGGCAAAAGGCACCACTCCAACACTAGGTCTAAACACATACAAAGATCAATACAATATATGGAACGTTTTCAGAGATGTGGCCCAGAAACAAAATCATTACAGAATCATGGAAACGTTGAAATACGGATGGAGGCAAAAACAATATACATCTAAAAAAACTGTGGGGGACATAAGTAGCTACAGGGGAAGAAATTCAAAATTGGTGCCCCATTGACTACAGGGAAAGAGGTTCAGGATTGATGTGCAACTAGTAACTGAGGAAGAAGTAAAGGGTATGTGCACAAGTAGTTAATGAGGCAAAAGGCAAAAAGGTTTGTGTGTAACCAGCGACTGGAGAAGAGGTTAAGGGTTTATGTGCAAAGAGCAATTTAGCAAGGAGGACAAAGTTAGTGGGCTTCCATTTTATTAGTAAGATGGAAAGGTTCAGGAAGAATCAGGACCCAAGGCTACCCTTTTGATATTTAACACAGGAAAAGGTTTTAAAGGAATCTTCAAGGGTTTTTTTAATTGCAAAAATTTTGTTGGAGTTAACATGGGCTGCTGTCAATTAGATCATGTAGTTTGAGAACGGTACAAGCTGGTGAAAAGGTCTAAAGGCACAGTGCGCTTCATACTGGCAGACAAACAGATTAATGCTGTGTATCTTACAATGATGGATCTCTTGATGGAGCTAGCTAGTTATATTTGAGACTAACCTTCCACACATCATGGAAGTGTTGTCACCCGCGTGTAAGGGTGATCTCGCACTCCTGTTAATGTTCTCCTTATTTTGGGCACAGCACCTAAAACGATTGATGGCAAAATGCTGAGACTTTAAAAAGGAAACAATGAAGCAGAGCAGGGACACATTAAATATTATCAAAAGACCATTTGAGTAGAACTACACATATTGAGCCATGTGTCAAGGCTCAACAAAAACACCAAGTATAACAGTATAGACATATCTCCTGGTCCACTGCTGCCCGTCTGTTGGATTGTGTGACCTCATACTAACCCCTGTGAGTATGCTGACAGCCAGGACATGAGACAGACATATATATTTATATATATATATATTATAACAACCTTGAATTGAAACGAAAACCAAGGTTGGGTCAGAGAACTTTACAGAGACATAAATTGTATAAATCGTGAATGTTCAGTTTAAGAATGTACAAAGTATCTTTAGTAAAAGAAGTTATTGTATTATGTATTGTTGATTATGGTGGGTATAATTTCAGAAGGATGAATAACTTGCAGTATTATCTGCTTTCAAAGCAATGTGTATGAGATTTGTGTCGATAACATTTCTAGTGCACACCAGGAGATTTGTCGGGACTGAAAGAAACTTAACAAGCATCAAAATTAGAAAACAGTTCTAAATGATATTGAATGATATTGACATTAAATCACACAACTACCATTCCTACAAAAAATGGACAAATCAAACTTTGTAAGATAACATCCCTCACCCTAGGCTAAGATAAATATTAAATGTTCAATATGCAACAGATTTATCTTAAAAAGGCACTAATGCACGCTTTTACGGTTAAATTGACTATTTGAAGTTTTACGAGGACTTATGCATTCACTTAAACTTTCTATCGATGCAATGAAATACTATACATTCTTTACAATTTACCTGCAATCAACAATGAAAAAGTTTAGACAGCCACTGTTGGCTTTGACATATAGAAATCTATGGTTAGCTGTGCAGAAAACGGATAAATTATTGACACTTGGAAACGGCTGAACTAGTACTGTGTACAGCTACTGAATTTACCTAAACTCTGAACTGAGAACAAATCATGAAATATGTTTTAAGAAAGCAATGTTGTAAATCAACCGATTTAATAACACAGCATTAGCGTTATTAGATTGACCATGGCGGCTGCTGTTTCCGCTTTTCTGGTTATGAGCAAAATTTTAATATTTCCGATATCGTAGTTCATGTGGATTTAATGAAACGTAACATTAAATACTTCTGGCCTTTAAAAATCCAGTTTACTACCTGAATACGTAAATATTTGTTAAATAACTTACGAGGTAGATTACTTGAGTGAGGATAGTGAGTAATATCGAGAGATATGCAGTATCTGTGCATACGTTGTGTTTACGAAATATTGGCGTGCACTAGTGCGTTTAAGGTCAAATGGTAAAACAGTCAGCCAAGTGGTTAGCAGGTTGTCTAAAAATTTACTTTACTTCAGCCTTAAGCCTAGATTGCTGCTTTAGGTTTACCTGGAGCAGATGAAACACTGTTTGCAATCAATTTGGCTTCTAACGTAACATTGTTATAGCTTAAGATTATGAAAAAATATGATTGAAACCAAAAGGAATGAGAAATTATGGAAAATTCACACTAAATAGCACACTAAAGAAAGGAATAATAACCTTAAAAATATACATATGTAAACAATATATAATTGAGCACTGTATAAATAAACCAATAGTACAAGCACTAGGAATGTTCCAGATGAAAGGTTTAATGAAAATACTTATAAACGCATTAAAGCTAAATGAATTCAAGGGAGCAATAAATGAGAAGGAAATAATTGTTCCATTGAGTTGCATGAAGGCCACAACCCCTGCAAACTGCTGTTAGCAGTAAGTTCTGGGTGCACCCAATCCACCACTTAATCTACATTCCTTCCACTGTACATACAGCATCTTACGTACATGGTAATTGCCAAGTGGAATGTAAGTACTATACATTCGGAGGAACTCATAGTTTGAGCAAGGTAGTGGTGTGCCTGTTGAGGTGGAAACTCTGATGGTGGAGCAAGTGATGAAACTAGCGCACAAACATACCAGCGGCAACAGCGGCAGTCTGGTCGAGTCCAGTGGGGTACTCAAGAATGGTTGCAGGTGAGAAGGCATAGGGGTATTCATATGGGTTGTACATAAGCCCGCTCTCAGTGGGCGATACCAAAGGGGGTGGGGCCCCATTCAGCAGCCCTGCTGTGCTTGTTGCCACTGTAGGCATGCGTGGATGCAGAATGATGGGCGCTCCTGTTGGAGTTTGGCTGCGCAACTGCTGCATCTGTAGTGCCCCTGGAGCCAGTAGACGGGGAGACTCTGCAAACACACAGAATACTTAAAATTCTCACTCTAGATTTGTAAACAAACTTAATTTGTAAGTATAATAGAAATATATACAAAAAGCCATGGGCTCTGTAGCTCGACAGTCTTTGTATTGCTTGATGTTCAAGACTTGATAGATTGTTCTCAAAGTGAAATACAACATCACCAAAATTGTCCAGTGTCAGAGCAACAGATTAAGATGACTTAATTAAAAACATTATTGACCTAAGCAATTCGCAAAATTACTATTTCATAAAGATAGAGCGATGGGCTCTAAAGCTCATCAGGCTGTAAAATCTGTCATCACTATGCCAGGGCCAGAGTATCAATATCCCACTTGTACATTGTAAAGATTCTAGGTTTTTAAGCTTTTAATTATTAGAGTAACAATAGTAATAAGGGCATGACACCTGTGGCTTTAGCAAGGGACCAAAAAGATATAAAACCTGTGTTTTATAATCCCCATTAGTATGTAAACAAAAATGTTTAAACATTTTACCAATTTTCCCTCAGAATCTGGAGAAGAAATTGGTTTTAGAGAGTCACCATATTAATAAATTACAATCCCAATTAGCTAAGGAGTCTGTACACAAGGTTTCAGCTTTCTAGCCCACTTTCTTCTTGAGAAGATGAAAATAAGTTTTTAGGACGTGGCCCCTGTGGCTCTTACTATGAGTCAGATGGTCACCAAATCTATAAACTGAATCCCCATCAGCTAAGGAGTCTGTTAAGGTTTCAGCTTTCTAGTCTTATTTCTGGAGAAGAAAATGAAAATAGGTTTTCAGGACAAGGTAAAAAAAATTATGAATAATAATCCCCATCAGCTAAGGAGTCTCTTCATAAGGTTTCAGCTTTCTAGGCCTTTTGCTTCTGGAGAAGATAAAAATAGGCTATTAGTGCATGGCCTCTGTGGCTCTTACTAAGGGACATAGGGTCATAAAATGTATAAATTATAATCCCCGACAGCTAAAGAGTCCGTGCACAAAATTTCAGCTTTCTAGAGCTCTTGCTTCTCAAGATGAAGATGAAAATAAATTTTTAGGGCATTGTCCCTGTGGCCCTCATTAGGTGTCACAGGGTCACCAAATCTATAAATAATTATGCCCATCAGCTAAGGAGTCTGTACAAAAAAAAAAAAGAAAGTTTGGACATAATGGAAAATGCCTGCCACGCCTATATTAGTGGGAGGGGTCAGGGGTCAGGACCAAAACCAAACATTTAACGTGCAACTCTCACCTACCTCAAGGTCTTGTTACCCTCATCGACCTTCAATAAACATAATTATGCAATACATTACGGGCATATTGGTTACCAAGGACCTGGCCGATGCAGTGCAACTGAACTTATGACTACAGCATTGCTGACAAGTTAATTTTATGTTAACCCTTTGCTTAGAATATGAAGTTGGATTCGTTTGAATCCTCAATATCACATCAATATGATTGAATTTACCATTTTACAATGCTTTTAAAGAGGGCTTGCCTTTTACATTTGCAAATGATTAAATCATATGAACCCCTATTACCCCCTTATTCTTGCAAGAAGGGCAATGAAGTGTACACATCTTATTCTGATGATAAAATACATAATATTCCTTTAATGGTTTTTGTATAAAAGACCGAAGATTTGAAGGTGGATACCCTGCTATGTCCATATTTGAGGGGGGTCCAGACCAGACCTAAATCTTTAGTCTCCACAGAACAAATATGTTATTCTGAATATTTAAGCTAACTACGCCAACTAGTTCTAGTTTTGGTTAACCCTGCCCACATTATTGTCAATTAAATCAACACATCTCAATCCTACGAAGAAAATATTTTAAAAACTTGAGATTCCTAGCTTTGATGTTTATCTGGTTTTTTTTGTTTGTTTTTTTTACAAAATGAGTCCTCATTTTAGAAAGATATTACACATAAAATTTCAGACTCTAATGCCAATTTTATTTTTTAAGATTTCCGGGAAAATGCCTGCCACACCTATATTTTATGAGGGGATCAGTCCCAAAGTTACAAATTCAGGGACCCCTATGCACAAGGTACATCCACACACAAATTTCAGGTTTGTGGGTGCAACGGTTCTTGAGGAGAAGTCGACAATGTAAAAAAGTTGACAGACAATGCCAGGCACACCACGCCGGAGGCCAGACAAATGGCCATGAAATAAGCCGACGGGGCCTTACAGGCCTCATGAGCTAAAAATAACACCAAATAAAACATCATCTATCAGACGTCCACATTATTCTTTATGTCCATTTTGTTCTAAGTCATTTCAACAGACAACCAACAAGAAGAAAGACAATTCCTTCACGACTTAAAGGATTTTAATAGCCTATTTTATGTTATTTAGTTTAATCATTATGCCATATTTCTAAGGTAAATACAACCCCCCTCATGTTTTAAATTGTTGGTCTTCAGACTTTAAAACAGAAATATCTTCTTAAATTTGATTCTTTGCAGCAATTAAATCACAGAAATCAGATGATTATGTAAATGTAGCAATAGACATGCATAATGATCTGATATGGCAATGATACTATCATTTAAGAGAATTTACAAATCAAACAAACTTACAAAATTAGTGTCAAACATTTTCCCCCAGTGTTACTTTATTGATAAATATTTCCTGTTCTAGTCAATTGCCTTATTTTACCTTCACGATTAGACATCTAGAAATATGAAATTTCAAAGATTTGGAAACTAAGACAACAGAAAAAGAGCTTTCAAACTATTCACAAAATGACCAATTTTAGATAGTTACTGTGACTTCCCTTACACTAAAATGATCTCAGTTTCAACAACTACATATAACAAAATCCATTTCTCACAAAATATTCCTCGACATTTCGATGCAAACTTTTAGACAGTCAGACATTTCAGCAGATAGATTTGAAACAAGCCCAGAAACAAAGGTGTCAAAACTCTGACTGATTTTAATTTGTCGTATTGTTGTATTAAAGATATCAATATGTAGCATTTTATGTTTGTTTCTATTGACAATTAGTCGGCTTTATAATATCAGGCCTAAAAACTCTTCCTTATCTTATACCTAAAATGCAAACTTCCAAGTTAGTCCGTCTACTATTATGTTACTAGTGCATGCGCTTATCAATGTTCAAGTTTTTTCCCGCCTTTTGTTTGAAAAGCATGACAGGCGAGTCAATGGAGAAGGACAAACTTTTAAGCTGGGCGATGTTGTAAGATGTGTTGTGTGATTGAAACAAAACATATTTTATAACAATAGTTTCTAAATGGGGTTTTAAAGTTCTTTCATACGATTTTAATGATTGTTGTGATTGCCACGGCATGTCAACCAACTTGACACTGGTGTCATTAATTATGTTGGCTAATATATTTGCATTGTGTCTTAACTTGCCTGAACTGGTGGTAGTTCCTCTTGTGAGGTTCAGGTCCTGACCCCTCCATGGGTTGGCCATGCTAAAATCTTAAAAGCACAATCAAAGTTATCAAGACGCAAAAAGCACAAAGCTTTAAAGTGCACAAAGCTACCATTATGTTTCATTGTTGAAAAAGGAGATTATAAATGAATCCAAATTTATTTCACATGCATACAAAATAAATACTCACTTTCAATTACTATTTCAAATATTTGGCTCTGTCATAATCAAGTAACATGAAAAGTATTGCCATGGGTACTGTAGCTCATCAGCCTTTCTATTGTTGATATTCAAAAGTAAGTAAGTTCTCCAGGTGAAATACATAATTAAAATTGTCAGTGCATTAGACAAGATGTCTTAAGACAAAATTGGAAGAAAATTGATAAAACCACAACATATTCCTTAAAAACATGATATAAAATAGAAAATAAATTCTTTCAAAAATGGTGTTTGGGGAGTGACTATATCTCAATTCATTTACACACTTATATATTTGCTTTCATAAACTTGTAGAATTTCTCTGTGAGCACTTAATCATATGCATTAAAAACAACTAAAACATGCTTTAAATGAGCAATATATGATTTTTCACCAACATCCTACCTCCTACTCCTGTGTTGTCCACACATCCCTAATTCACATCAACCAAACCCCTGCCATTACAGTCTGTCATAATTGCATCTGTGGTTACTGTGACTGCACTGAAGCGTTAGTAAAGTGCAGTCTTAACGAGCTCAGTCATACACTACAACATTTCTTGCCATTTAATGAAATGTATATAATTTGCTTATCAATCGTGCTACAGACATCCTCATTACCATTGTGAGCATTAACATAAGCAGAGTTTTGCTCGTTTGCAGAACCAGATTTCATGATTAAATTGACCATTTTACAAAACGTTAAAATTGACTAGCATATTATATGATATATGTAAACCTGTCACACCATTCGAACCCCTATCACGCCCTTATTTTGGTAGTAAGGCAATCAAATCTACAAATCATATTCTTCACCATACAAAGATGATATTCCTGGCATTAGAAGTTTCTGAAAAATAGACAAGTGAAGATTTAAGGGTTAATACCCTACGACTATATTTGAGGGGTGATAAAGACCATCTATAAACATGAGTCTCCACTGAACAAAAACTATTTTAAAAATTTGAGTTACCAAGTTCTGGTTTTTGTTAAGCAGCAAAAAACTACACTCCTGCCACACCCTTTTTAAATCTTTTAATCTCCATCCTACAAAGATGATTCTAAAATTTGAGATTCCAAGCATTGATGGTTTCTTGGAAATAGACAAGACAAGATTAGATGGTGGACACGCTGACACGCCCATGTTTGACACATATGTTAAAAAGATGTTGATTAATTTTAGTCACCTCTGCCATTTGGTTTTGAATAATACGGGGCAACTTTTATCAGGATTAATGAGAAAATGCTTGCCACGCCAATATTCAAATGGGGGTCAGACAAAATGTACGTATTTGTATCGCCTAGGTGCAAGGTACATCCCCTAAAATTTTAGCTTTGGGGGCACAGCAGTTTTGAAGGAGAAGTAAAAAATGTGGACAGTTTATGGATGATGCAAATGCCCATCTGACCTTTCAGGTCTGATGAATTTAACATTACCTACATTCAATTCTTGGTTACTAAGCTTGTTACATAATGACACACATTTGAAGAATTATACCATTTCCCTAACAGATAGCTAAAGAACGAGGCATGCAGTTTCACAAAAAAAAAAATCAAGCTATACATTAAACCAACTAAAACAAAATCTGAAATCAAAAGAAAGCAGAGATGATTATTGCAAATATGGACCTACACTGCTATGTAGCTCTTGAGGCATAGTATCAAACCAATTACTTCATATTTCAACATTTTAAAAACTATTTGAAGACTCATAAATAAGTTCTGTGGTTGTGGTATGGTCATGTTCAACTGTCATCAGCTATTAGTTTAGAACAAGGCAGTTGATATAACTAATTGCCTACTAAGGTCAAGTGTTTTTACTCGTAAAAACAGTTATCTCCCCCTTTCACCATAATTTTGTTTTTAAAAATTCCTTAGTTTTTTATACGCAAATAAAATTTAATAATTTCTCTTTAAAACAACATAAACTTTAAGTTTTAGTTAATCAATATCAGTAGCGGATAAACCATTCTAATGGATACAGTGACATACAGATCATACAAAGCTATGATTTGCCAGTGTGTCTGAATCTCATTTGGAGAATAATGACTTGATACATTCCTTTTGGATAACATACCAAGTATTTACAGTTGCAGATTGAGTTAAGTTTATGTGTGTACCTGACAAGACACATTTCTCTAGGTATTTCATGTGTGTTTCAAGTTGACCAGTTGCTTCCCTTTAAATTTTTTTGTCTTTCTGTACCTTTTGAAATGTGATGTGAGAAAAGAAATAAATTGTATTTTTGTGTTATTTCTAATGTTTTGTACTTTCTTCATGATGATTTACTATAAATCAAAAACATATGGTGTGTTTAAAGGGGGAAAAAAACGTGTCTGATGTATTTTGAATTAATTCACAATTTTGTTGACTCATCAATTTTCAATTGTAACTATCATTTGTGCCAGTTCTATTTACTGTTTTTCTTAGCACGTAGCGGTAGATGTTTTAGATAATTATCGCTGATAAGGAAGCTTCTGATATGGAATCAACTGATGAGAGTGATAGTGACAGTGATAGTGAAAGTGACATTGATAGTGATCAAGAAATATGAAACATTGCAAGAGACATATTAGCTGGTATGGGTGAAACTGCTACGGCTGGTACTTCCACAGAGGAAGAGTTCAGAGGCTCTCCTGATCCAGTTTGTACTTCACACCAAAAAGGTGAAAAGTGAATTCATTGTAACATATTGTAAATAAATATTCTTTTTTTTTATTTCGTAAAAGAGACAGAGAAAGTCAATGTGAGCGGACACTGGACGTTCAATATGAGCTGCATCACGAACCTACACCCGATCTTTCGCAATTTTTATCTTTAGAATCGGGTGGCTTAACTTTATAATTTTTACATCAGTGTAAAGGGAAAAAAACTGGCTTTGATTCAATATGAAATTTGGAAATGTGCAACATCAAATAAAGAAGCAGCAAATGATGCGACAAATGTCGCAATTATCAAAAACATTTCCCAAATGTCTGAGGGTACACTTTTTTTGCGCTTCATATCTCCCGAACTATTTGACATTTTAAAAATATTTTTTTCACCATTCTCAAGCAAAAGAATTGTCTTTAATTCCATGTATAATATGCATGTGCGCAGTATATAATAAAGATACGGCGAGTGATGTGACAACTGTCGCAAATAAGACGATTATCATAATCTGTGTTCATTTAGTTGTGGGTGTTCATCTTTCGAGGTTCATATCTCCTGAACTATTTGTAACTTTTTAATATTTTTTTCACCTTTCTCATGCAAAAAGAATTGTCTTTAATTCCATGTATAATATGCATATCCGCAGTCAATAATAAAGATGCAGCAAGTGATGACTGGTGTCGCAAATAGAAAAATTATTAAAATCTGTTTTCAAGTAGTTGAGGGTATCCCTCTTTCGCATTTCATATATTTTGAACCAGTTGGCACCTTTTCATTATTTTTTCAGTCGTAGAGACGAAAGATTTATCTTTAATTCCATGTATAATTTGTACATGCGCAGGAGGAAATAACGATGCGGCGTACGTATTACAGAATTTCCGATTATAATCTCGGAATGTTCACCCACGTGTGACTGCATGGTACAGCAGGAAGCAACGCTGGTGCTTGGAACACTTGCACTCCCATGCTGGTGCCTTGGTGGTGCCCCAGGGGTATAACAGCACTAATGAGCTTACTGATGCCAGTCTGCCCAAGGGAGAATTAGTTCTGGCTAATAATCCCATTATGTTGGAGCATTGTCAGGGTACCCCAACCATCTTTCGCAGCGTATATCTTTTGAACTGGGTGACATTTTTTATCATGATAAAGTAGAATAAATTGTCTACGATTCCATATATAATACATGTTTGTGCGCTCAGAATTAGGGATTTTATTCAGCCGGAATTAAAGACAATATTTAGATACTTGTAGATATCTAACTAGAGGTCGTATTATAAAAATAAATATATCATGGTAAAGAGGAATAATGTATCTTCAATTCCATATATAATTTTTAATTGTGCGATTATATTTAAGGATTTTCTTTAACTCTAAATAAAGACAATCTTCAGATTGAAATAGAAATCTTTCTAGGTGAGATAAAAATTTCATTCAAAGTGTTGGATAAAGATTGTTCATTTGTATACGGGATTGGCGGGCTACTTTTGTATGGAACGGCCATTTTCATCCTTAATTCGCCATGTGGACACACCATATATCGAAAAAACATTCACGTCTTGTGGCACTGGAAAATTCAGCCACAGGGGCTAATTGCGCTGTAACGGTAGCGAGGTGAGTGCTGGAAAATTCAGCCACGGGGGCAAAACTGGTCAAAATAATATTCAGCAATGTAGGAGTTAAAAAAAGTTTATAACAGGAACTAATTCAAATCTAAGATTTCTAAAAAAAGGTCAAGATTTCCCCACAGACTCCCATGTTAAATCTCTGACTGACATAGGGATCTTTGTCTTAAAATATTTTGAAAAAACCCACACTAACCCCCAAAGTCGCCAAAGGGATCAGATCATAGGGCGTGCAATAGGAAGGGGTGCTTACTGAGAGTGCACATGTCTATGCAAAGAGTAACACACACTAGGGGTGCAATAGCTCACAGACCTATAGCAGATGCGACAGGTACTGGTGGAAAATTGGGCGCTGTTATTCATATTTTGGGTAGGATAGACATGATCAATTTCTACAGAACTTTATTAACATGTACCCTCATCAATCAGAACAAGGAGCTTAGATAAAAAAATACAAGCATTGAACTGACAACTCACGTACAATATTACTCTAGGACCCGCTACACGGTATCATAATTTCAATGACTTAATGTGTGAAATTCTAAATGCCAAAGTTACAAATTCAGATCGCCAATGTGCAAGGTAACCTTCCAGAAACTTCCAGAAAATTTCAGGTTTGGGAAAGCACTTCTAGAAAAGTCGAAAATGTGAAAAGTTTATGGACTACACTTGATTGGCCATGCCATAAGCATATCTGACCTTTCAGGTCTGATAAGTTAATAATCTCTCTACTTGTTTATAAACTTAAATAATTTTTAAAAAATGCTATTGCATATCTCTTCAAAATGATAACTAAGGAGGGCAACTTTCTCAATAATGAAATTGGTATAATAGTTAAGATAACCTTTTTAACATGTGTTTGGCAACCACAACCACAACCATAAGCACTAGGTCACTCGATCACCGATCCCCTTTTGTGTAAATTAACTTATTAGGCTAATTAGGGTAAAATAGGACTAAATCCCCTTGGAGCAATGAGATACACATGCAAGAAGCTTGATCATGCTTTCTGCCAGTGAGATGGGCAAACAGGACATTGCCCAAGGTAATTAAGTTGGAATAAACTGTAACCAAAATCAGCAAGTCACCAACTAAAGCTGCTGTAAAAGTAACACAAATAATGAATGAAACTGAGTGACAACATGCCTGGAATCTAAAAGAAAAAGCTTGCATGGAAAGTAAAGCAGCACCACAAACAAGACAGACTGCATGCAGCCGACCAGTAAGTCAGCCAGACCCCTCTCGCACACTCCAGGAAGTTAAGGAGGGAGGGCGAGGGGAGGGAGGGCACTTACGACTCGATGTCGGGGTTGGAGCAGCTGTGCTTGGTGGTTTTGTTGTGTCACGGTAAGTACCGTTAATGATAGCTAGCTCCATCAACTGTCGCTTCTTAAGGTCATCTTCCCCATCAGGCTGAAATGCAAGCATATCATCAATTATCACCTCCTACAAATAGAGTCAAACATCAACTTACGAGCTGAATGCATTTGTTGCAACACTGCTTTAGTTGAATCTCTATAAGTTCCATTCAAAATTGCAAGCTCCATCAACTGTTTCTTCTTGAGCTCGTCCTCCCCTTCCGGCTGAAAAAGTTCAAAATTTGTGATGTGTTCAAATACTGGCATAGTAATCAATGAACTTGAAATATAGAGATATTCTACTGACAAGCCTAACATAAGTGTTCCTATGGCAGCTTCACTGCCACCTTGAAAATAATGTCAAGGTCACCAAATTCCACTTGCCTTTCATGTTTCAGATAAGAAGTTTTGTGCAAAAATGAAGAGAATCTATAGATTGGTCCTTGACCTATTACACTCAAAAGTTTTACAAGCACATTTTCATGATGAAATGTCTAAGATTTCTGTCGCTGTGAAAGTGATGTGAATGTCACACCATAGTGGCTGTGTGCAAGTTATGAAGAGAATCCAGTTAACGGTTCTTTATATATCCAGCAGACAAGCTTAACATAGAGGTTTCTATGAAGAAAATTCAAAGCTTTGCTGTGATCTTGACAATAATGTCAGGGCTCGAAATTAACGCTCGCCCGCTAGTCTGAGGCGAGTAGAAACAAAAATTTCACTAGCCCTGTGGACTATTACATTTTTTCATGTCAATTTTTCAGAAAATAGAATATGTGTTGAATTAAGATTTCAAATATTTTTCTTATTATCAAAATAGATCTACATTATATAAAATTGAAGGTCAAGTTTTTTGAACAAATCAAACCAAGAGTGCACAAGGTTTGTCATCAACTGATCAAGCACTGACCTGATCTCAGTAATGACGACAATGATAATGCTGCCATTACTTCACATAATTGAAAAAATAAAAATGATTTAGATTTTAAATATCACAATTAGGTATTTAGAAAGTAGGTTGCATAATCAAATATTACTTATGAAGGACCAACATTCGGAATTACCGTATATTTTTAGATTGATCAACCAAATAAGAAAGTTAACTTGAATTCATTTGCATATAAAAGGCAAAATTAACAGTAACCATAGCTATAAATGTTTGTGAAAAATGCTAAAGGTGATCACTATCTTCATACTTCTTTAATATAAACTATGATAAAATATATGGGGGGAAAAAAAAATCAGTTACGACATGACAGTCGACAAATCAAATGTAACAATCTGATGGCAACATCCACTTGTTCAATGGGGAAACAGGTATTATAACTGCTACTCAAAATATTTGTCCATCTAAAGTTAAGATAACTTTTTCTTAAGTAATGTCCATAAAGAATACCATAAGTATATTTTTATACACTAAATTGAATACCATGTCATGTTAAGTCATTTAAAACATTAATTTACTTTAAACCCACACTCTATAACAGACTCTTCTAGCACTGATTTCATGAAATTAGTTCAAGTCATTTCCTGTCTTAAAATGTGGATGGATACAGCTTGGTATCTGCCAAGTTATTTCATATAAAGTTAATACAGGTTTACCATAGAAACCGCAAACAAATTTTCAAAACTGACTACATATACTCTAAAACAGAAAAAAAAAAATCACAAATGGCAAGCATGCGGAATAGAACACTTATCTCTGTCAACGGCCGACAAATCACCTCAGAGCGTCACTTTCAGTCTAGCAAAAGATTTCTTTGTGTTATACTTAAAACTGAACAGAAAGAATATTTTTTAAAAATAGAAAAATAGAATTGATTAAATGTATTGAAATATTATTGCAGTTGGGGAACTTTAAATTTAATTTAAATATGATATATCCAGGCCTAGTTGTAACTGGAAGTGGGTAAATCTCTCGGAGCAAATAAGAATTACTAACAGGCCATATTTGACTTGTTCCAGAGTTTCCTAAAAAAAGCTATGTGCAAATTATTAAGATAACCATGAATGGTTAATGAGATAGCGCTGACAAGAATTTTAGTTTACTAGGCCTCTTGCCTCAAGAGAAGAAGATAAAAATAGGTTTTTAGGGTGTGTTCCTTGTGGCCATTATTAGGGGTCACAGGATCACCAAACTTTTTAACTAGAAATATGTGCATGTGATGCACAGTGATGTCCCCCTTCAAAACTTTTAATCCAATCTAATCATCTTATTGCCACTTAGAGCGTCATCAAATCATTGATTTTTCTGACAACTTTCTGAGACCTTATGTTAATCAAAAGGTCATACATCACTACTTTCATAAATTACTGTGAGTATGATTGATGGATGGAATCTCTGTACTTACAGTACTTTGAGGGATGGAGTGATTGTTGTAATATCATTCAACTGTTCAACAAGTTCAATGGTGCATAAGAAAGAGTTTTTATATATTTGTCAACTTCTTAATTGTAGGGAATGTGACATTTGATACTCAGTCATCAAATATTATAACAAGTGTTTGCCACTAACATGGCAATGTCCCCCGCCGTTATGAGATATTTGGCATAATTAATATTATTTATCTTTTGGTACAATGAATGTTACCTTTAAGTTGATGTGTCTTGTCATGATCAATTGAGAATCTTCTCTTCATTGTGATATATTTCAAGAAAGACTCTTTGACATAACATCTGTCACTATCAGTATGTAAATTTGCACCTCTTTCCTTCTGTTTATAATATATTACAATTTGTCAAAGTGTCATGGTGACCTTGACCTTATTTTCAATATCTCTGAGTCATTGGTCGTTGTAGGCTGTCGACAAATATGATAACTTTAGGTGCTAAGTTTTACGAGATACTGCATGAAAAATGTATTACACAGTGGTCAAAGTGTCGTGGTGACCTTGAAAATGAGGTCAAGGACACCAATGTTGACTGGCGTCTGAGTCTTCCTCCCTTGAAGGCTGTCACCAAATATGAACACTCTAGGTGCTAAGCTTTACGAGATATCGCGTAAACAATGTATTACACAGTGGTCAAAGTGTCATGGTGTCCTTGAAAATGAAGTCAGGGTCACCAATGTCGACTGGCGTCTGAGTCTTCCTGCATGGAAAACTGTCACCAAATATGAACACTCTAGGCGCGCGTTAACAATGTATTATAAATTGGTCAAAGTGTCGTGGTGACCTTGAAAATGACGTCATGGTCACCAATGTGGACTGGCTTCTGAGTTCCCCCATTGAAAGCTGTCACCAAATATGAACACTCTAGGTGCTAAGCTTCACGTGGTACCGCGTTAACAAGAATCCGTACGTACGTCCGGAGAGACTTCGCTGAATTCATAGTCCCCTGTTCCGCGTTGCGGCGGGGGACACTTAGCATCTACAGCTCCCAATATGCACTAAGTTCAAATTGTTTCCATGGAAACCAAGTAAAATGAAAAATAAAGAATAATCAAAGTAGCAAAAGGCACAACCCAAGTACTAGATCTAACCACCATCCTGTCTCAGGGTAAGATGTATAGCTGATGCTCCACTCTTCTTACCCTGGGTGTAAACCCCAGCAGAACTTCGCGCCGAGACCTATAACGTACAAATTTTCTAAAAATAATCAACCAATGACTGCTTTTGAAAGGCAAGTCGGCAATTTAATATGACGGCGACCACCCCTTCGAAAATCAGAACTGAGCGAGTGAGTTTGGGATTAGCGTGTTTTGAACAATACTCCAGTTATTCAACACGTGGAAGAAAAACATCCAAAATAAAGTGGACAAATTAGGGAGATAGGGATCGAAAGGATGAGAGAAAAGGCGGGAAAAGGCATAGTGAGATATAGACAACAGGTTTTAGAACGACTCAAATTTAGTTAGGCTTCTACCCATCCAGCTTGGGTGCCCCTGCCAGGAGCATGTATGCTCCGGCTGGCATAGCTACACGGGTCTCCGAAGCACTCAAACCACCACACCATGATAAGGTATTGGGTCAAGTGGTGGAAAATCAAACCGATCCCTAGTAACTGGATGTATTATTTGTTGTAATAAACTAAACATTGGACTCGGACATTATCACCACTGTTGATCTGTTAAAAAGCTTGTGGCTGAAGAGTGAAAGCCAACTGCAGTTTGAGAGGCTCTCTTTGGTTGGCCAAAATTTAATTGCACACCATCGTGATAAAAGTATTTGATTGGCTGAATCATAGGTCTCGGCGCAAAGTTTCTACTGGGGTTTACACCCAGGGTAAGAAGAGTGGAGCTTCAGCTATATGTCTTATCCTGAGACAGGATGATCTAACCACATACCAGGTTAAGTAAAATAAATCTTAATAGTTTTTTAGATATAGCTTGGAAATAGCACAAAGTTCAAATTGTTTCCATGGAAACCAGAAAAATATTTAAAGATTGAGTAACCAAAGTAGCAAAAGGCACCACTCCACCACTAGACCTATTGATAACCATAAACCAAGTTTTGTACAAAAAATATTGAATGGCCAGGAAATGGACCCTACCCCCCATTTGCACTAAGTTCAAATTGTTTCCATGGAAACCAGAAACAAAAATTAATTCAGAATAACTTTAATAGCAAAAAGCACCACGCCACCACTTGACCTAAACACATACAAAGTTTCGTAAAAAAAACAAACTTATTGAATGGTTTTTGAGATATGGTCCGGAAACGAAAGCATTTCGGAATTACGGAACCATGGAAGGAACTGAAAACATTATGTCTCCTGCAAAGCTTTGCGAGGATATAATTAGAAACCTAAGGAAAGGATTCAAAAGATTTCAAACTTCCTGAGCCTGGTTCTAGAGAAGATGAAATAGTTACAAGTTTAAAGATGGACAGCCGACGCCGAACGGCATGCCATAAATCCATTGGGCTAAAAATATTTGATAATTTTTTTAGTGATTTTGGAACTTGTAACCTTGATCTTGAATCTGAACATGTCAAAAGAATTTGATTAAAGGGCGATGACCTTGACCTTTCCCATTCAAGATCACACGATACACGATCACTTTTCATTGGTTACAGAGCTCCAGATAAGCTTTTGGCTATGTGGGTATGATACCTAGATTTTTAGAACTGAGTGGGTATTTCAAATATCAAATGGGTATTCATACTTTTTGATACCCACCAATTTTTCGAAATCTGAGTATTCATTTCATACGTTAAAAAAACTTAAACATGTTATTAAATTCTAATAAAAAATAAAGCAAAGACAAGTTATATTCACGTGTTAACCTTATTTCCATAACCAAATTCTGAACATTAAGTTTCACCAAACTCCGTTAAACATTTTCTTTAAAGAGACATGGGAAAAGCCTACCTTCTGTTTGTAAATGATCAGTAATAACAGAACATATTAGACGTGTGCAAAATGATGAAATTTCTTTTCAAAGGCAACTGATTGAAAACTTGTACGGCAAAACGTCAGAATATTTATTAACTGAGTCGGCATTGATATGTAATTGTTACCAATAATAAATTAATCTAAACATGCTTGCGAATATCCCTGACCAGATTTATTTCTTTATTACCAGCAACTTTCGTTATTTTTTCTTGCATAATCTTTATAAAAAAGCCATCATTACATTGTACAACTATACCACATATATATTGAAAATACGTTCTCAATAAAAAAAATATGTCAAATGACTATTTCTATGTGCTGGTCTTAACTAAACCTTTTTCGAGCCCTAAATCTGCACAAGCCATACTGACGAAACACCGTTGGGAAAATAAAATAATCATGCTAGTTTCGTGTGCACATTCAAAGTCAGTAGGCCCCAATCTTGCATAAAACAAACGGTGTTAAACTCCTCACACAACTCGGAATTATCAAATCAGTTATATGAATTGGAGCGAGTTCTAAATGGTGTTCGGAGTAGTAAGCGAAGCCGCTTTGCACAAAGCATTGCTCGGAGTAGATGTTTACGATGTAAAAAGACTGTTGTAATTACCAGTGACTTAAAGTTGAGATTTTCACGTAACCCTTTTGATTTTTCTTAATGACACGATACGCATTATAATTTTTATGTATTGGGTAAATACGCATTGCTAACTTTTGAGAAGCGTAAACGTAGATTTTTAGTGATTTTCATTACGCAGACAATTTAATTTTCTTGCGTATTCTGACTTTTCTTCTGAGTAAAATACGCAAATACGCAGCTTATCTGGAGCTCTGGGTTATAAGAATCATGTGATTAATGGTTTAAACATAGCATTTTTGTCAAAACATTTTGAAGTTGTGACCTTGCTGAAACCTTTACCTTTGACCGATTATAGTGAAAACCTTTTCAAATCTTGGTACTTCTTCATGGTTGACATATTTACAAAATGAATAAGAAACTCAAAGCAACAAAACATTTCAAGTCAATGCAGTGATGAACCCAGGATCAGGGAGACATGGGGAACATCTCCAATTGGTTTCCCAATAGTGAATGCGTTCGAAGTCTTAAAACTCATGACTCCATTCTCTAGAGTAATAAAAAAAAACGCGACAAAAGTTTAAATATGCATTATTTCAAGGAATTATGCGGGATATGTGGGTTCCGATGCATTTAGAAGGGAGAATTCTGTGACCCCGCTGTTGCATCCAGGTTTTGACAAAAAAGGGGGAGGTCCCCCCTTACTTTCACAAAAGTGGGGGAGTGACCTGAAATTGTGTAATTGTGAACTAAAAATCAGAATTGTTGGCATCATGGTCGGTCTCACTTACGTGATCGTCTTGACTAGAAGTAGATGTTTCAGGACTTAATGATTTGACTTTTAGCGAAATAGCAGATGAAAATCAGCGCTGGCCATCACTCACTACTGGTGGGCAGAAATATCCATTGCGCATGTCATACAGTCGGAAAAGCTAACAATGTTATCATTTATCCCTAAACAATATGTCTCATTGACCAAGCCGAAATTTAACGAGATTTGCCGATTGCACTGGTAAATAGGAAGCGACTTTTACCATATTGCTTATGTGATCAAGTAATTTGATACTTACGTGATTATTTTGACTAGAAGTAGATGTTTCAGGACTCAATGATTTCACTTTTAGCGAAATAGCAGACAAAATTCAGCGCTGGCCATCACTTGGTACTGGTGGGCGGAATCATCCATTGCGCATGTCATACATTCGGAAAAGCTAACAATGTTATCATTTATCTCGGAAACAATATGTCTCATTGACCAAGCCGAAATTTAACGAGATTTGCCTATTGCACTGGTAAATAGGAAGCGACTTTTACCATATTGGTTACGTGATCAAGTAATTTGATATTATTTTATTGATCAAAGAGTAGGAAATAAAATAATCCAGGTAGGTTGCGCAGTAGATTGTCTCGATTGCGGGATGAAATGTTATTTTGCGCTATTATCCCCCCCCCCCCCCATAAATAGTAAAATTCCGCGAGTGATATATGAAGTAGTGCATTTCTGGCAATCGCGCGGCCTGGATGCAACACTGAGGTTCATCACTGTCACTGTGATTACAAGGAATTTTCTTAAACCAATCCATTACTCACCACTTTGACCTTCGACCTTGAATGTGAAGATGTCAAAAGAATTTCCATCAAGGATTATCAATAAACCATTAAATGAGTTCTCAATACCTATTACTTGCTGAGTACATAATAAGTTGGGGCTGCTAAAGACTATGATAAAAACTTTAATACCCTGGATATGCTTGCCTGCTTTGGAAATACAGAAACAAACTGAAGTTTTTTGCAACTTACGGCAGGCACAAGGAGCTTCTTGACCTCATCAACAGCTTTCTTCATCTTGATCTCTCCACGCAGTCTGGTGTCCTCAACGGTGATAAGAACATGTAGCTCTTCGTTCAAGTGTTCCCAGTTGGCCTTGCCTCTGTTTGCCTCTTCCTGAAAGAACACAAACATATCAGTGAGGCTCCATATCCTACATACAACATGCCCTTTCCTGAACAACACAAAAAATATCCCACACACAACATGCCTCTTCCTGAACAGCGCAAACACATCAGTCTCCACATCTTACACACAACATTTATTGTTGTTTTATGACAGCTAATAGCCTTGGGTTTTTGCTTAAGCAGACTACAATTTGGCTTTGAAAAATGTCAACATGAAACCTTATTAGCCTTATCAAAAGTTAAGTTTTCAGGAAAAAACTTAAGTTCTTAATGAAAATTATTTCTGACTGAAAAAAAAAAATTTAGAATTTTTTTAACTCAATACTTTGAGTGTAGTTTGGCTTGACAGAAATTTCTATTTGTATTTATTTTTCTCAGCATATTTTATCAATTCATTTCATAACGACATTTTCTACCTTATCACATTTTTCAAACAATCCATGCATATCATTTTTTATTCCAACTTTATCACTTTGATATTTTCTAACTTCTCATATGTCCATTTTGAAGCTTTCATTTTAATATGCTCTCTTTCTTATAATTTCATTATGTCCGGTGCTATTTCTTTATACACTTTTGTTTTTGGTTGTGTGGATACACTTCCGTTTTTTGTTTTGCTTAATTCAAAGGAAAAGTCTTTATTTTAATTCATCTATTATTTAACAGTAATTTATTTTCTCACATATCACTCCTCACATATCACTCATTACATATTAGAATCCAAAATTAGTATAATCTATTTAATTTTACGTAATCTCATGTGATAAGAATTCCTTTGTTTTATTTCAAGTCTCACGACAATTTAAATACGCAATCTCGTGTGATTAATTTCTTTTGTTTTTAATTTCAAGTCTCAAGAGAGTTAAAATTTCCTTTGTTTTAACTCTGTTGTTTTCACCGTTTTGGCAGCAAGCTATCGTGTCTCTGCTCGCCAACCAACCTCAACTCCACCTTTCTTACCTGGTAACATAGTATCTTCCATTATTACCATACATCTCATTTCATCATTGTCAATTTGCATGTACATCAACATTGAGTGGCAACACTCAGGAGGCTCTCAGGTATATGGGTAGGGTAGTCCGCCACAGCAGATTATTTCCCCACTTCATTATTTATATATTTATATAATCTGGAAGCTCAATAGACCGATCCAGTCGAGAGCCATTAGGCCCCGCCCCCTAAAATGTGATTGGCTGAAATATTTGGGGGGACAAGTTTCAAGCTCAGGCGAGCCGGACCACACAACTCAACAATGTCACTAACCAAAACATTTGGCTTTCGTTTTCATCGACGTCGTTCTACACGCTCATTTTCCAACTTTGTATTTGTAAAACCCAAATAACATTCATAATTTCTTTATTCTTAAATATTTATGAAGTAATTTTATGAAATCACAGAGCGATTGATCAAGCTCGACCACTTTGTAAACGAACACCTTCACTGAGAATGATTCTACAATCAACATGATTGTAAACTTACAAAACATACTATTACCAGTAAATTGTTGTATCTCACTTATACTTAACAAGTGTAGGTCATTTTATATTGAAAAAGCTTCGTATGATAATTAATTGAGTAATTTTTTTTACGTAGTTGTATAGGTCAAGGTCGCTCAGGCTTGTTGACACTGTCAGTTTTACACTCATTGGTCTCCGGGCTAGTCAGCATAGCTTTGACAAAAATATTCGATAATGCATTGTCAAAACTTTAATTGTCTTACTGTCTATGCTTTGATTATAAACGTTGACCAAAGATTTTATTATGCATATATATTATTAATTTATAAGAAAAATATCGATAAAATATCAATCAAAGTTGCATCAACGTTTCATTAGCATTCTTTGGAAGAATTTAAAGGGGTTAGTCAAAGTTCACAAATATATACAACAGGCTGTGTAAAAACTTGTCTATTTATTCCTCAACGTTTATGTTGGAATCACAAACAGAAATAACTATAAGTAATTGAGGTTGAGAGCCAAATATTTGAAATAGTCTAAAACAAAAAGTAGTCATCAAAATATAAACAGTAAATGAATATAAAAAAATTATGAAAAACGATAAACATAGGTCCTCATATAGTATTAATTTGTACAAACACATAAAATTTTAAGTATTTAAAAGATATTTTAGATATTCAATTTAAATCATTTTAAAGGCCTAAGGGAAAAGATGAAAATAGCATATTTTTTAATTTTAAAAGATACAGCCTCTCATTGAAATGTATTTGGAAATTTTAATAAAAATTGTTCACAGATTACAAAATTGAATAAGTAGTACATAAATTAAGTGAGGCTATCAAGAAAGAGGAAACCACACTTAACATAACATAGGCTGTTGTGTTCAATTTTCCTTTTTTGATGAATCTACTGAAATCAATCAATCTTCATGAAATTATAATGGTTGTTTATGTTTTCCAGGTTTCAAAAGGACAAAGATAGTAACTGGATTGGGAAAATAATATTTATCAGTCAATGGATGTTTTAGCTTCAACAAGATTCTTTTGTGAAATTATATTATATATATTATTTCAAGTTTAAACTTATAAATATCTATAAATTCATATATTATATTATTATTTGAGTAAATATATCCCTTGTTACATACAGATCCTTCATGATGAAAGTTGATTCAAATGCATCAGGTCTGTTTCACTTAAAGTCTGAAAGGAAAGATTATTTTTTAGTTTTGTTTTATCTAGTTTAATATTAATGAAAACTCATGAGACATTTTTTGCTTGATTATTACATACATTAATTAATTACCACCTGGAGCATGATTCTTGGAAACATAATATGTGATAAAGTATCATATAGAATCATATCCCGTGACTGAGTTGGTTTGTATTTTTATTTTCAAATGATAGTTTAATGAGATATTTTGCGCAACACAGTGTTTGTTTACAATATGACAAAACTTGACAGGAAACTTACCCAAATGTTATCAGGTAAAATCGCAAAAAAATAATCGTAACCAACTTAAAAGGGTTCTTGATTTAAAACCTTGAGGTCATAAAGTGACATTGTGAAAAGCTTTTTAGAGCTGTCACCTTGTTAGAATTATCTTAGAGCACTTTGAAAAGTGTACAATTCTTGCAATTTCTCACCTCCGAGCACTCATCCGACTCGCGATTGTTTTTTACTAATTGTTGCCCCTTTTTCACAAATTCATCTATTAAAAACAATAATCCTAGTTACCTAACACCTCGAGAAATAATATGCCGTGACATCGATGAATAAAAAGTGTGTAGAATCATAGAATGTTATTGTTAATAGTACGTGCAACCACCGAAACATATCGCCATTACCGGTTTGTTTATCCCCGGAAGTAAAGTTGACAAATTAGCGTGGTGCTATCGCCGCTCTGATTGGCTGAAATAACGCATGCGCGAGATTTGATTGACAGGCTGGATCGGTCTATAGCAAGGGTACGAACATCCTCTGCTCCCTCAACATCAATTGAGCTTCCAGATCAGGGTGCGCAACCCTTACCATTATCACTATCCAGTGGGCATGGGCATGCAGTCGGGCGCGCAACCCACTGTACCTTCTTACTCCTGGCGCACAGGATTTACCACTATCCAGCCCAGCGCATGGGCATGCAGTCAGTCGCGCAACCCACTGTACCTCCTTTACTACGGGCGCCCATGATCAATTTGGGCATCGGCCCCTTATACCTGAGAACCTCCAAAGCCCTAACATAATATAATTACTATGTAATAAACATTTTCATTTACGTCTGTATTTGTTGTCTATGCAAGGTAAATTAGTACTTAGGTCTTAAATTTGAGGATGTGCATCAAAAACCATATTTGAAGAGGTGCAACTTGATTTTAATTCTACATGCAAATGTTTCAATTATGTAAGAACTTATCTGAGTAAAGAAATTTTTTTATTTCAACTTAATCACATGAGAAAATGATGCAATTTCAATGTTGTTATATTCTTATAGATTGACATGAATTGTAAAGTGAGCACATATTTTTACACTATTACAGTAGGTGATTTCTTATCAAAATGATATCCCTAATGGTAATTGATTTATCTACTGCATAAAGACATAAGAAATAGTTCAATTTTGAATATTTATTTTTTTTATTTCATTGCATTTTGAGAATGTGTATATAACTCTTATCGTGTACACTTAGGACATCCTGTTTCATATAAGTTGGCATTTTCGTTTTTTCTATTTATATGTTTTGTCCTTTAATCAATAAATGTTATTTGCATTCACACTTACCAAAAATATGAAATTTATATAAAAAAATACTTACCTTTACTTATTTTACAACCTAACTAACTGTTGATTGATAGAATTTTTTTTATAGAAAAGTTTGGAGCCCTGCCACGTCTCCTATTTCAACTTAATGGCTGGCAAACATGACGTAGACCTTAGAACTCCCCTCCATGATGGCCGAGAACATGCAATTTCGATGGTGTACCATAGTGGAAGCTAAAACTCTAATTTCATGAGGGTTGCTGGCGACTGAATTTTTTCACCTCCGACTTGTCCACAATGAAGGAAAGAGGAGGCATAAAAAAAGTCAATTTCACTGACCCTGGCGGCTGTAGCTAAAGCCAAGAGGAAAGCTATCTTTAAGCCTCGATAAGTACTGCAATGAAGCCTTCGCCAAGGGTTCATAAGGTGGATGAAGCGAAGATGTCCAAGAATATTTACTTACCAAGCTGGAGGACGCAAGTTAATCTACTTGACTTGAGCATAGCGATCAGTTCAGGGATCTTTGGGAACTTTCTGGCCTCTTTTACTGAGAGGACAGAGTTGTTCAAAGCGGCCAAGCAAGTGGAAATCCTTCAGATGTCTTTTAGTGCGCAGGGAACCACAGGAAGTCCTCAACACACTTGTCCTTGCAGAATGATTCAAAGGAACACAACTTATCATAAAGTGATCAGATAGAGACTGAGCTGGGGAGATGGCACTATCATCTCTAGAACAATAGACTGTGTTTAGCCTTTTGGACTTTCTGAAGATAAGCCATACGTGCGGTTGAAACCTATCCCTGATCGGGATGCCTCTGTCGGCTGTAAGAATGAAACAGTAGATTAGGCCACAGGGTTGGGTTAAAAGCTGGGTTTTTTTGGCGAGACAAAGAAGTCAAGGAAACCACCCTCTTGCTGGCCAGAAGGGTGCGACCAAAATCAGATTCATTGTCCTGGTGCCCTCGAGCTTGGCAAGGACCTCAGGGAACAGAATCGTCCGTGGATATTTTGTCGACTGCCCAAGCTCCTTGGTCTGGCAGGGGAGACAGGTATACTGAAGGTTGATGGTTGAAAAGATCTATCAAGGGTCGATGTTACAAGTTGCACATAGGGGTGAAGGCTTTCAGATGCATCACCCACTCCAACGGTGATGGCTTATCCGAACGATACAATGTATCTGAACGTTCCTGCACCCAGGATTATGGTGAACCTTGACGTAAATGTTGTTCTCGTCCAGAAGACTGAAGAGTTTTAGAGTTTGGTTGAGAAGTAGACATGATCCGCTGGTGCCATGGTTATTTATGAGCCAAACAACTGTGAACTTGTCCGAGGCGATCAGAAGAGGTGAGCAACAAAGCAGAGAGAGCCACTGCAACACTGCCAGGATAACAGCTTGCGACTGGAAGTTGTTGAAGCTGTGCCACTGATCTTGCCAGTCGTTCCCGCGAGACGCAACCATATATATGTTGTGTTTACATGGCGAACTATGGACGTTAACATAGTTGTATACAAAACTAGTCCTTCAATCCTGTATCACAATTGGATGATAATTACCTGACACTTTGAAATGGAATTTCTATAAACCCCTATAATGGTTATTATTAATTTTAATTGACCAACACATTAATATTACTGAGCTATTGCCCTGGCTCACACATGCAGGCGGCACAGTGATATCCCTGCTAAAAACTTCACTCACACATAATAGAAATTGTCTCCGTTTCCAACTTCATAAATTAAGTAATTCGTTTTCGCTAGGAAGTTTCAAAATATTGACTCGACCGAGATTCGAACTCTATCTGTCCAGGCTATCCTCTCCACAACGGTCTGACCACAGCCTACTGTAGCGCACGTTCTTACATAAACTCAGCTAACCAATCACAAAGCATTCGGTATCAGTAGCTAGGGGCAAGTAACTCCAATTTACCATTCGTTAACCTTGATCGCCGCTATTCATATTTCAAACGCAATGATGTGATTGGTTTGCTAGTAACTAGGTTTTGTCTGCGCTAAACTGGTGTCAGCACATGCGAGCAGTGAGGCTGCCTTCAGACTGTGTGGAGAGGATAGCCTAGGCAGATAGAGTTCAAATTTCGGTAGAGTCAATATTTTGAAACTTTTATTCCTCGGAATTCGGTCGATTTTAATCAGACTGACTTTGATACAGCAACTGCATAGCTATTGATTAATAACAGTAGATATCGTGCAATGTAAGTTTCAATTAATTACGATTCTACCTTTTGTATTTGTCAGTTTAGTGTAAATAGTAAAATTGTAACAGATACTTACAAAAATAGAGCCATGAGCTCTGTAGCTCATCAGACTTTTGAAAGAAATAGGTGTTGTGGTTTAGACCATGGGGTCATGGGCAGTGTAGGAAAGATAGCCTGTCCCAATGTCCGAGTTATTCACAATCAAATAAAAAAGGCCCATTGCCCATTTGGGGTCAAGGGGTCACCAAACCTACAATTTAGAATCTCCAGTGCCCAAGGAGTCTACACACAACTATTCAGCTCTCTGGACCTTTTGGAACTGGAGAAGAAGATGAAAATAGGTTTTTCATGTTTTGACCCCTGTGACCTCATTTGGGGTCATGGGGTCACAAAATCTACAATTTAGAATCCCCGTTGGCCAAGGAGTCTACACACACCTTTTCAGCTCTCTAGACCTTTTGGAACTGGAGAAGAAGATGAAATTAGGTTTTTTAGGTTTTGACCCCTGTGACCCCATTTGGGGTCATGGGGTCACCAAACCTACAATTTAGAATCCCCGTTGGCCAAGGAGTCTACACACACCTTTTCAGCTCTCTAGACCTTTTGGAACTAGAGAAAAAGATTAAATTAGGTTTTTTAGGTTTTAACCCCTGTGACCATATTTGGGGTCATGGGGTCACCAAACCTACAATTTAGAATCCCCATTGGCCAAGGAGTCTACACACAACTATTAAGCTCTCTGGACCTTTTGGAACTGGAGAAGAAGATGAAAATAGGTTTTTCATGTTTTGACCCCTGTGACCTCATTTGGGGTCATGGGGTCACAAAATCTACAATTTAGAATCTCCAGTGCCCAAGGAGTCTACACACAACTTTTCAGCTCTCTGGACCTTTTGGAACTGGAGAAGAAGATTAAAATAGATTTTTAAGGTTTTGACCCTTGTGACCCCATTTGGGGTCATGGGGTCACGAAATCTACAATTTAGAATCCCCATTTGCCAAGGAGTATGCACATAAAATTTCAGCTCTCTAGAGTCATTGGTTCTGGAGAAGAAGTCGAAAAAGTTAAAAGTTTACGGATGGACGGACGGATGGACGGATGGACGGACGCCGGACGCCTTGCCATGCCATAACATGGTTCATACAGCTGCACAAGGTATATTTTTAAGGCCTTTTTAAGGCCTTTTTAAGTCTTTCATGTACATATTTCAGGCTAATATAAAAGACCCCTTTAACAAAAGATGACCAACAATTTCTCATTGTGATGTAATTAAAAATGTTATGGGACAATAAAAAACTGAAAGTCAAATGCATCTGTGATTATTACTTATTTTAATCAAACAATAAAGTGTAAATTACAAATACTGTAGTCTTGTTGGTCATTCAGACTGTTGGCACTCATTTTTGGCACATGTGACTAGCATATTACAATATAAATGTTAAATCACAGCATTAAACTGTCAATGTAGTGTGACTTAAAGGACAAAATCTCAAATGACAAAAACTAGCATACTACAATATGATATTAAATCAGAGCATTCAGTGTGACTTAAAAGACAAAATCTCAAAGACTAGCAATGCATACTATGTTATTGTGTACCAGTAATATTTAAATAGATCACAGCATTCACATTATGCAGTGTGACGTAAAAGACGTCACAAAATCTCAAAGTTTAGTACAGTCTGAGCTCTCAAAATATATACTGGTATTTTTTGGTCCATTCAATATTGAAAATCGTTTTCCCCATAATGACATCGAAAATTCCTTAGCGTTCCGCCATATTGGTTCTAACACTGTAAACACGTGTGCAAAACTCATTCGCACCAAGTCGGAAGAAGAATGCCAGCCTACATGGTAACATCGGCTGGCACCGTTAGGCAGAACATCATTCGCAACGGAAATTCCCGAAGATTTGCGAAGAATGTGCCGAATGGCAAAGGGAGGTAACTCCGAATCGGAAATATAATCAAAACGAAACTACAACGTTACGATTCTTTATTTTGCAAATAAATGGAAAAAAAGTAATAATAACAACATATTGATAATCAGATTACACTTTTGGAAGTTTATTAAATTCCAGGCCTTTTCAAGGCGATTGGTTCATTTTCCAGGCTTTTTCAAGGCAATATTGGATTTAAGGTCTTTTTAAGCCAAACGTCCACATTCCAGGCTTTTTCAGGCCCGTGCGAACCCTGCATAAGCCCATCGGGTCTTTCAGACCTGATGAGCTAAAAATTAGTAACTGATACCATCATAATTTTGTCAGCAGCATTTCAAAAGCATTTGGTAATAAAAACAATAATTACATGTTAAAGTTATGCCATTGATAGGTAGCAATCTAATTTCATACCAAAATGGCTATCTTGAACAATAAAGAAAAAAATCTGTTAATTATGTTTTGGGATACTCAGAAAGTTCTAAACCATTACTGCACAGTCTTGAAGATCGTTTAAGATAGGATTAAAATTTTAAAAATCACAAAGCATTCAAATAATATTTTCCTTTTATCAACACCAATATTGTTGACTCAGATTCATAGTAATTTGAGATGTTATTATAAATAGTTATACAAAATTCTGATGAAAAAATTCCAAATCATTAAAATATAAACTGTTACACCATTTTCTTATCACTGATCTTACAGAAAATTTGAACTAAGATAAGAAAATATTTTTTGATTTTCGAAAAATAGTATCAAATTAATCATTTTATACATTAGTCAAAAATATTCTTTGAATTTAAAATATATTCTATAAATGTCAAAACCACTACCTTTTTGTCCAAAAAGTTATTCCAAATCATTCATTTTAAAGCAGCTACACCAAAACTATTTTGAAGAGTAAATTTCTATACACAAACAATTATCATTTTTAAAGGAATTATGATTTTAAACTTTTATTCAAATTTTTGAAACAACTTCATTAGTTCTTAAATATTCAAACAATTTTGTCCTGACCATTACTAAAACTGTTGGAACTGTTACCTTACATAATGGTAATGGTTTGGACAGCCAACGGTTAGGACAATTTTCTAATTATCTGACAAACGATGGAATGATCCCTAAAAGATATCAAGTGACACACCATCCACCTATTCCATTTCTGAGCAACAAACTACTTTGTTTTTAGAAAAGAAAGGAGATAAGTTTTATACAAAATACGTTGGTAACGGTCTGGACAATCAAGGTTGACGTATAAGATTCCTACTTATTTGATGGTGTCTTACTTTTGAAAATTATTTTGAATTTCTATATTTCATATCCTATCACCAGCACAGGATTTAGATCATTCAGAAACAGCAAGTACAGATGCATTAATGAGTCAAAATCCTGAAGGGTCCAATTTTTTGGTCCAGGCATATATTTTCAATTTTAACAATGTTTTTATCTGTTTTTATACTTTTAGTGTGTGGAAAACTTACAAATAAGCAAATCACTTGTATAAAAGATTTTGTTCACTGAAATGTTAACGTTGAAACCATCTTTTATATGTGAGAATTAAAAAAATTGGCTGTACCAAGGTTAGATTATGAACTATAAAGATTAGTTTCTACCAAAAGTTTTTGCTATTCCAACTTTTTTACTTTTGCATTTGTTCAGCAAATAAAGAGGCTTTGAATGCACAGTTGCATGTCTCTATATGCCTTACTTAAAATTTTCTGCTCAATTTAATCCACTGTCACAGATGTTTTTGTCAATACTGCTACCATCATCAAAACTTGTTACAAAATCAACTCTAGTTAAGTCATTCAAAAATCACTTCCTGTTTTGGATCTCTTTATTCCTATATTCGTTAAGACATCACGATTTATTTCAGCCCTGATCAATTTCAATCATAATCAAACTCAAGATGAGTAACGTTATGAATCTGAGTTGTTCTTGTCAATACTGTCACCAAGATTTTAGAGAGAACTTATATAAATGCTCTTTCACCTTAATCTGATTGTAAGGGTTGATGAAGGATGCTAATAATGAAATGTGCTTTTTGTCTAGGATAATAATAATTTTTATTTAATTTGAATAAACTTTTAAGAATTCTAATACTGCTACTGTCCATAATGCAACCATCTAAAAAAGTGGCAGTTTTGACACTCAGGGTAGCGGTGTTGACATTTTGTTGATTTTGATGATCACTAGCAACAATTAAACATGTAGATGTTTGACTTTCAATGTGGTGTTTAAGTACATCATTATTGAAAGCGATATTAACATATCTGTTTGCTTTTTGGTGAATTATTTACAAAGAATATTGGAATTCATCCTGACAGGTAGCAGTGGTAACAACTTGGGTGGCAGTAATTGACAATTTTTTAAATTTGTGTCAAAATATCAATCTGTTCTTCTCAAAACCGGGCATGGATAAATGTTTTGACCTTTATTATTAATACAATGATTTCTTACTGAAAAGTGGATATCACTAACTAAATCATGTTATAAGAAAAGTGTTAACAAATTTTGGTAGCAGGAAGAAAGGATGTGGTGGCGGTATTGACATATATACCAGATATGAAGCAATTTGGAGTTGTTCATACAGTTAATTGAGACTTTCTACTGGTGAAAAAACATATAGAAGATACATGGTAAACCTTTGAAAGCAGTGGCAGCATTGACAAAAATCATTCAAATATTTAAAGTTATTGATTGATATTGGTTTAAATAAAAACATATGTTGTAAATTTGGCTGTCTTCCAATGACAAAATTTCACCTAACTCTTCTAGAATAAGTATATGATTCATTTACAAATTTTATTGACCACTCTTGCGGTGGCAGTTTTGACAGCTTTGTTTATGCTATCGAAGTAGTTTGGAAGATGATACACTGAAACTTCATTTTATGTCATTCACTACCTATTGAACACTAAATCATACGGAATGTGAAACAATGTAGTATTACATAATATATCCCTAATATAGAAAATCATTATATAATATGTGATATTATGAGTTTTCAAAATAATAGTATTGACAGGTTAGTGGTATTTTCAAAATGAATTTGCATGAATATGAATTCATAGATGTAAATCTTTGATTATGCAAATGTATATTCAGCTTTCAAACATTAGTCATAGATGAATTGACAAATTTTTCTATGTATGACATTAAAAAACAAATATCTATCAATTTGAAAAGATAAATAGATTCGCTTTATCCATTCTCTGTTAAGATCTGTCAAATGCTGTTGCTGCTAGAAGTATTACTGCATAATAAATATGATTATGATATGCTAAAATAATTGTCATACTATCATGGGCAAGATATTACCCAAATTACATTAAAATTATATTTATAGAAATTAGAAAAATGTATGATTTATTTACTGAAATATCCAAATAACATTAACAATTCAAATATACAATTTATCATTACTCATTAGATACATAGTCACAATCTTTTACAAGTAGACCATATTTCTCATCATCACCTTTTCACCTAAGGATACAAAATGTCAGAGTGAAATCTTCATTCTAAATAGTAGACAACTCGTCTATCTAAGACAATTGTCTTTAATTAATAATCCTTTTACAAGTGTTGACACTGACAGTGATTTTAGTAGATAAAGCCTTAGGCTAATTAAGCTAATCCACTTAAGAACTTAATTGACCTCATCTAATTAATCTTCAAGTTTTCCAGATATGTCAATTTATAATTCCAATGAAAACAATAACTGGCTAGAATATTAGTGACACTGTTAACGAGATTAAAAATCTAACCAATGAGAGATCACCTTCATTTACCTATATAAACCAAGATAGAAATTTAATCTTTAGTTAGAGTCAGTCAGTTAGAGTTAGAGTTAGAGTTCGGATACCATCTAAACACTTCTCAAATCTAGACTCCAGGGGCTGTGAGTATATATATATAGATTGTCATGCCCCTGGAGGGATCATCCCCCTGTAATCTACATGTTATTATTATTCTGTTGTTAAAATTGTTCCTGTGAATAAACTTGTGCATAACTATTCCACGGACTTTGGATTTCTTCTGCCTAGAGTTAATTCCCCATTAAAAACTAGACAGCAAGACCGTCATCCCGGAATATCCAAAGTTGGGGCAGATGAGGAATACCTACAACCCTGCTTCAGCTATGTGATAATACTATTTTACAAGAAACTGGATAGCAAATTGTATTCATTGAAACCTTTTTATTAATCAAAAAATATCAATTCAGAGTAAAAGTTGTTTGCCTGAAAATCAAGACTGTCACCAGTCAGGTCAACACTGTCACCAATGAAGTCAATATTGCTACCATAGCTGAATACGCCATTTTATATTAGCTGGAAACAGTGAGGATAATATTGTAAAATCAAAAACTGTAATACTTTATGTCAGTCTTGATAATTAAAAATTTGTTTATGTAAAAAATTTAATTATTGAACATGATTCTCAAAAAGTTTCAATGCCAACACTGTCACTAAGTAGGTCATTACTGTCACCAACACTGTCCTTTGTACTGCCACCTACGGGTACTCAAAAATGGTGATTTAGGGAAAAGTATGATATTTATAACATTGTATAAGATTTTATTATATACCCATGTAAACTTAGGATAGTAATACAAGGGTGCAATACGGAATACGTCTTCAAATTCCGTATTGCACTCGAGAATCCGTATGGCACGCCTGCCGGTTCTACTTTTTCTCAACCTTGGGACTTCCCGGATTTCCCGAAGAAGCTATTTATAGATATAGATTTAGGTCATTGGGATTCCCAGTTTGCGAGAGTTGCACAAAAGCTCTTGCTGGTGCTAAAGAAAATTCTCTTGTTCCCGTTGACAATTCCTCTAATTACACTTCTCACATGCAATCAGTTTCAAAATCTCTTGAACACACACCTAAAAACAGTCTGATTAGCCAAAACACGGCCCATAACAATAGTGCAATTCACGGAATGACATCTGGGTTATTCAGCAACAGCAACATTTACGGTGGCACTTTCAACATCAATTTCAAATTATCATCTCAAACAAATTCCATGAATCTTGAAAATCAGCAGCGAAAGCGTAGACGTGTAATCTTCGACAGTGACTCCGACTGACGGCTAAAATGACCTTGAACTTTGAAAGTTACTGATTTCTACACAATAGACCGATCCAGTCGAGAGCCATTAGGCCCCGCCCCCTAAAATGTGATTGGCTGAAATATTTGGGGGGACAAGTTTCAAGCTCAGGCGAGCCAGACCGCGTAACTCAATGTCACTAACCAAAATGTTTGGCTTTTGTTTACACTGACATCGTTCTACATGCACATTTGTGTTTGTACAACCCAAATAACATTCATAATTTCTTTATTCTTAAATATTTATGAAGTAATTTTATGAAATCACAGAGCGATTGATCAAGCTCGACCACTTTGTAAACAAACACTTTCACTGAGAATGATTCTACAATCAACATGATTGTAAACTTACAAAACATACTATTACCAGTAGGTGAGGTGAGGTGAGTTGGTGTTTAACGCCGCTTTCAAGATTATTTCACTTATATCGCGGCTGCTAGTATTATTGCAGGGAGAAAGCCCGCAACACAATTGTGGCTATGTATTGCGGTGAAACCTGCGAGCATCGGCTGGAACTAGCGAACCATGGGTGGTACTGCGCTGAATTTCAGTGTAGCATTGCACCAAAACCTGACTGCGTGTAGAACAGTTCTCTACTGCAGACAAAGTTGCCGAGCCCCTGGCGGGATTCGAACCACGGACCTCCTGATCCGAAGCCGAACGCACTAACCACTGCGCTATCCCGCCCCCACTATTACCAGTAAATTGTTGTATCTCACTTATACTTAACAAGTGTAGGTCATTTTATATTGAAAAAGCTTCGTATGATAATTAATTGAATATTTTTTTTTACGTAGTTGTATAGGTCAAGGGCGCACAAGCTTGTTGACACTGTCAGTGTTTCACTCATTGGTCTCCGGGCTAGCTAGTCAACATTCCTTTGACAAAAATATTCAAAAATGCATTGTCAAAACTTTTATTGTTTTACTGTCTATGCTTTGATTATAAACGTTGACCAAAGATTTTATAATGCAAATACATTAGGCCTATTAATTACAAGAAAAATATCGATTAAAAAAATCAAAGTTGCATCAAAATTTCTTAGCTTTCTTTTGAATAAAGGTTTATAGCTAGCCAAAGTTCACAAAAATAAACAACAGACTGTGTATAAACTTGTCTATTTGTTCCTCAATGGTTATGTTGTAAACACAAACAGAAATTACTGTAAGTAATTGAGGTTGAGAGCCAAATATATGAAATAGTCTAAAACAAAAAGTAGTCATCAAAATATAAACAGGAAATGAATTAAAGAAATTATGAAACATGGATAGACATAGGTCCTCATATAGTATTAGTTTAAGACACATACAATTTTAAGTATTTGAGAGTGATGACTTTGAGTCTGGATTTGGACATATCCATATGATATTCTAGATATCCAATTTAAAATGTTTCATAGGCCTAAGAGAAAAGATGAAAATAGCATATTTTTTTAAATCTTAAAAGATACAGCTTCCATTGAAATGTATTTGGATTTTTAATAAAAATTGTTCACAGATTACAAAATTGAATTAGTAGTACATAAATTAAGTGTGGCTATCAAGAAAAAGGAAATCACACTTCACATAATATAGGATGTTGTGTTTAATTTCTTTTTTGAGGAATCTACTGAAATTAATCAATCTTCATGAAATAATGGCTGTTTATGTTTTCCTGGTTTCAAAATGACAAAGATAGTAACGGGATTGGGAATTTAATATTTATCAGTCAATGGATGTTTTAGCTGCAACAAGTTTCTTATGTGAATTTATATTATAAATATTATTTCAAGTTTAAATTTAAGTATCTTTAAATTAATTTTTTATATTATTGTTTGTGTAAATATATCCCTTGTTACATACAGATCCTTCATGATGAAAGTTGATTCAAATGCATCATGTCTGTTTCAGTTAAACTCTGAAAGGAAAGATTATTTTTTAGTTTTGTTTTATCTAGTTTAATATTAATGAAAACTCATGAGACATTTTTTGCTTGATTATTACATACATTAATTAATTACAACCTGGAGCATGATTCTTGGAAACATAATATGTGATAAAGTATCTTATAGAATCATATCCCGTGACTGAGTTGGTTTGTATTTTTATTTTCAAATGATAGTTTAATGAGATATTTTGCACAACACAGTGTTTGTTTACAATATGACAAAACTTGACAGGAAACTTACCCAAATGTTATCAGGTAAAATCGCAAAAAAATAATCGTAACCAACTTAAAAGGGTTCTTGATTTAAAACCTTGAGGTCATAAAGTGACATTGTGAAAAGCTTTTTAGAGCTGTCACCTTGTTAGAATTATCTTAGAGCACTTTGAAAAGTGTACAATTCTTGCAATTTCTCACCTCCGAGCACTCATCCGACTCGCGTTTAATTTTTACTCATTGTTGCCCCTTTTCCACAAATTCACGATTAAAAACGGTAATCCTTGTTACTTAACAACTCGAGACATCGATGAATGAAAAGTGTGTAGAATCATAGAATGTTATTGTTAATAATACGTGCAACCACCGAAACATATCGCCATTATCGGTTTGTTTGTCCCCGGAAGTAAAGTTGACAAATTAGCGTGGTGCTATCTCCGCTCTGATTGGCTGAAATTTGAGATTTGATAGACAGACTGGATCGGTCTATTGTTTATAAACAAAATAGCTTGATCATTGTTTGATTTATGCTTTATCATATTAAATACATTCTGAATTTGATCAAAATATTGTGTTTTAAAAAAAATCTATTTCTTGTTATTGTAAGATGTGAAGGTCGGACTTGTTATACTTGACGTCATGCGGAGGAATGTGGCATTCAGGTCAATTGCGTTATTCGGTCATCGGCGTACTAATACCAATGTCAAGGTAACCTCAACGCGGAAGTATGTATGGCGTGAAAATGTGTATCGCTACGCAACCTTTTATTTGATTTGTTTTATTAATTAAGATCGGGTATATAATAAATATAGAACGTCATACTAGTGCATTTTGATGTTTTGTATTGACCGAGAAGATGTCAGTGGATGTCTTCTCGTTCAATACAAAACATCAAAATGCACTAGTATGACGTTCTATATATGTAGTATTTTGATATAGATTAAGCAAGTTTCTAACTTAGGATATCTAAATCTAGTTCTACACGTGATATTAAGAATGGTTAAGTATGAAGATGTATTTATTTCAACGTTCAGTTTATCTCTTGTTTTTTAATCGAAGACGGCAATGAAAAAAGTATTAGTGAAGACGTTACCTTATAGGCTTGAAACATAAAGCACATCATTGGTATGACATGTCAGGAAGTCAAAAATTTGTTTTGTGCATTTTGATTTCTACAATTTCATGCTTTTGTTCTGGTAGCAGTATTGACTATTGATAACCATATAGGTAAAAGTTTTGATAACAAGTAAAGAAGTGAGCACAGCTCACATACCCCCGCTTTAAACTATAGTCTGGCTTTCTTTGTTGGTCTTACCCTCAAAAAGCTCACTTAGGGATCATGGTTGATAAGTGTACTAAGTTTGCTGAAGCTAGCATGTATAGTTTAGGAGATATGCTCAGGAAAAAGCACTTTGTCAGATAGTCATTGTTTTAGTAACGTTTCCATGTAAACCGCAAAAAATAAAAATAATTTTTTGGTCTTACCCTCAAGAAGTGCACCAATGGATCATGGTTGATAAGTGTATGAAGTTTGGTGAAGATAGCATGTACGGTTTAGAAGATATACTCCGGACAAAGGACTTAGTCATAAATTCACTGTTTTAGTCATGTTTCCATGGAAACCGCAAAAAAAATAAAAATCATTTGTTGGTCTAACCCTCAAAAGGCACATCATGGGATCATGGTTGACAAGTGTATGAAGTTTGGTAAAAATAGCATGTATAGTTATGAAGATATACTCCGTACAAAGGACTTTGTCACTGCTTAAGTCATGTTTCCATGGAAACCGCAAAAAATAAAAATCATTTGTTGGTCTAACCCTCAAAAGGCACATCTAGGGATCATGGTTGATAAGTGTATGAAGTTTGTTGAAGCTAGCATGTATAGTTTAGGACATATGCTCCGGACAAAGATTTGTGACGGACAGAATGAACGCTATATACCCCCGCTTATGCTGTAAGGTTGGGGTATAATTACTTAATTATTAATTAAGGATAAGCTTGCATGTTTCAACATTCAAACAATACTTGTTGGTAATAGAAATTGAATTTTATACATTTTTTTATTTTTGTTTTTGTATGACTTCAAAATTGGACTCTTCAGGATTTTGACTCAACTGTTATCAAAGTAGTACGTTTTCGATGTGACATTTTTTTTTATTTTGGGGGATTTTTATGTGTGCATTCTTTGCGACTTTGTGTCAGCCTTCTCATTTGACCTTACTTACCATATAGGAATAACTGTATATAAACTCAAGGTTTCCAAAACTTTACATACCTAGGATTAAACAATATATCACAAGTCTACAGGTATTTCTTAAAAATCTTATTTCTAAGGAGTAAAAATTTATCTGATTTTGACAACAAAAGAACACATATCCCTGTTTTACTTCAGCTTTGCCCTGTTCCATTATAACGTGCTATTGAACTACTAAATAACAAAATGCGAATTCGATAAATTCAATCATGGGTTTGCATACTTTATTTGGTCAAATTGTCATAAAAAGTTGCTGACTATCCATTATATTTTCTACAAATATATTTGCGTTTCCAACTATATTGCTGCATATTTACACAGTCGTTTCTCATGTCAGTGACCGTAAAAGGGAATTCTATGTAACATCTAAAAATGGTCTCGATGGCATGATCTTACCACTGAGTTGAATGTAAAAATAAAGAAACGGAAAAACTAATATTTGATATTATATATTATGATAAAAATAAATGCGGACCTATTACAAAACAAGTGAAGAATATTGATTCTTTAATGAATTGTTACAAGGATAATCTGTTCTGTAAGAATCTTGAAAGAAAAGGTATCGATTAGATTTGGAAATCGGTTAGCTTTTTCATGGATAGACTGTAGCTATAAACTTGATGATATTGGGGAAAAGGGTTATATAGCTTAACATCTGCAGCTAGGTTTAAATTACTCTGGGTCTGCCAAAACCTAGACTCTCTGACTTAAACTGTATTTCACGTAGCAGGTGTAGAAAAGCCAATGTTATAAACCTGGGTTTTAAGATTTAACCCGTTTCGGTTTCGTTGTATCCCCCAACATTTGAAAATCTTTACTGCAAGCATGCATAGACATTATTTCCTTTTAAAGTATGTGATGGGGGATGCTTTGCAGTAGCACATTTTTTGAAAGATTTATTTCTTCAAATTTTCCCCAATAAACATTAATTAATGGCATGTAATTTATCTCCAGAAGGTAAAAACATCTCATTACTCAAATACTCATTATAATTATACCTTCTATAATGATATTGAATCAAGAGTACTTGTTAATGGATGTGCATTGTCCGCTTTTAAAATAGGTAGGGGCTGCCGCCACGGTGACCTGTTAGTGCCCTATATATTTCTATTGTGCGTAGAAATTCTAGGTTTGATGATACGAAACAATAAAAACATTATAGGTATTAAACTTGGAAATATAGAATATCTGCTATCACAATTTGGAGATGGTACAACTTTCACATTAGATGGATCAGAAAAAGTCTCTATGCAGCTTTATATACTTTAGAACAATTTTGCCAGTTTCTCAAGACAGGACTAAAAGTTAATATCGACAATACCAAATTAATATGGATAGGTTCCAAAAAGCGGTCTCGTTATAAGATGTGTAAAGAATGGAATTTTGACTTGTCTCAAACAGAATACATTTTGATATTGACCTTGATGATATGGTAGAGTTAAAATATCACAAACAACTATCTCAGATTGAAAGGCAGATGAATATATCATAGAAAGTGCCAACCCGCAGGACGATAGGCATTACCATCTCACAGGTTGACACCAGTCTAGACTTAATCCAGGGAATTAGCTTGATGCTATAGGATTCAACCTGGGAGTTCTGGGGAGAGCATCTGATCAGACAGGAGTGGACAGAGACACACAAAAGATAATGACGTCATAGAGATGATGGTTTATTTCATTATGACATCATGAGTGGGAAGAAAAGGTCAGCTGTGAAGTTGACGGCAAATGGTGGCAAATTGACTGCACCTTGCCCATATACACTTAGCAGCCGACTCTCGACTCCACTCATTCCCCGCTGTAGATTCCACTCTGGGCTCCACTGATGTTCCTTTCAGAGAGGGCCCTATATAAGGGATTCACATGACTGAAAGCTGTTAAGCCCTCAGCATATAAAATGTCAAATAGAGTATGACTGACATGATACCTCCTTAAGTATAGATGTTACAATTGTTTCATTTCCATTGCCTAAAGTGATGGACAATAAAGAGTTGCTAATTACTAAAACATATAAAAATCTATTCATCTGGGTAGGTGATTGCCTCAGGTGTTTTTATAAGAGAATCGACATGTTTCTGTTGTGAATTTACTCAACAACTGGAAAATATTGAAAAACATATACATAGGAATGAATATATAGAAAAATATGTAGAATATACATACAGTTATTAGCACTGTCATAAATATTTGGTCAGCATGTACTTTAACCCCTTTTGCAAGAAATACTGTCTTAAAATCATTTCTGCTACAAAAGCATATACTCATTACTTAAATTTTGTCAATAAATTTTAAAATCGCTATTTTTTTGAGAATTTTTTTTATTTGTCATTTCGTTTGAACCTACAGAACCCTTGTCTTATGTATGCCGAGTCACAGTGAATAATTCTTGGTTAGTCATTTTGATTTTTATATTCATGACGCCACTTCAGATTGCACTCTTATGTATTGGAGCATTTTGTAAAAGAATTGTAAGTTACTTATATGAGGTACTTGTGAAAACCATTGATACATGAGTTTGCTCAGTGTTCGTGCTGGCATTGTGCTATAAAGATTCATCAGAATGACAGATATGGATATACATACATACATCAAAATAATTAGTGATTGAATTTGTCCGTGTTTTGGGAAAGTATTTTCATAATCATAACAGGGATCGAAATTCTCTTCATTTCAGCGCCGAAGGCACGGGTAAATTTCATAGGGCACGGATAAAATCGAACTGCAGTGCCTTGTGGACACGTCAAAACAAATCGTTTAGAATCAGGAAGTTTAATTAGATTGTCAAAATCTTTGCTTTTAAACCTTTCTGCAAGTGCTAAGAAAGATTTTTCTGAGGCCGTGTTACCTATTTAAATTGTTTATTTGACAAAATTCCGAACTTATTAATCTTTTTTAGTCGATATCAAAACAAATATTTGTCAGAAATACGATCGCAAGAGCACGTTGTTAATGTACACCGGTGATTCGAGAATTTGTGCCTATAGGATAGCCGAAGCTCAATGAACAACGTTTAAGTGAATGATAAGGTATAACAACATCAATATGATAGACTAATAAAGATCGAAAACATACCTCTCAAACTTCAAAAAATTTAATAATCGCACAAATTACCGAAAAATGAACGTCGCATTCGCAAAAATTATCCTACAGAGGTTTAAAAAAGGAAACACCGTTTGAATATCGATGCATTTTCTTAACGACAAATAAAATTGCAATTATGCTCTCGGGTCCATGATAATCTTTTCGACTTTCTTTATCCGAGTAATATATGAATAAATATAAGTATCTATTTATGTTTTATTATCTAAATAAAAATACAAGTAAGTGCTAAACAGATTATGGTTTATTTAAACATTTTATATTGTATCGGTAATATGTTGCCATGAAAATATTATGACCACGTGTGTCAACCTACTTGTAAAATCTACTTCGACAGTTCGGAGTAGTATTTTCGTACATAGTTTTACAAACACGATCTCATTTTTGTTTTTAGGAAAAATAGTTGGAAACAAAACATGTTATTGATGCTTTGATAAGCCTGGTACGATTAAACTATTTGAAGTTTCGGTTAAATGTACGTGAAGGAAACACGCTCATTCATTCAGCCAGGCACTGTCAACAAACCGCCGTTTATGAACACTTCGGACTATTCTTGCAAGAAGTGCATATGGAAATAACGTACTCTCATCGATCCGTAAATACTTACAAACAATATGTAATTATTCAATTTCAATGTGACGATCACAGAATTGGGATTTTCTAAATGAAGGGCTACTCAATATTTTCAAAAACACAAACACAAACTTCTCATGTTAATTATTGATACAGTGTTTCATCCAGGATTTACTACAAGCGGGGGATATCCCCCCCTACATTCATGAAAGTGGGGGAGTACCTACAACCTCTCAACTTTTTTGACGCCGATTCCAAAGCATGATTCGATGTCAAAGAAGAATTTTCATTTTTCTCATTATCACTTTCGGTTTCAGTCAGTTACCTCTATCTCTTCTGAATTTTCAATGGTATTATCATTTTCAGGAGCTGTTTGTGAAAAAAAGTCGGTTATTCGTTTAGGTCTCTGCTTTGACATTATTGGCTTATCACTAGCAGACGCTTGCATCGAGAAAACACGGGCGGAAAGGTAAACTGCGCATGTCTGAACAATCGGAACTTAGTATTTGATCTATGATCCTCGTACATAACATTACAGCAAACAGCAAGGGATTGATATTACGGAAACTTACGAAGATCTGTTACCTAAATAAGGAAGTTATTTCAGTTCGTTTGATAACTAAATCAAGACTTTTCGATCGCTATGTTGGTAATCAATATAGCTATAATAAAGTATATAGGTACGTACCGCACAGGATTTGAAAATTGCGTGAAATAATGTTTATTTGCGCGATTTCTCCCCCACTATAAATGTAAAAGTGCGTGACTGATCAACTAATTAGCGAGAATCCCGCAATCGCGCACTCCGGATGAAACACTGTTGATATCCTGTTTAACAGACCTATACAGTGATTGAAATAATTTTCAAACTCAACCAGACAATTGGGCAGGGGACCCATCAAAGTTACCTGCCCGTCTGGGAAGTTACCTGCCCATATTTTGTAACACATTTGCAAGTTGTATAATTTTAAATAAACAAACTAGAATAATGCATCACCGTTCAAATGTTATTTATTGTTCAAAATCACCTTTGGTGATAAAAAGGTAAGGCAGTCAATAACAAATAGAACTGGATTAACATGGTTTCTCCTTAATCATTTACATTCATTCACATAAGCATTCAAGACATCAAAGCAGTATGCAGATGTGATGAAAATGCTTCACCTTTTGTACTCTTTCTACAAAGGTTTTCTTCAAAGATAAATTTGACTTTTTATGGAAATCCTTTTTGTATAAATATTTCTTTATAATAACAACTTTTGTACGCTTATGAGCAAGAAAAACGCATTACATGTACATAATCAAAAGCAAACATGATAGCCACAAACAGATATACTACTTTACAATATATTTTTTCCATGATATTTTTTGTTTTGTTTTTAGAACTGCTTAATTGTATAGTAAGAATAGTTTTATGCAAAATTCAATTCTTTAACATTTCAGTTTCATAAAACAGTAAATTTTAAATGCACCAAAATGTCTATTCTTTATATATTAAAAAAGGAAATGAATAAAACTGAAATCCTACTGTCAATTAAATGATTACTTAAAAAACTGTATTTGGAAAGTCATTCTAATATTTTATTTCACAATAAAAACTTCTTGAATAGTATTATAAACAGTTATTACTTTGATACTTCCGCGTTTTTATTTTGTTCATAATCTTTTTCTTTTTTCTTTTTCTCAGCTTTTTTCAGATTGAGTTTTTTCCGTAAACCGTTCAGAATTGGATAAAATGCTAAAGTTTTGGATTGTGACATCGTTACGCTAAAAAGTTACTGTTTACGGCGCCATTTTGCTTGAAAATCAAAACATGACTGTATCACTAGCTTTGATTGGTCCATGTGACTAAGAATAGCCAATCACGGCGCAGATTACTTTGCAAACTATCATGTAATTTTCTTATTTCACAGACTGAAGATTTGTCACTGTTAGGAATGTACAAAAAGATTGGTAATAAAGTAAAACCTCTCATCTTGCTTTCATAAACTTTATTATCAAAAATAAACTTTAGTGAAAGAGTAAATATATATCTGTCATTTTATCAGCCAGACAAACGGGCTGGTGGGGAAATATTTTAGGCAGCCCGACATGAAATTTGCCAGCCACGGGCAGTCGGGCAGGCTGTTATTTCGATCACTGGACCTATATCATGAAATATGTTAGAGATAACTTTCTTGATTCTTATGGGTGGTGTAAATAAACAAACTCGGGGGATTCTCCAGAGCTGGCCTCTGCCAAAATAAAGGAAATGGTTTGTTGGTGACAGGGGAAACAATCTCCAATTTTGTAAGGTGTGTCTGCACATTTCATCTATCTTAGGGGGCGATGGAAAGCCTACCGGTAATCTAATCTTGATGCATTTTCTAAAATTTCTGTACAAATTCTTTCTGTGCTGAAACACAATCAATCAATTTTGCATCTTCCTTGTTGTGATCTTATGATCCTTTAGGCACACTCAATTTGTTCAGGGCACACACAAATTTTACATTGGGTGCCTTGGGGCACACTAAGAAAAAATCTTATTTCTATCCCTGCAAAATCATTTCGAAACACAAGTACAAAGATATGGAGGTTGTTGAGAGGTGGATGATTTTCTTATACTTCTTGAAATTTAACTGCGATGATAACTATGATATTCACATATATATTTCATTACCATATCCTGCATCGCACAAACCAAAAACAAACTGCATTCTACTAAAAGTCGGTCAAAGTAACATCGATTGACGAAGTTGAATATGAAATTGGCAAAAAAACGCTTTGTTGAATAGAGATTTCAACATGCCTTATATCAAAGGTACACCTACTAGGGCTACAGATAAGTATTTGAACACAGAGGTATTTCACTCCTCAAAATCACAAATGTAAAAAACTACTGGGAGTACCGTATTCGACGTGATAAGTGCATGGGGCGCTTAAAAAATTGGTAAAAGGGGGCGCTAATTAAAACGATAAAAATTGTTCTCAAGTTTAGTCTTGAAAGTGTTTTCTTACCATACACATGTCTTTGAAATATGGTTTTATAACTTTTATCATTTTGATGGTGACCGGGGGTCTTGAAATACCCTGTATTCTTCACTTTAGTGGAAGTAAAAGACTCATTGCAAGACTGAAAAACCTTCCTCAATGAATCAGCATGCAAGGTTAGCAATGTTGAGAGGTGGGCACTAAATCAGGACGCTTATTGTTCAGTCAAAAACGTGGTGGGTTGGCGCTTATAGGGGAGTGGGCGGTTTTTAAGTCGAATACGGTATTAAAAATATTTGTCATTGGATATTTTTGCATATTTTATTTTCCACATATTTAATCTTTAAATAAATTATAATTGGTGTTTTGATAAAAAAATGTATCCTCTTTTTATCTGTAATATAAACTTTCAGGAACAAAACATTTTCAGTCTCAGGGTAAAGATCGATCAATTCTGAAAAATAATGATGTCTGTTCATCCGATGACCATACTTGACTTAAACATCAAATAAAATAGTATTTACAGAATTATCATCATAGGCCAATGGCAAAAATTCAGGTCGTTACATTCTTTTTTGTCTTGGCTATGTCAAAGGTTCACTACTTCATAAAAAAAACAACCTATTGTTTTCAATTTCGATAGGCATAAACTTTATGATTTAACATTCTGTGGAAATCTGATTTAAGGTTACTTATTTTCTCACTATTCGATTTGTGAAACAATGCGGAAAAATTGCGTCACTTAACAGTGGGAAAAGGGAGATAACTCTTGATCTCGTCTTTTGTTACTGGGGTTGTGCTTGACCCAGTGTAACATAGAAAAATATACATATAGCATTTGATAGCTTTTTGCCAATGAGTAACCGACATAGTAGTGGGAATAATTTTTTCTTCTTCTATCATTACATTGATTTTCTGTGGCATGTGGCATGGAGGACCAATGTGACAGTTGTTTAGTTTTGTATAGTTATTTTAGGCTACTTACCATCACACTGGTGTTATGCCAACTGTTAAGAACAATCTTAAAAAACAAACATTTTAAAAAAAAGAAATTATTTTCGTTGAATATCGAATACTTTCATGGGATTTGTTTAAGGGCAAGTGACCCTTGAGATTATATCGTGTTAAAATAAACGATTCTAGTTCAGTTATATAGAAAGAACTTCTGGCACTCAATGATAAGCGTAATAGTTATGCTGTATTAGGGTTTGCCTCATATGAAAGTGGTCCCTGGATTATGATAATTAAGAGATCATTCAAATGAACTCGGTACCTTCATTTCCATACAGGTGGTCATCTAGTAAGCTACAATTAGAGATACAAAGATCAAACATGTAGAACTGAAAGTTTATTTCAACAAATCAAGTTCTCCCAAACTCTGACTATTATTCTGGGACAGTAATATATATTAATCACTCATTAATTTCACTTTTTATGAGGAAAACTGAATTGTCCTTGCGCATTTAACGCAGATACGCATGTTATCTAGAGCCCTGACCTACCCCGTAGCAGGTTTATATTTTTGTGTTTTTATGAAGAGTTTAGACCTGAAGAATGAGAATGAGATATGTTATACTACAACATTTCTTGATATAAATTACACTATGATCATCTGGTTATTAGAAACTATGTAGTGAAATGATCTTTTGTGGTACAAATTCTACTTCTTCAATGCATGCAAAACATTCTCTGAGATGTGTATATAAGCATGATAAACTGTGTGCAAGGCTATGACCCCCCTTTGTTGATAATCAAAAGGTGGTATATTACTTGTAATAGAAAGTCAGCTGCAGTACAAGTTCTAATGGGAAGCAATTATCTTGGCTCATCAGGGGACGATCACTGCCCTTGAACCATACAGACAGATGGACAGATGGACTGATGCAAGGAAAGTGGGGGCAAGATGACTGACTGACAGGTCAAACAAGGCAGGAGGGCTTAGGTAGCGAAAGAAAATCAATAGTTACGCTGACAACAACAAAGCATACAGAACACTCCGAGAGCAACTACCACTTCAGCAGCCATAGCTACTTAAACAGATATTTTTTGTGAGGAGTTTTGACTTGTCTTACCTTCTTCTTGTCACGCATCGATCCCTTGCCTCGGACCATGATCTTGCAACCTGTGTACTGTTCCAACTCCTTTGCAGTCATTCCACGTGGACCCAATATTCGACCCACAAAATTAAACTGAAAAAAAAACCCAACAAATTTTTTACAACAAAGTCCTTGGTAGAAATAAATACAGGCATCAGTTCCATAGCTCATCAAGTCAAATCAAATATACTAAAATTAGAGCCATAGGCTCTGTAGCTCATCAAGCTATCTATAACTCATTTTGAAAATGGTAACAGGTAGTGGTGTTTATTGTTTAATGAAATTACAAATGCTTTTGTCCTATTGCTTACATGAATTAACTGTTTTCGTTCATTATTTCCAATCATTCTTGATTAATCTCTCCAGATAAAGTGATAATATGTAGTACTGTATATTACAATGTATAAGGCGACACCCCCTACTGGCACGTCTTGGAGGCAGGTCGACATGAAGCATGCGGCACATTGAGAATTAGTTACTGTAAGTTGATGTATCGGTAATTTTCAAAGTGAGTTGAAATACGTCAGTGTTTTGTAATAAGCATTTGTTTTATAAGGGATTGTTGTAAATTTACCATAATAAAAAATACCTACGTTTGTGTTGGTGATTGTTCTTATTTTTAATATTTTTTATTATGTCATTTACTTCTCAGTACATGCAAGAAGCTATCAACAAACTACCATTACTATTACTTGACATGTATTTTTTCATTCTATAAAATAAAATAATCAGAGGTACAATGTGACTGGTGAATAGTTTTGTTTTAGAAATGTTTTAAATACTTGTTACCAGTAACGTTTATCAAGATAAACTTTTCAATAACTTTATGAACATTAAACACATTGAATAGTGCGTTTTTGTTTTTGAAAAACATTAAAACAAGCTACGATTTCCATATATTTCTAAATATATTATATATCACAAGGTTCAATCTCATTTGTCACCGTTTCCTATGCGTATGAATGAATGCTTTGGTTGTAGAATCTCATTGGTCCACGTCATGACTTGAAACAATCACTATCGATCCATAAGCATGGCCTTACTGTTTGGCCTAGGTATCGTTACGGTATGTTCAGAAAATTGTCAATACTAATATATTTCAATTAACTATAAAATTATAGATTTTCATAATATTTTCTAACTATTAATAGTAATAAAAAACAGTAAAAATATGTAAAAATTGTTAAAGTAATATTATTTTGTTATTTTGACAATGAGTTGACATCATTCTTCCGCAATGTCACCCAACCTCAGAATTTTAGGTCTGAAACATAGACCTCGCATATAAGGCGACCCCCCTCCTTGACCCCTAAATTTCTGGTATAAAAAACTCGCTTTACACTGTAATAAACGGTATCTACTAAGTTTTGCAATGTTATAAAACGTTATATAAAACAACGAATTCTTCTTTGTAATATGGACACTTGATCTAAACTAGCGATTTGACTGGTAAACTCTCAACAAAATGCCAGCTTGCTCACGTGTTCCTGTAATGAAATTGGTTTCAGTTTACAAAAGACAAATTTCTCATCCAACTCAAATGAATGGCAGTCTACTTGAAGACACAGGCCCAACTGAAAGCTGTTCTTCTAGGGGAAGCAACAAGATGGCTGAGTCTTGATTCCTCTGTCAGCGCTGTATTCAAGGATTTTGTGTCAATCCTCCAGACGTTGTCCCTGTTGGAGAAAGAGGAAGCAACAGCATGTGGTCTCCTGAAGAAGATGCTGTGCCTGAAATTCATTGGAGTTATTTATTCTCTCCATGAAAATCTGCCAATCCTTTCCAACTTGTCAAAGCATTTTCAGAAAGGATCTGTCAGCAATACCTCCTGCTCTCCTTCTCACAAAAGTGAAATTGAGAAATCTTGTAGAAGAAAACACTCCCCCAGAATTGCTGAGAAGTGACATTGATTACTTCGCTGATCAAGTCGACATAAGGATATCCAGTAAGGAAGCAAAGGATATTGAGAAACTGATGATGACATACGTCATTGCTCTGTCAACAAACATTTACAATAGATTTAGAGATACATCTGATGTGCTCACATGCTTCTCCATTTTTGATCCTCTGGCAGTACCTCCCACAACTTCTGATAAGTTCAAGACATGGAAAGAGAGAAGTTGAAACTCTGGCCAAGCATTTTTTTCAACAAGATGAAGCCAAAGAAAAAACATCAAAAACTGACAAACTAATGAATCAGTGGCAAGGGATGAAGTATCACTTCAAGGACATATTGGCAGTGTATTCTTGACATCAGAAATGGAACTGCTAAAACCACATCAACTGAGTGGTGTTTGTTGAAACTAGTTGCTAACAAGTCACTGAAGCATTTCTTTTCAGAATTGATATTCATTGCTGAAGTTGTTGCTTCTCTCCCTGTCTCAAATGCTTGTCCAGAGAGAGGAGCAAGTACCCTCAAGAATGTGAAGACAAGGCTCAGGAGTATGGTGCACAGATGCTGCAGTCTTTACTTCATGTGTGCATTATTGGTTCATCTGCACAGCCTTGAGAAGAAATTGTTAAATCTGCAGTAAAGACATAGCTGAAGAAGAAAAACAGAAGAAATCTTCCAAAGAAACTATTTCAAGGCACCAGTTCTTCAGTTGTTCTGCACCAAGATGCATGTGTGCAAAGAGATGGAAAGTATGCAGTGGAAGAGGCACTTGTAGGACAAGTAAATCTTGCAGTGAAGAAATTAAACATGGCAATGGTTGATGCTGAATCAGAGGACTGTTCAGATGAAGATGACTTTGATGATTGCTGCTGTTGATTTCTCCTCTTGCTCTTTTAGAGTAGTTTTAGAAATGTGATCAGTGATGGGATATTTTGACTTTTTGATGTCTTAAATTGACTTAAACCTTAAGTTAAAGTCACAATCTGTGCCAGTGTACTGTAAAATCAACAGTATTGTTTGGGTGTACTCAACTACATTTTCGTATTATAGAAAGTACTGGTAATCATCTTAACCCTCAAGCCGCGGTTTACGGAATGGTCCGGGATGAAATTAAACTAAGCCGCAGTTAGCCTTGGCGAACCCCGGAAGCCGGACTTATAATCTGACGCATTTACTAATTAACGCAATTGTACCATGTAGCGGATCCCAGAAAAAAATTGCACGGCAGTTGTGTCGGTTGAACGCGTGTATTTTCGTTCCGGCTTTCGCTAAGCTGCCGATTTTTTCCCCGTTGTTGTTCTAAAGAATGGGGGCATATTTTCCGAAAGTTTTATAGATATTGGTTATGTTTATCGTACCGAAAATATGCATTACAAACGCTCAATTTTCCCCCACTACCCGCCGGGCTTGCTATAGCCCTGGGGCTTATTGCTCCCCTCGCGCACGAGCTTATCGAGCTGCGCACGTTATTGTTTGCTCAGGCGTGCGCACTCACAACAAAAGCACACCTTGCTTTCGCACGCCCTATCAACGAATCATTTGAAAGAGGAGAAAATTGTCTTTAATTCGATATAAATTACGAATATGCGCTAAAGGAACTGAATATACAGCATGTGCCGTAAATGAGGTGATTTTCAGATATTTTTAGTTTTATACCTACTTTCACACATTATTTCTCATCATGTACTCAACGTATTTTGGAATTGTTTATATCATAAGAAAGAGAAAAAGATTGTCTTTCATTCCATGTAAAATTTGTATATGCGCAAATATTTATAAAGCCACAGCGAGCGACGCACGAAGAGCTAATTTTGCTCTTTTACCCTTGTGAACTGAGTAGCGATTTTGTGATATACTTTTCTTTAGTACTTCATATCTTTTTAACTGTTTGGTGCATTTGGATAACTGTTATATCACAATAAAGAAGAAAAATTTGTCTTTACCTTTATATAAAATATGTTCACTCACATAACAAAAATATTGACACAGTAAGAGTCACAAATAGAGCAATTTTGGCACTTTATATCTCCGTAACCAAATGACGCATTCCCACAACTTTTATATCATTGTCAAGAGGAATACATTGCCTACATTATGATATATAATATGTATATGCGCTAAAAGAAATAGCGATACAGCAAGTGCCGCACAAAGGGCACTTTTGTCGCTTTTTTATTACGTGATATGAAGCGCGATTTTCATGTACCTTTCTTTCGCACGCAATATCTTCTATACCGCTTGGCGCATTTTGATAAATTTTACATCTAAACAAAGAGGAAGCAATGTTCTTCAATTCCATATATCGATGATTTATGCGCGTGAATAAATAAAAGCAAAACAAGTGCCGTAAAAAGGGCAATTTTCGCACTTCGTTCCGCCGTTAAGTGCCGCGAATAGGAAAACTTCGGCACTTTATATCTCCGTAACCAAATGACGCATTTCTACAACTTTTATATCATTGTCAAGAGGAATACATTGCCTACATTATGATATATAATATGTATATGCGCTAAAAGAAATAGCGATACAGCAAGTGCCGCACAAAGGGCACTTTTGTCGCTTTTTTATTACGTGATATGAAGCGCGATTTTCATGTACCTTTCTTTCGCACGCAATATCTTCTATACCGCTTGGCGCATTTTGATAAATTTTACATCTAAACAAAGAGGAAGCAATGTTCTTCAATTCCATATATCGATGATTTATGCGCGTGAATAAATAAAAGCAAAACAAGTGCCGTAAAAAGGGCAATTTTCGCACTTCGTTCCGCCGTTAAGTGCCGCGAATAGGAAAACTTCGGCACTTTATATCTCCGTAACCAAATGACGCATTTCTACAACTTTTATATCATTGTCAAGAGGAATACATTGCCTTCATGTTGATATATAATATGTATATGCGCTAAAAGAAATAGTGATACAGCAAGCGCCGCACTAAGGGCACTTTTGTCGTTTTTTATCATGTGATATGAAGCGCGATTTTCATGTACCTTTCTTTCGCACGCAATATCTTCTATACCGTTTGGCGCATTTTGATAAATTTTACATCTAAATAAAGAGGAAACAATGTTCTTCAATTCCATATATCGATCATACACGCGCACACAAAAAATAAAGGCACAAGAAGTGCCGCAAATTGGGCAAGTTTCGCATTTCGTATTTCTGTAACCAAGTGGCGCGCTCAACAACGTTTGGTATCGACGTAAAGAGCAGAAAATTCTCTTCAATTTGATATACAATTTGTATATGCGCTCATAGAAATAAAGACTCAACAAGCGCCGCTAAAATGTTATAGATAAATGTAATAAGTAAAAAAAATTATGAAGGAAACCCTGTTTCTTTAGTGTTCAATTATAGAGTTTTATAAACCATGAAAGTTGAAGGAAAAAAAACTTTTGGATTTACATTCATAGCGTTATTGATGTCTTTTTTGAGTTAGGGGATTTTTGCGTCGGGCAACGCCATCAGTTCATGGGAAAATTGTCCAACGAAAATGTTGTGGTTGAGACACAGTATGTCGGGGATGCCGTCGGGAACCGCCATCAGGTCAAGGCAAAGTTGTCCAACGAAAATGTTTGTGGTTGAGACACAATATGTCGGGGATCTTTCGCCGGGCACCGCCATCAGGTCATGAGAAAATGTGTCCAACGAAAATGTTCGTGTTCGAGAAAAAAAATTTCAGCGGACTTTCGTCGGGCACCGCCAGCAGGTATGTGTTTTTTTCTGCCAAATTTTTGTTGGTCGAGGAAACTCATTTTTGAAAAAAAAGTTTGGTAGCATTCCGATGTTTTAAATAGTTTGCTATATATGTCGGGATGGCATGAGATCCTTCCAGTGAACTAAAGACAAGGGGCCGGGTGCTCGTTGACTACGGCCGTCCCGACAGATAGGCCCGTGGAACCTATCATTCTCGGAAGAGAAGTCAAGAGTTGAAAAACTTTTGTTATCCACAACTGACAATCAGAACTTTCCTGACGTAGAAGGCAGTTGTTCGCGACTCGCCGGCTCGTTGCATAGGAGTCAGAAGGCGGCATCAGGGTTGATAATGTTGATACAACGTCGGCGGCCGTCGGTGCCATCGGCACCTTCGGCGGGGTTGTGAAAAGTCGTCCAAAAGTTAGAAAGTGTCCGGCGACATTAGAACTTGTTCGGCTGGATTGTGAAAAGTTGTCCGAAAGTTAGAAATTGTCCAGCAATGTTAGAATTTGTCCTGATTTTGACTTTTGCAACAAAATGAAAGAAAATGTCCGGCATTCGCCAGGACAGTTAGAAAATGTCCGGAATTCCGTCATTATTGATGGCCGCTGGCGCCATCGGCGCGCAACGGTATATTTGTTTACAAAACTCACAAAATGGGGCAATTGAATGTCCATGAAGCTCACATTGACTTTTTCTGTTTTGGTTATCAGGATTTGATAGAATATCTTGCACATTTCTAAATTCTTTTCAATCAATTACAGATTGATGTGAAAGATGCCTAAGGCCAGGCGACCGAGGACTAGGAGTTGGGAAGGGCCGTCAACGTCAAGCGACGACGACTTCATCAACGAGGTCCATGCTGATGAAGCTTCTGACATGGAGTCTACTGATGATAGTGAAAGTGACAGTGATAGTGATATGGAAATAAGAAACATTGCAAAAGACATATTAGCTGCTACTGGTGGGGCTGGTACATCCACAGAGGAAGAGTTCAGTGGCTTTGATGAGCAACATAATGAAATGGACACACATTTTGATGACCCTGAGAACTTTATGGAACGCTGGACAGAGGGGCCGAGGCCACGTGGACGTGCTGATCTGCATTTTACTGGCGCAACGGGATTAGGACGGTTTATAGAATTGCCTGATAATCCGCATCCTATAGATTTTTTGGGGTTATTCCTGCATGAAGATGATTATGGATCGTTGGCAGCAGAAACCAACAGGTACTTCCACCAGCAAGTCGATGATAAGGTTCTGAAACCATGTTCAAGGTTGAGGCAGTGGTATGATACGAATGCTGAAGAAATGAAAGTATTCGTTGCAATGACTATAGCGATGTCTCTAGTTGTACAGAGGAATTTTTCTGAGTATTGGTCAACAAGTGATGTGACGTCGACGCCTTTCTTTGCCAAATGTATGCCTCGCGATAGGTTCTGGTTATTACTAACGTACGTACATTTGAATGATAACAACCAAATGCCGGGACGAAACACACCTCATTTTTCACCTATCAATAAACTTGGCTATTTGTACCAGAGAATCGTACATCGTTTTTCTAGAGTTTACAAGCCGCATCAAAACATTTGCGTCGATGAAGGGTTGGTGCCTTGGAAAGGCAATCTCAGTTTCAAAGTATATAATCCCGACAAGCCGAAGAAGTATGGGATAAAGGCCTACATGTTGTGTGACTCAACAAATGGTTATGTTTGCAAGTTCCAACTCTACACTGGAAAAACTAATGAAACTGTCTCTGCTGGTGGAAAAACGTTCGATCTGGTGATTGATTTGGTGAAGGATTATGCTGGGAAAGGATATCATGTGTTCATGGATAATTTCTATTCCTCTGTGGCATTGTATATAAACTTGTGGGAAATGGGCACTGGTGCGACGGGAACGTTGAGAGGAAATCGCAAAGGCATTCCAGACAAGGTAAAGAAGGCACAGAAGAAACAGAAGAAAGGGGATATGATAGTCTATCACAACCAAGACCTACTCGTTTTGCGGTATGAAGACAGGAAGTCAGTGTTGCTCATGTCAACCGTAGAAGACAATGAAATTGTAGAGACAGGCAAGAAGAACCGAATGACTGGGGAAGCCATTGCAAAACCACGTATCGTGCATGAATATAACAAGTACATGGGCGGTGAGGAACGGGCTGACCAGATGCTGTCGTACACCCCGTTCAAAATAAAAACTCTCAAATGGTGGAAGCGTGTGTGGTTTCACGTGTTGAACGTTGCCATGTTGAACGCCTACATTCTTTACAAAGAATTCTCTAAGGATAAAACCTTGAAAACAAGCCGTCAATTCAGAAAAGACTTGGTACAGCACATGATAACCTTCGCCGACACAGAAAAGGTGCCATCCCTGCGCAGACGTCCCCGTGGTCGACCAAGCACGAGCGACGATAGTGTATTACGTCTTCATGGTCGTCACTTTCCATCAAAGATTCAGCCTGTTGGAAAAAAGAAGAATCTCTCACGCACGTGTGTTGTTTGCTCCAAAGCGAGAAGAGAACTACTTCGAAGGGATGTGGAAGAAACAAATCAGCCAGTTCAAAAGAAGAAAAGGGTAGGAAGAGAATCTTCTTACGAATGTAGCGACTGTAATGTGGCTCTATGTGCAACCCCATGTTTCAGAATTTATCACACGTCACAAGATTGCACTAAAGCTTATATCAGTTTGATGTCAGAGAAGGAAAATGAGGGGGATAATCAAGAAGATTGAAGAAAGAAGAAAGAAGCAGAAGTGTGGATGAGTGTTACTCTCCTGATCCAGTTGGTTTTCACATCAAAAAGGTGAAAAAGTGTTAATAGAAAATACTTGATTGTAAAAAACTCATTATAAATAAAAAATAATCTTTTTTTTATTGCGTAAAAGAGACAGAGAAAGTCAATGTGAGCTGTCACGGGACATTCAATATGAGCCGCATCACAAACCTCCCCCGATCTTTCGCAATTTATATCTTCTGAATCGGGCGGCCGAACTTCATGGCTTTTATATCATCATAAAGAGAAAAGAACTGGCTTTGATATAATATGACAATTGCATGTGCGCATGAAATAATAAAGAAGCGGCGAATGATGCGATAATTGTCGCAATGATAAAAATAAATTCACAAATGTCTGAGGGTACCCCTCTTTTTCGTTTCATATCTCCCGAACTATTTGGTAATTTTTAAATTTTTTTCCAGCTTTATCAAGACAAAAGAATTATCTTTAATTCCATGTATAATTTGCATATGCGCAGTAACTGATGAAGATGCTGCGAGTGATGCGACAAATGTCGCAAATAGGACGATTATCAAAATCTGTTTTCAAATAGTTGAGAGTACCCTTCTTTCGCGGTGTATATCTCTAAAACCAATCGGCGCTTTTTCATTATTTTTACACTATCGTAAAGAGGAATGATTTATCTTCAATTCCATGTATAATTTGTATGTGCGCATGAAAAAATAACGATGCGGTGCACGTAAAGAATTCCTGTTTCATAATGCTGGAGTGTTTGCGCCAATGCTCGCCCGCGCGTGACTTCACCCGCCGAGAGAATCGGTAATGCGGGAGCCAAGGCTGTTGCCTAGAAGTCTGTGGCACTCGCATGCTGGTGCCCCGGGGCATAACGGTACTAATTAGCGCGCCGGTGCCAGAGGGCCCCGGGGGATTTAGTTTTAGCTAAAAATGCCGTAGGGTCGGCCATCTTTCGCAACGTATATCTTTGGAACCGTAAGACATATTCTAATAATTTTTTCGTCATTGTAAAGAGGAATAAATTGCCTATAATTCCATATATAATACATGTATGCGCGCTCAGTATTATGGATTTTATTAAGTTTTCTTAAGCAGTTGTTCCAAGCTGACACACATTTATCATGTGTGTAGAACACCATTTCTGCTGATATTTTCATAAATATGTGAATACTGTAAAAGTATCCACTCTTGTAAAATGAAACAAATATGTGTTAAGCTATATAAAATATATTTGTTGCTTTTGCTAAAAAATCAATATACTTCTCACAAAATCTCAAATTTGACTATGTGAAAAAACCTCCCATGTTAATAAAATGGCTCTCACATGCCACCATTTTGCATTAAAAAATCAAACCCTTACCAACAAGAGGGTGAGCCTCCCTTCCCCTCCCCCGCGGGGAATGCGGGATGACCCCGAAGGAGTCATGGGCCTGTTACTGTACAGTTTCAGCCTCTTACAAAAATTCTTAATGAAAACCCTGTGTATATGAAACATGTCGTATTGCAAATATTAGTACCACATGCTAAATATGTATTCCTAGTACTGTCCTTAACAAACATGTTGCTGTAATGAATGTTACTTCAATTATTGTATTGTTCATTACAAAATAAAAATGATTAGAATTTTTGGGAAATCCATGTAATATTCACTGAAAGAGAAATGACTATGCACAAAATGTTTACATAACCGTGTCGTTTGCCTTCGGCCAATCAGAGTTGCCGTTGTACTGGTTTTGTTTTTTCTAACCAATGAAATTATTCCTAATGAATAATCGTCAGTCTTAAAAATGCCTGAAACAACTGAAACTAGTTATAGATGCGAGCTGGAAAAGCTGCCTATATAACTCAAATCAGTAGTGCGGAACCACTTTCAGTATCCAGTCCTTTTATTTTAAATTTTTTTGGTAGTCTTTGGACTTTATATCACTTTGAGTTGACAATTTTAATATATATAACTATTTTCTAAAGATATTTCTTGACAAAGTTCACAAATGTTTGTATTGAAAAGTATAGTTGTTGGGTACAGTGACAAAGAGACTAGTAAATTGATCACTGACAATTTAGACATGCTCATTTATTTCATTTGAAGTCCCTGATTTTTTGCTTCTTGAATCTTGAAAAATATATAAAGACACTGAGATTTGAGAAATGTTCGAACTGCTCTTTTATTGAGATCTTCAAGCCAAGTTCAAAGATATTCAGAGTCATTATGATTTAGTTGTATGTAAGAGATACATATAATATGGTGACCCAAATATCGTGACTCTTCTGTATCGTTGCACCCCTAATATGTTAATTCACTTACTATGGTTTTTATCCCACTGCTCCACTATTTGGTAGAAATACTAAAGATCTCTCCAAGTTAAATTTGGTAATGAGGTAATCTATTTTAATTCTACAGTCTGTTTTTCATAAAGAAGAACCATTAAGGCAAGTTTTGTTTTACATTACCAATAATTATTATAAATAGAAATCATGAAACGTATTGTGGAAGTGTTCTGTTTGAAACTATAAATCAGAATAAAGTAAGTTTGGCAGTGTATTAGACATGTCAATTGACTTATATGACTGTCTCAATTTCAAAGAACGATTTTATACACCTCATAAAATAGTTTTTAAAAGCACAGTATAATATAAATATAAAGGTTTATCAGTTAAGAAGGCTACAATCTAAAGCACTAAAATTTTACAAAAATCTAACTTTGTTTACAGTACATGTGATTTCAAATAGTCTATTTAACAACGAGAGATTCTCTCAAGAAATGTATTTCTATTCCCCTATGACAGAGATGAATAAATGAAACTAATCTCACATGTCATGATATTTTCATTTGAATAATATCCCACGGAAACATTTCCCTTTTTTTCATCATAAAATTTAGTTTAACACAACTTCATTGGATTTTTTTTATTTATTCATTTTTGCTGGTGTAAACAATCAAAAGAACCCATCAATTAGCGCTTTTTGGATATTTGGCAAAAAACAACCTACTACCTCCCTGAATCTTACCGAAATCAACTCGTGATTTTTTTATCTAGTACATTAGAAGTTACTTCTATGTCAATGCTGAGTGTCAATACTTTATTAAGAGCTATGCCTTATATATTTCAAGTTTTGACTCAAGAAGTTATAAGTACAGCCTAAACAAAACTATCTTATCTGATAATTTTCTGTTGACATACATCTTTTTATAACAAGTGTTATTTCATACATGAAACAATGTCACTAAAAATTAATTATTAATTATAATTACAGCGGTAATTTGCACCACTGAAAAAAAAAGTAATTTTTTACAATTTTCTAAAAATAGAGTTATAGTCTCTTTGAACAAGTTTGGTTTTGGATAAGACTACCAATTTGTTGTTCACCGAGCACCCATCTCTAATTCATATAAACCAAACCTAAGCGAATATGTGAAGAAATTGCAATATCAGGTTTCCATATGCCTGTCTCTGGCTACTGTGAGTCTACTGTGAGTCCACTAATAGTAAACTGAAGACATAACAAGCTCAACCTTGTTGACCATTTTATGCTGATATTTTTCTTATTAACTGTGCTACAGACAAGAACTCGTTTGAATCCTCATAACCACATCAATATGATAAAATTGACCATTTCACAAAGCTTAAAAAAAAAGGTTTGCTCTTTTTATTTGCAACCCTGCAAAACCCTTAATTTTTGGGGAAGGAAAATTAGATTTACATATCTTTGTCTCATAATAAAAATCATTTGTTGGTCTAACCCTCAAAAGGCACATCAATGGATCATGGTTGATAAGTGTATGAAGTTTGGTAAAGATAGCATGTATAGTTATGAAGATATACTCCGTACAAAGGACTTTGTCACTGTTTAAGTCATGTTTCCATGGAAACCGCAAAAAATAAAAATCATTTGGTGGTCTAACCCTCAAAAGGCACATCTAGGGATCATGGTTGATAAGTGTATGAAGTTTGATGAAGATAGCATGTATAGTTTAGGATAAATGCTCAGGACAAAGGACTTGGTCATAGAGTCACTGTTTTAGTCATGTTTCCATGGAAACCGCAAAAAATAAAAATCATTTGTTAGTCTAACCCTCAAAAGGCACATCTAGGGATCATGGTTGATAAGTGTATGAAGTTTGGTGAAGCTAGCATGTATAGTTTAGGAGATATGCTCCGGACAAAGGACTTGGTCATAGAGTCACTGTTTTAGTCGTGTTTCCATGGAAACTGCAAAAAATAAAAATCATTTGTTGGTCTAACCCTCAAAAGGCACATCTAAGGATCATGGTTGATAAGTGTATGAAGTTTGGTGAAGCTAGCATGTATAGTTTAGGAGATATGCTCCGGACAAAGATTTGTGACGAACGGACAGAGAGACAGACGGACAGAGAGACAGACGGACGGACAGAATGAACGCTATATACCCCCGCTTACGCTGTAAGGCGGGGGTATAATAAGGTCAAGGTGACTGAAAACCACTAGTGACAAACATCAGTACAAATGCTGCTAAATACAATGTACCCTGCCGCAAAGGTGAGACTTCCTAAGGCATATCTACATGATGATGAGCCAGCATATGAAATCAGGCTTAAAACATCTGCAAGTCCCAGGTGAAAGACTTAATTTTGCCTTCGACTCACCTAAAACAAACATCGAAAAGTCAATGTCTTACCTCTTTTTTCTCTATATTAGGAGGCACTACTTGACTTTCTGACAAAGTTTTGTGATTTATTGCAAAGAAAAAGGCTGCAGGTCCATGAGATATTGATTCAGACTTAGAAAAGATTTCTTAACCCCTGGAAATTTTGTAATGATTAGGCTAATAGTTTTAGATTAATGCTCTGGAATTAATGGAAACGCAGAAGGCAACTAAACAAAACACAGTATGTCTCCCAACTTTTTGGTAAGAGACATAATACTGAATAGCTAGAAGTCAAGTGCAGCACTAAATATTAGTTAACAACTTACATCAGGATGATCTTTAGCAGGCACAAAAAGCTTCTCTGTGAGTGTGACTACAGGCCCCACTGGCTCTGGTAGGTCCAGAGGGTCTCTATTACCCTTGTGATGGAAGAGGGCCACACGCACTCGATTTATTTCTGAAAATAAAATGATTCAAATTTGATCAGACTGCCTCAACCATGCACACTTCATAATGACAAAATCATTCAAGCTTACAACCTTTTAGTCCTTAAATAACAAGCCTTAAATATTTTCACCACTTGCAACCCTGTACTGCAGTCTCCAAAAGATGGTGATTTTGTACAAGTAGAGATGCTGTGATTGGAAATTATGTGTGTCAAGCTTTGGATGATGATAGCCTCTTTTTGTTGTTCCCAACAAAATTTATTCAAACAAGCTTTTTTGCATGCAGGTGTAGACATCAATGCATCCCTATGTGATTTTTATGGGGGTATGCAAATTAGAGCCAATGGCTCTGTAGCACATGAAGCACATCTATAATTTATTTTACAAATGGTCACCATGTGGGGGCCACAAAACAGGGCTCGAAATAAATGCTCAACCGCTCGCCATCTAGCTCAAGGCGAGTGAAATATAGGTCAGTTGAGTAGAAACAAACGAGCCCTTCAGACTACTATTTTTTTCCACATAAATTTTTTAGAAGACTGAGTATAGTTAAAATAAAAATTCAAATATTGTTCTTATTTTCAAAATAGATCTACATTGTATAAAATTGAAGGTTGTGTTTAAAACAAATCAAACCAAGAGCGCACAAGGTTTGTCATCAACTGATCAAGCACCGACCTGATCTCAGTATTCTAATTAAAATTTATTGACAATGTTTATGTCACAGTAACTTACATTCCCTCTACTTTTCAAATGATCAACCTAACAAGAAAATTAACTTGAATTCATTTGAATAAAAAAAGCCCAAATTTATGGTAAGTTTAGTAATAAATGTTTATTAAATATGGTCAAGATGATCAATATTTTCATACTCCCATAAAATAAACCATGATTAATCCCTGGTAAAAAAGACCTAGAAATATGTGCATGTGATGCACAGTGATGTCCCCCTTCCAAACTTTTAATCCAACCTAATCATCTTATTGCCACTTATACCAACAACAATCCATAGATTCCATACCCAACATATAATAAAAAGGTTAATATATTAGCATCAATGAACTTGACATAATAATGACTCTTGAAATATACAAGTTCAATGGTGCACAAGCAAGAGTTTTATATATTTGTCAACTTCTTTATTGTAGGGAATGTGACATTTGATACTCTCAGTCATCAAATATTATAATTAGCATCAACAGCCCCCAATATGCACTTTAGTTCAAATTGTTTCCATGGAAACCAAGTAAAATGAAAAATCAAGGATAACCAAAGTAACACAAGGTACCACCCAAGCTCAAGATCTAACCACATACCAGGTTTAGTAAAATAATAATCATTAGCTTTTTAGATGTAGGTTGGAAAATTACCTTACCCCCATATGCACAAGTTCAAATTGTTTCCATGGAAACCAGAAAAATATTTAAAAATTGAGTTGCCAAAATAACAAAAGGCACCACTCCACCACTAAACCTAAACACATCCAAAGTTTTGTAAAAAAAAATACTGAAAGGTTTTTGAGATATGGTCCGGAAACGAAAGCATTTCAGAATTAAGGAATTACGGAATTTCAGATGGACGATATCAGCAAATCAACTGTAACAATCTGATAGGCACATCCACTTGTTCATAAGAAGGGGGGGGGGGGGTTGGGGGGGTGCAGACAGGAGTATCATAACTGCTGTTTAAACTAGATGAGCGTTTGTGGAACACTGCAAGAGCAGAGCAGCCCTAAAACTGAGGGTTCCGCCCTCTTCACAGACATTAAAGTCAAGAAAATTGCACTAAAAAGAAGTAGCATTTGGATGACATGACTTCATTTGGGCGATTTCACACAATTTGGAACCTTTGTTTATGAGATTTCAGAAGTTGTTACTTTGAACTTTGACCTTGAATGTACACATGTCCACAGAATTCATATATTCTATACACTTTTAATCTAAGATCTCCAAAAAAAAATTAAATTTATCCTTTTAGGTGTTAATAGTTAAATAAAGCATTTTCGCAGACAAACTTATAAAATCTTGGTAGTTCTCCATAGTTGATATACTACTCAAAAGAAGTTAAGGGTCTACCAATTATTTTTGTTTGACATTTTATAAGACACAGGGAACATGTAAATCGAAACTTTTAAGCATACTTTTGGTCAGAATGAGTTCAATATGTCTCAATGTTGAATCTGGTATGCAAAGCATATGCACTTTTTATATACAACTATTCTGAGGATCTGATGAAAATTCGCCATTTTGAGAATAACGAGGTCCAACAAAACTGTATCAAATTCGATAACTTTGTTAATAACGGGTGAAACCCCCACATGCTCGTAAGCAGTCGACACAACGACGAGGCATGCTGTCGATCAGACCTTGAAAAAACATCTGGGGAATGGCCTGCAACTCTGCCTGAAGGAATTGCACCAATTCTTGAAGATTATCAGGTTGCCTATGATTGTCTCGCACACGTCTGCCCAACTCATCCCATGCATGCTCAATTGGTGCCAAGTCAGGAGAGTATGCAGGCTAATCCATTCCTTCAATATCATTTTGGGTGAGAAAATCATTAACAACTCGTGCTCTATGCGGTCTAGCATTGTCATCTTGAAGAACAGAACCTGCTCCAATTTGACGATGACTTGGGATCACACAAAAGGCTGTAAAATTTCGTCTCTGTACATGAAACCCGTCAAATTTCCTTGGACAAGGAAAAGAGGAGTCCTGTGATGTAACGAAATTCCAGCCCACACCATTACCATACCACCTCCAAAGCGATGGCGTTGTCCGACGTTAACATCAGCAAATCTTTTTCCTTGCTGCCTATAGACGCGAAGTCTGCCATCATTGAACTCTAATGCAAATCAGGACTCATCAGTGAAGATTACCTGCCCTCATTGTCGCCGTCTCCAGTCTCTATGACTTGTGCACTAGTCACGACGTGCTGCCCTATGATGCTGAAAAAGAGGTGGTCAAACCGTTTGTCGTCGAGATCGAATGTTATAGGCTTGCAGACAATTTCTTATGATCTGGTCCCATACCTGAACACCATTACTGCATTTAGCAGTTCATTTCTTAGACATCTCGCTGTAACAACGCGCTGATGTAAGGCCATTTGAATGACATGCCGGTCTTGAAGTTTCGATGTTGATCTTGGCCTAACAGACTGTGGGCGATTCTGAATTAAGTGGGGCTCCCAAGTAAAATAACCTTATTTAACCAAGCCAAATTGTACACTTATGTGCATATTTTCATAATATATCCTTCTTGAAATGAATTTACGTCATTACCATTAAAAAAAGGATAGTAAATTGCTTCCCAGTTCGTGTTGTTCCGTGAAATCAACCGGATGTGACGTCAACTGTGGAAAACACACACGACGTAGCCGCCATAACTAATGTAAACAACATCACGTTTTATAATTAGTTCGTGTTCTTGTATCTATTGAAAACTCAGAACGTTTTAGGGTGTTGGTTCTTAAATATAAGTGCTGTATGTACATTTGAAAAAAGGAAAAAGCTTTTTGATGACTGATATACGATATTATGAAAACAATTCAAACGATAAACCACTGCTTTTCTCCATGTCTCCACGGATATTGCGCCCAAGTAAAAACACCGGTGAGTGACTCCTTGTTTTAATTTTCCTAAAATCTTCAAAATAATTTTTTTCTTCGTCAATTTACTGTCAAATTTATCAATATCACTTCATTATTCAGCATCAATGAAACAGCTGATTCGTCATCGTAAGCTTTGTTTTTGTTTTGCTGCCGTGACTTGCGAAAGGCGGCCTCCATCTGCATCAGTACACGTGTGTGAAAAAGCATTTGAACAATCGGTGAAGTTAAATTTGTTGTACTTGGGATTTTGAGTAAATTGCAAAATCATATGGGTAAACTGCACACAGATAATTTGTTGTTGATATTAGAATTTTGAAAAAGGTGTAAAATTACCAGATGACCCCATTTACATTTGAGTCTTTCAACTCTAAATTATAAAATGATATACTTTAATTACTTTAACAATTTTTTTTAATAAACTATGAAATATGAAGCAAAATAAAGTGAATCAAATAAATGTTATTATTATTTAAACAGAAGTGATTTATAAAATTTAATTTATTCAATCATATTCAATTAAATATTGCTTAAATTATTCTCCTTAATCAGGAAATTAAATATAATTTTGTGCAAAGCTTGGAAATTATGTCAAGCCCAATAGTTGTGTTCAAAACTTGACTTTCAAAATTATTGAAAGTCAATCATCTCAATGCATGTTTTCCCCCTTAATTTTGATTAACGTAACATTAAGACTGATATACAAAAATATATTGTATATTCTATTTTTGTAATATGAATCTTACCACATGCATTTATAATCTATATTTTTTTTAATGTGTCAAAATAGTATTCACTTGAGCAATATTTTAATGCTGTGACAGAATGATGACAGGTTGTGATATTTAGGGTGGAGGGTCTGGAAACCAAAACACTTTTTTGTACACAGATGTCTTTAGGTGACTGAACAAAAATTGTAATTTTTTTTATTTAAATATGCAATTTCATTAGTTAAATATCTTGGTTATAGACATCAATGCATGAATTTTTTCAGCATTCATAGCAGATTATTTTATTGTAACAGGCAATTTTTTAGGAGAAATATAGCGATTAAATCAAACAAGGGAATTTTGTGTGCTATCAATATGCAAGTATATAACATCACAAACAAAACACTGTGCTTGAGAATTATTATTTATTATTTGCAATCTTTAATTAATGATTTATCTATTTTTATTGCACCACCAAAACAGAAAGAAATATTAATTGCACCAATTTTTAAAAAATTATTTCACTGTATTTCTTTTGTCAATACATGATTTGTAATATCATATATGTTGATGGACGTACTTACGTAAAAAAAAATTTTATACTAATTCCTAGTGAATAGGTGAAGGGCGATTGATGAGCTTATTTCCACATACTTTATTTTTAGAATTCTAACAAAGGTAATATGAAAAGTGGACGAATGAATGAATGAAGGGTCAGAATATTTGATGATTTTTTTCTTTGGTCAGAGAAAAATAAAGACTGGTCATGGATTTTAAAACATGGAAAGCTTACAATAAAAATTCCATTTCGAATATCGGCCATGCACATAAAAATCATTTAGCGAAATCAGCATATAATTGAAAAAAATTGCCAGATTTCAACACCACAAGTTATTATGATTTTAATATGCATTTGTAACATGTTATCATAATTTTCAATTTTATAATAAGTAACAATTTTGCAGCTGTTAATTTCATTTTGAACCTGTCCATGAGACGTTTTGGCTTTAAAAATCATTTCACACTCATGTATCGATACAATGCTGCATATTGTACATGCAAGTTGACTTACATAACCGAGCGGTATTTCGTTAAATCAAACGACAAAGATCAGTAACACAACAGATATTTGTTTAAATCATCATTTGTCCATACATTGACAAGGGGATTTGTAAAAATATGTACGTTTGCCAATGTTTTTTCGACCAAAATTAGTACTGTATTGTCGTTGGAGTTCAATATATGAAGAGACTCACTTCCGGGTTATGTAATGGACATTTATTCAACTTAATCGTCATTGTCATTTCATTTCCTTTTTACTATTGCGACAGAAGCTCATAAGGAGATATCTTGCCAGTTTTTATATGAATTGGTCAACTTGTATGGCTCCTACAACCCGCGCTATTTCATTGTCCGACAGTGTAAAGATACCACAGAGGACATCTGTTTTACACAGGTGACGTCACACATTCCATCGGACAAAATCGAGTTTTTTCCGGTGTTTCCCGTAAAGTAAGGTGGCCGATACGTCAAATATCGTTGTTTTGTTCACATCTCCAACTTTTCCTACATCTATAATGGTAAAATGTTGCCTTTACTTGAATCTTGCGTATTTCTAAATATGTAATATACAAACCTGTTGCCCCACAAAAAGTACATAACGATAATTGTTTTGTTGTTTGTGGGAAAAATGGCGTCTGCAGCGATGCGCTTAGCAGGTGAATAAACGACGCTGTGATTGGTCGGAAAATATATTTGATGGACAGGTGGCAAAAGGTTGCCTGGAAACACTGCCATAGTCTCCCAATCACACTCTGGCTATAACTGATTCTCTGTGCCACATTCCTCTGTATAAAACCCTGTTGAAGCCACGCAATGGCCCTCCTCTGTCAACTTCACTCAGCTGACGTCTGACCATGTTGAAATTTCAACTGAGAGCAGCATGGTCATGGAAGGTTGTTTTTTTATGCCCAAACTGCATAGTGCATGTGCAAGGAGATAATCAACTCCAACTTGTTTTAAGTTTAAGTTTATGGTTTCTAAGGAGACTGTCAAAATCGTTTTGTTTTAAAAAGAACATATGCCTTGTACACAGATTTTGTCGTTAGGATATCGTGAACCAATTTTGACACGATTTCCGCCAATAATTTTATATATATATCTGATATGTGCATAGACAGTTACCTGGTAGAAAAAAAGGTTGAGCCTTTAACTTCTTTTGAGTAGTATATATACCAAAGAAAAACTTCATTGCACCAAAACTTGTCAAGTTACTGTGCTTACAAGGATTTTAAAAATTTCATTCCTCATGACCTTTACCTTGGGAACATGTCAAATAAATTTCAAGGGGGTATTCAGGTGACCTTTCACCTTATATTAATTCAGCCAATCACTTCAATAAGCACTCAATGGTACGTTGGAAAATGGCTAGAGCAGCGGATATCCCAAACAGTAGTCGTTGGTATTTGTACAAGCCATGTTGAGTGTTTTTGGTAAACATATACTCAATCCAGGAAACGGGATATCGCTTTTGTCTTATCAAAGATTGCGTAAAAGTTGGAAGTGAGGGACGCTCTGAAAAATGTTTTGTTTAGTTTTGAATAGATAGCATAAAAAATGAACACTTGTTGTTGTAACAGAGATCGTATCATATTGAGTTGTATGATCAGCCTTTTTTACTGAAAATATACTTGTCACTTTTTAAAGTATTTCAGAAAACTTTAATAAAATGAATTAATGAGTGATGAGTGTCAAATTTATTTAATTTGGATAACCTTTAAAGGCCACTGGAAGACCATACCATCTCAAAAGCCAAACTTTTCTTGTTTTTATAGAATATAACAGAATATACTATATATATATATATATATATATATATATACTAAATACTAATTACATACAAAATGTAACAGTGGAGAATCCTTTGTTGGTGAAACCCTATGTCCATTGGTTTATAATGGAGTTTATTGATATTTTGATATACAGTATTATTATTATTACAATCTTGCTATGTAATGTGTTATTCTATCTTCGCTGTGTGAATATCTACCAGTTGTAACGTAGGTTATACTAATAAATACACACCATAACAGATCTTTGAATTTTGAAAGGGGTAGGGGTGAGGGGGCACCTATTAAAAAGGGTGTGAAGGGTGTAAATCTTCCTCACTATCTTCCTCGTGGTTGCAGACTTAGCTTAATATTTGACCAAACATGAGCGGATTCGTCATTATAATAAACAAACATGACTATTTTGTGTTCATTACAGCTCAGCTTTTTTCTTATTGGCTGACAGTGTCTGGCGTTCAAGGCCGTCTGACACGGCTCCAGGAGCCTTGGTCAGATAAAGAAACGCAGCGAGGTAGGAGGGACAAGTTTTGGGCTGATTTCAATTAGGCCTAAGGGGTGAAACAGTACGCTTGAGCTTCGGTTTGGTGTGTATTGTGGTACATTTTCAATGCGGTATGAAACCAATAGTCGCCATATTTCTTTGAATGAGATCTCGAAAAGTCACATCATTCAAACAATATTGTTTAGAGTTAAAGATCATACTAAATCTTTCCGAATGTTTACTTCCGGGGAAAATGGTGACAGATATCGTTACCACTTTGAAACTTGAAGACGTTTAATGATAATGATAAAAAACATTTTGATCATTGACTTTTTGAATAAATATTAATGCTTTTTTAAGTTATTAAAATGATATTTTAAACAGAAATTAAATATGCTGTACAAACCGAAAATCCATGTTAATGTACGGTGCACAGAAACCGAACGTAAAATGCCGCGGTTCAACTACTGAAGTAGTGAACCATTTCATCCCTAATTTCAATGAGATTGAATATGGCCATGACCCATATCTCTTGACCTTTTACATTCAAGGTCATACAATCCATGATCCTTTTCATTGACAATAATCATGATTAAATGTGTTAATTGAAATAAAGCAATATTGCAAAACAATTCATATGTCGTGACCTCACTGTGACCTTTACCATTAACCAATTATAACGAAAACCTTTCGAAATTTTGGTACTTCTCCATACTTGATATATAGCAAACAAGAGCCTCCAAAACTTATGTTACCGTGTTTACAAGCATTTCTTTGCAATGGATTTCATAACTCGAACTTGACCTTTTACTTTCAATGTGGGAATGCTAGAATGTGTTCCTATGGAAAAAAGTAAGAAGTAAGTATTTGAGATCTGAAAATCTTTAGTGGGAAAATGTTTTAGTTAAACACAATGTGCGACTGCAGCACATAAAAGCTGTCAAAACTGATAGCAGCACCAATTGAAAAATATTTTTCCATTGTTTAAAGTAATTTAAAGTAATGTCAATTAAGAATATCATAAACATGATCAAATATTCTTAAACTAATTCCAAGTCATGTTAAAGGGGAAGCTAGGTAAACCAGGTCTGATTTATCCATGGATTAGCACTTAAAGATCCAAGAGCAGTGATTGGCTACTGGCAGACTGGGGGATATCATATCAGACAATGTGCACAATCTTCAAACAGTCCCCGGAGTCAGGGAGGTCAAAGGTTATTGAATACTTTGAGAGATTTACGCATATGCTATAGTTAAATTAGACTTCAGTACACAAATCAAATAAATGAACTGAAGAGCTGTTAGAGGATATTTTTTAGAATGACGAATAAAATCATTGTATTTCTGTTTCAAATAATATTTTTTAAAAGACTACCGATTTTGAATATTTTGCCTTTAGTAGTCTACTGACATAAATACTTATCTCTATTCCAATTAAGTCCCATATATATCATGGTGTACGTTGTGAATTCTCTAACTATGTATGCATCAGACACTGTCTGGCCTTATGTGTCTTTATACTTGTTAACTCATACAAAGTTTCTATCAAAATATTCTTCCAAGGCTTGTCTCTATCCCTCCAGACAACATGAGGATCATGGGAAAAAGAAAGTCAAGCCCGATGTTGTAGCTAACAGTGCTCTGAACTATATATTCAAATTGATTGTGTTCTCTCTTCATATGATTTTTCACCTGTTTGAGTTGTGAAAGTATGTTTCCTTTTACAGTTCCATTTCTAGGAAATTCTAATGTATAGTTTTGAGATTGTCTTTTATCAGCTATTTCAAAAAGATTTAACATTTTCAACACGTTGAGTGAAAGGAATTGATTTGTATTCAGAAAAACTATGAAAAATATTTTAGATAAGGTTGTGTGATAGTCTATTTCAGAAGAGCTGTAAGGATGTTAAGTGTGATTAAGTATTTTGCGATGTATTAAATTTCTTCTGGTTCGACTAATAGAATAACTGCTATGTTGTTAGACTACCGAGAAAGTCTACTAAATAGAAAGTCTCATATCATTATAAAATAAGGTTCAGCATCATCTCTTCTCATAGAGTGGCCCATTCCCACAGGCAGCAGTGGCCAGTCTGGGGTCACTGCTGTCTTGGAGTGGGGGGATTGTTTTACATGGAGAGAGGGAACTACTGGGGTGAAATTGTTATCATGAACTAAAAAGAGTAAACCACTGGGAGACTTCTGCTATTAAGGATGGCTACGCTCCTCATCTCCGTATTGCAATATATTGCGATGCAGAAAAGCATATTGCAATAATCTGTAATAGGCGCGTTTCAGACCCCGAGTGACAGCAGAGTTTTTTAAATATTGAATTTAAAAGCAAGATGGTGTAATCAACCTTTATGGGACTCTGCGTTGTGTAATTGGATCTTAAAGAGCCACTCCGTGATTTTCATGACATTATTTACCTTTGATACGAACCTAAATGTAATATGTGGTGATATAAAATCAAAACATCTTAACTTTTCATGTCCAAAAGAGATATATATGACAAATACTGGTTTTCAATGAAAATCTAAAAGCAGCTTTATAAATTCACAGAGGTGTAGATATCACGTCCAATATACATGAATACTAGTCATAAAACCTAACAAACACTATCAACACCTAACTGCCCTACTGGCTGTTTGACGCGCTCTACTGTCCGGTTTTCGATAATAATTACGACGTTCATAATTACGACGTTCTACCTTCATATTGTCACTGTAAAAAACCAATAAGCTTCAAAGGTGTCTTTTTGGTAATAGTCGATACGCGATCAAATGACACCATTGATTAAGTTTGGCATATATCTCCCCAACAACTCACGGAGTGGCTCTTGATATGCTTACAAATTAAGAAAACTCAGCTCCCAGTCCAAACATCCGGCACAAAGTATCAGAGAAAAGGACAAAAGAACAAGTGAACAACAACAATATTTTATTACATGAACAGTAGAAAGATGAAACAAAAACTCAACAGCGTGGAAATAGCACCAGTTTGTCACTCACACACCTGAACAGCCACAAGATGCATGACAATCTGTAAACAGGGATTGTGAAAGACACCTTTGACAAAGGGCCATTTTGTAGAGCTTTGTCATTTTGAATTTGAATGGGCCATTCCCCTTTGTAGCATTGGCAACATTTCTAATTCTAATGGGCCATTTTTGCATCCAATGTGAAATCTTGTGCACTAACCTTGTGTACCATGCCCTGAAAGCCTATTTTTGTCTTCTTTTCCAGAAGCATTATGCCTAGAAAGCTCAAACCTTGTGTACAGACTTATTTGCTGATGGGGATTAAAACTAATTAAAACTAAAATATGAAAAGTACCATTATGTTGTAGGAAAACTGGGATAAAATAACGTAAATGGGGGTTGGGGTTTCAATTAGGATATATATATTTTCAGTATGAACCTAACGTAGGGGGACAATTAGTTGACCGGTTAGTCTTGTAGCCCATTGTTTCACTTCCTGCGTGAACTAGCGAACGATGAGTTGTACTGCGCTGAAAATCACTTTCAGTGTAGCATTGCACCTAAACCTTACTGCATGTAGAACAGTTCTCTACTGCAAGTTGCTGAAGCCATTGATGGGAAGCTTCTAAAGAAAATATTAAAATAGGTTTTTAGGGTGTGGTCCTTGTGCCCCTTTCAGGGGTCACAGGGTCATAAATGTATTTATTAGAATCACAATAAGCTAAGGAGTCTTTACACAAGGTTACAGCTTTCTAGGCCTCTTACTTCTTCAGAAATTCATAAAAAATAGGTTTTTAGGGTGTAGTCCATTGGGCTTTTAAGGGGTCACAGGATCACCAAATCTACAAATTAAAAACCTCATCAGTTTAAGACTCTGTACACAAGATCTCAGGTTTCCTTAGTCTCTCGTTCTGGAGAAGATGATGATGAAAAGTTTACGGACAGACGGACGGACCAAATCCTATACCATAACTAGCCCATCAGGCCAGATGAACTAAAAAGTTAGCAAACAATGGAAGACAGGCCATTTTCTAAGCCCACCTGACTATTCATGTTGATGAGCTATGAAATGGTGGATAAAGAATAAGGGTGTTTAAACTTTTTGAGGCAAGATGTCAATGCTTTGAGATTTGAAGTGGAGTGATATTGTTGAGTGATATTGGGGACTGATAGCCAGTCAGATAGATGAAGCAACTTGTGGAGGTTGGGGCATTATCTCTCACAAGATAGCCAGCCTGCTTGTTACTAATCTCATTGCAGCCAGGAGTCACCTGAGCTTGTATTGCACAAAGAATATTGCAAATTATTAAAATCTAAATAATTTAGATATTCAAAAATAACTTACTTACATTAAGCTAAGTATTAAGAATAGAGCCATTGGCTCTTAGTCCATCAGGCTATCTATAACATCTTTTACAAATGGTCAAAGGGTCAGCATATGCATGTGCCAGGATCACCAAATCGACTTATTAAAATCCTCATGAGCGTGGGAGTCACAAGATTTTTCTTTTTGAAACAAAAAAGGTTTATATGACGTGGTCTCTGCTGCTACTGGGACACCAAATCCATCTATAAGAATTCCTCATAATCAAGGACCCGTATTCAAAGTTTCAGCTTTCTTGAATTTTTGTTTCTGAAGAAGATGAAAGTAGGTGTTTTTGGGGTGACCCAGCCAAGGAGTGTGTTCATTATGTTTCAGCTTTTAAAGCCTCTTGCTTCTGGAGAAGATGATGAAAATAGGTTTTGAGAGCGTGGTCCCTGTGGCCCTTATAAGGGATCAAAAGGTAACAAAATCAATAAATTATAATCCCCATCAGCTTATAAGTTTGTACAGATTATTTCATTTTCCTAGGCCTCTTGCTCCAGAAAAAGAAAATGAAAATAGATTTTTTGGGCATGGCTCCTGAAGCCCTTTTATCAGGGGTCAAAGTTTCACAAAATCTATAAATTAGAAACCTCATCAGTCTAGGAGTCTGCCCACAAAGAATCAGCTTTCTAGGGCTCTTGATTCTGGAGAAGGGGAAGAAAATAGGTTTTTAGGGCATGGCCCCCGTGGCCTTTAATGGGGGTCACAGCTCTACAGGACTCTAGAGGTCATCTATAAACTAAAACCTCATCAGTCAAGGAGTCTACCCAAAAGATTTCAGATTTCCTAAGCAAATGGTTCTGGAGAAGGAGATTAAATAGTTAAGTTTATACGTTAAACAATATATCATCACGATACAAAATAATAGTCACAATACACTATATATACAGAGATTCTTTGATAAAAAGTAAGATTAACTTTAGACAAGCACTTTGAGTTTTACTAAAAGTAGGTATAAATATAATATATAGGAAAGTGCAGAAGAGAGGGGAGCTCACATACTCCTGCTTAGGTTAGAATTTCAAAATAGCAAAGGACACGTCAATGTGAATTGATTCACAGTGGGTAAAATTAGGAGATAAACATACTGTGTTCGGAAATCCGAGGCATATAACGGAATTATAATAGCTCAAAATTTAATTTTAAGTCGAACGCATACTGTGTTTGGGAATCAGAGGCATATGACGGAATTTCGACGCGTTTGACCGGGTTACGAAGTTGCATACGTTCACGTTCATTAAATTGGAACTTTATATAATTGTGAAATGTTAATCACAATAATGTTATTTTTTGTAAAAGTGTCCGGCGGACAAGTACTTCGACAATATTGTTGCTAGGCAACTAGTGAATTCTTGCGCGTTAGATGAAGTAAACAGAAGACAGTATAACCAGATTATACACCCTCTGATTTTTCACAGCAGCCAATCAGAATTGGGTATTTTGCACAGTTATGGTAGAATTAAGAGTCAAGTATATTGTTTCAGTGTTGTTTTATACTATTGTTTTCAAATAAGTGTCATCAATACTTCATCCCTCCAAAGCCACATCGCGAGTTGACATTTGATGTGTATTAAGTTTTGTGTAGATAATTATTATGTTAAGTTTTGGAGCTATGCTCCAGACAAAATGTCTTAGTCATTTGGTCTGAGTTTTAGTCATGCTTCCATGGTAAACTCAAATTTTAAGTCTTACTCTTAAAAGGTACATCTAGCGTTTAGGGTTGACATATGTATTTAGTTTTGTGCAGTTACCATTTATATCAAATGAGATATACTCCAGACAAAATGACTTTATAGTCACTGCTCAAGTCATGTTTCCATGTAAACTGCAAAAATAGTCATTGGCTCATCAGGATATCTATAATTCATACAAATGGTCACAGGGTTGCCTGGGGTTTGAGGGGCTTAGAATTCCCATGAGCTAAGGAGTCTTGGCCTCTTGCTTCAGAGAAAGAAAACAAAATTAGATAAACAGTGTGTGGACCCCTTATTACACTTTTAACAGGATATTGTCCATAAGATAAGTCATGATAAGATGACAGTCTATGATCACGCATGGATTTTTCATTTCTTGTTTTCAGCTCAACACCTGTCTCTCTACAAGTTCAAAATTATTGAAGATATTAAGATAAAAGTATGCTTGTGTCACATGTCCCTCACATGAAGTAAGTTACTTAAATACTTTATATCGGATGTTTATTGTGTGAACAAAACATGTACATAAGTGCAAGCATATATTGCAACAAGCATTTTCCATAACTTTGACTGACTGCCATCTCCTGCTACTTTTGTCCACAAAGGGACAACAATATTATTTAAATTAAAATAAAACAATTAAAAATCAATCAGGTAAGGAGTATGTAGACAAGCTTTCTAGGCTTCTTGCTTCTGGAAAAGATGCTTATAGGTCAGCACCTTTGTGGCCCTTATTAGCAGGGATAGAAACTAACGCTCGCCCACTCGCCCATGGCGAGTAATATTCCTTACGGACAAATCAATTTAAAAATCAACTAGCCTGTATGAGAAATAGATAATTCTAAATGATCAAAAGTTTAAATCAAGTTATTTCAAATTATCCAATTTGACAAAAGATATTTATCACCAAACGTCCAAAGTTCGTTTTCATTTCGTAAACGCTGAAGTGGGTCAACTGGATCCTCGTTCATCCATACCCTTGATAAGTAAAGTCTCTTGATTATTGGGTGTTCCAATCAAATAACTTCGGTTATTCCCGTAAATTGGAAGCAAACAAAGCGAAATTTAGCGCTGCTGCGCATGCTTCACAGGAAATAGTCGTCTGCAATTTTCTATGGGAAAATGTGGAAGTATTTAAGGGGCGTTGAGCCCCCACCAAACAAAAAAACAAAAACAGACGATGCTATTAGAGAAAAAAATCGCCAGGAGGCCTAACTACATGGATGAACAGGATGTTACTGTAGAAGAATCAACAGCCGTAGATGAACTCAATGATCTTCTTCAAGCTGCACTTGGTGTGGCAAAGTCACTTTTAGTGTACCACTGTGATCACAGTGACTCTAATGACAAAGTCTTCTCTATTTAAGATTCTAAGATGCCTAGCGGTAAAAACAATCGTTTTTTCATGACGTAACAATTGAATGACGTTATATCTGCTCTGCCCACTCGTGATCACGCGTCCATGGTAACCTTTCATCTCGGTTCTTTCGATTAACATGGCTTGTCCCTATCAATATCTATCATATTGGCGCTTTTGCCAATAATGTTTCTTTTTGATGGTGATTAGTTTCAAATCATTTAGTTCTATCTACCGGAAATAAGAATGGAAAGCAAATGCTTGTCGACTGTCGAGTGACCGCGTTGTTTCGCGTCAGGTCACGGCGCCCTGTGGGACTGTGACGTTAGTTCACGTCAACCGTCTCTACCAGGTTCAATGTGACACGGTCAACCTAATAATCAAATAATTCTGGGTGTACAGCCCCAACAGTCTGCTTATGTAAGAGATTAAAGCATCACCTTCAACGTTTATGACAGCAGCAAAAAAAAAAAAAATAAGATGTCAGGATTCAGTCCGCCATCACGCTTCCAAAACAATTATTACCCATAATTCTTTGAGGAATGTTGACCACGTGATAAGCCTTATTTGGGCAATGTGGCCAGCACTGCATAATCGCACGACAAGAGTTTGTAAAAGTAAAGGTTTTTTAAAAACCAAGAGGTATTAATTTGTTTAAGTTTTTAAAGAAAAAAATAAGCAGAAAATATAATTCAAAATTGAATAAATGAAAAAGTTAAAGTGCAAAACTGCAGTAATCAGAGCTTTAACCAACTAAATGTTGTTTTTAACTAGGGGTTGGGTTCTGTACTTGGAATAGCCAACAGTTAGCCCTGTTCATGGATTATTAATGTAAGCTATGTAAACACTTTATTTTATTTCGAGATTATTAAAATCAGAGTGGTCCCTGTAAAAATCATTTTAGCATCTTAGAAAAGAAAATAATTATAGTAGTGCACTGAACTATTACAACGTTAAAGAAAAACTATATTTTATTACAAAACACATTGGGGTAGAGCGAACTTTATTTCTTAATTAAAAACAAATCTGCTGAAATATAGCTAAAAATGGTTCATTTAGTGACAATTTATGAATAAAGGAAGCATTTATTTTTGTTATGATACCCGACTTTTAATCTTGTCTTATCGTGATTGAAAACCGTGAATTAAGTTTACGCTACAGAGTAAAAACTTATGAATGGAGAAAGTAGTCCCTTGTCTCGTTCAGAGGTCAAGGTCATATTTCAACCAATCAGAAACGCCAAAAGTGATATGTGCACATGTGCTCGTATCGAAAATATAAACTTGTTTATCATCAACCATATGGATAATAAACGTATTATATATCAAATTGAAGAAAATGTATTCATCATCAAGCATATGGATAATAAACATTATACATCAATTTTAAGAAAATGTATTTCTCTTGCCAATGATATAAATGTTTTTTTAATCCATCATTTTGTTACGGAGTTATAAAGTACCAAACTTAACGCTATTTGCGGTCCTTACTGTGTATATAATAATTTTAGGAATGTACATAAGGGCGTTACAATACATAAATGTACATAAGGGGTTACGATACACTGCCGATACTGTACACTATTCATCTCTGAATGTATCGATTCTATGTACAGGAACTGTATCGATACATTACCGGTAAGTTGACAATATTAATCTCTTCTCAATTAAAACTCATCGATACTCCCAGGATTGTAAATTGTATCAGCTGTAAAAGCAGTTCTAGAAGTTTAAAATGTGGAAAGTTTACTGACGCTGGACAACAGACAATACACAATGCCATAAGTATGTCTGACCTTTCTTTCTGATGAGGTGAAAATTGCATATAAATAATATGTTTACAATGGTAAAGGCATCCTGCTTTTCAAAATCTTAAGGGACACCAAACCAAAAGAGGATTTCATGATTTAAAACTGATAACGAAAGTCATAAAAAATTAAGTCACCCAACAAAAAAATGTGAGTAAACATAAGAAATCAAATAATTAAAAAGAAAAGCATACCTTGAAGCTGTGTGATCCATATTTGAAGAAAATACCAGTGTCCACAAAGCTTAAAGGAACATTGTGATCATTCACCCCAGAAAGTGAAATCTCTCACAATGAGGTCAGTGATTGGAACCAATAACTAGGGTTTAGTTAAATCTAAACTGGTACATGGGTGAAGCAGTATCAATCATATATACTAGATTAGTGTCCCAGTTACGTAATAGGTCAATTCATTGCATATATGACATGGTCAATATGGCATTTTCAGCACATTGGAATGATTAAAAAATACCGCCATTGACTCTGAAGCTCATCTGTCTTTCATGATTAATTGTTTTTGGTCGAAAACTTACAGATAAAATACCAGGTAGATAACATGTAAATGAGTTGTTACAAAACACACAAGCTGAACATTGTGGTAAAAAAAAAAATTCAAGAATTTAATTACTTGAGTTGTCCATAAAGATTCAAATATAGCCAGCCATTAACACATCTGTTTTTAACGCAATTAGATTAGACTAGATCACCAAGGAGCAAGGTACATCCCCACAAAATTTCAGCTTTTGGGGTACAACAATTCTGGTGTCGAAAATGTGAAATAGTTTACGGACGACGGGACATGTCATAAGCCCATCTGACCTTTCCGGTCTGATTGGCTAAAAATCTGGTCTGATGGGCTAAAAATCCTTACAATTATATTGTCAGATCAAAGACATGTTGAGGTTAAGCTAAAACACGTACAACAGGCAAGTGAGTGTTATTTGTAAATCTAGATGAATTGCCGCGCTGTTGTCAAGGACAACCAATTCCTTGGAATTTCCTGCTGTCGTTTTAGTGACCGGTAAAAAAACCCATGCAAATGAGATGCAGGAACTACATAGGTGAAAATATGTTACACCCAACAGCAGTAGCAAAGCTGTAAAGAGCTTAATTCCATGCCCATTCAGAAACGTCATTTGTCAGTTGACTGCAATGAATAAGCAATGTAAATAATACTACAGTACCAGATGAATGTTAAATTTCAAGACACTGAAATAAATGTGCAGTAACTGTACAGAAAGATAAAGCAAACATACTTTTTAAAGATTGAATACCTTTGAATAAGCACAACAAATAGAATAAAGAGCATATAGTTCTATAGGTTGCTAGTACTGTTTTACAATACAGAACGTCAGAAGGCTTCGGATTTACGCTTTTAATAGTATTCAATGAACAGCAAATGTTTTGATAATTTGATCTTGAAAACATCAGCCTAAAAGTATATAAATTAATGCCATTTAATTAGTAATCACTATTTATTCGGATAATAGACGGAGTTTAAAATCATGTCTTCTCGGCTTTCTGTGGCCCTGATTTACGAAGTTTGGATTTAACTGCGGTGTTGCAAGATAAGTCTTTGCAAGATAAGTCTTAAGTTATCATTCCGAGACCCAAGCAATCTCCATCTTCACTGGCTGACTCGTCTGCAGACAGCCGAGAAGCTCCGAGCAGTCAAATGAAGGCCGGAATACTTTGAATAACCACATTACGTGTCTTAGACTGCGGGGCCTTGCTCGACGGAGGGTGTAGGCTTTCAATATGGCCGCTTTCCTAGCTCATGTCTATCAAAGCGTATCGGAATGCGACTAAGTTTCTAAATTTTACAATTACCATTTACAAAGTCTCCGCTCAACTCTATTATCAGTAGCAGCTATGGAGATGATAAAACAATTACTTGAAAATAGTGATACAAAGAAAATCGATAACAAGTCACTGGAAGTTTGTAGAAAAAGTTTGTTACGGGCCGAGCGACCCCGTTCTTTGTTCTGACCCAAGTTTACTGACGCTTTATGAGAAATGTTTCAAGATGAAAATATTTTCAGTCTAGATTGACCAAACGGACATGTACAACAGAGGAAGAACATAAATAGTAAACAACTTACCTTCGTCTAATAGCTTTTCCGCATGTACGAAAACGTTCGGAAGAGCTTGTATTTGTTTCTTATCTTTTAGTAACTGTGCTAAATACTCTGGCGTATTACGTTCATCTTTGTTAGTTTCAGTCCCCATGTTATGACAAGCTTTTGAGCTCTGTAGCATCTACCTGAGTTAAGATGTGTTAGATTCCAAACTACAAACCACGACTCCTTCTAGCAATCCCCCTTTTCCATCAAAATTTGTTTATGAACACGTGGGGTCGTATGCGCATGCGTGATTAGGGGATCTTGTATTCAATCAATCTTGAGGGGTGTATGGTTGCATTGTAATTATTGTTGCTTCAATGTCCTGTGAATTCAGTTCATAAGTTGATGACAAAAGGTGGGTACTTTTATAATTAGTCAGCTTCATTCGTTCTGATAAGTTGAAGAGAATAGTTTGATAGGCGTAAGCAATATTGGATTTTCTCTCTTCACCCTGAAATAAGGGTTATACCATGTTGAGAGGTAAGCCTCGATGACAGTGCTCAACAAGTTTGACAAATGGGTTAGGAGATGCGCTTTTAACGGACGCGCTAGAGACTGAGGCATCATATTTCACTGTATGTCGACGTTTTTCTCTCTGATTGGATGAGCAATTGTTAATGTGTTCGGCTAAAGATGTGAAAGCTCATTGTTTCATTTCTTCAGCTAAGCTTTGTAGGCCTAGTGATAGGCTTATTTCACTAATCAACAAATGCATAGCATTGATTTTATTAACTGTTCGATATTGGAGATCAAACAACGTAGAAGATCATGTAATGTCCATAGTGCCACAGTCTGTGTGAGAAATGACTGAAGCAAGTTATGGGAATTTCTCGGCTCGGCTGGAAAATCAATTGCACTAGCCACTCCATGCAGAAGTAGGCCTAAAGCCTTCGCGTCTCTGGGATTCTTGGATTTTCATTTTCTTTCTATGATCAATTTCAGACGCTAACATTCATTGCGCCCCCTAAACACGCCGGAGAGAGGAATGCGCATGTAGATGTTGATTAAGACATAAGGCAGTCTTGTAAACTAAATTAAATTATATATTTCCTTAAAAGCCTATTGTGTACTGTAAACTGCCTTCTAACTATATTAATTTATTTATTTTGTTGTCTTTTAGGCCTCATATTTGTGAATTAAACTAAATTTTCGTTTTTTTCAAATATAATTTTTCAATTCATTAATTGATGCATAGAGAAGGCATACTTAGATATACATGTATTGTTTAGAATGACGTTATATGGTCCTAAAGAGAAGCAAACCGTCGTTTTCAACAACGAATATTTAACCAAACCGATACAGGCATTGATACCTAAAAATACTGCTCAGGATAAAAACCAACTCTACAATTATGCAAGTAATGTAGATAGCCGAGGCCAAGTGTTCACGGTTCACCGATTCTGGTTATTGCTCTTGGCGATGGCTGTGGGCTTATGCTTCAGGTCTGGGCAGGTAATTGTGTTTAGGCCTATATGGGGGCAGCGGATATCAATTTCCTGTACCAGTACGTATAGATTTACGTCTGAAAATGTGAATATCAAATAAGTAGGCCTACTCTGAGGACCATTGACAAAGTTGTTCACTGAAAAAAGGTTTCCTGGTTTTAAATGTTTTTAACTTGTTTCCACCTCCAAAAATTAGACATGGTAAATGCACGAACTCGAGCTTAGCGAACCCCTGCTTGGTTGCTATGCAACCCGACTTTGGGTACATACGAGAAGAGCGATCCAGTCGAGTTGCCGTCGCTAGCTAAATCGATCTGTGGGCAAATAGTATATTCACATGTTTAAAGATGTTACTTTAGATCTCCTTTCACTTATTCAAGCTTTTATTTTATGAATAAAGAACTAGACGAATAGTTAAAATCGAAGTTAGAATTAGATTATAAACATTTTTATGATAAGCGAAATCGCATCCATGATAAAATAAGGACGTTGATCTTCCCACGCCCAACTGCCAAGAATATGATATGGTTTCTGCACTGCCTGGGACGTTTGGTACGTTAGTGTATATAATCACTGGGGCATTAATGGAGCACCTTACATTCTCGACATTTCACTTGATATCTCCCTATAGCCGCTCGAGCGTTGCAGTCGTTTAGGTAGAGGTTGGTGAGTATAAACAAGCTACAAACCTGTGCCAGTTACATTCGACCGGTTTTTTCTTTTAAATATCTGATTAAAACTTTAAGTAATATCATCAAATTAGCTGATATTTAAACACAAACTAAACACTTTCCCCACAGATCACAGCTGTGAACGTATTTACAACTACACTGCAAAAATGGTGTTTGGATATTAAACACAAACCCAAACACATATCTTGTCCTGTTTTTTAAACACATGGATTTTCAAAACATGTTTAAATCCAAAACACATTCTGTAAAGTGTTTAATATCAAAACACGTTTTGGGTTAGAACATGTTGTGGAAAGTGTTTTGATTTTAAACATGTTGTGTAAGTGTTTTGATTTTAAACATGTTGTGAAAAGTGTTTTGATATTAAACATGTTGTGAAAAGTGTTTTGGTATTAAACATATTGTGAAAAGTGTTCTGGTATTAAACATGTTGTGAAAAATGTTTTAATTTAAAACATGTTGTGACAAGTGTTTTGGTATTAACCATGTTGTTATAACTATTAAACTAAAAAATTTCTAAGATATTCAAAACTTGAAACAAAAAAGAAATGTAATCTTTAGCAAACAGACAACAATCACAAACGGCATTGCAATGAATATCAGTTTTGCAAGTTTTAGTTTAGTTCATTAACAACCTTCGAGCATCTCACCATATGATAGAAAGAATATTTATACATTTTGATGAAATAAATTCTTTTAACACCTTAAAAGTCAATAACTGATAACCGATAATTTTAGGAATAATATAAAATGTGATTTTGTATCAAAAGGATTCTAGAGTTGGTTTAAAAAATTATGCAATGTAATATGAATTAACTTGCAAATGTGAAAATATGCTAAAAAAAACAAAGGATAAATGAAAAGATAAGACATTGATAGGTTGACAATATTTATTTGTTTTACGGCCAAATTTGACCTGATCAAGACTTCTCAAAATTAAACAAATTACAGATGGGAAGCGACAGCACAAATCTTTAGAGCTAGTGGCACTGTGGCTCTTCAAGTTGTGCATGATTACATGATGGTCACAATAGGTGAGGGACTTGTTGGTGATAATCAGTAGTCAGGGTGCTTCCTTGTGGCAGCTGGTCAGGTCATCATTCTTCAACTAAAAAGAAAAGTGAGAAATACTACACTAACTGTTCTACTGAATTTAAGTGAAGAACTTCAAATAAGGAATCTCGTCAAAGTGTCTTCTGCTATCAAATGTAATTATGACAGCAGCAGTTGATCAAAAATTTAATTATCTGAGGCCTTTTTGGTAGCTAGTTTGGTTATAACTTTGCCACACAAAATGGAAGTTTAGATATAATATTCCAAAGCTGCATACGATTCAATCAGTATAAAAATGGAATCAGCAAACGCAACCTTAAATAATTATATTTTTTTAGTATAACATCAAGCGATAACTTACATAAACTTTTGAGATCATATTTGGTAAGGCCTTTTTGCTGTTTCTTGGGACTAGTTTTTACCTCAGCCAGCATGGTCATTTCTAAATAAGCCTCGGTGGTGTCGCATGGTTCATCAAGATCTTCATTCTAAAAAATAAAATTAACAAAAGGCTCCATGAGTTCATATCATTTCGTGCTTTCTTCATGAATTACTCAGCATTATTTCCAAAGACTGACTATACATGCTAAATGGAATGAACCACTTTGTTTAAGATGTGATCTCAATGAAACAAAATAAAATGTTTCAAATTGCAAGACAATGTTTTTTTCTGATCCCAAGAAACATTTTTAAATCAACATACAATATTTTGTTAAGTTATGATAATCCATTTCCATTCATTTCACACAAATGGCCGCAACTGATTATTTCATGATACTTGAATATTTTTCTAGGACTACATATGTTCGGGTTGTGTAACGAGAAGTTTTGACCGTCCGGAGACAATACATTCGGTATAGACTTAAATAATGTTTCCTTGGAAAAATTGAAGGAAAAATTCTTTCAAAAAACGTGCTGCTATCCCTTTAGCGTATCATAAATAATTTTCATGAAATAAGCTTTTGATGGATCAGCATAAAACATTAAAAAAATTTAATTGAAATTTTCATAGCTTAAAGAACACAACTTAAAATTAATCATTCGATCAAGTGACGCAATAACACTGTTTACAAGATTTATCTAACCCATACAACAATTATCAATATCAATATTTTTGTAAGAGAAGCCTGTAAGGCTGTAATATTCGAATGGTAGTTTTGAACAAGTTTTGTTACATGTATTTGCTTCATGGTATGTCAGGTCGACAAAACACTATCATTTAACCTTTATTTTCATTATTATCTGAGTTGGTTATATCATCGTAATTTGTGACGTCGCGTGTATTGAGCCAAATCTTACCTTGCAAAATGTTGATTCATCCTTTGTCTGAATAGTTCAGTTGTCGAAGGAATTCAAGCACACCTCTGACCGTTGAATCTTCATTCAAACTTTGAACACTCATGTTTGGTGGTATTAAATGTCCGTTTTCAGTGTATATTACAAAAACGTATCGAACAAAGGAACAGCTTCGCGCAATAACAAATATAATTAAGGTTAAGTAACTCTTATTGAACCCTGAATTCCTTTGTTCTGAACCCACGTGCTTTAGGAGAATAGGTTCGAAACAAAGAGAAGCTGAAACTTTACCTTTGTTTCCTATCATACACACAAGCTTTTTCTAGTTTTTACATACTTAATCAAAATCAATTTTTTGAGGGAAACTTGAAAACAGTTTTGGTTAAATTTCAACTAGTAGTAGTAAAGTTTTATTTTATAAAATATACACCGAAGAAACCTGTTTTCATTGGTCACCTGTTTTCGTGGTATTTACAATGATGTCTGTTGTCTCTAACACCTTACCGCTCCCAGTCGGTTAACGCTTATTTTATTGACAAGTTGTTCTGAAAATCATTGAGATTTCGTGCTTGTTTGGTTAACATTTATTGTTAATCTAAAACATATATACATATTTATGCGAAAATGTTTTACAGTTAATCCCTGTTATTCTTATGCTGAATCACCTGACTTTTGAGTATGATACCTGTTCAATTGATAAATATATGAATATATAGAATGGTTAAGTCTTATTCATTTTTTGCTATTTTGTAAGACTTTCCGGTGCAAGGAAAATAAGTTATTTGAACAGTTTGCTTTGCTTGTTCATTTTAAATCTTAAAGTACATGAAATTCAAGGTGTTTGGTGACAAAAAGGTTTTCTGATACTATAAATAAACTCTAAGCAGCCTAATGATTTCTTTACTTTACCAGAAATAAATGAAGACATACTTTGCAAAATATTTCTGAAAATGAAATAATTCAATGTCAACGTAAATATTTTAAACACATATCATTATCAATTTAATTGCTAATGTACACTATCGGTCTGTGATTTTAAAAAACAAACATAAACAATTTGAAGTTGTGGCATGTGTTGTATCGTCTTAAATTAACTTTATAGAAATACCATGAAAACGGGTGACACCAAATATAATATTAAAATTGCCATCTGTCAACAAGATCTATCAACCGAATAAAACAACTGTTTATTTATCATGAAATAGTGAAGATATATGTATTTTATCACTTTATACTGTTCAGGATGTATGTGATAATCCGCAATAACACTAAAAGAAGTTCTTTATACCCTTAACAGGTAACAAGAGGGTAATTTATTCTGTTGATTCTTCGGGTGGTAATAATAATGATGAAATTAATAATGATGATAACAATAATGACAACAAAAACAATGATAATAATATGATCATCATCGTCGTCGTCAACTTAAATATAAATGTAACTCCTACTGATATAATCACATTGTGTTTTTGTGACATTCAGAAAAAGTATATACTATATATCAAAGCAAACATTATAGCAACATGTATACGCATTCAACATGTTATCACGACTACATGCTTTCTTATACTTAACTCATATGAGAATAATTTGTGGGTAGTACAATGTGTTTATATTTGAAACATGTTTTGATATACAACACATGATAATTTATGTGTTTAGCATTTAAACACATTTCGCAACATGTTATGTGTGGAACATGTACGCAACATGTTTAAAATCAAAACGCCACTTTTGAAGTAAAGTGCAATGTGTTTATATTTGAAACATGTTTTGATATACAACACATGATAATTTATGTGTTTAGCATTTAAACACATTTCGCAACATGTTTTGAGTAAAACACGTACGCAACATGTTTAATATCCAAACGCCATTTTTGCAGTGTATTTAAATGATTTGATTAAACCGTTGTCGTTCCTCAGATAAGTAATTGATCATTTAACAAAAATTATGTTGTTATAGCTACGATGATTCCATACAATTGTGCAAAACATGAACATGATCCCTTATAAATTAATTGCATGAAATTGATTTATTTTACACAAAATTAACACATACAGTAATGAAACAAGGAAACCCTTTAAAAAGGCAAACCTGGTTTTGGTTTCGGCAATCCGATTGGTGGAGAGGCCAAATAACTGTTCACGACTACAGTTTTTTGTTTTCTTATTTTTTATTCGAAACATAAAACGATCATGGACTGGCGAATTCAGTCAAAACCTGTTTTTATAGACCCGAGGAAAAATTGTTTCAGTTCTATAAAAAAAAAGGGTATTGACCTCATCACCAGTCTATAATTGTGTAATATTAGACTTCCGGCTCTGGAAAGAATATACCCGTTCCATTGATAAAACATTGGAATACCTAACTGATCTTTTTGTAACTTAGATGTCATCAAATGAACCTCTTATCATGACTGGAGCTTTTCATTTCACTTTGGCAAATTTTAACACAAGATGACTCAACGCTTTGATGAATTGCTGTTTTACCATGGGCCTTACACAACATGTGAGAGACTCCACACAAAGTCTTGTCCACACTTTAATTAAGTAGTAACTAAAGAAATTGACAAACTAGCATCATGTTATTTTTCTGTCTTGGACGATTATTTGTCCGACCATAAATCTGTTCATTGCAGTCTTGTACCCGACAAACCAGAACCAATGCACAAGGATGTCTCTAACAGAAAGAAGTATCAACTCCGACCTTTTCATGGCAGATATAAACCAAGCATTTCCATAAAGTTGTCACAAAAGCAAGCCTTCCGGTGTGAATGAGTCCAGCAATATCACATATAGACTATAAATACTTATAACACGTTTTACGCCAAGTGATGGACAGACACGCTGCTATGAAGACCAGGTGTATTGTTGTCAGACCTAGTTCAGTCTGGATGACAGATGAAGTAAAATCTGCAAAGCATGAACCCAAACAAGCAGAAAGAACTGGAGGCGGAACAAGGTTGAAATCAACAGACAGATCTACTGATCAGGAAGGTCAAACGAGAACGTGTAAAAAGATTTCTTGCTGCCATCAAACGAGGCCCCAAACAGATCTTTCCAATCCCAAAACATCTGACTAAACCAAAGCAAGAGCAGATATGTAGATCAAAGGGTGAAAAGCCTATAAAAAAGGCCGTCACGTTTGGTGAATCCTTCATCAATAAGGTTACCCAACTCAGGGATGCCCTCTATAATGAGTATACTGATACAGTTGATCTCTTGTACAGAGAGATCACATTCACTTGTTACCCAAACCACTACACTGGAAAATAACTGTTGTTATCAATACATTTCCTGTCAAATCATGTCGGTTTGACTGAGTTCATGAGAAGTGGTACAAAACAACAGTTTCAAAATAAATCCCCACAGCCACTCCCTAGCGGTAAAGTTGAAATACAAGCAACATACAAGCTTCAGTGCAATTTAGAAATATCAGCAAAAATAGACAATATTTGAATACAGATACGAAGACGCTACTTGTGATTTCTTGCGTTATGTCATTTCTGGACTATTGCAATTCGATCCCTCCAGATCGACTCGTATACATCAGCACATCTTCAACGAGTGCAAAATATGGCTGTAAGAATCATCACGAGGACGAGAAAGTTCGACCAGATCACTCCTGTAATGAAGGAGTTGAACTGGCTTCCGGTAAATATGAGGATCCAGTACAAATTCCTCACCCTCACCTGTTCAGCTCTTAATGGTGAGAATTCACCAAGATATCTAACAGAGCTTCTACAAGTACATCAGCCAACTCTTGATCTGAGATCTGCTCATGTTCAAAGACTGGTTTTGCCTCAAACCAAGTCTAAGCTAGTAGAAAGATTATTTTCAGTTGCTACACCAAAACTTTGGAAATCTCTGCCCGCTTGACCAAGGTCTGAAGCCACAATCAAGATTTTTCAGAAAAACCTGAGAACATATCTCTTCATGAAAGCTTTTTAACCCGACTCTTGTCATTGTTGACACTAACTCCGCTGAGCAGCTTTACTGCTAGAAGATAGGCGGTATATAAATTAATTATTATTATGTCACAAGCGATATCTACTGTGAAAGCCATTTTTTAAATGGTAAAGATCTATTGACTGACACTATGTTTATAAAAAAAACCCAACAACATCGTTCTCAAAACTATTCATTGCGTTTACTTATACAGTTTGTTTAAAAGCATTACTTTTTAGACATTAAACGTTTCACACTTTCAATTTTTCGTCCAGAACTGCTACACCTCCAAAGCTGAAATTTTTATTGTGAAAGATTTGACATTTTAATGACTGAAAAAGAGCTTTGCATGTATTCAATGCAGACAAATCTCCTACAACTGTAAGTCAATATATTGATATACAGACAGGTAGAAGGTCTCCCTTAAGTTAGTAAGATACTCTGGGTTTACTGCCCATTCAGGGATATATAAAAAAACATGTTTGCTTAGGTTTGTTAGGTGATGTGGTCTAGACGATTCATATGCTGATTATTCTTTCACCGCCTTGATCAATCCAAATGTATGACAAATATCGGCAAATCCCCGTCACCTATTGGATATATAGTTTCACTCTTAAACAAATACAGCGTGATTGATATTGCGGATACATTTATTGCAAGAGGTGTTCAAATCTATTATTCCTTTGAAAAATTGTTGTTTCACCAGGTAGCAGTTAAAGAGGATCCCTCCAGATTGTTCGAGAGCCTTGCAACCCAGGCAGATTGTGGGAGCCGGCTTTGGTTAATAAGCAGAAGTTTTAAATTATTTCTCATACCATTCACGTAGCCTGTAAAAAGATTGAATCCAGAGAATGAATATGTGGAATAGTAGCCTGTGATATAAACATGTCATTATGTTGTTCAGTTCTTAATGATCTGAGAAGTGTAACGCTTGAAAGAATTTGTGATGCCATGTCAGTATCTGATTTATGTTGATTTTTGGGGAAATGATGAAGATGAATTTATTGCCTATTTACTCGGAGGCTCTTGTACCCTATTGGGAAACGTAGATTACACAGAATTGGAGAAAGTGATGTTATTGGTATCCGAGTTTAACACCATTTGTCACTCTCAATTCTTTTCACAATTAACTTTATTTTAACTCCAAGTATATGCTACTTGTGATATTCTTGTGACTTGTAATAATCTTCATATTTTGGAGGAAATAAAGATGATCTATCTCCATAGGGGACATTTGTGAATAATGTTCAGGGTGGTTTGCCCTATCACATACACGGGCAGGTTATTCCAGTAAATGAGATCTATGAGAGCCTCAGCGTTCAACCCCAAAATATGGAAAATGCCAAATTTCCAAAGTCAAATTCCACAATTCTATTGCTTTATTGTCCTAACGTAATATAATCTGTAAACCATAAATTAAATCAGTAGTTTCCACACAATCCTTATCAATTTACAAGCATATTAACTAAACGGTTCTTACCCTAATTACCATTCTTCATTGGATTCTTTTGAATAGTATATATTCAACCCATACAATAAGAGAAGGAATGGAGCTCATGCTGTGATGATGTCACTCATTTGAAAAAGCAGATGCTTTGGAACGGTAACTCAAATCCTTTCGAATTATATAGGATGTTGATCGAATATATAGATATTATTAACCAAGCGTGTTTCTGTATCATCAATACCAAATATTAGGAATAAAATTTGTATAATGCGAGCCTTTGGCCAGCATAATAAATATATTCCTAACATATGATATTAATGCACACCAATGTGGGGTAAAAATCACTTAAATGCCCCATGGACACTTTCGATACCCACTAAAATTATTATATTTCGAATGGTGAAATATGCCATTTATCGGTGAAAATAAAACCCGTATTTTCACTGAGTGAAATAAAAATGGTATTCTACTCAGTGAAATGATGCAACAATCATATGACGTCTGTGACGTCACGAAACAATTGAATGACGTCATGCAACGGCCGCGCTAGCGAAGCGTTTTAGCTTCTCCATTCATATACTAGTAGATAGGGTCATTTACGGGGATTTGGGAAAAATAATGAATAGATAATATAAAAGATAATATTTGACATTTCTCGTCGAATACCATGAATATCTCACCTCGTGAAGTAGAAATCATATATTTACACTCGTGGCTACGCCACTCGTGAAAATATAAATTTCTACTTCACTCGATGAGATATCCATGGTATTCGACAAGAAAATGTCAAATATCCTCTATTCAAAACAATTCATTTGGTTTAACCAAAACATCTTAGTAGACATAAAAAACATTTTCGATAGGAATGCAAAGGGTTTTTATCAATGATCTTCTGAATGACTCTTGTAAATTCGAAAATACATACAAAGTAGAATCAAATTATTTTTAGTATTCTGGAGTTGTAAACTCAATCAAAACCTTTTTCGAGCACATGGGATCAAACTGGAAACTAACATGAAGATGGAAAACCCTTTGCAACCATGCATTATAATTTTTTGAAATGTAACTCTTGAAAATGAAATTGACCCACACTCTTGGCATCTCTATAACTGCATCCCATTTCGCTGCTCAAAAGATACAAATCTTCAATGGTTTCAATACAAACTTCTACATCATATTTAGCAACAAACAATCGGCTTTTTAAGATGCAATACATTGATACTAACTTATGCAGCTATTGTTCTGGTTCTTTAGAAACTATTACCCACCTATTCTACCACTGTAGCAGGGCTACTCCTGTTGGCAAAAACTTGAAAACTGGGTAAATGACAAAATGGATGTAAATGTTCGTTTCACGAAAGAAAAGATTCTATTTGGATTCCATCGTAATAACATTGACCCAATCAACAATGACCCAATCAACGTGATTCTCATCCTTTTTAAAATCGTCATCTTTAAACATAAAAGTTCATCAAAAATGCCAAATTTTCAGTTTTTGTTAGAGGAGCTTAACAAGTATTATCAATATTGTCAAAATATTCTGCTATTATATGTTCCAAAATCGACGTCTTCTACAAATTCTGGTCGACATGCCATATCCTGTTTAATGATTGATGTATTCTGTATACTGTTCGCATGTAGACATTGTCATGTATCGGAGTCATACTATTTGTAAAAATGGGGAATTTGAAAAAAAAAAGTTGATTGATTTTAGTTTAAGTCTACTTGCTCATTTAATTCCTAATCTGTTTAAAGGAATAATCAAAAGTTTCATTTTTGGATAATATAGATATTTCCCAATATAATTATGTATTCATTACATTAATTTATTTGTTATCTACGGTCATTCAACACGAGGTCGTCTATACAGGCGTTATGAATTGAAAATCGTTTCCAGACCGAACACCAAGCTGTCAACATTTTGAAAGTTATATAGAGAATCTCACCCAAGTGTCTTCTGATATCAAATATATCAACACGACTTGATAAAAGTTACAAATATCCGAGGCTTGCCGAGGATAGTTTTACTTTTATCAACAAGTCTGAGACACGAGTCTGAGATTCTATTTATCGTCCAATATCATTTTTCATTTCTGTTCCGTGAAAAATGTATATTTCTGAACACAGTCTGATTAAAATCGACCATGTTCCGAAGAATAAAAGCTTCAAAATATTGACTCTACCGAGATTCGAACTCTATACGGCTATCTTCTCCACTAGGTCTGACCGCAGCCTACTGTAGCGCACGTGCTGACACCAGTTTAGCGCATACAAAACCTAGTCATTAGCGAACCAATCGCATCATCGCGTTTAAAATAAGGATAGCAGCAGTCAATGTTAACGAATGGTGAATGAGAGTTACTTGCCCCTAGCTACTGATACCGAATGCTTTTGCCGCACGCATTGTGATTGGTTAGTTGTGTTTACGTAAGAACGTGCGCTACAGTAGGCTGCGGTCAGACCTAGTGGAGAAGAAAGCCTACACATATAGAGTTCGAATCTCGGTAGAGTCAATATTTTGAAACTTTTATTCTTCGGAACATGGTCGATTTTAATCAGACTGTTTCTGAACACTGCACCACTATTAGAGTCTCAGTGCGGTGATGTAATAGCACTATGACGTCATCATGTTTATGACGTCATAGCATTGTGATGTCATTACTTGATAATGTTAAACAATTGTGATGTCATGAACTTGACTGTAACAGGGCATTGTTCAAAATCTACTGCCAAAACGATATCTCCTAGGAGATATCGCTTGATCTTCCACAAGCGATATCTCCTGTGGAACACAGTTTTGGATGATAAATAATCTTAAATTTGATCAATATAGATAAATCGTCTACGAATTGACCATGAACTTAAATGATTTATTAATCTTAATCATGAAAAAAGTTTGTTCATTGAACACATCAGACACATCAGACACAAGGACTGCCTGCAGCCGACATGGAGCAGAATTTTGTAATAATGTTTTTCCAATTTTATTTGTATCAATTTATCAATATAGATAATATCAATGACATTAATGAGTTCAATGCATTATCTTATCACTGCAAAGAACTAAATGACAAAATGTTATTTTGGTTTTCTCACTGTTGGAAATAAATGTATGAATTTCATGTTCTTCATCATTTCAATCCCGGTTCACCTCCAGCCTTGATATGTTCACATATTCACATTTCCCGATTTTATAGTAAGAATAACTTTACAATGTCTTTAATACTTCCGACAATTATACATATGAAGTAGCAGCAGTGATTGAATTTGCGTGAATTTTCAACATATCGGTATGGGATTTACTTGTAACGTTTACTATCGCTACAATACACCGTTAGAGAAGACCGTAGACGTTATATAATTCATTTATCTACATTTATTCTTAAGTTATATCTTTAATTATCAAAAAGTGTTTTGCAATAATATTATGACAATATAAAATCATTAGCGGTCTCTGAAACGAACTGCTGATTAGCGCTGAATATTTTTTACTTAAAGTGACACAGAGTATGTTTTATGATTGTCAGTGTGGCTTTAGTAAGAGCCAAAATACCATATGACCTGAGTTGAGTTATCATCGTCTTCCTAAACTTGCATCTAAATTTATATCTGTTAAATGCCAAAATTATGACTGTAGGTAATTTCAATCAAAAACACGATTCTGCTTGTTTCCTGAGACTCTGCATTTTATTTTGGTAGGCTACTGTTGCACAATATTGGTTGAGCAGTATATTTATGAGTATCAGTTTTGGAGTTTGCAGGTTCAAGCTGAAAGTATACAAAAATCCAGCTTAGAATAACATCTAACAAAAATAATGTGTATATACACAAATTGAACTTTAATCAAAATGAATTTAAACTCTGGAATTTAACCAAATGAAAAATGTTCACTCAAGCGTGAAAAGCACATGGTTGCACACTTGACCTTACAGAGATAAATATAAATCAACAATACTTTTTATGAGAGAAAAACAATGTGTGGAACTTATGAGGATCATTTTGGAATAATAACTTACAATTTTTGTGGCAGAATCACACGCGTACATCAATTTTCACTTTTCGAACGATGCACAGTTTTTCAAATCCTCATTCATAACATGCGCCACTTTACGGCAGACCTTTTACGACCAATTACCTCCCCTAGAGCTTACGTACCGGCCCCTGAAATGCGCAGAGAAATTTCCTATTGCTCGAGCATTTAATCATAAAGAAATCATAATATATTAAACAACTTTTTTCTTCACTGGTTTCCTCATAATGGCTGCACTGAAATCAACTAATGTCAGATCTTCACTCCTTCAAACAAACACAGCTTGTTCATTGGTCTGGTTAATGTCGTACTCCCGGTACGAACTTCTAAGCTCCTCACTAGTCCATCTTTTGCTGGATAAGTTTCAATGACCCTCCTCAATGGCCAATGCTTCCGCGGGCAGTTTTCATTCACAATCAGAACTATGTCACCGACTGCGATATTCCGCTGCGGTTTCAACCACTTCTGTGGTAGCTGAAGAGTAGGAATATAATCACGGGTCCATCTTTTCCAGAACATATCCGCCACACACTGGATATGTTTCCAGCGATGTCTATATGCGTCTGCCATTTAAAAGCCTCCAAATGGTACCTCAGACTCGGCGTAAAAGCAAGTGATTTGGTGTTAATGGCTCAGCATCCCTTGGATCAGCAGAGATAGTAATAATAGGCCTTCCAGTCACAATGGTCTCTATTTCACAGAAAAGCGTTGAAAGACCGTCATCATCTAGTCGATGGTTGCTTTTTAACAAAGAATTCATCACTTTTTGTACCGTTCTTATTAGTTTTTCCCAAATTCCACCCATATGAAAAGCTGCTGGTGGATTAAATGTCCAACTTATTTCTTCTCTGCTCATGAAATCTTCAATGTGTTTCATATTCCAGTCTTTAATTGCCTTTGACAGTTCAACTTCAGCACCTCGGAAATTTTTTTCAATATCTGAACGCAGTTTTTACGGACAACCGTGACGTGATATGAATCTCATCAATCCATTCAGAAAGGAATCTGTATCAAGACCGTCCAGTTTCTCTACATGTATGGCCCTGGTTGTCATACACGTGAATATACAACCATATCGCTTTACCTCTGACCGGCCCCGTTTCACCAAGAATGGCCCAAAACAATCTAGTCCCACACTGGGAAATGGTGATCTCCAGGGTAACTCTGTCGCTGGGTAGATTAGCTTTCCGCTGGCTACTTGGTAGTTTCTGTATCTTCTTGCACTGTATGCCACTATTAAGGATTTTACTGATTATCTTCCTTCCTCTTGTGATCCAAAATTTTTGCTTGATTAAAGAAAGGACATATTCTTTCCCTGAATGTCCGCTTATTTCATGATAATACCCAATTATCAACTTGATCGATTACCTCAGTTTCCCTGGGAAGTATCATAATGTGTTTGCTTTCTTCTCATACTGATGAAGCTTGCGACCGTCCTCCGAGACCAACACCCCTTCAGCATTCAATGTTGGTTCAAGTTAGTAAATCCTGCTTGACTTCTTAACCGGTTTTCCTACTTCTAGTGCCTTGTACTCTGTCTCCTATTCCCTTTTCTGCAACACTTTGACTATAGCTTTTTCTGCAGTTTTCAGTTCTTCTACGCTTAGAGCATCAAACTTTAGCAAGCTTTATCTTGAGTCTTGTTATACAGGAATTTCTTCAGCCTAAGAATCCATGCCACTGATCGCTGAAGTTTGTACCATGAGGAGTACCTGTTCAATAGTTTATCTATCAGATCTTCCTGTTTTTCTGTCATGGCTGTGTAGGTTTTAACTTCTTTCTTGACTTCTTTTTCTGGATCTGAAAGCTTCAAAGAAATACTGATCACCGGCCAATCACTTTCTCATTGATACAGAAACTTTGGTCCATATTTCCACCTCTCTGAAGTCACCATCTGTTCAGCATCCAGGCCTCGTGAAACATCATCAGCAGGATTATCACCACTCTTCACGTGTCTCCACTGCTGTGATTCTGAAAGCTCATGGATAAGAGTCAGTTTGCTTGCTGCAAACACATGAAATCTCTTGTCTTCATTTTTATGTACTGCAGAACATAATTACTTTCTGTCGAAAATACTGATCGCCTAACTTCTAGCTTCAATTCTTGACGTAGCATCCTGTCCAACTTGACTGATGTTACTGCGGCTAACAATTCCAAGCGAGCTCTTGAAATTTGTTTCAATGGTGCAATTCTTGATTTACTGATGATCAAAGAGCACTGATCTTGTCCTTCACTGTTACTAACTCTTAGGTAGGAGACAGCACCATACTCTTCAGCAGAAACGTCAGGAAAAAAGATGTAGTTCATATGTAGCGTCATCTGTTTGAGTCAAGTATCTGGGTACCTTGAAACAAGTTTCGGCAGATCTTGTATCCACCTGCTCCATGTCTTCTTGTTTGAATTATCCCAGCCTTTTTTTAGTCTCCATTCTTCCTGGAAAATCTTCTTTACTTGAAGAATGAATGGATTGACGAAACCCATCAGGTCATATACTGACGCAATCACACTAATCAAACCTCGTCTTGTGATGGGCTTGTTCTTGATTTGAATCTTAAACCCTAATAGTCCAGTTGCCAAGTGGATTTTTTTCATTAACCTTAAAAATAGGTCTCACAATTGTTTTTGATGGTTTTGAGTTCTTTAGACCCTAAATCTATCAAAACCGATGGGTCCCTTGAGCATTTTATATAAATGATGTTTTAAAAAAGGCCTGCACCAGACCAAGGTTCATCTGACGAGCACACAGAACTGGAACAAGTTGTGAGGTAAGTAGAGTAAACTTCCTGTTTACATTGGAAACATGACTTTTGTACACCTCAAGTGCATTTTGATGCCATCTACCCTATTTTCAAGACATGGTAATTGGAAAATAATATTTTGCATTGAAAGAAAGTATAAAGAAAAGATCCACAATAATAACGATTCAGTATTGTCAAAGAAATTGATGATTTAGTGTGAAAAAGAACTAGTGAAATGCGCCGTCGGCTTGCCTCCACTCAGTAACTGTCATACTGCTAAAAACAATAATTCTTACATTAAATCATCAAATCATACCTCCAAATAGCTTCTAAAGAATATTTCCTAAGCTGAAATGCATAAATTCAAAGATGTATCCGACAAATCATAAATGAAATCACAAAGAAGTCTTGGAAGAAATGTCCTTTGACATTGAACAAGAAGGCAAAAATACCCGGAAAATCCTCCTCCAACTTTTCTGTACCAACTGAACTCTCCGGACAAACAGTGACAATGGGATCAGCACCAACTTTTCCACCCATAAGATCATTACCGATCAACAAATCAACACCCGGAACTGGGAGAGAGTCAAGAACACCAACCTTCACCTCACCAGAAATCAGATCAGAAGTCAAATTGACAAAATGAAGAGGAGCAAGAGAACTGCCACTTATACCTTGAAGCAAAACATCTGAGTTAGCTGAAGACTCGACAGAAAAAGGCAAAGCATCCTTCAAAATCAGAGATTGAAGAGCTCCAGTATCCCTCAAAATAATAACAGGCCTTGGGGTAGAATTAACTCCCATAAGTGTCACAAATCCTTTCGAAGCGAAAGGCAAAAACTCCTCAGGAATAATAGAATCTGAAATCTTACTCTCAAAAACAACACTCTCCTCAGAACCACCAGAAAAGAAAGGCTTAGGTGTGACAGACACAAAAGCATAAGGGGAACCTGTGGACTGATTCTTCAACTTGAGTTTGGGACATGCAGAAATCAAATGACCTGGCCTCTTACAATAAGCACAAACAGGATCAGAATCACTGGAAGTCTTAGGCTTAGACTGAAAATGCGATGGCTTGTCAGATGAATTTGAACCTGTCTTATCACCTTTTGAACCCTGAAGTCTTACCCGGGGAAAAAACTTTATGGTGAGAAAACATAGAGTTTCCCGGAGACCGAAAAGAACTCTTGTGAGTCAAAAAGTAATCATCTGCCAACACCGCTGCATCATGTAAAACATCAACCTTCTGCTCATCCAAATAAATTGACACACTGCTTTTAATCCTCCATCAAAACCAACTGTCTCAAACTAGCATAATCTGAAACCTCTTTAGAACCACACCATCTATCAAACAAAGTCTCCTTATCTCTAGTAAACTCTACAAAATCACATTGTCCCTTTTATGAGCATTCCTGAATTTCTGACAATAAGCTTCGGGCACTAACTCATAAGCTTTGCTCAATCGAAAGGGCCGAATATGCATCCTGAGCGTTACCCTTTAACACAGTTTACAATAGCATAGTCCATGACTCTTTTGGCCACTTGAGGTTTTCAGCAACTTTTTCAAATGTAGAAAATATTTTTCAACTTCTTTTTCATTGAAAGGTGGGACCAGTCTGGCATGCCTTGTAATGTCAAAAGAGGAAGGGGTTGAGGGAGGAGATGAATCTTCAAGCTTTTTAAGTTCAATTTCTTTCTCAATTTCTTTTAACTCATTAACTTCTTTTTCTCTTTCTCTAGCCTTTTCCTCAAATTCCAATCTTTTTAATTCAATTTCTTTTTGAGTTTCGAGTTTCTTTAATTCGAAATTGTCCGAATGTTCCTCATTGACCATGTCCAAAACATCAGGGCCAAAAACTCCCTCATCAATAAAATGATTTAACACAATTTTCAGAATTTGGAATTTCCTCATAGCTGGTTTAGCCTCAAGTTAAAAAAACTTTGAAATCGAAAGCAATTGTGATTTTCGCAAGGCACCGACTGCATCAGGGGTAGGGGACTTAAGAAAATCCTCAAGTTTAAACGACATTTTGCTAGTTTAACAATTAACTTTCAAAATAAAGTTGTTGTTTTTCTAAGTCTCAAATGCCAATTGAATTCGATCCCGGACGAGCCCCCAATTTTGTTACGAATGAATTTGGAATAGGAAAATGTCCCCAGTCAAACGATCAAAATATAACAAGACAATTGTATATTAATTACAATTTAATCAATCAAACAATAAACAAAGTGTTTAAGGTTAAAATATCAAGCTAATACAAGTTATAATACAATATAAAATGAGTCACACTAATTAGCCAACTAAATATATTCACCAGTCCTTATGAATCACACAGTTGATGAATGTTGAAAACAGTAAGTGGGTCTTGATAGGAGATAGATAAATCCGGCTTGTAAAGGTATCCAAAAACAGTGGCACGGCAGATGATCGCAAAGTTGATTGTAAGAAGCAAGATGAGAAAGAGTTCTAATGCCAGCCTATATATATAGGTTAAATACCTTCTAGAATGTTCCTTAAAGTTCCATGACAAACTCCAATCAGCAGTGTCCAAATCAAACAATCAAGAAATAGATAGAATATTCTAGAACAGATGATTCTAGACACTGCCAGCTAAGACTAAAAAAATAAGTGTGTTTATGACCCACTAAACAATACAACAATGTTATACAATGTTAAACAATCACACACTCATAACACAGATAACAGTTCACAAACATCACGTCATGAACACTATATGAAAGTTCTCTAGGTAATTCCCGACGGGGTGACATGATACGCCCGTCCCTCCGGATATACCCAGGCCAACGTAAGGCCGTCAATGTCCGGCACCAACTCGATACGGCCATTACACACTTAATTGTGAACATCAAAAGTAGACCATACCCTCTCTGACGTCACTACTGGACGACAGGCCACTCCGTATTCCTATACGGTCACTTACTGCAACTCGGATCTCGGTACTTGGTACTACTTGATCCGCCGGTCGTTCACTACGTCGAGGTCACAGAGACCTTTAACCTGACGTCACTTGGATGCATTAAAACAACAACACATCCAAAATTACACTTATATCACCATACATGTGTTATACGAATAAATGAAACTGATTCTAATCCCAACACTTTATATTTGACAGAACACAAAACAATACTTACTCCACTCTGGATCTGTCCCTAGGTTTTCAACTTGCCAGCTGTACTAATTTACAGCTCCAGATGGCGGCATGAAAAAACAGCTCCATCAATCTACACAAAAATAGTCATAATAACAATCTTTGAAAAAAACAGCAACATTTCAATAAAGTCTTTTCAAATACATTCACAGTCAAACAAAACTCACCACAACATGACCCGACCACTGACTCGACGCAAGTGACGTGCACAGCCGATGCCTAGGCTTTTATAGCTACATGTTGCACGTGCGTCACAGGTTGCATTCACCCCTCGGGTGTTCACTTGCTCTGAACTATTCCGTGTGCTCCGATCACTGGGTCTTAGCCAACAGACTTGTGACAAATTTCTCCCCCCTCAGATTAAAATGACCGCATTTTAACAACGTTTCACGAGACTCACCACACTTTAATCCCTCCTGGACAAGAAATCTGCTCCCACATTTTTGGTCCCTTTAATTGCTTCAATTCTGAATCTCATGATCCGTCCATTTTGAACCTTGGCCTTGTTCAAATACACTAACGGGGCATGATCTGTTTGCAATACAAATGTTCGTCCATACAGATACATATGAAGCTTCTGGATTGCCCATACAAGAGCGAGACATTCCTTCTCTATTACGGAAAAACGTTGTTCTCTGCCCAGAAGCTTTCGACTGAGATACTTCACTGGAAAAAGAACATCAGCATGTTCCTGCAACAACACAGCTCCGATTCCTCGATCTAAGGCATCCGTTCTCAACGTGAAGGACTTACTTTCGTCTGGTAACCTCAGAATTGGTTTCTGGGAAAGTTGTGCTTTCAGCATGTTGAATGTTCGTTCCTGATCTCTCTCCCACAGTAGCTGATTTGGTCTCCCCTACATGTCCCAGAAAGTCCAGCCGCTTCCATCCTACGTAGCACTTGCTTGGCTTAGCTGTCAATCCTGATGCTTTGAGGCGATAGAGTACTTCAACAACATTAGCCATAGACAGATAGATCGTCTTTATTTCCTCCAAAATTGAAGATAAATATATGCATGATACAGTTGATAATACATTATTCAATGAACTAACATGAAAGTTACATGCTAAAAAGTATATACATGTATATCAATAGGTATATATAAATATGAATATGAGAATCTAGAAACATATATTTAGTAATTGCTTCCACTCACGAAGCGCTATACTTGTTGTTTTCATACATTTGACCCACAAATTGGTATCAAGATTTTTAACATAATCATTTGGTATACCTCCAAATAGAAAACTTAATAGAACATCGTCATCATCATTCCAAATACTAACAAAGGTTTCTACATCCAGGATATCAATGAGAGAGTAAAATAGGCGATCTCTTTCACAACCTGTTTCTTTACAATATAAGATGATGTGTTTAACAATGTCATAGGCATGTGTGCCGCACAGGCATTCTTTAGATTGTATAGCAAAAGTCCCTACTCGAATAAGGTAGGATATGTCGTAAAAGCAATCAGAATCATTGAGATTGATTAACCAAAGTCTATTTCGAGATTGGTTACGTATAAGAGAGTATCTATGGAGATTTACCCTGTAATTTAGTTCAAAGGTAACATCAAAATGATTCAAAAATTGAAATTTTCTGATTCACAAGTTTTGACCACTCATTTTTAGTGATAAACACAGACGATTTGCGATACATATCAACATATTCAGTAAGATCATATTTATGGGCGAGATTTAACATAGGAGAAAACTTACATTTCAGCATATTTCTAAACATAACATCACAGTCATTTTGAGCTAGTCGGTATTGCAAAACCTTGTACTCTTTTCCAGGAGTACTTTTGTACACATTCGAGCATATCATACTCTTAAGCTGATAGTTGACACCACACGTTGCAAGAGAATAGACCACATGGTAGTATAATGCGTTCCCATATGCGCACAGCATGCATAGGGTGAAGACCACCAAAAAACAAACCATGACTGTGGTTTACATTAACTAGATTCCTTAGTTTTTCACAAATAGAAATGGTACAACTAATCTTGGATTTAGCAGTGGTAATGTACAGGCCAGCATATGTGACATCAGTCTTATGGTTGATAGCTTGATCGCCAAGAAATAAATCTGGACATGTGTGTTTTCGAAAATCACCAAACAAAAGGAAGGCGCTTTTACTAGCATTAAATTTAAGGTGCCATATTCTTGCATATTCAAATATAACATTCAGCAAACATTGGAGACCATAAGGAGTACAGCTAATAATGTTGTGTCATCTGCAAGTAAGATACCAGGAGTAGTGGCCCAGGGGAGGCTCAAACCCCTTTCTGCGTTATCAATAACATTCAATGAATCATTTATGTATAACGTAAAAAGCCAAGCCGATAGCACCCGTCCTTTTCCAACACCCTGACGTACTTCGAAGGTTTCTGAGACATGTCCGACAATGCTAATACGTGATTTCATTGATGTGGATAACATGTATATAAGTCTCCAAAGTTTCCCTTTAATTCCAAAATCGTGCAGTTTAAGAAAAAGACCGTTAAGCCAAACTCGGTCAAAAGCTTTTTCGTTATCCAAAAATGCACATTATACGGGCGTGTCCCTTTCGAATAGGCAATACTTTCAAAAAGCGTATAGGAAGCTGTTTCTGCTCCAGCACCTTTTCTAAAGCCAAACTGGAAAGGATGAGGAAAATTCTTTACTCTTGTAGCCCAATTTTCAATTCTATTGAGGATTAATCTCTCAAATAGTTTACCTAAAACAGGAGTAAGTGATGCCTCTATAAAGAGACGGGTTATCCTTACTTTTACCGTGGCCTTTGTGAATTGGAAGTACGTTTCCAACATTAAACATCTTTGGAACATATTCATAAGCAACCATATCATTATAAAAATCAACAAGGTGACGTATGAGAGATCTGCCACACAATTTGACATGCTCATTTACAATGTAATCTGGGCCAGGCGATTTACCCGCCTTTAAAGATTTTATGGGTTTGAGTAATTCATCATATGTAAACGGGCATGATAGATGCATACTAGTATCATCACAGTCATGAATGTCCTGTGTTGTGACAAGATCTTCAATAAAACTATTTACAAAATTGGTAAAATCTGAATCAAAATTGATGTCTTCATATGGTTGGGACAAATCCCTAAAATACTTAGCAAATAGGTTACAGATGGATTCTTGGGTATCGCTAGTCTAATTATAATATACCAGGATCTTAACTTGCTCCTTATTGCGTTTGTACTTTTTTGTTACCCTAGTGTATTCCTGTATATCTACTTCAGCTGCTTCATAGATATCCCTGAATTCGTCGTCTTGCGACTTCCGTTTAGATCGGCGTCGTTCTCTCCGGAATATTCTTTTTGCCTGCGTGGTCACGTGGTCTCGGATATGGCGGATGTTATGAATTTGCTCCGAGAAATTGTTTTACCGATAACGGTCTTAAAGGCAGTTTTGGACCCAGTTTTGTGGTAATTATACCAGTTCGTTGTTCACTCTAACATATTTGAGACTATGGGTATCGATATTGATGCATGGAGGGCTAAGATAGGGTGTTTTAGCCCTCGCCACAGGTGTCCTCATGTACTACACCCCGGTATAACGCTACTCAAAGGTTTACGTCTCGGGTTAAGACTGGTTCTGTTCACTCTTCTGCTTGTTGCCGGTGATGTGGAGTCAAACCCAGGTCCTCCTAAATCTGTTCCTGACAGAATACAAACCCGTCTATCTATTCATAATGTATCTGGCCATAGCATTGCTGGGGATAAATAGACCACTCTAAACGACCTCGCTATACAACTCGCCTCACTGCAGGGACAGATGACAAGCATGACTGACAAGTTCGATAGGTTCGCTCAGGATTTTAAACAGCGTCTATCTTCTCTGCAAGATGAGAACGTTGTTCTTAGAAATAAAGTTTCTGAATTAGAAATAAAAACTGACCAGATAGAAGCACAATCTCGCAGATCAAATCTCATTTTTCACGGTCTAACAGAAAATAAGGGGGAGACTTGGCAAGAGAGTGAACTATGTGTGAGAGATTTTATGGAGACTTCACTCAAAATAGAAAACGCCTCTTCACTGCAAATCGAGAGAGCCCATAGATTACATTCCAAATCACGTTCTAGACCTCTTATAGTACGGTTCACTTTCTTCAAAGATAAATATGATGTTTTTTAAGCTGTTTTTGACTTTACGCAGAGGGTTCGGGATGTGAGATCAAAATTGTTTCATTACATGAAATCTGCTCGAGACGAAGGCAGGGTAGGTTTTCTAAACTATGACAAACTTGTAATTGAAGGGAAAGTTTATGTCTATGATGAGGTGATAAGCGATATCAAGCAAGTCTGTCAAAGGCGTGGGTGGATTACGCGAGAAGTTAATCGACACTTGGATTCGTCCCCTATGACGTCAGACTCGACAAAATATATATGCTTTTATTCCTCCAAAGGAGAGTACAAAGGAAATCGAGAGTAGAGATGATTTTTTTTTTTTTTAAGTATTTACAATGTCACTTTCACAGAATCCGTTCAGAGTCTCATTTTTGACCGTGTTGGTCAATTAATTGAGTCACACAGCTCGTACAGTCCTTGAATTGTGTGACAGGCGTATGTTACGTGGTCATCGTCATCTAGAGGAATCGGGGGTATACATGACAGTAAACAGCATACAATGTCATGATCATTCTTCTCAAGGAGAGTTATTGTCAGTTCTATAGGGCCACAGCTAAGCAGGTTACACCAGAGTTTATCCCTCTGTCCAGTTACACTTCGGCATTCACACACTTTGTGAATGAGATGATCTTGATGGAGCTGCCCACACATATTGCACAACCCTTGCACTGTGTATGGTCGCCACAGGGCTGCTAGTCGTACAACAAAACTACATTGTCTCTTCATATCAGGATGGCGTTTTGCAATGGCCCATGCTTGATGAGGACGATGTTCATGGTGAATAGTGTAGAAAGTCTTTAGATCTGGGTCTGACTGCATGCGTTGTCTCCAGGATAGAGTCTGAGTTGTAGTTATTGCTTCGACCACAATTTTCTTCCAGCGTGCTCTACACACAAATCTACCAGACTGTATAAAGTGCTCCAGGTGTTCCCATAGTCCATATTTTGTCACTATGTCAATGATGTCGGGGATAAATCCTGATGAATTAATACAGCTCTTGTTCTTGAACAGGAACAAGCGAGCCATGAATACCTGCCGTGCAAGACACTTTGGGGATGAGTTACACAGAGTTCCGAGAAAGATAAGCTTTCTCTTTTCTATGTGTGCTTCAATTGGCAGAACGCCGAGGAGAGCATTACATACATCTGATCTGGTAGTCTTTGGTAAGCCTTGGCAAAACTTCAAACTTGCTCTTTGTGCACGTTCAAGGGAGATAATCTGACTCTGTGTTAGTCCTGACCATAGCTCACACCCAAAGAGTCCTTTAGGTAAAGCAATTGTTTGAAATAGTTTCGTGCTTGTTAGTGGATTAAGACCATTGGCATGGAGACCAGATTTGACCAAAGCTAAGGTTGTTGATTTTATTTTTGAGCATGCCGATAAAGTTCTATTCCATGCATTGAAGTTTGAATCCAGTTCTATTCCAACATGCTTCAGATGGGAAACCTGAGGGATTACTTTTCCATAGAGAGATATGGTACATGTCTTGTTCTTTTTCTTAGAGAATACCATCACATTGCTTTTGATTGGTGAAAATGTAAAGCGCCAAAGTGAACTGTATTCTTCACATTCAGTTACCATATCCTGCAAGTGGGATGTTACAGGACTCAAGATGGCGATATCATCAGCTTGGGTTGGTGCGGAGACTTGGATGTCTAGAACCAGGGCACTTCGTTTTGAAAGGGTTAGTCTTTCAAGGAGCTCGTTGATGTAGACAAGGTACAGTTTGGCAGACAGAACACTGCCCTGTCTCACGCCTCTCTGCAGGGTAAACCAGTAGGACAGTTCGTTGTTCACCATAACACAGCTTCTCATTTGTGAATAAATGTTTCCAATTAGCCTCCATATTGCTTGCGGTGTATCCAGTTGATGAAGCTTCCAGAGCAACCCAGAGTGCCAAACAGTATCAAATGCCTTCATACTGTCAAGGAAGACTACCTTCAAGGAGTCATTCCGTTCTATGTAATGTCTTGCAGTCTCTTCACTCAAAATAGAAAACGCCTCTTCACTGCAAATCGAGAGAGCCCATAGATTACATTCCAAATCACGTTCTAGACCTCTTATAGTACGGTTCACTTTCTTCAAAGATAAATATGATGTTTTTTAAGCTGTTTTTGACTTTACGCAGAGGGTTCGGGATGTGAGATCAAAATTGTTTCATTACATGAAATCTGCTCGAGACGAAGGCAGGGTAGGTTTTCTAAACTATGACAAACTTGTAATTGAAGGGAAAGTTTATGTCTATGATGAGGTGATAAGCGATATCAAGCAAGTCTGTCAAAGGCGTGGGTGGATTACGCGAGAAGTTAATCGACACTTGGATTCGTCCCCTATGACGTCAGACTCGACAAAATAGGATTCCGGCCATGACTTCAGTTTTAATAAACAGTCCGAAAGTCACGCTGTCTCTTCTGCGATTATAAATCACAGAAGTCATACTGATCCGTGTACTTCTATGCCAGACTTCAGATGTCTACCTGCTCACAGCAAACATTCACCAATAGTTAACGAACCTAGCACAACAATACACAATGATAACGGAAATCAGGCGACAAAGAACTCTACCGACGATAACGTCCCCTTGGTGACCTCTTTAAATAATACTGGTATATGAATCTGGAATATCCATGGATTAAAATCGAAAGTTAAGTGTATAGATTTCATTACTTTCTGCAGACGATTTAACATATTCTGTTTAAAAGAAACAATGTGTACTGATGCATTAAGTATCATGCAAGATGTATTAAATGAATATGATGTTTTTGTCTCAAATGCCAAACGGACTGCTAGTAAAGGTCGATTTTCAGGCGGCATAGTAGTTTGTATAAAGAAATGTCTATCTTCATTGTTTAAACAAGTTTATTGCCATTCGGATAATTCTCTATTTTTCAGTATGAAAAACTTTGACATCCTCCTCGCAACTGTTCCTGATATTCACCTATATCCACCCTGAAAACACTCCTGTCTATGACAACATATACGGCACTGGAATTGACAAGTTAGAAGATCAACTCTGTCGAATCATCCATGACCATGGGGAGGCTAGTAAATTCATCCTGTGTGGGGACTTCAATGCTAGAACTGGAAGTGAAGTCGACTTTCTCTTGAGTGATGACTCTGCCTACTTACCCATGGGTGATGATTATAAGTCTGACACCTTTTCACTACCTCGTTCGTCATGTGACACACAAACAAATAATTTTGGTAGATCTTTGCTTGAGTTATGCAAAATAGTCGGCATCCATATTGTAAATGGAGGAACTAAGTCAGATAGTAATGGAGATTATACATTTGTATCACATTCTGGGTGTAGTATTGTTGACTATTTTATTGTGTCATCTGATATTTTCCCCTCTGTTTCTGATTTGTTAGTTCTTAACCGAACTGAGTCTGATCATTTACCAGTAGTATGCAAAATTGTCTTATATCCGATTTACAGAGAAAACAAGTTAAAGATAACAACCAATGCACTACTCTTAGTACGCTTCCAAAGTATAGACTTCCAAAAAGATAGAATAACATCATACCAAGAATATGTATGTATCAGAGAATGCAATTATATATATGTCTGAGGATGTTATTTCTACTTTACAAACTGATGTAAACATTGCAGTTAGGAGGTTGACAGATATATTGATTTATTGTGGTGATAAGACGGGAGCAGTGTGTAAATGGTCCAGAAATAGAAAGTTCCAACAACAACCGCCATGGTTTGATGGAAAATCTGAATCGGTTCAGATGATTCAAGAGTGATTCTAACCTAAAAGACTATCTATCTGCAAAATCTGAGTTTAAAAAAAAGTGTCAGTCTAAACAAAATCTGTATAAACTTTATATGAGTCAAAAATTAAATGAAACTGCAAATATGAGTGATTGCAGAGAATTTTGGAAGACTATTAAGAAATATTTAACAAATAAGACACAACCAGATAATATTTCCCCTGAAGTTTGGTTCAAATATTTTAAGGATCTTCTGAGATCACCAATTGGCAGTGATATAAATGAATTTGATAAATATGTTTATGAGTTTTTAGAAACACATTCATGTCACCAGTGCAATGACATACCCTTCAACGACCATCTCTTGTCAGGCGAAATTACTGAATCTGAGATCAAACAAGCATTAGAGGATTTAAAAGGTGGCAAGGCAGCAGGCGAGGATGGTCTTCCGCCTGAATATCTTAAATGTATCACAAATTTTTATCAATCTTTATTTGAAACAACTGTTTAACAAAATCTTAGATACTGGTGTATTTCCCGACTCCTGGAACATAGGAATGATTATCTCTTTCCATAAATCTGGAAACATATCTGATCTGAATAATTATCGGGGCATTTCCCTGTTGAACATAATTGGCAAAGTGTTTTCTGCTGTAATAGAAAAACGTATAAGAACTTGGCTAGATGTAAATGATTTGTTATCAGAATCCCAAGCGGGATTTAGACCATCCTATTCACCATCAGACAATATTTTCATTCTACATGCCTTATGCACAAAATACCTAAGTAAACCGAAAGACCGCTTTTATTGTGCCTACTGTTTGCAGATGATATTGCTTTATTATCATTTTCAGTGAGTTGCCTTCAGAAACAGTTAAATATTCTTCAATTATATTGTGGGAAATGGGGCCTAGAAGTTAATCTGAAAAAACCCCAGCAGTCATTGTTTTTAGAAAAGGTGGTATTTTAAACAAATTTGAAAAATGGACGTATTGTAGTAAGGAAGTAAATGTTGTTCCATATTATAAATATTTAGGACTGATTGTATCCTCAAGATTGTCATGGTCGGCAGCCTGCAAGCAACTTGCTTTGCAAGCATCTAAGGCATTGATCCCTGTATATAATATCTTTAAAGAAAATAAGTTCATATCTTTTTCAGTGGTTTCAAATATATTTGATAGAAAATTGCACCAATTCTCTTATATGGTTCTGAGATATGGGGTGTTAAATATAATGATTCAATTGAAAAAGTCAATGCGTTGTATTTTAAACATTTTTAGGTGTTGGTAAATATGCCTCTAACAAGGCTATTTTAGGAGAAACTGGTCGTACGAGCCTATTTGTATGCGTATGAATTCAAATAGATTACCTCTCCAATGTTATTATATGCTAAAAAGATTAGATGATAATGGTAAAGACCCATGGCTGTCTGATGTAAGAAATATACTATTTATGTCTGGACTTGCCCTTGCCTGGATTTCTCAAGATGTTGGAAATGATAAATTATCTACCGCTATCCTTAAACAAAGGTTACAAGATATAAATTCACAAACTTGGCATAGTCAAGTATCATCTTCACAATTTCTTTGTCATTTTTCAAATATAAAATCTGTACTTGCTCCTGAAAAATATGTATCTGAAATTCAGGCTATAACGTTAAGAAGATCCTTTTGTAAATTACGAATATCATTACATGATTTGAATGTAAATATTCTTAGAAAGAAAAGTGTGCAAGATAAAAAAAACAAAGTTTATATTATAAATGTAATGAAGGCTATGTTGAAAATGAATTTCATGTTCTTCTTATTTGTAAACATTACCAAACTCTGAGAGATAGATAACTTCCTATGGTTGCAACTGTGTATAAAGATGAGCAATTCATGATTAATATGCTGAATTCAAGAAATATTAATACAATAATATCGATTTCAATGTTCCTAAAAAGATTTTTGAATTACGACGTAAATAATTCTATTAATGTTTTCCACGTGACTCTGATATTTCAATGTAATCCACTACTGTACTATAGGTCATATGGCCTTACATTACTGAATAAAGCTTCTATCTTTTTGCCTGCTTATATCTTATATATAGAACATTGTCTTTATTTCTTGGTTTACCCATATAGACCCATTCTTTGCGAGATTGACGCATAGCATTATGGCAGGATTTTAAGTTATATTTCTTCCAATAGGGTTTTAAGTGGGATTGGAATTTAGAAGCAGGGATACTTATAAACTCTTCAAAAAAAGAAACTTGACACTGACTTTCAAAGTTCAATATAAAGACCACAGATGCAAGTTAAACATTGAAATGAAAACTAAAACGCTGTTTGAAGATCTCTGTTCAGTAAATGTTATTCAGAATAAGCATGATCTTGAAATGCACAGGTGCACAAGTGTTTCAACATGACAGGTGTGCACAAATGTCAGTATCGGGTATGGCCACCATTGGCATTGATTATTGCTTGGCACCGACGACCCATGGATGCAATCAAGTTGTCAGTCACAGCCTGTTGAATGTTCTGCCATTCGTGCTGAAGTGCTGCAAGAAGTCCTGGAAGTGTTTGGGGTGGTGGATTCCTACTGCGCACACGTCGATCCAGTTCGTCCCAGAGATGCTCAATTGGTGACAAATCTGGTGACCTGCCTGGCCATGGCAATGTCTGGACATTGTTACGCTGTAAAAAGTCTTGACAAACACGTGCAACATGTGGACGAGCATTGTCCTGCTGAAAGAGACCACCATGGACGTTGACGTGAGGAATAACGTAAGGTTGTACGATCAAGTCCCTATACCGTACTCATGTGAGGTTACCCACAACATGCACAAGGGGTGTCCTAACACCGTGACGAATCCCGGCCAACACCATGACACTCCCACCTCCAAATGGGACAAACTCCTGAACACAGTTGGCAGCATAACGTTCTCCAAGACGTCGGTATACACGTGCTCGTCCATCACTTCGTCGAAGCAGAAAACGGGACTCATCAGTGAAGAGAACGGTTCTCCACCTTGCACGTGCCTATCTCATCCTCTGTTGACAACACTGGAGACGTTCCGCCAGATGACGTTGTGTCGTGGAAAAAGTCCAGCCTCTCTCAGCCTGTTGCGTACCGTTTGGTCGGAAATTCGACGCAGGCCTGGTATCTGCGTTGTTGTTAACGTTGCTGTCCAGGTGCGTTTCCGAAGGTGGAGCAGTCGGATGTACCGATCTTGGGCCCGAGTAGTCACCCTTGGTCTGCCTGACCTTGGCCTATCATTAACGCTGTTTCGGGTGTTGAAATGGGTCCACAATGAAGAGATGGTCTGTCTGGACATGCCAAAGTGTGTTGCAACATCTCGCTGCGTCGCTCCTGCTTGCAGTCTGCCCATAGCGTTGTTGCGTTGCGCTCTGTTCAGTCTTGGCATTCTTCAGGTCGCTGTACCGATGTTGTGTAGTCTGAATAAACAGCGGCTGATATGGCTTTTTATACCCCTAAAGCAGACGTGTCTGCATGTAAACCTTCATGATCCCATGTTGCACGTGCTTTGGCAGAAAATGCATTTGGACGAATCACTCGTTTTCGTCCCTGAACACAACGTAAACTTTTTGGGCCATTGTTTTTGGTAAATTTACATTTTTGATCAAGACTTTCTTTAAATTACAGGTATGTATCATGAAAAAAATTGACCTGTTTCGAAAAAATCAATTTCGCATGAATGTCAAGTTTCTCCTTTTGAAGAGTTTATTTGCCGAAGTATGTAGTGAGTCAAGAATGAAATTATGGTAACTCTCAAGATATTCCGCTGGTGAGTTTTAGTCAGTTACATCTCTTTTGGCATATCTGATATGATTTTCAGTCTCATAACGATAAGCATCAACTCAATGTTATTCCTTCCGCCAGTTCAGCTTTTCACCACCAAAATTATGTTGAGGTACATCATCAGTAATATGCATACACACAAATAATGGGTAGTGGTCTGAGATAGAGTACGGGATGGAATTATCAATACAATGACCAACAATGCTACTTCTATAATCAATATCAACAAAAACATAATCAATCATAGTTTTAACTTGTCCACATATACTCGTGTAGGTGTAGGTATGTTGAGTGTCTAGTGGCACAACTGATATCAAGTCACGCTCTTGTAAGGTTCTCTGTAGACACTTTGCTCGAGGTTTTAATTCCGAAATAGTCCGAATGTCAGCATTGAGATTACCAAGCATCACAGTTCGTCCATGATATGAGTACGTATCATATATGTTCATAACATACTAGACAATTCTTATGGATAACAACTTCTTTATTTGATATCTCACGACGTTTCTGGGCTACTCCCTGCCCCTTCTTCAGGTGAATGATGATATGATACAAAGTATGGTATATTTACATATATTACAAAATCAGTTGAAGGGGCAAGAAGTAGCCCAGAAAAGTCGCGAGGTATCAAATAAAGAAGTTGTTATCCATAAGAATTGTCTAGTATTATTACACCAACTTCTAAATGCCTTTGAAGAATTTTATATCCATAACATTATGGTGTTCATCCACATAAACACTGTCCATAACATTTGAAGATGGAAGTCGCACACCAACAATATACACCGGCGTGCCACATATAATCAGTTTAGCACCAAGTATGTGTTCACTGCTTGGTATATGTAATAAGGAGACACTACAGTTATCTTGTTTCCTAATAAACAATGCAACACCACCAATGTATGATTGACCATGTATGATTAGGAATCCACTCACGACAGTTCACATTCTCAGGCCAGAAACATTTATCATCAAGGATGACGTCAGAGGCCTCTCTAGGAACGGTAATCCTTATGGTGTAGGTCGGGTTGCGAAGACGGTCCTGGTGTTTCATAAGTTTAGTATTTGATATAGTGACGCCTCGTTCTTTAGCGTACTCCACTATGGCGTCCTTTATGATGTCAAAGGACGTATCCGCCCTCACGTAGCTCAACACTAAAAGTCTGTTTCTTCGTTTCGAGACACAAATGAAAAACTTTTTCCATTCATTGTTATATCACCATACATGTGTTGTACGAATAAATGAAACTGATTCTAATTCCAACACTTTATATTTGACAGAACACAAAACAATACTTACTCCACTCTGGATCGGTCCCTAGGTTTTCCCACTTGCCAGCTGTACTAATTTACAGCTCCAGATGGCGGCATGAAAAAACAGCTCCATCAATCTACACAAAAATAGTCATAATAACAATCTTTGAAAAAAACAGCAACATTTCAATAAAGTCTTTTCAAATACATTCACAGTCAAACAAAACTCACCACAACATGACCCGACCACTGACTCGACGCAAGTGACGTGCACAGCCGATGCCTAGGCTTTTATAGCTACATGCTGCACGTGCGTCACAGGTTGCATTCACCCCTCGGGTGTTCACTTGCTCTGAACTATTCCGTGTGCTCCGATCACTGGGTCTTAGCCAACAGACTTGTGACAAATTTCTCCCCCCTCAGATTAAAATGACCGCATTTTAACAACGTTTCACGAGACTCACCACACTTTAATCCCTCCTGGACAAGAAATCTGCTCCCACATTTTTGGTCCCTTTAATTGCTTTAATTCTGAACCTGTATGGTTGGAGAGATAAGGCCCATCTCATGATCCGTCCATTTTGAACCTTGGCCTTGATATGAATAAATGTTTACTAACTTATTTTATACCCCTGATATAATGCTGTTATAACGTTTCAGCAAGGCAAGGCACATAGGTGTACTTTAGACACTTGAGTTAAGGTGTTGAGTAAGCCCCACTTGAATTAGGTGTTGAGAGAGTGGTTTTGATGTTTAGGTGTGTGAAGTGTGCGAAACACGGAGGTTTCGGAGAATATGGTTGTAGATGTGGTGCAGTTTAGAGATATGTTTGTGTATGTGGTTTTAGGTGAGTCCATTGCCTCGGAAAGGTTGGACATGTGTAGGGTAGAAGAACAGGGAAGTAAAGTAAGACTGTTCTAAACTAACACATTTGAATTAAACATATTTTATTCAAGAAAATTTAATTGGGATTGGTGAACAAGCCGAAGGGCTTATTTTAACACCGCTCCCATACAACATGTGATACAAAATGAAAGAAAATGCGACATCATCGATGTTGATCATTATGTAAACGATATAAATATACATTCATTAATTACAAGAATAATATTATAGCTTAAGTAGACAGTAATGGTTTGGTGTGTCTAGCAACTCATTTGTATACATGTAAATCTATCAAGGGTGTCAAAATCAGTTTTTATTTTTGGGTGTCAGATTTGAATCGTTGAGTTTTGGTGATAAAATCGTGAACTGAATCAATTATTTTCTGATTTTCAAAGTGGCTAAGTTCTATGTTTCTGTTCAGAATTGTATCCAGGGTATGACCAGTGTATAAAAGTACATATTTTGTCTTAAGTTGGTATTATTACCGCAAGTGAAAAATGTAGGGCTTTTGTGTCTGATATCCACAAGAGCAGCATGGTCTGTCAAATATGTGTCTGTTATATTTATACGAGTTTAGATTACTACAACCGAGTCTGAGTTGACAGTGAATAATTTGACACAATCGAGTGCCATAGTTAATGTTGAAATACATTTATTTTCACATTTAGGGATTGGATGTTTGAATTCTAAAAATGTACACGACTCTTTTGAACACATTTTATTACTTGAAAGAATTTATTCGTTGGAAGGGCCAGAAAGAACGATTAGTAAACCACAATTCTTACCTCAGCTCTCATTAGATTTCAAAAGTGCAATACTGGTTATTTCATCGTTAACTTCTAGTGGTTCGTTGTTATTAGAAATGGGGGATTTAGAAGTGGTTCTTTATCAAACTTTTATCGTTATTCGTTATTCGTTATTCAATTGAGTACAAGGACAATGTTTCTTTAGATTTATTTTCAAACACACCTCATTACTCATTACTAATTTTACATTAGTTTAAACATATTTTATTCATTTCAATGAAAATGGATTGGCAAACAAGCTGGAAGCTTATATTAATGCCGCTCCAATACAAATTATATTTTGAAACCATCAAACATGCAACACAAAGTTATGACAAACCAATAAGATGTACAGTTGCAACACAATTCAGTTAAGATATTCAATATTGCAAAGGCAATTTCTTCACGCTTTTTAGAGATAAAATATTTCAACTCATTTCTTATCAAATCTACAAGAATTGGTGATAAAAAGGTAAACAGATTGTTGAATAGCCGAGTTGTCAACATCAGATAACTCTTTATTTCCATATAATTTTTTTTTAAAACTGTAACCATTGTTGTAGAATAACGCTTCATTTCTTAGCAGTGAGTAATTTGGACATATGAGTAAATAATTTGATGTATCTTCGTGTTCTGCGCCGCATGAACATGACGGGTCATTTGAAATATGTCTCCCAAATTTATAAAAATTTAGATCGGTACATCCTAAACGAAGTCTGCAATCAGTAATTTGACAAAATCGATTTCCGTTATCCAGATCAAATCCAAAAGAATTTCCTAGCCTAGGGGTAATTTTCTCAATAAACATTTTCTGGGATTCTAACACTTTTATGTCATTTGGTAAAGCATTCCAAAGAGCAATTGTACTTGGAAGGAATGATTTTGAATAAGCAGATGTTTTAATTTGAATATTTTGTATATTTGACGAGTTTCTTAAACCGTACGGATTTCCTGCCGATACACTGTCTGGAAGTAGGTCACATAAATAATTTGGTGCTTTACCGTTTAAAAAAGGGTTAATTTTTGTACACGTCTTCTGTCATTTAGAGGCATGAAATTAGTTTCTGCATACAATTTAATATGACTTGTGTTTTAAACATATTTATTTCCCAAAAGAAGGAACCGGATTGGTAAACAAGCAAAAGCTTATATCAATATCGCTCCGGAATACAAAAGATAGAAACATGGCATGGTGAATATACAGTACGAAAATATGTATACAAGGAAATTGTGCATTGTCAAGTACTTTTTAAAGATAACAAAGGTAAATATTGTAAGTGTGTTAATACGAAATCTGCCAATAGGAAATATGACTTGTTCCCCTTGTCGCCCCACAGATAGTTCTAAGTGCGTCTAATTGTACTTTTTCTAAATTGGCTTTTTGGGTTGCCGTACAGTTATCCCAAATATGACTACAATAGTCAAAAATAGGTAAAATGAAAGACTGATACATGGTCTGTAGTGATCTACGCGATAGGTGGTATTTTAAACTCCTTAAGCAGTTTATCATAGGAGTAACTTTATCTACAATACTGTTGACTTGAGCAGCCCAGCTAGCATCTTCTTTCAATATAAGACCTAAATGTTTATGTTCATCAACTTCAGCAATATGTATACCTTGCATGTTGAAGTGAGGCTTAGAGCTGGCCATCCTCTTTCTACTAGACTGAAATGTTTCCGTTTCTTAAGGGTTGAATTTTACTTGCCATTTATTTGCTCACATAGAAATTCTTTGCAAATCATCGTTAAAGATAATAAATTTATATCCACATAGGGAGTACGATTAGCGGAAATACTTCATAACACATTTAAGAATAAATATCAACAACTATCTGGGTTCACATCCACCTGAAAATAGCAAAAAAACGTGTTTTATAAACACTTCCGGAAAACAGACGCAGAAACGTTTTATTAGCTAATCAGGGGCTAGGGGGGTTGTGACGACATAGACAGGACTCGTTAACGACTGGCTGATCTGTGTCATTGTTTACATTATAGATTCCAGCGGTCGTGAACGTATATATAACTGATATCTGCCGCACTGTTTTTTGTTTGAACACCTAGACAAATCGACTAACCTCCTGTGTAGTTGATTGACCATTGTATACGTAGAATATTTGTTACTACTTTGTGCCGTTTTAAAGTGTCAACTCAATATCGTAACTCCGTGTTTCTGCTTTGCATGACTGTAACAATGAGATCTCGCTTTTGATGGACTGCCTCTCGGCAACTTCCGGATCTCGTCATTGGGATACGAGGTTCTGAGCAGCTGTTTTTGGCCTTATTACCCAGTTATTAGTGATAATGAAGATCAAATCTTTGATGTGTTTAGTAAATATACCTCTTGATTCGCGATTTGCCACCTTCATAAAAACTTACAGTTACGTACTAATGCATTTTGCAAAGTAAGGATACAGATTATTGTTTTTTGTTTTTTTAATTTTTTTTTTTATTTTCCATATTTTGTGATACAAGCAATATAACATTGTATAAGGAAAACGAGATAAACAAAAACATATACACAAATCCACATTTGGCTCCTTCAATTCATTTTGCTAACAAAACAAGACTATCTACCAAGTAATAAATGTAAAGTTGACCAATATCGAAAAAACATTTCTTCTGTTGAAGTTGACAAAAAAACAAATCTTGATAAATCGTAATAACGTACAATTTCCGTTTTAAGGTATTTCAAATTTGGTTTAAAACCATTAATACTGCATCTGTATATACACTGTTTGACTAATAAAATGATTGCATTTATAGGATTATTGTTTTTACCCTTCATTCCTAAAATGATAGTTTTATTTGTGAATTCTAATTTCAATTGATCAGAATTTAGCCATGATTTTATTTCTTTCCATAATCTGAAAATAGGTTCACATTCCCAAAACATATGGTTGATTGTTTCTATTTCTGTTTGACAGAATGGACAGAGTGGCGAGGATGTATATCCAATTCTATAAAGAAATTTTCTTGTTGGTAGAATATTATGAATAATTCTATATTGCAACCATTTTAGATCTGTGCTTCTCGAACGTTTATTTGCAATAATATTGAAAATTTTCCAGTCATTTTCATTAAACTCACTTTGTAGAATTTTTTCACATTTTGAGTAACTTGGAAGACGAACAAATTTTGATTTGAGGAGAAAGGCATATAACTTTTTACCGCCAATTATGGTATCAATTTTCAACTTGTTAAATGGGTAAATAGGGCCAATAAGTTTTCTATTAAATCTGTTTATGTTAAGTGATCGGGTGTAGGTCATTATGGCTCTTTTCACCGATTCGTATGTTAAAAAGTTAGTTTTTATCGAAAATGTATTGGAAAATTCTTCACATGTTAACAGTCTGCCTTCTTCATCTAGCATATCATTCACAAAAACAACACCTTTTTTATACCACTCATAATAGAAAAACGTTTTTCTGCCTATAAGGATATTGTCGTTATTCCATAAACATTGTGATTGTATATCATGTTCACTTACAATTTCTTTTTTACTCATTGTTATAAAATATGACCAATCTATGAGTACGTCTCTCCAAAAGGCGTTTGAGAAGTAGGGTACTATCTCATTTTGAATGAAGCCACTATCTGTAATAAAAAAAGGAGTTTTCATTTTCAGTTTATATTTAAATAGATATGTCCATTTAAGGTCATAACTGTCTATTCGTTTTATCCATTTTAGTTTTTGTGATGATATGATTTTTCTAATATTTGGAACTTTTTACCCCCATGTTCTGGGTTAAGCACCACCACATCTCTTTTAACTTTATCTGGTTCATTTTTCCATATGAAATTAAAACATTTTTTTTGCAATTTTTCAATGATGCATTTACTTGGATTTGACAAAGACGAGAATAGATGGTTAAGCTTCGGTAGTAGAAGTGATTTGAGAACAGTATTTCTGCCATAGGGGGTTAATGTACGAGCTGACCAAATGTTCATTTGCCTGTCAATCTGGGAGAGTTTTTCGTTGTAGTTATTATCAACCATATTATCTAGGTCAATATCAAAGTGTATGTCTAGAAGAGTGAAATTTGTTTGTGACCAGTCAAAATGCCATTCTTTACACATTTTATATCGGGATCTCTTTTTTGAGCCAATCCATATCAGTTTTGTTTTATCGATATTGACTTTCAGTCAGATACAGATTATTGTTGTTTTGTGTGAGTTAATGGTCAGTGTGTGAGATAAAGAGTGTGGTACTAATCTAGAGTGACGTAGGCCAATATTGTCAATAATAACACAACATTTATTGTTGATTGTGATGTAAGTTGAAACCTGCTTTGAAATGTATTGTAAATATGAAATTCTTTTTCAGTTTTAACTATTTCAACCAAATAAAAATATTTTCACACCAGACAATATAGTCATAAAGTTATTACCTAACAGTCTACATGAAATGCCACACACCTGTACATTATGGCAATTAAGCAATAAACTTAATGACCTCAGCACCTGGCACATTTCCAATAGGTAATACACAAAGCACTGATTAGTTGTCTAAACTTTATCCTCACACATGATCAGCAGCCTTTATTGAAACTTGATGAAGGTAATTAGGTTTGTCAATACGCGTAACACATGGCAATATATTAACAAATCTGTATTATTAAATATCTTATTTCATACTGCAAAGTTTATCAATATCAAATAGATTATAAATTATCCACTGCAAGGCTACATAAAATGGTAAATGTTTTTCCGGGGCAGCTTAATGACTTTAATTTTACTTTTTGTTTCTAAAATGAAGCTGCAGAAAGAAATTTTAATTTTTCATAAATGTTATAACCAAAACTGCAGTGTCAACATACAAGCATAAGTGACGTGCCCACATTTTTGTATGTATCCTTAGAGTAATCAGCACCAAAAAAAATAATATATACCCCAAAACTAGTAATGTAACAAACTACAAACCTGTCACTGTGTATCATTTACAGATCTATCTCTCTCATATATATATATATATATATATATATATATGCACCTTATTTCCTTATAGTCTCCACCATGTTGAAATAACTATTAAGTTCAACCCGATGAATTTTTCAACCCCATATGCAATCAACTCCCCAAAAGTTTCATGATTCATGATTTATTCCACCTCCCCCTGAATAGAATTTTGAATAAGCCTATCTTTCAAATTCCTTACCCTTTTTCGTTCACTCTTCTCAAAGTATTCCGTCCGTTTTCTCTTCCAATATGGTTGACTGTCATATCTCGCTGGACAGACAGGTAGCGGGCCTGTTATCATTTTCATCTGTTTATCAACTGTTGGCACAGGGGCGTGTATCGCCGAAAATTATGATAATGATATATAATGAAAATTAAAAAAATAGTATCTCTACTATATAAATACTATATTTTTTTCATTATATATTATTATTATTATAATTTTCGGCGATACACGCCCCTGTGGACAGACCTGTCATCGGGACTCCACTTCGCTCTTTTCTGACTAACAAACTTTGTCCAATTCGCAAATTGGACATGATCCTTCGAAAACCGATGCAGTTGAATGTCTCCTGATTTCTTATTAGTACAGTTGGCAGCAACGCAGGAAGAAGGCATGTCTCTTTCGCAATGAAAACGTAGACGAATGCGACCCATATCTGCATTGATACATACTTTGTTTACAAACAAACGCAGAGCGAGTCCTGTCTATGACGTCACATCCGCCGAATGAGAGCTCAGGCCACTCTAGGGACTTTTTTAATTGGGCTTTCGAGGTGGCCAATTTCTACGCACTTTGAACCGTCATATCTTTTTAATTAAAGGACGCATCGAAACTCTGTTTGATGTTTTATTTACTTGAATGTATTGTCTTTATGAAAATGGGGATTGAAGTCGGATACAAAACTGGGATATATTATAGTTTATTTGCTGATAAAACCGGATCTTCTATTATTACATACAATGACGTGTAGTCAGCAAAAAGGCGTATGTTACAATCAATATCTTCAACAAGGTCATTGATATATATCAAGAATAACAAGGATCCTAAAACCGATCCTTGAGGGACACCTGCCATTACAGATTTAAATTTTTAGTTATATCAATCTATAACTACTTTTTGGGTTCTGTCAGTTAGATAACTTTCGAGCCATTCTAATAATTTTCCTCCAATGCCAAACGATTTTAATTTGTATAAAAGCCCTTTATGCCATACTTTATCAAAAGCCTTACTTATATCACAAAACACTGCTCTGGCTTCTTTACCCCTATCTAAAGCATTTGCAATGAAATTATATAAATCTGATAACTGATATGTAGTAGAATCGCCTGGAATAAATCCTGATTGCATTGTGCTAATAATATTATTGTCTCTGAAATAGTTAAACAAATATTTATGAACACACTTTTCGAAAACTTTGGATACGCAACTTGTAAGAGCTACAGGCCTATAATTTCCGCATTCATTTACTGAACCCTTCTTATGTAGGGGGATTACTGACGCTTTTTTCCACGTTTTAGGGAATACAGCTACCTGAAGGGATGTATTAAAGATCTCAGTTAGAGGCAATGATAATTTTCTAGCGCTTTGTTTTAGGGCCAGTGGCCTTTCTAGTATTTAATGAGAGCAGTATGTCTTGAACGTCACCCTGTGTCAATTCGATACAATCTAATCTACTTTCAGTTGATATATTTGGGGGAAGGAGGGGGCGGTGTGGGTCTGAAACAGTGGATTGACTGACAAAGAAGTCATTTAAAATATTTGCTATTGTTTCTGGATCTTCATAGGTTTCATTTTCATATGATATGGGTGGAAAGGCTGCAGGGTTTTCTTTTTTCTTTATGTAAAACTATATCAAACGCCACCATGTCTTACTATCACAATTTTCATTTAATATATTATCCAATTTTGAGAAATATAATTCTTTTGACTTCTTTATAGCTGAGATCACTTTATTTCTTGAATTTCTAAGTATTTCCCAATCTGCGGATGTGTTACGGGTTTTTTTCGCACGTTTATGTTTGTGATTACGTTTACGTTAATATTACATTTGTTTCCTGTTAACTTGTTTGAAATATCCTGGGTTTTTCAAAACACTAAAAAATCAGTGCTAGTTATAGTTGGTTGAGAAAACAACCTTTTAAAGTTTCAAGTATTCAACATTGCCTGTAAAAACCAGTAACTTTTACATGTTGGATACCGTTCATCGATGCGTCCCTTGAGCCACTATTATATTTAAGTTGTAATAGCAACCAACTCAGATCGAGTTGTTCAAGTTAATATAACCCTCTCCCACGTGAATCATGAATGCCGAGGTCGTTAGGCCTCAAAAGCGCGAAACTGGTTTTCTCAAATAAAATTTTCACTGGTTCAGGGTGTTGGCGATTAGTTCGTTTAAACGAGTTACTTGATCTCAAACTTCCATCGGTGTCCCTTTTTCAGGGGCGGATACAGGATTTTCGCTTGGGAGGGGTGCGCTCTATGGGGGTCACAAGTACAACTGTTGAAATAATTTCTTTTGATGAAAGAATGCGTGTCCATAGCAATATTATATTTTTTACTGAAATAAAGTTCCGTGACGTACTCTTTTCTTGTTTACTTTTACCTTTTTGGCAATTATGACTCAACATTTCCCATATTAGGAACTCTCTTGGGTGGTCCGCCTAGTCATTACAATTCATAATAAGTTTCTTTTACTGATGAGTTTATAATTTTTCAGTTGGTGATTTTAGCATCCACTTTCTGGAAATAAAGTTTCTGGTTATACAGATGATTATGTTGATTTCGGTTTACACGTGTTTATGGCAACTCAAAATCTCCAGTTTGTTATGACCTATTTATGAGAGACTCTTTGTTGTGTGTAAATCAATGGAAGAGAGATGGGTAAACATAGAGTAACTGCAGGAGATAGGTAAGGATATAAAGAGACATAAAAAGCGATAGAGAGAGATACTCAACCATTACCATGGATCTTTACATAGCTAAAATATTTTACATGCACGAATTACAGACCTTGACAAGTTGTGTGGCCAAAGTTTTTGAAAATGTGTATTTAAACATGTGTATAATTTTCTCAGAGATAATAACATATTGTCTAACCTCCAATCCGGTTTAACACCAGGGGTCTCTACTGTCAATCAATTTACATATCTTTATTATTCATTCCCTGTAAGGTTTATTCTGAAATCGTAAACGTAAGGTTCACTAAATGACTTTCGTAGCAAGCGTAGTACAGTTGAACATATATATAGTTTGTATAATGCTATTGATAACAGGAAGGCTGTGAATCGTTCCACTTTCGTCTGTTACATTGATGCTATGAAGGCGTTTGATACAGTTAACAGAAATTGTCTATGGTATAAACTTTAAAAGTTTGGTGTAAACGGGAAGTTTTATTTTGCAGTAAGGTCCTTGTATGATAATAATAAGTCTTGTATTACTATTAATGGGTATTTTACAGATACTTTCTCAGTCAGTAGTGGTGTAAAGCAAGGCTGCGTGTTGTCACCAACTTTATTTTCTGTATATATTAATGATTTGGTTGAAGAAATTAACAATTTAGGATGTGGCATTGACCTGGACGGACGGATGGTTAGTTTACTTTTTTATGCAGATGACATTGCTCTGCTTGCTGGTGACGAAAATTCATTACAGCGTATGCATAACTGTGTTTCTTCCTGGTGCAGAAAATGGCCCCCAAAAAATTAACAGTAACAAAACTAAAGTTGTTCACTACAGACCCAATTCCACAACCAAATCACGTTTCGAGTTCACATGTGGCTCTGAAACAATTGAAATAATAATGCATATAAGTACTTGGGTACTAGTATTTGGTTACATGAACAGCAAGCAGAGCATTAAGTGTAATCATAAGTAAGTTTAAGGCATTTGGAGGAATGCCTTATGATGTTTTTAACTCATTGTAAGATAACCTTGTGTTTTTAGATGTATACACATTGTTCAAAACAGGGCCAGTCGTTTCTTCCTTGGTGTGGGCAATAAGACTGCTAATCTTGCAGTTCGAGGCGAAATGGGATGGCTGTCCTGTATTTCCAAACAACAAATTGAAATTATCCGCTTTTGGAGGAAATTAAATATGGCTGAACCATCAAGACTGACAAGCTGTATTAAACCTGGTCGTTAAAATTGATAAAGTCCTTGGATAATTTAGTTTTAAGTTTCATTAGACAAGTTAATTCTCCAATTCACAATGTGTTTTCTGTTACCCATAGGGAGTTTCTCACAATTAGAGAGAAGGTAATTAGCATAGATCAGGAAAACTGGTTACGTGGCCTATGGAATGATGATAGAGAGACTAATGGTAATAAGCTTAGAACATTTAGATTGTTTAAAAACCCTTTGAAAGTTTCACATTATGTTTGCTCAGTTGCTGACCGCTCTCAGCGAAGCATTCTAGCCAAACTAAGATGTGGATCTCTCCCTTTAGAAGTAGAATTAGGTCGCTTTTCTCGCCCGAAAAACCCATTAAATCAACGCATATGTAAATATTGTACTTCCTCTGAAGTAGAGGATGAGATACACTTTCTAACTACATGTAATTTTTTTTCTGATGCCAGATTATCTTTATGGTTTAAAGCCCAAGCTATTGATAGTCAATTTATTAATATGTCTCCAACAGACCAAGTAAAATTTCTTATGCATTCTCCCCAACTCTCCCAACCACTTGCCGCTACAACAAGCACTATGTTTAGACGTAGAAAGAAGAAGAAATGCCACCATCTAATTAAAACAGGGTTCTCATGAATTAATAAATATACATATATACTTACATTTTAATCATTTCAGCTCTTACGCGCTTTTAGCTATTTTTAATGTGACTTATAATGTGATCTAGTGTATCATAGGCCATTCCTGGCCGGACAGTGTACTTTTAACACGTTGATATAACTCGCTCCATGAATGTACATTGTGTGACCCTTAAACAAAATATATTTCTTCTTCTTCTTCTTCATATCTTTATGATTTTATAGCCTAAGCGGTAGAAAAAGGTAAGGAAGTAAAAGCGGTCTTTTGTGATGTTAGTAAAGCATTCGATAGAGTTTGGCATAAGGGCATAATTTACAAACTTAAAAAAATTAATGGAATAAATTGAAATTTGTTAAAATGGTTCGAGAGCTACCTTGAGAACAGAGTGTTGTTATTAATGGATTCCGATCTGTTAAAAGGCAAGTCTTCGCTGGTGTGCCACAAGGTTCCGTCTTGGGGCCGCTTTTGTTTATCTTATATATTAACGATATAGTCGAAGGCATCAATAGCAATATACGGCTCTTCGCGGATGATACATCTTTATACGCGATTATTGGGGATCCCGTTGAAACTTATGTTGATATAAATGATGACTTGAAGCGAATTTCTGAATGGGCGGACAAATGGCAGGTATCATTTAATCCAAATAAAACTTTCTATTGGATTTACTAGAAAATTGCAACCAGTTCAAATGCCGGATTTGACCATGAATGATAATACTATTGACTCGGTTCAAAGTCACAAACATTTGGGCCTTACTTTACAACATGACTGTTCTTGGAATGACCATATAAATGAAACTGCTAAAAATGTTGCCCCAATGGTTAATTGTCTGAGGAGTCTCAAATTAAGATTGAACCGAAAAACATAAGAGATCATGTACAAACAGTTCATTCTTCCTGTATTTGACTACTGTGGGATAATTGTACAAAACAACAAGCAGGTATGTTAGAAAAACTTAATCTTGATGCTCTGAGAACTGTGTGTGGTGCCGTCCGTGGTACGAGTCATGAAAAAATATATAAAGAAACAAATTGTAAAGAATTATTCCATAGACGATATGTAAAGAAATTAAGATTGTTTTATAGAATGGTTAATAATAATACACCAAGTTATCTTAGCAACCTTGTGCCTCATAATATATCAGATGTTGTTGATTACAATCTTCGTGATGACTCAAAACTTCAGACCATAAACTGTAAAACAGTAAATTATGCAAAATCCTTCCTTCCTGACACAGTTAAATTATGGAATTCATTACCGATAGAACACAGAAACTTCCCATCTTTATCGACATTCAAAAAAACAATAGACACGGAAACTGATATGCATACTCATCGACTTACATTAAGGTAGTAGATTTTCTCAAATATTACATTCTTGTCTTAGACTCGAATGCAGCAACTTACATGCACACAAGTATGAAAGATTCATATCATCAACTCCCGACTGTTCTTGTGGCCATAACTATAAAGATTCGACTCATTATTTTTTTTTTGCATGTCCACTGTTCATGAATATAAGGGAAAATATGTTTTTCTATAACAAAGGTTTTCATCTGAGATCTGTCCTATTTGGAAACCCAAATTGTTCCTCTTATTTAAATAATGAACTATTGATATCTGTACACGAATTTAAAGATTTAACAGGCAGATTTGCATCAGATCCATAATTGATATATTGTATTGTTGTACTGGTAAAGCTTGTTGGCGATTATATATTCATATATAGATACATCATATATTTTGTAAATACACCATGACATGTTCTTTATCTTGTTGGCGTTTGTATACATAAGTCTATAGTTCATTGTACATTCACCATGACATATTCTATACTTTGTATTTTGGAGCGGTATTAACATAATCTTCTAGCTTGTTTACCAATCCAATTCTTTTCTGAAACAAATATGTTTAAACAATAAGGATATAAAGAGGCATAAAAAGAGATAACGACAGATATGGAGCGATAAAGAGAGATACTCAACCATTACCATGGACCTTTACATAGCTAAAATATTTTACATGCGATTAAACACTGTACATTTTCATTTGATTGAAAAAAATTAAGTGTTGCTTGACGAAATTAAGGCATTTCGTACAGGTAGATGCATAGATGTGCTTGTTAAGCCAACATGGTTAATTTCAACTCGGCTTTGATTGTCTTTTTACTCTGTAAAGTATCAAAAACTAACTTTCAGTCAAAGATTGAAATAATTGAAAGGATCTTTGAGAATCTTTTTGATTGAAACATATTTTATTCATTCAAGAAATGGATTGGGCACAAGTTATCCAACTAAGAAAAGCCCTCTCCAGATATTTACGGCATTTATCTTACAATATTGAACAACAAGAGACGGACAGGAATATGTACAAGAGAAATTAGTGAAAGCGTTTAGTTTGAGAGATAAAAATATGAACACATTTGAAAACATACTGATTTTCAATAATAATGAGATTAATATCTATTGTAACCCTGTTTCTAACAATATTTTCTAAAGATGTAAAAAAAATTCTCTTTGTGTAATGTACAAAGGGCATTCAAGGAAGTAGTGACAAACATTTTCACAACCATAACCACATTGACAACATGCATCATTTCTGACATTTATTCTAAATATAGCGTAATTAAGGGACCTCGTCATGGATCTCAATCGAATGTGCAAAACATTAAATTTCCGAATTCCATATGAGTAGTACACTGGTGCAATTTTTCCCCCCACATGAATATTTGATTTAAAAGAAGCAAGAGATTCACAGTTTCTTATTGACAACGGAATGTTATTCCATAATTTGATTGATGATGGAATAAACAATAATGTTGAGTACTTCAGTCGTGTACAGGGTTGGCTAAAGTTATTCGAGTTTCTTAACTCGTAACTTGTCCGATTACCTACTGAAGGGGAAAGTAAATCCTGAAGAAAACTTGGAGCGCGACCTGTCTGAATTTGATAAAATAATGTCAGTTTACGTGTTCTTCTCCTCTCAGAAAGTAAATCCCACCCTGTTTCATAATACAATGAACTTGAAGAGGCATATCTTGGCAGACCAGTTACTATCCGAGCTGCTTCTAGTTGAAGTTTTTCTAATTTGCTAGCTTGTTCAATCAAACATCCATCCCATACTTCACATGCGTATTCGAAATGTGGCCTTATAAATACAGTATATATTTAAGATAATGTGGTTCTATTAAGTAGAAATTTTAATTTCCTAAAAGCTCCAATCATTTTATAGGTTTTTTTGATGATATGCTCTATATGATGGTACCAACTTCCATTTGACGAGAATATTAAACCCAAATGTTTATTAAATTCTTCTGTTTTAATATCAATACCGTCAAAATATGAATTAATGTCATGTTTGCAATCTCGTGTAAATAACACAGCTTCAGTTTTCTCTGGATTGTAGGAAATTAACCAGTCATTTGCCCATTTGCTCAATAGCTCTAGATATTCATTCATAATACTTTCCATTAATTGTTATTCCTTTGCTAGGGTTCCCAATGAAGTATCATCAGCGAAAAGCCGAGTTATACAATAGACCCTTTTTCGCGCGCTCATTTACAAACGACCTTGACCTCATTAACATAACAGCTGATCGTGGTGGAGGAAAAACATGGTGGCGAGTGGACCGGCGGCTGACTAACATTTTATACTAATCCTCTGTCTTACCAACTACTGATACAAGTAAACAACGGGGGAATAGCATCCCTCATATTTCTTAAATCAGAAACACTTTTAACTGAGAATTGTCAACCAAAAGTTCAACTTGCGTGAAGGGCTCATGTCTGCAAAACGACGTAAACAGTGAGACATCCATGTTTGTTACTGAGATCCTAGTGGATAGCAACTAGTGAAGTGAAATGGCGACCATTCCTGATAGATTAAACGTATGTAACTATATATACCAGACAATCATTAAATACTATTCTTCAAAGTTTTATTTCAATTTCTTGGCGTTATGTTTTGCCGTTCTCTCACGTTTATTACTTCATTATATTGACAGGTCAGATAAATGTAACCCAGCTTTATCTATATATACCTCTATATCTTACCCAAATAGTTGGCCATGGTGATAGGATTTCATCACTTTCTCTTAAAGTAATTTTTTCATAGTAACATTGATAATTGGGGAGTCTCAATGTGAACATCTTAATACAGAGCCTTTCATCAATCAACAGAAATTGAAGAAACTAATTTATTTTAAATTATAAAGTATTGAATATGGAAAAAATTTTTATAATATTTTTGTAATTATAGAATTAATATTAATTGTGAATGGGATAACTCCCTTTGTATCCCTAAAATATGAGAAAAGTAATTGTTGACTTTGTTTTTTTATATTATCCCATGCTAGTAGTTTTAATGTGATTTCAAAATATATGAATGGTTTGACCATTTGAATTTTTTTCTCAAAAGAATATATCAATGAATACACTTCTTATTAATTGGGGAGGGTAAAGAAAGAAGCAAATAAATTTAAGAAAATTAATGGCCTACCTAAATAAAAAGAAAAATTAAACATTATAAAATAGTAATCCTAAGTTGATACTGAATAGGGATCATTCTGAACAGACGTTAGGGAAACTACAACAATTATTCATCTTTCAAATATTGCCATGGGAAGTAAAATATACTTGGTAAAATGCCCAGGTATTAATCAATATACATATATTTTAATTATTTGAATTAATTTTCCCTTTCTGACAACCTCAGTGTGTCAATCATTAATAGTTTTCCCAAAGTATTTCATTTTCATTATTAAATTGAATGTATAGACTTCTAATACAATAACATCCTAAATATGAAATAAATTAGATGAGATAAGTTGGGCTTATTGGAATTTTTATTTTTAATATTGTTCCAATGTATCAGTAAGTAAATAAATCATAGTTCATACTTGAAAAAGTTACAGATATCCTTCAACTTTTTGTCTTGTTTATGAATCTAAATCTTACTAATAAAAGTAAATGATGTATTAAGTGAAATGATAACTGTTCATCAATTATTTCTCAAATAATTTCTTAGATGAATTTGTGAATATCAATAAGAATAGGTAAAGATGAAGCCCATTTATAGTGAAAAAGAATTGAAAATGTTCAAATTTCAACTAATTTCTCTGGTTACATGTTTTATTAATAAATAAAATATATTTGAAACTTTCAATCCTGTATTTAGCATAATAACCATCTTACTATTTATCAAAAAATATATGCAAGAACAAATGCAAATATAAAAACAGACTGTCTACTAGCAGTGATAAATATTTTTTCAATATTGAAACTTGCATTTCACTTGAGATAGGATAAGGAGGAGGGGACTATCACATTCTTGACTCCCTTACAGACTTTTGATTATTTTCTGGTGAAATACTCTAAATGTATTTAAATTTTTGTAAATTAAATGATAAAAAGTTGTATTTCAATGTCTCTTTTGGTGAAAATAGCAAAGCTCCATTGCTAAAAATTCTATAAAAAAATCACATTGCTTGTTTGTGTTACTCATTGTGAAATACTTCATCATTTCAAAATAATATCTATATATAAATTTGCATATATTGTGTTGCCTCTGAAATTAGAAAATAACATCTATAGGATAAAGGCAATTACATAAATGTCTTACATTACCTTTATTAATTGACTCTCCATCAAAACAAAGATATTTAATTAGAACGTTTTATGAAAGTAAATTTCTTCTACCTTGTACTAAAAAATTAATCTACAAATCGAATAGATACAAGATATAGAGTCTTTATTGATGGAGGGGTTTATCACTATCTCTGTTTCACATTCTTTGAAATATTAATTAGTAAAAAATCCTGTGGATACAGCTTACATAATAAACCCGTGTCAGCAAATCATAGGCCTATCACTAGACTGGGTCCGGATCAATGAGACAAAGTTCTTCCCTTTTTGAGGGGACCGGTGTACTATTTTAGAGTCTTATTTAGATCTAATCATATTGATGTCAGATGTGTGATTTTGTATCAAAATACGAATCAAATATTGTTTTACAAGACCTATAATGTGTCTGTGGATTTAATTCATTTGCTGATACTTCGATATTTCACTGTTTGTAAGCAAGCTACAAAGGCGTGGTCACTTGACAATCTACATCCCGTCTAACAATTATTTAAAGATAGGTTTGGTGAAATATACATTTAAATACGGAATATTTACGACCAATTCTCGCTAATAATTCTATGTTTATGGTGGAATTACTTCAAAACATTTGAAAACTACGCGCTGTAAATGTTGAGGCGAGTGGAGGCACGCTACGGAGCTTCCGGTCTTTCTGCCTCCACTAAATATTCATAAGCTAGCCGTCGCGCGATTTTTCCCGGGGAAAAAGGGTCAATACAATTTACAGCTATCTCATTTACATACACAATGAAAAGGAAAGGGCCTAAAACTGATCCCTGGGGTACTCCCGCTTTCAACACGATAGGCTTAGATAACGCTCCATTAACAAAAACTGACTGATTACGATCGCTTATGTAACCAGAAAACCAATCGAGCAGCTTTCCGCATACTCCATACATCTCTAATTTATGCATAAGCCCTCTGTGCCAAACTCTATCGAAGGCCTTTGATACATCACAAAATACCATACAATAATATTCTTTGTTATCAAGTGATGTACAGATTTGGTTATAAATTTCAACAAGTTGTTGTACAGTAGAGTGGCCTCTCCGAAATCCACATTGGTATTTGTATAACAAATTGTTTGACACAAAAAAATATAAACATGTTTAAATACAACTCTTTCCAACAACTTTCCAACACAACTAATAAGTGAAATCGGACGATAATTTGATACGATAAAATGATCACCTTTCTTAAATAATGGCATAACATTTGCATACTTCCACTGGCTAGGATATACACACAAATCTAGCGACATAATAAATAATATACACTTGACTGGATTGATAGAGTTAACAGTTTGTCTGAGTAATTGATGACTTATCTGGTCTGGTCCAGCAGCCTTCTTAATAGGTAAACTTTTAATAATGTCAGAAATTTCTTTATCTTCTATAACAATGGTTTCTAATTCGGCATCAGTTCGTCTATCGAATTCTGGTAAACATACAGTATATGCACCATGTAAATTAGATATTGACTCAAAATATTCATTTAAGATGTTAGCCTTATCAACATCTGAAAAAGCTGATGGACATTCTTCATTTACATTTTGTTTCAAAGCGGGAATGGAGGAAGCAGAACCTGACGTCTTGATCAAACTACGTAACATTTTCCAATATGATGATTTATTTTCTCCATATAATTCGAATAGAAATTCGTCAAGATTTGAATAAAAATGTTCCGTTGCATAACATTTCATGTTATTAACTTTATTACGCTGTGTTTTATATTTTAAAGCATCAGAGTTTTTCTGAGTTTTCTTTGCCTTTTTCCTTAGTCGATCCCGCTTCCTGCTTTCACGTCGGATGTTTGAGTCATACCATGGTTTGTTATTAGGTCTAATTATCACAGTTCTAGATGGTATACACTGTTTGGTAAAATCATTAAAACGTTCATAAAATACACAACAAGCATCTTCAACATTAGAACATTCGTTGAACAATGCTAACCAATCAGTATTGTTTTTAAGTCTATTCAATTTATCATAATCTCCATCTTTGTAACAAAAATCCTTTCTGGAATATGCAACCTTAGTTGACATATGTACATCAATGGTGACAAAGGTGCCTTTATGATCACTTATAGATCTATCAAAATCAACAACCCCGCTTTCAACAACATCAACTTCATGCTGACTACAATCGGGTCTAAAAGTGTACTGGTTGTCTTGGTTACCCTTGTAGGTTCCTTTATAACATTATGTAAGTTGTTTCTGAGCAATGTATCCGTTAACTTCAGATTGGATAAAGAAAGTAAATTTTCATTCAAATCCCCGACAATGGTGACCTTGTTTGATATATCTAGAGCACCTTCAATACTATTATCAAATCTGCCCCAAAAGTTAGTTGTATTACTTTCTGGCCTATAAACAGTGCAAAATATCAGCGGTTTCTGAGGAATAAATATTTTTACCCAAATAGACTCATCAAATATATTTTCAAGATCAAAAAGTCTTTCGAAAGATAATTGTTTAGAGATGTACATCATTACTCCTCCCCCAAACGCATTTCTGTCTCTACGTATTGGTACATGAAAGTTTTCCCAGGTTAAAGTTTCATTATCTACGCTTTCATCTAGATGAGTCTCAGTAAAACTTATAACATCATAGTCTGATAAATATTCGGACAAATAGGATTGTTTGTTACGAATACTTCTAGCATTCAGGTGGAAGACTGACAAAAGGTTGTCATTCTGAACAACAGGGCCTGGGTTAGACTCTACGTCCCCAGCAAGCTTAAGCAACAATAAAATAATCAGGATGATATTTACATTGGTAGCTTGTGATTGAAGCAGACATAGAAACATAAACACGCAATAGCAATTAAACTCCAATGATAGTAAATTAAACATAGCTTTTGTTCCAGTACATAGAATCTTGAAAAGTACACTTTTGTTACGAAGTAGAAAACTGACTCTGAAATTTTTCTTATTGTTACTAGTGCACTTGAAATAATTGAATAACCCGATCGCCGCACGATATTGCATTATGTCATTACCCATAAAGCGTATTTATTTCTTGTTGGTAAATTTTACATATGCGGACTCTGGATCGGGTTATTAGATGACATGACAAGGAATTAAAAGTTGCATGATAGGATGGCAATGCGATGTCTCTCAAACGAGTTAATAAATCTTTTTCTCGGTTGACATTTTACTGTGAATTATTCAGTTAATGCCCCGTCATTTTGCAACATTACTGATTCAACACTTTTAATTTAACATCCATATGTTGCAGTGTGGACTTCTCAGCTGGCATGTGTATTTCATTGATATTAGGGCACAAATAATTACGTATGCATGGTTGTTACTTAATAGAAACTAAGCATGCAAACATTATATACTTTAGTTCTATCGGAAACCCCATATCGTTCTTCCTCATATCTTATTGATGACGTGCACACGCAACCAGCTAGCCCGGAGAGGGTACCTCAAGTTGCTAAGTCTGTGAGTGGGTACATTAATAAGCATCATCTGGATATTTTCATCTTAAGGTGTTGCTCATTATATTTCTTTCACGCCTGCCTTCAAACACGAGAAACTTTCACCCTGCAGTTGTACTATTCTTCTGCTCGTGAGCAAACGCAAAACGAAGCCTATCCCAGATCGTGAAGGAAGAGAGACTGACGAATAGTCTAAAAGCCCTTGCAACAATAGCTAAGGAGCATAAAAATCATGATATGAATTTGGAATATTTCAATATTAAAAATTGGGTTTGTTCACAACTTATCAAGCTGAGAATATATTAATGCATTGTAGAAGATGTGCTTGTTATTATCTGCTTGTTTAATTTGGGTAATCATCAAATTAATATTCTTAATTGAAAGAAATAATCGTAAGTGTGAACGACCTTCATATTCAGCTCCGGTTAAAACATTACCTGAACAGGTCTTATGTTCAACTTGTTCCCAAGGGCATCGGAGGACTATGCCGAAGGTTCTTATTTTTTAGTATTGCAATTAACAATGGATAATGGAAGACAATTGGTATTCCTTGTTTAGATAGTCTGTAATCTGGACACTTATTCTGCCGAAGGTTGTAGTTAATAAGTGAATTTTCCCATATGAATATTTTACATAATCGAATTCATTCTTTAATTTGAATGTGTTATGATAATACTTAGAAAGGATGTTGCTTTCTATTGTGTGCTTCTATTATAGACAATTGCTGCTTTCAGTGATTAATTTTTAAATCATAAAGAGGATGCTTTGACATCAAAATCATAAAAATGTCCTTCTAACCCGATAAAAGATTACAGAACAATAAAAAACATAAGATCCACGGTTTTTAAAAAAGGGGGCAGCTTAAACAGACTGGGTTTGATGGCAAACTTAAATCCTCTTAGAGGGGGCGAATCTATACTGGGATTGATTCACATTCGTATTTACCATAGAGGGACGAATCTATACTGGGTTTGATGCACATTCTCAAATACCATAGAGGGACGAATCTACAGAGGGTTTGATGCAAATTCTCAAATACCATAGAAGGACGAATCTATACTGGTTTTTTTTGGATTGGCTACCCAAAAGGGCAACTTAAAACATCAGTTTCGGTAAAATATATTAATATCAAACAGTACTTCAACAAACGTCATGTTTTTTTTACATATAAAACCGATTTACAGTCCTTCCAAAATCAAGGACAATACACCCCTCTATAGACTATATGAATATAATATATTTTATGTATTTTAAATCTGTATTGTATTGGGTGAGACAAAAATAATCTCTCTCTCTCTCTCTCTCTCTCTCTCTCTCTCTCTCTCTCTCTCTCTCTCTCTCTCTCTCTCTCTCTCTCTCTCTCTCTCTCTCTCTCTCTCTCTCTCTCTCTCTCTCTCTCTCAAACTTCTCAATGGAATAAAGTTTGGTAAAACATAAAATCAAGGAACTCCAACTGCTTGGTACTTTGGTCATCAAGTCCATTCAAATGTCGATGTTCAACATTATAGAAACACTTTAACAGTTCTTAACAGTTCAACACAAAAAATGAAGTGCAAACACTTTTAAATTGTAATTAACTACCCAGCAGGCACAAGACTGGCTACCCAAAAGGGCAACTTAAAACATCAGTTTCGGTAAAATATATTAATATCAAACAGTACTTCAACAAACGTCATGTTTTTTTTACATATAAAACCGATTTACAGTCCTTCCAAAATCAAGGACAATACACCCCTCTATAGACTATATGAATATAATATATTTTATGTATTTTAAATCTGTATTGTATTGGGTGAGACAAAAATAATATCTCTCTCTCTCTCTCTCTCTCTCTCTCTCTCTCTCTCTCTCTCTCTCTCTCTCTCTCTCTCTCTCTCTCTCTCTCTCTCTCTCTCTCTCTCTCTCTCTCTCTCTCTCTCTCTCTCTCTCTCTCTCAAACTTCTCAATGGAATAAAGTTTGGTAAAACATAAAATCAAGGAACTCCAACTGCTTGGTACTTTGGTCATCAAGTCCATTCAAATGTCGATGTTCAACATTATAGAAACACTTTAACAGTTCTTAACAGTTCAACACAAAAAATGAAGTGCAAACACTTTTAAATTGTAATTAACTACCCAGCAGGCACAAGACGTCTAAAAAGACGTCTAAAGTAGGTCTAAATTGGCTTAGACGTCTATTCTCTTCATTTAGACGTCTAAGCTTAGACGTTGAATAGACGTCTAAAAGACGTCGACGTCTTAAGGTAGACCTGCACTTTCATACAATTTTATTATAATGCTTTAATATTTCAGTTTGAAAGATGTTTCCTTTGCTTATTGAATATAAACAAACCTTTCCAAAATTAGGAATTAAACATTGAAAGATTTCTGTCACTTAACTTGAATATTACAATATATTTTGTAGGTAAAGAAAATATTTGCAACACTGAAATATAATTCATATTACATCCTATAGATTTATCAAAAGTACAAAAATTATAAGAAAAGAAATTATGAAATGTTCTTGGTGAAGAGATTCGAACTTCCATCCTGATCGAAATTGTAGGCAATGCAGTGCACAAATGCTGTTCCATGCAGAGTTGCCACCCTTACATCAGCTTTAATTAGGCGCCATTTTCATTCCTTTGTTCTCAAAAGAGATGGGATTTCTCGAAATCAACGCATCTGAAGTGGTGTTCCTTACGGATTTTTACGTCTACAGTTTAGGTAAGACTATGTTTTCTGTATATAGGACACGCTAATTAGGTTTACCTTGTCAGTTATCAAGATTCTCATTCGTCGGTATCTTTCCTTTGTTTACAATGGTCGTGCATCTGATGTTGCAGCCTCTTCAATTAATAATTTTCAGCTCGTAATTTTGTGATGCTACTTCAAAACATGTGTGTAGTGTTTTGTTAGTATACATATTTGAAGGAAAATATAGCTTTCTCTACTTTTTGACTGAAACTAAATAATTCATGACCAAATTCTTTCCCTAGGTGTTTTGTTACCCGAACTTTCATAGTGGAATATTAATCATTAATACACCCTTATTAAATGCAGAGAACCTGATTCAGTGTGGAACATTTTCATTTTCAGATAACTGTCATTTTAATTCACTGCAAAGGACACCTTTTTATAATAGTTGACTTTTGTAGATTCAACTATTATTAGTTTCTAGTTAGTAATATAAGTTTCATTTGATGTCTGTGTATACATTTATATTTTTAACAAATAAAAAAATTTTCCGGACACGTAGCTTACCAAATATTTAACAGTGTTGACATATATTTTGATTTGCATCTGAACATATAGGTACAAATATTGACCATGATCATGAATTGAGATAACAATTAAGGTTTCAATTCTTTTTCAGATACTTTGACAAATCTGTTACAAGGACGCAATCAAGGATACAATTCTCAAGAACGGCGGAATTCTTTTAAGATGCTCTTCGAGGGTGCAGGAAGAAAATGGCCTTGAATCAGGACATTCACACTTTAAGAATTACTCTTCACCTTTGGACAATGATATGAAGATTTGACAAATCTGATTCTAAGTAAAGTAAATTTTTCAAAACATATAGAAGCAAATATTTTTGTATTATTATTATTATGATAAATATGTTGATTGCATTAAAAAGATTTTTATATTGAATAAATATTTCATCTTATTTGAGATTTTTTTCTTGATCATTTTCAAGGCACAATTGCTCATCACCTATTCTGAAAATTTTGAATCTCTTCATAAAGACGTCTTGTAAGACGTCTAATAAACGTCTAAAAGTCGTCTAATAATTGTCTAAAAGACGTCAAATAAACGTCTAAAAATAGTCTAAAAACGTCTTAAAATAGTCTAATATACGTCTAATAGACGTCTAGACGTCTAACAGATGTCTAATAAACGTCTACTTGTAGACGTCTAATAGACGTCTAGGCTTAAACGTCTTTCTAGTCCCACAGATTAGACAATATTTAGACGTCTTTTAGACGTCTAGGATAGACGTCTATTAGACGTCTAATAGACGTCTATGTGCCTGCTGGGTACTGTGAGTGGTCAATCGAGTTGTAACCAAACATGTGGTGAATTGGGGATTATTGTGCCCCATAAGCACTTTCAACACTTTAACACTAACTTTCAAAAGTTAACATAAATCTATTTTGATAAGTTCACAGGTCAAGCCTCTTAGGAGCTCGACGAATGCGACTGGAATGTCGAACCTCTGGTTGGGGTTCTTGAGGAAGTTTAACCTCTTCACTATATCTCTTAGCTGGAGTGTTATCACTTGGGGTTGTCATGACAACCTCTGAGGCATTTTCACATTGAACATCAGTCTTTGATGACATGTTTGAATTTCTTATTGGTTTGAGGCCCCAACGGCCTCCAAACATCTTAACAGCTGAAATTCTCTCTATATTACAGTTGGAATTTTCAAAGGAACTTTCAACCAATCATATTTAGCCTCTTTGTATTTCGGCAATATCTTAACCAATGAACACATCTGTATCAAATTTAGAACCACGTGACCATGTGGGTATTCCGAAATAATTGGCAACCTTTGATACGGAAAACGATTGTCTCTGAAAATCTCAAAATTTAAAGGAAACAGTGGTGTTTAAGAATAAAAAAGACAGTACAATTCTTCATGACCGCACGTGTACTAAAATTGACGCGTAAATGTCGCATGAAAGGTAAGAAAACTCTATTCCATGTTAGTAAAAAAACCTCCTTAACAACGGCACACGCGAGAAACAAGCGGCTACAAGTCGATAAGTAGAGAATGTCATAAAGGCGAGTCAATTTGTGGGATATCGCTTCGTGACAGACAAAGATAGAGGTAGTGAACTATGCTTTAAACTTTGTCTATGAACCTATATCTTGTACTGGCAATCTTTGAGAGTTGAGAAACAATTAGTGATACATATGGATTTATGAATTTGCAAAAGAGTCCAAGACTTTGTGCGGTGCTGGACGCTATCAATTGTGACCTATGTTCTAAAAATAGATCTATTTCCAAGGGATAAATCGGTGACTGTTGTTTAGAACAGAACTGTATAGATCTATTTATAACTGCAAATTTGCCTGACTATTCAATAATTTGATGCTATGAACAAATAATTGTATAACTTTTTCTAAATAAAAGATAAAATGAAGGTCTTTTGTTATATTAATGGCCTTAATCTACTTATTTGCTGTAATGAAAATCCTATCCTATTTGTACCCTATGATTTCGTAGTATTTCCTAGCCTAACAAGGGTGCCTCCAACTTAGCCTTTTTAAAGGCTTTTCTTGTTTGATCAACATGCTGTCTCCATCGCATAGTAGGACCGACTTCCACCTCATATGAGATGGGACCCTTCCTTGCTGTTACAACACCAGGTACCCACTTGTGGTCGTTCCTATATTCTCTAGCTGCTACAGTCTGTCCAACATCAAACTCACTCAGAACTCCTGTCCCAGATACTTGTTTAGCTTGGTGGCTTTCAACCGTGCGTCTCCCATTTGGCTTAACTAGGTCAAGACGTGTCCGCAAGTTCCTGTTCATCATCAGCATAGCCGGAGATTCATTCGTAGTGCAGTGTGGTGTATTCCTATATGTCAAAGGAATCTTGATAGTTTCGTCTGAATGTCCCCTTTCTCCTCTTTCATTGCGCGAAGAGCTTGCTTGAATGTGTGAACAAAGCGTTCAGTCAGGCCATTTGTTGCCGAATGATACGGAGCACTTGTTGTATGACGAATTCCGTTCACTTTCAGAAATTCTCTGAAAAATTGTGGGCCATTGTCAGAAATTAAATGCTCATGTAGACCAGTCCTTGCAAAAATAGTTCTCAACATGGTGATTGTTCTCTCAGATGAGGTAGACTTTGTGATAATTACTTCGGGCCATTTGGAATGTGCATCTACCACTACCAAAACCTGTGTCCAAAGAATGGACCTGCATAGTCAACGTGTATACGTTGCAAAGGGATGGATGGCCACTCCCAGGGATGTAGGGGTGCCTGATTAGGCATATTCTTGCACATTTCACATCCATTACAGTGTTTGGCTATTTGTTCAATAGTCTATTCCTGGCCACCAAAAGTAACCTCGGCTCAGAGCCTTCATTTTCACAACTCCAAGATGACCAGTGTGTAGTTCCTGTAATATCTGATGCCGCAACTTCTGTGGTATCACAACCCTAACTCCCCACTTGCATTTATGACATACAGCACGTTTATACTTGCAATCTTCTGGAGAGTGTGGACCTTTCTCACACCTGTAACAGTTACTTGTGTTGCTTGTTTGTCGCTTGTGGAAATGTTTCTTTCCCTGTAGACGATTAACACTGGCTGCATGTGAATCTGTACTCTTGCCTTGTAGTTCAGACATATCCCTTGATGCTGTTTCATCTAACTTAGCTGTGGTAACAGCTTCTTCAAATGTCAACTTGCTATCTTTCAACATTCTCTGTTGGACTCTTTCATTCCTCAAACCAAATAGAAATTGATCTCTCAGGGAAGTAGTCAAATTTGTACCAAATCCACAATGTATTGACAATTTCCTCAGGTGCGCAACATAATCAGCAATTGACTCGCCTTCGTGTTGATGACGTTTAGAAAATCGAAAACGTTCTCCTATCTCCGTAGGTCTAGGATCTAAATGTTCATTCAAAATTCCTACAATTCTGTCAAAACTGAGATCAGATGTTTTTTCTGGTGAACTCAAATTCTTCAATAATCCGTATGTTTCAATACCCATTGAACTGAGAAAATACGCTACCTTGTTTTCGTTTGACACATTATTAGCAATAAAAAACAGTTTTGCACGTTCAACATAAGTTGACCAAGGTTCCTTTGGTGGATCAAATACATCCAGATAGCCAAAAAGACCTGCCTGACTTCGTGCAATTGTCGAGTGAGAATCAGTCCCAAAGACAGTAACAACACCGTGCGCCCAACACGCTGCAGTGGTCTGAATCCGGTCAGAATTCGCGAACATCGACTCGTACATCAAAAGTTTATTGGCACATATTTTCAAACATACCGGAACACTTTTTCCATTTACTTAGGCGAAGTATTCGCCATCCTCGTCGCCAATTGTGGTGTTTTACCACGATAAAAAAATAGACAACAAAAGTTATGTCGGGCGGAAGTGAACAACTTCATTTCACGGAGTACCACTCGATTATCGCGACAATAAGATCGAGGTTGATTAGTCACGTGACTGTCATGTGACAGTATTTTAAATATACCACAAGATGCATATCGTTAACGTACACGAGACTCTCTAATGACATATAACTATACTGTCATTTGCCAAGTACCTACCGAATATCTTGCAAAGAAACTATATCACAAACTTAAAGTTTTTTTAAATGGTCATATATTTATAGTAGTCTATTGTGGTTGTAAAACATCTTACGAATCCATACGTAAAAGTTAGGTTAAAAAACCTAAAGGATGATGTGATACCTCTAATATTTCACAGAGACACAGTATTAACCTGCACATATATTGTAAAAAGATTCCCACTTCAGACACATGTTGGAACATTTTAACTCTTTATATTCTTTTTATATTCTATTACACACTTTCCTTAATTAAAATGACAGTTGAAAAATTCTCTTATTTGAGCTGAATATTAATGTTTCAATGTATATATGTATTTCTTCATGTCCATGCCAGATCATATGATTTTGAAAATAAATATCAAAAGGAATCAACCAATTATGTGTTGCATATTTTACTTATCTCCATAACATATATAGAAATTGATACATTTTACATATTTCCATGGGTACCTCCTCAGCCACATATTCTCTGTTCTCTGAAGCGGGGGGGGGGGGGGGGGGGGGGGGTGCATGGGGACCCCTAGTGGCAATATTGCCATGTTCTATAGTGGAATAGTGGACCATAACATTGAATGATAAAACTTATAGTAAGTCTGTTATTTTGCATACCACCCAAAGGTTTTTACTTACTTATAAGTAAACCCAAGACCCTGCTTGCTGACCTTGCAGCTGCTTTAGCCATAAGACTAAAATTTAAATGTTCCGACATATCTGATGGGTAGAAGCCTGACCAAATTTGAGTCGTTCTAAAACCTGTGACTATCTCTCACTGTGCCTTTCTTCCCGCCTTTTCCCTCATCCTTTCGATCCCTATCTCCCTAATCTATCCACTCTCTTTTGGATGTTTGTCATCCACGTGTTAAATAACGGGAGTATTGTTCAAAACACGTTAAACCCAAATTCACTCACTCGCTCGGTTTGATTTTCGAAGGGATGGGCGCCGTCATAATAAATTGCCGACTCGCCTTTCAAGCGCAGTCATTTGTTGATTATTTTTAGAAAGTTTGTACGTCATAGGTCTCGGCGCAAAGTTTCTGCTGGGGTTTACACCCAGGGTAAGAAGAGTGGAGCGTCAGCTATACGTCGTACCCTGAGATGATGATAATGATGAGGTTGGAGATTTTACAAGCGCTTCCAGCACAGCTGATTTTGCACTTGTGTCCGTTAGGACCTTTTGTAAAGTTCCGAAATTGTTTAAAAAGTGATAAATTTTGAGCCAAGTGCCAAAAGGGGTAATTTTGAAATTTTGAAATTTTGAATGATATATTTAGTAGAGAGGGGGAGAAGGAAGGGGGGCGGAGGGTGGGGGGTTAATTTATGGTATATGATTGTGAGGTATTTAGATACGAGCCAGAAGGCCCGTATCTTTGATGTATTTGCCTAGAGCATGGAATATTTGTGGTTGTTGTTTGAGTTAAGGATGTGTTGTATGTTGTGTTGGTTGATGTTGTATTGTCAGAGAGTGGTGTTTAGGGTTTTGCGGTGTGTATAGTCGTGTGCACATTGTGTGAGTATATGGGTGATTGTTTCTGTTTGTTTGCAGTGTGGACATGTGGGATGCTTGTGTCTGGTCTGTTGTGTTTTTGCGTTTAGTTGTATGTGTCCTGATTGCCATATCTATGTTTGTGTTTTTGCTGTATGTTTTGAACTTAGTGAGTGGTTTGGGGAGAAGGGTTTTGGTGTGTTTAGGAACAGTAGAATTAGCGTATCGTTTATGCCATACGGCCCTGATGTATAGTTTAGCGAGGCTTTTAGCCTCTTGTTTAGAGTGTGGGAGTGAATGTGCAATGGTATTTAGTTTTAGGCCCTCTTTTGCTGTCGGCTATTTCGTTGCCGAAAACGCCGACGTGAGCAGGAACCCAGAGGAGTTTTATGGTTTTACCCTGATGGTTAAGTAGTTGTATAGTGTGTAGTATTTGAGATATTATGGCAGCACGGTTTTTGGTAGATTTAGATTTAAGTGCTTCCAGCCCACTAAGTGAGTCTGAAAGGATTAAAATTTTAGGATGGTTGAGTATTATTGGATTTTGAAGAGCTGCCAAAATAGCCATAAGTTCCGCCGTGAGGACGGATTGGTCATCAGGCAGCTTGTGTGATGTGGGTGTGTGGTGTGTGTTCTGTATGTGGTAGCCGAATGCTGTGGTACGTGCCTCAGGATCCTTGGATCCGTCGGTGTATATGTGGCACCAATCGTGCCAGTTGTCTTGTATGTATTGAAATGTAGTTGATTTAGCGTGCAGTGGGTTGTGTTTGCTTCTGATTTTGGTGAGATGCAGGTTAATGCGGGGTGGGGGGAGTTGCGGTGTGAAGTATTGTAGGATGTTGTTTTGTGGGAGTGAGATGTGGTTGAGGTTTGCTTGGTTGATGAGGTTTGTGAAGCGTAGAGATATTGGAGATGTGAGAGGGTATTTGTTTGCGTATGCCGTTTTGCGTTTAGATAGTTTAGAGTTTAGGAAATTAGTGTATCCTCCGAAGAAGCGGCCCAGAAGTTTAAGGTGAGTTGGTCCCTTCTGAGTTTGAGGGGTATTTCACCAGTTAGGGCTTGAAGTGCTTCTAGGGAGGTGCCGTGTTGTGTGCGTGTTGCTAGTTTAAGTGATTGGTATTGTATAGAATTAAGCTTAGCAGTAAGTGTAGGTGTTGAGAGTATTATAAATGGGGCCGTCGTAGTCCAATTTGGACCTAATAAGTGATATATATAGGTTGATTAGGGTTTGCTTATTTGCACCCCAGCTTGTGCCGGAGGTGGCACGCAGGACATTAAGGTCCTTTATGCACCTACTGATTAGATCTTTGACGAGGGCATCCCATGAGAGATGTTCGTCAAAGATTAGCCCTAGAAATTTAGTTTGTTTTAGGAAATTTATTTGGTTATCTTTAAGATATAAGTTTTGGGAAATAGGGCGCATTTTGTTATGTTTAAATACTACTCCAGTGGTTTTTTCCGCATTTAGTTTAAATCCCCATCGGTCAGCCCATTGGTCGACCTTATTTAATGCGGACTCTAGTAGTTTTGTAAAAGTTTTAAGGTTATTACAACAAACCCAGAGGGCACCGTCGTCTACAAATTTGGAAGTATTTACTTTACTGGAGATTCCCTCGAAGAGGTCGTCTACCATAATATTAAAAAGAGTAGGGCTAAGGATGCTGCCTTGTGGGGTGCCATTTTTTAGGGTGAAATTTTCCGAAAATTGGTTGTCGACCCCGACAGTTATTTGCCTATTGTGTAGGAAATCCTGGATGAAATTAATTATGTTGACATTTAGGCCTTTTTTTAGGAGTTTATGGATTAGGCCGTTATGCCACACCATATCAAAAGCTTTAGAAAAATCCAGGAAGATTGCTAATGTGTAATGTTTGTGTAATTGCCCGGTTTTTATTTCTTGCTCGAGGCGAGAAAGATTGTTCAGGGTAAAGCGACCTGGAGTGAAGCCACTCTGGTCCTCATTTAATGGATTAATTTTTAGGTGGTGCTGTAGGCGATTTTTTACCATCGCTTAGATTAGAGGTTAGAGAGATAGACCTATAGGAATTTGGATCCCGAGAGGGTTTATTTGGTTTAGGGATTGGTATGACTAGTGCTTCCTTCCAGGAGGAAGGAAGTGTGCCTAATTGCCAAATGAGGTTATAGAGGTTAAGAAGTATGTTGGTGGTATTTGGAGGTAGCTTCTTAATTAGTTGGTAGGAAGTTTGCTCCAGGCCAGGAGCCGTACCCTTTTTCCTATTATTTAGAACAAATTGAAGCTCCTCCGTTGTGAATGGTTGGTTGATGGGTTGGTTGTTGTTTTGTTGTTTAGGTGGTATAGGAACATTTTGCTTGTTTTGTTGGAATTTTGGCGTGTTGTTGTTGTTGCTACTTGCATTAGCAAACTGCTCTGCGAGAGCGTTTGCCTTTGATTTAGGTGAGGTGTGGTTATTTATAGGTGGGAGTTTACTTCTGCGTTTACCACCATGAAAAACTCGGAGCTTATTCCAAACTTGTTTAGAGTTTGTTTCACCATTCAGCTCCTCACAGAAGTTTTCCCATTGTTGTTTCTTTGTTTCTTTTATGAGTGTTTGAACTGCATTTTTTAGGTGTTTTGCGTGTGGTAGGTGAGAAATGTCGCGTTTTGCTTTGTTAAAAGCTGTTTTGCGGAGTTTGCGCGCTGTTTTCATTTCCTCAGTCCACCGGGGTACTGAGGCTTTATAGGGTTTAGGATAAGTTAATGGAATAGATTGTTTTGCAGCATTTATAATAGCTTGGGTGAATATGTCTCAAAAAAGTTGGGGGTCGTTATTTTCAAGGTCTGCTGGTTTTAGGAGTTCACAAAGATTTTGGAATTTATCCCAGTCAGCCTTGTTGTAGGAGAATTTAGGATTTTGGGGGCAATTTTGATCCTGAGTTTTATTTGGAAGGAAGTGGTTTAGAGTGATATAAATAGAGAAATGATCACTTCCCCACGGATCATCGAAGATCGCCCATTCGATCTGGCTAGCAATGTCCGGGGTGCTGATCGTTAAATCGATTGAGGACATTCCTTGATGTCCCCAAGCGTACGTAGTTTGAGTGTTTTGATTATGTAATACATAATCATTATTTATGATCCAGTCTGTGATTAGTTCTCCGCTGGCATCAGCCTTATCTTTACAGCCGCAGGAGGGGTGATAAGAGTTAAAACCGCCCAAAAAGATTGTGCGATTAGGGGATAAATTTTGTAGGACCAGATGGTCCTCTCTTTGAAATTTTTGAGTAACCCTATGATAGATATTATAAATAGTTAGATTTTGGTTTTTATGTGTTATAGTTATGGCTTGTGCCTCTGAGTTAGAAGTATTTACCGGAAAGGTATTATAATTTAAATCTTCCTGGATAACAATTGCTAGACCTCCATGTGCTCGACCAGGATTGGTTTTGGGCCAGTCGTGTCATAGCGTTTTTTACCCAGGAATGTTATATTTAGAGCGAGGGCCGAAATGGGTTTCCTGAATGGTTATTGGGGGTTAAGTTTTTGGAGTTTGATTAGAGCTTTAAGCTCGTGGCCGTGAGCCAAAAGGCCGCAAGCATTCCACTGTAGAATTTGCATAATGAGAAGAATTAATAGTGGAGTAAATGGGAAAAGGGATATAGGTTTTAGCTGCATGTTTGGTTTATTTAGAATTGTAAGTGTTGGTTTAGGTTTTTAATCCTGGAGGAGTTCCTCCAAGAGTTGGTTAAATTTATTTAGAGAGATGGTGATGAATTTGGATTTTTTAGCTAGTTTGTAGATTTTATGTGGGGTTGGGTTGGGGATGGTGAGCGCTGCTGTGATGAAAGTTGGGATTTACCTTGCCCGTTGGAAGATGAGGTCTAGATTTAGCAAAAAGAGTTTTAGGTTTGGTTTGGGGGCTTTGGACGGATGGAGTTGGTTGGATGGAAGGGGTGGGGCGGGGACGGGAGGGGGTAGCTTTGGGCCTTACACTTTTGTGGGGTGTGCTGGGCTGGGTTTGAGCGGTTTGGGGTATAGCTGTAAGGGCGGGGTCAGGCTGGGTGGGTTGGGTAGTGGCAGAGTCCATAGGCTCTTCCTGGGTGGGGGCTACCTCTGTTACTGCGATAGATGTACAGCGGCGTTTGGAAGGGGTGGGGCCTGAGTTAGATGGGGTGGGTTGGATCTGGGAGGATGGTTGGGGGGAGGGGGCATAAGGGTGGTGGGGGATGGGTCGGCGGGTATAGGATCACCCCATACAGAGTGGGAAGGGAGGGCTGAGACAGGATGCAGTACATTTAACAGCGTCGTCAGACCCACCCACTATAAAATTATCCAATAAGCTTGTAGCGGGTCAAATAACGGGTAGACCGGCCCGCATGAGCCCTTCCCACTTTACCGCAATACGGCTCAGATGTATTGCATTAGAGACGTAAAATTACCGGGGTGGCAGTGCAGTAAAATTGCAGTATCGACGGGAGCAGCCCCCAACCGTGTTAGCGTCACAGGAATAATGGAAAATTACTCCCATGACTTATGTCCGCCACTGTATAATCCAGCTCCTGCACACGGAGCAAACACCGTGGTACGTACCCTACGTCATCTGCAGGATGAAGAAATGCCTCATATGCAGACGGTAATATTTTCAAATGACTGTAAGAGTAACTGCGGTGCAAGTGATATAAAACCACAACTATAGCCTATGACACTTACCACATGCACTTACACATTCACCTATGATAATCGTAACAATGGCAACGAATCCGCTTGATATGCTAGTTTTCTGGACACTTTACTCACTTTTATTTATTTCTTTATTTTTTTTTGTGGTACATGTACATGAAATCATACATCAATTTTTACATAGGTTTTGGATGCTAATTTTTGACAGAAAAAGATACATCTATGTTATAAAATGACAATTGTGTCTCAGAGATATCATTAAATGAAACTAAACCTTACCGAGTCTTCAGCTGCAGTGCTATAAGGATGTCATTTACAAAATAGAACAAACAAATATGTAATCATTTTGGAAAGGTAGATGACAAGTCGATCAGCATTTCATAACTTTCGAATAATTACAAGTTGACTATATGTTGTATATGTTTTTTCCGGATATCCGAGACATATAACTCTTTTTGATAGTTCCATTTTTTACTACAGACAAAAGAATTGTACAATCAAGTTGTATAATTTCAACATATAAAAAGATAAATAGTTGTAACCAGAAGGATAAAAGACTGAGAGACAATGGTTAGAGATAGACAGGAGTTAGTGGACAGTGGATATTGAGCTAAGATTTCCACTTCATATGAAGGTTATCCAAGGTAAGAGCTTTGTTGGCACACAGCTGGGAGTAGAAAAATTTATCATCATCAGAAATGCATATTTGTTTAAATATGGTATACAATGTAGTCACACCTCTGTCAAAATGAGCTGTTGCCTTGTTCAGATTAAAGTATTGTTTCGGTATGTATTTAAAAAATCTGAAATAATGCAGATATGTGTTGAAGATTAAATTTCTCACTGAGTGTTACAAAAGTCTTTACATCAACATTTAAGGATATGATATCCCTAATCAGCCACAATCCATTCCGATACCATAAGATGAAGTATAACACGTTACAACATCTTTCCAAAAGCAGTTTGTAATGTTTTTGGCATATAATTGCAGTCTTTCTCTTTGAAAATTAAACAAGTCAATCTTTCCATATTGAGACAGTGATTCAAATGCTAGGTACTGCCATAATCCATTTCCTTTGAATATTCTCTTTATCCATTTTATCTTCATATAATTACAAAAGGAAATTATGTCGATCATTTTCAGCCCTCCCTTTGCATAATCGTTGATCAACATATTTGTTTAATTTTATTCGTTTAATTTTATAACTCCCCAAACAAACTTAAAGAGAACAGAGTTTAAACGTTTGAAAAAATGTTTAGATGGGTTGGGAAGCGCTATGAAAAGATGTGTGAAAAGGGAGATAATCTGAGATTAAATAATTGTAATTCTTCCTCGAAAAGTTACAGATCTATTCGACCAAAGGAATAATATTTTCCTAATTTTTGAGAATTGTTGCTCAAAGTTCAAAGAAATAATTTCGTTTAGTGTTGGTAGAGAATGTTTTTTCTGAGAATTTTGAACGGTTCTTTTGACAAACGAAGTGGTATATGAGGACAAAGTTGCTCATTAGAATTTCGCTTGGAGCCAAACAATATGACAGTAGGACATTACCTCCAAAAAGGGTCCTTCAGCAAAGGCCAAGTACAGTACAGTAATAAATAAACATACCCCGTATGTAGAAACACACTAGAAACACACTAGAAACGCACTAGATACGCACTAGAAACTTTCTAGAACGTATCTAGAAACTTTCTAGAAATTTCTAGAAATTTCGAGTTTTCACTCTTTTCAAAATATTCAAAAATTTTAACCGGATTTAAAATCCTCATGTTTACTTTGCCTATGGTGAAATTTTGAACAAGATTGCATCAATAGAAAGAGAGATAAATAATAATGAACTTTAAGTCTTCCTCCTTTTAACGGGCCTCTTTCCAATGATCGGCGCTAATTAGATCGCTCGTCTTCAAGACGTTTCGACGTATGTAGTTTGTTTTTGTTGTCGTTACAATATAACACTTATATGTAATATATAACTTTGCAATAAAGCATTAATAAAAGAAGTAATTGTAGTTTACATAACTTATATACATTGCGATTGCCTTTTAATAAATAATTTATGCGAGCTTGTGAAGAAAGAGGCATTGGGGACATGTATAAATCTGTCACTACATGAATTATATTATGGTTTAAACATATTTTATTTCATTATATAAATGTCGCTTCTAAACAAATATACTATTACATAAAAAGTGACGTACATATGGACGAATTAATACATACATACAGTAAACAGGACACTATAGATGCATGGTTATGTTGGACACTTTTCGATGAAACAATAAATGTTTACAAACTTGTTTCATACTGCTGATAACTACATGTTGTTTGATTGTTTCAGCAAGGCAGGGCACATAGGAAAACGTTTGTTAAATTCCGAAAATCTCTTTGATAAAGTGATAAAATTATGAACAGATTTCAATAGTCCTTGGTTAGCCTCTTGTGATGAGCCCGGTGACCAAATAGAATTGACGACAGATTAAACCCTTTTTGAAAGAAATATGTCTTTAGTCTTATGTCATTAAAATTTGGACAGGTGATGAAGGAATGTAAGGCGTCTTCAAAGTGATAGCCACTATCACATACAGGGCTATTAGATATAAATCTAGTGAACCTATCTCCATTAAGAACACTACACCCAAGTCGAATATGAAAAGATTATATTATGATAGAGAATCATAGTTCTGATTACTTGTATGCAATCCTTAAAACATCCTAAAGCCTGAAGAAAACTGCTAAACAAATGCTGTTTTTAACATTCAATACTAAAAGGAAAATGCCTACGCTAACCCCCTTAGAAATGCGAGGTTTTGTAAAAGAAGCATGAAATGCAAGTGTGCCTACAAACATCGTTTTTTTATATAATGCGCGAAGTAGAACAATCGTTCCACAATATAACATTATCACTTGATGGATACACATTTTATTTCATGTAAAAACGGCATAGGAATGGTGAACAAACTCGTTAACATATCAAAACATCTCTCAAGACAACGTACTGCAAGTGGCCAAATTAAAATAGTGACGTAAATGATGTTAGCTATTAGCTAAATTATTAACGTTTATGTTATGTCAACAACATAAAGGCATTAATATACAAAGTTAATTTTAAAATGTTTTAAGGACACCTTATGAAAGGTCTGGTTCAGTGTCTCTTACAACAATGTGTATAAAATCGCATTTGAGTTAACTATGTATCAGTGAAATTTTAAGGGCAATCTCATGATGATACAATCGAAGATTGATTTAAAATTTTCATTATTTCATTACTATCGACAGGGGATTCACCTCGCTCGCCATGCGTTCTGATATTGGTTTCTGATCATCAATGGATAAGAATCAGAATGACTTGAAAAAGGATATTTACAAACCTGGCAGTGCCGGTTAACGTATTTACCACTCTTACAGAGAAAGGGGCACCAACGTTCTGTGCCATCATTAATGATAGATTCACTTCAGTAAAAGTACAATAAAAATTATCTCGTCCTAATGCTGGATTGACTTATCCTTATTATTTTTCGTCAATTCAGAGTAGATGGATTCATGCTTTTGACATTTATAAGATAATGAAATTAAAATATATAGTTGGATTAAGATTGAACATAATGAAAACAGCATAATTTACATTTTGTCATAAATATTATATCATATTCCACCTAGTTTCAGCCATTATACCATTCATGAACGAACCGGTTAAGCTTAATTCAACAATGATGTTATCTAATTAATTAACCAGCCAGCGAGGCATACAGCAATAAAACACAGCTGTCTCGGAACAGGAAATGATAATAAAGATATTATGTAAGAGATTGCCGACATACATAGTTTATAGCACTTCAAGGAAGTAATATAGTACTTGGAAAGTCTGGTCAAAACAGTCACTGTAATCTCGCTCTTCTCCCATGTCTTCAGTTGACGAGCTGGAATAAACATTGTCCATACACTTCCTCTCTAAGTCTGTTTTTTTTGTTTATGAGTGTATGAGGAGAACTTTTAGGTGCCCAGTTAAAAAATAACATCTTCTCACAACCCGCTTACCGCTCGTTATTGAACTAAGCTTTTCCCAGTGTCTACATATTCCAACGATCGGCAGAAAATCACACAAGTGTAAATCGATGGATCGCCAAACAGTATTTATGGACAAACTTATAAAAAAAAAACTGTCGTAACGCAGACATGTCTAAATTGACAACGTTCTTCAAAAGGAAGAATAATCTCGTGCCTGAATACCTATGTAACCTTCTACCTACAACACCTAACAATAACGACAAACTCAGAGAAAATTCATCCCTCCGAACAATAAAATGTAGGACAGCGTTATATGCAAGAACGTTTTACCTGACACAATAAAACTACGGAATTCTTTAACTCCTGACATGCAAAGTATTGATACATTATCCAGTTTCAAAAATTCGGTTCAAGGACCTGGCAATAAAATTGTTAATTTAAATTTAAACTATGGTCCATGAATTTGCTAGATTATCCACTCTCGCCCGCTGTAGTGCCCGCTGTGGTAACTTGAACGCTGATAAGTTGAACAGACATATCATTGAAAGCCCGGCCTGTTCCTGTGGTCACCCAGTCGAAAACGCTGTTCAATATTTCTTCACATGCCAAAAGTACATAGAATAAAGACAGAAATCATAATTTTATCTGAAAGAATTTAGTATAAAAACAGTTCTACGGGGAGGTACGGTCGGATGTACATCGCTCTCATTACTAGATTGTTGAATTCTATTCATCATACATAATGAAATATGATCGATTTGACATCTCATAATGACTGCCAAACAAACGAAATGTTATATATGCATAACCACTTTCTTTGAACCTATGATCGCAATTACATACGTGTAACTATCACAAAATTTTATAAACTATATGTAATTGCTTCGGAGTGGCCTTGAAATAAGCACCTTGGAGCTTCTTGGACAATCAATTCATGAATTGTACATTTTCATGGATAAAAATGTTTCAATAAAAACAAGCATCTCATCTTCAACACAGTCGGTACAGTCGGTACAGTTAAAACACTCTCTCATTAAACAAGAAGATTTACATAACGCTAACGTTGTTTCAAGTTTTATCGGTGCAACACCTCTTATGACCAAAACTAACCATCGTCTTTATCGGTAACGGCTTTTGGATACATCTTTCCATGCTGTAGTCTTTCATGACTTTGTTTAGGCACAATTTATTAACTCCCCTGCGACTCACGCTGACACCCCCTTATATCTCCCACACCGTTATATGCAACACCATTTGACGCTGGATACACTGAACGGAGTCTTGTCCGTCGTGGAACTACACGATTATAAGAGATTCCAAAAATTATTCATTTGACGTATTTGTATGTTTCGGTATTAATATCCGTTTTAAAGATGTCGAAGATAGACATGACAGCTATGAAAGTTCAACAACTGTTCATTCATCGTTCCAAGTAACTTTGTATGGTTTGATTTTATAGAAATTCAAATACACCGTGTGTTCATTAATTTTGATTTCTTATTGCATAAAAGTAATGAAAATAGTAATTTTTAACCGTATATGTTTGTTTCGTGGCGAGATATAACATTTAAATTTATATATAACGAATTATATTACTTTGATTAATGTGTTTAAAACTGCAGCCTCTACCGTCCCATGGTAATAAATATGTCCCCTGTCGTAGACTGAATTGCGTAACATGATTCGGCGCAGTCGTCTTCAGAAAAAAGATGAGCATTTCCGTCTATATCTCGATAGCCCGGTTGTGTATTGTAGAATACACTGATAATTCAAACTGAAACCTTTGAAATTCCGACATATTCTTTCCGGGTTACGCTTCTCCGTACACTTGCCTGTTCGGGAGATACGGTTCACTGAGTAAATTGCACGTAAAACAATAATTATCATTGCAGTTACTCGTCATCATTCCTTTAAAGTCCTTTCGTATTTGAAAGAGTAAAAGAGATAAGAGAGTAAGCCTTTATAAATCCCATTAAGCATTTGACGACTTTATATGTTTGTTTTTCGCCATAACGTACACAGTCGAACAAACTTCAACTTAAACTCACAAGTTACATGATAGTACTGATGCTATGTCTTGCTGATTTCTTTTTTGGTTAAAGGGGCACATAAAATGTTGTTGGAGTCAAATATGTCAAACTTTATAAATGGTGTTATTTTCATCGACAAGTAGTGGTGATTTATGAAATTCAGCATCCCGATGTTTATCAGTTAAGTATAGCAACAATAAGCAATTTTCAGTCGTAATGTGTGATCAAAAAACGGATTATGGCGTGCGACATTGAACAAAACGTTATTTTGGAAACTTAATTACAGCAGACAATAAATAAAAATATGGGTTTGTAGTGTTTAATAAGTGTTGAGTAATGAACATGTAAATATGACCAAAATGTTTAAACTTTTAAACATACATATGGCCGATTCCAAATTTAAAGACGGGAAAACATGTCTTGATTTTGGCATTTTAGAGATAAAATGAATGTTTAGGGAGACGATTAGAACCCCACTAAGGGCCCATGGTCTTTGAGCTATTATCTGTGTAATATGAAAAATCATAACACATACTCTGTGTCACTTTAAAATGACAGCAAACTTACAAAACGTCATATTCTAATGTAGATTACTAACACCGAGGTTACCAGTAAAGCGGTTATACATCTGAATCCATTTTTCTACATGAAATCGTAAGGGGAAAAGGAATGTAATTTCTACTTTGTTCCTATCAATACGCAGAAACCATCGACAGTAAATGGATTATCTCTATGTTGTTTTCTTATATAATTACATGCATATAAATATGTGAATAACATAAAATTGCGTACAAGTCATTATGACTGAGTTGTTACCAAATAATAATACAAATTGATATGTATCTTTAAACACATGGACATAAAATACCGTTATAGTTGAAAACATTATTGAATTATAACATATTAAATTGTATTTATGTATTATATAACCTCTTCAAAAAAAGAAACTTGACACTGACTTTCAAAGTTCAATATAAAGACCACAGATGCAAGTTAAACATTGAAATGAAAACTAAAACGCTGTTTGAAGATCTCTGTTCAGTAAATGTTATTCAGAATAAGCATGATCTTGAAATGCACAGGTGCACAAGTGTTTCAACATCACAGGGGTGCACAAATGTCAGTATTGGGTATGGCCACCATTGACGTTGATTATTGCTTGGCACCGACGACCCATGGATGCAATCAAGTTGTCAATCACAGCCTGTGTAATGTTCTGCCATTCGTGCTGAAGTGCTGCAAGAAGTCCTGGAAGTGTTTGGGGTTGTGGATTCCTACTGCGCACGCGTCGATCCAGTTCGTCCCAGAGATGCTCAATTGGTGACAAATCTGGTGACCTGGCTGGCCATGGCAATGTCTGGACATTGATACGCTGTAAAAAGTCTTGACAAACACGTGAAACATGTGGTCGAGCATTGTCCTGCTGAAAGAGACCACAATGGACGTTGACGTGAGGAATAACGTAAGACTGTAGGATCAAGTCCCTATACCGTACTCATGTGAGGTTACCCACAACATGCACAAGGGGTGTCCTAACACCGTGACGAATCCCGGCCCACACCATGACACTCCCACCTCCAAATGGGACAACCCCCTGAATACAGTTGGCAGCATAACGTTCTCCACGACGTCGGTATACACGTGCTCGTCGAAGCAGAAAACGGGACTCATCAGTGAAGAGAACGGTTCTCCACCTTGCACGTGCCAATCTCATCCTGTGTTGACACCACTGGATGACGTTGCGTTAAAATGGGACGTCGAACCGGTCGTCGTGGAAAAAGTCCAGCCTCTCTCAGCCTGTTGCGTACCGTTTGGTCGGAAATTCGACGCAGGCCTGGTATCTGCGCTGTTGTTGACGTTGCTGTCCTGGTGCGTTGACCCGATTCGAAAAAATCAATTTCGCATGAATGTCAAGTTTCTTTTTTTGAAGAGTCTATATATATATATATGTAAAAAGGTGAAGAAGGTCTCACGTGAAGTAAAAAGATATTTGAAAATAAATACTTCAGACGACACTTGCTGTAGATATCATTTTAATGATGACTGGATGCGTCGCATTTCGACTTGATAACAAGTGTTTTCAACAGTGTGAAGTTTTCACAACATGGTAAATATATAGGTACGCATGCTTAACAATGTAATAATGTACAATAGACTTTGATTGATTAGCAAGTGACAAGTGGTTACCTCGATTAGCTAACAATAATTTATGAGGGATTAAGATTTGAGTTATTGTAATAGCTTCTTTCTGGTCCCAGTCCATCAATTGATCTTTTGTTTCAATTGCACAGTTGACACTACTTGTATACATGTAATTTCTAGGAGTATATGTTTTAGTGTTTTTTGATAATTGTCATTAGAGAGGACTCTACTGTATCGCAATCGGAAGGGAGAAGTAATGACAATTCATCAACATCATCTCAGAATACCCTTTCAAAAAGCTTTTGGAGTAAATATAACTTTATAAAAAGGTATTCATCAAAAAACACTAAAACATATACTCCTAGAAATTACATGTATACAAGTAGTGTCAACTGTGCAATTGAAACAAAAGATCAATTGATGGACTGGGACCGACCAGGAAGAAGCTATTACAATAACTCAAATATATATTTTATATATATATTAAAATAGTAAAAAGAATGTTCAAACTCTATGGTAGTATATATTAAAAAGAAGAAATTGAAGTTGAATTACATTTGGCAAACGTTTTCAGCAGGTACGAATGTACCTGCTTCAGTATCTTCTTCATAAGGCCGTTTAATGCAGTAACTGACACTTAATACATAATACTATGACGTCACACAGAAACTAATGACGTCATTATGAACTTGACAACAATAAATTGTATTGTAAGCAACATTATGTTTTGCCATTTAATTTTGGCGCATATTTACGAATGAAATATGATTCTTTCAAAAGTAAATCATTATCATTGTTATAATTGAGTTTATATATCGGGAAAACCTTAAACTTGCCATTACCACATTTTTCTGAATGTTCACTGAGAGGGATAGTCGATTTCGGGGCTGGTTAATGTGGGATCGATGAAGGTTCATTCTCCTCTTTAATTTTTGCTCTGTTTTCACGATATATTTCTCATTACATCCAGCACATATGATTACATAAATAACATTTTTGATGTCACAATTCATGTTTTGTTTAACAACAAATGTATCCTTTGGTGAAATATTTATTAAACATCCTTCAATAATACTTTCACACGTGAAGCAACGTGAATCTCCACACTTTGATACTTTCGGAATAACCTCAACTGAGTCAAATCTAGAATTAGTAAAAATTTTGCGTAAGTTTTTGGGTTGCTTACGGCTGTTTATGAAAGTGCATTTATCGACAATCTTTTTCATTTTTTGACTAGGACTTAAAATAGGAAGATAACGTTTCACGATAGACATAGCATTATCATGATTAGGGGTTAAACGTGGATACAAGATTAAGATTATTTTGAGTATCGATATTCTTTTCCACTTTAGATCTCAGTTGTTGCTGGTCCGTATTTAAAGCTTTTGATATACTATCACTTATCAACTTTTCTGGATAATTTTGTTTAAGTAAAAAGCTTTTCAGTTCATCAAGGCTATTGATTTTAACATCACCATCAGAAACAATTGTACAAACTCTTCTTGCTAAACAATAGGGAATGTTGCGTTTGGTATGATGGGGGTGGCATGAACCAAAGTCCAGATACTGATGTGAATCTGTTTTCTTATAGAATATATCCGTTGCTATGATACCTCCTGTATCTATCTTAACAATGACATCAAGAAAATTCAAATGTTCATCATGGCATTCCATGGTAAATTTCATGGAAGGGTCAAGAGAGTTAAGGATTTCGTGAAAAGTTTGAAGAAGGTTATTGTCGTTTTTAAGTATGATGAAGCAGTCATCTAAAAAACGTTTCCACGAATTTTCTACGTGCTCTTTCATTGAAAGGTCAAAAACCTCCCCAACTTTGGAATAGAATAAACTTTCCAAATAGCCAAGTACTAAAGTTGCATAAGTTGGCGCCACTTTTGTGCCCATTGCTACCCCTTTATTTTGAGAGTAAAAACATCCATCAAAATAAAACACATTATTTTCAATAACTAGACTTAAAGCTTCAATGATAAAATCATTTGAAAATCTATATGGTATTTCATGGCGAGATTTATCAAGCCAATATTTGACAGCTTTTAGTCCGAGCTCTGTATCTATATTACTATATAAATTAACCACATCAAAACTTACCAATTTGGATCCCTCTGGTACCTGTTGTGGGAGCTTACATAAAAAATCAATATCATCTCTTACATAACTTTTAACATGTGTACATAGAGGTTTGAGGATAATATCTATGAAATTACTTAGTCTTTGAGTATGACTTTCAGGTCCTCCGACAATGGGTCTAAAAGGAAGGTCATCAGGGTATTTTACAGAGATAACAGTGTCGCATTCATTAGAGATAGCATCTTGAATTGTTTTACTTTTGTGTATCTTAGGAAGCCCATGAAAATACGCAGTTTTTGCCTCAAAATTAGTTAGGTAGTCTCTTTCAGAATCCGAAATGTCATTTGTATATTTATTCAAAAGTCTGGAAATTTTGTTTGATATAACTTTTTCCTCTTTGGCATTAGATGTTTTATAGTAAGCTTCATTATGAAGTATAGATACTACTTTATCTTTGTAATAAGCCTTATCCATAATAACAATTGCGCCCACTTTATCCGCCTCTTTAATAACTATATCATTGTTATTTCTTAAATCCTGTAAAGCTTTACACTCACCCTTTGTTAAGTTTTTTTTGGGTTGTTTTACATGTATGGGCACATTTTCAAGTAAATCACAGTATTCATCCAAATGTTTGTCTCTGCCACGAGGCGGAACAAAGTTCGATTTATTTTTCAGTAAAGACTGAACCGGCACATTTACATTGTCAATATCTTCCTCTGCGTCCGAAACTTCCTCTTCTTCCGTTTCAAAGTATTCTGATAGTCTAAGTTTACGAGTAAACTGTTTGATGTCCGATCTAAGTTCAAGTTCATTGGCTTTAGGTGTCGGAGTAAATTTAAAGCCTTTGATAAGTAGTTTTATTTCATCTGAACTTAAATCATGTGCCGAAAGGTTGAATATTTTGGGCTCCTCCGCTATCTTATTCGAGGAGGTTTTCTCCCCCGTTTTCGTTTCGCATGACTTGCATTGCCTTTTCCTAAAAAATACTTGTTTACGGCTCGACCGATTTAAGTGGTCTTTCTTGAATTGTCAGTCACCTCCCTGTTTTGAAATCTGCCTCCATTGTGTCTTTTAGCATTTCCTGCATTTAATGGAGTTTTCTTGTATCTTTTAGGTGGTTGACGAAACATTCTCTTTCTTGCACGAGTCTGTTTTGGGCTTTGACTTTCGGAATTGTTGATTTCCTGAACAAAACTGTTTACTTTAACAGCATCGGCAAAAACTTTTTGGCGGGTGCTTTCGTGATTATACTTTTGTTTGAGTTTTTTCTTGGATGAAAGCTTGCTTCCTGCTTAAGTCCTTTAACGGGTTTGTAACACTGGGCAACTGGATGGTGGTTTTTTGTTTGAAAAAACTTTGTCCATACTTGTCTTTATATGCAAAAAGCCACGATTCTTTCCCCTCCCATCTCTTGTATGTTTTTTCTTCATCCGATTTACAGTTGTCAAACCATAACTGTAATAATTTGTCAAGCACAAACCCTGAGTGTTTTCGGGATAGTTTATCCTGCATCTTAACATCAATAGCATTGAAGTTTTTGCAAAAGCTTTCTCCATGAATTTTCATTAGTTCAATGTCTGCACGAAATTTTTGCACTGCTAGCTTTATCCGGATATTTTTACCTTCATCACTTTTCCCATTTATCGGCGTCAGCCGGTACTTTAATTGGTGGATTGTGATACCAAAAATGTTTTTTATGTAATCATATGTGCTGGATGTAATGAGAAGTATATCGTGAAAACAGAGCAAAAATTCCCTCTCAGTGAACATTTAGAAAAATGTGGTAATGGCAAGTTCAAGGTTTTCCCGATATATAAACTAAATTATAACAATGATAATGAATTACTTTTGAAAGAATCATATTTCATTCGTAAATATGCGCCAAAATTAAATGGCAAAACATAATGTTGCTTACAATACAATTTATTGTTGTCAAGTTCATTATGACGTCTTAGTTCCTGCGTGACGTCATAGTATTATGTATTAAGTGTCAGTTACTGCATTAACGGCCTGATGAAGCAGGTACATTCGAACCTGCTGAAAACGTTTGCCAAATGTAATTCAACTTCATCTTCTTCTTTTTAATATATATAATATATATTTTAATATATTTAAATATATAAACATGAAAGATGTTGAGCCAATCTTTACAGATTTATGAGTAAAAGATACAAAATAAAATAAATGACATATAATACACATACTTACACCACATAGTTAAGAGTACAAAAGCGCTTGTCGCCGTTTTAAAATAAGAACGCAGGTTTTGGCTGTACAGTAAGACACTTGTGGATTGGACATTAAAAATTTCATTTTATCAACATCATTAAAAGTCATAAAGTTATCATTGAATTGATCACATTTTCTTATATCTTCCAGTTTCAACTCGTAGAGGAGCGACACCACATCTAAAAAGTGATAATGCACGTCTATAAGAACGAGGCATATGGCACATTGCATAAAATTCAGGATGATATTCATCGTTAAAGGTAGCATAAGTTCTTAGCTGATTACCTCCATGGCACGTTGAACCATTTACATTAGATATAGATGCTTTCCAAACATGATAAAAACCATCAAATAAATTACGAGAAACTTTCGAAACAACGTATGGTATATGGTAATTTACATTTATGTTATTAAAATGTTGAAGCCCGATATCAGAAAATTTAACGTGCACTCTAAAATTCCAATTCCGTTTCTTTAAAACAGCATACTTGTTACTCCAAATAAATATTTTACTTGTAATACGGAATGGACTTAAACTACATAAACGTCTAAAAAATCTGGCAACACTTCGCCATTGGTTAACAATTGGTGGGCACCAGCCCATATCACCGCATACAGCATTATTAGGTGCGTATTTACGTAGCCCAAGAAAAAACCGCATTGCACGGTTTTGTATAGCTTCTATACATGAAAAAGTGCCCCACACAGATACACCGTAATCAATGGTAGTCCAAACCATCGAATAAAATAACTTAGAATATGTATATCGCCTAATAATTGAAACTTTGTGATTAACCCAAGAGCACGACTATCCGAATTAGCTACAGATTTTGCCATACCGTGAATAATCCAAATGCTCTGTCAGAAATAAACCTAAATAATTGTAACAATCAGTGATTTCTAACTCAGTATCACCAAAGCGAAATAAAGCTGTACTTCTTGGGACTGACAGACCTCTAAAATGAACAACCTTGGATTTAGTATCACTAACAGTCATCTTATTTGATACACACCAATTATGTAAACAATCTAACATAATATTTAAGTCATTTTCATTCTCAGCAATTAAAACAATATCATCCGCATAAGCTAAAACTCCAATGTTGGTCCCGTCAACTTTAACACCCAAACATAACTTTTCAATCAAAATAATAAGGTCATTAACGTACAAATTAAACGTAAGAGGTGATAATAAACAACCCTGCTTTAATACACATTGCACATCAAACCAGGGTGTGTAATGCCCATTTAAACGTACAGCACACTTGACATTTTTATAAATTGATAAAATAGCTTTATACATATTACCATTCACACTAGTAGATTTTCAATGCAGTCATAGGCCTTCTTAAAATCGATAAAAGCTGTAAAAGTAGATTGTTCTAGTGATTTTCTAGATTCTATAATGGACGTCAGATCTGAAACGTGTTCCACGGTTGACCGACTCTTTGACCGTTTTGATGATCATGTATCATTCATTTTCTTCCACATATTCACCGAGTCTGTATTCACAGTATAGTTTGTACGCGGCACTAGCTAGGGTGATACACCGGTAAGAGAGGGGATTTCTTGGGTCTTGAGTACCCGACTTAAGGATATGTGTGATCACTCCTTTAGACCAACTTGATGGCACATAACCGCTTACAAAGCAGGTGGAAAACAGTTTATGTAGGTATATGATGCACGTCTCATTCTTCAAAACATCAACGAGGATATTATCGAATCGGGGGGACTTTCCTGATTTTGCTTGATTAACCACTCTCCTCACTTCGTCAATAGAAATATCACTATTGAAGATTTGTCCTGTTGTGTCTCTTTCGTCTTCTTCTTCACTGTTAGATGAGTTACAGTTCAGTAGGTTACTGTATGCTTTACGCCAAGTCTCTAACACAATTGTGACGTCATTAGTAATACTTCCATCTTCGCACGTCACTTCCATCGGGAACATTTTTCTTCTTTCATATCCGACACCAACCTTTCCTATTTTCTTCCAGAACTCCCCACTGTTGGAGCAACAGAGTTCTTCTAAATCTTGTAAAGTACGACGAGTGTGGTCACGTTTAGCTTTTTGTACTTGCTGATCAAAATATTTTCGTTTAGAAATATAAATACTTTTAAAAACACTTTTTCTAGGCCCCTTACATCTACACCCATCTTTCTCAGCACTGCACAGTTCATTCCACAGGACAGCTAATCTATCACACCACCATTCTATTTTGGACCGTCTACGTTTACTATTTCTGCAAGACATGTTAACATCTAGTCGTTTTGTGGGTAAGATCCTCTCCATTTCATCCCTTACAGTGTTCGTAAATACCTCATATGCACGATCTATCTCACATTGTTCTTTACTCGACGCATCTAACCTGGTGACAGCTTCATGTAACTTAGTAACACATTGTTCAGAGGTTAGAAACTCAGTGGGTATAATAGAAGTATCACATCTTGTTGTATGGGTAAATTCTCTTTATGCTGACATCACATGGTGTCAAATATACAGTAGCTTCTAGAGGTAAGTCTATTTTCCAGGTAAGTATAGAGTGGTCAAGCTTGAGCACTGCCCTATAACCAGTCATATCTGCACAGTCAGCCGAGTCCACTAGGCAGTTAGGGCGGATCACACTAAAATCACTGAAGTTATGCAGCTGCTCATATGGGCAAATACAGTAATCTACCACGGATAAACCTTTGGGAGAAACAAGTATAATTATTCACGCCGTCACATCTTCAATGGTTAGCATTTAGAAGTAAATCAATAAAATTATGGCCATGATTATTTACAATATTGTCTAAAATATCTCTTTTCGGTAACTCATCGATACCTTCTACAAAATCCAGTAAATCGCCGCATCTGCTATTGAAGTCCCCGCAGATATAAGTAATACCAGGCTGGTAGTACTGATGTATCTGCGATAGTAGAGTGTCATAAAACTCTGAAGGGTCTGCTTGTCGTGATGAGTTCTCAGGGGGTAAATAACACACACATGATAAAACACAACAGTTAGGCACAGTCTTGTGTGTAAGTTTTACCCACAGCCCACAGTATACCTTCAAATGAATTATTTAACACATCTAAGTTAAAATCATTTAGCAAAGTTTTTTTAATAAAAAAAAACCTACATCACCAGATCCACATGTTCTGTTATGTCCTATCCAGGAATAATTATCAAGATTTAAAATAGAGTCAGACTTAAGATGTGTCTCAGCCAATCCAACGATATCAAGGTCAACTGACTGTAAACACGATTCACGAATCACATGGTTTTCAGAATGTGTGTCAGTAGACCATCCAGCAATGTTCCAAAACCCACATGATACCTAGTACCGACGTGTATTACCTCGGCTGTCACGCCTATCCGACGCTGCACGTGCACCATCTCTGTTGTCGTGAGATCTAAGATTGCTTGTTCCCTTTCGGTCACGTGACGAATGTTGATAAACATCTCCACGTGGTTGTTGGATATCTTCGTTGCTGAAGCTGCAAAGATTGTCGTCGTTGTTGCGTCGATCACCATGTCCTACTCTGACTATCCTGCCGCCGACAATTTCAGCTTACCGTCACCCATCGTTTCCACCAAAGTCTTCATATTGGCTTCAAGTTGAATCAATCACAACGTCTCTCAGTTTAAGACCTTCCCTAATCAGGCTATTGACTTTAGTGCATACGTCTTCACCTCTTGATTCGGAAATATTCTTGATGACTATGTTAAGAAGCTTCGTGTTCGGCAAAGCACTTGCAACTTGTGAGTAGGTTCGTGATTTCTGCTTTAAATCAGAGACCTCTTTTCGAACGTCCTGAATCATACGTACATGATTGTCACGAAATTCACCCATTTCAGCGTTCACATTGTTCAAACCAGAATGTAATTCAGATCTCACTTTTTCAATATCATTGTCCAACATCGATTGCATTTTTTCGAGCAGTTTAGATTCCATAGCATCAAAGCTCTTTTCAAAATACTGTGTTTGTTTCTCGTCATCAAAACATGGGATACGGTTTTAGTACAAATGGCAGGAACGCCATTCTTTACACTCGAACCATTTTCAATCAGCAAAGTATTCTCACAAACCTCATTTTTTTGCTTCTTAATCGATGGATCAGGTGAGTGTTCAGCTTCTGAGAGTTGTCTCTTGCGTGTATCTCTAGTCTCTGGCGGACGATGTTCGGTGACTGAACCGGGGCTCGGCATGACATTTTCAACAAACTCCTGAGACGAGACAAAATCCATTTCAATCGGCGTTTAAAGCACTGAATCGGCGATCAGATTGATTACAGACTTTGCAGATTCCAGTGATTAACTAATAGTTGACGTGGATCGCTTAATTTCTTCTCAACACTGGGCAACTTTGAATTTTTCTTCACAGCTTGCAAAGCACGTCCACCTCTCGCTTAGCCTCGCTTTCGATGTACATGTCATTATGACTGAGTTGTTACTAAATTATAATACAAATTGATATGTATCTTTAAACACATGGACATAAAATACCGTTATAGTTGAAAACATTATTGATTATAACATTTTAATTGTAATTGTGTATTAGGTTTAAAGCAGCAACTCCGGATTTTACGGTTTAAGGGAATCTTGGAGGATACCTCCTCAGTATTTAAATCAAATAAGGAAATGGTTATTAAACGGGTACATGTTATCAATGTCAGATGGTAAGTATTTAAGTTTTCTCTAAAAAAAACACTGGACTCTCTTCACGGCTCAACGCCTTGTCACTCACAGGGCCCCACTCACAGGCGGTGTCGAACCAGAAGCTGCTGGCCAATTAACACCACTCAGGCTGTGGGGATGAGGAACGAACGGATATTGTCTAGCAATGTCAAGAACTATAAAGTCTTCATCGTTTTATTGTTTCATAAAGGTCAAATAGGAAATGAAGGTGAACGATAAAGATCATTTACAGTACGTTACATAAGTGATTTGTTTCATTCAGTTTTGTATCTCTCTGTTTGGTATAGTTCCAAATGCAGAACTGTAAAACGCAGAACAGATAAAGGGCCACAGAGTATGTTGTTAGAGTCAAATATGCCAAACTTCATATTTAGTGTTATTTTATCAAGAAGGGGTGGTTGTATCCAAAAATTAGCACCTTAGTGCTTATGAGTTCAGTATAGTGACAATAAAACAGGTTAAAGTCTCGTTTTGTGATCGAAAACCGGACAGTGACGCGCATCAATGATTCAAACGTAATTTTCAAAACCTATTTACATCAAACACAAATGTAAATATTGATTGGCAGGATTAATTAGGACTTTTAACTACTACACATGTAAAATGTATGCAGAGTTTCGACGTCCTAACATTTATATGGCCGTTTTTCATGTACCACCCCAAATATGACGTACCTTAAACAGCAAAAGATATTGTTTTCTATTTAGAATAGTTTGATCATTTATAAAAGTTTACATATAAATATATAGTTTTCATATTAAAGATTTATTTTATTAAGAACTATTTTATCGTAATCCGTTACTACTCAGTATTACTAACAAAAATATAGCATGGAGGAAATCTGATATACCGTCTCTCAAGAAAAACTTCTGGAATAAAAATATGTTTTAACCTTTAAACCATACCATGGAGGATGAAACTATTCAACTTTATTTTGATCGAATCTTGATCATGTTGTCACAGTCTTACTAGTCAGTATATAAACATAAACCTTGGAGAATTACTGTTAAGCTCTACTCACTGTGTGAGTGGACAGCTGCATGGCTCTTTGAATTATGTTGTCAAATAATAAGACGCGACAAGTGTGAGCCAAGTGTGAGCGTACCTTCATCTTCCACAAATTAAAAAATACTTCCTAAGATTATCCGTAGAGAGACATGCACATAATTTGTTTGTAATTCGGTCAACCCCAATTGAGCCGGTAAATCGAACAAATTAGTAAAGGTGTTTTAACCGTCTGAATATAGATCGAGTTTACTATTGTCACGCCCAAAGCATGGTAGTCGTACATGAAGTAAGTGCGCACACTATAAACAAAGATGACGGCGAGGGAAAAGGAAAGCTTAAGACAAACTAGAACCGCGACAAGTTGATGTGAACGACGGCGATGGCTTAGTTAAAACTGCAAATACTTTCATGATTGAATTAAACGCCAAAAGCGCATGCTCGATTACACCAAGAAAATCCTTTTTTCTCAACATTCCGATATGTCATTATGTACAAGTAAACCTTCATATTTTCATGTAGAGGCAGAGAACTACCTCTTACAATCTTTTCATTTTCTAAAAAGCAAGCAGATGGGGTTTTTTTCATAAGTCAATCCCCCTGCAACCAATTCAATTATAATATCTAAGTGTTTGTAGAAACGATGGTATTTTTGATTTGCATATTTACTTCAAATATGTCCTATTTGAAACCAAAAAGAATGTTTTTCTTTGTTTTTTTTGTCTCAATCACCTATTTGTTTCATAACGTTTTGGTCATTCTTTGCACTAATGTTAAGTTTCCAGATTGAATATTACGAACTGAGAGAATAAACGTTATTTGCTAATTCCTTTTGCATATATTCTAAGGTGTCTTGGTACGCAAGAAAGGAAAATCCGCTTAACGACATCACAATTCCATAGCGCGTATGACTGGGTGTCTTTAGAAAATAACCGTGATCTTTATACCATGCGTGCACCCCTCAATTAAGATCTCCAAAAGTGGGAAATGTTGAGAGTCGTGCGCGTATTTTCATACATGAAACATGTAAAATGTAGGACAGGGAACTTATATTCCGTACACAATTTTCAAATGATCACATATTTGTTTATACAAGGTAATCATTCCAAAATTTGTATTTGTGACACCAATAGGGCACACTCCTGTCAAATAGAAGTCCTGTTTTCGCCCATGGACTAAAATGCTCAGCTGGTTTGATAGGAGTGATTTCCAAATACAGGCAGACAAATATGTCAAGGATGGGACTAAAGAAACAAATTGATCCCGTTTATGCATTTTATAAGTATACCGAGTTGCTGAACAATAGGAATAAGAAATAGAAAATGCGTTGTGATTCGATCACAGCTATTACAAATTGCTTATTTTGTATATAAACATCCTGCTATTTATGATCAGAAGAATACTGTTTGATTTGTAGGCGCCAGTGCAACGCATTGAACATTTAGCACATATAGAAAGAAGAGTAATAACATCGAAGAATAGTGACGCTTTGTCAAACTAATAATGCTATCTATATACTTATATCTAATAATTATGCTAACAGAAAGAAATGTTCTTTATCGTTTTGCTTTGTAATGTTCCCTTAGTACGCGGGATAAAAAATCATAATTCATTCACATGAAATTCAAAGTAGAAACCGGAACGTATTTATCATTTTGATGGAAACATGTCAAGTATGCAAGAACGAAGCTTTACCAATCCAGCTTTTAAACTTTTTCTCCCCAAAAATATTTGAATGCTAGTCTGGACCCAGGTTTGGACCTCACATAACCAGAATGCATAATACAACATCCTCTCAAATTTCATTTTCAGTGAATCAATTACAAGATTTATGTTACAAATCTTTTAGTTCAGTCGACGCATCTATGAAGATCAATGCTTTTGACGTACATGAAATTAACATAGAAGACTTAGATAGATAGATAGTACGTACGTTTTCTTTTGAGATAAACAATAAGCAATAAACAATCAATTACAACCATAGAAATTGCATATGCCAATGCATCCAATTCTTAATGCAAGACAAGACGCGTTACAGCTCATTAGTGGGAGCCGGAAGCGCGTAAGCAATGCGTAGTATTTCGCTAGCAGGGGGTGTTATAATGAGGATGCGTTGTAGAGGAGGGAAACTTTAACATTGAATATCTTCTGTCCTAATTAACATAAGCAGTTCATCTTTTCAAATTGTGCAAAAGTTAACATACAGTTTCAGAAAAAAAATCAAAATTATTTGAATATCTCTCAAAAAATAAAAACTCGAAATTTGTAGAAATTTCTAGAAAGTTTCTAGATACGTTCTAGACACTTTTTAGATCCGTTCTAGAAATCTTCTAGATCCGTACTTTGTTTCTGGGTGTAGTGTAGTTTTGCTTCATGAAGGAAGCGTGTTTGTCAGAAGCTGTCACCTGGTTGGAAAGGACCTTACCTTGTGACGATGAAGCTGGATGGTGTCACATGTCTTGTGAAGAGATCAGTGAAACGGTCCCATAAGGCTGTCCATGTTAATCGTCTTTTACCATATCGTGAAGAAAATATCCACTTATGGATCCAGAAAATGAATGAGGGAAACATGTAGAAGGGATGAAGTGACCCTTGAGACACCATAGTTTTGCCAGTTGGCCTGCTTACTTCGGAAGGTTTTTTGTAGTTGTTTTTGATAGTTCGAGTTTATTGAATATTATAGTTTTCAAACGTGAAAACCCTGTGATCTTGAGAATAAATGTGCCTTAGAAGTTTATCCTGGACTATGTCTGAGACGCACGTAGTGGCGTTGGTGGAACCCAATGATGGTAGTCCTTGAACCTCAAATGGAAGAAGAAAGAAGATACATAAAAATTCAAGCTAGAGTGATCACAGAATTCCGATATTGTTGCCAAAGGCTGGACCAGACCTGATCAATGTGGGAAGGTCAGATATGATGATCTGTTAGCGGGTGACAGACCTATAATGGCTTTTGGTTCATCAAGAATGAATGGGCTTCTAAAATGGGCAAGATAGTTATTGTTAGGATTAATGATAAATTTGGTTTTACTAAAATGATATTCACATTGGTTGGATGGCTAAGACGACTTTACTTGTTGTAGAATACCAACTAAGATGCTGCACCAATGATTTCTTGCAAGGCAATGTTTAAAATGAAAAGAGACTTGAAGAATCATTTTGCTGCAGCACCCCATCATAAGATGAAGGTCGTTTGTGTTATCTGCCCAACAGTCCGTACATTCAACAGAGCTACTGAGTGGAGGCACCATTGTGAAACTTTACATAAAAGACAGGAAACGGATCCAGATTTCATCTTAGGGAAATGCCACCTAGATGGCTCTGCAGCCAGGGGTATACGGGCAAGTTATACTAATTTCACAATGGGTATCGCCAGCTATCTGCGAAGACTCTGAGTCTGATACTAATACCGCATTGTTGCGGAGTCTTCCGACAGCCTGCGTGTGGAAGAGGGCTGAACTGCTTGAAAAAGTCAGCTACTCTCAATAATGATGGTAGTGCCAAGGATAATGATCAACACCTACAAGAAGAACAAGCGGTGCCACAAGAGGAGGACGAGCCTAAACCTAACCCAATGGAGTATGATCTCCGATAGCCCGCTATTCATAACCTGATGACTATAAAGAATCTAATTCAGAAAAAGGGCAACACTTTAGCTATGTTAAGCAATGGGGATGGAGCTTGTTAACAGGTCCATCTCAGTCAAGAAGTCATGGAGACTGTGAAGGAGTTTAATAGTCTATCATGACGGATCAAAGGACCCAGAGGAGTTGCCTTCAGGCCCTGGGTGAAGACTCCAAAGAAATGAGTTCGAAGCAAATAATGGATAATGAACTGAAGGGTACAAGGTGTGTGTGTGCAAAATCAATGGATATATGACTTGATAGACAGATGTACATTGGTATATTTTCAATATATGAATGTTGTTGACATTAATGAATAACTAAACCTACCTGAATTGTCGTACGTGCCACGTGTTGGGGGAAATACCTCTTCAAATGACAAAATAATGACGTCACATAGGGAATTGCAATGCGATTTCGAGTGCATTGCGAATAAAATAGAACAGGTTCTATTTTTTTTCGCAATGCATAGCAACACATGGAAGAGACGGACGTAGTGTAAGACAACTCATTGAAAACAACGTGCTGCGTTCGTATGCGAATTTTTTTAACGCATATTGCATTCCAAAAACGGACTTAGTGTAATTCCGGCCTTAGACGTCCAAGCCTAGATGTTGAATAGACGTCTTTTAATAGACGTCTAAAGGACGTCTTAAGGTAGACCTGCACTTTCATTCAATTTTATTATAATGCTTTAATATTTCAGTTTAAAATATGTTTTCTTTGCGTATTGAATATAAACAAACCTTTGCAAAATTAGGAATTAAACATTGAAAGATTTGTCACTTAACATATGAATATTACAATATATTTTGTAGGTAAAGAAAATATTTGCATCAAATTACATATAACACTCAAATGTAATTCATATTACATCCTATAGATTTGTCAAAAGTACAAATTTATAAGAAAAAAATTATGAAATGTTCTGGGTGAAGAGATTCGAACTTCAATACTGATCGGGAAAAAAATTGTAGTCAATGCAGTGCAGAGATGCTTTTCCATGCAGAGTTGCGACCCTTACATGTGCTTTAATTAGGCGCCATTTTCATTCCTTTGTTCTCAAAAGAGATGGAATTTCTCGATATCAACGCATCTGAAGTGGTGTTCCTTACGGAATTTTTCGTCTACAGTTTAGGTAAGACTACAGCAGCATACCAAAAGTTTGTTCACATACCTGAATAACCTAGTGCAAATATCATGTAATTTGAGAGGCCTTTGAGGTATCGTAGTGTTGCGAAAAAGTAACGTATAATATTGAATTTTCAATACACATATGCAGATCCATTCTTCTTTAAGGCAAAGGTTTATCGTACCCAATAATTAGCCGTTACAGTTTTGGCAGGTGATTGAAATGACCAGGGGTCAAAATTCCGAAAACACTAATTCTAATTTTTCTCCATGAAATCCTTTAAAAGTTATCAACTTCTTTCAAAATTAGTCACGTTTGTTCCTTTGCACAATGTCAATGTTATTATTTTAATCTCAGCGAGTCGAAATGGAACATTTTATTCGACATTTAACGAAATCGAAATTTCGAAAATGTGACCCCTTAATTCTGTCTATATCAATATGCCAAAATTCGAATTTTTGCACGAGAGACTAGACGATCCAAAAATGAGTCCAAGAATAGCTATTTCACACATGGACAGTGGGTGATCTATTGTCAGTCTTGCTGAAGTTATTCTATTGACGTTGAAAGGAAACCCAAATTACATGATATTTGCACTACGATTCAGTGGAAAGTGAACAAACTTTCGGTATGCAGCTGTATGTTTTCTGTATATAGGACACGCTAATTAGTTTTACCTTGTCAGTAATCAAGATTCTCAGTCGTCGGTATCTTTCCTTTGTTTACAATGGTCGTGCATCTGATTGTACAGCCTCTTCTTCCATTAATAACTTTCAGCTCGTAATTTTATTATGCTACTTCAAAACGTGTGTAGTGTTTTGTTACTACACATATTTGAAAAAATATAGCTTTTTCTATTTTTTGACTGAAACCAAATAATTCATGACTAAATTCTTTTTCTAGGTATTTTGTAACCCGAACTTTCGTAGTGGAATAATAATTATTAATACACCCTTATTAAATGCAGAGAACCTGATTCAGTGTGGAACATTTTTATTTTCAGATAACTGTCATTTTAATTTTAATTCACTGCAAAGGACACCTTTTTATAATAGTTGATTTATGTAGATTCAACTATTATTAGTTTCTAGTTAGTAATATAAGTTTCATTTGGTGTCTGTGTATACATTTATATTTTTATCAAATTGATTGTTTTCGGACACGTAGCTTACCAAATATTTAACAGTGTTGACATATATTTTGAGTTGCATCTGAATTTATAGGTACAAATGTTGACCATGATCATGAGTTTAGATAACAATTAAGGTTTCAATTTATTTTCAGATACTTTGACAAATCTGTTACAAGAATGCAATCAAGGATACAATTCTCAAGAACGGCGGAATTCTTATAAGATGCTCTTCGAATATGTAGGAAGAAAATGGCCTTGAGTCAGGACATTCACACTTTAAGAATTACTCTTCATCTTTGGACAATGATATGAAGATTAGAGAAATCTGATTCTATGTAAAGTCAATTTTTCAAAACATATAAAAGCAAATATTTTTGTATTATTATTACAATTTATATGATGATTGAATTAAATAGATTTTGATATTGAATAAATATTTCATCTTATTTGAGCTTTTTTCTTGTTTATTTTCAAGGCAAAATTGCTCATCACTTAGTCTGAAAATATTTAATCTATTCATAAGAAAATTTAAACCTAAACATGAAATTAAGTTACCATATCAAATTCTAAATTTGGTATCAAGTCATTATATTGTTTTAAACAGTGTCCATTTTAATGTAGAATATGCAATTGTGCCTTACAAAATACAGGTTTTTGTTTGAAGCGCTGAATCCTGATGAAGTTCCCACTGCATTATTATACTGGGGTATAACACAACCACTATAGGACACGTGTTAAACTTTTTTCAGACTTCTGTTAAATATTTTGGGAGGTATTTACACTTCTAATAGAGTTTTAATATATGTCTAATAAACGTCTATAAAAGACGTCTATTAAACGTCTAATAAACGTCTGAAAGACGTCTCGTCCATTAGACGTCTTATGCCGTCTAATTAACGTCTACCTGTAGACGTCTAGGCTTAGGTTTTGGTACCAATGTGCCTACATCCCAATGTGCCTACAAAAATGTGTATTCACTTTGGGGACTGAAAAAACACCCCCTTCTCAGAAAATGGGTATGTCAACAGTTGATAGTTATTCGTTAGTTAGAGTTATTCGTTTGTCTGCTCATCGATACCCGCTGGAAGCATATGAAATGATGTATTCTTTAGATATTGCTAATCGTCATACATATGCTTCTTCGGTTAAGCATGTTTTTTATACTTATTGCTTTGCTTTGGCTACGTCTGGATGTTAGCTATATACCCACCTTGCATTGCGTCTAAGACCGACAATTGTTATGAAATTATTCAACCTGCTCACTGTTACCTGTTAAAGAATCTGAGATGAAGGCTCTTGCTTTAAAGGTAAAGCATTATCAGTAAATGTTAAAGCAGATTTTTTTGGATAAATGCACAAACGATTTTCCACTAACATAGATAATTTTATATGGACATCCTTCTCTGACCATTCTAACAGGAACTGAAATATTAAAATCAATTCGCAATTTCATAACCGAATCCAAACGTTTTGCTTAAATGCTCATATTATGTTATTGACTGCAATTGTCACAAATGCATTTCACCATCATTTCTAATACACATTGGTTTGTCATGACTTGATATTATGTGTACCATGTTCGCTGTTACTGTTGTCATGTTCATGTTCCATAGATATTTGTTGTTGGAGCGGCCTTCACATAAGTTCTGTTGAGCTTGTTGACAAATCCAGTTAATGTAATTTTTCATGTAATGAATATCTTTAAACCACACTGGAAGTGCGTCGTCAGAGCATGCAAGGGACTCTGTAGTAACATAGTTACTCTAGTTACGTTAGTGCAGCCAAGCAGTGTGGCATGTGTAAAACCACATGTATGATAGGAATAATTTTTTATGAAATAAATATCAGACTTCATCAAATAAGAAAGCGTGAAATGTCAGGTGGAGTAAAAATTTGGTTATCAATTGTCATTATCAAACTTCTCTCAAACAAATTCGTTTTACTTACTTCAAGTGGATCAAGTGGAAGAGTCCATTATCAAACATAGGTTGGAGGAACCCGATACACAAACCACCCATGCATGGATTTGTTTTGATAGTAGTGTAGGCAAACTGGGCTGTAGGCAAATTGGGAATATACCAGGCTTAGACGTCTTTCTAGTCCCACAGATTAGACTATATTAAGATGTCTAGGATAGACGTCTAGAATAATACACGTCTATGTTATTAGACGTCTATATGCCTGCTGGGATTGCTCCGTGCAAAATCAAAGGTTCCTTGGCCCGTGAACACCTATCTTTCAAGCTTCTCAACAGCGACGAAACCGCACAACCGACTACATTAATGATAGGATTGAAAAACTAACATTGGCCTGCGGCTAGAGGCAACTCCTGATATGGAGCATCACCTTGCAAAGTAGGGGAGCGTGTGATTGCCGGCCATCAATCATTATCAGGTAATTTATAGCCAACGTCGACTACTGTGATGTCAAATTTTGTTAATGATAGAATCTTTCATAATTCATTTATTACTAGTAAATATTGCAAAGGAAGTATGTAGTATTAATTTCTGTTTGATCGCTGATTTATAGAATGTATTTTTTTAGTTTTATCATAATGCAAGAATTAGTGTATGTGGCTTTTAATGAAAACAACATTGGTCAGCATTTAAGATCGTTAAGCATTTATAAATCGATGATCAATGTCATCTATTTCATATAATTATTATCTCCCATACCTCAAATTCACGTTGGCCATAAATGTGTAACTTTGAAATACGTATCCATCCATGTAATTGGCAAATTCATCCGAATATCGGACACTCGTGGGGCGCCGCCATTTTACATAACTGTCGGTTACAGTCACTTGCGCTGTAGATAACGTATGCTTTGTTATAGAAATAATGAAATAATTATACGGTTATATTTCAACTATTGTTTCCATCGTAATGTCAGTTTTCTTACTTACAATGTAATTATGAAAATGTTAGTATTTTTAATATTCTCAACCTAAGATTGCATTTCATATCGATGAGGGTTGACACCTGTATCCATTTGCCAGAGTGATATTTTGTCCTCTTTATGTACTCGTGATGCTGACAGTACAGTATGCTTTGCGGGCTATTTGAACCAACTTTGCGACTGATAGAACCAGCACTGCTGTCTTACAGACCTGCAATTGTCATTTTGCAATTAAAACTTTGTAGGCGTAACCATTTAAGTGGTGTAATATTGTTAACCATTATTGACAAAATATGCACTTTAAATGGTTCCTGAAATATTGTTTTTATGCATTGTTTCCCATGATTATTGTAGTGAAACTTGGATCCCTTCTCTTTTCCTTGACGTTGAGACCAGCATGCGGCCTCTTGGTGATTGTTGGAGGTCGGTCACGTGACTCTTTCTGATGCCTATAGCAAGCGGGTATCATAAAGTATCAAAATTCACTTTTGGTTTGCCATTTGTAAGGGTGATAAGGGAGATAACCCTTTCGCCATAAATTTGAAGTTGACATTAACATTATTTGAAATTAAAAGTAGAAACCTCGTTAAATCTATATTGAATTTTATAGATTTAAGAAAACTATTGAATCAAATATGAAAGTTAATTATTTCATACATATTAACTGGTGAAACTTAGAGGGTCAGTATAGTTAGTGGAGAAATTTGTACCAATAAAAGAATTATTCGTGTTTAATAATAAAATGCATTGCATCTAAAACTGCGGTCGAAGTTGATTTCTTCTTTTTTAATTAACGACTAAGTGGGCTAGGGCAGCTACAATAATAATAATAATAATAATAATAATAATAATAATAATAATAATAATAATAATAATAATAATAATAATAATGATAGTAATAATAATGGTGTAGGAAACTACCGCCCGCCCGAACGCCCGAGACGGGTTAATTTTGTTGAGGGCTGGCAAAAAATAAATCTTACCCGTCCGATGATCGGGTTCATATTACAATTAAATCCAATCTATGTAGGAATGAATTTCTGCATTGCTATTTGAATAAATATTTTGGACCCAAAAAACTACAAAGTGGTTATCAGTCGCGATTCGAGTAAAGTCAATTTCTTTGAGTATGTATCAAGTTGAGTGCATTCATAAGAGATGCTCGTCTATTAGTTAACAATAATTAATCAGCCAATCGTAGCAAGGCTTGCAACTGGCTATGGCTATATAAAATGACAGCGCTCAGATGCTGAAAGTTCTTTTAGAACTTAACTTTGAAACCATGACTTCGAATATAAATGTATATATATTATGTAAGTAATACCGGTTATGGCCAAGCATTTTATTCGGCTATTCAAACAGGGATGTTAAGATATTTAACCACAAGACTGGTTTTGATGAAATATCATCATCACCTGTGTGAATTTCTATTCGGATTTTAAATATTGCATCAGATTCATCATTCTGAAATAAAGTCAGCACAACTGAAACATGCGCTCACTTAATTTAGATGTAACGCTTACAGCTTTAAAGTTAAAGAAGCTATGTCGATTTAGAAATCCGAATTAAATAGCTGCCATGCCTTTTCTATAACAATCTTCCCAAAATAAATTCCGTATGTTACTACACATTGAAGGTCTTAATTTGTTTTTTTAAGTTAGCTCTTCTGTTGTACAGCATATCTCAGTTAAGAAAACATCATAATTGTTAATTGGTTTGCATCTCTTTTATACTTACGTTTTACACATGTGCTATATTGGCCTAGGGTCACTTGTTTACAAATAAAAATCTGTCTGTCATAGATGTATCATGTAACGTTAATTTCTTGGTTTGCCAAGAGAAACAATTCAGTAAACGTATGTCGACAGAATACTTATTAAAAAAGAGTATGAAAATACTAAAGTCACTGGTAGTACTAATTTTAGACACGATGGCACTGTTTCACCGCAATATGTTTGTAAGTTTTGAAAAATAATCAATATGAAAGCCTGAAATTTACTCCATTATTTATATTGCTGAGGTAAAATAGGACTGGCAACTTATATGGAGGGCTGGTTAGTTTTCAAAGTTACCAGCCCTGGTGTCTGGTAGACTTTTCTGGTAAGTTTCCTACACTGTAATAATAATAATAATAATAATAATAATAATAATAATAATAATAATAATAATAATAACAATAATAATAATAATAATTTACCCCGAAAGAAATTCAATTTGTATCATTAGAGAGCTTGAACATACAGGATGGCAACACAGGTTACATTGGATACATAATACATAACACATTCTATTAATTCGAATATCATTTTACAGTCGGATGCTGAAAGGAATAAATGTGGGGTTTTTTTAACCTCTATTGGTTTTATAACGGGGTAATGAATATCTCATGCCTGAAGGAAGCTTAATAAGAACCTGTCTTTAAATAATCAATCATTATTACACCCAGAGAGTCCCAGAAAACGGATGTCATGACCTTCCGACTGGAGGAACAAGATCTGAACTTTTTAGGGGTGAGTGATGTGCTGTGTTTCCATTGAATGCTTTGGCTATTTGTCTCAGGATGAAAATGATGAACCCATGTTTCATCTTGAGTAACAACATGAGCGAAAAATGATTCTGGGTCTGCGCGATACTCGTCAAGAAGTTGCTCACTGACCATGGCACGTTTTCGCTTTTGGTCCTCAGATAATATTCTGGGTACCCAGCGTGCTGACACCTTTTTCATATGTAAATGATCATGTTTTATTCGTTCAACTGATGTTTTACTGATGTGGTGAGTATCAGCTAAGTATATGATAGTCACTCGCCTGTCTTGCCTTATTTTGTCAAGAACAGCTTCAATGTTTTCACCTGTGGTGACATCAGATGGACGACCAGGACGGGGCTCGTCTTTAGTGCTTACTCTACCCCGTTTAAATTCAGCACACCAATGTTTAATGGTGTTATATGAAGGAGCAGAGTCACCTAATGTTTGTAACATATCCCCATGAATTTCCTTTGGAGTGTATTTTTTTAAACTCAGATATTGATAACAGCACTACATTCACTTTTCTCCATTTCAGTAAAAGATGTGAGGGTACCTTTGAATGACAGGCTATTATGTGCAATTGAAGAGTATGCATCTCGTGATTTTCATGCCATTTACACGTCAATGAAGGTTCTTCATAGGTCGTAGGTCGTGCCGATACCAATTAGGCAATTTCATTCATCTATAAACACACAAAATAAGCCATAGTGATAAAAATTACATTTAATCCTTAAAACGTTCATATACTGACCAATATATCCAGCATCTTAAATGAAAATCACCGTTTCTCGAATGAGATTTTCACCAAGTTACCTCTTCCTTATTTGGAAACATTCGTCACGTATGAATTGACCGATCCGCGACCAGATACCTCATCGGGATTTTCCCGCGATTACCAATGATCGGATGAATGTTTTAGGAGAAATCCTAAAATTCGTGTATAAAACTAATGCCTTTCAGGCCGACTAACCACATAAACAATTTGGTTTTAAAACTATCGTCTTTCGAAGTTTTAGGATTAAACATTTGCTGGTAACACGGAAATGACCTCTATTTTCGTCTGAAATGTCTCCTAACGGAGATCAGCCCGTGGTAGCGTCTTTCTTTTTTATAAAGAGCACCTTCGGCGCGTGAACTGCCAAGTGTGTTGTGTAGTGAGAGTAAACATACATGTTAGTTAGAATATGGGTTTTATTTGGAAACATTCAGTTTGCTTAAATTAAGACTTGAATAGAAAGATAATATTTGAAACTAGCAAATGTGTACAGAAGAGAAAAATGGAGCAGGTGATGCAAAGTGTTTTACAACGAGTAAGAAATGAGTTGTTGTTACGAATTGACATATGGAAAGCTGAATGTCATTAGTATTAATGGGAATGCTTAGATGTAGTCATTTCCGATGTCCAATATTACGAGGCAAGAAGAATTGATGAGAGACTAAAAGTATTATCGTGACTTTATGAATAACTGAGCAGTTGTCTGAAAGTTGATAAACCAATAAGAGAGAGTAATTAGTGACGTCACAAAGGGTTAAAGTACAGAGGTAACCAGTTCAAAGTGCAGAGGCAGAGGTCATAGGTTATAAAATGCTCTGTTGAGTACGAAAAAAAGGAAATGATTGGTCAAGAATAAAACACAAATCATTAATGTAAGTTGTTTAGAGGGTCTTTGATCTTTGGTAATGTTTCTAGAATTTTTATAACTCACTGAGTGGCTGTTTAAGTTTGACATAAAGACGATCTGAGAACCCTTCGCAATCTAAGAATCGACAGCTGAACTCTATTATTTGAACATATAAACGAATAAAAAAAGTTAATGATCTAGGAATTTCACCTTTTATAATGCCGAATAGTTACTAACAAAGAAACATCTTGATTGTGATCATTCTCAGATTGCACGCAACAGTTACACTAGTTTCTATAGCGTTAGAATGTGGAACTCCTCACACCGCTGTTAAGTTTCTGTGCATCGAGCCTTGCGGACGCTGTATTCAAACGGGGTCAATCGGCTTTCACAAAATCGTGTTCGAACATAGATTCGTCGATTGAATAAAGCAATCAAAAACAAGGATAAGGTAGAATTATCAATAATACCTTTCTTCAAAGATTTTAGTGGACAACCAGTTGATCATGCAGTATGATATTTTTGTCAAATAGCATGTCAGATCGTGATGAAACAAGCAGTTGCCAATACGTCAGTCGCATGTAAACATACTTAATGTAGCTTGGATAATTCAAACTCAATTATGTGCTTCATCGATGGTTTCCATTAAAGAGTAATTTAATTTCCATAACGCGAGTTTGTTGGAGGCACCATGTGGCCGGGCGCCATTGATCCCTTGCCTAGCTGGTAAGTGGCAGCATCCACTGCACTCGCTTTGTGTGACATCTCGCACTTAAAACGCTCGCTCTAACTCAGTTAGAAGGTCGGCACGGCGACAAGACGCACTGCGCGTCACTACTTTATTCGTTTATATCATTATACTTTCTTAATACGTTAACCAACAAGACATTGTACCCTCGGATAATTTTCTTTCATTGTCTGATGCATCTGTCATTGATGAAACTGTTTTTTTAAAACTTTTTCTACTAGTTGTTTATGATACAACTGCAATACTTGATAACGTGAATTGAAGGTTGGTTACAGTGTCCAATAAACGGTTCCGTTGTGTTTCAAGTATCTGTAACCTATCAAATGGGATCGATTAGGATTTAGAAACATAAACAGCCCATGCTCCCAGTAAGATCTTTCAACGAACCGATGGGGAAGTATAATGAGATTGGTTGTACCAATCCAATATTGAAGAGCCAAATTGAGCATAAGTTAACTATCCAAGAAATCTAATAATAATATGTTCTTATTGACTTATGGTCTTATTTGCATTATTAAGATATCAAATACAACTGCTAAATAGTAACCCATATGTCAACAATGTTTATCAACACAGAGGTAAACATATACGAGTATTGGCATTGAGAAGATACAATGATAAGGCCATCATTTCGATTAAATCATCATACTTTGTATACAACTTGCAACATTCACACAGGGGTGGCTTTAAAGATGCTGTATCAAGGTTTACTGTATTCTAGTTGAATTTGATACACGCCAAAATGAAATATGTATCATGATACATATAATTATTACCCGAGGAATTCTGTCTTTTAACTTCACGGAACGAGCGTGAGTACTTGTATCACCCGAGCGAAAGCGAAGGTTATTTTCATATTTCCGCGAGTAAACAGTTACTAGTATATGCACGTTTCGTATGTTATGGTTACTAACGGCCTGCGTCATCTGCGTCTTGATCAATCGTTCCATGTCATAACAGACAATGACGTGTACGAACTCGCACTAAAACAGTCGTTGTTTTATAAAAAAAACTGTTCGAAACATTCCACTAGGCTTGCAGATTCATCCATAATCCAATATTGTCGCGGATTAACAGTTCTTAATGAAAATCGGAAATGCTCTTATATGTGCTGAAACTGATATTACAAATCCCATTTACATGTATACAATTTTCTAGTTGTACCTGTTTTTTCTATATAAGATAGGAATAAAAAATAACATTTGACAAATTTTAGCATGTCAGCCGCTTATACATTGTCCAGTTTAATTTAAAAATCACGAACTATACTTAAGAAAAAAAGTAACCTAAGCCATCATGGAACAAAGAACACTTTTGCCAAGACCTTTTAAAGATAAAGCTATATGCTATGACAATCTCCTGATCTGTCTACGAGTTAATACCGATCCCGCTATATCAATCTACCTATCAATACTACCGACCAATGTATAAGTTATTTTAACGCATATAGGTATTTTTCTGAAATAAACGTTATTTGAAATTTAAACTTTTTAAATTTTAGTAGCAAATGAAATGAAATACATCGGTTCGAACCTGAAAGCCGGTGATTTCTGGCCAAGTACACTAACCGAAACCAATTGATATGAAAGTAAATTTTCCATTTGCAATTAATTCAGTCTTTTTAATTTCCTGAAGAAAAATACTGAATCGTGCATTGCTAGTTTTAAGCTTATCTTGTCAGTAACGCCCGATCATGACACGGTCGTTTTTTTAAAAATGACCTCGCCCTCGCCTCATGTTAAACGATCTTTTTTAAGGGACTGTGAAAACCTGGAATTTGTATATCATAACTATTGATATCATAATTCAACCAGGTTTCTGTAAGGCATATCACATTATAGTCGAGGAATTCCGCATGAATGATATAAACCTTTTCATTGAGACTTCTAGCATTGAGACGTGTTATCTTTTGAGTTCTATAAAAAATAATACATGAGTACAAACAAAGAAAATTTGAATGATATATAGATATAGATTTTATGAACTTCTTGAAAGAAGCGAAACTGCAAAGCAACAAACTATTAAACTGCCTGTACTGCATTATGTCCACATGTTACACATATAAATACAAAAACTTCCAAAAAGCCGGTGTCACGAAAACAAAAATCCCCGGTATAAAATTTCTCCCCCTCCCCAATATTAAATCGCCCCCTTCCACGAAATAAAATCTCCCCCCAGAATAGATTCGCCCCCTCAATAAATGCTTTCAAAATACTTTTTACATCTTGAATTGTATGAAAAGGGAGTTAAACATATGTAATGTATTGTATAATGCTTGATAACAAATATTTTCGGAGTTATTTTAGCGATTCTAGTAAACCTAATTATATATTCCCGTGAAAGAGGAGATGTGGGGTACAATCAGTTTATGGGATTACTTATATACATGTAATCATATTATGCAATTATTTATAAGAGCCAAAGTGAACCTGTAGTTTTGTACACTAAAAGTGGGGAAATTAACGGATTTCGCAATTGTTGTATTTAAAGTGTTGGCGGTAAATTCCCGTGCGGCGGGTTGTGTGCACTTCTAGCTATATTCCCACCTTATGGAGGAGTAAGCATGTATTCCGAAACGTTACGACTTTCAAGATAAAACAGTTGTTATGCAGAAAATCTTGTCGATCTTATACATTTGGAAAACTGATACAGAGTAATGAAGTGTAAATTGTACTTATATAAAAATACGAAAGGGATACATGTATATCGGGACAAAATATCCAGTTAAATTTGGTACTGTGTTTAATGTAAACGATATGAATCTTTACTTGGTTGGCTGCACATACTTAATACTTAGATACATTTTAGTTGGCAAATCTATACTTAGAATGATATATAGCAGGACACTTTAGTCAATGCTTTATCATCAGCTGAATGGCCAATCACTGCTAGGAGGATGGAGTTCATGTCCAAATACCATCATGTTCGGTGTTCTTCCCAAACTTGACTGAACTGAGGCTCGGTAAGCCATCATGACCTGAATGAGAAAGTCATCCCACTGATGTTTCTCTTAGCCCTTTCGACACAATACAACTAATAACGTAACATACATTGGAAGGCTATGCTATGCACCACCAGTTTACTGCGCGAATAAAAAAAGTGTAAACATTCGTTTCAAAGAAACTTGATATTGACACAGGGAACCAGTCTGACATATTGCAGACGGCGACAAGCCTTGAAGACGGCGACAAGCCTCACACAAAGCAACGAGCCACACCAAGCTACTTAGGAAGAGACAAGTCACAGTCCTAACAGACAGAGACAGGACTTCACAGATGGTGACAGGCGGATATCCTGAAACTTATTATACAATGAAATTATTTTCAATCATCAAAAAATCGGAAAGTTTCCGTGTCGCAATTAGTCCGTGGTGCACAACAAGCGAAAATGAACATTCAAATTTCTTACATTTTATATACATTCATAGAGCGCCACCTATCACTGAATTGCATCCCTTTATTGTATTCCCCTATGAAAGGAGAAAGTAATTCCAATCTAATTCGTCTCTCAAACGATTTAGATAACATTGATCCCGTCCACAAAACATGGTCAACATTTGCCCCAGCGTCCAATTAAACTGCTCGACATTTCCATTTGACTGTGGATGGAAATTTTTTGTTCTTGTCTTGTGGATACCAAAAAGCTTACAATCGTCTTGGAATAGGTTTGCTATGAAACTTGTTCCTTACTCAGCGTGAAGCAGCAAAAACGAGCAATAAATGCATTTACGAACACTTGAGCGACAGTGACTGCTTCCTGATTTGGAATGGCAAAAGCTTCTGTCCACTTTCTGAAGCAATCACATATAACGAGGTTGTATTTGTTGCCGTTCCTTGGTTTGGGTAGGGGACCACATATATCTAGTTCTACTCTTTCCCTTAATTCGCCAGCCACATGCCAAGAGGAGCTTTAGGTTGATGTGTATATTTGCGAACTGCACACAGATCATAGGACTGACAGTACTTTTCTACATCCTTTTTCATACAAGGCCAATAAAAAGGAGATTTTATTCTTTCAAATGTCTTTTCTCGATCCAAGTGACTGATGGAATGTCATGGTGGCACCATAGGATTTTGCCTTTTAGTTGAGCTGGGACTACCAGTTGATAAGAAGATATTGAATCGTCAAACCAATGACGATACCTCCTGCCTTTACTGTCAACTGGTCCAAACAGGACCAAACTGATGTCCATTTTGGAGAGATTTCATTCCAAACATGTTTACGGCAGTTTTCCAAGGCTATGAGGATTGTTCAAACAATGTCCTTGTCTGCAATTGTTGGTTCCAAATTCCAGAAAGTGACCACCCTTCAAGTCCTCGTATCAGCATCATGGTGACTCTGTTTTACTGCAAGTGATAACCCTGACTTCAAGTTCACCTGATTTCTCTTTCTTCACCAATCTATGGGTGCTCACAGAACATACAGATTGCATGGATGCTTTGTCGTCATCTGAAGAATCTTCTTGTGCATTTTCTTGGCATATACAGGCCTTGCAAGGATTTAGAGAAAGCTCACCTGCATTCGTATGTTTTCTTCCAAGCCTATTAACAACAGTTATGTTGTAGGTCCCCAATTCCACCTTGCTACTTGGCCTGTGGGTGTATTTCGATTGCGCCTCCAGCTGCAGCTAACTGCTGCATTGTCAGTTCTCAGGAGTATTGGCTGACCATAGAGGTAGGGATGAAAGTGCTTGGGTGCAGTAATGACTGCCAGGAGTTCCTTGTGAATTACACAATAACTCCTCTCATGTCGATTCATTGCTTTGCTCATGAAGGAGATCCATTTCTCTTCCTTGTCCTGATCGTGGGACAGAAGTGCTCCCACAGCCTTATCATTGGCATCAGTGTCAAGGATAAATCTGAATCCTGGGACCTGAATTTGGGCAGTTGACAAACATTCTTCAATTTTTCAGAAGCTTCATTGCAATCTGAAGACCCTAGACATTGTCTACCTTTCTCAATGATGTCTTGCTATGTTAGCAAATTCTTCCACAAACCTCCTGTAATATGAACACTTCTAACTTGCTTGGCCGTTTTAGGAGCAGGCCATTTTAGTACTGCAGATAGTTTCTAAGTGTTCTCCGTTTCAATGGCCTCTTTTTAGTCAATATGACCAAGAGTTTTTGTGAGCTTTTGTAAAAAGCTGCACTTTGAAGGTTTCAACTTCAGTTTGGCTACTCTCAATCTCTGAAACAAGTGCTCAAGCCGAGTAAGAGTCTCCTCCACATCAACTGAACCATCAGTGATATTATCCATAAAGAGAAGACATTCTTCCCACTGGAGGCCTCACTGGAAAGTTGATGGAGCTTTCGCCAACCCAAAGGGCGTGACTGTGAATTTGAAGAGACCCAAACTAGTTGCAAATGCAGTCTTCTCCTTATCATCTTCAACCATCACGGTTTGCCAGAAACCAGAGTTCAGGTCCATGGTACTGAACCAGGAGGATTTGACAAGCGCATCGAGACAGTAATCCATGCAAGGAATCGGGTAAGCATCTTTTAAGGTCAGACCGTTCAAGTGCCAGTAGTACAGAATCTCGGTCCCCCTGACTTCTTTGTCACAAGGTCAACAGGTGAAGCCTAAGGACTCTTAGATGTTTCAATGACCCCTCGATCCAACATCTTCTGAAACTCTTCCTTTTCTGTGTCTAGCTCATCAAAAGGCTGTGTCCTTAATGGTTGTCTCGCATTGTCTGTGTTCAACTTTGAGTGTCTTCCCAAGGTCATTCGATGACCTTGCAAAAACATCTTGGTATCGCAGTTCGGCCAATTCCTCAGCGTCACCTGCTGAAACATATTCAATTCTACCATAAATCTTTGATGTGTTCTGGCAACCAGGGTTGATAGGCCTTGATTGAGCCTGAATTGTAGACTTTGTGTCTTCTGTCTAGTTCTTTTGGAGGCCTAATGTAGACATACTCTACTGAACAAATCTTCATGTTACAATGTAAGGTTGTTTCTTTTTAAGAAACATACTATGTTTATCTTCTGATGTTCATTCTGGGATGGACTATTCCTCTTCAGGTGTTCTGTGGAGCCGCAGACAAAGCATGAACTTTTGAATTTGCGCCCATTTTGATTACCACGATACCTGTTTTCTGTTTGCCTATTTTCAAGAACTTCAATTCGAGAAAGCAGTTTTCCCATTACTTCTTCCATCAATTAGTTCCTTTTGTGATTTTGGAATGACATCAGATGAAACTCGGTACAGAGAATCTATGACAGCTCTTGTGGAAGTCTTCTTTTTTTCTTTTATCTTGCCAACAAGTGCCTCATATCCTTGAATCACCTCTATGGCTTCAGAAATTGTAGCACACCCCCTGTCTATGCAATCATAATTGAGTGCTGATGAAAACGATTTCAATCAGTCTTTATTAAGTGCTCAAAGGCCTCAGTCCCAGCAGGCACATAGATGTCTATTTACGTCTATCCTAGACGTCTTATTAGACGTATAAAATAAGACGTCTAAGTATAGTCTAAGTCTGTGGGACTAGAAAGACGTCTAAGCCTACACGTTGTTTCATGTAAATGTCTATCAGACATATATTAGATGTCTTTTAGAAGTATATTAGACATCTTTTAGACGTTTATTAGACATATATTAAACCTCTATTAGAAGTTTAAATACCTCCCAAAATATTTAACAGACGTCTATTAAAAGTTTAACACGTGTCCTACAGTTGTTGTGTTATATCCCAGTATAATAATGTTATGCAGTGGGAACTTCATCAGGATTCAGGGCTTTAAACTTTTTTTTGTAAGCCACAATTGAATATTTTTCATGAAAATTAATACATTTAAGACCATTATCCCACTATGAAAATCAATATAATGACTAATAATTGATATCATTTTAGAATTTGATATGGTAACTTAATTTCATGTTTGGGTTTACATTTTCTTATCAATAGATTCAAACTTTTCAGGCTAAGTAATGAGCAGTTGTGCCTTGGAAATAAACAAGAAAAAGGCTCAAATAAGATGAAATATTTATTCAATATCAAAATCTATTCCTTTCAATCAACATATATACTGTAGTATTTATACAATAATGTTTGCTTTAATATGTGTTACATTTAAATTCAAGATATTAAGTTGAAATCTCAATATAATAAGTTGAAATCTCAATATAATAAGTTGAAATTTCAAGATACTTATGTTGAAATTTCAAGATAAATAAGTTGATGTAGATGTATATAAATGGGAGAGTATGTATGTAGTTACTTATATACTAGCTAATCATGTTGGAATTGACATATTTAATATTTTATGTATGTAAGAATGGTTGATTTGTGGGAGGTTTTGTGAATTCATATACTTATCATTTATACTTGTATGTGTATCTATACTTAAATTTATAACAGTTTGTATATTTTTCTATCTATGTATAACATATATTGGCAAAACCATGCATGCATGATTTCCCGCATTCTTTGTAGGAATGTTTGAACCGTTCTCTTATGTATAATGTCATCTTTCACAAACCAAACCCTTATATAGTTACTTTTCTTGAAATTTCAACATAATATCTTGAAATTTCAAATTAAGTATCTTGAAAATTAAACTTCAGTATCTTGAAATTTCAACTTTTCTATCTTGAAATTTCAAGATAAAAAAAACAAAACAGATAGCCCTAATATGTACGGTGGCATATTAGGGCCATCTGTTTTTTCATTTTTATCTTAAAATTTCAAGAAAAAAGTTAAAATTTCAAGATGTCCATCTTGAAATTTCAAGATGATAAGTTGAAATTTCAAGATAATAAGTTGAAATTTCAAGATACTTAAGTTGAAATTTCGACTTAGCATCTTGAATTTTGAAGATAATGATATATATAAGGATTGACACTATGGAATAAAAAATACCCAGTTTTACTCAAAAAAAAAATTAAACAATAGCGAAGAATCGGGAAAAGTGTTTCAAACTTTATTTGTTGTTTATTCTTTTGTTAGGAGTTATTCTCATATAATTTCTTACAAATTCTATCAGCATGATGGTGTGACAGATTCATTAATTGAATTCATGTTTTAAAATAAGAAACGTTCGCGCATGGAGATTTCAATTCAGGTATGAATGACACTACTTTTTAACTACTTTTTAATAAGTATGATGAGCGTAATCAATGTCATTCTTATAGGTATTAAAACAATGTTTTATTAACAAAACGGAACACCTATCTAATGGATAAAAAACTGAAATAAAGATAGTAATCATCCCACAAAACTAGGAAATTTTTAATGAAAAGTGTATGAAACGCTGGTGAAATAAAATCAAGGACGGTGTGGGACGCCTTGAAGAATTATCGCCCTTGAAAATTGAATTTAGTAGATTTTAAATGACTTCACGCTTCAAAATTTTGAAAAGTTACCTCCCCTGCGAATGTCCCTAATTCTTGCGTATGGTCTATGTATGTGTTTGTGTGTGTTTATATGTGTGTCTGTATGATTGCTGTAAATGTATATGGATGTGGAAATGAGATTATCTATATTGGTACTAGTATATATTGTTGTAATAGTAGATTATGTTGGAATTAATGTACTCATATCGTATGTATGTATAAATGGTAGGTTTCGGGGAGGTTGTGTGTATTTTTTAATATCTTTTCTATTGGATGATTAAACACAGACCACAATAACATCATCGGAAAAGTATTCGTGATATGTATCAAATATATTAATTTATATGTGTATGTGAATCTTTACTTATAACGCTTCGTATATGTTTGTTCCTATGTATGACATATATTGACAAGACCGCGCATGTTTGATTATGAGGTTACCCGCATTCTTTGTAAGAATGTTTATGACTGTCTCTTATGTATACATACACCTACACGTTTTAATATAGAACATACATATCACTAATAAATTCCGATGATATAATTGTGGTCAGTGTTTAATCATCATAATGTAAGGTATCAACTAAATACACACAACCTCCCAAAATTCTATATATATCATTCTTGCATACATAAGATACTAAAAACGTTAATTCCAACATGATTTATACATAAGAAAGTACATAAATACATCATTCCCACATCCATATACATTTACATGCATACAAATACATACACACATATGCATACATACACACATTCTTACTGATTAAGTTTGTATGTTTATTTGTAATATATATCTACAATAAGACTTTGTTTATATGTAGGGACGTCTAATCAAGGAGACCTCCTCACAAGTAATGCTGACTTTGACAGATCAAATCCTTATATACATATCATTATCTTGAAATTTCAAGATGCTATGTTGAAATTTCAGCTTATTTATCTTGAAATTTCAACATAAGTATCTTGAAATTTCAACTTATTATCTTGAAATTTCAACTTTTTTCTTGAAATTTCAAGATAAAAATAAAAAAACAGATGGCCCTAATATGCCACCGTAGATTTGCTCTATGAAAGTCAGCATTATTTGGGTGAGAAGTCTCCTTGATTAGACGTCCATACAAATAAACAAAGAATTCATGTAGATATATAATATAGATACTCATACAAACTTAACCAGTTGATAATAAACTTATCCAAATACATTTGAAACATGAAATATAGGCCTTAATGTTCATTTCAGACAAAAATTTCATTTCAGGAAAAATTGACACAAACATATTCATAAAAAGTACAAGACTTTACATATGTACATGACATAATATGTACAATGTGTGTATGTATGTATGTATGTATATAAGTATGTGTGTATGTATGTGTGTATGTAGATACGTACTGTCTATGTATGTGTTTGTGTGTGTTTATATGTGTGTCTGTATGTTTGCTGTAAATGTATATGGATGTAGAGTGAGATTATCTATATTGGTACTAGTATATGTTGTTGTACTAGTAGATTATGTTGGAATTAATGTACTCATATTGTATGTATGTATGTATGTATAAATAGTAGATTTCGGGGAGGTTGTGTTTATTTTGATATCTTATAGTGGATGATTAAACACAGACCACAATAATATCATCGGGAAAGTATTCGTGATATGTATTAAATATATCAATTCATATGTGTATGTGAATCTTTACTAAGGTTTATAACGCTTCGTATATATTTGCTCCTATGTACGACACATATTGACCAGACTGCGCATGTTTGATGATAAGGTTCCCCACAATATGTGTAGGAATGTTTATAACTCTCTCTTATGTATACATACACATACACGTTTTAATATAGAACATACATATCACGAATAATTTCCGATGACATAATTGTGGTCTGTATTTAATCATCATAATTTTAGGTATCAACTGAATACACACAACCTCCCAAAATTCTATATAAACCATTTTTACATAATAAGATACTAAAAGCGTAAATTCCAACATGATTCATACATAAGAAAGTACATAAATACATCATTCCCTCATCCATATACATTTACATGCATACAAATACATACACACACATGCATACATACACACATTATTACTGTTTAAGTTTGTATGTTTATTTGTAATATATATCTACAATAAGACTTTATTTATATGTAGGGACGTCTAATCAAGGAGACTTCCACACAAGTAACAAGTAACAGATCCTTATATATATATCATTATCTTGAAATTTCAAGATGCTATGTTGAAATTTCAACTTATTTATCTTGAATTTTCAACATAAGTATCTTGAAATTTCAACTTATTATCTTGAAATTTCAACTTAATATCTTGAAATTTCAACTTAATATCTTGAAATTTCAAGATAGACATGTTGAAATTTCAACTTTTTTCTTGAAATTTCAAGATAAAAATGAAAAAACAGATGGCCCTAATATGCCACCGTAAATATGCCACCGTATATAAAGATTTGACAAATCTGATTCTAAGCAAAGTTTCAATTTAACACATATATTTTTGTATTATTACTACAGTATATTACGGAAGCCTTTTAGGGCCACGCTATTTTTTTAATTAACTTGAAAATTCAAGAAACTAAGATGAAATTTCAAGATACCATGTTGAAAATTCAAGAAACTAAGTTGAAAATTCAACATACTAAGTTGAAAATTCAAGATACTATGTTGAAAATTCAAGATATTATGTTGAAAATTCAAGATACTATGTTGAAAATTCAAGATATTATGTTGAAAATTCAGGAAACTAAGTTGAAAATTCAAGATATTATGTTGAAAATTCAGGAAACTAAGTTGAAAATTTAAGATACCATGTTGAAAATTCAAGATACCATGTTGAAAATTCAAGATATTATGTTGAAAATTCAAGAAACTATGTTGAAAATTCAAGATAATAAGTTGAAATTTCAAGATACTTATGTTGAAATTTCAAGATAGATCTGTTGAAATTTCGACTTAGTATCTTGAATTTTCAAGATAATTATATATATAAGGATTTGGTCTGTGAAAGTCAGCATTACTTGGGTGAGAAGTCTCCTTGATTAGACGTCCATACAAATAAACAAAGAATCCATGTAGATATATAATATAAATACACATACAAACTTAACCAGTTGATAATAAACTTATCCAAATGATAATATGTACAATGTGTGTATGTATGTATATAAGTATGTATGTGTGTATGTAGATATGTACTGTCTATGTACAATGTATGTGTTTGTGTGTGTTTATATGTGTGTCTGTGTGTTTGCTGTAAATGTATATGGATGTAGAGTGAGATTATCTATATTGGTACTAGTATATGTTGTTGTACTAGTAGATTATGTTGGAATTAATGTACTCATATTGTATGTATGTATGTATGTATGTATAAATAGTAGATTTCGGGGAGGTTGTGTTTATTTTGATATCTTATAGTGGATGATTAAACACAGACCACAATAATATCATCGGGAAAGTATTCGTGATATGTATTAAATATATCAATTCATATGTGTATGTGAATCTTTACTAAGGTTTATAACGCTTCGTATATATTTGCTCCTATGTACGACACATATTGACCAGACTGCGCATGTTTGATGATAAGGTTCCCCACAATATGTGTAGGAATGTTTATAACTCTCTCTTATGTATACATACACATACACGTTTTAATATAGAACATACATATCACGAATAATTTCCGATGACATAATTGTGGTCTGTATTTAATCATCATAATTTTAGGTATCAACTGAATACACACAACCTCCCAAAATTCTATATAAACCATTTTTACATAATAAGATACTAAAAGCGTAAATTCCAACATGATTCATACATAAGAAAGTACATAAATACATCATTCCCTCATCCATATACATTTACATGCATACAAATACATACACACACATGCATACATACACACATTATTACTGTTTAAGTTTGTATGTTTATTTGTAATATATATCTACAATAAGACTTTATTTATATGTAGGGACGTCTAATCAAGGAGACTTCCACACAAGTAACAAGTAACAGATCCTTATATATATATCATTATCTTGAAATTTCAAGATGCTATGTTGAAATTTCAACTTATTTATCTTGAATTTTCAACATAAGTATCTTGAAATTTCAACTTATTATCTTGAAATTTCAACTTAATAACTTGAAATTTCAACTTAATATCTTGAAATTTCAAGATAGACATGTTGAAATTTCAACTTTTTTCTTGAAATTTCAAGATAAAAATGAAAAAACAGATGGCCCTAATATGCCACCGTAAATATGCCACCGTATATAAAGATTTGACAAATCTGATTCTAAGCAAAGTTTCAATTTAACACATATATTTTTGTATTATTACTACAGTATATTACGGAAGCCTTTTAGGGCCACGCTATTTTTTTAATTAACTTGAAAATTCAAGAAACTAAGATGAAATTTCAAGATACCATGTTGAAAATTCAAGAAACTAAGTTGAAAATTCAACATACTAAGTTGAAAATTCAAGATACTATGTTGAAAATTCAAGATATTATGTTGAAAATTCAAGATACTATGTTGAAAATTCAAGATATTATGTTGAAAATTCAATAAACTAAGTTGAAAATTCAAGATGTTATGTTGAAAATTCAGGAAACTAAGTTGAAAATTTAAGATACCATGTTGAAAATTCAAGATACCATGTTGAAAATTCAAGATATTATTTTGAAAATTCAAGATACCATGTTGAAAATTCAAGATACTATGTTGAAAATTGAAGATATTATGTTGAAAATTCAAGAAACTATGTTGAAAATTCAAGATAATAAGTTGAAATTTCAAGATACTTATGTTGAAATTTCAAGATAGATCTGTTGAAATTTCGACTTAGTATCTTGAATTTTCAAGATAATTATATATATAAGGATTTGGTCTGTGAAAGTCAGCATTACTTGGGTGAGAAGTCTCCTTGATTAGACGTCCATACAAATAAACAAAGAATCCATGTAGATATATAATATAGATACACATACAAACTTAACCAGTTGATAATAAACTTATCCAAATGATAATATGTACAATGTGTGTATGTATGTATATAAGTATGTATGTGTGTATGTAGATATGTACTGTCTATGTACAATGTATGTGTTTGTGTGTGTTTATATGTGTGTCTGTGTGTTTGCTGTAAATGTATATGGATGTGGAATGAGATTATCTATATTGGTACTAGTATATGTTGTTGTACTAGTAGATTATGTTGGAATTAATGTACTCATATTGTATGTATGTATGTATGTATAAATAGTAGATTTCGGGGAGGTTGTGTTTATTTTGATATCTTATAGTGGATGATTAAACACAGACCACAATAATATCATCGGGAAAGTATTCGTGATATGTATTAAATATATCAATTCATATGTGTATGTGAATCTTTACTAAGGTTTATAACGCTTCGTATATATTTGCTCCTATGTACGACACATATTGACCAGACTGCGCATGTTTGATGATAAGGTTCCCCACAATATGTGTAGGAATGTTTATAACTCTCTCTTATGTATACATACACATACACGTTTTAATATAGAACATACATATCACGAATAATTTCCGATGACATAATTGTGGTCTGTATTTAATCATCATAATTTTAGGTATCAACTGAATACACACAACCTCCCAAAATTCTATATAAACCATTTTTACATAATAAGATACTAAAAGCGTAAATTCCAACATGATTCATACATAAGAAAGTACATAAATACATCATTCCCTCATCCATATACATTTACATGCATACAAATACATACACACACATGCATACATACACACATTATTACTGTTTAAGTTTGTATGTTTATTTGTAATATATATCTACAATAAGACTTTATTTATATGTAGGGACGTCTAATCAAGGAGACTTCCACACAAGTAACAAGTAACAGATCCTTATATATATATCATTATCTTGAAATTTCAAGATGCTATGTTGAAATTTCAACTTATTTATCTTGAATTTTCAACATAAGTATCTTGAAATTTCAACTTATTATCTTGAAATTTCAACTTAATAACTTGAAATTTCAACTTAATATCTTGAAATTTCAAGATAGACATGTTGAAATTTCAACTTTTTTCTTGAAATTTCAAGATAAAAATGAAAAAACAGATGGCCCTAATATGCCACCGTAAATATGCCACCGTATATAAAGATTTGACAAATCTGATTCTAAGCAAAGTTTCAATTTAACACATATATTTTTGTATTATTACTACAGTATATTACGGAAGCCTTTTAGGGCCACGCTATTTTTTTAATTAACTTGAAAATTCAAGAAACTAAGATGAAATTTCAAGATACCATGTTGAAAATTCAAGAAACTAAGTTGAAAATTCAACATACTAAGTTGAAAATTCAAGATACTATGTTGAAAATTCAAGATATTATGTTGAAAATTCAAGATACTATGTTGAAAATTCAAGATATTATGTTGAAAATTCAATAAACTAAGTTGAAAATTCAAGATGTTATGTTGAAAATTCAGGAAACTAAGTTGAAAATTTAAGATACCATGTTGAAAATTCAAGATACCATGTTGAAAATTCAAGATATTATTTTGAAAATTCAAGATACCATGTTGAAAATTCAAGATACTATGTTGAAAATTGAAGATATTATGTTGAAAATTCAAGAAACTATGTTGAAAATTCAAGATAATAAGTTGAAATTTCAAGATACTTATGTTGAAATTTCAAGATAGATCTGTTGAAATTTCGACTTAGTATCTTGAATTTTCAAGATAATTATATATATAAGGATTTGGTCTGTGAAAGTCAGCATTACTTGGGTGAGAAGTCTCCTTGATTAGACGTCCATACAAATAAACAAAGAATCCATGTAGATATATAATATAGATACACATACAAACTTAACCAGTTGATAATAAACTTATCCAAATGATAATATGTACAATGTGTGTATGTATGTATATAAGTATGTATGTGTGTATGTAGATATGTACTGTCTATGTACAATGTATGTGTTTGTGTGTGTTTATATGTGTGTCTGTGTGTTTGCTGTAAATGTATATGGATGTGGAATGAGATTATCTATATTGGTACTAGTATATGTTGTTGTACTAGTAGATTATGTTGGAATTAATGTACTCATATTGTATGTATGTATGTATGTATAAATAGTAGATTTCGGGGAGGTTGTGTTTATTTTGATATCTTATAGTGGATGATTAAACACAGACCACAATAATATCATCGGGAAAGTATTCGTGATATGTATTAAATATATCAATTCATATGTGTATGTGAATCTTTACTAAGGTTTATAACGCTTCGTATATATTTGCTCCTATGTACGACACATATTGACCAGACTGCGCATGTTTGATGATAAGGTTCCCCACAATATGTGTAGGAATGTTTATAACTCTCTCTTATGTATACATACACATACACGTTTTAATATAGAACATACATATCACGAATAATTTCCGATGACATAATTGTGGTCTGTATTTAATCATCATAATTTTAGGTATCAACTGAATACACACAACCTCCCAAAATTCTATATAAACCATTTTTACATAATAAGATACTAAAAGCGTAAATTCCAACATGATTCATACATAAGAAAGTACATAAATACATCATTCCCTCATCCATATACATTTACATGCATACAAATACATACACACACATGCATACATACACACATTATTACTGTTTAAGTTTGTATGTTTATTTGTAATATATATCTACAATAAGACTTTATTTATATGTAGGGACGTCTAATCAAGGAGACTTCCACACAAGTAACAAGTAACAGATCCTTATATATATATCATTATCTTGAAATTTCAAGATGCTATGTTGAAATTTCAACTTATTTATCTTGAATTTTCAACATAAGTATCTTGAAATTTCAACTTATTATCTTGAAATTTCAACTTAATAACTTGAAATTTCAACTTAATATCTTGAAATTTCAAGATAGACATGTTGAAATTTCAACTTTTTTCTTGAAATTTCAAGATAAAAATGAAAAAACAGATGGCCCTAATATGCCACCGTAAATATGCCACCGTATATAAAGATTTGACAAATCTGATTCTAAGCAAAGTTTCAATTTAACACATATATTTTTGTATTATTACTACAGTATATTACGGAAGCCTTTTAGGGCCACGCTATTTTTTTAATTAACTTGAAAATTCAAGAAACTAAGATGAAATTTCAAGATACCATGTTGAAAATTCAAGAAACTAAGTTGAAAATTCAACATACTAAGTTGAAAATTCAACATACTAAGTTGAAAATTCAAGATACTATGTTGAAAATTCAAGATATTATGTTGAAAATTCAAGATACTATGTTGAAAATTCAAGATATTATGTTGAAAATTCAATAAACTAAGTTGAAAATTCAAGATGTTATGTTGAAAATTCAGGAAACTAAGTTGAAAATTTAAGATACCATGTTGAAAATTCAAGACACCATGTTGAAAATTCAAGATATTATTTTGAAAATTCAAGATACCATGTTGAAAATTCAAGATACTATGTTGAAAATTGAAGATATTATGTTGAAAATTCAAGAAACTATGTTGAAAATTCAAGATAATAAGTTGAAATTTCAAGATACTTATGTTGAAATTTCAAGATAGATCTGTTGAAATTTCGACTTAGTATCTTGAATTTTCAAGATAATTATATATATAAGGATTTGGTCTGTGAAAGTCAGCATTACTTGGGTGAGAAGTCTCCTTGATTAGACGTCCATACAAATAAACAAAGAATCCATGTAGATATATAATATAGATACACATACAAACTTAACCAGTTGATAATAAACTTATCCAAATGATAATATGTACAATGTGTGTATGTATGTATATAAGTATGTATGTGTGTATGTAGATATGTACTGTCTATGTACAATGTATGTGTTTGTGTGTGTTTATATGTGTGTCTGTGTGTTTGCTGTAAATGTATATGGATGTGGAATGAGATTATCTATATTGGTACTAGTATATGTTGTTGTACTAGTAGATTATGTTGGAATTAATGTACTCATATTGTATGTATGTATGTATGTATAAATAGTAGATTTCGGGGAGGTTGTGTTTATTTTGATATCTTATAGTGGATGATTAAACACAGACCACAATAATATCATCGGGAAAGTATTCGTGATATGTATTAAATATATCAATTCATATGTGTATGTGAATCTTTACTAAGGTTTATAACGCTTCGTATATATTTGCTCCTATGTACGACACATATTGACCAGACTGCGCATGTTTGATGATAAGGTTCCCCACAATATGTGTAGGAATGTTTATAACTCTCTCTTATGTATACATACACATACACGTTTTAATATAGAACATACATATCACGAATAATTTCCGATGACATAATTGTGGTCTGTATTTAATCATCATAATTTTAGGTATCAACTGAATACACACAACCTCCCAAAATTCTATATAAACCATTTTTACATAATAAGATACTAAAAGCGTAAATTCCAACATGATTCATACATAAGAAAGTACATAAATACATCATTCCCTCATCCATATACATTTACATGCATACAAATACATACACACACATGCATACATACACACATTATTACTGTTTAAGTTTGTATGTTTATTTGTAATATATATCTACAATAAGACTTTATTTATATGTAGGGACGTCTAATCAAGGAGACTTCCACACAAGTAACAAGTAACAGATCCTTATATATATATCATTATCTTGAAATTTCAAGATGCTATGTTGAAATTTCAACTTATTTATCTTGAATTTTCAACATAAGTATCTTGAAATTTCAACTTATTATCTTGAAATTTCAACTTAATAACTTGAAATTTCAACTTAATATCTTGAAATTTCAAGATAGACATGTTGAAATTTCAACTTTTTTCTTGAAATTTCAAGATAAAAATGAAAAAACAGATGGCCCTAATATGCCACCGTAAATATGCCACCGTATATAAAGATTTGACAAATCTGATTCTAAGCAAAGTTTCAATTTAACACATATATTTTTGTATTATTACTACAGTATATTACGGAAGCCTTTTAGGGCCACGCTATTTTTTTAATTAACTTGAAAATTCAAGAAACTAAGATGAAATTTCAAGATACCATGTTGAAAATTCAAGAAACTAAGTTGAAAATTCAACATACTAAGTTGAAAATTCAAGATACTATGTTGAAAATTCAAGATATTATGTTGAAAATTCAAGATACTATGTTGAAAATTCAAGATATTATGTTGAAAATTCAATAAACTAAGTTGAAAATTCAAGATGTTATGTTGAAAATTCAGGAAACTAAGTTGAAAATTTAAGATACCATGTTGAAAATTCAAGATACCATGTTGAAAATTCAAGATATTATTTTGAAAATTCAAGATACCATGTTGAAAATTCAAGATACTATGTTGAAAATTGAAGATATTATGTTGAAAATTCAAGAAACTATGTTGAAAATTCAAGATAATAAGTTGAAATTTCAAGATACTTATGTTGAAATTTCAAGATAGATCTGTTGAAATTTCGACTTAGTATCTTGAATTTTCAAGATAATTATATATATAAGGATTTGGTCTGTGAAAGTCAGCATTACTTGGGTGAGAAGTCTCCTTGATTAGACGTCCATACAAATAAACAAAGAATCCATGTAGATATATAATATAGATACACATACAAACTTAACCAGTTGATAATAAACTTATCCAAATGATAATATGTACAATGTGTGTATGTATGTATATAAGTATGTATGTGTGTATGTAGATATGTACTGTCTATGTACAATGTATGTGTTTGTGTGTGTTTATATGTGTGTCTGTGTGTTTGCTGTAAATGTATATGGATGTGGAATGAGATTATCTATATTGGTACTAGTATATGTTGTTGTACTAGTAGATTATGTTGGAATTAATGTACTCATATTGTATGTATGTATGTATGTATAAATAGTAGATTTCGGGGAGGTTGTGTTTATTTTGATATCTTATAGTGGATGATTAAACACAGACCACAATAATATCATCGGGAAAGTATTCGTGATATGTATTAAATATATCAATTCATATGTGTATGTGAATCTTTACTAAGGTTTATAACGCTTCGTATATATTTGCTCCTATGTACGACACATATTGACCAGACTGCGCATGTTTGATGATAAGGTTCCCCACAATATGTGTAGGAATGTTTATAACTCTCTCTTATGTATACATACACATACACGTTTTAATATAGAACATACATATCACGAATAATTTCCGATGACATAATTGTGGTCTGTATTTAATCATCATAATTTTAGGTATCAACTGAATACACACAACCTCCCAAAATTCTATATAAACCATTTTTACATAATAAGATACTAAAAGCGTAAATTCCAACATGATTCATACATAAGAAAGTACATAAATACATCATTCCCTCATCCATATACATTTACATGCATACAAATACATACACACACATGCATACATACACACATTATTACTGTTTAAGTTTGTATGTTTATTTGTAATATATATCTACAATAAGACTTTATTTATATGTAGGGACGTCTAATCAAGGAGACTTCCACACAAGTAACAAGTAACAGATCCTTATATATATATCATTATCTTGAAATTTCAAGATGCTATGTTGAAATTTCAACTTATTTATCTTGAATTTTCAACATAAGTATCTTGAAATTTCAACTTATTATCTTGAAATTTCAACTTAATAACTTGAAATTTCAACTTAATATCTTGAAATTTCAAGATAGACATGTTGAAATTTCAACTTTTTTCTTGAAATTTCAAGATAAAAATGAAAAAACAGATGGCCCTAATATGCCACCGTAAATATGCCACCGTACAATTGCTCATCACTTAGCCTGAAAATGAATTTTGAATCTATTCATAAGAAAATTTAAACCCAAACATGAAATTAAGCTACCATATCGGATTCTAAAATGGTGTTCATTATAAGCCATTTTATTATTTTAAATAGTGGAATAATGGGCTTAAATATATCCATTTTCATGTAAAATTTGCAATTGTGCCTTACAAAACACAGATTTTGTTTTGAAGCCCTGAATCCTGATGAAGTTCCCACTGCATTACCTTTTTATACTTGGATAAAACACAACTAAAAGACGGGTGTTTAATTTCTTTTAGACGTCTGTTGAATATATGGAGGTATTTAAACTTCTAATAGAGGTCTTTTAAATGGCTACTAAACGTCTAAAAGACCCCTTTAAAAAGTCTCATAAACATTTAAAGGACGTGTAATAAACGTTTAAATCATGTCTAATAAATGTCTGATAGAGGTCCAGACAACGTCTAGGCTAAGACGTCTTTCTAGTCCCACAGATTAGATTCTATTTAGACGTCTTTTCAACGTCTAACATAGACGTCTATGTGCCTGATGGGAATGCACTGATGATTGTCAGATATGAGACACTCGGTTTCCTTGTTTAGTCAGTTTATTGTATGTTTCAACCTGGTTTCCATATTCAGGTTTATTGTAGGTTTCAACTTGGTTTCCGTGTTTTGTTAGTTTATTGTAGGTTTCAAACTGGGTTCCATATCCTTATATATTGTAAGTTTCAACTTGGTTTCCGTGTTTTGTAAGTTTATCGTAGGTTTCAAACTGGTTTCCATGTAGTGTTTATTGTGTGTTATTTATGTTGTACATTGAACAAACACATTAATTACCATAAAATATTTATTGCAATAAAGACAAAAACATTCATGGAAATTTAAAATACCTACAAGGTAAAATGTAAGTGTGAATTTATGGTGGTTCACAGTGTAGGCCGATCTTTTAAGAAGCATATTCCTCCTATAAAAACATTTTATAGAAAATGTTTCTAATCCATTAACTATCAACATTTATTCAAAAACACAATTTCGAAGAAAGGATGAATTCATCTTTAAACGAGTTGTAGGAAAACGTAAATTTACAATCACTTTTTATGAAATCTCCAATCTTCATTGAAATAATTATTTTATGATAGCTATGAATATAAATATATGCATATGATGGTTTAGAAATGCCTTTAGTTATTCATTGCAAAATTAACAATCTACAAAAGTGCAACATAAACACAATTCAGCCTGTTCACTTTTCAGATGTTTTGGATTGGTCTTTATTCTGAAACAGAATACAATTGTATAGATACTTAAATATTCATATGAGTACATGAAATTGAGACACATTCAATCTTCCACAGTTACTTCTTTTCGCAAGCATACATATCAATTAGGGGAAGTAGTTAACAACACACAATTGCTATATGGATTGACTCTGTATGCTTATTTAACAATTGAATGTACTTACGGCCTTGCAACCCTCTTTGTTGCTTCAGTGAACACCTCAGATAAACAAATTGAATTGCAAATGAAATTGATATATCTCTTATTTTGAATTTCGATAAAAATCAGCAATTTAATTTTCAAGTTATAATAAAATATGTTGGATTTATCACCATAACAACAAAAACCAATAAGACATATAAAATGATAAAAATTAAGTAATAATCTGTTACGAAGCCGTCATGAAATTATAATTTGTAGATAACAAAAGATTTGATGACATTTGAATCGGTATATACGTTTAACAGTTATTTCAGGTTCATTCATTATTCATTGTTTTGAGAGTTGGAAAAAAGGACCGAAAAATTGTATTTAAAGAACTTACTGTATGTTTAATTGAATAAACTATGTTTAAACCACAACAATTATTTCTCACAGCAATTGCCCAACTGTCAACCCAGTGCATAGAGTAAGATCAGTTAAACTTACAATAGTAATACTGATTGGTAAATAGAGAGCAACTCACATTGAATAAGCATTACTGTGAGGCACTGTATGTATCTTGATGATTCACACTAAAATTAACATCAGCAACATAGTTAATATAAAAGTTGACATAAGTAAAGCAGAGTTTTAAAAACCAATTGTTTCATTTTCATCTAGCAAAATAATATTCTTTTGCATAAGTTATACTTTAAAAATATCTCATTTTATAATATTCTTATAAGTTGAATAAAGGAAAAACCTTAAGTTGAGAGACTTGCACATTAAATAGTATCCAAAGAAAAACACATACATTTAGTTGAAAATTTAATTTTATAGGTATTCTATTAAATATATTCATCACAACATATTCCCTAAGAAACAGCTTTTGTATAAAAGTTGTATAAAAAGCAACCTTTATTTATATACTTCTTACTAATCCCAAACTTATTCTGAACTTCATTATAACTTTTGTCAATATTTATTTCTTTATAAACTTTATACAAACAACAGATTATCAACCCTAATCTTTTGTTTCCTCTTAGAATTATGTCTATTTTTTCCACTATCGCAATATATTTCTTTGAAACAAGTATTTGAATTGGGATAGGAATATTTATCTCCTTTTTTATTGTTAGATTATTATTTATCGGATAATCTTCAAAGTTTTAAATTCTTTCCAACAGTCTATACATCTGTGCCCTTCATAACTATTAATAATATTCTCATGATTACATTCTTTAATAGTCAAGTCTTCACAATTATCACATCTGATTACAAATTGACAACAATTTTCACAGAATAATTTATTTCTGTATATCATAGTTTCTTCGTGAAGGCATTCCATTTTTATTCAAAAAAATCTTTTTTTATTTTTTTATTTTATAAGCAATAAACCCCACTACAATCATTCCCATAACAACAAATATTATCTCACCCTGTTTTTGATATTGTGAAGGAGTATAAAATTCGGTTCGAGTGGGCTCAGGTTCTAATGGTTCTAAGGGGGTTACAAATCTCACATGATACTCAAGCATTGCCTCATCGACATCCCTTAAAGTTTTAATAGCATGATTTTGTCTTTTAAGTTGTTTATTTATGAAATCAAGTCTTGCAACTCTTTCTTTCTTCCACACATTCTCGGCAACTGCCAGTTTTTCCAAAGCTTTGTGATGTCTTGCTCTTTCTCCATTACCCATTTTTAAAAACAAGTAGTTGCTCCCAGAATATGCCAATGCATTCACAACTGCACCCCCCAACATCATAGCAAATGTTGCAATTTTTATAAATAAAGTTATTTATTTTAAGGATACTAAGTCACTATATCAGTGGGAATAAGTTTATGTTTTTCAAGATAGTCTTTTATAAACATTGCTCCCCAAATATGTAATGTGACCATCCCAACATCATTAACATTAAAGTCCAGTTTAGGTGTACCAGTTTTAAATACCATTTTACTAACCCTTGAAGTTCAAATGGCTAATCCATGTATTACTGCAGCATGTTAAAGTGTGTTTACAAAGTTTTTTTCAGACATCTTCTCTCTATTTCATATGAAATCCTTTAGTCTTTAAAGGACCATCATCTGCAGAATTACTCCTTGGACATATATGTCTGGATCTCAACTGCTATTCCTATTCCAATAATACATATCAAAATGGGAAATAATACACTTCCATGATTTACAACCACAGTCCGATGTCCACTCGGTTTCTTCTCTTCATTTTGTGGTGCAGTCTGTGCATTCAGCTGTGCATTCTGCGCATTCTGTAGTGCATTAAGTTGTTCACGTTTTAATTTCTTAACCATTGACTCCTTCTTACCAGCAGCTACTTTTTTAGGATTTTTGTAACTGTAAGTTTTGGAGCTTAACTGGCTTCCAGTGTCTGTAATTGAGAGATTTTCTCTGATTCCGACATCTTTATTAACTAAACTTTTACCTTCAAAATGACAATACTTCGCAGTTGTTATAAAAGTTGTAAGTGGTGCCAGGAACATCCCGTACCTAAAGTAAAGCTCACAAGTTTTGTTTATAGCATTATCAATAAAAGGGTCATCATTAAGCTCATCCATTAGTTGGTCTTTATTTTCTGGGGGAATATCTTAGAAGTAGCTAGCAGCAGTAGAATATAAAAGTAGCAAAGACTTTCCTAATGTCTTAACCATAACAGAACCTAACCTACGTTCATATTTCTCGTATTCTATCATAACTTCTTCATCTGTCATCTTTTTAATTCTCTCTATAGTAATTTTCTTATCAACATGTTTCCCTCCACCTAAAACAGGTGCTATAAGTTTTTCTCTCTTACTTTAAACTAGGTTGGGTTCAAAATGAGCAGGGGATATGTCAATTTCACCTAAATCTTCGTTGTTATCCATTTTAAAAAATAGAGCTCTAATATTTAAAGCAAGAAATAGCAAGAAGATAAATACAGTGAGAAGTACAAAGTGGATACCTAAAACCATTAAGATAACACTCATCAATAAAATATCCAACATTTATATATATAAAGATTTAATCTTAAATAATAAGGAATGATATTACCTAAAGATCCACATTGTGCTATAATTTGTAGGCAGACTGGATGTGGTAAGACTAAATTTGTACAAGATTTAATCGAGAGCTATTACTATGAAAATTTTGAACACGTAGTAATATTATGCCCCACCATAAATGATAATGAAACATATTGTTCTGGATGCTAATGGTTGTGGACGAAAGTGGAAGCGTGATACTATAGAGAAAGAAAGGAGATTAAAGTGAGTGAGTTTGGGTTTAAGAATGTGCTGTCAACAATCCTTCACCACTTTAACACTCTCCCGAGAATGTAGACAGATCAGGGAGAAAAGAATAGAAAGAAGGAAAGAAAAGATAGAAAGAAAGGCATAGTAAGAGAGGAACGAATGTATGATAGAAACTGTTATGTGTCAAGGAACTAAACGTGATTACATTTATTTTTGTATGAGTGTCGTAATTGAATAACCAAACAACTAAACGTGATAACACTTATTAACTGTCGAAAACTGATGGAAAATGAGAAAAGAAACCTAATGTGCAAAACCCCGAGATAATATTTACATATTTGTCAACTATCTACAACAAAAGAATGAGTACTATCAGATTACAATTGACTATCTCATATTCTATAACAAACTACATTGAAAGTTTGTATCCTTTGCAATTGTTAATTCCAATTGCCGCCAACAAAGCTATCTAATCAAATTGTTGGGGAAAAACTATCTAAATCTATCTAAATCTGACACGTCCTTACAATACAGACGCTAAAGTCAGAATGCCGCAATTGGCTTGAAAATCTATCACGGCCGAGACGCACGTGGCCGAAGTTCTCGTGCAGCGGTCGCAACTTGAAGACAACATCAAAGTTGCGTTTGGGCGATCTGCTAATGATACCGAAACGATGTTTATTATTAGAATTTAGATTTTATAATGCTAACGCATTGTTTTTTAGACTTCCTTCAAACCACATATAAATTAAGATCGTGGATAAATATAGATCCATAAGTATATAAAATTCTTCTTAGGGATCGTCTGAATGAGGGGTTGAAGCATTTCCATAAAAAATTTAAAATGAAAGCACCTTATTCATTATTGATGATTGTAGCACAGAGAAAGACCTCACAAAAAAGAAAGATGAGCTGCCGAGACTAGCTTTCTCGGGGCGGCATACAGGGCATAGTGTGTGGATTCTTTCACAGAAATATAACTCTATACTCAAAGACTTTAGAGAGCAGACAAGGTGGATTTGTTTGTTTAAGTGTAAGGATAAAGATATGTTTGATGATTGTTTACGTGAAAATTATGTAATTGAAACTAAAGCAGAGAGAGAAGATAAGAATAAAGTTGAATCAAAATAAGTACTCAAAATTGGTACTTTGAACAGATCACCCAACAGCTTATAAAATTTATTGATTTTTCACTATAAATTTTAGCAAAAAAAACCCTCCTGGCTTCTCAGGGGGGAAGGAACTGTGCAACCATTCTCCCCAGGGAGGTGAGGGCAGGGGTTGTACCACCAAAAGCTCTGTGTTTCAATGTCTGGAATTTCATATTGCTTACATGTGCCTCTGTAGTAGCTCTAACCCGACTCATTGCATCTAACCAAGCTTAACCACATGGAATATATGAAATTTACACTCGAAATGTCTTAAAGCTTGCTAGCCGTTAGGCCGATACAAGAGGCTTCAGAACCGTGAAATGGGAATCCCACCCAGCACAGGAGTTAGCAGGGTGTACACTCAAAATGTCTCGAAGTTTGCAAGCCGTTAGGCCGATACTAGAGGCTTCAGAACCGCGTGGAGGGGGATTTCCAGTTCACAGGAGTTATATTGGAGAGATTAGATGAATAATAATAATAATAATAATAATAATAATAATAATAATAATAAAAATAATGTATTACCTTTCCAGGAATTTGTTTTACATCAACAGAGCTTGAAAACATTTATACAATCACATGAGAATTTTATATCAGTACATGAATCAATTAGTGTCACATTTGTTTAATAGAGATATTGTGTTTGGAATGAAAGATGTAGTTTATATTGAAAGATCTGAGTTTACGCATGAGATGAAGACGTTCATGACATTTGTTACACAAGGCTGCAATATTAGAGTTCCACTTCAACTTAGAGTCAATGACGGTACCTAAATATTTGTATTCCGACACAGTCTCAACGCATTCACCGTTAATCCTCACTGGAATCATTTTAGATTGTTTACTTCGAAAGTCAATAACCAGTTCCTTCGTTTTGGTGACATTTAAGAATAAATAGTTATCTGTGCACCAAGTTGTGAAATTGTTTATGTCATCTTTATAAAGCTGTTCAAAGATATCGTTGTTTAGTTTCCCTATTATTGCAGCATCATCTGCAAACTTAACTGTTGAAAGGTTGAATTGGAACTTACACAATCGTTAGGATAGAGGGTGAAAAGGACAGGTGACATCTCCAAGAATAAATTTTGGCGCATCTGGGCTTATGAGTTCTAGTGATTGCACCTGATTATGAACTATATTGCCTTCTTGTTTGTTATCGGCATTTGGTGGTGTATATATACATTTATAACACAAACCTGTCCAAACTCTCGCGGGAGATAAGTGGGCCGCATAGAAACGGACAACAGTTCGATGTTAGGTGAACATGTTCTTTCTCTCACAATAAAATTACACCACTTTTCATTTATGTACATACATACGCCTCCGCCAATAGATTTGCCTGTAATATCTGAATCTCTGTCCAAGCGATCTGGAGTTCCAAATCCTTCCAAATAAAGAGTGTTACTGTCGATGGATAGGGATAACCACGTCTCCGTAAAACATATTATGCAACTGTCCCTGAATTCATAAAGATATTTGGTGCTTGCCGCTAGTTCATCTAGTTTATTCCACAGAGAGCGCACGTTGGAAAGCATTATTGTTGGTAGAGGGGGTCTTGATTTCCTTGCCCGGACCCTTCGGCAAAGTCCTCCTAATCTAGATTGTTCCTGGTCTGGGTAACACTCTGACGGCAGGTCCTTAATGTCTTTCAATCCGGACGCCCTTCCCTGCAGCATCATCAGCTCATCACGTTGATAATGCAGGCGATGACGTCCATCTTGTTTTTCACAAGGTTGTAAAACAAAAATATAATGATCCCAAAATCAATCTACATGTATTAATACAAAAAAGCAATGAGAGCTCTGTTGATGTGTGTCGCCATTGTGCAGCGCCACCTTTATCATCAGGAATGTGATTCAAACCTGGATATATGCATCTAGGTTCCGTCAGCACGATAAAGCGCTAATGAAATTTCCATTTAGGTAAAGTCATATATTTGTATTTACTATGCTTACCTGCCTTGGATAAAGAGTCTTACACCTTATAGACACGGCCATGAAAACAATTAATTAATCCTGGGTGAATTTATACACTTAAATCTAAGTATGTTAATGTTCTTAATTTTGATAAACTAAATTGATAATTATGATATATAAACTTATGGGATTGAAAAATCTATGCTCCTAATTAATTTCAAATTAAGTAAAAATTGAATAATATTCTTCAGAAGTGTGGCTATTGTCCAACTTGGCTTGTAAAACTAGATTGTGGGAATTTCTCTATATGTCAAAGTAGCCTAGTTTCGCAACAAAACAATATCGATCCACAATATAGTTTCGAGTCCCTGTTATTTAGAAACCTTGTTTGTTTAGTTTTGATATAATTATTTGCTATAACATATTAATAGAGGTAGGTTTGAATCTTTTATCTATTGTTTGTAGAAGGTTATAATAAGGTTTTTGGATTAGCGATGAGTAAAGCGTTTGTTGTGTTTTCGAAACGGACCAATGACAAGGCAGGTCGCATATTGAAGGAAGCTGTTAAAACTCGATTTGCGATGACGCCATAAAGCTCACTTTTCACTAATTGGAGTTAGGTAGCTAGTGATACTTACCGATGTCACTTTAAGAGTATGTTTATAATAGCACATAAATCGGAGCTTGATATGGCTGTGTGGATTGCCTTGTTATATATTGTATATGACCTGTATCAATGTCTCCGAGGTTGTGTTCAGGACTAGCCTATTCATTATCGGATATTACAAAGAGTCAAACATTAGCTACCCAAAATGAGAAAGAACTTGTAATTATTAGCAAAAAAACCCAACAGGTTTCAGTTTCGATAGGGCATCGCGTTAGATATTTCAACAAAAATAAAACACAAATATAAGATGAATTTATTGTAAACGGCGATTCAACAAGTGTCAATGTTCATCTGACTTACGCAATACGATAGGCGCAAGATGGAAACCAGTTTGGTATGCATCACAACACCACGTGCGACACTTACCGATGTTTACATTCCATATATGGTAAATGAAGCCATATCTCAAGGGGTACTAGTCAAATCGCCCCAGCCCAATTGGTCAAATTGCCCAAGGGGGTAGTCAAATTGCCCAAGGGGGTAGTCAAATTGCCCCAATGTGTTTTAAATTATTATTTATGCACAAGTTGACATCTAACTTTCATGTTTGACCTAGTTATTGTCAATGTTGATACATCGGCACTCTGTGAGAGATGTGGAATCTGCCTACTGGAGATGCGACTGTCTACATCACGCAATTGTGATCTCAGTCGATAGCGACGTTAGTGAAAGCAGTGACAGTGATTATTCTGAGGAACAATTTTGAGAATGTCCCTGGGATTGTCCACAGAGTGCGGCTGTTACAATCATTGTTCTGACTCCCGTGTAATGAGATGTAATAAAAGAACATCAATCTTATGATCCGTTCTTAAATAACTTTTTTTATTATATGATGAAAAAAATCCAAACTCACATCATGAGTTGGTACATGAAAATAATTAAGAAAGATGTGATAATCGTTGTGAAATTGATTTAAATTTTCGAGTAAATGTTGAATTCATCGGTACGAATTGGAAGCAAACAGACTATAGTCACTACGGACTTTTGCAAATCTGCTGGCTTCCCTTGATTAGACAATGTTTGTTGAAAGCCCTATTTCAGTTGTTTTTTTAGCTGATTTCATAATTTAATAGTTTAGTCAATGTCAAATTGTAATACAATTTAATGAATCTCAAATGTGATCATTGAGCATTTCACCCGCTTAGGTTACAGAATTCCAAAATTGAGAAACTACGCATCAATGTGAATTGATGAACAGTGGGTAACAGTGCAACAGAGAAACTGTCATCGACACAGAGGAGGCCGCAAGAGGAGGAGAAAAAAAATTGTATTAGACAAAATGTTTTGATATAAAATTGGAAGAAAACCAATAAAACCATATCATATCTTTAAAGAGGGGAAGTAACGCATAATTTTGATTATTAGAAATTATTATCTGTATTCGCTTCACTTATAAGAATAAATTGAGCCAAAAAATGAGAAAATATACCGACGTCCAGGAGATCTTTTATACCCCTGTTTTTGATAAATGCCAAATGAGATTGGCGAAAGCTGAGACAAAATCACCGAAGCATGACTTGAAGCCACGCCCAGTGTGTGACGTGCTAGTCGTCAGCCTTTGATTTTCTCTGTATTTTTAAGCTAATTCAACAGCAAAATAAAGGCAAGATAGCATTACCAAAACAATTCCATGATTCATAATATCAACTTTCCTTCTCAGTCGTCAAATCCATTTTGATAGCACTGTGACAATCCTTGGAGGCGGTTTTCTTGGGTGGGTTTACATCAAAAAAGTTGAGAACTTGGTCGGTGAGAGATCCACCACGTAGTGTTATATCATGTATTTATCGATATGAAGTTCTAAATTGTCTCGAAAAAATGAAAGTTTTTGTAATAAACGGGAGACAATGTAAAACATTTTTTAATGTTTACTGTAGAAAAATTATTTTGTTTCACTTCACTCTCATGACAGCTTAGTAATTAGTGGATGATTCGTTTGTATTTAACAAACATATAATTTATATTATATTGTTATCTAGTATAACAACTCATACCGTGTTGAAATATCTCTGTCTAACTAAGTAGCAGTCGAATGCCAAGAGTTTCGCCATTATGACAAGACATATATTCCGCTTGGCGGGTCCAAGGCGTGAAAATTCAAAAGGTATGATTAGAGACCATTAAATCAAGATTTGAAATTGAATGCGATAGGATTTAGGATGACTTTAGATATGTTTAAACAGTTGTTAAGACTGAGATTTCCTGTTGTTTTTTCATTAAGGAGGTTATATTTCCGCCAACTAGCATGTCAAGCGGCAGGACACGCCTCAGTGACCACGGGTCAGTTCAGTTCTGTTCACTGGTGCTTATTAGCTGGTGATTCGAAAAAGCCGTATTAAAGTTGTTTAAAGATAATATATCCCAGTTTTGTATCCGACTTCAATCCCCATTTTCATAAAGACAATACATTCAAGTAAATAAAACACCAAACAGAGTTCCGATGCGTCCTTTAATTAAAAAGATATAACGGTTCAAAGTGCGTAGAAATTGGCCACCTCGAAAGCCCAATTAAAAAGTCCCTAGAGTGGCCTGAGCTCTCCTTCGGCGGATGTGACGTCATAGACAGGACTCGCTCCGCGTTTGTTTGTAAACAAGTATATATCAATGCAGATATGGGTCGCATTCGTCTACGTTTTCATTGCGAAAGAGACATGCCTTCTTCCTGCGTTGCTGCCAACTGTACTAATATGAAATCAGGAGACATTCAACTGCATCGGTTTCTGAAGTTTGTTAGTCAGAAAAGAGCGAAGTGGAGTCCCAAAGACAGGTCTGTCATCTGCTCCGATCATTTCACAGAGGATTGTTATGATCTTTCCTACGATTTCAAAATGCACTTTGGACTTGCCCCACAAAGGAAAAGACTAAAAAATGCCGTACCAACAGTTAATAAACAGATGAAGATGACAACAGGCCCGCTACCCGTCTGTCCAGCGAGATATGCCAGTCAACCATATCGTAAGAGAAAACGGACGGAATACTTTGAGAAGAGGGAACGAAAGAGGGTAAGAGATTTGAAAGATAGATAGGTTTATTCCAAATTCTATTCAGGGGGGGGGGGGGTAAATAATTGTGAAACTTTTGGGGAGTTGACTATAATTGATGATTTTGCAGACGGATGTTGAGTTTTTATCTGCAGTATGAATGTTTGTCACTTTAGATTAGTCGCAGAAATTATTAATTCAAACCCCAACAATTGTTTGGATTTTTAGTTAGGAGATAAATCCCTTCTGTTTTTTATTTTGGGGGTGTATGTCGTGCATTTTTCACCCCTAAATTTAATTTCAAACCGAGCTTGTCATGTTAGAATATTTGATTGCATATGGGGTTGAAAAATTCATCGGGTTGAACTAAATAGTTATTTCAACATGTTGGAGACTATAAGGAAATAAGATGCATAAAATTTCTTGCTACAGCGTCCTTTTAGAAGTAACAAAAAGTAAAATTAAAGTCATGAAGCTGTCCCGGAGAAACATTTACCATTTTATGTAGCCTTACAGTGGATAATTTAAAACCTATTTGATATTGATAAACATTGCAGTATGAAATAAGATATTTAGTAATACAGATTTGTTAATATATTGTCATGTGTCACGTGTATTGACAAACCTAATTACCTTCATCAAGTTTCAACAAAGGCTGTTGTTCATGTGTGAGGATAAAGTTTAGATAACTAATCAGTGCCTTGTGTATTACCTATTGGAAATGTGCCAGGTGCTGAGGTCATTAAGTTTATTGCTTAAGTGCCATAATGTACAGGCGTGTGGCATTTCATGTAGACTGTTATGTAATAACTTTATGACTATATTGTCTGGTGTGAAAAAGTAGTGTTAGGTAACTGAAAACCTCTCTCTGGTAAAATACCGGTACTAAAGTACTGAAGGAAATGGAAATAATATGCTTTTCAGCGTTAATATTTTTATTTGATTGAAATAGTTAAAACTGAAAAGAATTTCATATTTACAATACATTTCCAAGCAGGCTTTAACTTACATCACAATCATCAATAAATGTTGTGTTATCATTGACAATATTGGTCTATGTCACTCTAGATTAGTACCACACTCTTTATCTCAAACACTGACTATTAACTCATACAAAACAACAATAATCTGTATCCTTACTATGCAAAATACATTAGTACTTAACTCTTAAGTTTTTATGAAGGTGGCAAATCGCGAATCAAGAGGTACATTTACTTAACACATCAAAGATTTTATCTTTATTATCACTAACAACTGGTTAATAAGGCCAAAATCAGCTGCTCGGAACCGTCGTATCCCAATGACGAGATCCGGAAGTTGCCGAGAGGCAGTCCGTCAAAAGCGAGATGTCATTGTTACAGTCATGCAAAGCAGAAACACGGAGTTACGATATTGAGTTGACACTTTAAAATGGCACAAAGTAGTAACAAATATTCTTCATATACAATGGTCAATCAACTACACAGGGGGATAGTCGATTTGTCTAGGTGTTCAAACATAAAAACAGTCACAATGGCGTCAGATATCAGTTTGGGTTCACTCGATCAGCATTATCGGAGATTAACAACCCAAACAAATAACAAGTTATTTAATGTCAAACAGAATGTGTCGATGTATTGATATTAATAGCTTTGGTGACTTAGGGGCGTTTTTATAAGTACAATCAGTGAAAATATATACGTTCACGACCGCTGGAATCTATAATGTAAACAATGACACAGATCAGCCAGTCGTTAACGAGTCCTGTCTATGTCGTCACAACCCCCCTAGCACCTGATTGGCTAATAAAACTTTTGGCGTCTGTTTTCCGGAAGTGTTTATAAAACACGGTTTTTTCTGCTATTTTCAGGTGGATGTGAACCTAAATAGTTGTTGATATTTATTCTTAACTGTGTTATGAAGTATTTCCGCTAATCGTACCCCCTATGTGGATATATTATCTTTAATGGCCGATTTCGAAAATTTAAATTCAAGTTACTGGCAAATTAGAATACATATTATATGAATCACGAAATTTGCCATGGGTCATTTCAGTCGATCTTTAAATCATGATAAAAATAGAAAACAGATCCTTAAAAGAAAATGGCGGTTAGGGAGTAAATATATTTGAATTAACTTCACACTCTGATATATTTGCTCTCATTAATTTTGTAGAAATACTCTGTAAGCATTAAATGCATTTCAAATATCATTTGTCACAAACATCCTTCTCCCCATTGCTGTCCACCCATCCCTAATTAACATCAACCAAACCCATGCGAATACACAAAGAAATCATAATGATATCAGGTTTCCATATGCCTTTCCACTGATGGTAAACTGTAGACTTCTGTAAAAGAAAGTGCCAACCCGCAGGACGATAGACGAGCATCTGATCTGACAGGAGTGGACAGAGAGACACACACAAGATGATGAAATCATGGAGATGATGGTTGATTTCATTATGACATCACGACTAGGAGTCAACTTCACAAAGGTCAACTGTGAAGTTGACGGCGAATTGACTGCCCTTTGCCCATTCCTCACTTAGAGTTGAACCTAGACTCCACTCTCATTCCCAACTGTAGATTCCACTGTAGATACCTTTCGGAGGTGGCCCTATTTATTTACATAATTGAAAGGTTTTAAGCCTACAAGCATATAAAATATCACATAGTGCATGATTGACATGATATTTCCTTATGTATAAATGTTACAAGTGTTAGATTTCCATTGCCTAAAGTGATGGACAATAAAGAGTTGCTTATTACGAAAACATATAAACTCTTCAAAAAAAGAAACTTGACACTGACTTTCAAAGTTCAATATAAAGATCACAGATGCAAGTTAAACATTGAAATGAAAACTAAAACGCTGTTTGAAGATCTCTGTTCAGTAAATTTTATTCAGAATAAGCATGATCTTGAAATGCACAGGTGCAAAAGTGTTTAAACATCACAGGGGTGCACAAATGTCAGTATTGGGTATGGCCACCATTGGCATTGATTATTGCTTGGCACCGACGACCCATGGATGCAATCAAGTTGTCAATCACAGCCTGTGTAATGTTCTGCCATTCGTGCTGAAGTGCTGCAAGAAGTCCTGGAAGTGTTTGGGGTGGTGGATTCCTACTGCATACGCGTCGATCCAGTTCGTCCCAGAGATGCTTAATTAGTGACAAATCTGGTGACCTGGCTGGCCATGGCAATGTCTGGACAATGTTACGCTGTAAAAAGTCTTGACAAACACGTGCAACATGTGGTCGAGCATTGTCCTGCTGAAAGAGACCACCATGGACGTTGACGTGAGGAATAACGTAAGACTATAGGATCAAGTCCCTATACCATACTCCTGTGAGGTTACCCACAACATGCACAAGGGGTGTCGTAACACCGTGACGAATCCTGGCCCACACCATGACACTCCCACCTCCAAATGGGACAACCTCCTGAACACAGTTGGCAGCATAACGTTCTCCACGACGTCGGTATACACGTGCTCGTCCATCACATCGTCGAAGCAGAAAACGGGACTCATCAGTGAAGAGAACGGTTCTCCACCTTGCACGTGCCCATCTCATCCTGTGTTGACACCACTGGAGACGTTCAGCCAGATGAAGTTGCGTTAAAACGGGACGTCGAACCAGTCGTCGTGGAAAAAGTCCAGTCTCTCTCAGCCTGTTGCGTACCGTTTGGTCGGATTTCGACGCAGGCCTGGTATCTGCGTTGTTGTTGACGTTGCTGTCCTGGTGCGTTCCCGAAGGTGGAACAGTCGGATGTACCGATCTTGGGAACGAGTAGTCACCCTTGGTCTGCCTGACCTTGGCCTATCATCAACGCTGTTTCGGGTGTTTAAACGGGTCCACAATGAAGAGATGATCTGTCTGGACACGCCAAAGTGTGTTGCAACATCTCGCTGCGTCGCTCCTGCTTGCAGTCTGCCAATAGCGTTGTTGCGTTGCGCTCTGTTCAGTCTTGGCATTCTTCAGGTCGCTGTACCGATGTTGTGTAGTCTGAATTTTATACCCCTAAAGCAGACGTGTCTGCATGTAAACCTTCATGATCCCATGCTGCACGTGCTTTGGCAGAAAATGCATTTGGACGAATCACTCGTTTTCGTCCCTGAACACAACGTAAACTTTTTGGGCCATTGTTTTTGGTAAATTTACACTTTTGAGCAAGCCTTTCTTTAAATTACAGGTATGTATCATGAAAAAAATTGACCCGTTTCGAAAAAATCAATTTCGCATGAATGTCAAGTTTCTTTTTTTGAAGAGTTTAAAAGACTGTTAATATGGGTAGGCGATTGTCCAAGGTAATTGTATAAGAGAATTAACACGCTTCTGTTGGGAATTTACTCAACAACTTGAAAATATTGATAAACATATACATAGTTTTGTAGGAAAATATGAAGAATATATATACGACTTAAAAGACGTTAAAGTGGGGCTCCCGGGTAAAATCACCTTATTTAACCAAGCCAAATTGTACACTTATGTGCATGTTTTCATAATATATTCTTCTTGAATTGATTTTACGTCAGGTTTTAACAAGTTTAGTTAACTTGATTATGTAAATAAATTCGATTGAAAAAAGGATAGTAAATTGCCTTCCCGATCGTGTTGTTCCGTGAAATCAACCGGATGTGACGTCAACTGTGAAAACACACGTGACGTATCCGCCATAACAAATGTAAACAACACAACATTTCATAATTAGGTGATCGTGTTCTCGTAGCTATTGAAAACTCAGAACGTTTTAGGGTGATGTTTTTTAAATATAAGTGCTGTACGAAAATTAAGAAAAAAGGAAAAAGCCTTTTGATGACTTTTATACGTTATTATGGAAACAATTCGTATGATAAATTCGCAGTCTCAAACCACTGCTTTACACTGTGTACGCGGGTAATGCACCCAATTAAAAACACCGGTGAGTGACTCCTTGTTATAATTTTCCTAAAGAAATTTTCTTCGTCAGTTTACTGTCGAATGTATCAATATCACTTCGTTTTTCAGCCTCAATGAATCAGCTGATTTGTCATTGTAAGTCTCTCGAACACAGCTCTCGTCATTCGCCGAGTTTTGTTTATATATATTTCGCTGCCGTGACTTTCGAAAGGCGGCCTCAATCTACATCAGTACAAGTGTATGAAAAAAACATTTGAACAATCGGTGAAGTTAAATTTGTTGTACTGGGGATTTTAAGTAAATTACAAAATCATATCTATGATATGAACAAAGATAATTTGTTGTTGATATTAGAATTTTCTAGAGGGTGAAAAATTACCAGATGACACCATTTACATTTTAGTCTTTCAACTCTAAATTTCAAAATGATATATACTTTAATTATTTCAACATTTTTTGTAAATGAACTATAAATACAAAGCAAAATAAAGTGAATCAAATAAATTTTATTATTATTCAAACAGAAGGGATTTATAAAATTTAATTTATTCAATCAGATTCAATATCAAATATTGCTTAAATTATTCTCCCTAATCAGGAAATTAAATATATTTTTTTGCAAAGCTTGGAAATAATGTAAAGCCCAATTATTCTGTGTGCCAAACTTGACTTTCAAAATTAAGTCATTCTATTTTTGTACTATGAATCTTATCACATGCATTTATAATCTATATTTTATTAAATTGTCAAAATAGTTTTCACTTGAGCAATATTTTAATGCTGTGACAGAATGATGACAGTTTATGATATTTGGGGTGGATCCAGTGTCTGGAAACAAAAACGCTTTTTTGTACACAGAAGATGTCTTTAGATGACTGAACAAAAATTGTATTTTTTTTATTGAATATGCAATGTCATTAGTTAAATATCTTGGTTATAGACATCAATGCATGAATTTATTCAGCGTCCGTTGCAGTTTATTTTATTGTATAAGGCAATGCTTAGTTAAAGTTAATATTTAGAAGAAAAATAGCAATTAAAGCAAACAAGGGAATTTTGTGTGCTGTTAATATGCAAGTAAATAACATCACAAACAAATCACTGTGCTTGAGCATTCTTATTTATTATTTGTAAATTTTACATAATAATTTATCTATTTTTGTTGCAACACCAAAAATGAAAGAAAATTTAATTGCACCAATTTTTGGAACATTATTTCACTGTAGTTCTGTTGTCAATACATTGTTTGTAATATCATATATTTTGATAGACTTATTTCAGTCTTTTTTATCCAAACTCCTAGTGAATAGGTGAAGGGCGATTGATCAGCTTATTTCCAATTCCAACAAAGGTAATATGAAAAATGGACGAAAGAATGAATGAAGGTTCAGAATATTTGATATTTTTTTTGTTTGGTCAGAAAAAAATAAAGACTGGTCATGGATTTTAAAACATGGAAAGCTTACAATAAAAATTCCATATCGAACATCGGCCATGCACAAATAAATCATTTAGTGAAATCAGCACAAGTTATTATGATTTTACTATGCATTCGTAAAACGTTATCATAATTTTCAATTTTATAATAAATTAAAAGTATGCAGCTGGTAATTTGATTTTGAATATGTCCACGATACATTGAATTATTTCACACTCGTGTATTTTGCTGCGTTGTACGTACGTGCAAGTTGACTTACGTAACGAGCGGCATTTCGCCATTTTAAACGACAAAAATACAGTTACACAACATACGTTTGTTTAAATCATCATTGTCCTTACATTGGCAAGGGCATTTGTAAAGACACGTACGTTACCCGATGTCTTTTCGACCGAAATTAGTACTGTTTTGACGTTCGAGTTCAACATATGAAGAGACTCACTTCCGGGTTATGTAATGGAAAATTTATTCAACTTAATCGTCCTTTTTATTTTATTTCCTTTTTACTATTGCGTCAGAAGTTCATAAGGAGATATCTTGCCAATTTTTATATGAATTGGTCGACTGGTATGGCTGCTACAATCCGCGCTATTTCATAGTCTGACAGTGCAAAGATACGACAGAGGCCATCTGTTTTCCACAGGTGACGTCACACATTCCATAGGACGAAATCGAGGTTTTCCCGGTGTTTATCGTAAAGTAAGATGGCCGACACGTCAAAACAGCGACGTAAACGTTAGAGTTTTCAACTTCTTTTACGATTTTCTAAAACATCCTTTATCCGAATAGCTAAGGTATTTGTGATATTGATGACTTTGAACTAATGAATGTGTTTTTCACGTCTATTAGATGTACATGCGAAGCAAAGTGTATATAGACGGAAAATTTTGGAGCAAAATCACCCGGGAGTTGCACTTTAACCCTTAGAGTGCCCGGGGACCATATAAGGACCCCTCCCCCCAAATACCCTACGATGCCACGGGACCATATATGGTCCCCAGCTATGACCCCATCCGCAACCCAAGAATTAAAAATAAATCTCCACTAATACAAGTTGACAACCATTTTGTTCGAAAACCATGGAACATAGCTTCAATTTGATACCACTTTTGTATCATATGATAAGATTTTAACAGAGAAATTAAGGTTTACACACTAAACATTCACCAGGACAAATATGGTCCTCGGCCATGGCCACTGGGGTTAATTCTCTACAATGCATGTAGAAAGATATCTTTACCAACTCCACTTGACAACAATACTTAAAGAATCCCTGTATGTATAGCTTCATTTTGATTACCTTTTTGCACTATAGAACCTATTATTAACAGAGAAATCAAGGTTATCACACAAAAACCTGTCTTGGCCACATATGGGGTTAATTCTCTACAACGCATGTGAAAAGAAATATTTACCAATTCTACTTGACAACTATATTCTCAGAATCCCTGTAAACATAGCTTCATTATAAAACTTTTTTTCTGTTATAAAACCTTATATTAATTGAGAAATCAAGGTTTTGGCCACATATGGTCCTTGGCCATCGCAATTGGGGGTTAATTCTCTACATGGCATGTGTACATAATCACATGCATATCAGGAACAAAACAATGTAACGATAAATTCCAACTTTACTAACAAAATCTAAAGTGTATCTAGTTTAGAAATCACATTATGATTATGAAAAAAGCTTTTAGAAAAACCAAGAATGGTGATAAACAAGTATGAGTTTCAATTGTGAATAATGTCCACCATTCTTTGACTATAGGAAAATAAATATCATTCATAACTTGCATTAAGCTATTCACTTTAAATCTAATTTCAAAATATAACATGAAATATATGTACAGAAATTAATATTAAACAGGAATATTCATATGCCATAGTAATATCATGTTCACACCTTCCCAAAACTATTTGTCAAAAAAGCAAGGGTCATTGCTAACACATTATAAAAACTTAACAAAATGGCCCGGTTTACCTCGCTAGCTAGGAGAGCATGCCTAATGATCAGTTGGAAATTTCGATACATTCTCATTTTCTTTCGCCAAAACAAATGACTGACAAATTTTCTGTCGTTTTGTTTTTCAGACTACATTGCATCTCCCGGGCCAGTTTTGTTTACAATATGGCTGTGACACTGTAGATACCACTTTCGGGAGATCTTATTTCAATGAACGAATGTGGCACGGACATCTGACGGTTATTGTGCAATAAAAGAGTAAACCACAATACCATTTTAACATTTTTGTTTGCTTCGATATGTACCAATTACATGGTAAAACCCAATGCCTTGGAAATGGCTTGTGCATTATTTTACTGACTATTTGTAATATATCAAGAATATATTTGAAAATGTTTACCGATAAAAATTAGTTCAAGAATATGAGAATAATTTGTCAAGCATATGTTATTAGGATACCTATTTAACCAAAACTTATTCAGTTTTTTTATTTGAGGGATATAAAAGACTATGATTACGAGGGTTTGTTTCATCTTCCAATCGAACGTTTTATTTGGGCGCGGAACAACCACTTGTCGTCTGGTAAACAGCACGAGCCACGGTAGGCGAGACGTGACGTACATTCTATCGTCATTTCCGGAGTCCCTCGCGATATTTACCGCTGGCTTGTTCGGCGAATCCCTTGTTGTTTGGAGATAATATTTTAAAAAGATTCATATGTGAACAATGTGACCTACTGGCAGCGACTGTGGCAAATAAGAACTAGTTGATATTATCATGTTCCAACGACTGACATTCAACATGTCGACATTGTCTTGTGGCAGGAATATCATAATAAAAAAAAAGTACAAAATTAATTATTACTATGTCAATGCAAAAGGAGAAAATTACAAAGAATATTCAATTTGAATTAGCCTACTGATTCTCAACATATTAATTATCAACATATAACATCTTACTGAAATTTTAAAAGCAATGAACATATATATTGAATTTATTTGATTGAGTCTATCCATATCAATTGTTTGATGAATAGTGATTTTTCAACCTGTTCCTTGCATGATAATAAGAAGAATAATTCAAAATTTGTATAGATCTAAAAGCGATATTTTTTATTTCTAAATATATATTGGAATATATTCAAAAAGTATTTGTTATATTCAGAGATTATTAATATTGAATTGTTTACCTTTATATTGTAGGTTGACTTGAATTGTTCATTATAAACTGTGCAATTTAATTTTTTCAACTGCGTTAATCTTCATCTCCTTCTATGTCACAATTAAGACAAAATATTGATTCTCTGATGAAATTATTTTTAAGAATAAATTATTTCTATTTTTGCTGTTATTTTCATTACTTGTAATAAGGACTAATATACTAGAAGATTAAATGAATATTTTAGAATCAGAAAATTAGCGATAAAAATAAATAAGGCGTTTTTAAAGATAATGATTTATAAATCAAGTCATAGTCACACGACTTCCACCAACTTTAAACAACGCTCACGTATAGTAGCCTTGAAGCACTGTTGTCAAACATAGTCGAAGTGGAGACTGGTGGGGAAATGGGCGTGGCTTATATCATATCAGCATTGCAGAAGAGCGTGAATTTTTTTGTTTCGGATATCACATTTAAATTAACGTAACCGAATATGCTGAGACCAGGTAGTTGATGCACTCAAGACAACTGCATAGCCGCAATAAATAATACTTCAAATTTGGAAAATATCCCGCCATAATTTTAGCGCGAATTACACCGTGAAAGTTCCGCGAGTGGGCGGAGCTAATACGATTACGGACATGCGTCAATCAAGTCGGCCGGGTTTGGGAAGCTTTAGTTTTTAATATTTATATTCGTCCGTGTGAAGCAAGAACATTATATACATATGATAGCTAAAATAATTCATATCTTTAATTAGTTTTCTTCTTTAAAAGATATAGTAAGATCACTCTGAATTTAATTTACGAGCCGAGGTGACCACGGACATATTCATTTTGACTTATGAGTTTAATCAAACTAATCGGCAAATGAACGTTGTCTTTTTATAGATAACTATTTAATTGAAGAATATACTCTATAAATGTTTTCCATAATTTAAACTGTGTTCATGAGTGAATATTCACGCTAAATACATTTTTAATTTGCTGAAGGGATGAAACCGAACCGCACTGCTAAAACTGCCGAGATACATTCCCGATATTTTTTATTCCGTTTTTTGTGTAAATGATTTTGTTGGATTGTCACCCCAAAAAATAGAGCATATCTATTCAATAGGATAGTTAAGAATTCTATTTTTATAATTCATAATTATATATTGTATGAGATGATAAGACAACAATTTATATATCTGCAGTTTTGTATGCATTTGCAAATAGGCTGTTCAGACTAAGATTTTACCTACCAGAAACTCATACTGTGTGCGAACAAAAGAAAGAAACCGTAATTTCAGTTGCAAAGTTGCCGAAAGTTACATCATTTTCAAGATAGAAACACTAACTATCAGTGGATGAAATTTCAGTCACTATGCTTTTATTGTGAAAAATTAGGAGGTATTTCCATGCACAGTCCATTTTCCGCACTTTGTTTGTCAGTGACGTCACGCGAAACAATGTTCAACAAAATGATTACAAAAAGATAACTCGTATTATTTCGTGAACAATCGGTCGCATGAAGAAAGTAAACATACCACCGTGATCACTGTCGTCTTCTCTCTTGAAAAATAATAATTTATTTACATTTTTAGAAACAACAATTTAATAACAATCTATGAAACAACGGAGTAACAGTTCACGTTGATTGAACTTTTGCGTGAAAAACGCCTCTGCCGTTTATAATCAACGCATTATCATTTTAAACTTCATTTTGTTTCACACAAAAATACATTGACCCAGTGGTAAACATCTCAGCATTCCACAGTTAAAATTTCATTAATTTCCGAACATTGATAACGCCTTGGTGACCTTTTTTGTACGACGTTGACCTATATCTTGTGTTTCCACAAAATGTTAGCGGCACTGAGCGAGTGCATAGCGTCAACTGCCGGGCATCAAGAGGGTTAAGGGTCTAACCTTTTTTTCTACCAGGTAATTGTCTATGCACATATCAGATATATATATAAAATTATTGGCGGAAATTGTGTCAAAATTGTCACGATATCCTGACGACAAAACCTGTGTACAAGGCATATGTCATTTTCAAACAAAACTATTTTGAAACCATAAACTAAAGCTCAAAACAAGGCTCCACAAAACTGTTTGCATCCCCCAAACGCAGTAGGGTACGACCTTTTCGAGTTGATTATGTCCTTGCACGTGCACTATGCATTTTACATGAACAGTTTGGACATAAAAAACCTTCCATGACTGTGCTGCTCTCAGTTGAAATTTCAATATAGTCAGACATCAGCTGAGTGAACTTGACAGAGGAAGAGCCATTGCGTGGCTTCAACAGGGTTTTACACAAGAGGAATGTGCCACAGAGAATCGGTTGTAGCTAGTGTGTGATTGGGAGATTATGGCAGCATTTCCAGGCAACCAATTCAATTCAGAATCGCCCACGGTCTGGTAGGCCAACGTCGCAACGTCAAGCTTGGCATGTCATTCAAATGGCCTTACGTTACAGCGAGATGTCTGAGAGATGCAAGTGGTGTTCAGGTGACCAGACCATAATAAAACACTCGATCTTGACGAAAAGCGGTTTGACCACCTCTTCTTCAACGTCATAGGGCAGCACGTCGAGACTGGAGAGGGCGACAATGGGAGCGGGTACTCTTCACTGATGTGCGTGTAGGACAGTTCTCTACTACAGACAAAGTTGCCGATCCCCTGGCGGGATTCGCACCACGGACCTCCTGATCCGAAGCCGAACGCGCTAAACACTCCGCTATCCTATGTCTAGAATCATCTATTCTAGAATGTTCTATCTATTTCTTGATTGCTTGAGTTGGACACTTCTGATTGGAGTTTGTCATGGAACTTTAAGGAACATTCTGGAAGGTATCTAACGTTATACCCCACTTCCGGTCTCGTTGCTATATATATGGTCTCCTTTGTTCTAACTGTAGGTGTATTGACCGATACACCTCTACTTTTCTAATACACCTACTCTTTTTTGTAACTTAGTCAGGTGAGGAGATCTTTAACTTTGGCTAACAAAGGGACTTGTAAAATTTCGCATTATAAATTTTTGAGAATCACAAACAACGATGTGGGAATCGAACCTGGAACCACAATGTTGGAGAGCAGCGGCTCTCCCTACTGAGCTATTGAGGATTGATACCGACAGAGAAACTTTCTGTTGTGTTATGTATATGTTGTTATTTTTCCCTGAAAGCCTATGCATATATATATATATATAACTCGACTGGAGTGGGGTATAAGTCAGATATACCCACACTTCCCTCGGTGCATCACTCAATACACCTACGCCTCGGAGACCCACGATTCAAACAGGAGGTGTATTGAGCGATACACCTCGGGAAGTGTGGGTATATCTAATACTTAACTACCTTTTATTCAACTTTGCGATCATCTGCCGTGCCACTGTTTTTGGATACCTTTACAAGCCGGATTCATCCATCTCCTATCAAGACCAACTGACTGTTTTCTACATTCATCAACTGTGTGATTCATAAGGACTGGTGAATATATTTAGTTAGCTAATTAGTGTGACTCATTCGACATTGTATTATAGCTTGTGTTAGCTTGATATTGTAGCCTTAAACACTTTATTATTTGATTAAATTGTAATTAATATACACTTGTCTTGTTATATTTTGATGGTTTGTCTGGGGACATTTTCCTATTCCAAATTAATTCATAACACAATGTCATTGCCATGGTGATGTGGGCTGGAATTTCAGTACATCACAGGACTCCTCTTTTCGTCATCCATGGACGGGTATCAGGTAGAGACACGAAATTTTACAGCCTTTTGTCATCCCAAGTCTTCGTCAAATTGGAGCAGGTTCTGTTCGTCAAGAAGACAATGCTAGACCGCATAGAGCACGAGTTGTTAATGATTTTCTCACCCAAAATGGTATTGAACGAATGGATTGGCCTGCATACTCTCCTGACTTGGCACCAATTGAGCATGCATGGGATGATTTGGGCAGACGTGTGCGAGACAATCATAGGCAACCTGATAATCTTCAAGAATTGGTGCAATTCTTTCAGGCAGAGTGGCAGGCCATTCCCCAGATATTTTTTTTCCGACAGCATGCCTCGTCATTGCTTACGAGCAAGTGGTGTGGTGGTTTCACTCATTATTAACAAAGTTATCGAATTTGCAATTGAGACAGTTTTGTTGGACCTCATTATGCTCATAATGGCGAATTTTCATCAGATCCTCAGAATAGTTGTATATAAAAAGTGCATATCAACATTGAGACATATTGAACTCATTCTGACCAAAAGTGTGCTTAAAAGTTTTGATGTACATGTTCCCTGTGTCTAATAAAATGTCAAACAAAAATAATTGGTTGACCTTTAACTTCTTATGAGTAGTATATATACAGTTATTAGCACTGTCATACTAATTGAGGTCAGTGATAGACTTCAACATTGCTGACCATTTTATGATCTTGAGCTAAAAATTTGAGATTCCTAGCGCTGATGCTTTTTGAATATATATGAAAGAAGATTTGAGGGTGAACAACCTGCCTGATTTTAGGGTGTGGTACTTATAAGGGTCTCAGTTTTAAAAAAAACCCATATGTAGTCCAAGTTAAACAACTAGCTCGATCTAACCCATACAACATTAAATATGTTTGCTTATTAAGGGTCTGTTCATAGAAATTAATTTTGTCCAGAATTTGATATATTTATGATCATTTACGGCAAATTCATTTGCTAAGACGGCAATATTAATATTGTACCAATACTCAAATAAAATAGAGACACTGGCACTCTAGCTCATAATTTTAGAAATGGTCACAGGCTTTTCAGGTCAGATGAGATTTACATGCGAAAACATATATACAGGGAACAGATTAATTGTCACTTACCAAAAGTTTTGTTCATTTATATATCAAAACTATCCTTGGCTGTCACCTCCTCGAATTTTCCCGTTTTTATGCCCTTTAGCACTAAGTGAAAGTCTTATCTGAAGATGACACATGATAGGATGCTAACCTTGGAAATGAGATAACATTCAATAAACAAGATGCACTCTTTTGTGTTAGAAATACATACTCTGAGTATATGCAGTCGAAATCAAACAAGGAAGTAAGCCACGTTTTTTTTTGGCTGGACAAAATGGTGGCTACAACGATGCACATATAAAATATATTTGATTAAACAGTTAGGCCAATCAAAAGACAAACAAAACAGTTTTAAAGATTTTTTCTAAGTCAAAAACAAGAAAAGTAAACATAACCACATAAAATTGTTTATTTCCTTTGCTTAAAGATTTAAGTTTTTCCAAGAGTCAGTGGTGAATAAGTTGAAGCAGGCTTCCTTTTAAGTCATCACAAGCCACATAAACACCTATCTCCAATTTCCATGTTCCTTTCTATTCTTCACTTGCTTGAAAATCTTTGCTTTTTTTGCAAATTTGTCTTTTCTATAGCCATAAGACTCCTCTTTCCTCTTCAGAAACTTTCCTCGAACATCTGATATGCACAGTAAAGGAAATAATTATAATATTATGATTAGTAATGAAGAATATAAAGATTGTAATTGTTTTTTTCACAACACCATATGAAATATCTTTTCACTTTCGAGCATATTTCTGTCCTGGAAACAGAATAATAATTTGTTAAAGGGACACAGAGTATGTTTTTGGAGTCAAATTTGTTGAACTTTATCAATGATGTTAACTTATTGAGAAACATCGGTTATTTCTGAAAATCACAATATTAGAGCTTATCAGTTCAGTTTAGAGACAAACAGGTTTGAAGTTGTAAACCAATTTATGAAACATACTCTGTGTCATATTAAGGACCAATTTCACAAACTTTAATCCCCTTAGTTGTAGGGTCCTTTCAAAATCTCAGGTTTAGGGGATGCAGGAGTCGGCATGAGTTCAAATTGTGAAATCATTACAGATTTGTAGCGCTTAGTTCATCTACAATTGATCATATAAGGTTGGAGTGAGTGAGTTATTGTTTAACGCAGCTTGGGCAATATTTCAGCCATTCGCGGTGATATAAGGTTGGAGATTTGCATTTGATATATTACGATACAGGTATATATCATGCAATGAATTGTTACAAAACATACAATTATAATCTTGTCAAAGTTCAGTAATTAAGATTTCAGTACTCAAGCGCCTAAATTTCATAAATTTTGAGGGGTAACTAAAATGACCAGCACATAGTACCTTAATGGTATAAACTCACAGTTGCTATCGGTCGTAATAAAGATTTCTGTGCAATGGAAAGAGATTTGCTTGAGTGATTAATTAGATATTGCCAAATTAAACAAATGTTTGCCACTAACATGGCAATATCCCCTGCCCTTTTGAGATATTTATAGCTGCTAAGCTTTACAAGATATCGTGTTAACAATGTATTACAAAGTGATCAAAGAGTTGTGGTGACCTTGAAAATGAGGTCACCAATGTCGACTGGCATCTGAGTCTTCCTTCATTGAAAGCTGTCTACAAAAATGAACACTCTAGGTGCTAAGCTTCATGAGTTATCGCGTTAACAAGAATACGGACGTACGGACAGATACCGCTTATTTCATAGTCCCCCGTTCCGCATTGCGGCGGGGGACAAAAATCAACAAGGCAGCGGAGGGAACCTGGTTTTAAATCGGCGGAGGGGACCCAGAAATAAAGGTTGGGAAAGGACCTTTTTGGATGGGGAGTGGACATAATACAGTATGGAGGGAACTCAATTTCAGAACAATTTTCTGTAGACGAGACCAGACCTCATGGTATTACGATTTTTAAGTCGACCACCCATTTCTAACCTAAACTGACAAATTGAATGTTTAGAAACCCAAAGTGGCATAGTTGGAATTTTGACAAAAGACTGAGATAATTCCCTATGTTCATGTTCACTGAATTATGTGAATCTAAATTATGATAAGATTTGCAATGAATAAATGTAAATGTTCCTTTTAATAATACAAGGTTGAAAAAACATGAAGGTTTTCATCTTGGTCAAGAATTGTTGTACTGGTTTTATGCCTTGAAAATATATAAGAACAAATTTTACTTGAGAAGGAAAAGAAGCAAGTTTCAAATAAAATTCATTTACTATTAACATGTTTGTAAAAACACGATTTTTAAAAGACTAATTAGCATACAAAATGCAAATATCTTCATTAATTATGATACAAAGTCATGTCTTCAAATAAAAAAGGAAAATATGTCACCTCCCAAGATATTAATAACAATGTGGATTGGAGGGTATGATAATTTCATTATAGTTTAATGATTAGGAATCTACTTGCATGTATGGAGTATTATTTGTCAATGAAAAAAGGAATGAGGAAATTTTAGTTTTGAATATTACATTAAAGCATGAAAGTCATAAGTTCCATATTAAAATCAAATTCATATATGAATTTTTAATCAGCACTCATCTCAGCAAATAGACCTTCGGCAATGTTTGGACTTTTAAGCGAGGCACCTTATGAATGAAAACTATAGTCATCATTGACTAGTATAAATCGAGTCCTTGTAAATACAGCAAATAACCTTTTTGCAAAAGTATACATCTTTTGTGTTACTTTTTATTGATGCAAGTCACAAAATACTACTGCAACACACAAACTGAAAAGTTGCCCTGGCTGCTTGCCATTTTCAAAGCTTTGGGGCTTAGCCTCGTTTTTGATATCCCAGTCACCCCTATGCATAAACATTAAGAGTCTGCTATTCATGTGAAAACCTTTTCAAATTTAGGAACTTCTCCATATATAATATATACAAAATAAGAGCTTCATTACACCAAAACTTTTTACAAGTTTATGGATATCATAACTCGCTACCATGATGTATGACTTTCAATGTGAGCATCTCAAAATATGGCACCCTGGTTATAAGTCAGAAGTTTTGTACATGAGTTCTGAAAACCTTTTTTGGAAATTCATTTTCTCTCTTATATCTTGTGGAAATACTCCCTGTAAGCAATGTACACATCTAAAAACAATCAAATTCAGTCTTTAAGGGAGCAGTAGCACGGTTTTGGAAAATTTCATCCCTTAAAATTTTCCAAAATAAACATTAGTTTATGCAAATGTATTATCTTCAGAAGGTCACACATCTCAGTACTTGATCAGGTCATCTGTAGTCAGAGAGAATTATCAAGTGTCATGTAAAAACCACTGGCAGCTATTTTTGTCTCTACACCTTTTATTAGTTTCAGGTAGGAAAATGTATCCTCATAACTTAACTTAACTTAGAATTTATGGAGTTATGGCCCCGAATTAATAACAATTTTACTTTGGTTATAGAAACCATTCTAGCGTTGATAGAAATTCATTCTAGTGGCAGGTAAGTATCACCCACTTGTTATATGGTATTCACCGACTAGTTTTGTATACATTGATATTTGCGTCCATATTTCGCCATGTAAACATGCCCTATATTGGTAAAACGGTCACAACTCATGGCGCTGGAAATTCAGCCATGGGGGCAAAACAGGTCAAAATAATATTCAGCAACTTGAGGGTTAATCATGTGAATTTTTTAACTATTTCCCTCCATTCAAGAAAGTAATATTAATATAAGATAGGAATATTGATCACAGATACTTTTGTAAATTGTAGGCCCGTAAAGGTAATGTTTAAATCAAACATTACAATTTTAAACTATCAAATGTTTGAAGTCGAAATTTATGTTGCCTTCATATACAAAATACCAGATAACTACTGTTACTATATTGTTGACGTTTATATTTGCATTAATAAGATAAATGATTAAAATCGACCGTGTTTCCAGGAATAAAATTTTCAAAATATTGACTCTACCGAGATTCGAACTTTATCTGTGTAGGCTATCCTCTCCTCAATTGTCTGACCGCAGCCTACTGTAGCGCACGTTCTTACGTAAACTCAGCCAACCAATCACAATGCGTGCGGCAAAAGCATTTGGTATCAGTAGCTAGGGGCAAGTAACTTCCATTTACCATTTGTTAACCTTGATCGCCGCTATCCTTATTTTAAACACGATGATGTGATTGGTTCGCTAATGACTAGGTTTTGTCTGCGCTGAACTGGTGTCAGCACGTGCGAACAGTGAGGCTGCCTTCAATTCTCTTCAGTTCTGCCTTCAGTTCTCTTCAGGCTGCCCAGTTGTCACCACCAAAGTTACAAATCTTAGTCTTTTTGACAGAAAGTTGTTACTCTTAAATTTCAACCTCCTATGCCAATTGGTTTTGGAGGAGATTTTTAAAAAATGCCTGCCACATTCATTTTTTAGGGAGGGTCAGTTGCAAATATGCAAATTTGGATCACCTAGGTGCAAAAGTTTTAGTTTTGGTGTTGAAAATGCGAAAAGTTTACGGACAATGCCGTGACAACGACATCCTGTTAAATTAGCGTATATGAATCTGTTCTCTCATCTTCCCAATACCCTGATCTCTTTCAAGCAAAAACCCTAGCTATCTAACCAGCCAATGAGACGACTCACATTTAGCAACAGCAGCACAAACCGGGGGGGAAAAATCTGTAGAAATTAAGCTAGTAGCTTCAAGCTCCTTGCTAAACAACATTTTATTGGCTGAAAAAATAACAGGTGAGCATAGCCACGAATATCAAGCCGCCAGCCATACAAGGGATTCAGCCCGAAATACGAGGGTAATAGGAAGGAGAGAGCGGATTCATATACACTGATTTAGCGGGATGTGACAACGAGTGAGTGAGTGAGTTATTGTTTAACGCCGCTTTGGCAATATTTCAGCCGCTTTGGCAATATTTCAGCCATTAGCGGCGAATGTGACAACGACAGACGAAGGGCCTGCCATGATGAGCTAAAAAGTTCAGGATTATTACCGTGCCACAATATGAAATCATATTGTATTATTTCAAGGATACCAATGTTTGTCTGTGGCGGAACTGTGAGACCAAATGAAGAGGCCACTTTCTGCAAGTCAAGAGTGCTGACATCATATATCTTCTTCATGCTATGTGTTGAGTAAGATCTGACATATGATTTGTAGGCGAGCTCAGCAGACTTCTGCAGGAAGTAGTTTTGTGACACGAGTTTCTCCAGCTGCAAGGCAGAAAGGGAACACTTTTTACATGAAACACATTACCAATACCAATGTCAAAAAAAACACATGAAAATAGAGCAATGGGCTCTGTAGCTCATCAGTATTTGTATTGCTGATGTTCAGGACTATGATACATAGTTCTCCAGGCGAAACTGTCCAGTGTCTGGGAATGCGACAAGATGAATAAACATAAAATTGGATTAAATTCATACAAACAATATGTATTCATTTAGATTATGATTTAAATGAAAAGACAAATTTTTTAAATACACCACCTTTTAGGGAATAACTACATTTTGACTAATTTTCACACACACACATACATATATATATATATATATATATATATATATAATATATATATACTTGCTCTTTTATATCTTATACTTTCCATCGATACATACTTTCTGCAAGTACTAACTGCTTTTAAAAGCACCTACTATCATGTTTTGAAATCATCCAACATTTTTCTTACCAACTCCCCATTCATTCATATTGGGGATGTAAATTTTTATCATCATTCAAAATATTACCTTATAATCTCACTATATATAAACCGTAATAGACAAAATAAGCACACCCTAACAGCCTAAGTAACTCCTTAGTAAAATAATAAATACTCCCTTCTCATAACTTTTCCTCTGTGATAAAGCCAATTAATAAGTTGCATTGAAAACATTGAGTTTTGCTCTTTCTTCCATAAGCCAGCAAGTGTATTCTAACCCTGAAGATGCGGTTTACGGAATGGTCCGGGATGAAATAAAACTATGCTGCAGTTAGCCTTATTGAACTCCAGAAGCCGGACTCAGAATCTAACGCATTTACTAATTAACGCAATTGTATGGTCTCTTGAATACCGGAAAAAAATTGCACGGCGGTTGTGTCAGTTGAACGCTTGTATTTAAGGTCTGGCTTTCGCTAAGCCGCTGATTTTTTCCCCGTTGTTCCAAATAATGGGGGCATATTTTCTGATATGAGTTTTATAGATATTTTTTTGGGTCATGTTTATCCTACCGAAAATATGCATAACAATTGCTCAAGTTTCCCACACTACCCGCCGAGCTTGCTATAGGCCTGTGATTTATTGCTTATGAAGCCCCGCACGTTATTGTTTGCTCAAGCGTGCGCACTCACAACAAAAGCACACCTTGCTTTCGTACACCCTATGATCTAAACTCTTGGGCAGATTTCAATGCAGGTGGGATCATTTGAAAGAGAAGAAAATTGTCTTCAATTTTGTACAAATTTGTACTACCTGAACTGAAGATACAGCATGAGCCGTAAAAAAGGTGATTCTCAGATATTTTCCTTTTGATACCATTTTCCACACCTTATTTCTCATCATGTTTCTCAACATATTTTGATAATTTTTATATCATAAGAAAGAGAAAAGGATTGTCTTTAATTACACGTAAAATTTGTACAGATGCATGAATTTATAAAGACACAGTAAGTGCCGCATTAAAAGCTGATTTTGATTTTCTAAAATGTGAACTGAGTAGCGATTTTGTCATCTACTTTCCTGTAGTACTTCATATCTTTTTAACCGCGTGGCGCATTTTGATAACTGTTATATCACACTAAGAAGAAAAGATTGTCTTCAATTCCATTTAAATCTGTTCATTCACATAACAAAATACTGACACAGTATGTGCCGCAAATAAAGCAACTTTGGCATTTTATATCTCCATAAGCAAGTGACGCATTCCAAAAACATTTATATCATTGTCAAGAGGAATAAATTCATTGTCTTCAATTTGATGTATAATATGTATATGTGCTAAAACTAAAAGCGATACAGCAAACGCCGCACAATTCGCACTTTTGTCCCTCTTCTTATCATGTGATCTGAAATAGAGATACAACAAGCGCCGCAAAAATGTTTAAAGTTAAATGTAATAAGTAAAAAAATCATGAAGGAAATGCTGTTTCTTTAGTGTTCAATTATAGAGTGTTTTAAAAAAAGAAAATCATAGGAGAAAAAACTTTGGAGTTTATATTCATAGAGTTATTGACGTCTTTTTTGAGTCAGGGGATTTTGCTTCGGTACCGCCATCAAGTCATGGGAAAATTGTCCAACGAAAATATTCGTGTTTGAGACACAATATGGCGGGGGTCTCCCGTCAGGCACCACCATCAGGTATGTGGGGTTTTCGAACAAACTTTTTTTTGTCGAGAAAACTCATTTTTGAAAATAAAGATTGGTGTCATTCCAGGGTTAAAAACATTTTGCTATATATGTCGGGAGAGCATGAGTTCCGTCAAGTGAACAAAATACAAGGGGCCTGGTGCCCCTTGACTACGTTCCGACGGATAGGCCCGTGGAACCGATCAACCTCGGAAGAGAAGTTAAGAGTTAAAAAACTATTGTAATCCACAACTGACAATAAGAACTTTGCTGACGTAAACAGGCAGTTGTTCGCGACTCGGCGGCTCATTGCTTAGGAAGTCAGATAATGTTGATAATGATGATGTTGATAATGTTGACACAACGTCGGCGGCTGTTGGTGCCGTCGACATCTTTGGCAGGATTGTGAAAAGTCGTTCGAAAGTTAGAAGTGTGTCAGGCAACATTAGAACTTGTTTGCCAGGTCTGTGAAAAGTTGTCCAACAGTTAGAAGTTGTCCAGCAAAGTTAGAATTTGTCCTACACAAGTCTGTGAAAAGTTGTCCAACAGTTAGAAATTGTCCAGAAAAGTTAGATATTGTCCTGGTTTTTGACTTTTGAAAAGTCAAGAAATAAAATGTCTGGCATTCGCCAGGACAGTTAGAAAATGTCTGAATCCCCATCATAATTGATGGCCGCTGGCGCTGGTAAATTTGTTTACAAAAACTCACGAAATGGGGCAATTGAATGTCCATTAAGCTCCCATTGAATTTTTCTGTATAAGTAATCAGGATTTGATATAATATCTTGCTCATGCCTAAATTCTTTTCAATCAATTACAGATTGATGTGAAAGATGCCTAAGGCCAGGAGGCCGCGAACCAGGAGTTGGGAAGGGCCGTCAATGTCAAGCGATGACGACTTCATCAACGAATGAATCATCAATGAAGCTTCTGACATGGAATCTACTGATGAGAGTGATAGTGACAGTGACATGGATAGTGATATTGAAATAAGAAATATTGCAAAAGACATATTAGCTGCCACTGGTGGGGCTTGTACATCCACAGAGGAAGAGTTCAGTGGCTTTCATGAGCAATATAATGAAATGGATACACATTTTGATGACCATGAGAACTTTATGGAACGCTGGACGTGTTGATCTGCATTTTACTGGCGCAACGGGATCAGGACAGTTTATAGAATTGCCTGATAATCCGCATCCTATAGATTTTTTGGGGTTATTCCTGCATGAAGATGATTATGGATCGTTGACAGCAGAAACCAACAGGTACTTCCACCAGCAAGTCTATGATACGTAGGTTCTGAAACCATGTTCAAGGTTGAGGCAGTGGTATGATACGAATGCTGAAGAAATGAAAGGATTCGTTGCAATGACTAAAGTGATGTCTCTAGTTGTACAGAAAAAAGTTTCTGAGTATTGGTCAACAAGTGATGTGACGTCGCTGCCTTTCTTTGCCAAATGCATGCCTCATGACAGGTTTTGGATATTACTAACGTACCTACATTTGAATGATAACAACCAAATTCTGGGACAAAACACACCACATTTTTCACCTATCGATAAACTTGGCCATTTGAGAGTCGTACATTGTTTTTCAAGAGTTTACAAGCTTCATCAAAACATTTGTGTTGATGAAGGTTTGGTGCCTCGAAAAGATAATCTGAGTTTCAAAGTATACAATACCGACAAGCCAAAGAAGTATGGGATAAAGGCCTAAATGCTGTGTGACTCAACCAATGGTCATGTCCAACTCTGCACTGGAAAAACCAATGAAACTTTTTCTGCTGGTGGAAAAACTTTCGATCTGGTGATGGATTTGGTGAAGGATTATGTTGGGAAAGAATATTATGTGTTCATGGATAATTACTATTCCTCTGTGGCATTGTATATAACTTGTGGGAAATGGGCACTGGTGCGACGGGAACATTAAGACGAAATCGCAAAGGCAAGAAGAATCGAATGACTGGGGCAGCCATTCCAAAACCACGTATCGTGCATGAATATAACAAGTACATGGGCAATGTGGATCGGGCCGACCAGATACTGTCGTTTAAAATAAAAACTCTCAAAAGGTGGAAGCGTGTGTGGTTTCACAAGTTGAATTTTGCCATGTTCAATGCCTACATTTTTTATAAAGAATTCTCAAAGGATTAAACCTTGAAAACAAGCCGTCAATTCAGAAAAGACTTGGTACAGCACATTATAACCTTTGCCGACACAGAAAAAGTGCCATCACTGCGGTCGGCCAACCACGAGTGACGCTAGTGTGTTACATCTTCATGGTCATCACTTTCTCACAAAGATTCAGCCTGTTGGAAAAAAGAAGAACCTCTGTGTTTGCTCCAAAGCGAAAAGAGAACTACTTCGAAAGGAAGTGTAAGAAACCAATCAGCCAGTTCGAAAGAAGCCAGAGAATCTTCTTACGAATTTAGCGAGTGTAATGTGGCTCTATGTGCAACTCCATGTTTCAGAATTTATCACGTCACAAGATTGCACAAAAGCTTATATTAGTTTGATGACAGAGAAGGGCAATGTAGAGGATAATGAAGAGGATTGAAGATAGAAGAAAGAAGCAGGAGTGTGAATGAGTGTTACTCTACTGATAAAGTTGGTTTTCACATTTAAAAGGTGAAGAAGTGTCAATAGAAAATACCCGATTATAAAAACCTGATTATAAAAAACTAATAATATTTTTTTTTAATTGCGTAAAAGAGACACAGAAAGTCAATGTGAGCTGTCACTGGACGTTCAATATGAGCCGCATCACAAACCTCCCCCAATTTATATCTTCTGAATCAGGGTGGGCGAACTTCAAAAATTTAATATCATCATGAAGAGAAAAGAACTGGCTTTGATCCAACATGACATTTGCATGTGCGCATGAAATAACAAAGAAGTAGTGAGTGATGCGACACTGTCGCAATGATAAAAAAATTCACAAATGTCTGAGGCGGGGAAAATACTTGATAAAACGGTAATTTAATCCCAGATTCAGCACATAATACCGAAATAACGGTAATTTCTAGGCTTTTACAATGTACTAAACGCATAAAATTCAGTGGAAAAGCCCCACTAGGGAACCTAATTTTCCTAAATCCAGGAGTAAACCTAAAAACTTGTCTCTCACATTACAACCACTCGGTCTAAGGCGAAGGTTAATGGGGAGAGGAAGTGCAAGGAGGATAGATTAATCAACTTTAGGGATTAGGAAGTTATTTACATTCCCAAGAACTGTTTATACCACGTCACTGTATCACCAACTAAGGATTCGAATAAAAGGGTTAAGATTAGTCTTCCCCTAGAAGAGGACCTTAGTTCGTGCGTGAAACTATAAAAGCAATTGATGCCCACGTGGAGACGTGGTCGGAGCCCACCATCTAAGTTGATAGGTTGAGACCGGAACAACCCCACCTCTTCGGAACTCCCCCTCCTTTTTTTTCCCCCCAACCGGAGGGTCAGGCGGAAGGTGCTGAGCCGCCACCATGGGCCCCAGGGAGGACAAACCCCCTAACATCGGAGAGATGTCCCTCAGATAAGCTCTGGTGAAGGCACTTGAGGATTTCCATTGACAGGAAGCAACTACTTGATCGATGGAGACCGACTTCCAGGCCGCTAATTTACAGACATCTGTGTTTCACGGAATCATCCAGTGAAAAGAAAATCAAGCGAGAGTACTGACGACCTGTACAGGCAGCTGCTGACCCTGGAGATTGAGAGAGCCAAAGCTGAGACAGAGAGGGCCAAAGCTGAGACAGAGAGGGCCAGGGAGGAGATTACCAAAGTCCAACTTGAGATCAAGTTATTAAAGAGACAGTTGGAATCAGAGGTTTTGACGATACCATTTCAGACAATTTCTGAAAGTTAATAACAATGACACTGATTAAAAGCCTTTAAACTGTTTATTTCTTCATTATATGTTTTCTATTTCATCGTTGTCAACATAGAAATCGCCCTCAATTTGAATAAATGCATAGACACTTTAAATGTTATAAAATATATATGGTACTGTGAGTTTTTAGCCGCTACGGAACAACATGTATTCAAACATTTCAATTAAATTATCAACATTTAAGCTATTTTTGTACTAAAAACATGCTTTCTCCCACTTATTATCTAAAAATATACCTGAACGCATATATACAAATCATATTCTTTCAACAACATCTACTTTCTAAAAAAAACAGATTATAGAGTTTGCTCAAATGATACTTACAATTAAAATTGCTGAGTCAGCAAAATGTGAATTATTTCAAAATGAAAAATACGATTCTTAATTTTGATGAATATTCAATCAGAAATCATCAAAATTGAGAAATTGCCGCTTCCTTTTGGTTTATTATATAAGAACATTATGATTTAAGGTTATTTGAGTTTTGTCACTGTGACTGAGGAGCGAACATCCTTAAGTTTACCTTGAAGTGAAAGGGATACCCTTCTAACAGCTCTACTCACGGTAGACTGGTGCACGTTGATAGTATCACAGACAACGTTCTGAAATGAACCAGTAGCATAGAATCGCAATGCGACGAGCACTTACAACTCGGGTGACAGAGTGGATCTACGGTAAACACCGTAGTTTATATCGTCCCTAACTGCATGGACAATTCTGAATATGTCGATTCTTCGAAACCTGAATTGTCTTAAAAAGTTCTAGATCGTCAAACACTTCTAACGGGTTTGCTCGATCTCTATATATCCGATTTCTGTTGTCTGCGGTGTCGATAAACTACAGCCGCCATTGCTAAGCTACGCCTGCTAGGTAGGTGGCGTTAATCTGGGACGTAAAGTATTACGTAACTTCTCTAACGTCATGAATGTGCATTAGGGCGTAGATTTGCGCTCGGGCGCAATTTATACTTACGCCCTGACTAAGACTTACGCCTGAGATGTGCATACTGCCACTGGTGAGCTGCATCAGAGGAGCTGACCTTGTGCCTCCTAGTTTGTTGATATAGGCTACACATGTAGAATTGTCCTTAGCGATAACCACACTTGAGCGATGAAGATGACATTTCCAGAAGGATAGGGCTAGCAGAACTGCCTTCAACTCCAACAGGTTGATATGAAGAAGCTTGTTGGACTAGTTCCAGAGCCCGCTCGTCATGAATTGGTCCCAGTGAGCACCCCAACCTCTGTTGGATGCATACGTGTAAATCGTGTGCTGAGGTAGGGGAGGGACGAACTGACATCCCGTCATCACATGAGTTCGTAGCATGATAATAATAATAGATAATTTGTATAGTGTATGTGTAAGTTCCATGCTCAAAACGCTTAGAACAAAAAAAGTGGGTTACTGGTCATAGGCAAGGCAAAAGGTGAGCCTTGAGTTTTGGTTTGAAAAAAGAATAAACATCACAATCTCTAAGATGCTTTGGGAGATTATTCCAGGCGATGGCTGCAGAGTAGACGAAGGATCTCTTGCCGTAGCTCCAAGAGCAGTTGACTGGTAAGAGGTCTTGGGATCTAAGGGAAGATGACGAAGGAGAAAGTCGTCCAGATAGCCGTGGATGATGACCTGTTATAAGTGAAGGAACTGGAGCACCGGTGCCATTATCTTGGTGAACAGCCAAGGGGCAATGGAGATCCCAAGTCTATTATCATCCTCATTTCTGTTGTGTCCCTCTTGTTACATGGAAAACGGGAGAGTTGAAGCTGGGTGAAACGTTGGCGGGGTCTAATTTCGTGATAGCTTTCTTTTCTAGGAGCTGTTGGATGGCTAGAAGAGCAGTGGAAAGTTTGTGTCCCTGAGGAGTAAACCTTTTTCCCTAAGGATGAACAGCCAACGACGGATATCCATCCCACTGGAGAATGACCTTCGGGAAGCATAAGGCCAGTGGCCCGTACCCCCTAGGCTAGGACTGCCGGTAGGCTACTGACGCCCGTCTCGCCTGAGCCTGTGGTCAGGGAGTTCGGGTTAGTGCGGCTGGACGTGGCTCGGCTGTCACCTGTTGGATCTTATCCATGTTAGAAGTCAAGGAAATTATCATTTGCTTAATATCATCAAGTTCAGTGGTGTTAGGAGTGGAATGAAGGGCAGGAGAATGCTTGACTTTCTTAGACGTCAGCGAATTAGCACTGGCAGACGATTAGGCTTGGACCTATTGCAGTGTTTCCACTAACTTACAGTGTAAGTTTCCCTCTGATTCACAAATTCTTAAGTACATAAGTGTTCTAGATTTGTTTTCATTTTCTGTTCGCAACCAATCGTCATTGAAACGTTTCACACGCTTTTTATCAACGGTTTTGTCCTTGTCCAATTTACTATCGCCAGACTCATTAATTCCATCATTTCCACTTGCTTTGCGTTTTGCCTTACCCTCTTTTGGTTGACCCCCACCAAAAAAAGACTAAAGTGTTGATTGCTTGCCAGCCATTTTGACATGTGCTTTGAACCGGTAGCATTCGTGTGTTTCCGTCGTGCTAAGCAGGCAGGCACGAGATATTCCGACTAATAACTTCTTAACCAATCAAATGGATGAATCTACAACACGTTTCTATGTATATAACGAGAGGGATTTCCAACATCGTAGTGAAATGACAACAAGCAAAAGAAGAGAGTTTGATGATTTTTTAATTGTTAAGAGCAATTTCAACATAAGATAATGATTACGACATCTAATAGCTAAGTGAATGTATTAGATTTCTATTGCTACACTGTACTGACATCATTTGAAATTTTCGGTACAGGACATATTTTATCGGTGAAATGTCGGTGAAATACCGGAAATTACTGGTAAACGGAAACGCTGTATTGTTGTTCTTAACAGCCCAATCATCAAAGGGAAGGTACACCTGTCTTCTAGAGTACATGGCAACAAATCACTGCAAGCATAACAAGTAGAATGAGGGTCTCCTTTACACAGATACTTTTGACAATTAACACATTTCTTCTGACCTGTAGACATCTTGAAGGAGAAGCAAGTTAAATTATTAATACACACACAAAATTTTTAAAAAAAAGGACGGTCTCACCCAAGTCCAAGAAGTGAAGATCACAATCTCACAACGATCCAAGAAAAACACAGGTAATCCGTAAGGAAAACACAGATGATCCACAAGGAAAACACAGAATAATCCATAAGCGGAAGTAACAACTTGAGTGAGAGTCTCTCAAGACAGAATACGACTGGTCCTTCGGCGTACAGAGAAAAGAATGACAGCTGAATTTGAAATTCAGGGGAGGTAACTCGCAGGGGAGATAACTGGGGAAGAATAACATGCATGCCACTAGTGAGTGACAGTAATGACAGTTATATCAGTTAATATACATTAAATGAGAAAAGATCCTTTAAAATTCCACTTTAGAGTCATTGAAAATTCAAAACTGCACATAAAAAGTTTAATAATGTAAACAAAGGTTTTAGCTTTTACTTAAACGTAACTAGAACAGGAAGTCAGTCCAGAACATAATCCTTTTTGAGTCTTTCAGGCATTTTGACAATTTGTGGGAACTGGGCACATCCTGTGTCAGCACAGTCGTAGTTGCTGTCTGTACCTCAGGCCTGCTCAAAGCATTGTCAGAATTTGATGTTTCCATCAGTGGAAACTCCTATTAGGATGATACTCTTTCCCATCAATGCTGACAATGTTTTTCACCTGCGTATGATCTGATGACTTTTGGATTTGAGGGACGTCATCACCTATCCAGATGCGGTCGTAGTGTTCTTTGGTCAAAATTGAGAAAGTTGCTCAGTCTCCAATGTGATACAATCCATATTCTTCAATGTAATCAGGGTCAACTGCAATATCATCAACGACATTTATGCTTGATCTTGAAGATTTTTTTACCTACCTACATGCCCTTAGAGTATGTCCCTTGATGTGACAGTACTTGCATACTTCATCCTTGTGAATACAACTTTTTGGGGTATGATTGTCAGCACCTCACCTGTAGCTATGCTTATCCCTTTCTCCATGGATACCATGTTTAGATTCCTTTGTATTTGATGTTTTGTTGTGAAGATTTGTTTCTTTTACTTTCTTTGTTGTGGGAAGATACCTGATGCACACTTTCCTCTTTCTTTAAACTCATTTGCTGAATGTCTGAGATATTTCTGTTATATTAGAAGTTGAAATTCAATGTAGCATTACACCCAAACCTCTTGATCCAAAGCCAAACGTGCTAACCACTGCACTATCCTGCCCTACAATGTTCAGCGATGCTTCTTAGTTCTGCCACAGAAAATTTTACTGACCTGGGTTTTCCAGATAAGGTGAACTTGAATCGGTGAATTATCAGCGATGGTTTAGGATCATAGTGACTTAATCCGAGGCGTACAATCAGGTCTTTGTAAGAATTTTCAGATGGTTTACTAGGTGAAGCAATACTGCATAAAAGACCAAGTTCTAGCACCTATGACACTTAGCAATTTGGCACGTTTCTGTTCCCTCATAATTTTGTTAGCTTCAAAGTAAGTAGTAATTCTCTCTGAATATGTTACCCACATTTCCTGGTCTGAGTTGTACTCTCTCATGATTCCATGAGCAAATTCTGTTGTGTATTCAGATGAATAACTTGGGAATAGATTTCTTAGTTACAAATCAACGTTTGTTGCCATCGAAATGACTTCGCCCGAACGGTCCTTATTTTCAAATCATAGGGATTAATCAGTGTTTTAACATTAACGTTAATCCGGGATGTTACAGTAACCAATGGTTTATTATTTGGGTAAGCTTAGATTGTCTTAAAGGCTGGCATCCGCCACTATACACGGTGTTGGCGTGGTCAAGTTGACCTGAAAAAACTACACCTACACTACAGGGAAAAAATGAGGGTACTTATGTTTGAAGTGGGATAAATCAAAATCTTCTTGTCAGAAAGTTATCATATTTACACAATATATCCTTGGCACTTCAAAGTTGTGGAATTCCTAAACATGTTTAATCAAAACTAAAAACTTTGTAAATGTCACGTGACTAGATTCTCATCATGAAACAATCACAATTATTGTTAGTAATTATAAGAAAACTTACCTCGAAACCAACACTGACTTATATCTCTCTTTCGGAGAGATCGTACAGAGCGTGAGTGTGCATGGTGTGCATTTTGTTCTTCCCCGATTATCTCCCCTGAGTTACCTCCCTTGAATTCCAAACTCAACTGTCATTCTTTTCGAAGTACGGAGAGCTGGATAACCGGGAGGAGGGTGGAAGTAAACCTTTGGTTTAGAGGTAAGTTTTCTTATAATTACTAACAATAATTGTGATTGTTTCATAATTACTATAAATCCTAATAAGGATTGTGAAGAAAACGTAATTCAGGATAATTTCAGCACGAAATAGCCGCCAATGGCTGGAAAGGAATTCCAATTACAATAAACTTTCCCGTTCTAGTCTGTACTCTCCACTCCGTAATTATTATGTTAAGAAGGTAGGAGGTGCTAGGGAGGATTAATACTTGAACTTCGAACAAGGCGGATTAATACATCCCAAAGAGTGATTATACCACGTAAATAAACCACCAACTCAACGAGATATTAAGGTTGAACATGGCGAAACTACCCACTCCTTAGTATTGTGCAAAATAACTCCGAGGTGAAGACATGCCCCCCTGACGTAGTGGTTGAAGTCCCCAATCTCCGGCGATAGGATGGGACTGGAAATCACTCGCCCTCGGAATCTCCCCCCCCCCCCCCCCCCCTTTTTTCCCCCAAGGAGGGGGTTCAGGCGGAGAGGTGCTGAGCCGCCACCAATGGTCCCAGCGAGGACAGGCCTCCAAGCAAGGAGTACATGTCCCGAAGATAGGCCCTGGTGAAGGCGCTAGAGGACTTCCACTGACATGAAGCGACTATTTGGTCGATGGAAACAGACTTCCAGGCTGCTAGAGAAGTCGAGAGCGCTCGAATCTCATGAGGTGAGAACTTGGCATCTACTGTCTCTTGATCTGCTGTAGAATAGGCCAAGGAGATGGTCTTACGAAGCCAAGAAGCAATGGTATTTTTGGTAATTTCTGTCGACAGACCCGGTTGCAGGGAATAAAGAGACGTCTTCTACCTTTCCTGATGGAATGCGTCCTATCCATGTACCAACGTAAAGCTCGCACCGGGCAGAGAGTACGCGCTTTGTTTTTTTGCGTCATTAGGCACAGGGAGAGCCGGAAAGGAATAAACCCTGGCCCCCAAGGGACCAGCGGCCGTAGACTGATTTTTTTGGAAGAAATTCTGGCAAGGCTCTGAAGTAAACACTGACGTATATCTATGAGCAAAATCAATGGAGGATATATCTATTGCATGTATCTCGGAGACTCTGGCGTCCGAAGCAAAGGCAATCAAAAAAGCTGTTTTCCATGCGAAAAACTTGAGAGAAGTGGCATACAAGGGTTCGTATGGAGCACGTTGCAAGGATTGCAGCACTAACAGAAGGTCCCATTTGGGGAAAGTATTTGGCGACTTAATGTCCTGAAGCTTGAACGACTTTATTAGCTTAGCGAGAGTAACGTCCGAGCCGATAGCTAGACCATCGAGATCTGTGACTGAGGCGATCGCCGATCTATAGCCTTCAATTGTGCCCGCTTTTAAGTTGCAATCCTGACGTAAGTGATGAAGGAAATCTGCTATCATAGGTATGGTCAAGGGGAGCTTGGCCACACCTCTGTCTCTTCTCCACTGCTGGAACTTGATCCACTTATGTTCGTAGAGCGCAGACGTGGAAGGTTTGATGGATCTTGAAATAGCGTCAGAAGTTGCCTGCGCATAACCGCGTTCTCGCAGCGTTCTTTGGATATTTTCCATACGTGAAGATTGAGTGCCTGAAGGTTTATGTTGTCCGGTTGCCACCTCGGCTGTTGGAGCAGATTCCACCTCAGAGGAAGTTTTAACGGGGGGTCCATGAGTAGATTGATCATTGATGGAAACCACGCCCTCTTGGGCCACGCCGGAGCTAGCAGATACACGACGCAATTGTGTTGCCTCACTTTGTTGAGAACATCTGGAATCAACTTGAATGGAGGAAAGGCATAGGCTATGAGATTGTCCCAGGACATTGACAGCGCGTCCACTGCCAGAGCCTTGGGATCCGGAACCGGGCTCACGTAACAAGGGAGTCTGAAATTTAGTGCCGTCGCAAACAGATCTACTTGAGGCTTCTCCCATCTGTCGGCGATCAGATTCAAAACTTCAGGGTGAATCGTCAATTCTGAGGACACAATCAGATTTTTCCTGGACACAGAGTCCGCTAGGAAGTTCAGTTTCCCGGGAATGTGCCTGGCTTGAAGAGTTATGAACCATGCATCTACCAGAGCATAAAGATCCCTGGTGAGTTTCATCAGAGGAGCTGATCTCGTGCCTCCTAACTTGTTGATATACGCAACCACAGTGGAGTTGTCCGTTGCAATCACAACACTTGAACCATGGAGTAGAGCTTTCCAGTTGGAGAGAGCCAAGATCACCGCCTTCATCTCGAGCAAATTGATGTGAAGATGGGAATCCGATTGGCCCCAGGGCCCGCTTAAAATGTGCTGATTCCAATGTGCACCCCAGCCCGCGTTCGACGCATCTGTGTAGATCGTGTGTTGAGGTGGAGGAAGAATAAATGGGCAGCCTGAAATGACGTGCGTGCGCAAGGTCCACCACTGAAGTTCCCAGCAAACCAGGTTCGTAGGCACAATCTTGGAGTCCAGAGGCAGATGACGGCAGCTGTTGATCCAAGATTGAATGTGGCGCAGGTTTAGCCGACCGCGCGTGGTGAAGGCCTGAACCGACGTAAGAGAACCCACAAGAGACATCCATCTCCTGAGAGAATGTTTCTTGCTGGTATCCGTTAGAAGTTGGATTGAAGACTGTATCGTTGTCCAACGGGCCTCCGAAGGAACAATGGTTGAGGTTGTCGAATCCAACATGGCTCCCAGGAACTTGATCCGAAAAGACGGGTTGAACTCCGACTTGTCCGGATGAAAATCCAGCACAAGTGGGTGAAAACATGATTGACCAGCCTCAGGTGGTATTGGAGGGTAGATTGATCCTGATGACGTAGCAAAAAAAATTGTCTAGGTACCCGTGAATGAACACATAATTTAAGTGAAGGAACTGGAGAACCGGGGCTGTGACTTTGGTGAACAGCCATGGGGCAATGGAGATCCTGAAAGGAAGCCCTTGAATTGGAACCGGCGGTTGTTGAGGGCAAAACGAAGGAACTTCCGGGATTTGAGATGGATAGGGATGTGTAAGTATGCATCCTTCAAGTCGAGGTTGGCAAACAAGGACTGGAAGAATCAGTTTGCAGATGTTGTTGAGGGATTCCATAGAGAACTTGGGAGGTCTGCTTAGGAAGGATTTGTTGAGCACTTTTAGATCTATAATCATTCTTATTTCTACTGTGTCCTTCTTTGGCACAAGAAAAACGGGAGAGTAAAAGCCTGGCGAAACGTCGTCGGAATCCAACTCCGTAATGGCGTCCTTCTCCAAGAGTTGCTCGATGGCAGTAAGAGCGGCTTGTAACTTGGGCCCTTGAAGGAAGAATCTTTCCCCTTGAGGATGGACGGCAACTGGCGGAATTCGATCCCACTGAAGGATGTAGCCTCTGGCGATGATCGACAGGATCCACTGATCGTCGGACACTGTCTCCCAATTCCGTAAGAATCGACCAAGACGGCCCCCCACTGCAGAGTGGAAGGTCGGCTGAGGGAAGGGAATTGTCAAGGATATGTCGGGGGACGGAAGAGGTCGTAAGGGTTGAGTTCCCACGACGATGTCCCTGGAAAGAACCTCTAGATATCAAGGCTTGAGTGAGCTTTTGATTGAGGGACTTGGTAGTCATAGCATCCTGCGATTCGCTAGCCTGAGTGCATGCTCCATTAAAGAGAGACGGTGCTTGAACAGGTTGAGCTAAGAGAGAGTCCTTTACGTATGTAGGTAGATCCCGAACTCGCGAGATATGCTGTTGCCTCACCGCTAAAAGGATGCGAGACATCGAGTTCGAAGAGGCTGAGGCTAAGTGCTGAGAGGCCAGGTAAACTGAGTCCAGAAATCCGTTAGCCATGGCTACATCGTCAGCCCTCATGGTCTGAAGAGTGTCAGGAGTAATACCTTCATACGAAGTAAACTTGGGAGGAAACATCTCTCTAATACCCGCACAAAACCAGTTGATGTAAGAGATCGTACATTACGATCAATCTCCATCAAGTCCAATCTCGAAAACTGAAATTGATTAGCAGACGGGGCACGGGGTTAAGTCTAGCAAAATCCTTATCTAATACAGGCAACTCCGGGGACACGAACCTGTTGTGAATCAAATAAGCTGACTTCGGCCTATACTTGGGAATGGAAAGCTTGCTTGTCATTAATCCCGTTGCAAGCCGTCTTGATGACAGAAGAATGTGGCAGAGAAAACTTGGATGGACGGGAGGGGGGTAGGGACCCCGAGTCCCCCAACTCATCAGGCCTAGGAGAGGCAGGTTCATCCGCAGGAATAAGAGCCGTACAATGTTTCAACCGGTGCAAGTATTGGAGTTTATCCGCAAAATTCCACTCTGGAACAAGAGGGAATGAGTGCTGATCCGATGGGATTATTAACTGTCCTTCATGGCTTGCCACCGAAAAATCCATGGATTCCGTGTCCGTGGAAGAATGACACAAGGCCGTGAGTCCGTTCGAGTTATGAAACACGGGAATGAAAGGTGGATTGTCAATGCTAATGAAATCCTGCTTATGATCACGGACCGCCCGTGCAGAAGTGCGGTCACCCGCCTCGCCAGCAGCTGCAGGTAGACCCGTGCCGCCCGTGCTAACGGGCCGCTTAACCGGGTCATCCTGGGCTCCCTGAATAGCCACTGAAGCCTGTACGCCGCTAGGCGCCATGGCATTCAGCAGCGGGTCAGAGGTAGTTGACAACGCCGTGGAGAACATCGGGTCCGTGACCCGTGCTTTCTTGGCAAGGCAGAGGAGCTAAGCCGACCGCCCCCTCCACTGAGTCAAGGATCAGGGAGGCTGGCTGCATACGGCTAGACGTGATGTTAGACAGTGGTCCCGACGGGTCGCCCGCACGGCCTGCTACTGCGGGATCTCCCTGGTTGGTTTCGAGTGCCGAGAACGCTCGGCTGCTTCTCGTTGCATGGACGCCATGTTGGAAGTAAGAGCCGCGATCATCTGTTTCATCTCGTCTAACTCCGATGTCTTAGGCATGAGTTTGATGTCTGAAATTTGCTTCAACTTTTACATAGATTGAAGAGTAGTTTTAGGCACAGCCTTACGTTTAGGAGTCTTAGGCTTAGTGCGATTATGATGCATAATCTGCCAATCATCAAGAGTTAGGTGATTACAAAGTAAACATCTTTCGTCAACTGAACACGGAATTTTGTCACTACAAAAATAACACAGAGATTGAGAAGAAGATTAAAAAAACACGCAAGAAAAAGGAGTGATCTCATCCAAGTCAGAAGTTCACTGATTTCCCACAAGTAATCCGTAAGAAGCACACAGGTAATCCGATGAGAACTCACAATAATCCGAAGGAAAAACACTGAGGTAATTCACAAAAAACACAAGGTAATCCAAGACTTGAGTGAACTCAAGAATTCTCTCACACACAGTACGACCGATCTCGCGGCGTACAGAGAAAAGAATGACAGTTGAGTTTGGAATTCAAGGGAGGTAACTCAGGGGAGATAATCGGGGAAGAACAACACGCACAACACTAAAAAAAAAATTTTTTATTCTCACGCTCTGTACGATCTCTCCGAAACAGAGATATAACTCACTGTTGGTTTAGAGGTAAGGTTTTTCGCAATAATTATTACCATACCAAACAAGTCTGCTAGTGGAGGAAAAGACTCCATTCAGAGTGTCAGATTTCACTGCCTTCCCAGCCTGACTGGGAAATCAAAACCTCCCCCAACCCATATGTCCCCCAAATATTTAGCTCTGCTTGTGGGGATAAGCTGTAGAGACTAAGGTTATAAAAAGATTATTGTGACAGTAAATGGATTTAGACAATTTTTAAAAACTTTTGTCAACAATAGTGACATATTTACTTCAAATACATCAAAACATTGTTAAAAGACTATGGTTGTTTTGAACGTTTTTCACAAAATTTTAACAAATACAATTATATTTAATTCTATAATTAAAGATCTCCTTTGTGTTTGTCATTTCATAAAATATATAGAATTTAATATACTAAAAATAATATCAGCCTGTCACACAAATTTAAACTTTTTATGCACTGAAACTCAGTAGACTACTACCAGCCACAAGTTGTAGTAAAGTTTTGAGACCTTTGTTCCTGCTCAGCTCTCCCAGGCACCAAAAAAAACGTTAGTGCCCTGTGCCCGGCCTTTAAAGATGTTCAACCAATAATCAAAATAATTGAAAAATAGGTGTAAATTTGCATGGCGAGAGCTGAATATGTACTCTTGAAATTCAAATATAAGAAATTCTTGTTGCAGATGTTCTTTTTCATTTTTATTTTGATGGCTATGTTTTAAGAAAAAAGGGAAATTTTCCCTTTTGCTAATTTACTCATTAAAAACCAAAAAATAAACAGAAAAGGGACTTCGTTGTTAATACATTGCAACAACACCTTTTAAAATATTTTATTGCTTTGCAACCAAAAGATACCCTTTTCCATAACATCTCAACAAATCCTTCCACACCCTTACGCTAGCAGCAATGGTAAAATTTTGGGAGATGTTGTGGCAATGCTTCGGAAACAACTTTTAAGAGATTCCTTTTTATATAGGTGTAGTTATTAATATGACATATAATATGACTGTTTGGAAATTTCACTTAAAACATCCATCTAGAACTATTCCTAACATTGTGTATGAATTCTATTCTATTCTTTATTATGTATAACTATCTATTGTTTGAGATGACAATGCAACAGATCAATTACATTTGTTTATGTACTTGCGAAAAAGGTATTTAAATCAAGATTTTACTTACTGGAAATTGCTACTGTTTATGGTCTAATGAAGGCTACTTGATATTCCGTTTTAATCTTTCTACAAGTTTTTTCATTTTCAAGATGGAAAAAATATATTTCAGTAAAAAGAAGTTCAGTAACTATTTACATATTGTGAAAAATTACAAGGGCTTGCCATGCACAGCCCATTTCCCAAATTGTATTTGTCAATGATGCAACTGCAACAATATTAAAACAAGTAATAGTGAAGGATAACTCGTAATATAAGGAAAGCGCCAAACCCTGATGGTTTATGCGGCATCGTCCTGTGAACAGTTATGCATGTTATGTTATGTATTTTGCAGACTATACCCACTCTCCATTGATTGTAATGTAATCCCGAAAATGTTGAAAAGATCAAAGATTACTAAAGTACTAAAGAAGACAAATTCTATCAAATTGAACGTTTTAGACCAGTCGCTCTTACTTCCATTGCTATGAAATGTTTTGAGCGCATCATTTTAAACTTCCTATAGTGTGATGTTAGGCACTTGCTTGATCAGGAACAATTACTTGTATTGTTAGTAATTATAAGTAAACAAATCGTCAATGTGAATTTTGGATAACAAACACTCGACAACATTCAAATGGCAGCATAACATTATACACTAATGTTTTGCCTGTACATTGTCGGAAAGGCAGTTGTGTGCAGCAAATTGTTTGTTTGTTATTTGTTACGTCAGAGGTCAGTTGGGTCATTCATAATTTGTATGGTTCATAAGATGAAAGGCGTCCAATCACAAGGTTGCATGTTTTTTGGATGCAAGCTCTCAACAGGACATTATCAAGTTTTGCTTTTAGAGGAATTCAGATGTTTTTTTATTTGCAGCAAAAAGCTATAGGTCTGATTTATTATCTAGTCAAGTGCAAGTTAATTTTGACAGCTTGTAATATTCCATTGATTTAACCAGACAGATAATTTATTTACATCTCACCTCAGTTTTTAATTATAAAATGCTCAAAAAATAAGGTCAGTGTAGTAAAGATTTTCATGTTAAAGATGGTTTAATATCTATGTTGATTTTAGCCTCATAAGATACAGATGTATGGAGACAACTATACTTAAGTATTTTATTCTTCAATCATCGCAAGGGACCATTGGTAAACATTTCGACTTACAAAGTGTTTCAACTATGGTATTATAGTGTTTAAAGTTGGCTTAAAATTGTTAAATCTTACAAAGATGATTATTCCAAAATGTGAACTTCCTCACTATATTAATTGGACACCCTATTCTGCCCCGCATCTTAAGTGGCATGATCACTGAATTTACAAATTTGAGAGGGGAAATGCCCCCCACACCCAGAGAGAGAGGGGGAGGGTATGCTCCAAAAATACAAATTAGATCACAAAGGTGCAAGTTACCTACCTAAATATTTTCATGTTTTGGTTTGAAGCAGTTCAGGAAAAGTTGAAAAAGTAAAAAGTTTACCGATGACTGCTGACGGACGATTGACGAAGTATGCCAGAACATGAGCCATGCCATAAGCCCATCTGACCCTTCGGGCCTGATTAGCTAAAGATATGACAATTTACAGATGCAGCCCACCTGACATCTGCATATATGCAATAAGCCCATCTGGCGTTTCAGGCCTGATATGCTTAAAAAGGTCATGTTCAATACATTGAAAGGATCTTTCTGAAAGTAAGAAAATCTGTACACAACGATTTAAAAGATTTCAATTACTTGCAAAGTGAAAGTGCTCTTTAAACCTTGTAAATAAAGAGAGAAGAAGACAGTACCTGAGGCTGGATGTTTGAGATCTTACTCCAGGCAAACTCAAACTCGTTAAGGGGCACCTTGGCATGACGTAGGTATCGAAGGAAGCCTAGCTCCTCAGGGCGCAGTATGAGGAGAGCGTGTCCCTGTCCTCCCTCCCCACGGGCTGTGCGACCCACCCGGTGGATGTACTCCTGCAACACCAGCATATCAAAACTCAACTTTGATTAATAATGTATCACAGCTTCCCTCTTTCTTTACAAAACTTAATAGACCTCCCCCTGCTCTGAGCATCACCAATCATTTCAACAATAGTGTAAGTTATAAGATATTGAATTGATAATTACATTAGTTTTTCAAGATGATGAATAAGACTAAACCGATGTTTGAGAAGAAACTGCTGTATATTTTTTAACTATGGCAATGTTTATGTTGTCATTATGCTAAAAATAGCTTGGCATAAAGTGAGTTTTCAATTTCTGAACTAAGTCATGATGTGTTTTTTAAAAATAGATCAAGAATCTAAATTAAAACTGATGTTGAACAACTAATTATAAAGAGAATATTAAATGAAGTTTGTCAAATACAATTTCAAACTCATTGAGTGGTGGGGTTGAAGTTGATATAATTATGAGTGGTGCAGGAAAATGTTCAGTTTGTGAAAAATATGAAGAAATGAACGGAGGAAGTTTAGCGACTAAATCAAATAGGTAACACAATCACAACAAATCAATCAAAAGAACTGTCGGTGAAGTCTAGGCATACTTCACATTTCAAGACTTTGTTGACAAGAGCCAGCGGAAGTGTGTTCAGTGGTTGTATTTTACTGTGACAGGGCTGGTACTCTCTCCGGGTTTGCAAGCAATCGTGACTGATGGGTAGGGACAAGTAATTTTAACAACATCTGGTGTCAGATTTAGGGTTACGTTTCCATGAATGGAGTTGCCTGTCATTAAACTGGTCAGGAATAACATGACTGAGAGTGGGAATGTAAAGCTGTATGAGACATGAACTGTGGTTAAGAGATTAGAAATGTTTTTTTGTTGCTGTCCATAGATTTCCTCCTTTTCAGAAACCTGAAATCGGCCCTACGTGTGATGATCAAGATGTCAAGGCTGCAAAAGAGGCGGGATTGGAGGGCAATCCGAAAACCTCTACAAATGTTTCATTATAAGCCTCAAAGAGAAGTGGAATAAGTGTATTGAGATGAAGGGTTTATCATATTGACAATAAAAGTAAAAATTTGGTTAAGCGCAATTTCTAATTATTTTTTATTGAAGTTGCAAAACTCATTGAACCCCTCTCATACATCCCCCCCCCCCAAATTCTGCTAAAGGGGTTCAGTGGTTTCTGAGGTGAAGTACAAAATGTTAAAAGTTAATGCTGCTGGACGCAAAACGACTGATGCCAAACAACTTCCACCAGCTGCAATGGTACAATTTTGCTCTAACCTCTTGAAAAGATATGTGGATGTGCGGTGGAGATAGTGTGGCAATGCTTTTGAAACAACTTTTAGGAAATATTTTTTTAAAGGGTTCAGTGACATTTTTGTACAAATTATTGTTTAAATTACTTCAAAATGTGATTGACACTATGCGTGTATAGCGCCAACAACTGGGCATTCAGAGGGTTAATGTGTGTTTCTTGCAGGTTGATCTAGAAGTGTGTAATAGATAACTTACTTTTGGATCATCTGGAGGGTCGTACTGGATGATCCAGTCAACAAAAGGGATGTCAAGGCCACGTGCTGCAACGTCTGTGCACAGCAGAGTGCTCGATTCCTTGGAGTTGCAAAACTGAAAGAAGGTCTGTGTGCGCTTGCTTTGCTTTTGCTTTCCCTGCAAAGATAAATCTGCATTGAAATAGCTTGACAAGAACAGTCATACAAGAACATAATGCTAATGAGTACATGGGTCCGACTATAGAAAGGCAAGAGTGCTCTGAGAGCACAACTACCCTTTTAGTGTGTCCTTTTGATAAACAATAAGTTTTTGTTTTTGTTTTTTTTATTTCCATTTTTAAGTTCCATTTCCATTTATAACAATAAACAATTCAGAGCATGTATTCTAGGTACAGTTGAGCAAAAACATTCCAGATCAATTTCATCAAATACACAAGAAGAGCATAATATTATGAATTTTTCAAAAGTAGAGGGAGAGAACCCCAGAAGGGATGGAACTTAGAATAGTTGCAATTAGAAAATGCAATAAATTTTGTGGTTTAATAATATCTAAATAGTTTCTGCTGCAAAGAAATTAAATTAGGTTGTATTTTTCTTGTATTGCAACTGTAAAGCAGTTGTTTAGTTATAAGAATGATAACATTCAAAGGATTGTTATTTACACCTTCGAAACCAAAATATATATTTTCTTCATTTAAATCAATTTTTCCTTCAATGTTTTTTGAAAGCCACTCTGCAAGTTGTCTCCATATGATTTTTGCAAAATGGCATTCATACAATAGATGTGAAATGGTTTCAATTGAATCGTTGGATAAAGAACATGTTGGGGATTCTACATATCCTATTTTGAATAGAAGCTTATTTGTAGTTAATATATTGTGCAGGAGTTCAAATTGAAACCATTGCAATTCACTACTTTGTGTACATCTTTTTGCCATGAGATTGAAATTTATCCATTCAGTTTCAGTATATTGCTTATGCAAATGTTCTTCCCATTTATCAAATGTTTTTATTTTTGTAAATATTGGGTTTAATAAAGTCTGATAGAATGCTGAACAACCTTGTTGATTGTTTACTTTTGACAAATTAAACGGCAGTATTGGTCCAAAAAGACATTTTTCATGGAATTTGCAGATGCGCAGAAAAGATGACACTGAATGTTTAATTCCCTCATAAGTCAAGAAATCTGTTTTCATGTTGTATCTATTTACGAATTCAGCATAATCATAAACATTTCCATCATTGTCAACCATGTCATTAAAATATGTGACCCCTTTCAGATGCAACTATTTGATAAATATAGGCTCACTCCCAATTCTAATGTCATTGTTGTACCAAATAGATTTTGACATAGTCTCTTTAATTTTTCCTCATTTTCACGACATTCTAAATAAACCGACCAAAAAAGGAGTACTTCTTCCAAAACATATTGTCGATGACGGGAGCAATGTATTGTTTAATATATTGAGAGTCTGCTAGAAAAAGTATATTTTTGTCTAAAATATTTTCTGAAAAGAACTTCGTCCACTCAGCGTCACTATAAATTAATCTCCTAATAACAATAAGTTATTTTACTAAATAAACAATAAGTTATTCTAATAAATAAGCAATAAGTTATTTTAATAAATAACCAATCAAAAGGTTTTTAGCAAATCTTGATCAACATTTTAAATGAGATGGGTCTTTGATTTCAATTATGAAATCTGAATTATTTGGAGACAAAGGGCAAATCTTTAACAAATAGGGCCTGCTTAAGATACAGCAATTTCATAAATCTACAATGTTATTACATATTGACTGTGTGATAACATCTCGTGTTGACTGACGTCACATGATGTCACAATAGTTAAGCATTATGTCACAAATATTAGTGGCACAGCAGCAATAGTAAACTCGGCGATTTTCATGTTTTTTCTTTGATATAACTTGGGGAGTAATACATAAAATACTTAACTCAGTCCCATTGAATTACATCTTTATGAAACTTGTGAATGGTATCGGTATCTACCTCACTTTTGCTTGTCAAATACCCACTCACTCATTTAATAAAAAAACGTCGTTTAGTATTCGCCAAATAGCTTGATGTACATTTCAAATAATATCTATCATAGTTAAGACAGCCACCAAGTTTAAAACTGATTATTTGCACAGCTGAAGCCATGTTTACAAAAAAATTCAGTAAGTTAGACTTTTGATTCTTAAGGAAGAAGTGTCAAATAGGTAATATGACAATTTTTTTGGTAGTGACCTCTTTCGCCTCTATTACAGTCTTGTACCATTTTAATCATAAAAACCACCTCTAACAAAAGCACACATGCTCAAAACAGTATTATCATTTTGAGCCCTAAATGATTGAGTTTTTTCAACTCAACCTTCATACATTTCTGGATCTCTATGATGAATTTCACCTTTAACCAGCACCCCAACAAATTTTAAAGAATAGAGCCATTACCTCTGTAGCTCATCAGTCTGCCATGATTAACTGTATTAGGTCCAAAACTTATAAAACTTCTAGGTTTATAACATGCATTGAGTTGTTACAAAACATATAACAATCATAACATTTTGTTAAAAATTGTCTGCTCAGCATTCAATTGATTTGCTTGACTCATATATAGCCACACACTTACACATATCCGTTTTCAATTAATAAATGCATTAAGAATAACCAAAAATGTTTTAACTAAAAAAAAACAACCCTTAACCAATCCCTAACTAACCACGATCTCCCCATACACCAATTCTCAGTATGCAATATTATTACTCGCCCATTGAAGATATCGCTGTTTAATAAATCTACAATGTTATAACATCTCGTGTTGATAGACGTCACAATTGTTAAGCATGACATCACAATGTTAGCAGCGCGACAACAATGGTAATCTCGGCGATTTTCATGCTTTTTCTTTTATATAATTCAGCGAATAATAAATAAAATACTAAACTCAGTCCCTTTTAATTACATTTTTATGAAACTCGTGAATGGTATCGGTATCTAACTCGCTTTCGCTCGTTAAATACCAGACCATATGATATGTAATTAAATGGGACATCGTTTAGTATTCTCTATTTATGCAATTAGTCAATATACATCCCAGGCTCTAGCCAGCTGTCCTTTAAAGTGCAACTCCCGGGTGATTTGGCTCCAAAATGTTCCGTCTATATACACTTTGCTTCGCATGTACATCTAATAGACGTGAAAAACACATTTATTAGTTAAAAGTCATCAATATCACAAATACCTTAGCTATTCGGATGAAGGATGTTTTTAGAAAATCGTAAAAGAAGTTGAAAACTCCACCGTTTACGTCGCTATTTTGACGTGTCGGCCATCTTACTTTACGATAAACACCGGGAAAACCTCGATTTCGTCCTATGGAATGTGTGACGTCACCTGTGGAAAACAGATGGCCTCTGTCGTATCTTTACACTGTCAGACAATGAAATAGCGCGGATTGTAGCAGCCATACCAGTCGACCATTTTAAACAAAAATTGGCAAGATATCTCCTAATGAACTTCTGACGCAATAGTAAAAAGGAAATAAAATAAAAATGATGATAAAGTTGAATAAATGTCCATTACATAACCCGGAAGTGAGTCTCTTCATATGTTGAACTCGAACCTCAAAACAGTACTAATTTCGGTCGAAAAGACATCGGGTAACGTACGTGTTTTTACAAATGCCCTTGCCAATGTAAGGACAATGATGATTTAAACAAACATATTTTGTGTGACTGTATTTTTGTCTTTTGATTTAGCGAAATGCCGCTCGTTACGTAAGTCAACTTGCACGTACGTACAACGCAGCAAAATACACGAGTGTGAAATAATTCAATGTATCGTGGACAGATTCAAAATGAAATGACCAGCTGCATACTTTTTATTTATCATAAAATTGAAAATTATGATAACATTTTACGAATGCATAGTAAAATCATAATAACTTGTGGTGGTTGAATCTGGCAATTTTTTTCAATTATTTGCTGATTTCATTAAATGATTTATTTGTGCATGGCCGATGTTCGATATGGAATTTTATTGTAAGCTTTCCGTGTTTTAAAATGCATGACCAGTCTTTATTTTTTTCTGACCAAACACAAAAATTATCAAATATTCTGAACCTTCATTCATTCTTTCGTCCATTTATCATATTACCTTTGTTGGAATTGGAAATAAGCTGATCAATCGCCCTTCACCTATTCACTAGGAATAATGATAAAAAAAGATTAAAATATATAAATTTTATAAATATTAAAATAAAATATATGATATTACAAACAGTGTATCGACAACAGAACTACAGTGAAATAATGTTCCAAAAATTGGTGCAATTAAATTTTCTTTCTTTTTTGGTGTTGCAACAAAAAAAGATAAATTATTATATAAAGTTTACAAATAATAAATAAGAATGCTCAAGCACAGTGTTTTGTTTGTGATGTTATTTACTTGCATATTAACAGCACACCAAATTCCCTTGTTTGCTTTAATTGCTATTTTTCTTCTAAATATTAACTTTAACTAAGCATTGCCTTATACAATAAAATAAACTACTATGGATGCTGAATAAATTCATGCATTGATGTCTATAACCAAGATATTTAACTAATTCAATAAAAAAAAAAAAAATTTGTTCAGTCATTTTAAGAAATCTTCTGTGCACAAAAAAGCGTTTTTGTTTCAAGACACTCCACCCCAAATATCATAAAAAGTCATCATTCTGTCACAGCATTAAAATACTGCTCAAGTGAATACTATTTTGACAATTTAATAAAATATAGATTATAAATGCATGTGATAACATTCATATTACAAAAATAGAATAAACCATATATTTTTGTATGTCAGTCTTAATGTTATGTTATTCGAAATAAAGGGGGGGGGGGGGGAGAGAGAGAGAGGAAATGCATTGAGATGATTGACTTAATTTTGAAAGTCAAGTTTGGCACACAGAATAATTGGGCTTTACATAATTTCCAAGCTTTGCAAAAAATTATATTTAATTTCCTGATTAGGGAGAATAATTTAAGCAATATTTGATATTGAATCTGATTGTATAAATTAAATTTTATAAATCCCTTCTGTTTAAATAATAATAAAATTTATTTGATTCACTCCATTTTGCTTTGTATTTATAGTTCATTTACAAAAAAATGTTGAAATAATCAAAGTATATATCATTTTGAAATTTAGAGTTGAAAGACTAAAATGTAAATGGTGTCATCTGGTAATTTTTCACCCTTCTAATTCTAATTCTAGTATAAACAACAAATTATCTTTGTTCATATCATAGATATGATTTTGTAATATACTCAAAATCCCCAGTACAACAAATTAAACTTCACCGATTGTTCAAATGTTTTTTTCATACACTTGTACTGGTGTAGATTGAGGCCGCCTTTCGAAAGTCACGGCAGCGAAATATAAACAAAACTCGGCAAATGACGAGAGCTGCGTTCGAGAGACGTACGATGACAAATCAGCTGTTTCATTGAGGCTGAAAAACGAAGTGATATTGATACATTCGACAGTAAACTGACGAAGAATTTTTTTTAAGGAAATTATAACAAGGAGTCACTCACCGGTGTTTTTAATTGGGTGCATTACCCGTGTAGACAGTGTAAAGCAGTGGTTTGAGACTGCGAATTTATCATACGAATTGTTTCCATAATGACGTATAAAAGTCATCAAAAGCCTTTTCCTTTTTTCTTAATTTTCGTTCAGCACTTATATTTACAAAACATCAACCTAAAAGGTTCTGAGTTTTCAATAGCTACGAGAACACGATCACCTAATAATTATGAAATGTGGTGTTGTTTACATTTGTTATGGCGGCTACGTCACGTGTGTTTTCCACAGTTGACGTCACATCCGGTTGATTTCACGGAACAACACGATCGGGAAGGCAATTGACTATCCTTTTTTCAATCGAAATTATTAACATAATCAAGTTATCTAAACTTGTTAAAACCTGACGTAAAATCAAGTCAAGAAGGATATATTATGAAAACATGCATATAAGTGTACAATTTGGCTTGGTTAAATAAGGTGATTTTACCCGGGAGCCCCACTTTAAGTATGACAGTGCTAATAACTGTATATATATATATATATATTGTTCATATTTTTCTACATTTTACAAAGTATATGTTTAGCAATATTTTCAAGTTGAGTAAATGCACAACAAAATCATGTCGTCTCTCATATGCAATCACCCAGGGTAATCACCTACCCATATGATCACTCTTTTATATGCTTCAGAAATTAGCAACTCTGTTAGTTTTATGTCAGTCATGCTCTATGTGACATGCTTTCAGACTCGATCAAGAGCATCAACAGGTGTGTCCAAAACCAAAATTTAATTCACCTAAGTGTGATACTGTCTGAGAAAACGTGTCCCCATTGGAGCATCAGATCTGTTAATCACTACAAGTCGAATTGCGCATTCAAGGGCCATAATTCTGTGAAAAATAATCTTTCAGAAATGGCTTACGAACTCCATCAAGAGTATCATCAGGTGTATCCGAAACCAAAATGTCACTCCTCTAAGTGTAATAGTTTCTGAGAAAATCCGTTCCCATTGGAGCAACAGATCTGTTAATCCCTCCAAGTCCAGTAAACTGACCGGTATGAAGGATGGACGGAAGGACAGAGGGACGAAATGGACTGAAGGACCGCTATATACCCCTGATTACTTCGTGCGGGGGTTAGCAAGGGGGTATAATTATCCTCTGGCATCTATTCAAGACATTGTGTGTTTTTGAGACCCGGCGTCTCTTCTTTCAAACAGTTGTACCCTGGCGTCTATTTGAGACCCGGCGTCTCTTCTTTCAAACAGTTGTACCCTGGTGTCTATTCGAGAACCGGCCCCAATTTTAGTCCCTGCCTCTGTTAGAGGAAATACGATATTCTTAAATTGGTCACTAAGCATCAACATGATATATCGTATTCGACGCAAAAACATTGAATATTCTTAGATGGCAAAATCTTTTCCTTTAAAAAAATCCCGATTTCTTTTTTATCTCATTGCATTGAATTGTGATTGTTATAAAGGGCCCCAATGGTTTCTATTTTCTAAGTGCTATAGGGATCGATACGTCGAATAAGGCGATAACTTTCATCCAGATCGAACATGCTTATAAACGTTAATCAGCTAGGGAAACAACTTTTAACCAAAAAAAACCACTAAATCTTGCTAGTAAATTAAGTCTACATAAGGTAATTAAATATGTTTGTCGCCTCCAAAGTATTTTTTTTGGTGATTTTTCAGATTGCAAAAATAAGAGCCAAAAGACCATATGCCCTTATGGTGTTGTCTTAGCCTCTCTTAATGTGCCTCTCATAAATGCCAAAATTGTAATGTTTTCATGTTTCACTTAAAATTTGGAAACATAAATATAAAAATAGAGCCATGGGCTCTGTAGCTCATCAGACTTTTGATAGAAATAGGTGTTTGGGTTTAGACCATGGGGTCATGGGCAGTGTAGGAAAGATAGCCTGTCCCAACGTCCAAGTTATTCACAATCAAATAAAAGCCCATTGCCCATTTGGGGTCAAGGGGTCACCGAACCTACAATTCAGAATCCCCATTGTCCAAGGAGTCTACACACAACTATTAAGCTATCAAGACCTTTTGGAACTGGAGAAGAAGATGAAAGTAGGATTTTAAGGTTTTGACCCCTGTGACCCCATTTGGGGTCAAGTGGTCACCAAACCTACAGTTTAGAATCCCCAGTGTCAAAGGAGTCTTCACACAATTTTTCAGCTCTCTGGACCTTTTGGAACTAGGGAAAAAGATGAAATTAGGTTTTTTAGGTTTTGACCCCTGTGACCCCATTTGGGGTCACCAAACCTACAATTTAGAATCCCCGTTGGCCAAGGAGTCTACACACACCTTTTCAGCTCTCTAGACCTTTTGGAACTAGGGAAAAAGATTAAATTAGGTTTTTTAGGTTTTGACCCCTGTGACCCCATTTGGGGTCATGGGGTCACCAAACATACAATTTAGAATCCCCAGTGTCAAAGGAGTCTTCACACAATTTTTCAGCTCTCTAGACCTTTTGGAACAAGGGAAAAAGATGAAATTATTGTATAAAAATAATTGTATAAATTATTCAAGTTTGGCATTATGGGGCATACTCACTTGCTAGAAGCTACCCTTGACCGAGCTTCGGTCAAGCCACCGCATGGGGACCAACTTTATATAATCCTCAAAGTTGGTGGTATAGAAAGAAGTACACGACCAAGCTTTGGTCGCTCCCAAGCATTGGGGCTGCAACTGGTAGTAGCATTTTCTGAGCTTCAGAAATACCAAATTACAGGTACTTAAAAGTACATAGCAGATTACTGAAATTGTTAAACTGTGAAATGAAGGGGGGGGGCGGATATCATCGCTACTTCACAGGCCACTGGTTTGCACAGCAATGGCCTCCAGGATTTTTACTTCATGTGGACCAAGATTGTTCAATTGCGGCTTTAGAATTGTACCCCCATCATCATGGCTGCTGCGGTCTGGGGTCTGTTGTGGTCTAAGAAAAGCATTCAATTTTTCTGTGACAATTATGCTTCTGTTTTCATTTTGAATAAGTGTCGTTCAAAATCACTCTTTATTATGAGACTTGTATGTAAACAAGTACTAGTGGCGGCAACCTGTAATTTCACATTTTCTGCATGTTATGTTCCTGGGAAAGACAATCATATAGCAGATGCTTTATCTCGATTCCAGATGGCAAAATTCCGACAGCTAGCACCAGGAGCAGATCAATGCCCAACCCAGTGTTTGAATGTGAGTCAGCTGACCATTTATCCACTGATTTGAACAAGCTGTGGAATCAAGCCCTGGCACCTTCTACCCAAGCAGTGTATAAATGTGGTGTGAAAGCCTTTCTTACCTTCATGGCCATGAGTGGTGTTGTGTGGTGGCCAAATGAGTTACCTGTGTTAACAGAGCAATACCTTCTCCAGTTTGTAGCCCATTGCCATCAAAGGTTAGCTCTGTGTCTACCTACTATTCGCTCTTACTTGAGTGGTGTTAGATTTGAATACTTTAAGCATGGTATTGATAATCCCTGGTCAGCTGGTAGCCTGTTAAGGCTTGAGACTATCTTACGGGGGCTAAAGAAAACCCCAACCACTACCACTCTGACTAGACTTCCAGTCACCATTAATATTTTACAACAACTGTGTGCCAAGCTAGGAAAGGGAATGTTTTCGGAGTACCATGATTCTCTATCGGTGTAGAGATCAAGTTGAGGAGCTGTCCTGACATCTTCATAGAAGAAGGAGTTGCCATTCCATGACATCAAGAAGTCCTTTCACATGGCAAAGTCAAGTTGACATCCTTTGTTCAAGGTGACATGGTGATGAAGTGAAGGCACAGAGTGGGCTAGTTGCAATAAGTAGCTTATGAAGGCTCGCCCCGGTTTGATTACTTGCATTGCAAAGTTCAGAAGTGTTCGCTTAGTAACGTTTTTCTTGTTTTCCACTTGAGCAATGAGTTCAGTGATGCGTAAGACTTTAACCCGTGGGAGCCTTGCTTCCATGAGTTCACAATCGAGGATGATCCCAAGATATTCCAGGCAGGGTGTTGGGCCAACTGTTTTCTTTTCCGAGAGAGGAATGTTCAGTTCCTGGAACAAGTTTAACATTTTATCCATGGTCGCTTGGCCATCTTGGAGTGTTGAGTCTATTGTCAGGAAATCATCAAGCAGGTGCATGTGGGGCACATCATACACATGTTGAGCAATCCAGCAGATAGCTATGGATAATAAGTTGAAGATTTTTGGGCTTGATCGTGAACCAAAAACCAGTCTGGTGTAGTAATATAGTTGATCTTTCCACTGGATGCCATGTAGATGCCAAACATCTGGATGAGTTGGAATCAGTTTAAACGCATCTGTAATGTCTAATTTGCATAGCTGGGCTGTTTCTCCTAATTGTTTGATTATGTGAATTGCGTCATCAACCTTCACATATTGCAAGGAATACTGAGACTTGTCAATTAGAGAGTTCAAACTAGGGTACTGATTACCGTTATGAGGGGCCGAAAGGTCAATAATGAGTCTCTGTTTTTGCGAGTACTTCCCTTCCACCAGGTTGATGGGACTGATCCGATGTGACGGAAATGGTGAAGTTTTGAAAGGTCCAATGATGTAACCTTTAGCTAATTCACTTGCTAACAGCTCTGTTACAGTGTCAGGGTTCTGCCGCGCTGACGAAAGGTTTTTGCATGAGAAAGAGGAAGTTGGAGGGTCATCAATTCCTGTGAGAAAACCTTCACTGAGCCCTAGAGCAAGTTTGGTCACAAACTGCTGATCCTCATGTGCACATCGTAGGAGCGGTGAACGGCAGGCAATATTTAATAACTGAAAGTGAACTATTTGATGCGCGAGAGGTCAGAACATTTTGTGTTTTAAGTGTAGGAAAACTGTCATTATCTATGTAACGGTTTACTGGGGGTAGAAGGAGCTAGTCTGTAGACAGAATGGAAAGAAATTTGGAGATGACACGCATAAAGGCCTTTTATTTTACAGCATGGATTTTGGTGGAAGTGTGGCTTATAAATATATAGATATTGACAATTTTCCTACACTTAAAACACAAAACGTTCTGACCTCTCGCGCATCAAATAGTTCAGGTTCAGTCATTAAATATTGCCCGCTGTTCACCGCTCCTACGGTGTGATGTGTAGCTAGTCGAGACTGCAGCACTGGAACATTGATCGGTGAAGGAACTGCTCCCAGTCAATGCTTTCTAGAAGTGTTTGCTTTTGGGGGGCTGAATTCATGTCTTCTTCCTGGTTGTTTTCTCTACATCTCTTCGCGGGATGAGGTTTCCTACACACACTGCACACATGTTTAAATTTACAATTCTGGCGAACACATTTCTCAGAGTTAATATTGTTGCACAGTGGCACTCCTTGGTGAAGAATGGCTGGTCATCCGTGTCTGTCCAAGGATGGACGCCTACCAGTAGCATGATGTGTTGGAGTAGGATGGACATGTGCCACTAATGGACAGAACTGGCTTAGATGTCCTATATCCTGGCAAAGTTGACAAGCATTCACTCGTCTCCCAGAGAAGATTGCTCTGTAGATGTTATCGTCAATCTGACCCCAGTCCACCTTGATGTTTTTCTGTTCAAGGATCGCTGCTGCCTTGGATGAGAATCGCTTGTGGTAGTGGTAGAATGACTGATCTTGGTATTGGGCATGCATCACTATGATGTGGCGGAGATAGGTACTTACCTCACGCTATCGCTGCGGCCATCGCAGGATCATAATGTCCTTATACCGGCTGAAGGCCAGGACAAACATCTCTAGTGATAAAGGCTGCTGCAATCTGTGATCTACTGAGTTTTTAAGCAACAGTTCCTTATTGTCCATATGAATGGTTTTCAACGGTGTGGAAATTTCATCAGGAATTGAGAAGTGCTGAATTTATGTCTCTACCTTCCGTCATCAAGGAGTAGGTTGTTGTAAGTGGTGTCGCAAGCTGTGGTGTTACGGGTACGTGAGGTTGTTGTCCTGATGGCGATGTGATAGTTGTCATGGGCGTTTGATGGGCGATTCGTTCCGTCAAGAGTGTTAACCGAGGCTTGCAGATTGTTCACCAAGTGCATCATCGAGGACATCGACGGTTCCTTGTCAGTCGGTGCAGAGTTGGTAGTCCGCGGTCTCGCTGGTGTACTTGAAGCGAGGCCAAGGTTCTCCGTGTAAAAACTTTGCAGTTGCGATTTGGACAAACCGCGCGGAGCTTGAATGGCCAAAGTGACCTTGATGTAATCGATGCATCGTGTCACCGTCCAATTTCTCTGGAAAGTCGCATATGGCCTCCGATCGTCATCCCAGTCAGGAGCCAGGAGGCATCCTGTTGCTTGGTCAATACGCTTGCATTGCCGTAAGCACACAACTGATATTTGAAAATACCGTAAGAAAACTTTTCAGGAGCTTGTATGTTAGCAAACAAAGAGTGATCGTGCAAAGTAAACAACTGCTTGAAGCGTGAAATGCAAGACAGACACTTCGGATCTTTCCTACAAAACATAACTCATTTGATTGGTCGAAAAAATGCTGTTACAACAAAGGAAAACGTTTATGCAAATTAACCATGGCCTGGTAACAAAAATAACGAACTGTGATTGGCTGATGTTGAGAACTTGTAGATGGGAGTTAACTCTTAACTGGCTTTGTTAAACTTTACTCGTAGATACAGCAATGAAGTAAAAATCTTTAGCTTGGAGTAAAATGCCTAAGGATGAAATTTGAAAAGTATGTAGTTTTACACATGTACTTTTTGTACTTATTAAGGACAATGCAAATTATAGAGCTTACTTCATAGAAAATTAAAGATACATGGTAAAAGGAAACAAGCCACGTTTAAATTGTCATTATAAACCTGCTCACAAATTGTTAGCTTTAAACTTATCTTTGTATTTGTGTCTGCTGCAAGTAAGTTTTCAAAATTGGTCTTTGATCACAAATCATGACCGAAACCTGTTAATTGTCACTATACAGAACTAATAATCATCAAGATGCTGATTTTCATAAAGAACCACTACTTCGATAAAATAATTAAAAAAATTTCCCAATAAAAAAACTTTCATCTAGATCAAGGCCTGGTCACACAGCCCAAAAGTCACGTAAACGCAAGAATCACGCACAAAGTTTGGTTGTGCGTGCCATTGACCATTTTCACCGATTAACGCAATTAAAAATCACCGATGAATTGCGCAAGAACTACGGAAAGAGCACGCACAAGTCACTAACCAACCACGCACTTCAGCGTATAGACACGCAAACAGGGAGAATACGTGGTTGTGAGCGACGAAAGGTCCGCTGAAAAACCACGCGAAATCTGCGCACTTGCACTAATGAACTGCGTATGAATCACGCATGAACGCGATAGCGGCAACATGTTCGTGAAGGATCACTGACATTCCACGCATATTTTGCACACTGTCCACGTAAGAACTACGCAAACTGAGCAAAACTTACGTTAAACAGCGCAGTACTGCGTAAACTTTTACCGCCGTTGTAGGCTGTCGTCAAATATGAAAACTCTAGGTGCTAAGCTTTATGAGATATCGCTTTAACAATGTATTACACAGTCAAAGTAGCGTGGTGACCTTGAAAATGAGGTCAAGATCACCAATGTCGACTGGCGTCTGAGTTTAATAGCTGTCACCAAATATGAACACTCTAGGTGCTAAGCTTTATGAGTTATTGCATTAAGAGTACGGATGTAAAGATGTATGGACGTATGGACAGACGCCGCTGAAGTCATATGTGGAGAAACAAAATTCTAATTTTGGTCGGATCATTCGTTTTTTCCTCATACACATGTCAATAGTGGTCTGATTATTGAAGTTTAAACCAATACAATGTCATGTCTTCTGAAAAGTATTATTGAATTTTTTTCACCACTAGTTTGACTTAAAATGAGACATGTATGATTCCACGTGTCAGTACCACGAAAGTAACAGTTAATCATTTAATGAATATGACGAACACATTTGCCTTCATTGAGTTTTTTCTTGTTACCTGGTTTTCAATCATTTGAAACCAACTTTGATGGGAATGAGAGTTTAGGTCTAGACGAGCGTGAAAAGTAGACCAAAGTAATGTTCAACCTAACGTAAGTACTGACAGCTTGCCCATGGTCACGTGACTTTTCAAAGGGAATTGATTCAATTCAATTCAATGGAAATCATCAACAATGTAAATATGTAGCCGGTCCACTGGACTTATTTGCCGTAAATATTGACCAGTGCTTCGGTAATTGGAAACATGCAGCTTTCATACCAATTGTATTGTTTAGGAGAAATCATTCAAAATGTTTAAGAGATAATGCCTGCCACTCCCATAATTGAGTGGGGTCTGTCCAAAATCTACAAACTTAGATTTCAGATTTTGGGTTGTAATAGTTGACATTGAAATTTTAAAAGTTTACAGATGACCCCTGAGGTACATTTAATGGATGTCGACTTCACGCTGAACGTGAATCATCCTATAATCCCACTTGGCCTTCAGGGCTAATGAGCCAAAATTTAATAAATTTTTTGGGCAAATATTCTCTCAAAACACCATAATCGCATAAATATGACAGTGTCCCAGAGCAAAGCAATTTTTTCCAAACATCTCATATGCCTCTCTAAAAACAGTCTTTTGCATTAACAAAATATGTCATTTTTCTCAAGTATTCATTACTGGGCAGATAACCTGTATATTACCCATATGGGAAGATGGACACAGGGTATTATTTTTCCTGTAAGTCACACGGAAGTTACACATTTTCTTGACATTTGATTGGTTGATGTGAACAAATGAAAATGAACGTTTGGCCGGAACTATTTCATTCATCTTTCATACTTTTCCCCCGACTCGTAATTTGTTGAAAAATATTCTGCATTTTAACAATGTGTAATAAGACCACGTGGTTGTCATTCGTAATTTCTCTGATGTGCGCAGCAAAAAAGTGAAATATGTCTGTCAAACTGAACACAATTATAAAATTAGCGATTACTGAAAACTACATGTCCTGACGTTAAGCTTTACAGTCCCGAGGAAGCGCCTGGTTTCGTTCGATTGTAATGAGGTCATAGACACGAACGGCGCTGGCCTCTTCAAATTAACATAAAACGGTTAAAAGTAATCACTTTGAATTACGATTATGAAAGAAAAGATACCCTTTCAACAACACTTTCATTTACGTGTGTAATTACGAAATTAATATAACTCGGGAAAGATAATCTGTCATTCCCCGCCACTTGTTAGTTAATTCCTATGTATATCCCAATCCTAGTTTTATGCGGCGAGACCATATGTCATGGAAGTATTGCTGAGGAAGCTGCAAGATGATTATCATCACGACACCATGGTCACGATACAATACATATCCTGATGCTCTACAGTTTTATAGATATCACATAAAAACTGATGTTATTTCTCAGATATCAACCTGTCATAAAGATTATATGAATGGAAGTCATAAAATCACATAGACTGTGCAATTGTTGATAAAGTATCAGAAAAATTATACATTTCTGTTTTTCTTATCACTGTGGATCTTTCTAAAACAGAATAAAAACTTTGTAAGTTTAAAAAGTTATTTGTTTAAAAACAAATTTTGTAAATGAAATTGGTTTATATTGTCTCTTGTGGCAATGTGGATGTATCATGGACCCTCACAATATAAATATCCTGATTGTCTCAATGTTTATTTGTATGGATGCACTCACATCGCGTAGTAGAAGATGCAGACATCTATACTATTGATGAATTACTACGTACACCACTACTGAGCACTACATTTAACAAACGTTAAGATTAATATGCTACAAACATATCACTATCTTACACCATTCTACATCAATGTATGATGACATTGATATCTACCTTAAAAGAAAAACGATAACTTACATGTATGCACAAGACAGGGAGATCAATGTAGTTGAGAAGCTCATTGTGAAACTTTACTGACATGCAGGAACTGAAGAACACCATTATCTTCTTGTGACGATTTTTCTTCAAGAATGTGAACAAAAGCAGAAACCTCTTGTCTGATGCTGATACAACATAGCCCTGCAACATATAAACATAAAATAGTTATTACAAAATTGACTCTGTAGCTCACCAATGACCATCCTTTGCATGATTTATCATGTGATATTGAACAAAGATTAAATAAGGTTATCATATAATGAATCACCACTAAAGATTTCATCATAATCTGCTGGTCTACATTGGATATCATCATTCTAATGATTTATCTTTATTTAAAAGCGTAAGAATTAACTTTATTGCGGTGATTGCCATTAGTTGAACAGTCATCCTCAAGCTTTAAGTGATTATGTGATTCCAAACAATAGTAAACATGAAGTAAAATCATTAATAAAATATTATGTTAATAACTAAGATTCACACGCCATTACTTAGGTCTTCAAAACTTAGTCATAGAGATATTACTATGCTTAACAGTACAAAACCATAGTAATAAATTACATGATATTGTCATATTTGTAGAAAATTTATAATGGCCGCAAATATCAGCTGTGGCATGATTATTAGAGAATTCTATTGCCTACATGAAGACAAAGGTTTGGTTAAATTGTCTGTGATAATTCTTTTGATATAGTTGTTTGAAATTCGTCATGTAACTTGTTTTAGTTGAAAAAATGAAAATGCTCAAAATTGATTTCTTAAAGACCCATACTCCATGTTCACCTTTTGAACTCTTAAACTTATAAAAAATATAGCAAAGAACACGTTGTGCTTAAATTGACACATATAATGATAAACATGTAAATTAGTTTACTTGTTAAGTAAAGGAGTTATGGTCCTTTGAAATTCATTGAAAAATAGAATTTTCTAAAACAGATAATTTTTTTAGACTAGTCACAGACACTCCATAGTTTGTTTCCACTCATTATTATTTTCTCTTACTTACATAATACGAGGGTATATCAAAAAGTTTGTATAATGACATAGAAAAACAAGATCAAAGAATCCCTTTTAGCATTTTATTTTTCCATATAGTCTCCACTGACATAAATACATCTGGACCACCAATGTTCCAGTTTCATTATGCCATTCTTGTAGAACTCTGCATACTGGGTCTCAAGAAACTCTCCATGGCAGCAATCAGGCCATTGTTATCAGCAAAAACACATCAACATGAATGGTTTTTTTCAGATTTGGGAAGAGGAAGAAATCAAATGTTGCCAAATCTGGGGAGTAGGGTGAATGTGGAAGAACTTCAAAGCGACAGTTGGTCGTGGCAGTGACAACAACATGTGCTTCGGGACAGGAGCATTGTGAGAGCTTCCATACTAAGCCTTGATGGCTGCCCTTAATTGCCTTAGTTCATTAACATAATAATTGTTGAATGGTCACACATCTGTCTGCAAGCACGAGCATCAAGTTGAACATCATTGGTGGAGTTTTTTGGCCAACCAAAAGGTGTGAATATACCCTGAATCCGTTGGCCGGATCCCTTGCCGGATCCTCCGGATCCTCGCAAAAATGGTATACTGGGATCCGGAGTCGGATCCCTCACCGGATCCGGGATCCGGCTGACACCGCCGGATCCCTTGCCGGATCCCGAGTAGATAAGAATAAGGGGATCCGTAGCCGGATCCCTCACCGGATCCTAGATCCTGACGGACACCACCAGATTCTCTACCGGATCCTAAGTAGATAAGAATACTAGGATCCGGAGACGGATACCATACCGGATCCTCTCCTTGTAGCGATGTAGGAATGTAGTTGAGAAATATGAAGTTTTTGTAAGTTAACTAAGCTTTTGTCAAAATGTTGTCTGAAGCAACCAATACACAATGCATCTTTGACAACTTTAACATATTGTTTACATGATATTGTCACATAAAGGCCATTTGCATTTATAAAGAAAAAGAACTGGTGAGTTCTACATTCTTAAAACATGACTTTGTGAAAGTCTGTTAGCCAAAGGTGACAAAGTCAGGTTTAAATGATAGATGTTTTGATGATGAGATTTAAATTGACATACAATTTTTAGAAAAACATTTTTTAATCGGAATCAGAATTCAAGGGGTAATTTCGTATTAAAATTTATTCAAAATATTTTCTGAATTAACCAATGTAAGATACATTATTCAGCAGCAATTGTCACACTTTAATGCACACTCATCACACCTGTTGGTCAGTCCACATATCAACTTGCCTAATTACGGTATTACATTAGTGTATATATTGTAAATGAATTCGCTTTAGGTAATATATCATAGATCACAAATAGTTTAAGCAAAACTTTATCACACAAAATTAAATGAAAAATAAATCTATTCAATTATTTCAAACATTTATTTACAAACGCACTCACACATAAATATATAAACAATCATATATACATATATACAAATCAGTATGCACCTGAGGGTAGTGTTCGTAGATATTTCATGTTTGATTTTATATAAACATATATACAAAGTCAAGAATACACCTGCACAAAGGTAATTACAAAATTGTCAGATTTCAGAAAATTCATAAAACCCATTCTGTGATTGAAATCATATACTGTAAAATCATTTATTTTCGAGGGGCGTTATTTTCGCGCAAACATAAAAAATGACTGATTCGCTGGGTTTAATTTTCGCGCACATCGACGTAGCAGTAGCAAAAATTTAGTGAGCAAAACTACATGCACCTTGCAGCAAAGATTACAGTGAAACTAGTAGTAATTATCTTATAAAAACAATAATATTTATTCAAAATATTTGTATTTATTGTCATTAAACGTATTCAAGTTTTGAAGTGGTACCGATACCTGTCGCCAAGTTTTCCCGGAAGTAAACATTTGGAACGGTTTAGTTTGATCTTTAACTACAAACAATAGTGTTCGAATGATGTGACTTATCGAGATCTCGTTCTAAGAAATTTCATACCGAACCTACCGAATCGAGGGTCCTGTACCGCACTACGCACCGAATTGAAGCTCAAGCGTACCGCAATCAAAACAAAGAGTGGATTCCGCCAGGCCGGATTATTGTGATGACTGTGTTTGCACAACAAACAACGTGCATATCGGCGTACACACTTGTGAGAGCTCTAATTAGTGACTCGTCATTAATGAACGAACCTTACATTCCTGTGAGTAATAAAATGTGTCAACCAAATTATTTGTCTGTTATTGGTTATCTTCACGTTCATAACCATAATATTTCGCGATGTTTTATTATTCGCGCATTATAGCTTTGCGCGAAAAGCGTGAAAATTAAACCCCCGCGAAATATTATGATTTTACAGTACTTTCTTTAACTCATTAACGCCGAGACAGCTTCACGGTTCAACGCCTGGGCTGCTGACCACAGACGCTGCTCGCTGTAGCGAAACCAATTAGGTCAAAGCAAATCGGCGAGTGTTGAACCGAAACTGTCTAGCCTTGTACCATAAAGTCTTTATTGTTTTATTGTTTCATGAAGATCAAATGCAGGTGCTGAATGTGGATACTTTACAGGAATATAACAGGTGATATTTCACAATTGAGTTTTTATCTTGCGGTCCGATTTCATTTCATAAACATATTCAAAGATGATCATAAGAATGGGAGAGAGTGAAATTGTTTTCATTGTCTCACCAAATGCAATTGACAAGTAAACTGCGTAAGATATCGCACCTTCTATATTGGTCAAAAGGTTTTGAGAGACAATTTCTCTTACTTATACCTAAACAACAGTACTTAAAGAACAACAAAAAATAAACACAGACACACACACTTACATATTATGATATATATAGTATATACATAACCAAATATCACTTATAATCGTTTGCCAATCTTCATGTTAGAATGTCTTTCTCAATCTACCACTACAGTGATTTGAAGGCGGCATATTGTTTGATTTAAACATATTTATTCATGTTTTTATATATATACATGAATGGATTGGCCAACAAGCTCCGAAGAGCTTATATCAAGGCCGCTCTGATACAGTTACATATAAATAAATACAAACTCATATTAGTGACACATGTCCAATTCACAACTTAGCTTCAAAGATAGTAGTTTTACATGAATATCATGTTGTTTGCGTGGCAATCATTACATATTCAAGTGCTTAAAAGGAGTCAAATCGATATTGTTTACACGTAACGTTCCTCATATTTTCACATATGTTGATTCACATGCATTTTTATTTGTAAATACAAATACTGCATGTCTACACACCATGTTAAGTATATACAGTGTGTCAATAGTTCAACTATATGAATCATAATTAAGAATAATGGAAATGATATCACGATTTAAGGGATAGAACGTAAGTAACATTAACGAATGTAAAAGTAGTCGAATTATTAGATAGAAACATATTCATATGCATGAAGAATTGACTTGTTGTTGACATACCTATTAAAAGTGCATGTTACATCACTTCACAGGTTAGCTATATTTTTAAGTGTTTCATTCTGTTGGGACGACATCGACTCGAAGTATAATTTAACATGTGCAAAATATATGTAACGCGAATTAAATCAATTATTTGAACTCAAAAGAATACAAATAGGATTGAATTGTCATCTTTACAAAGTAACTATTTTTCATATGGAAGATTTCATCAAAACTCGAATGCCTAATTACAGGTGATAATCGTAAATATGTATAGAATGATGGGCGTAGCTCCATGAAGAAAATTGTCCAATGATGTAACCTAAACTTTATTCTACAATTTTTACGTGACAAAGATTAGCGGCGCGTATACAGGTGTATCCCTACATGATTCTTCCTGTATCGGTTTTTCGTCAAAAGAGACTGACTTTATTGCATCGAATAAACCGGTTATTGTCGTTTAGTGACTTGAATAACCCAGCGCTCTGATAAATAAATAATGCAAGCTATGTGCAGGTGTGTATGTATCTATTCAATGGCAGACAGGGGCGTGGATCTATTAAGCATATTGTCGAATAAAAAACATGTATATGCTAAATTTATTAATGTTACAGGACCGTTATTGACCGTGCTTGATAGACGATGCGCTCAGCCTGTTCAGTAATGCATTACTCGAATAAACTCTTATATTAATAATAGTATTCAAAGTAGAATAACACTTGCGATCAAAATATCAATTACATGCAACAATCAAATTGATAAGTCATAACATAAGACTAAAGTGATGCATTCAAGAAGTAAATTAAAATCAAAGTGTAACTTTCAATAGCCTCAAATTCTTCACAAATGATTTATGAATAGATGTACATAAATGTATATAACGCTTCCTTTCGTTTCGTCTTAGATATATGAATTCAATGCGTTTTACAGATAAAATGTATCTAACACTGTTTCAAAATTGGTAACTTCACAAAGACTCCAATCGTTTCTTCTGATTTAATAAACCTTCTTTTTTAAGTATTTATTTTTCCCTTTCAAGACCCACATATGCAGAATGTTTTCATTTACCAAACGTATTATATTTTTGCACAAAGAGCAACGATTTTCAATTCTTCTTGCTTTCCTGAGGATAGCATCATACTTAAGAAACTCATTTTTCCTCGTTAACTATATTGAAATCTATATGCCTATACCCTGAGAAAAAGATTTATGAGATGACTATGATTATGGTTCTTAATAATTGTTATGGCAACTATAGATTTGACAACATTTTCTAGAATAAAGAAGGCTTCTTTAATTTTTTCCTTTGATTTCTGGATGACAGGTTTTTTAAAGGTAGTTTGTATGCATATCCACAACATCATTTTGAAATTGGTAGGTCTACAAAACTTTATTATAGATTTTGTCATTGATCTGCATTATCATTTCAAAGAAAGAACAGTAGCAGTATCTTTCACGTGTATGGTCTACATTTACTACTATTACAATATCAATTGATGAATGGAAATGTTACATTCAATTGGATATTAAACAAAATTAGTTAACCCCCCTCCCCCACCCCAACCCGGTCTATCTTGTCACGGATCGTTGAGCTCTGCTCTATTTGAAGAAAAGAGGCTTGCTCCTGTCTGATTGCTTGTGATTGCATAAAGGTGTTTTATGACCCCAAAATGCTAATTGGCGGGGAACTAACAAAAGGAGTATAATTGCGAGGGACTACTTAAAGTCATCGGATTAAATTGACGACACATACACACGTAAAATATTTACTGGTATAGGTATTCCTTATATACATGGCACTCTGTATTGACTAACCACCGGAGGTATCTAACCCTTTGGTGGGGTTGGAATACACATCCGCAAAAATACACCATAATGATTTGGGCGAAGAATTAGATTTGTCTTCCACTGTAAAACATTAGATTAATTTAAGGACTTTATTATTTGAAAATCTTTCTTTATCGTAATTGATACTAAAACAAGTTGAACACATTATTAAAGACATCATTTATATTAATTCCTGCAATCAAAACTTTTTGATCACTGAACCAATTTACTACAGATTTCAGATTTTGAGACAATCTCAATTTGAAGTACGCTGGCTCAATTTTTATTAATTATCTGATTTTTTTCAGATTTTATAAATTGCTTTATTAAATAAAATGAGTTTAATTTGTTGTTGTTCCCTTCAATTGAAATACCGAATTCATGCGGCTGTACTGTTGCAAACATGTTTCAATAAAAATAAGCAAAAATGTGCTCATTAATGTTACAACATCCAGTACTTTTTAGATGATAGCAACAATGAAAACTTGTCCTGATGGGCTACGTTGAAATGAAAGGTCACAATTCGCAATGTCATACTCAAATAAGCCTTCCAGTAACTATATCCCCTTAAAATATTATTTCCGAACGTAATTTCTCCTACACAGGATAATGTGTTTACTGCTTTGGTAGAAGTTGAATAAGTTCATAATATCAGTTTAACGGCTGGATTCACAAAAATTCGTAAAATTTCCTTAGACTAAAGAATTCTTAAATCAGTCAAACCATGTTAAGGATCAATACGTTTCACAACTGTAAAAATGAGAAAAGCCGGTCCCCTTTTTATCAACAGAGACAGAGAGAACCTATTTCCAGTTCCGAATGATTATACGTTAATCAGGGGTGTAGCAACGACTTTCAAAGAGAGAGAGAGGTGGGGGAGGGGGGGGGACTAATTAAGGAACGAGAGGGTTTAGTACAAGTAGGACCCTACATATTAATTTTATCTCTTGCGCAAAAGGTGTAATAATCCTTGAAATTCCTTATTTTAATTGAAGGCGATAAGTATCATTGTACTTATGGTGAAGGAATAAATTTGACAAATTGCACGAACAAGCTTTTCAGTCAAAAGCAGAACTATCTTTGCATGTGTAGTTTAACTATGCGAATCCATTACCTTCTCTGAAAGATAAGAACGTGTTAAAAGACAAATTGTTGCTAGTGGTTTTTGCTTGATTCTTGATAATTTCTTCGACTAGACTAATACAGAGGATCGGTTTGAGTAACGAGATGTTTGACCTCTTAAGATAGTACATTTGGCATAAGTAAATGTTTATTTGTGAAATTTTGGTTAATAATGACATTAAAATAATTTGCTTCTGCCCCGTTGAAGACGGCTTCGGTATTAAAATGTTTGGCCATTCTGCCTATAAATTGTTACTTATTCTGTATACATCGTATCCCCTTTTAGTCAGTTCCTAAACTTTTGTACACCTTTTCTGTTCCTTAATCCTGTATATATATTCCTGTTATCGTCAAAACAAAGTGCTTTATTTGGCTTCAGGTGAAAATGATTGTTTTATTTAGTTTAAGTCGACTTTACATACCATATTAAAAATAAAATATAAATGCATATGATCCTACTTTAATCGTTAACAATCGAATTAAATTTTTCAATTTCCTGCCTTATCAAAAGGGTAACTTTGATAATTCAGAAACTGTTTGGTAACATAACATATTTCAAGTTTTACGTTATTCATTATTATTGTCCTATTATTTTATATTCAAACACTAGTAACCATTTTGAAACTTTATTATAAGAAAAAATAGAAGTATTAAACAGCGTTAACTTTATACTTACTGCCCTTACATGTAGAGATATAAGATGCATGTTTTTTCTAATCTGCATGTTAAGTTACAGTTCTAAATCCTTCTATTGCCGCTTGCCACTTTATTTAAGTTTCTCTATTTTGTTTTGAAAAATCAGTGAAAGAAAGTTACTGAACGGTAATTGAACACATGCTTCGAATACATGTATATTCTTATTTCATCTGTTGCAGCAATAAGACACAAATGAGTCTAGGTGAAATGTGAATACGCGAACAGGTGTAATGATCAAGTGTGTGCGTTCAAGCGTTACAGTGTATAACATTGAACCTTATTTCTATAAAATAAAAACGGCCTGTTTAGAAAATTCCCTTCTGATTCTAATTATAACAAATATTTTAAAAGCTACAGGTTAAAACAAACACTTGATATTAATATATATAATAATGTTAATAGTAAAGTGACAATGTCATTTCAGGAATATGATAGTAGAAGGTTAACAAATATACTAGTATGATGTATTACTTTTTTTATGAAAATCTTCATACTTTCATATTCATCCATTCTTGCCTACTCTTGCCACCAGGAGGGGATACGGTATGGTATCCGTCTCCGGATCCTAGTATTCTTATCTACTTTGGATCCGGTAGAGAATCCGGTGGTGTCCGTCCGGATCTAGGATCCGGTGAGGGATCCAGCACCGGATCCCTGTATTCTTATCTACTGGGGGATCCGGCAAGGGATCCGGCGGTGTACGGCCGGATCTAGGATCCGGCTCCGGATCCGGCTCCGGATCCCAGTATACCATTTTTGCGAGGATCCGGTTAACGGATTCAGGGTATATTCACCCTGTGCATCATCTTCCACACTCGGCCGGCCATGTTTAAATTCAGCAACCCGCTTGGCAACTGTGGAGTATGCAAGGAAGTCATCAGCCAATTGATTGACCATGTCTTCATGGAGATCCTGTGCAGAAAAATACTTGATGACTGCACGCTTTTCTTCATCATTCATCTTTCCAGTTTCTTCAACCCTATGCACTTTGGGATGTGAAACTTTTGCATCTCAAAAACTACTCCAGGGATGGTTGCAATAATTTTCACTAGCTTCAGAAAAGATTCAAAGTTTATAGATAATTTGGAAGTAGTGGAGTGTTACATCATGCTTATTCTACCAACTTTTTTATTTACCTTTGTACATCTGCTTTCAAAATAACTAGTAGTAATGTTTGTATCTTTCGTAGTTCAAGATAAAATTCTCAAAGAAAAATCACCTTAAGAAAATCAAGAGGAAAAAATAAATTCAAATAATTTTGTTCATGTCCAGTTATTGCCTCAACTAACAACTTTTTATTAATAATAATCTGAAGTCACAATGGATTTATTAACAATCTTTCTGCAACACAACACAAGAAACTGATTTTGAATTAGTTGGTTCCATAAAGACCTGATTCCCTTTGAATATGATGTCAAAAAGTCTGGTTTTAAAAAAATAATTTTTTTTTTATCACATTGTCAGGAACGTTTCAGCTAATTAAAACATGAAGGTTGCAATTAAGAGTAGACAGATCAGGGAGAAAAGGGATCGAGAGGCTGAGGCAAAAGACTGAGTGAGCGAGTGAGTGAAGGCAAAAGGCGAGGGAAGGGCAGTGAGTAGGATTGAACGAGGGAACAGACAGATAGCGAGTAAGTGTTTAGGATGGATAACCTCCCCATTGTAAAAAGAACAGCAAATCTCGCTGTTTTAACCACCGTTTAAACATGTTAAAAGTCATTCAAACAAATCCAACCTTCGATTAATTGATATTTGATATATCTTTAGTAATTCCTATTGTTCCAAGCAAAAGACAGTGCTTTAATATGATGCTATGCGCAATATCCTACAGCATGTGCTCATCAATTAAGACTTCCGCCTAATGTTGTTACAACAATCAGACTGGTTTAAAAAGTCAAATTTTGTATGACCAACAATTGCAATAAAATTCAATTCTTAATACAATGGTCTCTAATTACACCTATTGGATTTTCACGCTTTGGACCCGTTGGTAGCTAGTGGATATGTCAAATGTCCTGTCATAATGGCGTATTTCTTGGCACTCGACTGCTACTGGGTATATTGCTAATCATTATGCACCAATGAATTTGTAGAATTTATATAAATCACTTGCCCTGTTTTTCATTCTACTTTACCACTGACTCCGATGAATTACTAAAGATATGTCCACGCTAAAATTTGGTAATGAAGTAATTTATTATACTACTACAGTCTGTTTTTAATAAAGAAAAAACAAATTAAGTAAGTACGGTTTCACATTACTTATAATTATTAGACATGTTATTTGACTGTCTTATAGTGATTTTATAAAGCTCATAATATTTGTTTGTATCCAAAACCACCTTATATCTGCGCGAGTCTTACCGAAACTAACTCCTAATTTTATATTTTTATATACCAAATTAGAAGCTACGTCTATATATGTCATTGCGGAGTATTTATATTTGACTAAGTGTTGTGTCCGCTTTATTTTACGTTTCGACCCTCAACAAAACATAAGTGCAGCCTCAACAAATCTATCTAATCTCATTGGTTGACATGTTTGATGAAGTATTATTTCATACATGAAAGAAAGTCTCTAAGAAATAATTCTTTGATGAGGTATGTTGCACCACTGGAAAAATTTTAACTTTTACTATCTATTAAAAAAACTTATTGTTTCTTTGTAAAGTTTGATGTTGGATACGAATTCACCACATCGTCCCTTTCCAAGAATTGTAACTAGCTCTCAACAACGTTAGGCAGCGAAATTACGATTGCTGACAGCAGAAGTGTTGATGTTCAGAGCTAAAGAAAATCATGTGCGCATGTTTCACTGATACAAGAAAGGTAATTCTAAGATAACTTTGAAATCAAAACATTGACAGACATACAACCAAATACGTAGGAAGTTATTTTTTTTTAATTCAAAGGAATGAATAAAATTAACATCAAGATGAGTTTTGCTTTTATTTACTTATAAATAAATGAATACTGTGAGAAAGTCTACTAGACAACGGTACAGTGTTGTTAGTAATTTGACTAGCCCGACAGAATAATTCCCTGGACTCGGGCGTCAGCAATGAATTTCCACCCCTGAAAGTTAAGTGAAAGGAAAAAGGATTTTCTGAGAAATATGATACAAATGTCACTGCAGTAAACATAAATAATAAATAACTAGAAATATGTGCATGTGATGCACATTGATCCCCCTTCAAAACTTTTAATCCAACCTAGTCATCTTATTGCCACTTATACCAGAAACAATCCATACCAAACATATAATAAAAAAGTTAATATATTAGCATCAATGAACTTGACATAATAATGACTCTTGAAATATAAAAGTTCAATGGTGCATAAGGAAAAGTTTTATATATTTTTCAAATTCTTTATTGTAGGGAATGCAGACTTGCCTATACCCCCTTATGAAGAAAATAGTAAGATCAGCAAAATAAAATACTAAGGCAGGGGTCCTTGATAGTAAGGCCTGTTACAATACGCAAAATAGTGACCTTTAGATGATCGACGAATACTTGGAAATATAGATAGTCATCTTTGAATTTCTGGGCCCATTGATTGACACTTTCGGTTCGGAGGTTCATCCCCAAAATCGTCTAGACTTCGTTTTTCCGCCATGTTTTGTTTTGTCTTGTCGCAATCGATTGGAATAACCGATTGAAAATAATAACTAGACCTGGTGCCGGTAATTTTTAATTAAGTGTCAACAGCTAAAACAGGTAAAATCAAATTCAATGCTTTTTCAAGCTCAGTCTAAAAATTCAAGGCCTTTTCAAGCCCTTGCGAACCCCTTCTGCCTAATAGTTTTTTATTTCTAGACTGGAAGAGTTTGCACATGCAGACAGTTGGACACAGGGTTTCCCTTTATATAGTTGGGCGTCATGTTGAATCTCTTTAAAAAAAATTGGGAGTAAAAAAAGGACTTTTGATTATTATGCATTCAATCAATATTTTCCTGTTTTTCCAGATTTTGATACATGCCTGCAGACTGAAAGCCTCTCTTGCTCTCTACTTTTGGCCAGTCAGAAGGCTGACTGTGAAAATGCAAACTACTTGACTTAAATATTTTTGAATAAAGATTACATAAAATAAAGCTAACACCTTACTGGCTTACTGTATTCATTCAAGTGCAAAAACACATTTGAACCAGATTAAAATCACAGTGAAGTTAACAAATGTCAATAAAGAACTGGGCAGACTTAAAAAAATACCTCAATTACATGGTATATTGTAGTAAAACATTATACTGTTACCGAGTACATCACACACGGAAATGTCAACTACCGGTATATGTTAAACAGTAAACTCCAAGTAAATATTTTAATTGCATGAATCATCAGAATATCAATGATCATTTACTTTTGTCGTTGCTTGATTTGAAATTTTTACATAGTTTTTGCCAAGTCAAATTGCGGTAGGGGAGGTCCTTGAAGCCTAATGAACATAAGTCTGTTCAGCCTGTTGTTTGTCAACCTGTTTCTCTCAATATGTTGAGAAAAAAGGAAATTTACAATGTATATATAATGAAGGGTTTAATTGGTATTAACTCCACCGAAATTGATACGACCTAATTCATTTTAACATCTACATGTCAATAACACCTACCTCGCATAACAGACAATCAGCAATTAAAGAAAATAAAACTGCAACAAACTTCATTACATCTTAATCACCATAGTCCAATAGTTTTATTTTCTGGTGTTTTTCCTATAACATTTGATTATCTACAGATAGATGTACTTCAGAGAGGTGTTTTTCAGAGGGAAACTTACATTGAAATTCAAAGAACATGCTATCAGGCAGCTTATTACTATGCTGGTTTCTGGAAAGCCTTTAAAAAAGAGTGCTAATTCAACACAAAGGAAAAAAAAAAAAAAAACTGAACGAAAAAAAGGAAAATTTTTCAGAAAATGATAAGTTTAAGAAAATTCTGATAAACAGTTTCTTAGTTCAGCTCGAGAAATGAAATGATTAGATAGACAGGGCGACGAATATACCACAAGGTATAACATACCAGTGGGGTATTCCAATCTAACCATGTAGGCCTGACGAGTTAAGTTTTCGAAAGCACACAAAGAGGTACCTGTTCAAGTCCTTCGACAGTAGCCGAGTCCTTACGGTCATCAACACCAATGTACAGCGGCTCTTTCTTGAGAGATATTCTGGCCAGATCTTCCGTCTTTCTGGTAGGAGTTGCCGAGAATAACATGGTCTGCCGTCTCTCTGAAGTTTTAAATGCAGTTTATGTGTAAATGGGAGTGACTTTATTTTTATTGATGTACACTTTCTTACGAAATTTACATATCATAATCTTAAGTTGTCTAGGTGCTATCCTACAAAATTTCAGCTTTAAGGATTCCGCAGTTTTGGAGGAGAAGTCAAAATTGTTTACACACGACAGACAATGGGCCAACTCAGATTCTTTAAAAAAAAGTGCCACTGTCGGTCATCAGGGTATCTACAATTCCTTTAGTAAAATTTTAAATTTTGCAACATACAACACTTAAAATATATGAATAAGGCATAGACATATAAACAAACCTTATAAATATTAAATACAGATTAAATACAGATTGTATGCAAGTTGCTAGAGGCATAATAATCTAAGACTATAAATGAGTTTTTAGTGCATAGTCCCCATGACACTAAGGAGTCCACAAGTACACAAGGTTTCAAGCTTTCTAAGCCTCTTGCTTTTTATGAGAAGAAGATAAAAATAAGTAACATCTAACTCTTAGAATTTCAGCCTCCTGTGCCAATTGGTTCTGGAGAATAAGATTTGTTTAAGTTTTTAGGGAAAATGCCTGCTGTGGGCATATTTGATATTTGATATGGGGGTCTGTCCCAAATCTACAAAGTCGGATCACCAAGGTAAAGTTATTTACCCAGAAAATTTCAGTTTTGAAGGCGCAGCAGTTTTGGAGGAGATGTTTAAATGTGAAAAGTTTATGGACGACAGACAACAGGCCATGCCATATGTTCATCTGACATTTCAGGCCTGATGAGCTAAAAATCTATCAGATTTGTGAATGTGTTTTTTCAGGTGGCAGCCTAAGTACTGCTCTCTTCTCTGACATTGCATCAACAATGAAATCCATTCTGGAAGAATCCAATGCAGCGATAGAAATGCAATTTTTTTTCTAAGAGTGCCTCAAGGCACCCAATGTCAATTTATGTGTGCCCTGAACAAATGGAGTGTGCCAACAGAGATCAGGATCGTAAGACTTTTAATGAGTTTGTTGTTAATTCAACACAAAAAGAATTTGTACAGAAATTATAGAAAACATATCAAGATTTATTTAGGCTTAATTGCCAACAAGAAGAAAAAACTCTAGACAAACTTTACAAAATAAGGAGATTTTTTTCCCCCCAAGTACAAACAAACAATTTACTATATTTTGGCAGAGGCCAGCTTTGCGTAATTTCCAGAGTTTGATTATTGTCATCAAAATTCCTGATGGTAAGCGGTTTTGTACGTGCCCACAAGGCACAGCCGTGCGATTTTAACTGTGCCCTATGAAATTCACCCATGCCCATAAGGGTAATTTCGATCCCTGCAATGTATCATTAAGTGAGATTGAAAATCGGGTGAATTCCACCATGTTACAGCAATGATAACTCTACAAATTTGACCTGCTGATTCCGTGGACTTGTTACAAGCTCTTGTGAGTTAAAGCAAATTTAACCCTTAAGTTGCGGATCCTGGAACATTCCGGAAAGAATCAAGTTTCCACTGCATGCATGATTTCCCAGTGAGATGCGAGTAGCATACTTAGGTTTCCACACACTAACTCATTAGTGCTGCCGTTCCCAGTGGCCAATCCAAGACGATCATTGTATAACAGTAGTGTTGGTTTTAACGCTTGTATTTTCGATCCGAAAATTAGCATAACAATCACTCAATTTTCCCCTACTCCCTGCAGTACATGCTTATAGCCTGTGGGCTCCTCCTATACCCTCAAGCCACACGCTTGCTATTGTTTGCATACCAGGGTTTCAAATATTCTTAAGAAAGTCACTTGACACAGTTCGAGTGAAATGGTGAAAGGTAGTTTCCCTGACTTATTTTTCACTTGCCCAGATTTTTCATGATCCTTTTGTAACCACTGAAAGAAGAAAACAATTGAACAAACATTGTCTCCGATGTCATTGTTTTTATTTCTTAAATCTATTTTTAAGGGAATATTGTACAGTTCACTATTGTCTTCACTTTATACTTTCAAATTTATACAGACACTGAGTCGCATATGATAATCCAGAAAAAAGAGACTGTTGATTATCAGATACCTCATTGAAGATTACTGGTGGAGAATTGAATTTAACTTCACCTTCAAGATCATCAGTTTATTCAATGTGTCAGTTGAATAAAACAGTTACCTCTGAACCCTCACTACTAGATCTACAGTATTCATCTGTCAATAAATTAATTGTTAGAAGTCTCTGTAAATGGCATTGAGGATGTCACTGTGCTCCTCTCAGAATGTTATCCCTTGATATGTCAGTCCCTCCTGGATTTTGCTATTCCGCAGTTGCAGAAAAAATTGTGGAACTAGGCTTCTGATGCAGAAAAGGTCTGGTCTGCGGAAAAGGTAGTTCACTGCAGAATGCATGCAGAATTCAACATTTTCTACCGCAGAATTCACTCATTTTGAAAGTTTAAAAACAACTAAGAAAAAAAACATAATGAAAGTGTTTGTTTCAGGACATAATTATGTGTGGTTACCCAAAAAAACCTTAAATACTGATCACAAAGTATATTTTTCACAACTCAAGATGTTACATTCACAGTTTTTCCTTTGAAAGCAATTCAGAAGCAATCAGCAGTAAAAGAAATTGCTAGAAAAATTGTATTGAATGAGGTATTTTACCACATTAGGATATTTTTTCTGTCTAAAGTTGGAGAATTTTGTGCAGAATTAGGTAAAATAGGATGCAGGATTGACTTAAATCTGCCACAGAATTCTTAATATTCCTCCGCGGAATCCAGGCGGGAGTGGCATGTCTCATACCCTTACAGCCTGTCACCAACTCTTCAATAGCAGCCTGGGGTTGGAAGTCTTTAAGGGATTTTGGCCCATGTGTCCTTATGGTCATAAAATTGATCAGCTTGTCTTGACCTAAAGTTTCGCGATGGAAAGATTTGACAAGATTCATGGATTGTGAGCATTAGTGCTACAATTCTCTAGATCATCTTGAAACACTCAGGTCTGTTGAACACTATGTCTGAGTAACATTCAGACATTGTTTTTTTACAGTTCTTAAAATGTTTTTTTTAGAGTTGAGAACTCTTCCTTGTTTTTCGTCTTCTTCTCTGTGAATAGTGGATGGTAATGTTCAAGTAATGCATTTATCTCCTCACATCCATACACTGGCCCGTCAGTGGGCCACTATGAGAGTAGTCAAGCAATTCGAGACATTTCAATGGAGCTACACTGAAACCTTTTGTCAACATACTTTACAATGCCATCAATAAGTGAATTGAAAAAAACATCCTCTTTAAAGTTAACAGGCCTGTTTGACCAATCAGTTTAATCACTCCATCAAAAGTTCAATGTTGGTTGGAGTACAGATTCATGAAGGCTTTCAGTTTTTCTCCAGTCTCTTGCTGGATTTTCAGCTGGGTTAGTTTCAACATAACATCTTTGAGTTCATGGGAAACTGTAGCAACAAGAAGCTCCTCTTTTTGGAAGACCAGGGATACTTCAGCGAGTAGAGGGACCACATGTAACAATATAAACAATGTCTTAATGAACACAGTTTTGATTTTTTCAAACCAGCCCTTTGCCATAGAGCTTTGTTCAGTTCTCCCAGTGGCAACAGACTCACTGTTGTGTACTTATTAAGGAGGGGATGTTCTAAGATGGCGACCAAAACAGTATGACAGAGATAGGTGTCCGATTCCATTGCTTGTTTCTCCTAATTGTTGAGGTTTAAATGGTTAAACTAACTGTGAATAGTCAGGATATGAATAAGCAATATATTGTTGCAGCGTTTGTTTGCACAAACTTCTAGAAAAAAGCGTAATTGCCATATGAATATGAAGTTTATCGCACTTATGTTTTCGAAGCGAGGATGACCATTCTAAAAGTGTATTTTCTTACTCTTAAAGAGCTTAGATGTTATAGATATCGTCACACACAGTAGCTATCGGTCGGAATAAAGATTTTTGTGCAATTAAAAGTGATTTGCTCGAGTGATAAATTAGTTATTGCCAAATTAACAAGCAGACAGAGTCAGCTATATCCCCCCCCAAAGGGAAAGGGTAGTTAAGGATACTAGTTGTGGAATATTGAACAGTGATCATGTTGTTTTTCTACAAACAACCTTTAAGAAATCCTATGTTACGTTTCCATGGAAACGGTTAAAAATAAAAATGCAAAGAAGTTGAAAACCCCAAAAGGCACATCTCCGCATGATGCCCGTTGCACATACCAAGTTTCGTCGAGCTAGGTCTCACCGTTTTGGAGTTGTGCTCCAGAAACATTAACGGGTAAAAATATAAATGCAAAGAAGTTGAAAACCCCAAAAGGCACATCTCCTCATGATGCCCATTGCACATACCAAGTTTTGTCGAGCTAGGTCTCACCATTTTGGAGTTGTGGTCCGGAAACGAGATCCAATGTTACGTTTCCATGGAAACGGGTAAAAATAAAAATGCAAAGAAGTTGAAAACCCCAAAAGGCACATCTCCGCATGATACCCGTGGCACATACCAAGTTTCGTCGAGTTAGGTCTCACAGCTTTGGAGTTGTGCTCCAGAAACATTATCGGGACGAACGGACGAATGGACGGACGAACGGACACAGACCATTTCAATATCCCCCGCCAACTACGTTGGGCGGGGGATAATAAAGATGACTTCAATATTCAAACATAATTGGATGAATCAAAGAAAGCTTGTCACTTGCAAACATGGCTACATTTAAACAAAATGATTGTGGAGAAAGATTTTCCTTTGAATAATGTTGCATTTTTGCTATTTGTGGATGTTTCAAAACTTTGTCTCTTAGAAATTCACTGTCAATGCGATTTTCAGACAAAGTGAAACAATGTTCTCGTTACAGTACACAGTAGTTGACAGCCCCTCCCCATGTATTTTTGTTACCAAACTGGTAACAGTGTTATACTTTACTGTTCGGAACATAGTTCAATGTTTCTTTAACTATTACAGTGTTTGGGCGATTTACCAATGGTATTGGTTTGTATCCTAATATTGATGAATCTGTTAATCATGCAAGTTCATGTTCAGAAAAACATGAAATCATAAGTAACATAATGAAATAGACTTTTTAAAATTGGTTTTTACTCTTTTATTCAATAACATCTTTTAGCAATCAGTAATTTACATTGAAATCACAGATGTTATACTCTTCCTGAAGAGCACAGTGTGGCAATTCCACACTTTGGAAAGCATAAATTAGATATCACAAAAGGGTTAACTTTAATGGACGTAAATAAAGTAGTTTTTGGACGAATGGGGAATTCCACATAAATAGCACATAATACACCAATCTGGCTGCTTGAGCAATTAGAATAAGCGGTATTTTTATTCATTACAATTAGCAATGTCCGGGAAGTTGTAATCGGCTATCTTAAGATATATTTAGATATTCTTATTGAAACGTAAAATGGTGATGACATGAAGCTTACAGACAACATGGAATTCAAATCCGTCAGATACCAGGAATGGAAATATGGCAGTGATATGATTTCGTGTTAAGATATCTACCGGTACAAACCAACAAAAGCGTTAAGAATAGAACAATTCTGGCCAATCAATGCAGAGATGCTGCAATTTAATTCCCATCGAGGACAAAAAAATAAACAAAAGTGAAATGGTTACCTGTGTAAAAATTTGATATGTATACGTAGTATATGCATAAGGATTCAAATATGGCTGAATGCAAGAAGTTTGATGAAATCTTGTTAGTTCTTCTTAGATCTGAAATTGAGTTCTCCCCATACCCTAATTATGTCCACTCCCCATCCAAAAAGGTCCTCTCCCAACCTTTATTTCTGAGTTATTTAAAACCCGGTTCTGCTCCACTGCCTTGTTGATTTTCTAATTTTGCAATAACTAATTAATTACTTAAGCAAATCACTTTCACTTGCACAGAAATCTTTATTACGACCGATAGCTACTGTGTGTGACGATATCTATAACATCTAAGCTCCTTAAAGGTAAGAAAATACACTTTTAGTGTAGTCATCCCCGCTTCGAAAACATAAGTGCGATACACTTCAACTTTAGATGGCAAATACTCTTATTTCTTGATGTTTGTGCAACCAAACGCTACACCAATATATTGCTTATTCATATATACTGACCAATCACACTCAAATTTAATCATTTTAACCTCGACCATAGGAGAAACGAGCAATGGAATCAGACACCTATTTATCGTCCCCTCCTTACCGAATACACGACAGTGAGACTCAAAATTTTTAATCACAGAATGGAGAGTTGTTCTAAGTGCTCTCACAGCTCTTACTCGGCTCGCCAACCACCTCCAATTTTTCACATCACTCAAATGAACTAACTCTGATCAAAGATTTGAGAAATGGCTTTATGGTATTATGGTATCTATGGTATCTTCAAATTTACGCAGTGGCAGCAAGTCTTTTACAGCATCCAGTAGATAGAGTTCTAAGTTTTGGGTGACACAATGAATAGGTACAACATAACAAGCATCCTCTTTGATCTTTCCCCCTACTCCTGAACGGGAGCCAATTATCAATAAAGCACCATCAAAGTTTACTGACACCAATTTGCCCCCTCATGATCCAGTTCTCAAGAGCAGTTTTTATCCCATCAAAGACCCCACCAGCAGTAGCATTATCAAGAGATACAAATGCAGCATGAAATGAAAATTTTAAAAAATGTCTCCTGTTCAAGAGCTGAGGTGATTTGGGGTTTAACGCTGCTTTCAAGAGTATTTCACTTATATCGCGGCTGCTAGTATTATTGCAGGGAGAAAGCCTGCAACACAATTGTGGCAATGCATTGCGGTGAAACCTGCGAGCAACAGCTGAAACTAGGGAACCATGGGTCCCTGTTCAAGAACTGCTGAATCTGTGCTCCCATCAATAAGAATATATACATAGTTTGCTCATTTAATTCTAAGTAGAAGTTTTTGCTCAAACTGTGATATGGCTTGTATAAAATTTCCAACACCATCAATGTTTTGGTAAGTATGACCTGTGTCCACACCAACCCTGTCAAGCAATCTTAAGTGCATTGCAAAATCAGCTAGTGGTTTTCCTTTGCTTGCAATTAGATATGCAGTCAGAAACAATTTCTATAATAGGTCGTAATTCTTTTCGTCAATGTTTTGAAAACATTTAATGATTTTCCCTTTTCACAGAAAATGGCTTCATTACTTGTTACATCATCTAAATCATGAGTTAAATTCCCCACAGTGCTTATAGTAAGATAAACGCTCGGCATGAACAGTTGAAATGTCAAGGATTTAAAGATGTTCCAATCTGGAATATCCATTCATAAATGTGATTTTGATACCCCGTCTTGTAGATAAAAGTCATGTTTTTGGATTCTTCGTAAACTAACTACGGCCAATTTAAACAACAAGACTTTTGAAACTCTCCACAGCGTTTCTCAGAGTCATATTTAGGATCTTTTGAAATTGATTCACATGATGTTTGGCACTTTTGTTTAAGCTCTTCTTCAATTTCCTCCTCTGAGTATTGTAATATTCTTAGACGTGCTTCCTGTAATGTAATAGCTTATTCGATCCTGGTCATTCTGTAGTTGACTACAGCGAAATATTTGTGATGCCTGGGGCTACTAGCTTAGTAATATGACTGATGGTCGGAACGTTATCAGGGTTTATCATCACCCTTCTTCTGAAATTGATATCTTTCGTTTATCATGGCAAAAAAAGAGCAATAAATAAGCTTCAATTCCATATATAATTTGTCTATGTGCACTCAGTTATTAAATGGTTTTATAAAGTTTGAAATATGGACAATTTTTAGATAATTGTAAAATCTGTTCTATATATTTTGTAATAATTTTTATATTGACATCAAGAGGAACTATTTGTCTCCAGTTTTAAAATTAATTCGCGCATGCACTCTCAGAATTTATGGTGTTACGGCGCCTGAATGAAAACATGTTTATTACGGTTATAGGAACCATTCTAGAGGTGATAAAAATTTCTCTTAAAGTGACATGTTAGAATCATCCATTTGTTTTACGGAATATGCCATGTAAACACGCCATGTACTATTAAAACGGTTGCGTCTCACGGCACTAGAAAATTCAGCCACTGGTGCTACTTATGCACTCTTTTCAAACTGAAATATTTTAATAAAGCTTTCAAAAACCAAAACAAATCTTTGGCAAAAAGGTGCTTGAATACCACAGCTATATCGTGGCCTCAATACGAAAGAAAAATGCAAAATTTAGTCTATTTCTGAAAATTTACCTTGAACAGACAACAAACAAATATGAAACATACAAATGTTTAATACAAAATAACATTTTGGTTTTGGAGCTTCTCAGGTAAAATGTTGCCGATGACCGAAGAGATCCTGTGCGCCAGGATTGGAAGGTAAAGCGGGCTGCACGCCCGACTGTATGCCCATGCGCTGGGCTAATTAGTGGTAATGGTAAGGGTTGCGCACCCTGATCTGGAAGCTCAATTGATGTTGAGGGAGCAGAGGGTGTTCGTACCCTTGCTATTGAGCTTCCAGATTATTATAAATAATACAAGGGTTTGCCACTAACATGGCAATGTCCCCGCCGTTATTGCATGAAAAATGTATTACACAGTGGTCAAAGTGTCGTTGTGACCTTGAAAATGAGGTCAAGGTCACAAATGTCAACTGGCGTCTGAATCTTCCTCCCTTGAAGGCTGTAAACAAATATGAACACTCTAGGTCTTAAGCTTTATGAGATATCGTGTTAACAATGTATTACAAAGTGATGACAGTGTCATTTTAAGTGTACTGGTGCCTGAGTCATCCGCTGTTGTAGGCTGTCTTCAAATATGAAAACTATAGGTGCTAAGCTTTACGAGATATCGCCTTAACAATGTATTACACAGTGGTCAAAGTGTCATGGTAACCATGAAAATGAGGTCAAGGTCACCAATGTCGACTGGTGTCTGAGTCTTCCTCCATTGAAAGCTGTCACCAAATATGAACACTCTAGGTCCTAAGCTTCATGAGTTAATGCATTAACAAGAATCCGGACTGACATAGTGTCGTGGTAACCATGAAAATGAGGTCAAGGTCACCAATGTCGAATGGCGTCCGAGTCTTCCTCCATTGATAGCTGTCACCAAATATGAACACTCTAGGTCCTAAGCTTCATGAATTACCGCGTTAACAAGTATTCGGACATACGTACGTACAGACGTATGGAGAGACGCCACTGAATTCATAGTCCCCCGTTCCGCGTTGCGGCGGGGGACAATAAATAATGAAGGGGGAAAAAAATCGGCTGTGGCGGACTACCCCATATTATAAGGTATAAATGAAATACCTGAGAATCCCTCAAAGTTATTTATATAATAAGGTATTAAAGCCAATTAGCAGTATGTACAGAAAGCAGTAAAATACCTATAGTTGGTAATAAGTGGTCAAGCAATAGAATTTAATAGATAAGACTATCAAGTTTTGGCAATAAAACGTTGAGTGTCCCCGTGGGTTGATTTGGAAATACGAATATAGCGCACATAGCATTCCGAGGTCCAGCGTCTGAGTGTCTTGATCAAGTGATCCCCGCGGCAGCTGCTGAAGTAGATGCGCCTATTCAGAAAGAGTGCCCATTAAACAGTTCTGGGTTATATCCAGCAGAGCGCAGTACCAATCTTAGTTGGCTCAGGAAGAACTCTCTACTCAAAGCCACACCACTTGGAGTGAGGAACAAGGGAGAGGCACCATCCCTACCGGAGATGTTCCTACTATCGAGATACATCCGTAAATTACAGGGCAGATTGATGAGTTGGTACTATATAATAGTGTACCTTGTCTGAAAGGATCAGTTTTTGATGATTTGACGGTGAGTGTGAGGTGGGAAAACACAACTGAATGCACACATAAATGAATCAATGGATTGAAATGATCACATGTAAATTCTCCACAACGTAGAAATCCAAAGAAGGCAACACAACACACAGCCTTCATCAATACACTTAGATTTAAACACAGAGCACCATGGTTTAAGGCTTTACGGATATCCATCAACACTTGGGATGATAGTGGCACCTTGTCGACGTTGGATAGCTTTCTCAAGGGCCGAAAGGCGTAACATCCTCCCACTTATCCAAGGATTGCTTACACCATAGCGCAGATATAAAAATCTGATGCCACATAGGTAGTACTTGATGGTTGAGTATCTCAGCCTCAGTAGAGAGTGGCAGCTAGTAGGTGAGGAACTTGACAAGATATACTGTTCCGATATTGGTGGGAGTGGTGCCAAACTAGACTCAAAATATTGAGTTAAAATGATTCACAAGATGTTTTGAGCGAAAAATAAATACATGTAGTGACAAAAATCTAAGACACAGGTGAGTTATTAGATATTTTTAGCCTTCTATGTACTAAAATATTTGTATAAAATTATTTATTCTTCACCAAACAAATCCTTTTACATTTGAATGATAACCAAATACCAGGACACACCATTTTTTCACAAATCAATAAACTTGGCTATTTGTACCAACACATCGTGCATAGTTTTTCCAGAGTTTACAAGCCGCATCAAAACATTTGAGTTGACGAAGGGTTGGTGCCTTGAAAAGGCAATCTCAGTTTCAAAGTATACAATCCCGACAAGCCAAAGTAGTATGGGATAAAGGCCTACATGCAGTGTGACTCAACCAATGGTCATGTTTGGAAGTGAATCTGTTTCTGTTGGTGAGAAAACTTATGATCTTGTCATGGACTTGGTGAAGGATTATGCTGGGAAAGGGTATCATACATGAACAATTTCTATTCCTTTATGGCAATGTATATGAACTTGTGGGCAACAGGAACTGGTGCGACTGGAACGTTGATAGGAAATCGCAAAGGCATTCCTGAGAAGGTAAAGAAGGCACAGAAAAAACAGAAGATATGATTGTCTATCACAATCAAAATCTTCTCGTTTTTAGGTATGAGGACAGGAAGTCAGTGTTGCTCATGTCAACTGTAGAAGATACTGAATTGTAGAGACAGGGAAATTCAGAAAAGATTTAGAGCAGCATATGATCACCTTCACCGACACTGAAAAAGCGTCTTCCCTGCGTACTTGTCCTCGTGGTAGGCCAAGCATAAGTGACGAAAGTGTGTTACGTCTTCATGGTTGTCACTTTCCATCAAAGATTCAGCCTGTTGGAAAGAAGAAGAGGCTTTTCTGTATGTGTGTTGTTTGCTCTAAAGTAAAAAGAGAACTACTTCGAAGGGCAGTGGAAGAAACCAATCAGCCAGTTCGAAAGAAGAAAAGGGTAGGCAAAGAATCTTCTTACGAATGTAACAAGTGTAAATTGGCTCTATGCGCAGCACCAATTTATCACATGTCACAAGATTGCACTAAGCTTATATCAGTTTGATGTCAGAGAAGGATAATTAGGGGGATAATGAAGATGGTTGAAGAAAGAAGAAAGAAGCAGAAGTGTGGATGAGCGTTACTCTCCTGATCCAGTTTGTCCTTCACATCAAAAAGGTGAGTAAGTGAAACAATAAAATACTTAAATGTCAATAAAATAATCTTTTTTATATTGTAAAAGAGACAGAAAAAGTTAATGTGAGCTGTCACTGGACATTCAAAATGAGCTGCATCTTAGAATTGGGTGGTGAGACTGCATAATTTTTACATCATCGTGAAGGGAAAAGAACTTGCTTTGATTCAATATGAAATTTTTATGTGCACAATACAAATAAAAAAGCGGCAAATGATGCGATAAATGTCGCAATTATCAATTTTCCCCAAATGTCTGAGGGTACCCTTCTTTTGCGGTTCATATCTCCCAAACTATTTGGCACTTTTAAAAAAACAATTCACCTTTCTCAAGCAGAAAGAATTATCTTTAATTCCATGTATTGTGTGCATATGCGCAGCCAATAGGAAAGATGCAGAGAGTGATGAGACAATTGTAGCAAATATGAAGATTGTCAAAATCTCTTTTCAAATGGTTGAGGGTGTCGCTCTTTCGCGGTTCATATCCCCTGAATTATTTGATACTTTTATGTATTTTTTCACCTATGTCATGCGAAAAGAATTGTTCCATGTATGATATGCATATGCTCAGTTAATAATAAAGATGCAGTGACTGATGCGACTGGTGTCGCAAATAGAATGATTATCAAAGTCTGTTTTCATATCTTTTGAACCAGATGGCACCTTTTCATTATTTTTTCTCAGTTGTAAAGACGAAATATTTATCTTTATTTCCATGTATAAATTGTACATGCGCAGCAAGAAATAACGATAGAATTTCCGGTTTTATAATGCTAGAATGTTTGCCCACGTGTGACTGCACGCGCCGAGAGGATCGGTACAGCAGGCAGCAATGCTGGTGCTTAGAACATTAGCACTTGCATGCTGGTGCCCCGGGGATACAACGGCACTTATGAACGTACCCATTCAAAGTGTAAGATAAGGATCATCATACTTTTGTATGAAACGGTCATTAACAACCAGGCGATTAACAACCGGAATTCGCCCGGTGAACACACCATATATTGTAAAAACTGTCACGTCTTGCTGCACTGAATAATTCAGCCACAGGGGCTTATTGCGCTTTAATGGAAGCGAGGCAGATGATGGAAAATTGAGCCACAGGGGCAAAGCTGGTCAAAATAATATTCATCAACGTAAGAGTTGAGAATAAATGAGAAGATAATTTTTAACGATTGCTTGTCTGGCAGAATTACCATCATGCGATTGTTGACTCTCACTCATTATCAAGAAAATAGTTTTCAAGCCACATGCACAGCTTGTTTTGACAGATTTGGTTTGATCGTGACCTTCCAGTTGTGTTCATTTTATTTGATCCAAAATACATTCAATAATGTTTAGATCAAAATCTAAGACTTTAGAATCTGAAATCTTAATACAAGATATAATTTTGAGAAGCTATTCTTTCAAAATGATTTTCACTGAATGAAAACTTAACTTCACTGTTCACATAGCGTGTCAATGAAGTAGCGAAACATCGGCAAGTATCAATTGAAATTTAATTCAATCAACTTGGATCAATTCATCATCAAAGGTATTTTTTCCAAAAATATAATGATTTTCAGGGAAGTTAATTATATCACTTTACAGAATTTATGAATTTATAATAGATACTGCGTTAGTTTATCTCGGACAGTTAAGTTATCATGACCATCACCTCTCGCGCATACTGAGGATACAGCATTTTGTAAAGACGCGCTTCTAAGCGTCACTGAGGACTAGACCAGCTGGAAGGCAGTGGTATATAACTGTTGGATATAGACTTGGAATATTTTAATTCAATCAAGAAAATAAGTTGTTGAGGTTTTGGTAGTTTGCAGGTGGTTACATTTAGGTAAGAAATGTTTGTGGATCAGTGGGTTGAGAAAATGGCTGCAACGTTATGTAACCTTGTATTTTTCTTCCTGGTTGCATTAAACATATCTGGTTAGCTGTCACAGTAGGCCAGTGCAACAATTTTGAATAACCAATTAATAACAGTACTCACTTGGTAAAAGCTTGATTATCTGGCGCATTTCTTCTTCAAATCCCAGATCAAGAATTCGATCTGCTTCATCAATAATCAAACACTGGAGATTCTTGAACATGAACTCCGATGTATTCTGAAAAAATTTTGAGAACAGTAATCATTTTGATTACAGCAATATTGAGAAAAGAACATGATGACACAGAACTTTATGATAAAAAGTAAGTATACTACTAAAAAGAATAAAGATCGAAACTATATGTCTTCCTGACAACTTTCTATGATTAAAAAAAGATATAAATTACAATCTGAAGTTGAAATCTTGTAAACATTGGTTCAGGATGTCCTGACGACAAAAACTGTGTATAGAGCATATGAAATTTTCAAACAACTTTGACAGTCCCCTGAGAAATCACCAATTCAATGTCAAACCACAAAACTCTTGGCATCGCCAAAACACTAAGTGATCTGAGATGCGTTATGTTTTTACATGTGCAAAAGTGAAGTACTCACACATGCAAATGCATTTTTAGGTAACATTTTGAGCACAAAAATCAATACCCGGGACAGGCTACTTTCAATTGAAATTCAGTCGTGGTCAGACGTCAGCAAATTGATCAAGATAGAGGGAAACCATGCGTGGAGCTGGGTGATTCTAAACAGTGGAATAATGCAAAGAGAATTGGTTGTAGCCAAAATCTTTTTCTTTTTTTATCGATACACTAAAAGTATGACCGAAAGCTAATGTAATGTTTGAAAACCAAGTCGAGGTGTTTGCCTCTTTGATCAAATTAGAACCTATTAAATGAAACACCATTTGGGCTTACTACTAAAAATGTCTGATTACTAAACAAAACAATAATAAGAAAGTTACTTGTAAATGATCCAAAAGCCGTCCTGGTGTGGCCACCAGTATATTGATTCCTTTTGATAGTTTTTTAGCTTCTTGTTTGCGGTCTGTTCCACCCATAACGAGTCCATAAGTGTGACAGTGGTGCTGAAGCAGCTCTTTCAGCACCCCAAAGGTCTGCATGGAAAGCTCCCTTGTAGGGGATATAATGATGCATCCTGTTCCATTCCTCGGCATGAACTTCAACTTGTACATCATGTCAACTGCAGGGATAAGAAAAGCCAATGTCTTCCCACTTCCAGTTTTAGCAGCACCCATCAGATCTCTGTCCAAGATAACACATTCATAAAACAGAAGTCATCCCCTGCATGTAAGAAAATCAAAATTGAAAATTCTGTTAACATTGAAAAATAAGAGCCATGGGTTCTATAGCTCATCAGTCTTTGTATTCTTTGACGCTGGAGTATAATACACAGCAAGTGAACTAAAACATTAACCCAAAACTGTCAAGTGTCAGTGCATGAGACCAAGATGAAGAAGATCATTTTCCTTGAATCAAGATACAACCTTTAAAACAAATTCTTATTAAACTAGATTAGCAATTGCGGGAGACCACAAAAGCAGAGCATCCCCGAAACTGAGTGTTTTGTCATCACCTGTTCCACGGCCAATATGATATGGGCATTTTTTAAAGATATAACGCAAAAGACAAATGAGCATTTAAGTCAAGAAATTGAACTTGCAATTTGTAGCATTTGGATGTCATGACTATTATTTGGTTGACTTAAAGGGGAACAACAACCCTAGCCTTTCAGACCTAATTGACCAGCAGTTACGTAATTGCCTTAGCCGGGAAAGAGGTCACATGATACGGACTGGGCGCCGGCCAGGTGCGGTCATTGTGACAGGGGAATCCCCTTTATGACATGCGATCGTTGATCGGCCGATTCACTTTCGTTCTTGTTTATAAACAATGTCGTGTGACACGATGCCTGTTTTCATTTTATATCAATTTATTCTATTTATCTTATTTATATATTTTTTTATACCCCCACCCCCATCATTTTTCTATTCTAAATTCTTACCTATTTTTCACCATTTACAACTTTATCTCCCCTGGCTATGTTACTTACTTCTAAATTTATCCCTCGCTTCCCCCATTTTATTAATAAGTAACATAGCCACGTCGAAATCACCTACAGGTGGAAGCAGACGTTAAACCCGTAAACAACAACAACAACAACATGATGCCTGCAGTCCAAAATGGCTAGCTTTTCTACTATCACATGTCACTGTAAGAACACCTGCTGTCGGTCGACTAAAACAGCCGTATATTGCCTTTTGCCGATAATTATTGAAAATAAGTAAATATCATAATTTTGGCATTTAGGTGATGAAAATGCAATTATTTCGACTTGACTTGAACTTTAGGCAGGACACATGGTATATTGGTTACTAAATATGCGACATAAACAATTTCGAAACATACTCTGTGTCACTTTAAAATTATCTCACTAGTTATGAATAAATATTTCAATTCTTGTATTTCAGTAAGGTGCCTTACGCCCACATACAATCATATGCAAATAAAACAGAATTAGAGAGGAAGTGAATTGACCATGTTTATTCAAGCTCGCTAACTGAAAACATGGGAGTAGAGCGAGATTACAGTCTAAACGACCAGACTTTCCAAGTACTATATAACTTCCTTGAAGTGTTATAAACAACGTATGTAATCGATCTCTTACATAATATCCATATTATCATTCCTTTTCCGAGGACAGCTGTGCTTTATTGCTCTATGCCTGGCTGGCTGCTTGATTAATTAGATAACTTCTGTGAACTGTGAATTGGCGAAAAAAATCAAAACAAAGTAACTATTTGTCAATCCGGGATTAGGACGAGATAATTTTTATTGTCATTTACTAAAGAGTATCTATCATTTTATGGCTCAGATTGTTGGTGCCCTTTTCTCTGTAAGACTGGTAAATACGTGTACGTTAACAACCACTGCCAGGTATGTATACATCATTTTTCAAGTCATTCTTATTCTTATCCATTCGTAATCAGAAATACCATATCGTAACTATCGGGACGCATGATCGAGAGACGTACGAGGTGAACCCATTGTCGATGACTATGAAATAATGAAAATATTAAATCAATTTTCGATTGTATCATCACGAGATTATACCTTAAAATTTTTCTGATGAATAGTCAACTCAAATGCGATTTTTTTACACAGTGTTGTAAGACATACTTACATAACAGTTTAAAACACCCTATCATCAAGGTAACCATTTTAGTTACACTTTATACATGTTAACATTACACATTGTTTCTTTGCTTTTGAAGTTTCCCATTTTCTTGTGTTTGTTTCCAGCTTTATGTTTTATGTAAAAGAGCGGAAATAAATATATGTTTAAACCAGTTAAACTTTTTAACTAGTGACCAGTATATCCTTCATATATTCAATTTTTTTAATAATCATCAGTGATATTGTCAAATTATGGCAAACGTGTCTTAAATTTCTGAAAAATTATTGTATCTTTGTCAAATGTCAACTTGGTGTTCAATTATACTTGGAAATGGTTGGATAATTATATGAGAATTGTATCAATATTAACCCTTAAGATGCGGGTCCCGGAATATTCCGGGATGAAATTAGCTTTGCCCGCAAGTCCCCTTAGCGGGATGCGAGTAGCACACTCTATTTTTCTCACGCTAACTAATTATGACCGCGGGTCTCGGTAGCGGAGCCCGGAAATTTATTGCCTAGCAGTAGTCTCAGTTCAACGCTTGTATTTTTTTTCCGGCTCTCGCTAAGCAACCGTGTTTTGTTTCGTTGGTGTTCTAAATAATGCGCGAACATGCTCCGAAAATTATGCGAACAATGATAATGTTTATCGTACCGAAAATAAGCGTTAAAATCACTCAATTTTCCCCCACTCCCCGCCGCACGTGCTAATAGCCTGTGGGCACTTTCTCCCCGCTCGCACGAGCTTACTGTCCCGCGCGTGCTATCATTTGCTTACAAGCCTGCACTCACACCAAACGTACAACCTTATATCGCACGCCCTATGCTCTGAACACTTGGGCGGATTTCAATACCGGTTGGATCATTTGAAAGAGCAGAAAATTGTCTTCAATTCAATATAAAATACATAACTACACTACCTGAATTGAAGATACAGCATGTGCCGCAAAAAAGGTGATTTTTACATATTTTTAGTTTTACACCATTTTGTCACACCAATTTTTACATGATGTGCTCAACGTATTTTGACAATTTTTATATCATAAGACAGAGAGAAAGATTGTCTTTCTTTCCATGTAAAATGTGTACATGCGCAAAAATAAATAAAGACACAGCAAGCGCCGCACAAAAAGCTAATTTCTCGATTCAAATCATGTAAACTGAACGGCGATTTTGACATGTGCCTTTCTTTCGCTCATATCTTCTCAACAGCTAGGCGTATTTTGAAACTGATTACCTCGTGATAAAGAAGAAATAATTGTCTTCGATTTGATATTAAAAAATTATATACACCATATAGAATAAAGATACAGCAAGTTCTGCAAAATTGTGACTTTTGTTTATTCTTTACGTTTTTACCATTTTCTCGCAATTTATATCACATAAAGTTCTCGGTAAATTTTGCAATTTCATATATCAAAATATAGAGAAAAGGATGATCTTTATTGCAATATAAAATTGGTATGTACAAGAAAATCAGAAAGGACCCGGTGCGCATCGCACAAACAGGCAATTTCTCTATTCATATTTTGTTGACCGAGAAGCGATTTATTTTCAACTGCTTTTTACACTTCCTATCCATTTAACGGCAGAGCGCATTATCAACATTTTTATATCACAATAAAGAGGAAAGGATCGTCTTCAATTCTATATAAAATTTGCAAATTACAATTAGACAATAAAGGAGCGGTTAGTGATGTCGCAATTATCAAAATCTGTTCTAAAATACCCGAGGGTACCATCTTTGCAAACTTTATATATTCCAAACCAAGTGGTACATATTTATTATTTTCATATCATCGTAAAGCAGAAATAAATACCTTCATTTTCATGTGTAAGTTGCCCATATTTGAATCAAAATAAAACGTGTGGAAACGATGCGACATATGTTGCGGTAAGGCGATTATCAAAGACTTTATTAGTAGCTATACCCATGTTTCGTTGGTAATAACTTCTTATTACAGTGCAAAAGATTGTTATGATTTATTTCTTCGTAAAGAAGAATAAATTGCCTTCAATTCCATATATAATTTGCATGTATACAAAGCGAATAACATGATTTATAAAGTTGGAAATAAAGACAATTTATATTGTGTGCGAGTGTATGTTTCAACGGGGATACCCCGCCTGCACGCGCTGAGCGCGTGCGCTTGCCCGGGGCTATTAGCTTAGTAATATTACTGTGGGGGTCAGAATGTTATCGGGATGTATCACTACCCTGTTTTCGTAATTTATATCTTTTGTTTAGGATGGCGTATCGTAATAAAATTTATCGTGAAATATAGAGCAAGAAATTAGCTTCAATTCCGTATATAATTTGCATGTGTGCACTCAGTGATTAAATGATTTTATAATGTTTGAAATAAAGACAATTTTTAAAATTTTGTAAAATTCTTTCTAGACATATTATAAAAATAATTTTTATATCGATGTGAGGAGGAACTATTCATCTTTAGTTTCGTTTTGATTTCGCGCATGCGCTCTTGAAATTTATTGAGTTATGGCGCCCGAATTGAAAACAAGTTTACTTCAGTTGTAGAAACCGTTCCAGGGGTGATAGAAATTTCATTCAAAGTGTCAAGTAAGTATCATCCATTTGTAACACGGGATTCGCCGACTAGCTTTGTATAAAACGACGATAACGTCCGTATTCCGCCATGTAAACACGCCATATGTTGTTAAAACGGTCGCATCTGGCGGCGCTGGAAAATTCGGCCACAGGGGCTAATTGCGTTATTACCGTAGCGAGGCGAGTGCTGGAAAATTCAGCCACGGGGGCAAAACTGGTCAAAATAATATTCAGCAACGGAAGGGTTAATAGTGCATTCATTTTACAGTTGTACTAATATAATATTGGAGATTGGGGAAGTCAAGGATATATTGCTATCTGTAGATACAACTAAAGCAACGGGCCCGGATAAAATTAGAAATAAAATATTAAAAATAGAGCCATGGGCTCTGTAGCTCATCAGACTTTTGATAGAAATAGGTGTTGGGGTTTAGACCATGAGGTCATGGGCAGTGTAGGAAAGATAGCCTGTCCCAACGTCCGAGTTATTCACAATCAAATAAAAAAGGCCCATTGCCCATTTGGGGTCAAGGGGTCACCGAACTTACAATTCAGAATCCCCATTGTCCAAGGCGTCTACACACAACTATTAAGCTATCAAGACCTTTTGGAACTGGAGAAGAAGATGAAAGTAGGATTTTAAGGTTTTGACCCCTGTGACCCCATTTGGGGTCATGGGATCACCAAACCTACAATTTAGAATCCCCAGTGTCCAAGGAGTCTTCACACAATTTTTCAGCTCTCTAGACCTTTTGGAACTAGGGAAAAAGATGAAATTAGGTTTTTTAGGTTTTGACCCGTGACCCCATTTGGCGTCATGGGGTCACCAAACCTACAATTTAGAATCCCCGTTGGCCAAGGAGTCTACACACACCTTTTCAGCTCTCTAGACCTTTTGGAACTAGGGAAAAAGATTAAATTAGGTTTTTTAGGTTTTGACCCCTGTGAACCCATTTGGGGTCATGGGGTCACCAAACATACAATTTAGAATCCCCGTTGGCCAAGGAGTCTACACACACCTTTTCAGCTCTCTAGACCTTTTGGAACTGGAGAAGAAGATGAAAATAGGTTTTTCAGGTTTTGACCCCTGTGACCCCATTTGGGGTCATTGGGTCACCAAACCTACAATTTAGAATCTCCAGTGCCCAAGGAGTCTACACACAACTATTCAGCTCTCTGGACCTTTTGGAACTGGAGAAGAAGATGAAAATAGGTTTTTCATGTTTTGACCCCTCTGACCTCATTTGGGGTCATGGGGTCACAAAATCTACAATTTAGAATCCCCATTGGCCAAGAAGTCTACACACAACTTTTCAGCTCTCTGGACCTTTTGGAACTGGAGAAGAAGATTAAAATAGATTTTTAAGGTTTTGACCCTTGTGACCCCATTTGGGGTCATGGGGTCACAAAATCTACGATTTAGAATCCCCATTTGCCAAGGAGTATGCACATAAAATTTCAGCTCTCTAGAGTCATTGGTTCTGGAGAAGAAGTCGAAAAAGTGAAAAGTTTACGGACGGATGGGCGGACGGATGGACGGACGCCATGCCATGCCATAAGCCCATCGGGTCTTTCAGACCTGATGAGCTAAAAATATATCTAAATTGACAACGTTCTACAAAATGAAGAATAATATTGCGCCTCAATATCTATGTAATCTTCTACCTACAACACCTAACAATAACTACAACCTCAGAGAAAATTCATCCGTCCGAACTGTAAAATGTAGGACAGCGTTATATGCAAGATCGTTTTTACCTGAAACAATAAAACTGTGGAATTCCTGAGGGGTTCAAAGTATTGATACATTATCCGGTTTCAGAAATTCAGTTCAAGGACCTGGCAATAAAACTACTACTTTCGATCTTAACTATGGTCCAAGAATTTGCCAGATCATCCACTCTCGCCTCAGGCTCCACTGCAGTGACTTGAACGCTGATAAGTTTAACAGAAAGCACAGCCTGCTCCTGTGGTCACCCAGTCGAAAACGCTGTCCACTATTTCTTCACATGCCATAAGTACATAGATTTAAGACAGAAATCATTCTTTTATCTGAAAGGATTTAGTATCAAAACGGTTCTACGGGGATGCTCATCGCTCTCATTAATTGATTCCAATAGATTATTGAACTCTATTCATCATTACATAATGAAATCTGATCGATTTGATATTTCATAATGACTGCCAAACAAGCAAAATGTTATTCATGCATAACCACTATCTATGAATCTATGATTGCAATCAGATATGTGTCACTACCATAAAGTTGTATATATATATATTTTCTCATACATGTATGTAATTGCTTCGGAGCGGCCTTAAAATAAGCACCTAGGAGCTTGTTGGCCAATCCATTCATGATTTGTACATTTTCATGAATAAATATGTTTAAATCATTTTACAGTTGTTTAATCAAGGTTCAATTTACTGCCAAATATAAAAAACAAACCTCAAACACCTATCTGCCATAGATAAGAAATTTCCAATAGTTAGTGAAATTTCTTTTATCATAGGAATTGAGTGACGAAAATCCAAAAAATATCCACACAAGTCAGAACCTAGCTAACTTTAAAAAATATCGAAAGAAATATAATGCGAAGTTTGTAGTGTCCAAGCTTAAAAGTAAAATGTAAACCACTGTATAATACCAGAGTACCAGAATTTTTTATCAAATTTTGTAAAAGGTGAGGGAAATCTAAAAAAAAACTTTAAAAAATTTAAATTTACAAAGATTTATGATTTTTATCTCTTGTCTCATATGGCAGTTCAGTTGTGGAACGATTTGTTTACAACGACATCACACACGTATCCGGTTGGGTAATTAGCGCGAGTAGGGAAACGGGGCGAGTAGGCAGAGCTGCGCAGTAAAAACACCGCTGAGTAGAGGGCGCGCTGATTGAAATTTACGACTCTCGCGGGGCCTCGTTAATTAAACACTGGAAGTTAAAAATTAAGGTTGCAGATCCCCTTTAACACAATTTGATAATATTTTAGTGATTTCAGTTGAGGGGTTTAACGCCACTTACAAGAGTATTTCACTTATGTTAGAGTCTTATTGAAGGGGAAATGAGTGCATCACTAATGTGACTATGTATTGTGGTGAAACCTGCGCGTATCAGCTTGAACTAGCAAACCAAAGCTGGTACTGCACAGCATGTAGAACTATTCTCTAATGCAGACAAAGTTGTCATTGGGAGTAACACTCATGTAATGATTAAAAGTGTTAAGAGTTAAAAAAAAGAAAGAGATATGCATGGTCAGCGTCGTTCCTAGACAGTCAGCGTCGTTCAGGGTCCAGCAGAAATTATCAACCCTCTCCGCTTCGTGTCCCCTATAAGTTTGAGAAGTAGGATACTTTTACCTTTGCAAAGAGTACCATTTGCTCAGAGTAGCCTAAATTGCCCCCTTTGGCTGCACCTAGGAACAACACTGCATGGTCATCAACATCCCCTGCCAAATTGGTTCTCACTAACAAATCAAACCTTCACAAAAAAAAACTGCATGGCGAGATCCACCTGCACATGGTGACAGGAAACCTTCTTAAAGATTCGCCATTGTCAATTCCGGCAATGTTTTTTCCCCCCCCAATTTTGCTGCACTGAAATGCAGTGCTGAGAGGTACAAAAGGCAGTTTTTACTCTAAACTTGTATACAGGACTGATACCTTTTAATGTCTTTTTCCCCCCACTGATTAAGTGAACATGATTTAGTCTAAAGTCATTACAGCCAGTAAGAATATAAACTCTTCAAAAAAAGAAACTTGACACTGACTTTCAAAGTTCAAAGAGACCACAGATGCAAGTTAAACATTGAGAAACCAGGATGTTGTAGGAAATAAAATATAAATAAATATGTTGAATAGAAACTGTATCAAATTTTATATATAATAGTTACGTATTAAACAAAAATATAATCACTAAATGAGCTATCATATAAAATGATTTTTAAACTTAACTATGCTTACGCTCATCATACATTTTTCAAAAGTATTAATAGATCACAAGGATTTGAAAATAATATTTCTATTGAAATATTGATGACTGGCCACTTTTGGATCTCAAGAAAATAATCCCTGGTTTTATGTTCATGTTTCTAGAAATACTGACCAATGATACTATGAAATTACAAATAACAGTCTTATCAAGAATATCAGTCGGCATTCTATACTAACATATATTCTATATATTTTGCTACAGTATGAAGAAAATAATTTCCTTAAGATGAAGTGTGTTCAATTTGATGTCTGAGTTTACTAATAATTAACAATACAGAAAGGCTAATTAACCATGTGCCTTTATTCGTATTTAAATTTTTTTAAAATTATTCCATCAATTCTAAAATTCCTTTCTATTGTTTTACCACATAATGGCAAAATCTGTCCTAAAAATACAGATTGTTTGCTGATCTTTGCTTGTTAATTGACTCAGAAACTGTCATATTGATAAAATTATTTCTTATTTTTAAAACATATTGCAACATTTTGTAAAATAAACCTGACATTCATGCGAAATTGATTTTTTCGAAACGAGTCAATTTTTTTCATGATACATACCTGTAATTTAAAGAAAGGTTTGCTCTAAAGTTTACGTTGTGTTCAGGGACGAAAACAAGCGATTCGTCCAAATGCATTTTCTGCCAAAGCACGTGCAGCATGGGATCATGAAGGTTTACATGCAGACACGTCTGCTTTAGGGGTATAAAAAGCCATATCAGCCGCTGTTCATTCAGACTACACAACATCGGTACAGCGACCTGAAGAATGCCAAGACTGAACAGAGCGCAACGCAACAACGCTATTGGCAGACTGCAAGCAGGAGCGACGCAGCGAGATGTTGCAACACACTTTGGCGTGTCCAGACAGACCATCTCTTCATTGTGGACCCATTTCAACACCCGAAACAGCGTTGATGATAGGCCAAGGTCAGGCAGACCAAGGATGACTACTTGGGGCCCAAGATCGGTACATCCGACTGCGCCACCTTCGGGAACGCACCAGGACAGCAACGTCAACAACAACGCAGATACCAGGCCTGCGTCTGATTTCCGACCAAACGTTACGCAACAGGCTGAGAGAGGCTGGACTTTTTCCACGACGACCGGTTTGACGTCCCGTTTTAACGCAACGTCATCTGGCGGAACATCTCCATTGGTGTCAACAGAGGACAAGATGGGCACGTGCAAGGTGGAGAACCGTTCTCTTCACTGATGAGTCCTGTTTGACGAAGTGATGGATGAGCACGTGTATACCGACGTCGTGGAGAACGTTATGCTGCCAACTGTGTTCAGGAGGTTGTCCCATTTGGAGGTGGGAGTGTCATGGTGTGGGCTGGGATTCGTCACAGTGTTAGGACACCCCTTGTGCATGTTGTGGGTAACCTCACAGGAGTACGGTATAGGGACTTGATCCTACAGCCTTGCGTTATTCCTCACGTCAACGTCCATGGTGGTCTCTTTCAGCAGGACAATGCTCGACAAAATGTTGCAGGTATTTGTCAAAACTTTTTACAGCGTAACAATGTCCAGACATTGCCATGGCCAGCCATGTCACCAGATTTGTCACCAATTGAGCATCTCTGGGATGAACTGGATCGACGCGTGTGCAGTAGGAATCCACCACCCCAAATACTTCCAGGACTTTTTGCAGCACTTCAGCACAAATGGCAGAACATTTCACAGGCTGTGATTTACAACTTGATTGCATCCATGGGTCGTATATAAGCAATAATCAATGCCAATGGTGGCCATACCAGATATTGACATTTGTGCACCCCTGTGATGTTGAAACACTTGTGCACCTGTGCATTTCAAGATCATGTTTATTCTGAATAAAATTTACTGAACAGAGATCTTTAGTTTTCATTTCAATGTTTAACTTGCATCTGTGGTCTTTATATTGAACTTTGAAAGTCAGTGTCAAGTTTCTTTTTTTGAAGAGTTTAGATAATTAGTACATTTTGTCCCTGCTACATATGTTTTCCTTTCAATTTATATAATTGTTTTAATTATAGGAAATACTTCTGAAATAAAGGATATCTATAAATGTCAACAGCAATTTTTAAATGGTAATGAATTTGACAGAAGTTTATTTTAAATGGTATTTGATGTGCATTTTGTTGCCTGGTTGTGTACTGATTTAGCTGCAAGATCCAGCATTGAATATTGCTATTTGGTCCATTCAGAATATTGGCAAATAAATGAAAATCGCTGTCAAAATTTTGTTTTTATACAAAGCAGTTTATGGTTCAGAGAATATGATAAGTTTTCTTGTTCAAGACATCATGTTTAACTACTGTTAATTCATTTCTGAAATGAAAATTAAGTCATATTACACTAAAATTGGAAAAGATTAAACAATAAATGTAATTAAGTTATTTTTATTCATAATATTGAATTCTGACAACTTGTAAATAAAATTAGCAAAAGGAAAGGCTTAAAATTGTTAATGCTCATATTTATGGGGTTTATGGTTTCTATAAGACTTTATTCATTTCCCCTTTCTTTTTTATGGTTATGATCTTTTTTTGGGGCGACATGTTTTTTTATTTCTTATTTTAGAATTACGCAAGATTCAAATAATGGTAACATTTTACTAATATAAATGTAGGAAAAGATATTTGCCTAAAAAAGGTTAAGATCCGGAATATCCGTCATTACATATTTATGGTACTTCCACATTCTTTTTCTATGCAAAAAAATCATTTGCCAAATGTCTTGGAAATTTTCTTCAAACAATGATCACAAAACCTATACTTTGACTTTCAATTGATCTTTTCCATAAATAAGTGATTATATCACTCGGAATCCCTGTGTCAGTGCAATTTCGTCAGTAACATGCTTTTGTTATGAATCTACACTATCCAATATTCTTCAAAATCCTGTTTACCAATCCATCAATGAGTCTAGACAATTTCTGCAGAGGACAGAGCAAGTGTTCGCGGTAGGTTTTTATACAGTGGGTGCAGAAATGAAATAATAAATTTTCAATTCAAATATTTCCCGTTTTTTGTTGCCGTTCCGAACTTCGTAATATTATACAACACGAGACTTGATAATAATCACTTGTAAACATCGCTCTGATTGGATGAAACGAACGACTTCCGGGTAAAGTAACCGATGACAAGGCTTTTAGCAATGGGATTTCCAGGTTTCGATTTATTTTTGTCAGGACATCGTAACCAGACAATCAGCTTAGAACAATTTTTTTAACATTATGGAAAAATATAAACTTAAGTGTGTAATTATTTGTGTGTGCAAAACACGCAGTTACAATATATTTTGCGTGTTTTTATGATTTTTATGCGAGAATAACGCAGGTTTATGAGTCCAGAAGTCAAATGAATACAAAGGGTTGGGAAGAAATAGCTCAGCTAGGCCAGAATTCCCCTCTGTAATAGATCCGAAGGGTGGGAAAGAAATAGCCTAGCTATGTCAGAATCTTTCCCCCCCCCTCCCCCAATGTATGTTAGCTAAGTGGATTCCAAATTGAGTGTGGACAATAGAAAATAGGTGAAGGTAGAATCAAGGGTGGGGAAACTTTGGCCTTGGCCAGAATTTACCCGAGGAAGATTGAGCCCAATTGGGGGAATTTTGGCCTAGGCCAAATTTTACCTGGGGAAAGATTGTTCTAGGCCAAACCTTCCCCGGGGAAAGTCTGGCAAGGGGAAATTTTGACCTGTTACACCGGTGCAAGAGACTGGCAAAATAAAATGCCAGCGGGGAACACTGAGCCTATATAGATACTTCCTCTACAACAAACAAAGAGGAAATAAATTTTATCAAAACATTTGTGGAAATACATTTGAAAGTAAGATAGGTCTCTCTTGTTCTGTTTTTATTTTCATTCTGTCACAAAAAAAGAATAGTAAAATTACTCACAAAAATACACAGTAAACCATTTACAAAATCGAAGCAGAGAAGTAGGCCTTGGTCATTTTAATTGAAAATCATATTTATACATCATTTTCAAAAAGTGGAATTAATCATTTTATTCTAATGATCATTTTGAGTCATAAGTTTTGCTTATCATATCATCTATTGTGTTATTTCGATTGAAACAGTCAGCTTTACTAGCTTTAGCTACACAGGTAGCCTTCTTTCACTCTAGGGACCAAAGTGTGCAAAATTGAAAACATGGCAGCTACAACAACGCACATTGATTTGAAGTTTATTACAGATGAAGGTTTATGTGCTTTATCTTATTGTGACATGTTAAAGTTTACACTCGTAGTGAGAGAAAACATAATTATTAAAAGACTTAATAGTCGCTCGACTGAAAGCAAAGCTCTTAGGTGATTTGTCGGCCGTTCGAGATGTGTTTCGATCCACTACTCTTGTTACTGTTTCGTGCCTTTGGTCTCCATTCCAAACGATATGTTTTGGTGGGTGGTTGTCCTATTGGGAGGAAAGAATTCAGTTTTGGAGGGTCTGAATTCCAATTTTGATAATTTGTGTTCTGTTTTAGAGTATTTGTGGTCAGTTTTGAAGATTTGTTTGCCGTTTGTATGGTAGGCCTGTATGTTAAATATCTGGCAGAAACTTTCGGCAGAACTTGGCCATAGAGGACGCATACTAAAAATGCTATTTTAAATAAACTGACATTACAAACAAAAAGTACATTGTGCCGAATTCATAAGTGTCATAGTTTCTATGCCTCAACAACTTCTTTGAAAATAATCACAATTTAGTTTGGATATTTTGTTAAATGAACGTGCTACTGTAGCTTAATGCATATGCCAATTTTTATGCAATTTTCAGGATGGATTGTTTACATCACTATTTGTGTAATGAATATGTTGTGAATGCGGCTGAATCATTTTGTTGTCCCTTGCGACTATATTTTATTTTTCCAATTTCTTCACCCCAATGCATGTGACATCTCAAAAACTACTCTACGGATGGTTGCAATACTTATACACTAGCTTCAGAAGGTTGATAGATGATCAATTGTGCTCCGAACTTTGCTGAAACCATTTTGCTCATCGACCAGGTATCCAATTTCATCAACCAATTTTATCAGTCTATCATTCAGAACACTGCAGTATATCTTGTAAACACAAGCTTTGAGAGTTATCCCCATGTACAAAAAAAGGTTTCCTCTGTCGGAAGTACCTGGGTTGGGAATTAGGTTGAACAATTCCTCACGTCGACAACTAAGAACCTTACCCAGACTCGAAACACAAATTAACAAGAGAGCCATTAGCTCGATCTGTACATTATCAGGCTATTTATCATTTATTATACTAACAGTCACAGAGTCACATTGTGAGTGGCCACAGGGTCACCAAATCTATCCCATAATGTTTGAGGTTTGGGCATCGAGCATGCAGTCCTAGAGGATAAGTTGAAAATGCAAAATATGAATGAAGTTTTGAAGGTAGTAACCTTACCATGCCCATATTTGAAGCGGGTTCAAGACCAAATATAAACTTTAGTCTCCACTTTACAGAGATGTTATTCTGAAAATTGGAGCTACCTGTGCCAGCTAGCTTTAGTTTTGTTTTACCACCCAAAATATGCATCTCTACAACGCCAATATTTTTGGGAGTAGGCCAATGAAAATTCAAATGACTAGTCTCAATCCTGCAAACATTTGAGGTTCCTAGAATGATAGTTTTTGGAAAATAGATGGAAGAAGATTTGAGTGTGGAAACCCTGCAACATCAATATTTGGAGGGCAGTCAACACCAAAGTTACAAATTAGGGTCTCAATGCCATAGAGATATCACGTTTAAAATCATGAGCCTTTACGTACTACGCCCGACGGGAACACTCAAAGCACACCCAACCATGCATGCCATAGGCACATCAGACCTGAAGGAATGAGAAATAAGAAACTGACCTTCCCTGAAGTAGATGAGGGATACACTTTGCTTGGATCTCTGTCATGTGTGAGAAGCCCATCTCCTTAATAGCCTGTAGGGTGCCCTGCGCCACCTGACCCTGCAGTCTACTGAAGGAGGAGGCGGCTTTCCCCTCAACCATCCCACAGTCTGCAACAGCAATGCAACATAACAATCATGAACAAGTAAAAATAGAGCCATTTGCTCCTTAGCTCAACAAGATGTCCATATTTATTTAAAAAATGGTCTCAAGGTCAACATATGAGCTGCCACTGGATCATCAAATCCATTTCTTATAATCCTTATCAGCTTAGGACTATGTACACTAGATTTTAGCTTCAAGGCCTTTACTTTTTTTAAACTAGATAATTGCTTGTTTTTTTGTGGTGTCCCACAAACACTTATCACACAATTATGATCATCATTTTCTAGTGATTTCAGAACTTGTGAATTTGAACTTTGGTCTTGCAATAACAATCATGTAATTATTAAATGTGTTGATATTTAATTCAAGAAAAGAATTTACGTGGCTCACTCATTCTCCTGACCCTGTATCCCTGACAAACTGAATTACTGGAAACTTCCCATAACTTTGACATCCCTTAAATTAGGCCCAGACTACTAGAAGATCTCTGTTGTGCTTTTCACCATCAGTCTAAATTTTGATTGAAACACAATCTAAAACATTAAGATATTACCAAAAATAAGATAAAAAAAACCCCCATTATTACTAGTTATATAAAACTGCAACTCTTGGTCGGGCAAATTCTGCCCTTAAAAAATGACTAAGAACAAAACATACCAATTTGTTAAGTATTCAAAAATTCTGTTTGAATTGCATTCTAGAAGTTGTCAGTATAAGGAAGACAAGTAATTTTATGGATAATCAACTTCTTTATTGTACTGATAGCGACGTTTCGGTATAGATTCTTATACCGTTTTCAAGCAATTGGTGATAAGGTAAGATACAGCATTTTTATACACAAGTTACATATGGATGGAATAACAAGGTAACAATGATAACAGGATACGGTAACAATAACATGAGAGGATACAGGTAGGGATACAGGTAGGGAAACGTGATAAGATGTGTGGGATTACCTATTATTCAAGGGGGGTTAATTAGGCGGATTAGGGAACAAAGAGGTAGGGGTGATGAGTGAAGCCAGAGTAAGTCAAGTGGATTAATTATGGGCGGATTAGGTGGTTGTAAGCTGATGGGATTAAACAGGGATCAAGGCTTTTTCCTCCCATCAGCTTACAACCACCTAATCTAATAATAATAGACATGTTCAAAAAGTTATGGAGAGATTGATCATCTCTATCCTACCAAAAAAAAGCATAACAATCACTTAATTTTCCCTTACTCCTTGCCGCAGGTTCTAATAGCCTATGAGCTCCTTTACCCTCAAGCAAGAGCTTACCGAGCGTTTTAGTTTGCTTAGACATCTGCACCATACACAGATCCACCTATTACAAGCCCTATGATCTGAACCAGGGGCGCAGACTCAAAATATTGCAAGTCGGACATTCACCTATAACTCTACCAGAAATGGAATTTTATATTGCTTTATTGTGAAAATGACATGAATAACATACATAAATGACATTAAAAGACATAAAAATTGTTTTTCATAGAATTATAATGATAAGACAAGCAGACAGAGTCAGCTATATCCCCCCCAAAGGGAAAGGGTAGTTAAGGATACTAGTTGTGGAATATTGAACAGTGATCATGTTGTTTTTCTACAAACAACCTTTAAGAAATCCTATGTTATGTTTCCATGGAAACAGGTAAAAATAAAAATGCAAAGAAGTTGAAAACCCCAAAAGGCACATCTCCACATGATGCCCGTTGCACATACCAAGTTTCGTCGAGCTAGGTCTCACCGTTTTGGAGTTGTGCTCCAGAAACATTAACGGGTAAAAATAAAAATGCAAAGAAGTTGAAAACCCCAAAAGGCACATCTCCTCATGATGCCCATTGCACATACCAAGTTTCGTCGAGCTAGGTCTCACCATTTTGGAGTTGTGCTCCGGAAACAAAATCCTATGTTACGTTTCCATGGAAACGGGTAAAAATAAAAATGCAAAGAAGTTGAAAACCCCAAAAGGCACATCTCCGCATGATGCCCGTTGCACATACCAAGTTTCATCGAGATAGGTGTCACCATTTTGGAGTTGTGCTCCGGAAACAAAATCCTATGTTACGTTTCCATGGAAACGGGTAAAAATAAAGATGCAAAGAAGTTGAAAACCCCAAAAGGCACATCTCCGCATGATACCCGTTGCACATACCAAGTTTCGTCGAGTTAGGTCTCACAGCTTTGGAGTTGTGCTCCAGAAACATTATCGGGACGAACGGACGGACACAGACCATTTCAATATCCCCCGCCAACTACGTTGGGCAGGGGATAATAATGATTACAAGTGCTTGCCACTAACAACACTTGCCACCACACACTAACAAACTAGCAATGTCCCCCGCTGTTATTGCATGAAAAATGTATTACACAGTGGTCAAAGTGTCATGGTGACCTTGAAAATGACGAAATGACCAAATATGAACACTCCAGGTGCTAAGCTTCATGAGTTATCACGTTAACAAGAATCCGGACGGACGTAGTGTCGTGGTGACCTTGAAAATGACATCAAGGTGACTGGTGTCTGGGTCTTCTTCCATTGAAAGCTGTCACCAAATATGAACACTCTAGGTGCTAAGCTTCACGAGTTTGTCGTGGTGACCTAAAAATGACGTCAAGGTCACCAAAGGCGACTGGCGTCTGGGTCTTTATCCATTGAAGGCTGTCACCAAATATGAACACTCTAGATGCTAAGCTTCATGAGTTATGGCGTTAACAAGAATACGGACCGACGTAGTGTCGTGGTGACCTTGAAAATGACGTCAAGGTCACCAAAGGCTGATCCTTTAGTGAAAGATCCTTTCTGGCCATGTTTCTGACATACCTAAAATATAAATAAACAAATCAACATGTGACAAATTGCAAAACGGTTCGAGATTAAAGTTTCTTAGAAAATCAGGTTATGTGACTAAATTTTTCAATCATAGTTCAATTTTTTATTCAACTTATTTTCATAACTAATTGTTATGATAAACAAGATGTGGAGTGGAGACCGCATTAGGCAAGGAAGGAAGGGCTAAGTTGCTACCTAGGTGGTAACTAGTTTCGTCAGAGATTGGACTTGTCAGACAAAGATAGCAATGATAGCATATACTATATATACTAAACTAAAGATCGGTGGTTAACGGTGTTGGTCGGTGGTTTGCTGGTGGTTACCGGCAGTATCTCAGTGTTTTTGCCGTTGGTTGCCGGTAATTTGCCGGTGGTTACCAGAGGTGCCGGTCTTTCATAAACAACTATTCTAGCGATGTATATTACTGCTAGATTATATAAATATACAAAATGAGATGACTCTTAAATCTATTTTGAAAAAGAGTATGGATTTGATATCATTGTATATTATGAAGTATTTTACTATAAACTGGTTTGGTTTCTTTCAGGTGGAGTAGGAACTGACTGCCGTGTTGACATAAAGATTAGTTAAAACATCCAATTGTGTTTTGTTGTGAATATGGAGAGGAGTAACGCACTATTAAATTATAGAATGTACTCATGAAGAATTATTACCTACTAGGGGACTCATTTTGGGGTTCATATTTTTCATAAAATATCACTTTTTGATTGTGACATCACATCATAAACAATGCTTTGACATCAGTTAGCGGAGGTTGATTGTGATAGTTTGCTTTAGTTTCACGACTTCAGTAATAAACAGAATATCATATTTGTCACCATGACATTCTATGTTCAGGACACCCGTGTCTAAATATCAGTTTAGCTCTCGGTCTGGAAAATAACAATATTTAGGCACTCATGTCATAAACATACAGAATACCACAGCTCTAAGTTATGAATAAAGAGCTCGGAGTCTCGCGTAATTAACAAGTAATTGATAATTAGCACAAATACAGAAATGGAGTAAAGTATTAAATTCAGATTTTTTCCGGCTTGTAAAAAATGAGATGAAGATTGTACACATTGAGGATGACAAAAGTAGTCACAAATAGTCACAAAGCTCTTTCACAAGGTTGGTACAGTCAGCGTCATCAACATCAAAGTTGCTAGAATATCGGCATGATTTGCCTTTGGATTGATAAAGTTACGATATTCCCTCGGTATAGAATCCAGCTGGTCCCTGGTTTCCGGGTTGCTGAACAGGTCAAAACCCCAACCAGTATGGCAGTAGGCTGGCATCATTAGGCAACATAAGGAGGATTCTGTAATGAGAAAGCACGGATCAATTTGGTGGTCTTCCTTGGAGAGTGGTGGAAAAGGGATATTGCCTTTACAAATGATGTAATTACACCGGGAATGGCCTGGTGTAAAATAAAGTACCTTAGCTGGAGTCACTTATTGTGACTCCTCTCAGAAGTGAGGTAGTGGAGACAGTGGTGAGGTGTTACACCGGCAATGTCCACTCCTAGCTCCAATGCTGTGCTGGAATTTTCTAAGAAACCACCTGTGACTCCAGCAGACGTCCGTAGATTCCATCAGAAAACTACACTCTGACCTTCTGACCAACTATGCACCGAAGTCCAAGCAACTCATCAACATCGCCGTGATTGAGCACGAAGAAAATGGTACTCACGCCAAGTACAACACACGCTTACAAGAGCTCAAGAAGAGCTTTGACACTGAACCCCCTTTCGCAATGAAGAAATGCATCCAAGGGAACTCTAACCCTTCTAAGCAGGCCCACACAAGAAGCAAATCCCAGCACCAACGCAACCGCAGTTGGACTCAAGTACAGTCTTGCTCACAACAGCGCCGTCGCCCCAATGACAAACGCTGTAAGGTGCCGCACCAATGAGACCACGTAGCCTGGACATTAACAACTTGTCTGAGCAACCGATTGCTGACATAGGCAAAATCAACATCAACAATAATGCTGATTTGAATGAAAGTTTGAACTCTTCTCAGAACTTTGTTATTAATTTATCTGGTTATCAGCTTGATGAATCAGAACTCTCTTTACTCAACAAGGGTCTTACCTTTAGTCCCACACCGGCCACAGGTAACAAAAGTAGAGGTTTTTCTGACCTAAAAGCCTTCTTTGGAAGTATCACAAAGCTGAAGCAGGGTTGTAGGTATTCCTCATCTGCCCCAACTTTGGATATTCCGGGATGACGGTCTTGCCGTCTAGTTTTTTAATGGGGAACTAACTCTAGGCAGAAGAAATCCAAAGTCCGTGGAATAGTTATGCACAAATTTATTCACAGGAACGATTATAACAACAGAATGATAATAATATGTAGATAACAGCTGGATGATCCCTTCAGGGGCATGACAATGTAAATATTCACTGATCAGCCCCTGGAGTTGACATGAGATGTGTCTAAGATGGGATCCAACTCTAACTAAAGATTTAATTTCTATCTGGGTTTATAAAGGTAAAGAAGGTGATCTCTCACTGTTTAGATTTTTAATCTCGTTAACAGTGTCACTAATATTCTAGCCAGTTATTGTTTTCATTAGACTTATAAAATGACATGTCTGGAAAATTTTAAGATGAGGTCAATTAAATTCTTAAGTGGATTAGCTTAATTAGCCTAAGGTTTTATGTACTAAAATCACTGTCAGTGTCAATGCTTGTAAAAGGATTATTCTGAATCTGAATAATCTGAATCTGAATCTGAATTAAAGACAGTTGTCTTAGACGAGTTTTCTATTTTTTATAATGAAGATTTTACTCTGACATTTTGTATCCTTAGGTGAAAATGTGATTATGAGAAATATGGTCTACTTGTAAAAGATTGTGACTATGTATCTTATGAATAATGATAAATTGTATATTTGAATTGTTTATGTAATTTGGATATTTCTGTAAATTAACTCTTACGTTGCCAAATATTATTTTGACCAGTTTTGCCCCCGTGGCTGAATTTTCCAGCACTTGCCTCGCTACCGTTAAAGCGCAATTAGCCCCTGTGGCTGAATTATTTAGCACCACGAGACGCGACCATTTTTACAATATATGGTATATTCACATGGCGAATTGCGGGTGGAAATGGCCGTTCCATACAAAAGTAGCCCGCCAATCCCGTACACAAATGAACGATCTTTATCCGACACTTTGAATGAAATTTTTATCTTACCTATAACGATTTCTATTACAATATGAAGATTGTCTTTATTTAGAGTTACGGAAAATCCTTAAATATAATCGCACAATTAAATTTTTTATATGGAATTGAAGATACATTATTCCTCTTTACGATGATATATATCTTTTTACAATGCGACCTCTAGTTAGATTTCTACAATTATCTAAAGATTGTCTTTATTTCCGGCTGAATAAAATCCCTAATACTGAGCGCGCATACATGTATTATATATGGAATTGTAGACAATTTATTCTTCTTTATGATGATAAAAATTTTTTAGAATATGTCACCCAGTTCAAAAGATATACGCCGCGAAAGATGGTTGGGGGTACCCCGAGGATGCTCCGACATAACAGGATTTTTAGCCAGAACTAATTCTCCCTTGGGCAGTCTGGCATCAGTACGCTAATTAGTGCCGTTATACCTCCGGGGCAGTCCCAGGGCACCAGCATGCGAATGCTAGTGTTCTAGGCACCAGCATTGCTTCCTGCTGTACTGATCCTCTCGGCGCGTGCAGTCACCCGCGGGAGAACATTCCGAGATAATAAAATCAATCATTTTATACGCATGTCGCATCATTATTTCTTGCTGCGCATGTACAAATTATACATGGAATTAAAGATAAATTTTTCGTCCTTACGACTGTGAAAAAATAATGAAAAGGTGCCAATTGGTTCAAAAGATATGAAAAGCGAAAGAGGGATACCAGTGTTTCCGCTGGCATTTTTGACAGCCGGTCATCATGTCCGACGGCTTTGAAAAATACCGGACATTTACATTTTTTACCGGTCAGATAAATGTAGCTAATAAATGTTTCATTTGCTGATTTTTTTGCTAGTAATAACAATACCTTCGTCATCTTCTGATATTCTCTTTCATTCGTTTAATTGACTGTTTTTGCCACCAAAGTAGAAAGAAAGATTCGTCTGCTTTTTCATTGTCGAAAAAACGTGTTTACATTCGTAAATGATCGGAATAAGTCGATAATTTCCGTATACATTTCATGCATACATTGAAATTGAGGTCAATAAATTCAGCTGCAGTTATGCGAATGATTATGTCATGCGCACTTCGTTGCGTTCTATTTCAAGCTACAGAAGCGAGTGGGATTTCTAGACAAATACGATCGGGGTATCGCATCACTAGATGTTACAAGTGTTTTTTTCAAATAAAGGTTTATGAAATGAGTTCGACAGCTTGATATTTAATCGGACATCATGTCCGACAGGTTTTTTAAATACCGGACAATCATATTTTTTATCGGACTATGACCGGTATTTACCGGACAACGGAAACACTGGATACCCTCAACTACTTGAAAACAAATTTTGATAAGCGTTCTTTTTGCGACACCAGTTGCATCATTCACCGCATCGTTATTATTGACTGCGCATATGCAAATTATACATGGAATTAAAGACAATTCTATTCCCTTGAAATAGGTGAAAAAAATATAGAAAAGTATTAAAAAGTTCGGGAGATATGAACCACGAAAGAGCAACACCCTCAACTACTTGAAAACAGATTTTGACAATCGTCTTATTTGCGACATTTGTCGCTTCACTCGCCGCACCATGTTTATTGACTGCGCACAATCATATTATATATGGAATTAAAGATCATTCTTTCCTTGAGAAAGGTGAAAATTTTTTATAAAAGTGCCAAATAGTTCGGGAGATATGAACCGTTAAAGAGGGGTACCCTCAGACATTTGGGGAAAAAAATTGATAATTGTGACATTTCTCGCATTATTTGTCGCTTCTTTATTATGTGTTGCGCACATACACATTTCACATTGAATCAAAGCCAGTTCTTTTCCCTTTACGATGATGTAAAAAGTATGAAGTTTCGCCACTTGTTTCTAAGAATACAAATTGCGAAAGATCGGGGGTATGTTCGTGATGCGGCTCGTATCGAACGTCCAGTGACAGCTCACATTGACTTTCTCGGTCTCTTTTACGACGTAAAATAAGATCATTTTATTGACAATAAGTTTTTTATATTACACGTATTCACCTTATTGATGTGAAGGACAAACTGGATCAGGAGAGTAACGCTCATCCACACTTCTGCTTCTTTCTTCTTTCTTCAATCTTCTTGATTATCCCCCTCATTTTCCTTCTCTGACATCAAACTGATATAAGCTTTAGTGCAATCTTGTGACGTGTGATAAATTCTGAAACATGGTGCTGCACATAGAGCCACATTACACTCGTTACATTCGTAATAAGATTCTTTGCCTACCCTTTTCTTCTTTCGAACTGGCTCATTGCTTTCTTCCACTGCCCTTCGAAATAGTTCTCTTTTTGCTTTGGAGCAAACTACACACATACGGGAAAGCCTCTTCTTCTTTCCGACAGGCTGAATCTTTGATGGAAAGTGACGACCATGAAGACGTAACACACTTTCGTCGCTCGTGCTTGGCCTGCCACGAGGACGAGTACGCAGGGAAGGCACTTTTTCCGTGTCTGCGAAGGTGATCATATGCTGCACTAAATCTTTTCTGAATTGACGGCTTGTTTTCAAGGTTTTGTCTTTTGAGAATTCTTTATAGAGAATGTAAGAGTTCAACATGGCAACGTTCAACACATGAAACCACACTCGCTTCCGCCATTTAAGAGTTTTCATTTTGAACGGGGTGTACGACAGCATCTGGTCGGCCCGATCCACACCTCCCATATATTTGTTGTTGTGGTCTCGTATTTGCTTCCCCACTCACTCGGTTCTTCTTCCCTGTCTCTACAATTTCAGTGTCTTTTATGGTTGACATGAGCAGCACTGACTTCCTGTCCTCATACCTCACAACGAGTAGGTCTTGATTGTGATAGATGATCATATCCCCTTTCTTCTGTTTTTTCTGTGCCTTCTTTACCTTCTCAGGAATGCCTTTGCGATTTCCTCTCAACGTCTTCGTCGCACCAGTTCCCGTTTCCCACAAGTTTATATACAATGCCACAGAGGAATATAAATTGTCCATGAACACATGATACCCTTTCCCAGCATAATCCTTCACCAAGTCCATGACGAGATCATACGTTTTCCCACCGACAGAAATACTTTCATTTGTTTTTCCAGTGTAGAGTTGAAACTTGCAAACATAACCATTGGTTGAGTCACACAGTATGTAGGCCTTTATCCCATACTTCTTCGGCTTGTCGGGATTGTATACTTTGAAACTCAGATTGCCTTTCCAAGGCACCAACCCTTCGTCAACACAAATCGTTTGATGCGGCTTGTAAACTCTGGAAAAACGATGCACGATGCACTGGTACAAATAGCCAAGTTTATTGATTGGTGAAAACTGGGGTGTGTTTCGTCCCGGCATTTGGTTTTTATCATTCAAATGTAGGTATGTTAGTAATAACCAGAACCTATCGCGAGGCATACATTTGGTAAAGAAAGGCGTCGACGTCACATCACTCGTTGACTAATACTCGGAAAAGTTTCTCTGTACAGCCAGAGCTTCATGGACATTCAATTGCCACATTTTGTAAGTGTTTGAAACAAATTTGCCATTGCGCGAAAGCCGGACATTTTGTTTCACGATTTGCAAAAATAACAAATGAGGACAAATTCTAACATTGCTGGACAATTTCTAACTTTCGGACAACTTTTCACAGACCTGCCGAACAAGTTCTAATGTTGACGGACACTTTCTAACTGTCGGACGACTTTTCACAACCCTGCCGAAGGTGCCGATGGCACCGACGGCCACCGACGTTGTGTCAACATTATCAACCCTGATGCCGCCTTCTGACTTCCTAAGCAACGAGCCGGCGAGTCGCGAACAACTGCCTTTTACATCAGCAAAGTTCTGATTGTCAGTTGTGGATTACAAAAGTTTTTCAACTCTTAACTTCTCTTCCGATCACCTTTTTTGTGGCACATACTGTATCTTATTTTCACGAAGCACACATGTTTTTTACATCGAACTGAAGACAATCTTTTTCTCTTTCAAATGATTCCACCCATATTGAAATCCGCCCAAGGGTGCAAAACATAGGGGAAAATTGAGTGATTTTAAAGCTTATTTTCGGTACGATAAACGTTATCAATCTTTGCATAATTTTCGGAACATGTACGCGCATTATTTAGAACACCAACGAAACAGAATTCGGTAGCTTAGCGACAGACGGACGGAAAGTACTAGCGTTAAACTGACACTACTGCCGTACAACAATTGCCCGTCTTTCGCTACTGGGCACCACAGCGATAATGAGCTAGCGTGAGAAAAACTGAGTGTGGTTGTCGCATCTCGCCTGGAGGACATGCGGTCAAAGCTAATTTCAACCCGGACAGGTCCGGGCTAAGCATCTTAAGGGTTAATCATACATTTTTCTAATTTCTATAAACATAATTTTAATATAATTGTTGGTAATATCTTGCCCATGATAGAATAATGAAAATAATAATGATAATCCCTAAACCTAGTCAGTGTTAGACAAAACGTTTGATCCCAAAAGCACATAGTTTAGAATCATTCTTTAAGGCTGTCACTAATGACTTCTTCAAATAAGAAGATAGAAAATTCAGAATGAGATATGACAGCCATTAATAACAAGGGCTCCGCAGTTGTTATTCAAAATAAAATGACTACAAAAGAGAAGCGGAAAGACAGCTCTCTGACAACATATTCTATTTTAAACTTACAGTGGATTCAACCTCAGATTATTGTGGTGAAATCTCAAATGAAGTAACTAACTTAATTAGTCAGAAATGCCTATCGGGCCTTTTATTCCATGACTGTGCCACAGGTACCTTTTACCCAAAATTCACAAATGCCTAACACCAGGCAAAGTACCGGGTAGATCAATCATTAGCGGCAATAACACAGCAACTGAGAAAATCAGCAGCTTTGTGGAAGAACACATTAAAATGTTCGTTAGAAAATACCCTAGTTATGTGAAAGACACCACACATTTCATCCAGAGACTTGAGACATATCAATTTGGCAATGACAAAGACATAATGTTAGTCACAATGGAGGTCACTTCCCTATACACTAATATCCCTAATAATGAGGGATTCGTACGTGCAGTTGCGAAAGCAATTAGGAGACATAAACCGCAAATTTCACACACAAAAGTCTCCTTTCTGGACACCTGGGTTTCTAACGAGCATAAACTTAATATTCTAGAGTTCACTCTTTGCTTTAAACATATCTTTTCACCCGACACATGTTAAAACGAAAGGACCATTCAGTCAATTCTTACGACTTGGAAGAATCTGCACTTCTGAAGCCAAATATGAGAGACACAGTCTTAATCTCATCAATTACTATCTCGAACAGGGATATTTTAAGAAAATCATAAAGCAAACAAACAAATCTGACAGGACCAACAGGAGAGATCTTCTCCAAACAGGGTCGAAAACACCTAGTGACAATAAGCAACAGGCGTTAGTTTGCAACTACAACCCAATGAACATGGAGCTCAAACAGATTATCACAAAACGTTGGGCACTTCTCGGTGGCTCTGAAATCTGTGACCAAATCTTCCCGTCTCCTTCAATTGTGGCCTTCAGATGTAATAATAATCTGAAAGATTTACTTGTGAGATCCAATCTCACTTACCTGCGCCCACCCCCTAAAATAGGAGGTAGGACAGTCAACTTTTTAGATGACGCGTGTGACAAAGATAACTGCAAAATCTGCAGGTACCTATCAGAACAAAAAGTTTTTGTCCGCATACTTGTGATGCTACGCATTTGAATTTAAAACTCTGCTAATTCAACCTTCACTTTAAAAACCACAAAGACATTTTACAAGTGCTTCTTTATCAGTTACTCGCATCCAATTTATTGACGTGTACTTAGAGTTATCTTTTACCTTTTCGCTCTCGTACTTTCAGCGAAACATGTTAGTGCACTTCAATAGCACTATCATGCATAAATTCCTACCCTGCAATTGTACCTCAGCGGGTCTAAGTTGAAAATAAATGATGAAGAACGCTTCTCGTCTTTATTGAGCCGTCATAGTAGGAATTTATGGAGTCAATGTCCGGCGCAGCGCTACTTTCGTGAGTGAAGAACGTGCTTGAAATCTGAAGTACTTCCAATGTCTTTGATCAGGTACGAGGCGTATGACCGAGAAAGGTCATGAATGTTATGAACAGAATTTAAATAAACATTTGAAGAAACTTTCTAAAGTTGACAATGAACTTACAAACCTCATTTTACGTTCTGAGAGTGAAACACAAATACAGATCGCCGCTAATGGCTGAAATATTGCCCAAACGGCGTTAAGCAATAACTCACTCACTCACAAATACAGAATTTGAATGAAGTGTTTAACGCCATTGACAATTGCCATGATAGATATTTGTCAGTATCAACAGAGTTATTTAAGTTCTTAGACAGGACGGACAGGGACAGCTGAAGCCTGTACGAGTTACATTCTCTTACACCTGTTATAAACAGAAGATCTGAAAGTGTGCAAAATGTATTGTTTGACGTTACACAACAAGTTAAAGTTGCTAGATCAAAACAGATCAAAAGTGATTTACTTTCAAATGTTATCCAACAAAAGAGTCTCAGAAGAAAGTGTGTGTTTTTCTAGAACATGTAGTGAAAAATCTAATGCAAGTTGTGCTTCAGAGACAGAAATCGAAGGCTGAAGCTGCCAAGGTGAGGTGAGGCTAGCTGAAGCTGTAAGAGAAGTTCAACTAGCTGAAGCAGAGTTGGTTGGTATGCAGAAGTTGCTACAAGCTGAGGAAGAAGACAAGTACAATGAGGAGGATGAGGAAAGACTGTCTACTTCGCCACTACATACAAGTATTCAACGTACGGATGAATTTATCAATGACCAGCAATCAAGGTATAATAATCCCAAACCGTCAGGAAATACAAACTTCTTCAATCAAGCTAGTAATCTAAACCCAGATGCAAATGAATACACACCACAAATAGAATTTAGTAACACCAATCAACCAATCAACCCATGAACAAGCAAACTGATAATACACAGATTCAACCTCCACAATATATACCGCAGTCACAGTGGGGTATGTGTTCAGACCTGTCCAAGTTTCTCATGAAGCGTGATTTGCTTGTCTCAACATTAACCAAGTTCACTGACAGACCTGAATTGTTTGCTGTGTGGAAGTCAAGCTTTACACGTATAATGGATGAACTTGGGGTCTCTCCGCTATAAGAGATGGATCTTCTCATAAAGTTAAGTTTTCCTGTGATTTTTCCTCAATCAGTCAAATGTCTGCAGGTCAATTTTCAAATCAATCAAACTGGATCCGGTTAATATACCGATTTCTGCAACTCTGATCTGTAACCTTGGGCGGATTTCAATATGGGTGGATCATTTGAAAGAGAAGATATTGTTTTCAATTTGAAACAAAGTATGTATCTGTGTTATCTGAAATGAAGATATAGCGAGGGGAATAATTGTCTTTGATTTGTTACAAAAAATTTATGCGCAATGTCAAATAGAGATACAACCGCAAAAAAGGGGACTTTTGTTTATTCTTTACATTTTTACCATTTTTAGCACTTTGTCACATTAACTCCTTGGAACATTTTGAAATTTTATATATATATCACAATAAAGATAAAAGGATGGTTTTCATTTCCATATAAAATTTGTATGCATATGAAAATCAGTAAATACCCAGCAAGCATCATACAAACAAGCATTCTTCTTCAGGGTAAAACTTCCATTGGGTACTTTATTGCAAATTCATTATTCAGATGAAATTACAGTCAGACCCCGATAATCCGGAACCCGATAATCCGGATCTCGCAGTATCCGAACGGTAGCAAACTGTAACCAAACTAATCTCTATGTAAACTCATTAAATGTTGATTCATTAATCCGGTGATTCAGTCTCCGTATCCGAACGCTAATTAGCTGTAACGGATTAGTCAATTACAGCTATTTCTGCTTCATTAATCCGAATGTTTATCAAAGCGTTCGGTAATCGACTAGTCAAGCGAGCACCACACTGATTGAATCGGTAAACATCAATGACAGTGCAAGTTGAGTTGAGCGTGTCAGCAGTTTGTGATTGTAATAAATTGAGATGTCTCACTTTGTGTATCTGGAGTTTGTGATTTGTGTGATAGTTATAAATATCGTGTCAGAATGAGTTTAGTTGCATTTGACACTTGTCACCATGGCAAGTCCCGCCCCTAAGCGTGAACGATTCGAAATTACTGCCTCACAAAAAAGAGAAATTTGTAGATTTAAGCAGGAAAATGTAAAGGCCAGTTTTGATTTCATAAGCAAACATTTTTCAAACCTAAATGAGTGTCCAGAAATGCTTTTGTGCAATGATTGTTTATTACTATATGTATCCCAGTTGTTATGTGTATATGAAATAAAACTCATTAGATATTCGTAATACGTTGTCGTCTGTCTGTAAATTTGGTTCGTTTCAGTAGTCCGAACGTTTCACTATCCGAACGTTTTTGATGAAAAACGGAAGTGTTCGGATTATCGAGGTCTGACTGTAACATGAAAGTTGTAGAAATATTGAAAATATTACGAATTAAACTAAAAACTTACCCGATCGTATCGGCCGCCTGCCTGTACTCGCCCCTAACACAGCACACGCGAGTACTGGGTAAGGGACGTAATCCAAACCAGACCCTCACTTACATAACTTTTGTCGCGGTTCCAACACGTGTTTGAGGAGTTGCTGCTAGAAAGTGTTTCAGAAGTCAAGAAAATGACAGAGAAAGAAAATGTATGTGTGGTAAAGTTACTGTTTTCGCAAAGGCTTTATGGTTTTCGCAAAGGCTTTATGGTTTTCGCAAAGGCTTTGTTTTTTGCATTTTCACATTTTAATGTTGTATAATTTTTTGGTTCTTGTTTCACGCGTTCGTGTTCAAAGACCATGTGTTTGGTAACTGCCAGGTCGTATGTTTTATTTTTATGTGCATGTTGATGTTTACTTCTAAAACAAATGTTTACATAACTTTGGGCTTCCCTCATCAACTTTTTGTTCGACTTGCAGTCCTTCAAAAGTTGCGAAGGGTGCCTTGCTTCCCTGCCTCTGCAGGATAGTCACACTTGGTGTATCAAGTGTCTTGCCCAGTCACCTCATGACGATGAGTCAGTGTTCGCGTTAACGCATAAACCTGCGTTTTTCACGCATAAAAATCATATAAACACGCAAAATATATTGTAACTGCGTGTTTTGCACGCACATATAATTATACACTTAAGTTTATATTTTTCCATAATGTTGAAAATATCGTTCTAAGCTGATTTTCTGATTACGATGTCCTGACAAAAATAAACCGAAACCTGGAAATCCCATTGCTAAAAGCCCTGTCATTGGTTACTTTACCGATGGAATTCCCCGGAAGTCGTTCGTTTCATCCAATCAGAGCGATGTTTACAAGTGATTATTATCAAATCTCATGCTGTATAATATTACGAAGTTCGGAACGGCAGCTAGTTACTTACACAGGCATGTGGCTGCATGTGTTTTATCATCAAAACTGAACCGTATATGGTAGGTTAAACTGTGATGTCTAAATTTTATGACAATTTATTACCTTTACTAGTAATTATTTTATTGAAATAAAAACTCCATTAACAAAAAACGGGAAATATTTGAATTGAACATTTATTATTTCATTTCTGCACGCACTGTATAAAAACCTACCACGAACACTGTGAGTAATGCAAAATATGTTTGGATTTCACCCCGAGAGCCCGGAAGACTCGTAGGGCTGACATTGATTTCTTTAGAGACATCATCGATGCAGAGGGAGAGATTACGGATCAGGTACCCCCCTCCAAAAAGATTCGTAAGGGTAAGAAGGGTAAGAGCTTTTCAGCAGCCTTTTCTTCCGCCCCTGCGGGAGAGAAGCGGCAGAAGACATCTGAAACGCAAGTTTCAAACACAGCCACTTCCACACCCCATCTCACACCTACACCCACCTCACTTGCACCTGCAATTAGTATGCAACAAATTAATCTTTTGCTTGCAGATCAAATGAAATCTGTTCAGTCCATGTTTAAGGACACCATGGCTGAACTCCGAGAGGTGATAAGGCCCCGATCCGAGGTACAGAACTGTGCAGTTCTCTCCAGTGGAGGTGGGGGTTCTGTTCTTGGTTTAGGCCGGGGCCAGACCCAGCTGCCTAGGGTTACGTCCAAGCCCGGTCTAGCCCGGGGGAGGGTTGCTGTTACTGAGGGTTCATCCCCTCCTGGCCTCGGCCTTGACGTTGGTCGAAACCTCGACAGTGCAGTCTCAGGAACTGTCCTGTTGCCTGCCAGTGTCCTGGCCAAAGGCCGTTGGTTGCCTATTGTTCCTTCGATCTGGGCTACTTAAGGAATAAAGTATCACATGACAGTCATGTGACCCCTATTTACGTGCGCACGCACTCAGAAGTCTGTTTAGTGAAGATCATATTCGACTGAAAGGATCTACGCGGTGATAGGTATGTCTCCAATCTTATTCTCCTGTTGTTAAAGTGATTGTCATTGAAGGTAGTTCAAGTTATATTACTTCTTCGTATCTATTGACGACTATTTAACGGTCTTTCCATTCATCATTTTGTCAATTACATGTTGCAAACGTTGAAACTTTACTTGGTTGCCGGCCACGTGGTTCGTGCATGCTCGAAATGGTTTTTCATTTTTCAAAACCTAGAACATAGTTCAGATGGAAATTTAAGAAAACATGAATGATATTCGCTTTATTCTACTTCTTTACTACATTTATTTCTTGTAGATGGCGAAGCAGTGCTGTCTCTCGAAGATGAAGATTGTGAAAACTTTGATGGGTTTTCCCCTGAAAGATGTCTTTTGCACAGAAGAAATTGGACAAAAACAACCCTGTAAAAGGATAGGCATAATCAAAGAAAGGAGACTAAAAGGTGTCGTTCGCAATGAACTTAGACTAATTATTACAAACTGATATCGATCTTCTGCAAATGAAACTGAGCATTCAGAGTGATAGCTACTTAGACAATGAGGAACATGAGCCGTTTGAACCTCAGGTGAAGACAGGTTTGGCGATCCTGATGGCGATTGAGATGAAGAATGGCAAGCTTGAGGATTCAAAACCTTTGAAAGGGGAGAAGCCATTAAAAGAAGCTTAGCAAGTTTGAGTTGTCTGCATTCACTGCTCAGTGTGCTACGGAGGACATTGTTGATCGTAATTAAGTCCCTCAAAACTGAGAAAAAATAGAGGCATCCCATGTCAATGTTGAAGTATGGGGAGAGGTTGGAAAAAAGGCACACTCTGATGATAAGGGCTTACGAGACATTCAGAACCTCGTCAGGGTGTGTGTTCTTCCCCTAATGAAGCTAGCAGAAGACTCCAAGGTGAATTCTTCAAAACAAACAAGGTAATGTTTTCAAGATTCCCTTATCCTGTTGGGTCAGGCTCAACTTCACCTCAGCTTGCACAGGCGATATGAACTGGGTCTACATCTTAAAAAGAAATATGCTTAACTATGTTCAATATCAACACCCATTACAACAAACCTTTTTGGGATGACCTGGCAATAGAAATCAAAACATGTGAGTCATCAGTGAGAGTAGGCAGAGATCCTAACTAGACGCCTCAGTCAAGAGGAAGAGGGTTTGGCTTTAGAAGATACAACCCTTCAGACAGTTCGACAAGGATGCAGTACCAATTACAGGGGATCATACGGCCAGAGAGATGGCAGACCTAGAGGGAGAGGGAGACCCTTAGCAACGGCCCCGAACACAGAAACAGGGGTTCAAAAGCCTATAGTTTAGGTGCTGGGGTGAAAATAACTTTTTATTTGCTGCTGGACTCACGTACAGTAGCACATGTAAATTCACTTGCCCTCCATTTAATCCCACTGAATCAATGTTTTGGATAATACACTAAAGATCTGTCCGCGCTAAAATTTAATAATAGAAGTAATGTATTATACCAGTACAGTCTGTTATTAATTAAAAAAAACCAATTCAGATAAGTATTGTTGAACATTACCTATAATTACTAAATACTGTCCCAGAGAGTGATTTTATACAGCTCATGAAGAAGTTTTTAAACACACAGCATAATTTAAAGAAATTAGGGTTTGTCAGTGAAGGCTAGGATTTGAAACACTAAAATTTCAACAATACACGAATCTTACTTTGTTTATAGTACACGAGATTTCAAACAGTCTATTTAAAAATAGCGGTTCTCTCAAAAAATGTATTTCTATTCCCTTGTTCCCAGAGATAGATCACTGAAACTTATATCACATGTCAATACATATTTATTTGAATAATATCAAACTCACGGAAACGTGTCCACCGTCCTTTCCTTTTTTCCGAATCATAATAATTCGTTTGTGAACGTCGACTACATCAGATATTTATATTTATCTCATTTTGCTGGTGTTAATCAAAAGAACTCATCAATTAAGAGCTAATTTGATATTTCGCAAAACAGAATTGTAGAATGTAAACATGAAGCTACGAGTTTATATCAAATATTTTCTTAAAAACTAAGCCAATTGGCGAATTCAGACCAATAATAGTTCTTAATATATAGGAATTAAACTCAGTAGTTCATTGTGAGCATTTTAAACAGGAACATTTTCGGTTGGTCTATCAGATCGCCACCAGTGTCTTGCACAATACAATCTGACTCATCACATTGTGGGGCGCACAGTCTATGTACTGGACTCCAACTCTATGGTAGATGGTCTTTGATTGAGAATAAAAACCATATAAATTTCCTAGACCTAATGGCTATTTTTCTAGCGCTTAAATTGCTCTGCTCTTCATATTCCGATATGCATATAATGTGTCAATCAGAAAGTCAAGTTGCATGTGCATATATTTCACATCAACAAAAATGGATACGCTTGCTGAACAAATCTGGCTTCGGTGTCTACATAGACAGCTCCATATATCCGCGAAATATATCCCTAGTTGTCTAAACGTTACAGCAGATTATTGGTCCAGACACTTTTCAGATACCACTAAATGGAAGTTAAAAGATCAGATCTTTAACAGGATTTGCAATATGTGGTTTACTCTAGTTGTTGACCTTTTTGCTTCAAGAGCAAGTAGAGGAAGTGGTACCTTTGGTGTTGTGAAAGGATTTCCAATCCAATTCATACGTCTGAAGATAAAGTGTTAACTTTTCTGTTTTCCTTATATCGAGCCAGGAAAGCTTACAGCACGATAAACACATACAAAGCTATGTTATTAGAGACTTTCAAACTCTTGGGTAACAAGTGGTGTCAACAATTGGATATAATTCCTAGATTTATGACGGGTCTGCAGGCTGCAGTACTAAGGAAACCTAGATGTAAGTTTACCTAAGATGTTTCTTTAGATCTTAATTACATTGAAACCTTGTTTCCTTTGAATTCATTATCTCTAAAGATGCTATCACTGAAGTTAGTGACATTGATAGCACTGTCAATTGCTTCAAGGGCCCAGACAATTCATTCACAAGACAATTGGAATTGGCCTGATGCCAAGCATATATATATATCTACCCAAATAGGTGCTCTATAAGGACCCACCCAAAAGATGGTTTGAGAAAAAATCATATTCTCGTCTATAAAATATGATCATCCCTAAACAGACTTCTGAGTGTGTGCACATAGAGAGGGGTCACATGACTGTCATGCGATACTTTATTCCTTAACCCTTAAGATGCGGGGCCCCGATTATTCCAGGAGGAAATTAGCTTTGCCTGCATGTCCTGCTAGCGAGATGCGAGTACCACACTTTATCTTTCTCGCGCTAACTAATTATTGCCGCAGGTCTCAGTGGCGAAGGATGGAAATTTATTGCACAGCAGTAGTCTCAGTTCAACGCTTGTATATTCATTCCGGCTGTCGCTAAGCTACCGAGTTTTGTTTCGTTGGTGTTTTAAATAATGTGCGCACATGTTACTTAGGTTTTGCAAACATTGATAAAGTTTATCGTACACAATTTAAGCATAATAATCACTAAATTTTCCCCCACTCCCTGCCGCACGTGCTAATAGCCTGTGAGCACCTGCTACCCTCTTGCACGAGCTTATCGAGCTTACAGACCGGCGGGCGTGCTATTGTTTATCAAGACGCGTTTATTGCGACTTTATGCACACCCTCCTATCGCACGCCCTATGTTCTGAACCCGTGGGCGGATTTCAAGATGAGTGGAATCATTTGAAAGAGAAAGAAATTGTCTTCAATTCGATATAAAATACATATCTGTGCTACATGGAATAAAGATACAGCTAGAGCCGCAAAAAGGTAATTTTTACATATTTTTAGTTTTACACCATTTTTTCACACCAATTTTCTCAAGATGTGCCCAACGTATTTTGACAATTTTTATATCACATGATAAAAACAATTGTCTTTCATTCCATGTAAAATTTGAATATGCGCAAAAATAAATAAAGACATAGCAAGCGCCGCAAAAAACGCTAATTCCTCTATTCAAATCATGTGAACTGAAAGGCGATTTATTTAGCTCATATCTTGTCAACAGCAAAGCGCATATTGAAATTGAATTTTGATAAACAGGGAATAATTGTCTTCGATTTGGTATTAAATTCAAATGTGGGCTATATAAAATAAAGATACAGCAAGTTCCGCAAAAAGGTGTGTTTTTCTCATTCTTTAGTTGTATACATACAAAATCAGTAAAGACTTTCTCTATTCGATTTTTCAACTGCTTTTTACACTTCCTATCCATGTAACGGCAGAGCGCATTATCAACATTTTTATAATACAATAAAGAGGAAAGAATCAACTTCCTTTCTATGTAAATTTTGCAAATTACAATGAGACAATAACGGAGCGTTAAGTGATGTCAGTCATCAAAATGTGTTCTCAAATACATGAGGGTACCATCTTTATACACTATATTATATATTCCAAAGGAAGTGTTACATATTTATTATTTTTATATCATCGTAAAGAAGAAATAAATATCTCCATTTCCATATATGATTTGCACATATTTTCATCAAAATAAAACATGTGGAAATGATGCGACAAATATCGCAAAAAGGCGATTTTCAGACTCTGTTTTCACTACCATCATTTCGTTGGTAATACCTTCTAATCAAAGTACAAGATACTATTTTGTTGCCTTCAATTCATATATATTGTGCATGTATAAAAAGCGAATTACTTGATTTATAAAGTTGGAAATAAAGACAATTTCTATTATGTGCGAGTGAGTTTCCAGCTGGGATGTCTATGGGCCGCCTGCACGCGCTGAGTGCGTATGTTTGCCCATGGCTATTAGCTTAGTAATAATACCGTGGGGGTCAGAACTTTATCGGGATTTATCACTACCCTTTTTTTCGTAATTTATATCTTTTATTTAGGATGGTGTATCGTAATAAAATTTACTGTGAAATATAGAGCAAGAAATTAGCTTCAATTCCGTATATAATTTGTATATGTGCACTCTGATTAAATGCTTTTATAATTTTGAAATAAAGACAATTTTTAAAATGTTGTAAAATTCGTTCTAAACATATTTTTAAAATAATTTTTATATTGATGTGAAGAGGAACTATTCATCTTTAGTTTTGTTTTGATTTCACGCATATGCTCTTAAAATTTATTGAGTTATGGCGCCTGAATTGAAAACAAGTTTACTTCGGTTGTATTTCATTCAAAGTGTCAGGTAAGTATCATCCATTTGTAACACCGGATTCGCCGATTAGCTTTGTATAAAACGACGACAACATCCGTATTTCGCCATGTAAACACACCATATGTTGTTAAAACGGTCGCATCTGGCGGCGCTGGAAAATTCAGCCACATGGGCGAATTGCGATATCACGGTAGAGAGGTAAGTGCTGGAAAATTCAGCCATGGGGGCAAAACTGGTCAAAATAATATTCAGCAACGTAAGAATTAAATAGCATAGATGGAAGGAACAATAGGCAACATGCTAGGTATGTGTGCTTGGCCGCAAGACAATTCCAATAATGTTGATAAAAATGATACTTGTTTATCTCCTTCCTGGTTTCTCAAAATGCTTTGTTCATTATCATAATGAGATTTCAAAACTAGACACACTTTAGATTTTGTTGAAGTTAGTTTTTAGTGTTCCATATATTTCGCCCCGAAGTTAATGTTTAAAAAAAGTAATGAAAATGAAGCTTTGTTTAAAGAGATTCTTTATGTATGGTTGTCAAGTGGAGTTGGTAAAGATATCTTTCACATGCGTTGTAAATAATTAAACCCAGTGGCCATGGCCAAGGACAATATGTGTAAGTTTTTTGTGAAAACCTTGATTTAGAAGTTAAAATTGTGTTATATGCTACAAATGTGGTATCAAATTGAAACTATGTTTCATGGTTCTTGAAAAAAAAATTGTCAAAATAAACTTAGTATGGTCGGTATTGTATCGTGGCATCGTAGGATGTTCTGGGGGAAGTACCTCATATGGCCCCAGGGTACTCTAAGGGTTAAGGCTGACACAATTATGGTTTGAGAGTGCAGTCATCACTGTCATTGAGATCAATCAGCACTCACCTTGTACCTCGAGCCCAGAGGATTCTCTGTCATCAACTGACTCATTCCCTTCACTCTCTTTGGATGTTGGATCTGCTGCATTTTCACACAATCTCGATTTTTTGTGAGAAATCTGATCTGTGAACATTAAATAATTATTAATTAAGCAAATACAAAAAAAGAGCTCTGGAGCTCATCAGCCTTCTTAACATAAAGATTAAGGGGTCACAAGGTCACCAAATTATCATTTTAATATACCTACAATATTCTTCCGCATTGTTTTAAATTGCACCAGTCTCTATCACTAGCTAATTTATACCATGCTGCCAACCAGTAAGAATAGGCCATGTGTGGGAAGGTGAATACACTAGCAAAGGAATCTTTATTGCATAGCTGTTCTGAGTATCTTTATGAGATAACAGATGAACGTGCAAAAACAGTGATCACAAAATGGCACTAGATCACATAACCTGTTAGTGTTGGATACATAAAATATTCCAACTATATTAAAGTTTTGATTACTTCATTTCTTTTGAAAGTGATCAAAACCTTGAAAAATATCACTCTGGAAAAGTTTTGATATTCAACACTCACAAGTTACATAATCTTTCAGGTTTCCTGGTTTCTTGCTTCTGGAGAAGACAAGAATGGTTTTTAGAATAAGAAGTCTGCACAAAATCGTTATTTGGTGATGAAAATTTTTACAGAAGACATACATAAAGATATATTAATACATAATCAAAGAATAAGACTCACTAAACATAAAACAAGTCCAATAAACCTATTAGGCCACGAGTTAACAGAGCCATGGGCTCTGCAGCTCATAAGGTATTTATTTATCTATTATTGCCAAGGTTGAGGCTCACAATGCCTACATGGTCAGAGGTTAAGACAGCCATCATTTTATATGCAATGGTGATTGCATGTCAACATAAAATTTCTGTAAGTTAGGCCTTTGACTTCTAAGGAAGAAGTATCAAATAGATTTTAAGGTAGTGACTTCTTTTTCCTACTTCAGATTTGTACAATGTAACTCATAACAAACTCTCATGAAAGCATAGCTCTAATTAGCATTAACCCTTAAATTGCAGGCCCCGGAATATTCAGGAATGAATTTAGCCTCTGCTGCATGATGTCCTAACGAGATGCAAGTCGCAAATTTAGGTTTTCACTCTCTCCTTCATTAGCCGCATCATTCTCAGTGGCCAATCCCGGACAATTATCTTATAGCAGTAGTGTCAGTTCAACACTCGTATTTTCGATATGACTGTCGCTAAGCTCCATAGCTTGTTTCGTTGTTCTAAACAATGTGGGTATATAGGTTAAAGAGTTATGCAGACACTGATCATGTATCGTACTAAAAATAAGCATAATAATCACTAAATTTTACCCTACTCCCAGACCCTCTGCTGTTGTTTTCTTGACGCGTGTACTCAAACCATACACACACCCTCCTATCACATGCCCTATGATCTGAACCCTTGAGCGGCAAACAAATAAAGATACAGCAAGCGCCAGACAAAAAGCTTATAGATATGATTTTTCTGAACAGGTAAATAATTCAAACACTTTTTTGAATGATCTGGTATTAATTTAGGAAACAGGATCAGTTTACTTATCAAGTATCAGAAAAAACTCAATAGTGTTTTATTCAATCTGAAAACTTGATGCATTTGAGTTGACTTTTGTCATGAACAATCTGTATGTACAGGGGATATATTTAGACAAACAAAATTATCATAAATGAATTAATAGGTATTTTCAAGTTTAAACTTGAAAAACTACAATTTCACAAAAGAAGCTAAAACCTTATCCGTCCACTAATAAAGTATTTCCCAATCCAGTTGCTATTTTTCTCATTTTGAAACCTGGAAAACATGTTCTACATTTATTTCAAAGTCATAATTCTTATTGAAGATGGATTAATTTCAGCTGACTATCAGAAAAGAAAGAATATGTTGAAAAATAAAACACAACATCCTATTTAGTATGAACCATGAGTTCCTATTTCTTGATAGCCTCACTTAATTTATGTACTTCTTATTCAATTTTATATACTGTAAACAATTTAAATCCATATTTATTTCTATAAAAGGCTGTATCTTTTTCAAATTTGAAAATATGCCGTTTTCAACTTTTCTTATAGACCTATTCAAATCTTTGGTCAACGTTTAGAATCAAAACTTAGACAGTGAAAGACTTTAATTTTAAGAATGCATTTTTGTATTTTTTTTTTTAAGGAGTGTTGACTAGCCTTGATACCAATGGTAATAACACTGACAGTGTCAACAAGCCTGAGCGATCTTGACCTACAACTATCTTAATATTCAATCATTTATCATACAAAGCTTTGGAATCTAAAATGACCTACACTTGTTGAAATTTTATTAAAAGGATTTAATATGTTGTTTTTTCTAGAAATGAAATGTTCTATTGAGCAACTTTCCTTCAAGAGCTTAATAAATACCTCAAAAGAGGGTGCATTTTGATTAATATGTGAAATATATATATATATCTTTTGGCAAGGAGTATGATATGATTCAAAACTTACTCCAAATACAACAGTTAATTTTGAAAGAATGATATTAAATGCTCTTGACTGGGATGGTTTATTTACACCAATGGCTGAATTTTTCAGCACAGCAAGACACGACCGTTTTACCAATATATGGTGTGTTAATATGATGCAACTCTGTGTATATAAAACTAGAAATATGTGCATGTGATGCACAGTGATGTCCCCCTTTCAAACTATTAATCCAACCTAATTATCTTATTGCCACTTATACCAGAAATAATCCATACCAAACATATAACAAAAAGGTTAATATATCACACACGGTCATCAAATATTATAATAAGCATCTAAAATATTAATTAGAAAGTAAAATGAAAAAATTAAGAAAAACCAAAGTAGCAAAAGACACCACCCAAGCACTAGATCTAACCACATACCAAGTTTAGTAAAATAATACTCATTAGATTTTTAGATATAAGTTGGAAAAATTACCCTACACCCATATGCACAAATTCAAATTGTTTCTATGGAAACCAGAAAAAAATATTAAAAAATTGAGTAACTAAAGTAGCAAAAGGCACCACTCCATCACTAGATCTAGCCACATACCCTGTTTTGATAAACAAAATATTGAACGGTTTTCGAAAAATATGGCCCGGAAACGAAAGCATCCCCCCTATATGTACTAGGTTCAATTTTTTTCCATGGAAACCAGAAAAATAATTCAGAATGACCAAAATAGCAAGGGCACCACTCCACCACTAGACCTAACCACATACCAAGTTTCGTAAAAAAAATATAATGGTTTTTGAGATATGGTCCGGAAATGAAAGCATTTTGGAATTAGACAATTACAGAACAATGGACGGAACTGAAAACATTACGTCTCCCGCAAAGCTTTTTGAGGGACATAATAAAAAATATACCAACAACCACCAAAAAAACCCACATGTTTTTGTATATATCATCACCTTAACAGGACCCCAAAACCTGGCTGTTACCATAGCTACAAGGGTAGATCTCATCACTTATCAATCTAGCATAGCCAGACAGTATAAGGGGAGGTTGTCGGCCCTACCCCAACGAAGATCCTCTTTAAAGAGTCTGAAACCTCTGCAGGATTGTTCAATCCTTTTAAGAAGGGATCCTCCTTTTGGTATTATTGCATCAAAGATGAGTCTCTGGGAGTGGAATTCTGTCTGCAAAAACACCAAATAGTGATAATAAGGAAGTGCACACTCACAAAGTCACATGACTTGTCATGCTCAGGCCTGACTGCACCAGCAACCCTAGGGACTTGCATCTCAGGCCAAAATGCCTGAACTCAGTTGAGATTAAACAGAGCCCTGATACTATTTTTAGTAGTTGTTACATCACTGTTGGAGCTAGGAAGGCGACAGGTGTAGGTTATCGGCGGAATAAACATGAATGTGATTAGAATCTGATCTTGTAAACAAGTTGAATCATTTCATATGTTGTAATAAATATATTGATTTGTATTGTGAATAAAATACCTTAGCTTTTCTCTAACATTAAATGGTTTTGTGAAGTTATGGTGGAAATAAAATTTTTGTAATCTAAATATTGTTTTCGTTCTCAGTAGTGACGGACATTTCAATACAAATACCGGTATGTCATCATTCAGTAGTAAAAATAGTGTCCAAACACTTGTTTTAAGTTATTTCAAAGAGTATTCGGATGTTACAAACTTTAAAGAGGAGTGTTATAAATATAACAGAGTTTAAAGTGAACTGTTACAGACTTTACAGGATCACTTATTGCATTAACTTTTTTATCGTGCGTTACAGAACATCTGTAAATGTTATTATTGTGCGAAAACATCATTTCAATCATACACATCACTGTGTTGCTTAGCATAGTGATCAGGAAGTACGTTATATTGAGGGTGAAACGTCATCATATAAAACCATTCAGTTTATTGATCAAAATGTCCCTTATAATTTGATGAAATAACAGTTAATCTTGAGAACAGTGAACCATGCTATCTTGTTGATAAGTATACACAGAAGAAAAATCAAAAGAATCTGATCATTCTTTCGGGAGACACATTACACAACAATTTTGAACCAGCATCTGCACATGGAAGTAAGATCTGCAAAGAGGACATGGATGATTTAAGTAAAACAGATTTTTCTGCTTTAAAGGAATTACAATTTCTCTTATCTCGACTTGGACAGCAATGTCGGCTACTGATTGGCCAAAAGCGGTCACGTGCCGTAGGTATATTTTTCTATGTTAAACTGGGTCACGCGCAACCCTAGTAACGAGAGACGACGCACTGTCAAGAGTTATCTCCCTTGACCCATTGTTAGGTAAACAAAGGCTACGCTACGGTGGTTTGTTGAACCCTACCTTTACACGCTCAGTGTATCTTCCCATTTATTAAATTCATATCTTATAATCACACTGCTGGAACAAGAGTAAGCTCTTCTACAAATGACGCGCTGGTGCCGAGAATAAATCGTAACAAGTCAAAAGGCTTGCTAACGGCCTGTCGGTTCACTCGCTCGCAGCGGGGTTGTCCATCAGCGAGCTGGAGATTGGAAGGATTAACCAGAAAACCAATCTATACACATATCAGTCACCGATCATCACCGACTATTCATTCATAATCATTCATATTCAAACCAACCAGCGCATTATGCAGTGATGCCTGCATGTTCTGTGCGCCCGACACTTTCAAACTAACTCGCTCCTTTCACGACAGTCGGCCATGACAGTCAGAAAACTACAGAGATTTTAGCGCCGCTTCAAATCGAACGTTTCCAAGGTGGAACGTGTACACGAGGTCACGTGACCAAACAATCAAAATTAAATAAGCCCTGCAATACTCGTTATGTTTATTTAATTTTGTTAATCCGCATTTACCGTCTAGTACCGTTGCACGGTACTAGACTATACTTTTTGAGTTTTAAACGGTTATGTAAAAATCATTTTTGTAACCTGATAAATAAAAAAGTTATACTGACAAGATAAGCCGCCATTTTGACCCATCCAATCTTTCAAGCCATATTTAAAGCATACAATAAGGGTCCTTGTCGAGATAAGTACGTTACCATGTGTCCACGAGTTTGATATGGAGATATATCATGTGTCCGAGTCAAATATCAAACTCGAACTTCGTTCTCGTTTGATATTTAACTCAAACACATGATATATCTCCATATCAAACTCGCGGACACATGGTAACTTATATTACCCTTGGTTTTGTTGAAATTGTCAAAAAACCAACCATGTCCATCAAAGAAATAACAATAATGGATGATTTGAATTCAAAATGTCTTCGAAATTATTTTACAAAATATTGATAATTATTTCACAGCCACGTAATGGTTTCAGTATCATATTTATTGCATATGCATGTAACAAAGTTGTTAATCGTTGAACTGACTTAGACTTTCTCCACGTCTTCGTCGCAACAAGACTGATACAACTGTCCTGTATGGTAGGGCTTAACAGTCAGGATGTTTAAGTAAACAATTCGAAAGTATCCTTTGTTCCGAAGAATAAGGATTAACATGCACCTTTTATTAAAGAAAAATAGGGGGCATACATGAAATTATTTTTTTTCCGAACAAGCAGACTGAAATAAAAATTATAAAGGTTTTTAGGTTGAAATCGTACAAACAAATCGAATTAACACGTGGATTACGAAGACATATTAAATCAAATGGTCTTTTCTTGTAAAGATTAACACAATTTGTGCACTCATATAACCACAGAAAAAAACGTGAGAAAATATAATTTTAATACATTTGGAAAGTGAGGGAGATGAAGCCGCTTTAATTACCCTGAAGTATGTAATCAGACATTGCGCCCTGGAGTTATGTAACCCAGGTGTGTGGAGAATATACCCTGGAGTTATAACCCGGACATTGTGCCATGGAGTTGAGAACCCAGGTGTAGGGGCAAATGTACCCTGGAGTTATAACCCAGGTGTAGGGAGAATATACCCTGGAGTTATAACCCGGACATTGTGCCTTGGTAAAGGAGTAAAGGGACCTGAAATGGTGGGGGGAAAGGCTTGTTCTCTATGAATTTGTGGCGAAAAAACCCAAATGAGATTGAAATGTTTACATGAGCACCCGAAAGCCCCCAAGAAAATGAGGAGGCGGTTAGGTAATAGAAAACAAGTAAAGAAGTGAGCACAGCTCACATACCCCCGCTTCAAACTATAGTCTGGCTTTCTTTGTTGGTCTAACCCTCAAAAAGCTCACTTCGGGATCATGGTTGATAAGTGTATGAAGTTTTGTGAAGATAGCATGTATAGTTTAGGAGAAATGCTCCTGACAAAGGACTTGGTCATAGATTCACTGTTTAGTCATGTTTCCATGGAAACCGAAAAAAATATAAATCTTTTGTTGATCTAACCATCAAAAGGCACATCTAGGGATCATGGTTTATAAGTGTATGAAGTTTGATGAAGATAGCATGTATAGTTTAGGAGAAATGCTCTGGACAAAGGACTTGGTCATAGTCACTGTTCTAGTCATGTTTCCATGGAAACCCCAAAAATATAAATCATTTGTTGGTCTAACCCTCAAAAGGCACATCCAGGGATCATGGTTGATAAGTGTATGAAGTTTGGTGAAGCTAGCATGTATAGTTTAGGAGATATGCTCTGGACAAAGATTTGTGATGGACGGACGGACGTGGAGATATTGTCACATATACTGTAAAATCATAATATTTCGCGGGGGTTTAATTTTCGCGCTTTTCGCGCAAAGTCATAATGCGCGAATAATAAAACATCGCGAAATATTATGGTCATGAACGTGAAGAAAACCAATAACAGACAAATAATTTGGTTGACACATTTTATTACTCACAGGATTGTTTGGTTTGTTCATTAATGACGAGTCACTAATTAGAGCTCTCACAAGCGCCGATATGCACGTTGTTTATTGTGCAAACACAATCATCACAATAATCCGGCCTGGCGGAATCCACTCTTGATCGCCAATATGCGTGTCCTATTGTTTTGATTGCAGTACGCTTGAGCTTCGATTCGGAGCGTATTGCGGTACAGGACCCTCGGTTTAAATATATTTTCGGTTCGGTATGATATTTCTTTGAACGAGATCTCGAGGATTCACATCATTCAAACACTATTGTTGGGAGTTAAAGATCAAACTAATTCGTTCCGAATGTTTACTTCCGGGAAAGCTTGGCGACAGGTATCGTTACCACTTCAAAACTTGAAGACGTTAAATGACAATAAATACAATTTTTATCGTTGACTTTTGAATAAATATTATTGTTTTCATTGTAAATTACTACTAGTTTCTTTGCTGCACGGTGCATGTAGTTTTCCTCACTAAATTTTTTATATTGCTTAGTCGATATGCGCGAAAATTAAACCCCGCGAATCAGTCATTTTTTATGTTTGCGCGAAAATAACACCCCTCGAAAATAAATAATTTTACAGTATAACATAAATGTTTGCATGGTATTGCCATTCCTGGTGCGAGAAACGTCACATTAGTCAATAAAAACAGAAGAGACACTTGGAAAGTTTGTCACATATATATATGAACAAGTCAAGTACAGAAATTGAAGTAGTTACACATAATGATCCAGAGCTAACTGGCACCCCAGTTACTGGTTTATTAGAAATGACACACAAGGTAGGGTTCCTGGGCTTGAGATGGTAAGCTACATCAAGATGAGTTCAGAGCTTGCACATTGCCCGCTGAGCCTGCTGCAGCACAGACGGAGGGGTATGAATATACCTATTATAGCAATCGGAAGACCAACGCCCTAGAGTCTTTTAAGATGATCCTCTATTCTGGCTTTCGCCGCAGACGTCGCAGCTCCGATATATCTGCATCAAGGCCTGTCCATCGCAAAATGATAATTATGTAGATGATCAAGGAACATGGCCCTGGTCATTGGTCTGCGAACTAGGTCTATGAAGAGGGCATCACTGTCTGGAGCACCTTGAGCACGTCGTGTATTGACAAATTTGGACATACTTTGGTAAGAACATATGGATACATGTGAAGCAAAAACGTTTATATTAACGCCTTTCTTGAAGGGTCAGTTTTGGAAGCTTTCAATCATAGCGTGTAGTTCTGCTCTGAATGATGGAACTGCACATCCCCTACACACACATTATGATTAACGTCGAACTTAGTATCACATGTGAACTCTCCACAGCGGAGAAAGCCGAAGAAAGCCATACAACACATAGTTCCCATCATCAAGTCCATATACGAGCCGAAGATGCTGGATCTAAGAACACGTATCACTCTTGACAATATGGGAAAGGTTATAGGTAGTCGTATGTTAGTTGGCACAGACTGAAGTTTTTTTATAGCTTCGCATAAGGGTTTGTAGTCTAGCATATTGCAAAGAACTCGGGGAAGTTAGAGGGCATGTAAATTCCTGCTTGTAATGCCCAAAATCTTATACCAGCCAGGTAAGTCTTCAGTGTGGTGAAAGCAAGTTTGAGGGTCTGAGACAATAAGCCAGGAAGGCCTGGAGATGCTGTTCATCAAGTGGAGTGTGGAGGATAGAGTGCTGCGTTGGCTGGAGAACTTGTCTTGTGATGAAGGACTGATAACACCTCAGCCCTGTCAGGTAGGCTGTCTTTGTCCTCTGTCCAATGGAGGCTGCCCACATGGGTTAGTCAGGTCCACATCACTTCCGAAAGGGATGGATGTGGAGTTGGCTCCAGGTCTGCGTCTGAGGCCAGTGCTCTGAACCGCGACATCTGTGAACGAGAGAGTGCATCAGCAATACTGTTATACTGTTCAGGCACATGGGAAGAGGAGACAACAATGTTACATTTAGCTGCATGCCATGCAAGTGTTCTCATGAGGCACATAATCTTTGAACACTTAGATCTACCTTTGTTGATTATACACACTGTGGCTTGGTTGTCACAATTAAATTGCACCCTTTTAGATGTCGACTGGTTACCCCACACTAAGATGGCTAAAACTATTGGGTACAATTCTAATAGAGCTGTGGATAAAGTTTTTGGCACATCCGTGGTGATCAACTTGGGCCAAATGCCCGCAAACCATGCCCCATCAACCCAAAACCTATAGTAGAAGAGGCATCTGTCCAAAGGCGTAGTTGAGGTGCAAGTTCTCCTCTGAGAAAAAGTTGACAATAGGTCCGTGTCGCCTTCTCAAGTGGCAGAAGAGCAGTCATGTTTTCAGAATTAAGAATAATCCCCAGGTATTCTAGTTCTGTAGCCGGTCCCTTAGTTTTGTTAGAAACGAGGGGGATATTAAAAGATGAAAACACTCTGAGATGAGTCGACATTGTCTTTTCCGCAGGGTAGGTAGGTGGGTGGGTCGAGGGTAAGGAAGTCATCTAAGAGATGTAGGATGCAGTTGATGTCATGCTTGTTTGTCAGAATCCAGCAGATTGCACTAGATATAGAGTCAAAAATAACAGGGCTTGAACGACAACCGAATGCCAAACATATGTAAAAGAAGTATTCTCCATTCCATTTAAATCCGAAGAACGGCCAAGCATCTGGGTGTAGAGGTACTTGTTTGAAGGCATCTGTAATATCCACTTTACACATTTTAGCGCCCTAGCCAAGCGCGATCAGTTTAGTGATGGCATTGTCAATGGTGACATAGTTTAAAGAACAGTCCTCCTTATTGACCAAGTCATTGATGCTGTCACTGTTATCATTGTGAGGTGCTGATAGGTCCAGGATGAGTCCTTTCTTCAGGTTATACTTCCCAGGGCTATGCCCAGTGGTGACAAACGATACGTTGGGAAAGGTGGAGATGAAAATGGTCCAATCGCATAGCCTTTCGTAACTTCCTTGCTTATCAGCTTTTCTACTTCATCGGCTTCTTTTACGGCAGTTAGATTATTTTCACTTTTGGATGAAAACCCTGCTCAAGTCCAAGGATTAAGAAGTTGCAAAAACTGTGATCTGGATAATGCAGTAGTTCCATTTTGAAGGTTTGAATGTTTATAGGAGAAAGTGGGAAAGTAGGAAAAGCTAAGGATCCCAATCATTTATCTTTCCTAACTCTGGTACTTGTGCAAATGTGAGAGAAGCCGCAATTTGAACGTTGACACCCCTTATCATTGAAATTGTTGCATATTTCCTTCCCCTTGTGTCTCATGCGTAACCCGCCATCAGAGTCCTGGTTTGTCTTGCGAGGAAATACTCCCCTAGGTGCGGAGGGAGTTATGATGTCCAAAGCCAGTGGGCAAAAGTCTAAAGAATCAGATCCTTCTCACCCCAAGAAATAATCTGTCCCTTGTCCATGTATGCCGCTACCCGTTTTGCAAACATGACATGGTAGTTGTAAAATGCTGGACCGGGGCCGAGTTTCGCTAAATCCAAACACACACGTTGATGTTTATCTAGCTCCAGTTTGAGGGATGGGTTCCCTTCACAATAGTGTGTCCTGTAAATGTCAAATGCTTCCAGGAAAACTTGGAGAGATAGCCGACGTTTGAGTATGGTTTTGGTTCCCCTGTTATTTCTGCTTCCCCTATCTCGTGTTCTTGTAATAGACTAGCCAAATTAACATAGTCACCTGCTTGAATTCTCTTTGTCAAAGAGGTTGGAATGGCGCTTATGTAGGGGAGACTATTTGACGACACTGGTAGTGGAGGGTTAGATATCGCTTGGTGGGTATGACCGACGATGAGGTTTAGATCTTCCACGCTGCTTGTTGGTTGTGGCACAGATGGTTGTGTCATGCGGAGAAGGGATTCTTTGACTGATACGAGATCCTTCAACTCGTTGAATTTCTTCCTGTTGACCGCGGCCTGTTCCATTCCTGCCTGCGTAACTTCCGGTGTGTGGGAGCCTTTGTCGTTGTTCACTAGCTCTGATGACAGCGTTGCTGACGTCTCTGTGGCACTTGGTTGTCGTCGCCTTGCGACATTTTCGTCATACAATTGAGCTAGTTGTTTTCTTGACCATCTTGAAGGGACAGCGACGCCTATCGCTGACAATTTGGTCCTCAGGGCAGCAGCAGTCAAATATGGGCTTTGACTCGATTTTGAAGGTAGCACTGACGAAGTATTATTCGTTAAGCTGCCGCCCCTGCGGGTGATTCGTCCTCTAGGCGCGTCCAATCAATGTTCGGCCATAATATAGCTGGTTAGATCATTTGATGACAGAAGCAATTGGACTAAAATGGGTAAAATGATTTAAATGAACGATGTCAATTATAAGGCAATGCAGCGAAGTGAATGCACATGCGCACTGTAGAATGCTGGGTAGTTAATACCAGAGGACATTGGGTAAATACAAATAAAATGAATATATTTAGAATTGATGAAGAATAATTGCTGAAAACGGTGTGCGAATATAATTTAAGAAATAAAGTTATTTCTTATCAAATAAATTCATGTGCTGGTCTTTGCCAGAGATTACCGATGTAGTTTTCCGAACATGGTAACAGGAAATGAATAGCAAAATAACAAAACAAAACAAAACGAACTATAGGCAAAAGCTATGAAAGTAATAATTACAGGTAATGTTGAAGGTAAATAATTAGCGGGGTAAACAGAGTAATACATATAAAGAATATAACAAGTAAAGGAGTGAGCACAGCTCACATACCCCCGCTTCAAACTATAGTCTGTCTTTCTTTGTTGGTCTTACCCTCAAAAAGCTCACTTAGGGATCATGGTTGATAAGTGTATTAAGTTTGTTGAAGCTAGCATGTATAGTTTAGGAGATATGCTCAGGAAAAAGCACTTCGTCAGATAGTCATTGTTTTAGTAACGTTTCCATGTAAACCGCAAAAAATATAAATAATTTTTTGGTCTTACCCTCCACCAATATGGATCATGGTTGATAAGTGTATGAAGTTTGGTGATGATAGCATGTACGATTTAGAAGATATACTCCGGACAAAGGACTTAGTCATAAATTCACTGTTTTAGTCATGTTTCCATGGAAACCGCAAAAAATAAAAATCATTTGTTGGTCTAACCCTCAAAAGGCACATCTAGGGATCATGGTTGATAAGTGTATGAAGTTTGGTGAAGCTAGCATGTAAAGTTTAGGAGATATGCTCTGGACAAAGGACTTGGTCATAGAGTCAATGTTTTAGTCATGTTTCCATGGAAACCGCAAAAAATAAAAATCATTTGTTGGTCTAACCCTCAAAAGGCACATCTAGGGATCATGGTTGATAAGTGTATGAAGTTTGGTGAAGCTAGCATGTATAGTTTAGGAGATATGCTCCGGACAAAGATTTGTGACGGACAGACAGATGGACAGACGGACAGACGGACGGACGGACGGACAGAATGAACGCTATATACCCCCGCTTACGCTGTAAGGCGGGGGTATAATTAATATGCGTACATTTTTTGGTACACATAAAATTATATTTTACAATGAATATGTCACATATGTATTGTAAGTACAAAAGGCTATGGAGGTGAGGTGAGTTGGTGTTTCAAGAATGAAAGAATGTTTCACTTATATCGCTGCTGCTAGTATTATTGCAGGGAGAAAGCCCACAACGCCATAGTCACTATGCATTGCGGTGAAACCGGCAAGCATTGTTGAACAAGCGAACAATGGGTGTTACTGCGCTGAAATTCAGTGTAGCATTGCACCCAAACCTGAAACCAAACCGAAGTTGCCGAGCCCCTGGCGGGATTTGAACCACGGACCTCTTGATCCGAAGCCGAAAGCACTAACAACTGCGCTATCCCGCCCCCTCCAAAGGCTATGGAAAATGAAATAAAATGCATACAAAGTTGTTTGAAGCACAAACAAAAACATTAAATTTACATTTTTAGCAAAGATTTTGGATTTAAATGAACAAAATTCCTGACATTCTTGTAACATCGATTGGCGAAAGTTCTTTGGTCATGTACATGATATGATAGGCGTACTCGTATTTATTATAGTTACCGTATATTACAGTGTATAAGGTGAGTTTTTTTATACCAGAAATTGAGGGGTCAGGGGGGGGGGTCGCCTTATATACAAGGTCTATATTTCAGATCTAAAAATTCTTAGGTTAGGTGACAATCTGCCGGGCGAGGGAGACAAACAGACGAGATTTAACCCAGAATCCTTGATGTCAGCCTTGTACATTGAATTACAAGATAATTAGGAAATGAAATTTATCATGAGACGGATAATTATGTTTTCTGTAAAAAACAGCTTCAAGAAGCGATTTATTGTTACATTTTGAATATCAATTCGAAATACAAATGAACATGTTGGGCTTCATGGAAAGGAGGAACTAGTCTGCAGGCGTGTTCCACGGTGGTAGGTGGTACTGAGTGGTTGTCTGGATTCACTAAAGGATGCTAGATGGTAGACTAAGGGTTAAACCAATAGTATGAAGCTTAAGGGGAGGTAACCATCCAACGGATAACAAATCAGTGTTAACTATCATAGATTTTAAAGATCCATTTTCATCTTTGCATAATTTTCTAAGTAATTTTAACGTATTCATTGCAAAATTAGAAAACGTTTAATTCAAACAAAACGACAATCGGACCAAAATTCATTAAAATAATTACAATTAAACGAAAGGGCATTCCCGAATCGACTTGGTACTATAAATAGAAGGGGCGTATTATTTGCAAGATCGCGCAAAGGATTGTGGGACGTAAACAGATGATGTAAACAAAGATGGCCGAATCAAGACGTTCGCGGAGACCGAGTCGAAAACTCTTAGAAAGTTTGGAGGTGAGGAAACGTTTTCATGTATTGGGACAGCATTTAGTTCGATAGAATATAAGTTTATCTGCTCGAATAAATAATAAATAAATATCCATCATCGTGATCGGAAGCCATAACAATGAGATCGCGATAAACAGGAAGTATGGTAAATCCTACACATAAACTGTGACGTCACGGATTGTGGGTTCGTTTATGGCTACGGCAAGTTTTGGAGGGTGGTATACTTTGAAATTAAAATTAAATTTATTGATTATAAATTCTTTTTATGGTCTCAAAAAATTGTTGAAAGATTTTTCTACAGAACTGTATAGTCGGATGTGTGATATATGAAATCGGAGATATTACGAATGCAAAGTTGAAAATGGATCTTTAATTGTTACGTTTCGCCACCCATGTGAGTGGCTTCCTCAGGCAAAAATATACAGTAAAAACATGTATAACGTACATAAATGCAGTAAATGATTAACTTTAAACAAATTTACAATTGGTATTTAGATATGTACAATAATGATTATTAATTTTTGAAAGATAGTGATGGTTATTTATGGAGAAATGGCAGTATGGTGGCAGATTATATGGTTACCACCTCTTAAGCTTCATGGAAAGGAAAATCGAGAAAATACCCCAAGAGAATGAAATCAACATTTCATCACAATAACTCTGTTAAGTTGACAAAATTGAAAATAATTGCAAATGATCTCTACAATGTTGCTTTGATTTTCTTTAGCCAACGGCACAAAATACACAATTATGACTAAAAGTACAAAAGTAAAGCAGAATCCTTGATAAATCAGCTGCTTAAAGAACATCGTTGCATCTTGTTTTCCAACAGGTGATAGCGTGGAAGGCTGATGTGTTTGGTGGCAACATGGTCCTGCAATGAACTTGCATAACTAAAGCAACATCAACAAAGTTCACATACCAACCTGTCGCCATTGCAAACCTTTTCGTTTGGCATAGAGTCGTGACTCCCTGGTAATGTTTGCATGTTGAGCAACGGTAAGGTTTTAAAGCATTATTGTACGCCATATTTTGTCTATATAACGAATGAAGAGATCATGCGTAGCTCTCCATATTACTTACGATCGTCACTCAGGTAATCTACCTCGTAAGTTTTTAAACAATATCATATGTACGTATTGAGGTTATAAAGTTGATTTCAGATGACCGGAAGTATTCATTGAATTGTTGCATTAAAGCCGCATGAACTACGATATCAGAAATATCAAAATTTTGCTTACAGCCAGAAGAGCGAAAACGTCTGACGCTATCTTCATCCTGTACAAATGCTTATATAGCTTTTTCAAAATTGTCTAAATTACAAGATTGATAAACAATATTTCATCCTTTATTCTCAGTTCAGAGTTAAGGTACATTCAAAAGCTGCACACACAACTTCTTTAGTCATTTTTAATTGTCCATATTTTTTTCCATTTTGTACACCTCTAATTATAGATCTTTAATTGACAGAGTATATTTCATTAACTTTGTAAGTGGTTTAGATAGAGCCAAAATATCATTAAACTGAGGTAAGCTCCAATTGCCTAATTGCCTATCTTAAAATGACACAGGTTATTTTTCTAATTTTTTATGAGGTATACTGAGATAAGTTCAAATATCGCCAAATTGAACCGAAAAACCATGCTGTCATGAACCGAAAAACCATGCTGTCATGCCTTTAAGGTTTAGATGACCATTTAGGTGGGTTGTAAGGTTATGTGGAAGTTCCATCTAAAAATGATGGCATTTGACAGGACCTATTGAATGTTTAACAACAGAATGAAGTCTCAGACCTCCTTGCGACATATTTTATGCTACAATTTTTCGCAAACATGACCACCTTTTTGTGCCCCTTGTTCATGGTCCAGTTTGTTTGCTTTAGTTCTCTTTGGCAACTTACACTTCGCCTATGTCATTCAAAATTGTATTTAGTTTGGTTTTATAAGAGCAGCCAGGAAATGTGCAGAAGTTGGTTGGTTTGGCTCTGTTCATCTTGCTAGATTGCTAGATTGCTTTTTAATTTTTCTAAGGATTTGTCATTTTCGTTTCACATTTCTGCTTTAGGCTTTGGTATGTCATGTCATGGACACTGCTTCCCACAGCTGATATTTCGAGTAATTCCATCTGCAAATGTATCACTTATTACGTGCACTTGTCATAAGTGATAACTAAACAGATATTAGATAGATATTGTCCTCTGTTTGTTAGCTTTACATCCTTCGTTTACATTTCTAACAGTCAGGATTTTATCTCATGTTAATTGCCCAACCATTTGTGAAATTTTGCATGCTAATATTTTTGTTTTAAAAGTTTAGAATTAGTTGATGTGCATTTCAAACTTTTTCTGGGTAACAGAACGGTAGATTGATATGAAGAATAACATGCACAGTGACTTTCCGAGGAAGAAATGCGACGAAAACATGAACATTTGACCGAAATTTTCAACAAATCAAAACCTTCTCACTTGTCCAAACTGTCAATTGATGAAAAGTTTGCATGAGATATTCTTCAATCTATATTGAGTCTGTATAAATCAATATTGTACATCAATAAGCATAATTTCAGAAAGCAAAGGCTTACTCTCAGACTGGTGGGTGTCATAGCTCATGTTGTGAAGGAACCGTTACTATAATTAGTATCAGGGCTCCGTTTAATCTCATTTTAGCAGTAACCGGCTTCCCGGAATGGAACTGATAAGTTTTAATGAACACCCTCTACCCCCACCCTTTTTTTTTTTTTAAAGGAAGTTTTAGTGGAACTCTTTGAGGAAAGTATAACCGAGATAAATGAACACCTCTTGGTGTCCTGTCAGAAGGGGTGTTTCTCTGTCAGGGCCATCAAACTGAAATATGTTAGTGGTTAGCACATTAATACGCCTCCATCCATTCTTATATCGCTATCCATTCTTAACTAAGTCATAACCTCGAAAGCTCAGTCAGCTAGAGAGTGTACAATTCTGCCCTCTGGAGAGAACTGACTTGCCAAACAAGTTTGCTTGCTGGAGTGCTTGTCTAGTTGGTAATGTCTGATGAATGTGATCGGCCGGCTCCAGATAGCTGCTGAGCGGATGTCTTTAAATACATATTTGGGGGAAGAATTAACCCACGTGCATGCGTAAGCCTTGGATGTTGCCACTGCCCTAACCGAGAAAGCTTTAAACCCTTCAGGAGGCTGTTGCCCCTGATTAAAATAACTCAAATAGATGTCCGAAACTATCGATCAAGAGTTTTTGATGCCGGCAAGCCTGGCTGACTCTGCCCATTTTTCACATTTTCTCCCCCTATAATTGGCCTGAAGAACAAGGTTCATTGGTCAGCTATGGTAGAAAACAGACTGAGAAGATTTTTTATCATTTCTGTGACCATCTCACAAGAAGAGGCATCACAAAAGAATCATGTTTGACTGAATTGCCTGATCTTCTACTTGAAGCTTGTGTTATCCAGAAGAGAAATGAGAACTTGACTTACATTGACTTATGGTCAAGAATGATAAAACATGACCAAATTTACAATAAATACCAAAACATACTTGCCTTAGTTAAAATTTCTCTTGTAATGGCAGTGTCATCTGCAGAGTGTGAAAGGGGGTTTCAATGATGGGAAGAATCAAAACTGATTGGAGATCTAGGTTAAAGCCAACAACTCTTTCCTCCCTCATGACCGTTGCTCATTGCAAAACAAAACTTGCTGACTACAAGCCAGGAGGGGCAATCAATAGGTGGATGAGAAAATGCCCCAGAAGACGGACTCCATGTTATGGAACCAAAAATGTAACAAGTTAACCAGGCAAAGTAAAGTAACAAAATAACAGACAACAGGTAAATTTAGGTTATTATCAATAAATGTTCAAATGATGATCATCTATGATTACATTCTTTTATATTGGGTTAAAAATTTGGCACACTTGATTTCTGAAAGGCACACTTCAAATACTTGTCTGGTGCCCTGAGGTACACATGGGAAAATTTTTATTTCTATCCCTGTAATAGTACAGGAGGCTCTACTAGATACCCGAGTACTGGCGAAAAACAACTTTGGACTGTCCATATCAAATGACAGATTAGTAAGTGATGAGAATCGAGTTATCTGCCCTTCGCAATATGGTAACAACCAGGGTTTGGGGTCCTGTTAGGGTGGTACTATATACAAAAACACATTTTATGTGTTTTTTTGTATAATTTTTATTTAAATATAGTCACAATCTGTCAATTAGAAAATTACACAGACTTTATGCAATACTACCCAAATGAGGATCCCTTCTGAAAAAGAATTCAGCCTCCTTTGATTTTAGTGAAGAAGATTTTTTTTAATTTCAGGGAAAAATCCTGTAACACCAATATTTAAGGTGAGTGGGAATGTTTTTGGGGAGGAGGGGGGTCAGTCCCTACAAATTACAGCTTTTGGGGTGCAACTATCTTGAAGATGTAAAAAATGCTAATAGTTTAAGGACAAAGGTCAGCGGGCAATCCCATTTATAAGCATTACAGTATACTCTTTGCAACCTTACTCAGAAAAGTGATGGTCAAACTTTTAAGTTACTTTCAGAAATTCCAAAATTTGGAATGTTCTTCAGTGATAAGTATTATAAACCTTCCTGAGAAATGTCAAAATCTTGTTGTGACCTTGAAATGAAGGTCAAACTTTTGTAGGGATCTAAGCGTGCATATGGGGATGAAAACATGAGGTAATAATTTATGTACATGACATAGGGTTGGAGTAATCCCAAGCTAACCTATACTCCAAGACTTGAAAAAATTTAAGTTAAAAGATTAAGTACTGGATTTTGAATGTCATTAAATAAACTTGTTCTTTCATCTAAAATTTTGCACTTGCATAATATAGAATATGAGTTCTGTGTATTCAGTTTTTTTTGTCTCAAGAACAAAATTGGCTATTATTTCTCAGAATTAAACATCTCTTAGGTACTTGTTGCCATGTCATAAAAATTTCAATTGAATTACGATTGAAAATAACATGAAAGGAGTAAAAAGGTTAATCAAAATGACTGTCATAGATCAAATACCGTGTTTGTGTCTCCTCTTCCTGATAAAAGGGCGTGTATTCATGTCACAATCATGGGCATCAACAGCTCCTGCAAAAAGAGCCATCTATATTATCAGGTTTTTTCGCAGATGTTTCATGCGATACATGAATATGCAATTTTGTACAATGTTTACTCTTTGAATGTGTAAATAGTTTTAACAACCGTGTCCAGTATCTCATATATGACACTTTGTCAAAAGTTGGAATGTAATACATAAAGACCTTTCATTTATTACATGCATATGCATTTATGACATTGTTTTAACATGTGTTGGTAATAAAAAAATGAAACAACTGTGTCCAGTTATTCCATGTATGAAAGGTTGTTGAGGTTGGAATTGAATAAAGAAAACAACTATTAAAGGCGTTGGTTTATCATTTTTAAGCATTCAGGGAATATGTATAAAACTTTTTTCTTTTTTTTCAGGGAATATGTATAATCCCTGGAAATTTTAGGGAATATGTTGTTTCTCAGCTAATAAGTACTCAATAAGGGCTCATTTATTCAAAAAGACTTGTACTTGGTGAATTCAAAAGTCCTTGCATTTGTACATGAATGAATTTTAAAAGTACTAGATTTTAGACACTGTTACCTTTCTTTCTTTCTTCAGAAATATTTAGCAATCTGGTCTCTATCTTCTTTTTAAGTTTAGTCAGTGTTTCTAATTCTGAAATACAAGAGAAAAGAAACAGATAAAGACAATGCAAAACAAGAAATTATGACTAAGGTGACATTGTTCCCTGCACCAAGTGACCCAGGTCACAAATTTTTAGTGTCTCAACTAGGACACAAACACAGACCTTTGGCTTGAGGCCTGCATGCTCACCACTACACTTTAGAAGTTTCAATCAAATGTTTCTTAAGATATCCCACTCAGCAGTGATAAGCTTCATACACATCTTTTTATGGTGAATAACCATAACAAAGCTTTACTGCGACCTAGAAAATAATGCAAAGGTCACCATAATGGACTGGCCCTTACTTCTTCAAAAGAGATAAGCAACCACTAGATATCTAAAAATTAGAAACATGCAAGATTTAATGTACTTACTTACCTTTAATTGAATCATAAGTAATAAAACGTATTAAAAATGTGCTGACCGTTACGGATTCCTTACCAGACCAAGGATTTCAAAATAAGATTTAGAAAAATCTTTGTAAAGTGCCATTCACATCTTCTACACTCAATAGATAAACTTGATGGTAAAAATTTCATCATGAATCATTCCAATCTAATTTTGTACCTTTCAGTAGTTTAACACAAAATGACAGAATTTTCTGAAATAGATTTGTGTTCAACAGGAAAAATCAAATAAAAGATACATCATCCATAACATGTTTTAATGACATCTATATCAAAACGATTATTTCATAGATCCACACAGATTAATGAGAGCAGTCAATCAACACCAGTAACGGTTTGGACAGCAAACGTACTGGTAACTGTATGGAAAATAAAGATAACCGTATGGACAGGATTTATAAAACTTGATTTTTCTGTTATGATAGGTTGTAATAGTACAAAAAGACATTCAAAATTTAGCTTTGTTTACAGTGATTATTAAGGTACGGATGTCAGTCAAGTGGAGTTGGTAAAGGTACGTTTCCATATGCATCGTTGAGAATTAACACCAGTTGACATGGCCAAGGATCTGAATCTGTGTCCTGATCAAATAATTTTGTGAAAACCTTGATTTCTCGGTAAAAATCATGGTACATGATACAAAAGTGGTATAAACTTAAGGCTATGTTTCACGGTTCTTGGAAAAAAAAGGTTGTCAACCTGACACAGATGTTTTTTAGTTCTTGGATTGCAGGTCGGGGTTGTAGCTAGGGACCATATATGGTCCCGCCACATAGTAGTCCCAGGGCACTCTAAGGGTTAAAGATTGTTTAGACAACTAAAAACCTTAGTTCTTTCTCTAATCTATACTTTCAAGTCCCCCCTACAACATAAAATATCTCAAATAAACAAAATCTACTGTAGGTACAGATTTAGAAAATAGCTATTTGAGGGATTCTTTAAAGAGGTAGCGTAACGCATAATTTTGATTATTACATATTATTATCTGTATTTGTATCACTTACAAGTATCAATGGCCAAAAAATGTGAAAATATACGCTTTTATAAGACTACCAAGAGACCTTTTATACCCCTGTTTTGGAGAACCGCCTAATCAGACTGGCGCAAGCTTTGACAAAATCATTGAAGCATGACTCAAAGCCACGCCAAGAGGGATGTGTTAGTAGTCAGCTGAAACTCAAGCTCTTTGATTTTCTCTATTTTTTTAAGCTACTTCAACAGCCAAATATGGGCAGAAGCATGTCCGAAAGATTTCATAAAAACAATGTATTACTGCGTCATGATATCAACTTTCCTTCTCAGTTGTAATATCCACTTTCATTGGACTGTGACAATGCCTGTACCCGGTTTTCTAGGGTGGTTTTATAAATGTTTAGAACTTGGGCATTGAGACATCCACCAGTACTGGAAAACTCATACCATGTATTTATCGATATGAAAATTTAAATTGTCTCGAAAAAATGAAAGTTTTTTTATGAACGGGAGAGAATGTATTATATGTTTACTGTAGTAGCATTTCTATCATATTTCGCATAAAAATTTCTTTTCTTTTATGCAACTTTTATGACAAGTTAGTACTTCCGTGAATGATTTGTTTGTAGTTAACATTTATTGTTATCTTACCTAACAACTCGTACCGTGTATGACATTGTATCCCATCTATTAACAACGTTCATTATACTTTCGAGACAACTTACATTTCATATCGATAAATAGCCTGCATGATATAACAATAGTTTTTATTTAATAGTGGTGGATCTCTCACCACTAAAGTTCTTAACCTTTGTGATATAAAATCCACCCGAGAAAACCGCACTCAGGGATTGTCGCACTTCAATCAAAGTGGATATGAAGACTGAGAAGGAAAGTTTGTATCATGAGGCAGAAACATATTTGTTGTTGAATTAGCTTACAAATACAGAGAAAAACAATGAGCTCGAGTTTCAGCTGACCACTAACACGTTGAACACTGGGTGTTGCTTCCAGTCATGCTTCGATGATTTTGTCAAAGCTTTCCCTATTCGGATTAGGTCGTTATCCTAAACCGGGGTATAAAAGGTGTCTTAGCAGTGGAATAAAAGTGTAAAAAGATCAAATTTTCTTCAATTTTATATATGTTCTGTATGTGTGCAAACAGATGAGAAGTTATAAAAGAGCCAAAAAAAATTTATAAGTAACATGTAAAAAGTAAAAAAAATTATGAAGGAAAGGGGTCTCTTTAATCTACAATTACAGTCTCATGAACAATTGAGATCTGCTGAAACAGAAGATTGGTATTTTTATTGATGTCTTTTTTAGATGAGGCATTTTGCATCGGGTATCGCTATGTGGTAACTGAGAAATTATCCACCGACAGTTTCATGGCAGAGATATGATCCCCCCGAGATTTTGTCGGGCATTGCCTTAAAGGAACCAAAAATTCAAGAATTGCAAAACACTTGTAATCCACAAATGACGATCAGAACTTCCCTGACGTAAAACGCAGTTGCCTGCGACTCGCCACCTTGGCGTCAAGGAAGTCTGAAAATGGCATCAAAGTCGACACTGTCAGCACAACGTCGGCAGCCGTCTGTGTCAACACTTTAGGCAAGGTCGAGTAACAAAGTCGTCTGAGGGTTGAAATAGGTCCGGCACAATTGAAATTGCTTGTGATCTTCAACTTTTGTAAAGTTGAGTACAAGTTGTCATTGGTCTTTACAGGAGAGTTAGAAATGTCCTCTGTCATCGCAATATTGGTGGCTGTTGCAAAAACGGCAAATATGTTTCAAACACTTACAAAATGTGGAAATTGAATTTCCATGAAGCTAAAATTTAATTTCTCTGTACAGCGTTGATGTTATATCTTGCGTGTGCTTAAAAAATTTTCAATCAATTGCAGATTGATGTGAGAGAGTGATAGTGACACGGTGTTGGACATTGACAGTGATCAAGAATTAAGAAACATTGCAAGAGACATATAAGCTAGTACGGGTAAAACTGCTACGGCTGGTACTTCCACAGAGGAAGAGTTTAGTAGCTTTGATGAGCAATATAATTAAATGGACACACAATTTGATGACCAAGATAACTTCATGGAGCGCTGGGTAGAGGGGCTGAGGCCACACAGACATGCTGATTAGCATTTGATTAATAATGCTGCATATGATAACACAGTGAAAGTTTCATCCCTGGGTAGACATCCTCGTGGCCGGCCAAGCACGAGCGGCGACAGTGTGTCACTTCTACATGGTCGTCACTTTCCAACAAAGATTGCGCCTGTAGAAGAGAAGAATAATCTTCCACGTACATATGTTCTTTAATCCAAAGCAAAAAGAGAACTTCATCAATGGGAAGATATTGAAACCAAACAGCCAGTTGAAAGAAGAAAAAGGTAAAGGCAAAGAATTTCTACAAATGTAAAGAGTGTAATGTGGTTCTTTGTGCAGCACCATGTTTCAGACTTTATAACACATCACAAGATTACACTAAATCTTATATCAGTTTGTTGGAGAAAGATAATGAAGAAGAAAGAAGCTGAAGTGTGGATGAGCGTTACTCTCCTGACCCAGTTTGTACTTCAAACCGAAAAAGTGAAGACTTTGTTGTAAAATTGAGAAAAAATTCATTGTAAATAAATAATCTGGTTTTTTTCATTTCGTAAGAGAGACAAAAAGTCAATTTGGGCTGTCACTAGACGTTCAATAAGAGCCACATCACAAACCTCCCCCTGATCTTTCGTAATTCGTTTCTTTTGAATTGGGTTGCTTTTTAATTTTGACATCATCTTTAAGAAAAAGGAACTGGCTTTGATTCAGTATGACATTTGCAAAAAAATACAGAAGCAACAAATGTCGCAATTATGATGCAATGTGCATAATGATGCAGCCAATGTCACAGGGTACCCCTCTTTTGCGGTTCATATGTCCAGAACTAATTGGCACTTTTTTATCATTTATTCACCTTTGTCAAGAGAAAAGAACTATTTGTAATTCCTTGTAAAATATGCATATGCGCATTCAATAATAAAGATGAGGCAGGTGACGCGCCAAGACGATTATCAAAATCTGTTTTCAATTAGTTAAGGGTATACCTCTTTCGCTTTTCACATCACCAGTAGGCACTTTTCATTATTTTTTCACAATGGTAAAGACAAAAATTTATTTTCAAATCCATGTATAATATTTATATATGCATAGCAAGAAATAATGATGCGACGCATGTATAGAATTTCCCGTTTCATTATGCTGAAATGTTCGCCTAGATGAGACTCCACGCGCTGAGAGGATCGGTACTGTGGAAAGCAAGGCTGTTGCTTAGAATATTGGAACTTGCACCATAAAGAAGAATAAATTGTCCTCAATTCCATATATAATACATGTATGCCGCTCATTTTTAGGGATTTTATTCAACTGGAAATAAAGATATTCTTTAGATACATGTAGATATTCAACTAGATGTTTTATTGTAAAAAAATTAACCCTGTGTCCAGCGACACCCCTCTAAAGGCTTACCTGGATGTGACCGACCATGCACAGATATTGCAGCCCCTATTCATAAGCTCGGACAGGTCACTAATAACGTATAGGGACTTTCTAGGAAAATTGCGTGCTCGGCTCGCACAGTGTGGGTTTAATGCTAAGGACTTGAGGGCACTCCATTTGATAAACATCTTATAAATGTCTAAAAGACATCTAATAAACGTCTGTCTTATAAATGTCTGATAGACGTCTGTCTAATCGACGTCTAGGCTTCTTTCTAGTCCCACAAATCAGATTAATTTAGACATCTATTCAACGTCTTTGGTAGACGTCTAATAGATGTCTATGGGCCTGCTGGGATGTTTATCTGTATACCATGTATGAAGGTATAATTCATATTGAATTAAGTTTTATGATTATCTTCCTTTGACCATTGCTAGCTAATACCACTTTGGAGTGGTTTCTCCCTTACATTCACTGTCAAGCTTGACGCCATGCAGGCCGCACTAACGCTCCAAGCTACACTTTTATTTGAGGAGGCAAAAACACAATGGACAGCAAATCTAAACAAAGGTGCTGGGGGGTATCTGAAAGCATTAATCCATGCAGAATAGGCAGGTAGAGATAAACTTTTGAATGAAACGATGTCGCCATTCCGAAAGGAAGCGGGTAGCTATCACGACAGTTTAATCGATGGCCATGTAGCGCAAACATCGACCCTGAGGTAAATGCAGCCAAAAATAAGTGTGAACAGTTTAGAAAAGAGCTTGAATAACCAAAACTCAACGTAAGCGGGTTGAACTCAAAAGTGAATTGTTAGACGAGCGGAACAAAATCAAACTTGCTCGGTGCTTCGATAATAGGTGTCAGCAGACCGCGTGGTTGCGGTATTGAAAACAAGGCGACGGGAAGTGTTGATGTTGACACATTGCGTCAAATTTTGGGTGCTGAGTCAGGTGAGAATGATGGAATACCAACTGAGCAGAGAAGTAAAGCGTATCAGATAATAAACTTTATCTGGGATGAGGTTCATGGGAACGATGTGGGGCTAGACTTAGAAAAAAACATTGCAGGCGGTGCAAAAATTAACTTGGGAAAGAAAAGGCCTAAACTTTCAGAAGTAACAGTGACAGTGCAACAATGGGGATATGCAAATACCAGAATAATGAAAGAACTCATGACTTGTTAACACCTTATTTCCTTTGAGGATATCCAAGCGTACCTTTTAGTACACTTCTGACACTTTCCACTTAGCAGCTAGGTACACATGGGCCAGCATCCTATCATAAACTCTTCAAAAAAAGAAACTTGACACTGACTTTCAAAGTTCAAAATAAAGACCACAGATGCAAGTTAAACATTGAAATGAAAACTAAAACGCTGTTTGAAGATCTCTGTTCAGTAAATTTTATTCAGAATAAACATGATCTTGAATTGCACAGATGCACAAGTGTTTCAACATCACAGGGGTGCACAAATGTCCGTATCGGGTATGGCCACCATTGGCATTGATTATTGCTTATATACGACCCATGGATGCAATCAAGTTGTCAATCACAGCCTGTGAAATGTTCTGCCATTCGTGCTGAAGTGCTGCAAGAAGTCCTGGAAGTGTTTGGGGTAGTGGATTCCTACTTCGCACGCGTCGATCCAGTTCGTCCCAGAGATGCTCAATTGATGACAAATCTGGTAACATGGCTGGCCATGGCAATGTCTGGACATTGTTACGCTGTAAAAAGTTTTGACAAACACCTGCAACATTTTGTCGAGCATTTTCCTGCTGAAAGAGACCACCATGGACGTTGACGTGAGGAATAACGTAAGGCTGTAGGATCAAGTCCCTATACCGTACTCCTGTGAGGTTACCCACAACATGCACAAGGGGTGTCCTAACACCGTGACGAATCCCAGCCCACACCATGACACTCCCACCTCCAAATGGGACAACCTCCTGAACACAGTTGGCAGCATAACGTTCTCCACGACGTGCTCGTCCATCACTTCGTCAAAGCAGAAAACAGGACTCATCAGTGAAGAGAACGGTTCTCCACCTTGCACGTGCCCATCTTGTCCTCTGTTGACACCACTGGAGACGTTCCGCCAGATGACGTTGCGTTAAAACGGGACGTCAAACCGGTCGTCCTGGAAAAAGTCCAGCCTCTCTCAGCCTGTTGCGTAACGTTTGGTCGGAAATCAGACGCAGGCCTGGTATCTGCGTTGTTGACGTTGCTGTCCTGGTGCGTTCCCGAAGGTGGAACAGTCGGATGTACCGATCTTGGGAACGAGTAGTCATCCTTGGTCTGCCTGACCTTGGCCTATCATCAACGCTGTTTCGGGTGTTGAAACAGGTCCACAATGAAGAGATGGTCTGTCACGCCAAAGTGTGTTGCAACATCTCGCTGCGTCGCTCCTGCTTGCAGTCTGCCAATAGCGTTGTTGCGTTGCGCTCTGTTCAGTCTTTGCATTCTTCAGGTTGCTGTACCGATGTGTAGTCTGAATGAACAGCGGCTGATATGGCTTTTTATACCCCTAAAGCAGACGTGTCTGCATGTAAACCTTCATGATCCCATGCTGCACGTGCTCGTTTTCGTCCCTGAACACAACGTAAACTTTTTTGGCCATTGTTTTTGGTAAATTTACACTTTTGAGCAAGCCTTTCTTTAAATTACAGGTATGTATCATGAAAAAAATTGACCCGTTTCGAAAAAAATCAATTTCGCATGAATGTCAAGTTTCTTTTTTTGAAGAGTTTATAAAGAATACCCCCGTATCAAGTTGCTGCCCAGAATCAGGCTTGAGACGTCATGCCTGAACAGAATTCCACCAAATCACAAAAACACGGACTTTATTATCTTCGGAGTGCAGGAGGGGTTTCGGATTACAGATAAAAATAAACCTATACCTTCAGACATTTGTGTTGCCAACTCAGTGTCATGCAAAGCCCTGGAAGTTCAAGTCGAGCGGGAATTCAAAAGACCAGATTGCTGCAGTTACATCATTGTGAAAGACAAACCTAGTATTGTCAGTGCACTAGGGGCCATCCCAAAGAACAGTAGTAAAGTTAGATTTATTCATGATGGTAGTAGACCTGGTAGTTTATCTATGAATAGCCTTTCCTTTGACACCAGAGTGGAATATCAGGACTTGAAAACAGCATGTTAAAATATCAAACATGGTAACTACTTGGCAAAAATTGACCTTCAAAAAGCTTACAGATCTATGAAGATACATCCAGATGACTATAGGGCTACTGGTTTGAGTTGAAAGTTCAAAGGGGACGAAGAGGTGACTTACATTGTTGATACTAAACCAGGGGAGACACTGCACGATTTTCGCGAATTTCTAAAAGACTTTTCAAACAGGAAGCGGGCTAGCAAGTACTAAGAGTCCCTGGCTGGGAAACTAAACTGGGCTAGCCATGTAATTGCAGGTGGATGTACCTTTCTACAACAAATTTTGTCACTCAAAGATGGCCTAAAGGGTAGAAATCATAGGAGGTAGAGCTCTCATATGATTTTCGAGCAGACTTTGTGTGGTGTTAAGAACTCATTTATAAATTTAATGGTACAGCTAGAATACTTTACTCAAGGCATTTTACCTCTCTGCATTCAGATGCCTGTAATGTAGGTTGAAGGGGTGTCTCATAGGGGGACTACTTTTACATCAACTGGCAGTGACCTCCCTGACTTGCAAGATTTACATATCAACTACAAGGAATCCCTTGCTATTATTGTTGCTGCAGTGAGTTTGGGGAAATTTTGGAGAAATAAGATAGTGATAGTCAATACTGATAACTGTACAGCTAAGACTTAAAGAGTATCATTAACAGAGTTACTTATAGGAATAGCCAGGTGATGGTGTTTCTCCGAGGGTTATTCTTTTTTCTTTCAATTTTGCTCTCTGTGATGCCTATGTTCCGGGGAAAGTTAACGTTAACGTTCAAGATTGCATGAAAAGAATGGTTTATCATTCCTGTTCAAAAGTATACCAAGTTTGAACTTAGCACCATTTTCTATGTATGAACTAGCCAACCACATGTCACATGAATTCTTAACCTTACCTGGCCGTGGTGAAGTGTTTCAAATACAGCACTATTGTGTGCTACTTAAATATTGTGTCACATTTGCACGAGTGTAAAGGGTTTCCAAACCCAGTGAAAAGGTATTTTTAGATGTCAAGAGAGTCTTAGGAGCTGGGTAAGAGAGTGTAAAGCCAATAACACCTGCTTTTGTCTTGAAAGTTAGGGACAGTTCAAAGATGACATCTTAGGAAGAAAAAGCCTTTTGGGCATAATTCGCAGTAAATTGAATGTTACAATCAACACAAGTGCAACCTTCAATGCATTTTCAATGAGCGCATGTCTCCTCACCAACTCTCGAACTGTTCATAAACAAAAGTAGAAGCCAAACGGGCAATATTTTTAGGAAGAGGGAATCATTTTTCAATTTAGGCATAAACATAACCATAACAGCAATAGTTCCAAAAGTAAAATAACAATGAAGACTTCAAATCAGAGAACATGGAAGAAAATATTACTTGATACTACGTTTTTTTTTCTCCAATTTTAGATACTTGCATTTGGTTTATTTAATTATTATGCTATTTCAAAATAAAAATATTCTTGGTCAGCACTGGGGATAGTCCAGCATATAACTAGACGTCTACGCACATACCAAGGTGTGCTTCATCGTCTAGCCGGCGAGTGAAATTTCTTTGATGCACTCTATACAATACCTAGAGTTGAAATGGGTTTAGTTTAAAATGAAAATGAAATCTGTGATTATCATTATGTGATTGGGTTGCTAAAACTAATATTCGCCTTCGATTTGGGTCACTTACCTCCACTTTATTAGTCTCGGTTTATTACTTCCAAGCTTTGAAACCTTGCTTCCCCTTATTTTCCTTTAGTTGTTGGTCATTTTGATATGCTGACAGATTTTTAAAAAGCGGATTCAGTTTAAAATGGAACGGGATTAAGCTTACGTTTACTACTTGATGAGGGGAATCACACTTTCAGCAGATGTAGATATAGACATTCGTGTTCAATACAAATACAACGTGTATTATCATTTACAGATATACTTCATAGATTATATTATCTATACATCTATTTGAAAATAGTTTTAGATTAATTAAAATAAATTATATACATTTAGAAACGACCACATTTTATAATTAATGAATGAAATTTATGAAGCACTCTCTTGAATATTATTTTAACATAAGAATCTGCGATAAACTTTATTCCCCTTTCCTATTTCTTGCATGACGCTGTAAATTATTCTTAAGAGACTAAGAGAACATACAAACCTATGTTTGACAGTCACGTGCCACCCTCGATAATCGTTCCGCCGAAAATTCGGGCAGACCGTGCGTCAAAGAAAATGCGTTCGACTGATAAACTCATGTAAGCGCTGGCCTGAATACGAGTAACAGAATGGTTCGCCATTTTCATAATTACTATACATACCTTTATGTCTATGTATTCTACGATATAACATCTTCAATATTATTTCCCTTTCACTTATAAAGTAAGGGTTTAGGTTTTAGGGTTAGTGTTAGGGTTAGCATTAGGTTTAAGATATGTATTCTAGGTGGCGAACAAATTCTAAAGTTGCTCCCCTCAATAACAGGGTCACGTACTGGACATACTTTAAATCATCAGTTTCAACACTACTTGAAAGGTATGACTAATTACCATGTTTGTCCAAAGCGCCTTGTTGTATCAACAAATTTATTTGTTTCAGCTTATTCCTGTCCTTGCGATTGTTATCCTCCATGTTGATACTCAACACGTGCTCGACAGCTTTAGACGAGTGCTACTGCTCAGCTGACATTCGCCACGCAGCCGATTTGCGCACCTTGGCTCAACCTGGTTCCCGGGCTTCGTTCCGCTTGCGCTACAGTGAGGCCATGGCACTGGCTGTATAATGGCTCTGCGCTGAGCAGCGATCCAAGATCGAGGACAAGGCAATTTTATGCATAGCGATCACAAATTCACTTCATTCTCGCTCTATAGCCACGACACATTGAAGACAAGCATCTACATAGAATGCAAATAAAATTAGAACTCGGAATATCGTCACATATATTTTTTGTTGCAAAAGGATTTTGCTAAACATGTTAGCCCCGCCCACCGGGAAATTTAAACAATATAGTGGATGGCTTCGTGCACTGTTTTAAACTATGACAGGTCGAAAATTGAAGAAATTGTTGTTTACTTGGTGTGGTGTAAAGCGATTTTGCGACATTTCCCCAAATCGACCCAATCAAAACCTGTCAACTACGACGCTCAGTACCACCGAGACACAACAACGACCAACTAAATTACAGCAATCAATTGCTAGTCGTATGGTCCAATTTCCGATATTCGACATTTTTTAAACTTGCATTTTACATCTTCAGTAGAACCGTTCTTCATGCCTAACACACACACACAAGAAAAAGCATTCATTTTTTTCATTGTGCTTCTTAAAGAGCCACTCCGTGATTTTCATAACATATTATTTACCTTCGATACAAACCTAAATGTCATATGTGGTGATATATAATCAAAACATCTTAACTTTTCATGTCCAAAAGACATATATATGACAAATACTGGTTTTCCATGAAAATCTAAAAACAGCCTTATAAATGCACAGAGGTGTAGATATCACGTCCAATATACATGGAAACATACATACAAAAAACCAAATAAGCTTTAAAATGTGTCTATTTGGTAACAGTCGATACTTCGCGATCAAATGACACCATTGATTAAGTTTGGCATATATGACTCCAACAACTCACGGAGTGGCTCTTTAAAGGCACTAGTGCACGCTATTACGGTTTAAATTGGCTATTTTAAGGTTTAAGAGGACTTATGCATTCACTTAACCTTTCTATCGATGCAATGAAATACTTAAAATTCTTTACAATTGACCTGCAGTCAACAATGAAAAAATTTAGAAAGCCGCTGTCGGCTTGGACATATAAAAGATCTAAGTTTAGCTGTGCACAAAACGGATACCTCAAAGACAGTTAAACGCGGCTGAACTATTATTATGTGCAGCTATTGAATTTTCCTAAACTCTGAACTGAGACCAAAGAATGAATTATGTTTTATGAATGCAATGTTGTAAATAAACCGATTTAATAACACAGCATTAGCATTGCTATTAGATTGACCAAAGCGGCTGCCGTTTCCGCTTTTTTGGTTATGAGCAAAATCTTAATATTTCCGATACCGTAGTTCACGCGGATTTATTGTAGCGTAACATTAAATACTTCCGGTCTTTAAAAATCAACTTTACTGCCTGAATACGTAAATATTCGTTAAATAACTTACGAGGTAGATTACTTGAGTGAGGATCTTGAATAATATCGAGAGATATGCAGAATCTGTGCATTCGTTGTGTTAACGAAATATTGGTGTGCACTAGTGCGTTTAATGTCATTAATATGGTGACTGATTTCTGCCATTCGCGTCTTCGCTATTTCGTGATATGCCAACCATCGCGAAATAGCGATGCGAAATAGCGAAGCAGCGATGCGAAATAGCGAAGGTGCGATGCGAAATAGCGAAGATGCGATGCGAAATAGCGAAGCAAAAGTGCATCGTGCCTTCGCTACTTCGCATCGCTACTTCGCATCGCCCTTTCGCTATTTCGCATCGCTATTTCGCGTGTTCGCTGTTTCGCGTCTTCGCATTTTCGTTATTTCGCGTCTTCGCAATTTCGCTATTTTGCGTCGACGCTATTTCGTTTCTTCCTGTCTTCAAGTCTGTGCTTATTTGGTTAATTTGCGAATGAAAAGCGATTTTCTCTTATTTGAACGATTGAAACTACTTGAAACTGTCACTCGTTTTAACTTTCTTTACATATTGACATAACTCTCCATTTTCTTGTTGGTACGACACAGAGTTTGTTGTTGGAGTAAAACCTAATAAATTATGTTATTTTATCGGGAAGTTGTGATTGTCTCTCAAAATCATCATCTTATTGTTGATATGGAGACAAGAAAAAGGCTTGAGTTTTAATTTATTATCGAAAACGGGACAACAGAGCGAGCGCCAAAGACTCAAGCGTAATTCTTACTTCTTTTCATTATTGATCAGCTGTCATCTAATTTAAGCACACGCAATCGTTTATGAGCCAAATTAAACATCTTGTAATTGATTAATCAACACCTTTAAACTCTATATAGGGAAATATCTGGGTCGATTACTTTCAAAACGTTTATGAATATCAGTCTTGCCAATATGGACCAAAGCCGTTTAACAGAAGAAGATCCATTTCTAGCCATTGATAACCTGAGAGACGGTAAAGCGCAAGGTCAATATGCAAATCCTCCAGAAATTATACAATGATCCAGACCGTTTCCATTTTTGCATGTGTTGTTAAATACTATTTTGAATAATAGAAAGTTACCCATTGAATGGGCTAAGAGAATAGCCTTACCAATCAACAAGATAGGCAAGACCATACGTTAATTATTACTGAGGAATAACGTTTAATGATTTTATGGGCAAGTGTTAAACATTTATAATAATCAAAAGGTTGAATCGTTTTTTGTGATCAGTTCGATTAGAACTGGGTTCCGTGCTGTATACAGCACAATACAATTATGATGTTTTACCCCACACTATCTAGTTAAAAATAACTAAACTTAAAGTCATTTTTATTATTTATTTGTTCATTTCACAAAGGCATTCGAATTTATTAATCTTTATTCATCATGGTTTTCAGAATTAAAGAAAGGCATACATTATATACACTATATACAGTGTTTTCGGATAGTATTCAAATGTAAACCATGCTCTTAAATTTAAAATAGTTCTATGTCTCATATACGTATTTCAGGGCCACAGAGTATGTTATTGGAGTCAAATGTGGCAAACTTGATAAACAGTGTTATCTTATCGAAAAGTGGTGGTTGTTTCCAAAAAATAGCATCTTAGTGATAATGAGCTCAGTATAGTGGCAATAGAGGGTAAAGTATCGATATGTGATCGAAAATCGGACACTGACGCGCGTCAATGACTAAAACGTAATTTTAGAAACTTATTTACAGCAGACACAAATGTAAATATGGATTGGTAGTATTGATTAGGGCATTTAACTAATATAGATGTAAAATGTACGCAGAATTTCGACGTCCTACCATTATATGGCCATTTTTCATTTAACTTTGAAAACATAAAAGTAGCACAATTAGGGAATTTAGGAGATGAAGGTGCGAGTTGGATAGGCGATTTGAACTTAATTGAAGATATGTGGTAATTTGGCTACTCTGTGTCACTTTAAGCGACGTTATACGGAGATGTTCTTTGAGTCCTTTGCCTTTTTCTCTTTGTTGTTCCGTTGGAAACTATGTTACAGGAATTGAATTAAAAAGACTGTAAATATAGATTTTTGAAATGAAAGTAAAAAAAGATTCTCTGACACAATTGTTGAAAAACAAACTAAACCATTGATTTTAAAAGGGTATTGCGGTTCTCGTTCATAAGGTATCATAAACTTTACAAACAATCATACTACAATTTGAATTAATTTATTTTTTGATACTCTGGTAAATTGAAATATATAAATTATGTACATATATATGTCACCTTATCAATCATATCATCATTGGTTGACAGGGACACGAGAAAGTGTGTCGAAATGTTGCGTTTTTAGGATAAAGAAGTTGTCATCCATATATTTGTTTCTTATCTTATTTCCAACTCATAAAATGTCATTCAGAGAGGTTAGAATAAGAGCTACATAGTACGACCGCCTGTCTGAAAAGATAAGATACCTCATTGGAAAGGTAGTTGAATTATCTTGATACTCTCAGAAGTTGTTAATCGAACAAAAATAAGACAACTAAAACAAAGGACACCTAGTAACGCGTTTGTGACATCACGGTACGAACGCCTTTATTTATTATGACGTGTAAGATACCTCATTGTATAGGTAATGGAAATATCTTTCATTTGACTATACGTACAATGTGGTACACATATTCCTTGATACTCTCAGAAGTTCTTGTTATTAATCTTGGGTACCAAGTTAAAGCTTTTTGTGACTCTACGGGACGATCGCCTCTATGTTTTATGATTTTAAAACCTCATTGGATAGGCTATTGAATTATCTTTCATTTGAGTAAACGTACAGGGGTGGTTCAAATATTCCCTGATACTCTCAGAAGTTGCTGTTCGAACAAAAGTAACAATGGTGACATAGTAACGTCTTTTGTGACGTTACGGTACGACCGCCTCTATGCATTATGACGTAAGATACATCATTGGATAGGGAATGGAATTATGTTTCATTTGAGTATACGTACAAGGTGGTACAAATATCCCTTTATACTGACAGAAGTTGTTCATCATTTTGGTTACATGGTAACGCTTTTGGTGTCTGTACGTTACGGCCGCCTCTATGTATTAAGACCTATTATATCTTATTGGATAGGTAATTGAATTATCTTTCATTTGGCTATACGTACTAGGTGGTACAAATATTCCTTGGTACACTCATTAATCTTTTATTCGAATAAGTAAATGGAAAAGTTGAATATCGAATAAGGAATATGAAACCAACTTCACACTGCCTCTGGGTTTGTTTTGCTAAATTTCATATAAGTTTTATACACATGAATACTCTATTATCATTAAGTCCCTTATTGAAAGTTTGCCATTTCCATTATTGCTGCTTTGGACTGTTGTAGACTTTACATCCTTTTGAATTTTAGCATTCAAAAAATAGCATTGAAAACACACAATAAATAAACGCTTGACTTCAGGATCCTTTATGGCGGTTATGAGCTAGAAGGTTGGGATAAGGACACTTTTCGTCAAAAAATACTTTTTCTAAGGTTGAAAGATGCCCTTTTTCGCTAAGGTTGTCTGAATGACTAACGATCAACTCTGCCTTCTAAAAAAAATAAGTTCAATTATTAACAAAATATTTTATATGGGCGTTTTAATTCTATGAATGTTCCTGTCAAAAAAATGATAAAATTCATGTTAAGGAAAATACTAGATTTTGGACGGCATTAAATCTACATAGAAATAAGATACAAATTTCTTCGAAAGTATGAACTAAATCAACCTATGTACACATTTACTAACAGATAAATGACACTTGTATAACACCAATACAAATGAAATGAGAGCATTTAGTTCAGTTCAGTTGTATATATTGAACACATAACACTAATAGTCCACCGCCACTAGGGGTCCCCATGCAATACCCCCCCCCCCCCCCCCCCCCCCCCCGCACAATGGCAGAACGAAACTAACTTTTTCTGAAGCCTTGACATGTCTATTATGCAAATTTGAGTGGTAACAGTGTATAAACTAGGATGCAATGTGTCACTTTTACATATTTCCTCAGCCACTTATTCTCTGAAGCGTCACACCAAAAGGTGGATGTCCCCATATCTTTGGTTCTAATTATCGTAGAACCATAATCTTGGTATCTAAATGTATGTTTAGAAGGTCACTGAATCCATTAACAGACATTTTAGATAGCTACCATGAGTCATTTGTCCGAAATTTTAGGTTTCCGTTACAAAAACTCATCATTCATGACTTCCATCGGTAACAATTCTATTTTCTCTTCTCTACAGTTAATGTAGATCATTTTATTTTACATTTTTTGCACTGAGAGTAGAATTATGAGTACCTGTAACCCTTTTGTGTACTTATGTGTACTTATAACACACAAATTAAGTGTCCAAAAGCAAACCAAGGGACCTACCGTTAATCTACTATCACTGAAATACACCAACTCAGCCTTGGAAAAAATCTATTTTCTCTTCTCTACAGTTAATTAATATCATATTATTTTATATTATTTGCACTTAGAGTAGAATTATGAGTACTTGCAACTCTTTTGTGTACTTGTGTACTTATAACAATCCAGGTTAAGTGTCCAAAAGCAAACCAAGGGACCTACCATTAATCTACTATCATTGAAATACATGGGGACCCCTAGTGGCCGGTGGACTATTATAGTTATTCATACATGGATGACGTCAAATTAGCAGTACCTCTCTCACAAGAATAGTACATTCAAATCAAACGGTTTTAAATAGAAGATATTGTTAATACTTATGGACTGTAAAACTATCCTTTTCAAATTACGCTAACTATATTCCTCTTATAATAAGTTCTATGCTATTCCGTTTTAATACCATAAAACTGCATGGGATATTGTCATATCTTAAATGACCTTGAGCTTTACATTTTTTTCTCAATGAATATCAATGGTTTCCAAATGTAAGAAATGGATTGTCTTCCTACTGGTTCAAGTCCAATCGAAAAAAAGGTCGGCCCCTAGGAACATTCAGTCTGAATTCGTACAGGGCATGTCATGGCAGCGTGTAGACATACACGTAAAAACATTTGACGCTACAAAGAAAATTTTATACGTCTATTTTCTTGTAGTAATCTTTTAATGTACAGCTGCGTGCCAAAAGTTTGTTCACATACCTGAGTATACTAGTGCAAATATCATGTAAATTGAGATGCCTTTGGGGGATCGTAGCGTTGCGAAAAAGAAACTTATCATATTGAATTTTCAATACACATATTCAGACCCATTCTTCTTTAAGGCAAAGGTTTATAGTATCCCACAATTACCCGTAACAGTTTTGGCAGGTCATTCGAAGTGGGGTCAAAATTCCGAAAACACTCATTTTTATTTTTCTGCATAAAATCCTTTATAAGTTATCAACTTTTTAAAACGTTTGTCACGTTTGTTCCTTAGCACAAAGTCGATTATGTTGGTTTTAACCTCAGAAAGTCGATATGGAACGTTTTATTCGACATTAAACGAAATCGAAATTTCGAAAATGTGACCCCTTCTGTCTATATCAATATACCAAAATTTTAATTTTTGCACGCGTGACCAGACAATGCCACAATGAGTTCAAGAATGGCTTTTTTACACATGGACAGTGGGTGATCCATTGTCAGTCTTTCTGAAGTCATTCTATTGACGTTGAAACGAAACCCAAATTACATGATATTTGCGCTACGATTCAGTAGTAAGTGAACAAACTCTCGGCAGCTGTATATCCAAGACTCTGTAAATTTGGCAATGTTCATATGTTCATCTATTTTAAGCAAACATAAAAATTAAAAAAATATCTATGAAATCCACGACACAAACAAATCAATTTTACTTGCGTTTATTTTATTTGAAGACTTAAATCATTGATAATTGCGAAACAGCCAAGTTGCTTCAATATACAGTGCTCAAGTCATGCAGATCAGTCAATAACCATGTCATACAATCTTCAGATTCAAAATATGGAAACCAACTTGATGTAACTTTTATTTTGGTTTCCATTTACGGAAAAACAAAATAAAATAAAAAACGGCAACCATCTGGATACCCAGTCACTTAGATTCTGTGAATGGTTACCAGCTGGATACCACATTTTCTGGGCAGTGTGAAGTTGGTTACATATTCCTTATTCCTTATTCCTTATTCGATATTCAAATTTTCCATTTACTTATTCGAAACAGTCTTCTGAGGGTACCAAGGAATGTTTGTACCACTCTGAATTTATACTCAAATGAAAGATAATTTAATTACCTATCCAATAACGTATACTATGTTTTAATAAATAGAGGCATTCGTACCGTAAAGTCACAATAGACGTTACTGTGTACAAATGATGATAAACTATTTCAAAGAGTGTCATGGAATATTTGTACCACCTTGTACCTATACGCAAATGAAAGATAATTAAGTTACCTATCCAATGAATATATAATATACAATACGTTATATTACTTAGAGGCGGTCAAACCGTAAAGTCACAATAGGCGTTACTATTTACCCAAAATGATAAACAACAACAACTTCTCAGAGTTTCAAGGAATATTTGTACCACCTTGTATCTATACTCAAATGAAAGATAATTTAGTTACTTATCAAATGAAATATAGTACGTTATAATATATAGAGGCGGTCGTACCGTAATATCAAAAAAAGCGTAACTGCGTACCAACTATCTTAGTTGTGTTATTCTTGTTCGAACACCAACATTTTAGAGTATCAAGGATTATCTATACCACCTTGTAACTATACTCAAATGAAAGATAATTTAGTTACCTATCCAATGAGGTATAATACGTTATAATACATAGAGGCGGTCGTACCGTAATATCGCAAAAAGCGTAACCATCTACCAACTACTTTAGTTATGTTATTCTTGTTCGAATACCAACTCCTTTGAGTATCAAGGAATATTTATACCACCTTGTACCTATACGTAAATGAAAGATAATTAAAAGTTATATCGAATGAGGTATGATACGTTATAATACATACCTTAAAGTAAAAAAAAGAATGGTTAATATATAGCCCATATTATAGTTGTGTAATTCTTGTTTGAATAACAACTTCTTAGAGTATCAATCAATATTTGTACCACCTTGTACGTAAACTTAATTCAATTCAATATCAATTCAATTACCTATCCAATGGGGTATAACACGTTGTAATACATACAGGCGGTCGTACCGTAAAAGCACAAAAAAAGCGTTACTGTGTTCTCAAAATGTTAAACCGTGAGTCAGTGTCCAAGCAGAAATACTTAAAATGTATTCAGAAGGTGGTGTAGTGATACAAGACAATGTTATGGTTGACAACTTCTTTACTCATTTCACGCAACGTTTCTGGACTACTTTCTAGGTACCAAGGTATATTTAAACCATATTGTAAGTATTCTCAAATCAGAGATAAGTTTATTCCCTATATATTTTTTGCTCACTTATTGTATATTTACTTGTATACAAGAATAGACAGAATTTTTTTCTTCTGAATTTTCAAGTAACGATGTCTTGGATACTATTTCTATTGAGTGAGATGTAATACACTGAGACAGCCATACCGTTAAGTTCATAGAACAGGGCTTATTTTAGTGTCATCCACCAACATTAAAAAAACGAATCTATGTAGCCTCAAAATACCTCAAATCTTTGAATGGAACATCTTATCATATTTTTATTTCATTGCGCCTATATTCATCCGATTAATTCATCAATCAAACGTTATCCTAGACCTTTAAAAGGATTGAGTATTTGAAAAATGCCAAATTTCATATTAGATTGATTGTAAAAGAAACAATGCGTCAACGATACTCTTTAGACTATAATATGAAAACAAATGGTTTCCTTTCATCGCATATCTCAATTAAGTTTTTAATTGACCTGTAGAACCTTTATCTATGTGTATCAGCTTAAATTTTGTACCTCTTGCCATTGATATGATATTTTATCTAGACTTGGATAGCAATGTCGGCTACTCATTGGCCAAAAGCGGTCACGTGCCGTAGGTATATTTTTCTATGTTAAACTGGGTCACGCGCAACCCTAGTAACAGAGACGACGTGCTGCCAAGAGTTATCTCCCTTGTCCCACTGTTAGGTAAACAAAGGCTACGCTACGCTGGTTTGTTGAAACCTATTATTAGCTCAGTGTATTTTCCACTGATTGAAGTCATTCGCTTTTCTTTAATGGAACAAGTAAGTTCTTGATAAAAGGAAATGTTCGTGCGAAAATACCTTGACAAGTTACAAGACTTTCCATTGGCCTACCGGTTCACTTGCCCGTAGCGAGGTTGTCCATCAGTGAGCTGAACTAGAAAACCAATCGCTATATACACATAGTAGTCGAGGTCATCGCCGAGTTTTCATTCATATCAAACATACAAACCAACCTAAGCATTATTTTGTGATGCCTGCATGTTCTATGCGTCCGACAAGTTCAAACTCAATCGCATCAATTACATGATGTTTTGTTTATAGTTGGACAATGTGAGCCATCTATGTACAAGGCCGTTTTGATGTAAAACAAATTTCCTGCGGGATAATAAAGTATTATCTTATCTTATCTTATCTTTCACGACGGTCCGCCATGAAAGTCAGGAATTTACGGCGATTTTAGAGCCGCTTCAAATCGAACGTTTCCAAGGTGGAACGTATTCGCCTTTCCGAAAACATCCTCCAAACAGGGATGTGCGCATGTCAAGCCCGGCTGTAAGCACTACGAAGGCGGAAGTCCGCGGTGCGCAGACCGCCTGCGTGGAGGATGTTCCGAAAAGTGTTATCTCCCTTTGAAATGTATTTTAGAGTTAAGTCCCCTTAACGTCATCAACTTCCGCCGAGTAGTCTATCAAAATGGCGTCTGACGTTTTGAAGCAAGAGAACGGATTTGAAAGTATGACAGTGAGAATATTACGGGAATACTTACGAGAAAGAAATCAGAAGATCACTGGCACTAAGCAGGAACCTTTGTTGAGGGCTAAGGGGGCGTGTGACTTACATTTGGTGACGCCGAAGACTATTCAAGCTTGCCGACAGGTACCCTCGAGTGTTTGTATTCCGTGATGCTAAGCGAACGAAGCAGAATGGATATGCAATGCCAGTTCTAAATACGTTAGCAGGTTGGACTGAAGATTTCGATATAGGCCTACTGCCAGAATTTTCAGAAGAAGAAATCTATAACTACATGGTGCTCAACAATCGCCGCACAACTGATTTAAAACCAATTCTTGCTAAACGTCAGATGAAAGCAGCCATCTTCTATGAAGACCGCCATGTTCATAATATTCAGGTCAATAACGTAAGTGAAGAATGTGATCATTTGTGTGTATGTTGCGAGGTTATTCCATCATTACCAAGTGTAGATCCAAAGCAGACACCGGACCATGACTTTGTCAAACGTCACTGGTCGCGTTCACTCAGCAAACTGTACTTGTGTTTTAAGGCTTTGATATGCTAATATTAACTATTAAACTCGAGATAGGCAATTCATGAAGGTCCTTATTACTGAGTGTTTTAAAATGAAAATATATTAATATGATGACGATAATGATTTTAAGTCAATATAATTTCAAATGAAATGTCAACGATACCTTCACAATACAGAGATGAGCCGGATACATATCTTGCATATCATGAATCTTGATTCCACACAATTGTCACATTTCTATTTAGATTCTATGAGGGGTAAGATGATAACACATTATTTGTTCTCATAAATGAACATATTTAAGAAATTGATTTAACTGATTATTGTCATAATTGATATTTAACAAATCCACCAACAAATTCTTAAGAAAGAGAAAGAAAGCTAAAAGTACATGTAAATGTGTTTCCATCAACTACAACAAATATTTAGTATGCATCAATGTTATCACTATGACGCAAGTAAAAATACAAATTGATAAAGAGGTTCAGAAGGTATTTTATTCACATTCTTCAAAAACATCTATAATAATTGCTGCTGTGTAGACATTCTTCACTCATATCAAAATACATTCCAGATATTGATATTGTTGAAATCTCACACCTTACACTGAGTATTGGGTCATAATTAAATCTGTAATCACATAGAAAAAGGCCAATGATGAAAGTCACGATATGTTATATTATTCACTTCAAGGAAATGTGTTTTATTTCAAATCAAAAGTGTATATTAGCCCATATATGTTAAGATAAAAAAATTGACAATGTTAAACACTATTGTCATCCTGAACATGATTGATCTCAGTAATTATATCCTGATATTTACCAATCTAGTTAAAACTAGCTGTAATGTTTAGGCCCCTTATAAAGTCGTTATGACAGTCTTCAGGCCGTAACACAATTACAGCTAGTTAAAACTTGAATGGTAATTAATTGTTTTTGCATAAAGTCATCATTGTAATGTGACGTATTATCTCATTCAAACCTTTAATCTAATTTAATTAACAGATAGAAAATATGGTAAAATAACAGTTCAACTATAAATATAATGACTTCAAGACTGTTCTTTTAGGTGAGGTCAAGAGGAAAATTCTAGACATTTAATGTTCTTGAATAAATGTTTTACCAAACAAGATGTTGTTGTCTTCATCATTTCAGTTAGATGAGGAAATAATGGAGGCAGCAGATAGGTTAAAGCATTACATACTTTTCAAATTTTGTTTACACTTTTAGAAATTGTGATTGGAATGATACCCTGTAAAATTCTAAAGTTTTTGACACGTTCCATCTGTCTTTCGACATGGATTCTCAAATTTGCTATTCTTCTTGTTTGTTCAATTTCAAATGCTGAAAGCTGTTTCCTTTTTTGTTTCCTTGGAGGTATAGTGAGGTACATTGATCGAGAAGTTGTCAAATCTGATATTGTGAACCCCTTGTCGGCCATGATCCCATCACCTGCTTCACACAGATCTTAAAGTCCTGACTGCACAGTTATTTGTCTGTCACTGATAGAACCTGACCACAAGTCAGATACAAAACTTACAAGGCCATTAGGTGTAACACCAATCAGGGATTTGTAGGTCATGTGACTTTTATAGTGACTATACATTTGTGACTGCTTTGTCAATGAATATGGTTTTTCTGTATACAATTCTGTACAAACAATTACAACCCTAGTTCTTGGATATAAATCTTTAAAACCCTTGAGCATTGGGACATTTATAGTTTCCCTTGATGGCCAAGTAATAAGAAAAGACAAGTTGTTGTATAATAGATCTATCCATTTGTTTATGATATCAGAACAGCAGCTTTTTGAAATATGAAAGCGCTTAGACAGATTCATAATCAAAAGTCCAAGTCTGAGACGGATCAGAACTAAAAAGAATTCATCAATCAAAGACAAAGACTTTGGTCTTCCAGTAGAAGATGAGGGGCTTTCTTTGTCATGAATTTCTGACAGTTCATTAAATATGCACTTGAAAGATGACGAATCTACCCCAGTGTAGAAGTTAAGTAATCTTTCACATCAAAATAATTAATATCAGGCATTTGGACCTGTGTTGCCTGGCTTACCAACTCAGGAGTTAATTCATCCACTGTCTGTGTCATTGTACTACATGTCTTGACTGGATCCAATGAATTCAGAAATCCCTCATCAGTTTGTGTGCTAAGACTTCTAACTTCTTTATTATCAGTCTGAGTAGACCTGTACTGGAATGTGCAGATGTTGGCTTCAGGTACTGGCTCACAGCAGTAGTCATGTAGCATGACAGACACCACGTCATTTGATCTGCAAAAACATTAAGTATGTTTCAATGAATCATCAAATTCACCAAGTCAACTTTAATATTGTATCACGGATCGACTATCTGTAGCTCTCCAGACATTTACAGTCACATTTCCTACATTTTCATTAATATATCTAAACTATTTTGTGTGTAATTATTCCATAGTTAGTTGCTATACTTACACTATGTCTGATAAATGTATATTCATATACTTTCCCATGAGCCTGTATGTTATTAACTTACTGTAATACACGGATGTGACGGAAGTCCTCTTACATGTAGTTATCACTAACTCGGCTGCAGCGTTCCAATAGCTTAATAATGATACTAAAATGGCATAGAAAATCAGTGAACATACCTTTGACTTTGGATAAAGTTGGTTGGTGATAGACACCCTGACTCATTGTCACTTTGAAGTAGTCCATCAAGAGGCTAAGCTGTTTCGTCCTTACTGTCACACTAACAGCTCAAGGAAGGTTGATCTTGGTTAATCTATCAATGACAAGAATAAACTCAATTCATGATATTTTAAAAGAATATAATCATAGCAATTAAGTGAAATATTGATAATTGATAACGAATGATTGTTTCTGACAATTCATAGTAAAATCATAACTGTTGAATGTTGAACTGGCAAAGACAATTGTCCTTAGTTTTTATTAATTGCCTCTTAAGAAGAAATTCAACACAAAAGCTGAACTTAAAGAAAGACATTGAATTTATTTTCATGACATCCCTATCCTCCCAAAAATAAACACAAGGAAAACAACTAACAAAATAACTAAATTCACCAAAAGAGCCAAAGATATCTGAAGAGTGCTGTAGGGTAAAGCTACGCACCTAGGGGGATTCAGGCATTTTTATTCCAACAACATGCAAGATATATAAAAAAAGCCTATGTTGTGGTTATTCCCGACTTTCGGTAGTTGGAGTTATTCCCCCTCGATAGAGTTATCCGCCCTTGAGAACAGGTATACCTACTTCCGGTTATTAACCTCAACGTCGAAAGTGAAATGGCTTCCTTTTCTTTACCAAACTGTGAAATAAGTAAATGTTCTACCGTTGAAGATTTTCTGAATTTCAAGAAAATAGAACTGCAGGCCCATCTACAAAGCATTGGAAAGAAAACTACGGGCAGGAAAGTGGATTTAGCTAAACGTGCTTTTACCGCTAAACAGGGTTGTACGTTTGAAGAACCACGTGTGACTGTAGAGTCTGAATCCGAGTTTCCTCCGATATCAGAACTAACCTCTGGATGGACAAGTGACTTACGATCTCTACCCAAGCTGACTCACAAGGATGTGGAATCCTACTTGATAGAGAGTACTCATAGAACTGATGATAAACAGAAGATGAACTGTTACCGCCAGTATATTCGCGGCTTTAGTTTTTTCAAAGAAAAATATGTGCATAAAATTATTATCAATCTCATCGACGACTCAAGCAAGTATTGTTATGTTCGATCCAAGTGTTTTCCTTCCATGAAGCAAGGTACATGTACATACGACCAGTGGATACTGCTGACCAAGAATTTACCAACTGTTGTGTGTAAAGCATACTGCACTTGTGCTGCTGGGTAAGCCAATTTAATAGTAAACAATTCCCTATAAAATTTACATAGCGGTTTTTGACGTTTTGGTAAAAAAATATATCATGATTTCTTATTCATCAAAATATCTTTTATTGTTATGTATTATGAAATATAAAAAAAAAGAAATTTAGTTTGAATAGAGAGATAATGTATGAGTAATGATGATCTTGAGCAAATAATTTTATCCAGTATTTTACTTTCATATTTGCAAATGGAAATGGTTATGCTAACAGTCCTTATCTTGTTGTGACTTGACAAACGAATGTATGTACATTATGTAAGATATTAATGTGGTTTTGTTTATTCAAAAGGCTTGGTGAAGGGTGCACCCATGTTGCTGGTCTCCTATTTGCTGTGGAAGCTGCCATCTCCAGTGCTGCCGATAGTGACGTACCGTGCACATCTAAACCATGTGAGTGGAATAAACCCAGTAAACGGAAAAGGGAATCAACATCCATTGAAAACATCAAGTTCAAGAAGATGAGGTATGGCTGTGAGACTGAAACTACTGCCAAAAAATACACATACGGCGTTCCTAGCAAGGGAAATAACTTTTTGACAACTATTTGTGCTAAACTTAGCAGTTCCAATGCTGTGATATTTGATTTGCTTCCTAAAGTTGACCAATCTGAAAACGATGTCAAGAGTGATATTAATGTAGGACATTTTGAAGAGGTGGCAACAACGGATTACATAATCCATGAAAGTGACAGGTTTATTGACCTAAAAGGAACTGTTTTGGGCGAGTCTGTTGACACAGAAACAAAGTTTGATAAATTAGTTAGTGACATTCCAACATCTACAGTTCTTGAAGTTGAAGAAAGGACTAGGGGACAAAGTGACAACGAACTTCGGGTTAAAGCCAGACAGTATAGAATTACAAGTAGCAATTTTCACGACATTCTTACAAGGAAAAAAACAACTGACCCTTCAGTGTTAGTCAACAAATTTACAGGTGGAAGTACTGAAGCTCCTGTACAGACTGTGTCCATGAATTGGGGTCGTAAAAACGAGTCCATTGCTAAGAAGAAATACATTGCTTATATGAAACTTAAAAATGGAGAACATGTTACTTTAAGCAACTGTGGTATTTATTTAAGTGAGAAAAGGTGTTACTTAGGGGCCAGTCCTGATAGATTGATAAATTCTGAGAGTAGGAAATGATTGATAGAGATCAAATGTCCATACAAATGGCGAAATAGTACAGTGAGAGATGCCTGTAAAGACACATCCTTTTACTGTTACATCGATGGTAAAGATCACATACATCTAAAGAAAACACATAGATATTATACACAAATTCAAGGCCAGATGGCACTGTGCAAGTATAGGTCATGTGAGTTTGTTATTTATACTAAAGTTGATATCCAAGTTATTTGCATTGACTTTGACCAAGCATTTTGGTCTAAACTGGAAGACAAATTACACGTCTTTTACAGGCAGCACATTTTGCCAGTTGTATTGAGAAATTGTTATCATGATGAATAAATTGAAATTATTTAAGAAACACGTATGCTTTGTTCAATTTTTTATTTTTCACAACATCATGACTTGTCAGCTACATAACTACATTGACAGGTGGGATCATGTTTGGCAATTACATGCAATTACACATATAATATAGTGAATGAGTGTCTACCAATACATGTTTTATGATGTGAGATAAAATACTGTTAGTAAATACTACATAGTGCTTATCTATATATTTCTAATACGAAAATTGAGGCAATACACAGCCTTACTAGTTAACACACTAGATATTTAATAATATTGACACATGGCTGCATTAAGATCTGAAACGAGCGTTTACTTAACTAAAGGCGGCAATAGGTTGGTAAGTGCACTGAAAACAAAGAAAATTGAATCAGAAACACTGCTGAGACTAATTGGCAATATACTTTGCAGAATTTTGAAGTTTTTAATCTGTTCCATTTTTCTCTCTACGTGAATTCTCGCAGCAGCTACTCTCCGTGTACATTCAACCTCTGCCTTACTTAATTGTGTTGAAGATGAAAGAAATGGGGGACAGTACAACTTTATGTTTTTTCCTTTAAAATCATTTCCCAGTATAATAAAACCTTTATCAACCATTACTGCATCACCGGAATCTAACATCTGCAGCAATCCGCTCTCCCGTGTAATGCATATATCTGAAGCAGATCCCCCATACAATTTGGATACAAATACAACTGCCCCAGTCATACTAATACCCACAAGTGCCTTGAATGTGTTGTGAGATTTATAATGTGAGTATGTCTGAGATTTGTTTTCAAGTGAGGAGGGAGTTTGTATAAATATCTCTGTACAATCAAGAACGATTCTTGTGTCCCTGAATCTTTCGAAACAGGCTGGAATTTTCTGCTGTAAAACTTCTAATTTTGGTAGAAAGACAAGCTGTTGCAAACATTCGTGCATAAAATGAATCCAAGCTGAAAAAATTCTTGATATCCGACCAGCGGATATCTTAAAACGATATTCAAGATCCTGTAACAAAAGACCTAATCGCAACCTCATCAATACCATTAAGAATTCATCGACAAAACTTCGTTTTCTTAGTGATGGTTTATCTAGCAACCCAGTCCCATCTACGTCCAATCTATTAGCACCCTGAGAAACTAGACTGTCAAATAACGCTGAAAACGTGGTGTGATCAGGGAGTCCGGTGTAAAACTGAATGTCACTGTCCGATCTAAGATCCTCAATCGTGATCTCTTGCCTTGACACCTGTACATCTTGGTCGTCTGTATCCACTGATACATGGGTAGTCTTGGTCGTACTGGACTCCTCTAGGATGTCTTCCGTAGATTCTTCACATTCTGAATACCTGTTGAGGTAATTGAAAACACACTTCAGATTTAAAAATACATTTGTACATGAGATTGTCAGTTATTGTTTTATATTATTATTATTATATTATTACTATTATTAAGTTTATAACTGTCATCTACATATTCTCAAGCAAAGTATTTATTACAGAAGTTACTTGACAATTTTTATTTGCAAACATACAAACCTTTACCAATGTTATCATTTAGGCTAATATCAATAATGATTGGAAAGGTAGGGACCATGGGCCATTTTGTACATTGGATGGAAAAAGCCCCATTACACTTTGAAGTTTAACATTGATATAAGGACAATAGCCCATTTAAAATTCCGGAAATTACTAAAAATGTCCTATTGTCAAAGGTGTCTGAATAGCATTATCAATAAATCAATTATAAAATTTGGGATATATGTCATTATATACTTGTGATATTTTATCATTAGCAATCCAAAAAGGTTATTTGCATGCATATTTTCAAGAAGAAATAATACTCACGAGTGGAAATGCAGACAGTCTGTGCTTGTATATCTAGTAGTGTCATCCTCGAGTTCAATAAGGTCAGGCAGTACATCCTTGGTCTCTGACAAATCCTCGACGCAAACCCCAGTCTGGCTGTTATTAGTCGTTCTCCTGGTTACTTCTTTTGCAGTTTTTTGAGGGAGAAATAGAGTTGGAACGGTGTGTTTCCATGTTCGACCATCCCCATCTTGGAGCCCTATGTCCACAACTGAGGACAAATAAACAACCAAATTAAGCCCCCTTGTCACTATAACTTAATCATACAGAGTCTAAAATCCCACTGTCCACGTAAGTGGACCCTCCTAATGTGCCCTTTGGAACTATCAAGGGAGGTAATCTGGGAACTCTTCATACTGGAGGTAGAGAAGACAATGGTGGATGTTGCTGTAGCAGACAGCATGCTCCCTTCAACAGGTACTTGCCTAATTTCATCAAAATTCTGAATTATTTCTGTAAAATTGATATGTCTTAAATACTTTTGAATATGGGTTTTTTTTAATACATTCACAGGAACCTTGTGTCAATTTTCTATAAAAGTGAATTTTGTGTTAAATCTGTATGTCCCCATCGAGGGACATTGGGATTCACTTCTGAAATATGTTGTCCTTGTCTGTGGACATCAGGTCATATTTCATGTATGGTTGTTGCTATTGTCTGCATGTACATAATGTTTATCCTTTTGTTCCAAAGATCTTTAGGTCTAATTTGATGCTTCAAATTTGTTTCAGGACGGCCAAAAAGACATGCAAAGCGGCTTAACACAGAAGATGTCTTACAGATGCTTGATGATTCCGACATCAGTTTATCTGATGGTGACATGTCAGAGGCTGAAAGCTTTGATGACTCTGATGGCGACCCTACATTTGAGCTGTCAGCAAATGATTCAGATTCGGAATCAGAACCGGAACCTGACAACCCACCACTGATAGCGCCAGATGAGAACTCCGCTCCTGGAGATTCCACAGAATCGTCTGATGAAGACATGGATATTGGTAATCCTCCAGACCAAGCAAGGGAGAGAGGAAGAGCCAGAGCGAGAGGTCGTGGGAGACCGTTTGGAAGAAGAGTACGTGGTATCGGTGGAAGAGGTAGGCCCATGCAATGGCAAAGATCAGAACACTTTGCTGGAAATGCAAATCAACAACAGCAAGATGATGCCAACGACCCAGATTTTGACAAGACACCATCAGGTGTGTTCACAGAGTATTTTAATGATGAAATCATTGAAACTATTGCCAGAAATACCAATGTGACATACCTGCAAAAGCATGGACGTGCTCTTGACACAAATCCTGTAGAAGTTCGCAGGTTTTTCGGAATAAACATCATCATGGGGAGTCTGCGTTTTCCAAGAGCACGAATGTATTGGGCAAGAGCTACAGCTGTTCCCGCAATTGTTCAAGCCATGAGTAGAGACCGATATTTTAAAATAAGGGCAAATATCAAGATCGTTAATGATCTTGATGTTTCTGACGAAGCTCGTCAAAATGATAAGCTGTGGAAAGTACGTCCCCTTTTGGATCAAGTCAGAAATATATGTTTACAGCTTCCTAGACCATTGACAGCATGTGTTGATGAGCAAATGATTCCATTCACAGGGCACACTAGAATGAGACAGCACATCAGAGGAAAGCCAAATCCAACAGGTCTTAAAAACTTTGTCATTGCATCACAACGTGGATTAGTCCTTGATTTTGAGATTTACCAGGGTAAAGAACAGTTGCTTGATCCAAACAATCCAAACATGCCAGTTGGTGGTCTTGTCGTTCTCCGACTGATTTCATCCCTTCCAGCTGGATCATCCGTGTACATGGACAGGTATTTCACAAACATGCCTTTGTTTGATAACCTAATGGAGCTGCATATCAATGGAACAGGAACCATTATGAAAAGGTCCGTGCCTGCAGGAGCTCGTCAGCAGCTCCTTCCTGATGGAGTATTGGGTAGACAAGGACGAGGCTCAACAAATCAGCTTGTTCGTGAGGATGGAAAGATTGCAGTTGTTCAGTGGTACGACAACAAGTCAGTTTTGTTGGCATCAACTGAGCATGGTGTCGATCCTGCAGGCGATTGCAGACGCTGGTCTAAGCCAGACAGAGCATACATACATGTCAGAAGACCAGCAATCATGAAGTCATACAATGACAAAATGGGTGGAGTTGATCTGAATGACAGGATGATATCTCTGTACAGAATATCTGCTCGCACAAGCAAATGGACTGTTAGAACAATCTTCCACATGATTGACATGAGTTTGGTGAACTCGTGGATCTTCTACAGAGGGAAGACGTCTAGCAAAATGCAGTTCCTGGACTTCCGTATGACAGTAGGAGAATTCCTGGCGTACAGTGAAGATGCTGCTGCACCTGCAGCTCCTATGCCAGATGAACCTCTCCGTAAAAGAGTCCCAATACCTCCACAAGCAGCCAGAAAAGCGAGCGCAAAACATTTGCCTAGATTTATTGAATTGAAGAATGCAGCTCGTTGCAGACATCCTGGGTGCAAGACGGGGAAATCCCGAGTAATGTGCACAGAATGCAATGTGTTCCTTTGCATGCGTGAATGTTTTGAAAACTTTCACCTGTGACTCTATTCCTATCTTTGAGAACACATTGCCTCAATGTTTTGACACTTGTCAGTTTGAACTTAAAGTTGAAGTTTAAAGTTTGTTTCAAGAGACCCTTTGTTCGCCAACACTTGTCTGTGCATCCAAGACATTCATAGTTTGCTATACCACGCATTTCCAAGGCAGAATTCAACGTCGGTTGCCAGTTCTATTATGCTCAGTCAAACTCTCATGGCATATATGCAGTATTAAAAGGTTCAGTTTTCATCTTTGTTGTGTTTTTATTGAATACAACCGATTTAAAGCCTTAAGACATTGTAGTTAAGAATGAAAGCGTTTAATTGTAAATCTCTGGGTTATATTGACACCTATCTGAAGACAAACACAGCCTAATTGTTCAATTTACAGATTTGTCTTTCTCAAAATTGCATTTTATACTGTTTTGAGTAAGGTATCCCTATCAAAAAAATAATTTCATATTGTCCACCTGCATGGACACTTCATACATCTTGTGCAAGTTTTGACCCCATGTCCACATATGAGGACCCCCAAAATAATCAAGGGGGATACCAATCGATTAAAACTATCCCTATCACATTCATAAGTGATCATATATAGACAATAAAACCAGGATTGTAACAATAATAAAAGAAAATAACACCCCTGGGTCCCAGGAGGATATCTGGGTGTAGGACGTCGGTTTGAAGTATTTCCGACTCACCGCTCGAAGCCACGCTGAACGTAACGCCTTATTCTTTGGCAAATGATGAAATTTTATTTTCTTTCCAAATCTTCCGATAATTCCCGGAGTGTTATGACAATCCTTAATCGCACAGTAGTCTTTACCCATCGTTAGCTGATTTAACGCTAGAGTGGCGGAAGTGTGTCATACCTGTTGCCAAGGGTGGATAACTCTTATCAAGAACGATAACTCCGTTTTCCGCAAAGACCGAATGAGGTCTTGTTATAAGATCAATGTAGAAAATTCAAGATGAATTGCTTGTGTCAATGACACTGAACATTCTACAATGACTCCCCCATATTTCTAGAGATTGTCAAGTGTAGGCAAACGATATGCAGGTGTTGGCATACACCTTAGTAGGCCCTTACAAACCCAATCAAATTATTTTTTAATAAATCTTGTATCAGTTTTGAAAAGTTTAGAGAAGAAATAACAAATAGCTGAAGCAATATTCTGAATACTACTTACACATTAAATGTGTGAAGCAAAATCTTTCATGACTACTATTAGTTTGCAGTTTTTTAAATTTTAACAAATTTGTCACTGTTTCGTGCTCATAATTTGCATTCTAATTATTTTACCATTTAAATTCTTCATGATAATTTAAAAAGCATGTTAAATATATTAAGGGAATAATAAAAAATAGAGCCATGGGCTCTGTAGCTCATCAGGCTTTTGATAGAAATAGGTGTTTGGGTTTAGACCATGGGGTCATGGGCAGTGTAGGAAAGATAGCCTGTCCCAACGTCCGAGTTATTCACAATCAAATAAAAAAGGCCCATTGCCCATTTGAGGTCAAGGGGTCACTGAACCTACAATTCAGAATCCCCATTGTCCAAGGAGTCTACACACAACTATTAAGCTATCAAGACCTTTTGGAACTGGAGAAGAAGATGAAAGTAGGATTTTAGGTTTCGACCCCTGTGACCCCATTTGGGGTCAAGTGGTCACCAAACCTACAATTTAGAATCCCCAGTGTCCAAGGGGTCTTCACACAATTTTTCAGCTCTCTAGACCTTTTGGAACTGGAGAAGAAGATGAAAATAGGTTTTTCAGGTTTTGACCCCTGTGACCCCATTTGGGGTCATGGGGTCACCAAACCTACAATTTAGAATCCCCGTTGGCCAAGGAGTCTACACACACCTTTTCAGCTCTCTAGACCTTTTGGAACTGGAGAAGGAGATTAAAATAGATTTTTAAGGTTTTGACCCTTGTGACCCCATTTGGGGTCATGGGGTCACGAAATCTACAATTTAGAATCCCCATTTGCCAAGGATTATGCACATAAAATTCCAGCTCTCTAGAGTCATTGGTTCTGGAGAAGAAGTCGAAAAAGTGAAAAGTTTACGGATGGACGGACGGATGGACGGACGCCGGATGCCATGCCATAAGCCCATCGGGTCTTTCAGACCTGATGAGCTAAAAATTTAGATTACACTTCTCTGCATTTAGTAGGTTGAGTTTTCAGGAAGTGCGCATCTTCAGCCTGCGCGTTTCTTTACCCGGCTGTACAGTAGTACATTTGAATATGATAATATTACATGTCATTTATTTTTCGTTACCTTAAAAACAATTAAATCTCACCTTGCAAGCGGAAAACGTCTTCTTGGGAAACACAGAAGGGATGTCATTCTTGTCTCTAGGACCTTTACCACCGACAAAGTGATCGGAACAAATTTCTGTGTGTTTAGTTACCGTGAGGTCCCGCCTAACTTCAGTCTTCTAATCCAGAGCGACCTGACATATCTATCTGACGGCAATCGATGGAGAGACATGGTGCTCTTTCCAAGAGTTTTAACCTTAAAATTACTGCAGATGCAGCAATATTGCTTCCCCTTGACTGGCTTGTTACTGAAAACTTTAACTAAAATGCAGCGTCATCGGTAAAGTACTCAGCGGAAGTGGCATCTCCCAATTGGAGAGTTCTCAACCAAGAACGATAACTCGCTCTTAAACTTCATCCTCCAAACAGGGATGTGCGCATGTCAAGCCAAGGCTTACACATCCCTGCCGTTATGAGTTTGACCTTGACCCTTGGCGAGCTCGGTGCAGCGTTCGATTACCAGCGTTCGATTACATCCAACGGATGTAAACAATATGGCTGATCGAAAATGCCTAACGTTACGCCGCGGCCTTCACTTGAATGAATTTGTGCTTGTAGTTTCGGCGATCAAATGGATGTAATTGCACTGATTAAGATATAAATGAGAAATTATCCCAATGTTTTGATAATTCCATTATGAATATAACCTACACATTCATTTGTTGATAAGCAAACCGAAGAACCACTTGACAACAGACTTCTTACGCACAAAGAGGTAACACTCCCGTTAATCACCATTTCTTTAATAATTTCAGCCCAAAATATTTTTAAGAACTTTCATTGCCGAATAGAATTTCAAAATGATATCGTTACACCTTTCATTTTACGTATCCTCAAAAGTTTCTGCTAAATTTTAGCAGGCGGAGGAAATGCTTTGTGGCAGGGGTCTGTAAGCACTACGAAGGAGGAAGTCCGAGGTGCGCAGACCGCCTGCGTGGAGGATGCTTAAACTTCATCCTCAACGCAGGTGGTCTGCGCACCTCGGACTTCCTCCTTCGTAGTGCTTGCCTTGGCTTGACATGCGCACATCCCTGTTTGGAGGATGCTTAAACTTCTAATAACTAATGGTCATGTAACAATATCGATAAATAGTTGCGTTTGTAAAATTTCCGGGATTCATTGTTATTCAACGCCCGCAAATTTAAGCGTTTATATGAGGTCACTTGACCAAACAATCAAAACTTAAAAAGCCCCGCAATGTACGTTATATTTATTCAAGTTCGTTAGTCTGTAATTTCTGTCTAGTACCGTGCAGCTGTCTTGCACGGTACTAGACTATACTTTTCGTGCTCTAAACGGTGATATAAAAATCATATTTGTAAATTCATAAATAAAAGAATAACATTGACAAGATCAGCCGCCATTATGACCCATCCAATCTGTCAAGCCATATTTAAAGCATAAAATAGGGGTCCTCGTCGAGATAAATACGTTACCATGTGTCCAGGAGTTTGATATGGAGATATATCATGTGTCCGAGTGAAATATCAAACTTGAACTTCGTTCTCGTTTGATATTTAACTCGGACACATGATATATCTCCATATCAAACTCCTGGACACATGGTAACTTATAATCTTTCTTACCATCTACGGTACGGGTTGAATTCAAACTAAATAAACAAAGAGAACTAAAAATTAAACTACAGTTTAGTGTTGATGTAAAAGGGTACTTATTATTATCCGAACCTTTAGATAATAGATTCGTAAAGTTGACACATAATCGCATTGATCGTCTCACCTTCAATACTTGCAATCAATGCCTATGACGAAACAACAAGAATAGTTGAAGAGAGAGGGGCCTATTTAACTTATTTATAGACAGATTTATCAAATGTAAAGAATATTAGTTTCATGAACATCTTGCTTGTATACACGTTTTTGTTAAAACAAATACATACAATACAAGTGCAATATAAGTGCAAAATACAAAAGAAATTAAACCAAGATAGCAATATTCCTCTCCTATACCAATAGTCTATTGCTGTTTGGGAGGGGATATTATCATGTATGTTAAGATTTAATTTCCTGTGTTCAGAATGGGGAAAATTTAATTGTATAAAACCCGACGTAAAATGTTAGAACAAAGAAAATAAAAATAGCATGTCCACCGTAGATAATGTTTAGTCTACAACTAGTACAAGCCATCAAACAAAGCATGTAAGGGGTAGGATAGATTTTACCCCTTTCATTTCAAGTTGTTTTGGAATAAGTTCGAAGTCACATTGATGGCAGAAGCGAGTTCACATTGACTGTATTTTTGTTCAGCCAACTAGTGAAAATGTCGACATATATATACGACATTAACATGTCTCGAAATCATTTTAGTTTGTAATGTGTGCAAGATTAACATCATTTGCAGCTAATTCGGTCATAAGATAGATCGTTAATTCTACGGATAAAATAGTGAGAATGCACTGGCCGCGGTGGCCGGCCTGCGCTGGTTGTCCACACAAATGGCTGACGGACCACGTGACTGTGGTTTGTGACGTCATGTGAGAACTATGACAACTTTGCATTTCTGTATATCTGACGTTGAAATAACTGTAGTTTTCAGAATAATCATCTGATTAACTTATTGAAATTACGTATTTTAGCTGATTTATAATCTTGTGGATGATCTATATTTTTGTAATATAATTTTAGTTATGGTAAAATTTATTTTGGTGGTTTGAATGCCGCTTAGTTTGCAAGTTACCCCCCTTTGTTGTAATGGCCGAAAAACGTTCTCTCGCATGCCAAGTTACATGTTCGCTTTTATCAGCTTCTGCCATCGCTTTGGTAGGCACACCTTCATAAAATAGCATTATAATATATCGACTTTGGGTGTAACTCTAATTACATGGCGACACCAGACCCAGAATGAAAATATCAGCGCTCGAATGCGGCCAGTAAGCTCGACGAACTTTTGCAATGGGGTTCACCGTCACACTAATCCGCTTGGGGGTGCGGTTGTACTATCAGTTATTGTCGCGCGAAGCTCGTACTGGTGCGTTTTGCTTTACGCGCTGCGCCAACTTTTTCGTGAAAACGAAGTCGAATTGAGAGCGGAAACCTAGCTCGGTTACTACTGATGCGATATTGCAGCATCTTACGAAGAAATCACAGTGAAGTTGAAACCATAAGTTACCTCTTTTGGGACTGTCAGCATGCACAAACTTTTTGGCCTGCTGCAGGCTCCATATGGAGCCGAGCAGACTTTGACACATCGACATGTCAATGTTATTTGTCCCTTCGAAATACATTTGACAAAAGTGAGTGACAAAGTCTCTTTAAAATTAATCCTAAAAAAGTAAACATTTTCTGAATCACTATTCAATGGGCTTTCATATGATGAAAATATTATTACTCTCAAAATTAATTTTATAAAGAAGTGATGAATTAAAAATCTTCAACGTGTTTCTTATCACAAATGAACGAGCAGGTGCTCGTTTTTTGTCCCAACAGTGATTTTACCAATCAAGTTCATAGTGATCAGATGCATTTTCAAGTGCGTGAAATGTACATAGTTGTTGTATCGTTTTGTTCAGAATATTCTATTTTAGCTTTCTGTCACGTTATGAGAGCAAATATTTCTTCGTTAGAAAGTTGTGGAGATAATATGACTTTGTCGGTAAATCAAAAGATCAAAAGATTGCTTTTTGATAAACATACATAAAATAATCACCATATTTCACTTACGATTTTAAGGATCTCACATTCTTCCAAAATAAAAAAACTCATATGAATGAATTCTTTATCGATTTTTCTTCCGAGATATCACAATTATTCCAAATGTCATAAAAATTACTGCCACAATAAGCAGTTGTTTATAAAAAATACATTGAACGGTTCCCGCCAAATGCTGTCAATACGTTATTTCCGTGACGGCAGTGTCGTAAATAACTTTCAGTATTTTGAACAGTTCGTTGAGGAAAATAACGGGTCTTATAAATTAATACAATTTCATAAACTGAAACGAAAAACAGTGAAGTTTCCCCAATAAATCAAAAACAAATTATTATGTCGTAATATTACTTTTACAGCAGTGTTTCATTCATTGCCCGGCCTAACTCTAGAATCCCTCACCAAATTTACCTCTCGTGAAAAGAATGTTTTTTTAATATTCGAGAACACTTTTCTTACCGGACATGCGCAGATGCCATTTCTCATTGAGAGGTGTACTAGACTTGACGCCATTTACGTTTACCGTGAGTTTTGCCAGGTTGGCGGTTTTGGAAATTTTAGCCCTTTGGGTACAAATTGTTGCTCTTATTTCGCACTAGGCCCCACGCTAACATCGTATCTTGTGGTTAGTTATATTGTCCTGGATCGTCACAGTCATGATTTCAAGAAATATTGTTATTTTTTGTCAGTAGGCGAAGGTTCTCTTCGATTTCGACAACATCTAGGCCCTATACACGGTGTTACAGTTCCACGTTACGCCAATGGTTAAGAGAAATTCCGACCAGAGTAAGCTCCCTTTGCTCTGCGAGTAAGACACTTCCGGTTTACATAGTCTTTACATTACTTAATAAATGTTTTTGGCTATTTATTTGAGAAAAACCCTGTTTAATAATGGTTTGGGGGTTAAATTTGCCGCTTAGAAATCGAGTATGTCCAATTCATACATTTTCACTGCCTTTGGGTGATCTGAATTTTATACAAATCGAACTTCAAAATGCGTCGATAAACGATCCGTTTTGAAACTGGATGGTGGAACTATTAAAAAAATTAACTATTAAAGAAAATGTTATTTTTTAGTCTCAATCAAGGTCATGTAATATTGTGGCAACATTTTGAAAATATTTGGTAGTTGTTGTTTTAAGGGGAAATTATTCTACAAATAGCCTTTCAGGCTGGATCGTCCATTTAAAAAATATAGTTGGGCCCCCAAAGATGTCATGAAATAAATATAGCAACAACAAAACAAGATAGCGTGAGCTGAGATATTAAAAATATAGCCATATCCTGATGTAAATTCTATTATTAATGTAAATATACCATTATCTACACTTTTCTACTTTAAATATAGGCTAGTTCAATTTTCCTTTGACATAGATGAAACTTATTTTCATGATCTATGTGTGCTCAAGTTTTCTCATAACTAATATATATTTTAAGTGTTTATTCAAAATAATTATTTCATCCACCAATTCTTTAATGGATACGGTAATTTCTTTTATTTAAGTCCGTCTAAACTAAGAGTGCGCGTTATAATTGATATGTCGGTAGGCCTATATTGCAATACAGAAGCAACATGATACGTACCGGTACACTGAGTGACTCTTCTAAAATATCCAATATATATCGCACGTTTCAAAAGTAACAATTTCCATGTAATAATGAAGAAAAACGTAACCATAAACGTGATATTACTGAAAGTGTGAACTTGCAATGTGGAAATAGCATGCACAGACTTGTTAAAAGTCCGAAATCAGTCACTGAATTATCTCTCTTTACAAAACGAAGGCCAGTTTAGTATTGATAACCGTTCTTATTGCTGTTATTCATGAGTCAAAAGATCATGAGAAAACTCAAATATGAAAAGTACCAATATGTTTCAATAGGCTTATCTGTATCGCAATATATCGCGCTACGGAAATGAGGAGCGATTCCCATCCTGAGTCTAAACGTCCCTTCTAAATACAAAATGCAAAATTCTGAACAGATTTGCTTTATTAATCTTCAGGGGATAATAAAATTTTTAATAAACTTTGTTATGAAATGTATAAAATATGTATGCATACAATGTATAATATCTATGCTAAAACATTTCTAGTGAAAGGGCACCACTTAAATATATAGACATAACAAAGTCTAGACACCCCTTCTATCTTATTAAATGTTTGTACGAAACGATGTTATTCAAGCCAGTAAATATCCGAGATCACAGTTCTGATTCATCGAATTGGTTTTACTACTCTGAAAGTGGAATTTCGAAGGGTCGGCACGCGAATTTCTTTTGAAATATGTATAAATATTAGTCGAAGCAACCTTACTTTGAAACTGACGAGCTGTCACACTACGACACCCCTACTCAGTGATAACATTGTTAGTGCTATTATTTGCTTTTGAAAGATAATTAATTTAGCAAATTAAAGTTTCGCTGAATGCGTAAAACGAATTGTCAAATAAGGGGGAAGAATTTCTACTCTACAATTTGTTCCACATTGGGCACTACAGCACACTTTGGTAATAATACGATACAAAAAAACAGTTGTATGTCCGTCAAGAAATGTATATTGTGAAAGAAATAAGAAAAATCATCTGATTGCGCTTCCTACAACCAATACACATTTTTTCAAAATTAACTTTTTGAAGATATTGGCGCGCCCGATTTAGTGGATTGAAAGTAAAGTATAAATTGTTTTCCTTTGGGAACGTCCAATCTTTGTGACCATGTTCAATAAGTGTTAATAAACAGAGGCGGTTACTTCTAGGTGTGCAAATAAGGTACAAACGTGATTAGTTGGCTTGATGTTATTTAGAAAATTGTTTTCAAATTAGCCACTGCAACGACTACTAACCTTAATACTATTACGACCGATAAGTATATATCTTTGCGTCTGCGTTTTTTTAATTCATTTTAATGTCAAATTGTTCATTTGGTATTCAATAAATATGCATTTATGTTGAACCAAGGATTTGAATAGGCAAATTGACGTGTTTCTATGATATGTCAAGTTATGTTTTTAAGATATATTTCCATGTGAACAAACATGAAATATGTTGTTGTTTTGGGGCTTAATAGTAAGAATAAGTTGCTATAAACTCATTTGCTATGCCCTCCAGTCGCGAACATGGCGGACAGCCGAACGAGTTGAAAACGGTGAAAAGTACGTTTTTGTTGCGCCCTATTGCGGCTTATTTCTATTTGAAACTTCTTAGTTACAAAGGTCAGATGAAAGATTCATAACAAAAGGTTGTATCAACGCCTTTTGTGTTGAAAATAAATCAAGTGTATTAAAGAGATGTGTGATTGAAAATTGCTCATTTCGGTTAGGATTTCGGGTTTTACAGCGAAACATTTACAAAACTAGCCTATTATATTGACCCAATAACTCGCTAAGTAACGATGTTTTAGCGATATTACTTATAATAATGCATACTGTTATGTCTAGTCAATGCAATAACACAATTTTTAGAGTATGTTTGCAACACATTTTGATACAAAACACACTTAAATTGGGACTATATTTTGTTCATTTGAACCTATTCCTAGACAATGTAATTTCTTAGCAAATGCAGTTGAACTGTATTAAAAGATGAGCGAGAAGTAGTGATTTAATGGCACTTTTGAAATGAAAATAAATTTGTGTATTTTAAATTATTGTTTCAGATGCCTGTCTGTCCCATATATTACATGTATTTGACTGCTCTGTTCATTGTGAAATTTGTGTAACACTGATATTCTGAAACTGAAATAATAATGTGTGATTTTTGTTATGTGGAAAGTGAAATAACAATTACTGATAAGTGATATGTGATAATTGTGTATTTATTCTTGTTATGTTATCATAATTCCTTGACATATTTATGACAAACAAATGTAAAAATGGATTAGGCCTACCCAAAACTCTTTATGTACAGAATATATCTGAGAAATGGAATGTGTATTATTCGGATGTTGGATATTCTGATGTTGTGGACATAATTTCAATTATGCAGAGTTTACTTCTAAAATAGCTATAATTACTCATGACGAAAAACAACAAAACTCTTAATTCTCGATTAACAAATGTAATGGCTCACTATTTAGGATTTGCAAACTATGAAGTCATAACTTCAAACTGACATTTGTTAATTTGGTGGTTAATTTTCTCCTTCTACGTTTATGAGAAAAGATTCAACTTATTCTCTCGATACACATATAGTGGCTTAATACTTTTGATTTCTTGATTTACAAGTAAAAATTTTGTATTGAAACCTAGCTGAGTGCCGATGAGTAGGTTTTCTCGCATACAGGGCAACGGTAAGACGTATTTCTGGTATATAGGCCAGTAGAAATCATGAAAAACCCGGACATTTTCGATAACAGACAAATTTTGTGTTTAAATGGTCCCTTTAGCAGTGCTGATGAACCATGAAAAACCCAACCAAAATCAACCATGGGCAACATGTATTTTTGGGGCGAAAACCTTAAAAAATAAGGGAAATTAGGAATTATTTATTTTAAAATATATGTATTGCAGGAAAAACTTTTGAATTGGCTAGAATGATAGATGGTGCAACATTACATGATTCCCAAGTTCATTTCTGTTGTAGATTTAACGCCATGTCTGTTTTGGGGTGAAAAAGCATAAAAAATGAAAGAAAATTGGAATATTTTATGAAAAGTATTTATGTTGAAAAATAAAATGTTGTAGTGATTAGAATGATAGATCATGCAATAATACATACTTTTCAAGGTCATTTATGCTCATGGTTTAAAAAAAAAATTTAAAAGAAAATTGGAACATTTATAAAACGTTTATTTATTGAATAAAACACTTATGTGGCAATTACAATTTAAGATCATGCAACAGGACATACTTCTAAAGGCTATTATTACTATTGACTGAATAACATGTCTTTTTTAGAGGGGTTAATATAAAAAATACGAATCCTTTTACGAAAAATATATTTGTTGAAAAATATACTCTGTATTGACATTTCTAGATTACTTTGCATCAGAAATAAGCATTCTTGAATTCACTGCCCCTGATTGATCTTTAAAAATGTCTGAATTTCAGATTTATACGAGTCAATTTTCACAATCTCTAGGTATCTCTTATCAAATATTTTTTTAATTTTCAAAATGGAATTAAAGCTCTTCACATGCACATTTTATAGTGAAGCACTGATAAATGTGATTATCCTTCTAAAACCACCAGCATGACAGTTTTCCGGTTCAGATTTCTAAGGCTTTTCCTGAACTTGAATCTGTAAACTATTTTTAGATGTTCTAAATAACTGATTATAACTATATAGCAATATAGATATACTTGTTATCTACCCCATGCTACAAATAGAGAATCTCACCCAAGTGTCTTCTGATATCAAATATATCAACACTATTCTATGAAATGTGCCTCGGATATTTTTACTTTTATAGACTCGTCTTGATATATTTGATATCAGAAGACACGAGGGTGAGATTATGTTTATCATCCAAATCATTTTTCATTTCCATTCCTTGTAAAATGTATTTTCTGAACACTGCACTCCTCCTAGACTCTCAGTGCGGTGAAGTCATATCACTGATGTTGTCATGCTTATGATTGTGATGATTACTTGATTATGTAAAACAATTGTGATGTCATGAATTTGACTGTAACAGGGCTTTGTTCAAAATCTACTGTCAAAACAATATCTACTAGGAGATATCCCTTGATCTTCAATGAGCGATATCTCCACTAGAACACAGTTTTGGATGATAAAATACAGTTTTTGACAGAGGGTACATTATCACTTGTCTTTCACAAAGCATACAAAATAGTTTCATCAGATACAGATTATTCATTATTCTAACAGGGTTAATAACATTGTACTTAAGATAATGTTTTAAGAAGAATGAAATATTCTAACTTATTTTCCTGGATCCATTAAAATTTCATATAATGGTAAAGACATTGACGATTGTCCAGAATCTGCAGAGAATCGTGTGCTTAAAGGTACTATAGCACGCTTTTTCGCTCCAAATTGGCTCTTTTAAGGCATATGATTATATAGGCACTTACGTATGCTTTCAATCGAAGCAGGAAAATACTTATTATTCTTTACAACTGACCTGTAATCAACAATGAAAACATTTAAGACAGCTGAAGTCGGCTTAGAAATATTTAGTTCTATGGTCAGCTGTGCACTAAAAAATATGAACAGTTGAACAGCTGAAAACCGCTTAACTAGTAATGTGTGTAGCTTTGGAAATTACCTAAACTCTGAACTGAGAATAAGGGATGAAATATTGTATATTAAAGCAATCTTATAACATAATCACTTTAAAAAATGTAGTATAAGCATTGTAAATGGATTATGATCGTTAGTAATCGAGAGATATTCATTATCTGTGCATTTTTTGTTTAAACGAAATATTGGTGTGCACTTATACCTTTAATACTCCATTAGATGCAAAGCACTGAGCACACCGGAGGGAATATCTCTCTGTTTGTTAGATTGACAAATGATGCTGATAGACATATGCCTTTCACAGGATTACAAATTATCAGTTTCTCTAAACTATCATACCTTTTCAAATTATTTGAGTAATACTCAGTCAACTCATGCATGCTTTGATTTTAAAAAATTTGAGTTCAGCTGTAAGGTCTCATTTAATGACAAATGTGGTTGAATGACGCTTTTGAGATTCATGGTTATGTAAAAAGCAATTAAAATTTGAAAACATTTGATATGGGGAAAATTATTGACATTTTTGTAGTTTTTTTAATCTAAGTAATATGTTCAACAATTTTAATTGTAAATTCTTAGTGTTAGATAAATACTGATAGCATTTTTATTATATGTCAGAACTGATTTGTGCATTTATTAGCAGATCCTAATTAACTTTTGAGATGACGAAGTCCCTGGGCCCATGAGTTACATTGTATGAATTAGTGGGACATTAAATTTTGACAATGTAGGTTGGTCATTATAAAATACAAGCCTAGGGAGATAAATTTACAGTTGAAATCATTAAATTTCTGTTAATACATTTATATACATATTTTTTGTAACTTTGCATGAATAACCTAGCTCCAGACAGCGAGTATCCGCTCCGTGACGTCACTAATATACTCGCTGCCATCAGAAGGCTTGAAGGTGAAAAAGCTTTAACACAGCGCGTGCAACCAACGATTGATGTCACGCTCTAAAAGTGAAGCTCCTAACTCATAGGATTCACAATGCAACTCCGAACAACGACTCAAGAAATGAGTACGGCAAACGAAACTTTTTGTTATTTCATTAAGTTTTCTCTGAATTGTTGAAACATAACAAATTGTCCACCATATACTCATCAAATAAAAAATTATATTTGAAGCAAATTACGCCAACTTTGGTAATAATCATAGAATTTCATACGCGTAACGCTTAAAACATACTCTCGAACAAAGTTATTTGTATGTAAACTAACAATTTGGTTCGAGACTATCGATGACGTCAATTCCTATTGTTGTCAAGATTCTTGACAACAATGCCCCCGCAAGTGAAGGCAGGGCAACTACCGTAGAGGTACTCGAAGGGAAGGCGCCCTGACTTGGAGGTTGATGAATAACCCAAATTGGTATTGTCTAAAGCCGAAATTGACTGATAGTAATATCTATAGTTTTAACCTAAAAAATTATTTATTCTCTAGTAACTATTTTAGCATTGGAAAGATTAATAAATTTAATATAATATGTAAATTTGAGGTGATGTGAACTTCAAATGATTGTAAAAAAAAAGTATCAATCAACAGACGATTTTTCATAAGAGATAAGTCAGCGAGAAAGTAGTATCAGTAGGATGACATGCTCAACCTCCAAGTCAGGGCGCCTTCCCTTCGAATACCTCTACGGTAGTTGCCCTGCCTTCACTTGCGGGGGCATTGTTGTCAAGAATCTTGACAACAATAGGAATTGACGTCATCGATAGTCTCGAACCAAATTGTTAGTTTACATACAAATAACTTGGTTCGAGAGTATGTTTTAAGCTTTACGCGTATGAAATTCTCTGATTATAACCAAAGTCCGTGTAATTTGCTTCAAATTTTTTATTTGATGTGTATATGGTGGACAATTTGTTATGTTTCAACAATTCAGAGAAAACTTAGTAAAATAACAAAAAGTTTCGTTTGCCGTACTCATTTCTTGAGTCGTTGTTCGGAGTTGCATTGTGAATCCTATGAGTTAGGAGCTTCACTTTTAGAGCGCGACATCAATCGTTGGTTGCACGCGCTGTATTAGAGCTTTTTCACCTTGAAGCCTTCTGATGGCAGCGAGTATATTAGTGACGTCACGGAGCGGATACTCGCTGTCTGGAGCTAGTGACATGCTTAGCCTTTTTAGAGGTGTGTGAACTTTCCCCAAATTTATCTATTCAATGTTTCAAAGGGAATTGAATAGATAAATCATATGCTTTAACTTTTTTGTTATCATTACATTAGTAGTTCATAATAATTTCTCATAGAAAAGGCTTTTGTGAAGATGAAGTTGTCAATTTACAAAGTTAAAATACATAGATAATTCAAGCACGAAAAATATTATTATTTGATGGTATCTGCATAGACTAAAGCATTCATCTTATTGTCAAAATACTTTTCCATAAAAAATATTCACAATTTTCATTTTAAAAGTCATAAAATACCGCTTCCAAACTTTTGTTGTCAACAACAATGTCAGCCATTTTGGCAGTTGCCATGAAGGGAGATAACTCAGGCGATAATAGTCACACAACTAATCTTATATGGAGAGGCTTCTGCACAACTTTTAGGTACATTTTCAAGTGGCCATAACTATTTTTGCCCATGGTTGATTTTGGTTGGGGTTTTTTCAGAGGGTAAGGGACATGTAATCTTTCATTTTTTCAAGTCATTTGTCTGTTATCGAAAATGTCCGGGTTCACTTAAATTTTTGGAAATTTCGACTGGCCTAATATTCAGCCTTGGAAGTTTAGGTTTTGTTTTCTCATGATCAATTCCCTCGGATAACGATTTGGAACCTGTATCTACCTCCTTTTCAATCTATTCATCTAATAATTCAGACAAATCAACATCGGAATCGTCCCAGTTCCAAAACTCTGACATATCGGACAATAATAATATTTTTGAAAGTCTCTATATTCAACAATGAAAACCCATGTGATTTGACTTAATTGCGCAATGACATTAACATCTGGATACATATTACTTTTGGATGGCAGACATATGCTTGAACATGTGTTTTGAACGCTAAACAAGCATTAAAGACTTTGTGGAAACCCAAACCGGATGTTTTTGTCACTAAGGAAGTTCCTTCGAAGAGTGGGTACGCATGCGCCTGATGCCAACAGCGGGGCGCCGATTAAAGATGGGATCAATTACACATCTAGCCATCCGCGCCGCTCATCGCTAATGACTTACCACTGCCGCTTCCAATCCTGGTCTATACACGTCCTTGGTTGAACTTACTACTTGTGAACATTTTATAATTTTTTTAAAATTGTAATTCAATTGCCATTAAAAAAGAAGAAATGCCACAGCTGACCCGTGTTGGTCCCTAGCCTTGTGGAGTCGCTCCGTCTTTTTAATTATTTTCGCTACGAACCTAAAAAAATTTGAAAAGTTTGCTAGTTTACGGTTTCATGTGACTTATTTTCATATATTACCCATATGGGAAGTTGGACACAGGGTATTATTTTTCCTGTAAGTCACACGGGAGTTACACACTTTCTTGGCATTTGATTGGTTGATGTGAACCAATGAAAATAAACGTTTTGCCGGAACTATTTCATTCATCTTTCATACTTTTCCCGACTGGTAATTTGTTTACAAATATTCTGCATTTTAACAATGTGTAATAAGTCCACGTAGTTGCCATTCGTAATTCCTCTGATGTGCCGCAGCAAAAAAGGGAAATGTGTCTGTCAAACTGAACACAATTTTTAAATTAGGTTACTGAAAACTACATGTCCTCACGTTTAAGCTATACAGTCGCGAAGAAGCGCCTGGTTTCGTTCGATTGTAATGACGTCATAGACACGAACGGCTATGACGTCACAGTAACATCGGTTACGTCACAAGAATTTCAGATTGAGCCGTCCCGTAGTATCACTGTAGGGCGTCACTGGCCTCTTCAAATTAACCTAAAACGGTTGATAGTTATCAATTTGAATTACGATTATGAAAAGAAGGGATATACTTTCAACAACACTTTCATTTAGCTTTTATTTTGAAACTTTTTCACTAATGGCAATTTAGCCGTGCGTAGGAAAGTGTCAAATAAAGCCGCAGCACACGCGCATGAATTTGGAGATTCGACATCCAAATCCTTTATAGAGAAACGTTTATTTCCATTATATTCGAGTTAAAGTCTTTTAAAAATACTTATGGGTAATATAAACAATAACCAACTCGTGACGGGAACGACAGATTATCTTTCCCTCGTTATATAATTGTGTAATTCTCTCGCCAAGGCTCGAGAATTACGAAATTAATATAACTCGGGAAAGATAATCTGTCATTCCCCGTCACTTGTTAGTTATTGTCTATATTTTCAATGGGTATAATCATTCTAACTATTGATATTCGTTTTCTATCTGCCGCGGGGCAGGGTGCCTGTCTGGTTTCTCTGTGTAAACGACTCTTTGCGGAAGCGTCTTACTCGCAATGTGCGCACGCAATCGCGCCGCCATTACGTTTTTTTCAAACCGTGTTTCCGTGTATGAAAACATCGACATTTTCACTTAATCTAGGTCTTTCCTGTGAATCCTTCCAAGTTTTGTTTAAAAATAACTATGTTCATTCAAAAAATGATACATAGAATAATTCCTTACTGATAAAATGACAATCAGTCGTTAAAACACTCATGTGACCGATATAGGCAGCATCATTAACTGAAAATTACAAAAACATAACGTAAACAAAAACATCACCGTTTCTCTTATGAGATTTTCCCCAAGTAACTTCTTCCTTATTTGGAAACTTTTGTCACGTGAGGTAAGAATTGACCAATCAGCGACCAGATACGTCATCGGGATTTTTCCTCGATTGCCAAAGATCGGATGGATGTTTTTGAGTAATACTAAAATTCGTGTTTAAAACTATCGTCTTTCAAAATTAAACTTTTGCTGATAGACACGAAAATTACCTCTATTTTCGTCTAAAATGTCTCCTTACGGAGATCAGCCCGCTATCGCGTGCTTCTCTTATATATAGGGCGCCGAAGGCGCGGTACGTGCGTGCGCGTGCTTTCATAAACATACACCACGAGAATTTTTTGGTGAGGGATTCTAAAGGTGCTCCCATTGCCCTTGACCCGATTAATTTGCATATTGTCAACAAGCGATCGCGTAACAGGATTCAGTCATGAATACAATCTCAATCTTTATCAAATTGATTTAATTTTTATACACAATGAAACTAGAAGACCTTTTTTAACAGATAATCTAGAAATTAAATGATAACTGTGTTCAGATTTCATGCATGAACCGTGTTGGACATGACGTGACACTCTTATCGATCGATATTTTTAGGCGAGTTTGCATTGCGGCGAATTTGACTCTTGCCTCGCTCACTAAAATCGTGAATTACAAATTAATTAATCGCGTAAACAATAAATACTTGTATGAATACACCTGTACACGATTTTAAGTTTCGAATTTTGTTTTTCACTGAAAATTATTCGTTTTCAAACAAAATCGCGGGTGTCATTTTCAATGGAGATTGCAAATGGAGGGCTAGCAGTGACACACTTTGAAAAGGGGACCATCTCAAACAAATTGTTTGTATCATATGAATAGACGCGTTATTTCATCCATAAAATTACAAAGAATTATAGGTATTACACTTCTAACATCAATACAGATTTTGTGTGCCCAATACCACGTAATTATTGCGAGAATAACAAACAAAATAAGGTCTGATGGTTCCGCGCAGACATCACGTGACTTTGTTGACAGTTTCCCCGATGCGGAGTAAGCTCATGTTGCATTGTATTTTACGACTATTTCAGACCGAATTAACGAAAATCCTACCACGCTCAGTTGCAAAAATGTATGCTTACTATAGTTTTAAATGGATTTTTTACAAGGTGAAAGTGATTTCTAGATATCTTGACTTTATAAACTCCGTGATCGGCGTGCTTACTTGCGCGTTATAACGAGGTCATCAAATCTTTTTGATCCGACTTGTTTACTATTACAATGAAAGATGGACGTTAAAAAATAAGAAATAAGTGATGCTAAATACTCATGTTTGGAACATAAAAAGGTGAATAGATTTCCTAAAAATGGGTGTAAATTTCTTAACGATTGATACGTTATTTGGTAAATTATCAACACGAAATTAAATTGCATCGTTCAGTGAGAAATGTTCATTGCTGCGAATTACGTAGATTTTTTATAATTTCAATGAACATCGCTTATAACAAGTGTTTGCCTCCTGGAACGAAATCCCAGTCATGCACCTTAATTTTTTTTCTGGTGCAAAATTTAATTCTGAACAAAATGGTGTAAACAAATTTCTTTTAAAATTGTTATTGACGAAATAATCTGACTTAGAAAATGTAGTACAAAGGACAACTGGACAGGAGGCAGCGAGCACCACAGAAAGAAAAAGCTAAGAGGTTCTTCCAGCTTTGGGATGGATTCCAGGAGAGAGCGTTGACAGTTTCTCAACTTCTTCGGGAAGTGTCGATAATTAACGGACCTCTGTCCATTGAAAAATGAAAATAAATTTGTTGAAAAACTTCATGCTTGTTATGTGGTATTTTATTACGCTTCAATCTACACATATGAAAATAACTACCATTTTAGTAAACAAAAACAATTACTCATTAACAGGAAATAAACCCCAAAAATTACGAACTATGATGTAAGTGAACAAAAACAGAACAAGGAAATCGCAACCTCCAAGTCAGGGCGCCTTCCCTTCGAGTACCTCTACGGTAGTAGCCCTGCCTTCACTTGCGGGGGCATTGTTGTCAGGATTCTTGACAACAATAGGAATTGACGTCATCGATAATCTCGAACCAAATTGTTATTTTACATACAAATAAATTGGTTCGAGAGTATGTTTTAAACGTTAAGCGTATGAAATTCTATGAATATTACAAAAGTTGGTGTAATTTGCTTCAAATATAATTTTGTATTTGATGAGTTTATGGTGAACAATTTGTTATGTTTCAAAAATTCAAAGACAACTTAATAAAATAACAAAAAGTTTCGTTTGCCGTACTCATTTCTTGAATCGTTGTTCGGAGTTGCATTGTGAACCCTATGATTTAGGAGCTTCACTTTTAGAGCGTGACATCAATCGTTGGTTGCAAGCGCTGTGTTAGAGCTTTTTTACCTTGAAGCCTTCTGATGGCAGCGTGTATATATATGCGGAGCGGATACTCGCTGTCTGGATCTAGGGGGTGATTTCGTAGACACGGTGATTTCGTAGACAGATTAAACGGTGATTTCGTAGACACTTTATAAAATTTGAATTTATTATTATTTTCAGTTATATTATACATTATCGATGTTAGAATACTTATATTTTATCATTTTAATCATTATTTTGTTTGCAGAGATACGAAACTGGTGTATTAGCTCCACGTCAATGGCCGTTACGAAGATCGATTTCCTCTAGCTCCAGACAGCGAGTATCCGCTCCGTGACGTCACTAATATACTCGCTGCCATCAGAAGGCTTCAAGGTGAAAAAGCTCTAACACAGCGCGTGCAACCAACGATTGATGTCACGCTCTTAAAGTGAAGCTCCTAACTCATAGGATTCACAATGCAACTCCGAACAACGACTCAAGAAATGAGTACGGCAAACGAAACTTTTTGTTATTTTATTAAGTTGTCTTTGAATTTTTGTAAAATAACAAATTGTCCACCATATACTCAGAAAATACAAAATTATATTTGAAGCAAATTACACCAACTTTTGTAATATTCATATATTTTCATACGCCTAACGTTTAAAACATACTCTCGAACGAATTTATTTGTATGTAAAATAACAATTTGGTTCGAGATTATCTATTGTTGTAAAGAATCTTGACAACAATGCCCCCGCAAGTGAAGGCAGGGCTACTACCGTAGAGGTACTCGAAGGGAAGGCGCCCTGACTTGGAGGTTGGAAATAAGGAGCATGGACCGAAGCACACTCGTCTGTTGTGGTGTTAAAGATAGTTTCACTAAGAACATTATAAATGGCGACGAGGATGAAGCAAAATGAGGTGAAAAGGTTCAATAAGTAACGAAGAATATTTTGTTCAACATTTGCGATAGATGTGAGAAGATTGTGTGATTAAATTCGTCGCAGTTCATATTTGACCGCCATGATTATTTTGCCAAGGTCAAACAGGTCAATCGAAATACAAGATGCATGTTGGAGAAATGAAATTTTGAACTTATGATACACAGAACTTTGGTTGTGACACTTTATATCTGATCCTCAGGTGGAAATGGCTGGATTAGGTTCGTTTCAACAATTTGATTGTTCGGGAGAACAATCTACGCTTGGAGCACGTTGGACAAATTGGCTCAGATCGTTTGAACTTTATTTGATTAGCAGTGGCATTGAGAATTCTACCAGGAAAAGAGGTTTATTGCTACACAGTGCAGGTGCCGATGTTCAAGAAATTTTTTACACTCTAGCTGACAAAGACTATGACAAAGCAAAGACAGCTTTGAACAATTACTTTCTCCCAAAGGTAAATGAGGTTTATGAAAGGCAGTTGTTCAGAAGACAAATACAGGAAGAATCAGAGACCATGGGACAGTTTGTGATAAGATTAAGAAGACAAGTGGCACTGTGCAATTATACAGACATAAATGAACACATTAGAGATCAGATAATCCAAGGGTGTAAATCAGAATCATTAAGGATGTCCTTGTTAGAAAAGGGGTCAGGATTAACATTAGAAGATGTTCTTACCAAGGCAACTGCAGGTGAAACTTCACATATTCAAAGTCAACAGATTTCACACAAATCAATCAAACAAGAACCAGTGTTTAAAATACAGGAAAAGTGGAAACCTCTTCACACAAATCGAACATTTCATCATCAGGGACCGTCGGATAATCAATATTCACCCTTGTGTTATAGATGTGGTAAGGATGATCATTTGTCTAATGACCCCACGTGTCCAGCGTGTAATACATTCTGTAACAAATGTGGTCTTATGGGACATTTTGCCCAATGTTGCAAAACCAAACTTGTTGCAACTCGTGGTAGTTTTAGAGGATCACGAGGAGGTCGCCGACCATTCCAAAGAGGACGCTATCGAGGTCAAGGGAGTAGAGTGAATTTTGTTGAGGAGAAACGTCAGGAGCAGACGGATAATGAGGACTGGCTAGAAGAATCTGATTATGCTTTCGCAGTCGCACCGGGAGAGGATCAAAGGCTGATCATGATCAATATCGGAGGAATTGATGTAAATATGATGATAGATCAGGGGCAACAAGCAATATCATAGACAATGAGCTGTGGGAAGATTTAAAGAACAAGAGTTTTCAGTGTGAGTCAAAGAGAAGTGAAAGAAGGCTGTTCGGTTACTGTTCAACAGAACCATTAGAGGTAGCAGGAAGTTTCTCAAGTAGCATTAGAGTGACTGAAATGGACAATGGACCTGAAATAGAGGCTGAATTTATTGTGCTTTAAGGGAAAGGGCAAGCCCTTTTAGGAAGATCGTCAGCGCAACGGTTAGGAGTTCTGAAGTTAGGGTTAGAAGCCTATGCAAACAAAGTGGATCAGGATGAACATGAACTGTTTGAAGAATTTGGATCATGCTTTAAGGGAGTTGGCAAATTAAAAGACTTTAAATTAGAGCTTCATATTGACAAGAACATTCCTCCAGTTGCACAGCAGATGGATAGGGTGCCATTTAGTCTTAGAGAAAAAGTTTCTGAAAAGCTACAAGAGTTGGTTGACAAAGATATAATTGAGAGAGCAGATGGCCCAACATCCTGGGTGAGTCCTGTTGTGAGAGTGCCTAAACCATCAGGAGACATTCGTCTATGTGTTGACATGAGACAGGCAAACATAGCAATTAGACGGGAGAGACATCCTATTCCAACCATAGATGAGGTTTTGTATGACATGAATAACTCTGAAGTGTTTAGCAAGTTAGATCTTAAATGGGGATATCATCAAATTGAACTGTCTGATGCATCAAAAGAAATTACAACATTTGTAACACATGAAGGCTTGTTTCGATATAAGCGTCTTATGTTTGGAATCAGTTCTGCACCAGAACATTACCAGGCTGTAATCCAGAAGGCACTAGCAGGTTGTGGGGTTCACAATATATCGGATGATATCATTGTGCATGGAACAAACAGAAAGAAACATGATAAGAGGTTAAGGAAAGTTCTTGAGAAGATAAAGGATTCTGGTCTAACACTGAACAGAGACAAATGTGAGTTACACATGTCCAAGCTTGTATTCATGGGGCATGTTCTGTCTAGTCGAGGGATAGGCCCTGCAGATGACAAGGTTAAAGCTGTCTGGAATTTTCGTACACCAAGCAATTCTGCAGAAGTTCGGAGCTTCTTAGGACTGGTCAACTATTGTGCAAGATACATTCCAGACATGGCTAAAGTTTCTGAACCTCTGCGACGACTAACAAAGGAAAAACACACCATTTGTTTGGAGTGAAGAGCAGTCAGAATCATTCGAGAAGTTGAAGACAAGTTTGTCAAGTGCAGAGACATTAGGATATTTCGACAAGAATGCAAAAACAAGAGTCATTGCTGATGCAAGCCCTGTAGGTCTTGGTCCGGTTTTGGTCCAAATTCAGAAAGGAGAACCACGAGTCATTGGATATGCAAGCCGAAGTCTATCAGAAGTTGAACAAAGATATTCACAGACTGAACGTGAAGCATTTGCGCTAGTATGGGCATGTGAAAGATTTCACCTTTATCTCTTCGGTACAGATTTTGAACTTGTGACTGACCACAAACCATTGGAAGTAATCTACTCGTCAAAGTCCAAACCGTGTCCAAGAATACAATGGTGGGTCCTGAGATTGCAACCTTACACATTCAAAGTCATATATAAACCAGGAAGCGCATTATCAAGATTGTCAAAAGGACAGCAACCAAAGGGGAGGAAAATTGCAGAAGAATATGTGAATTTTGTTACAGCACATGCAGTGCCAAAATCTTTATCTGTATCGGAAATTGAAACCGTGTCAGAGAGTGATCAAGAATTAGCTGAACTAAGGGAGTGCATTTCTGAACGACTATGGGAAAGACATCCACAAATGTGTCAAGAGTACAGATATGTGAGCAATGAGTGTGTTAATGAGAACATTGTGCTTAGAGGTACATGCATCATTCCCCCGAGAGCACTCATAAAGGATATTTTGAGCATAGCTCATGAAGGACATTTAGGCATTATTAGCATGAAGCAAAGGTTGAGAACGAAAGTATGGTGGCCCAAAATGGACAAAGAATCTGAAGAATTCTGCAGAAAGTGTCATAGCTGTCAGGTGGTTAGTCAGGCTTCAGTCCCAGAGCCAATAAAACCCACTGGTATGCCAAAGGGACCATGGCAAGATCTTGCAATGGATTTATTAGGTCCATTACCAACGGGCGAGTTTGTCTTCGTCGTGGTTGACTACTACAGCAGATATTATGAACTTGACATTATGAGGTCAACGACAACAGATAGCATAATATGTAGCTTAGAGAAGATGTTTTCAACTCATGGGTTTCCACTGACCGTTGTGTCTGATAATGGCAGGCAACTTGTGTCATCTGAGCTGAACTCTTACTTGTCAAGCTGTGGTGTGAAATTGCGACATACAACCCCTTGGTGGCCACAGGCTAACGGTGAAGTTGAACGTCAGAACAGATCACTTATGAAGAGAATTAGAATTGCACAAGCGGAGCAGAGAGATTGGAAGAGAGATCTTCAGACCTACTTGAAGGCATACATGACAACACCCCATTCCACAACAGGTCGCTGTCCATCAGAACTGATGTTCAGAAATTAGGACAAAACTACCAAATTCCAAACTTCCAGAGATAAGATTGGATGAAGAAATCAGAGATAGGGATTCAGAAAGGAAACAGAAGATGAAACAGTATGCTGATACTAAAAGAGGGGCCATGCTGAGCTCTATAGAACCTGGAGACAAAGTGATTGTAAGACAACGAAAACTGGACAAGATGACAACACCATATGAACACCAACCGTATAATGTTATCAGCAAGGAAACAGTGTAATTGTGAAGTCTCAACAGGGTGTGAAATACAGAAGAAATGTGAGTCACATGAAAAGATTCCTTGGAAATCAATCAGATAGTGATGTGTGTATGAGAGGTGATGAGGAAAGTGTTTATCATGATCAGTGTGGTGATTATGGCAAGTGTGATGTTCCTCAGTGTGATGATCATGTGTCTAGAAATAATCAAATGTGTGATCCTGATAATCGGAATCATTGTGTAGATATGTCAGACGTGGTCGACACAGAAAAGGGTCGTGAGTCAAGTGAATTGGCAGACAACATGTCAATGCTAGGTCACAGTGCCGAGAGATGTTCTATGACAGGAAGACAAACAAAATTGCTTGCAAAGCCCAGAGACTATGTGATGACAGTGAGAGAGGGACAATGAGAAAGCATGCAAAATATAAGAAAATAAACTTTCAATTATGTGGGGGGGAAAATTCTTGCATGTATGATGATTTTGAATGACTTAAATGTGCGATATATGACTTAGATGTGAGACATTTACCTTAAATGGCATATTTTTCTTTAAATGAGATGTTTCATGGGATACCTTGCCTAAAAGAGGATGCTTAACCTTAAATGGGATGTGTTTCCTTAAATGGGATGATTTGCCTTAAATGGGATGTGTTTCCTTAAATGGGATGATATGCCTTAAATGGGATGATTTGCCTTAAATGGGATGTTTTGCGTTAAATGGGACCTTTTGCCGTAATGTTTTGCCTTAAATGGGACCTTTTGCCTTAATGTTTTGCCTTAAATGGGATGATTTGCCTTAAATGGGACCTTTTGCCTTAAATGGGTCCTTTTGCCTTAAATGGGATGATTTTCCTTAAATGGGACCTTTTTGCCTTAAATGGTATGTTTTTCCTTAAATGGAAAGATTTCCCTTAAATGGTATGTTTTTCCATAAATGGGACCTTTTGCCTAAATGGTATGTTTTTCCTTAAATGGGATGATTTTCCTTAAATGGGACCTTTTTTCCTTAAATGGTATGTTTTTCCTTAAATGGGATGATTTTCCTTAAATGGGACCTTTTATCGTCGTCGGTTCGACGTTTTGACTTTTATGTTTATGTATATGTTTACTGATTGAATTTTGTGTGTGAATTGTTTGTGAGACATTCCAAAAAAAAAACTGGTTAAAAAGAAAAGAAAAAAAGCCCACCAGTATTGAAAAAAAAAACCAACCCAACTTGGTGGGAAAAAAAAGAAGAGAAAAACCAGTGTCTGAGAAAATAGTCACTTGTATCTGTATTGGTGTTAAGCTTCTAGAAAAATTAATTCCGTTGAAGAAAAATGTACATCCTGTTAAAATTTCATGTTTTGAAAATATAAGGAAGAAAGAGATTGTAGTGTCTGGTCGTCAGACGGCGTGAAAGTGTAGACATTGTAATAAGTCGTGACGCATGTACAACCAGAAGTACCGGAAGTGGGGGTCTTGAAATAAAGAGCATGGACCGAAGCACACTCGTCTGTTGTGGTGTTAAAGATAGTTTCACTAAGAACATTATAGATGTTGTATCATGATATCGTAAATTCAAAGTAATCTGACTTGAACTTTTGCTTCTTGTGTCCATCATGTAATACTTTATTATTTTAATTATGTCACAACCTCAGAGTGTTAATATATCATGTCGATGAATTAACACAATAGTCGATATGAATGAAATGTTTGACATTGACCTTTTAAGTTTAAGTATATGCAATGACGAGATAAGAGAGTGAATGAGTGAGTGATTGTGTTGTCCTTGTCTTGTGCAAAAAAAAACAAATCTTGTATTCTCCATATGTTAATTGTCATTTGGACTTCTACTACCCTGGGTAGCAGTCCTAATTGTAACAGGGTTTCTGGAATAAAAAGTTGATTATAAAAAAAAGAATTCACAGTGCAGAAATTGAAGCAAGAGTTGATAAGGAGACAAGCAGCAACTACTGGCAGAAAAAGTGATTTCATTGAAAGGTATATTTATTTTAGTATAAGTAAAACAACAATACAGTATTCCTAAATAGTAACTTTCGCTGACGAGGTATCTACTGCAATATAGGGGTGTCACCTGTTTTGAAAGTCGATGACATAATCAATGCATTTCAGTAAATATAGCATATGTATTTGTGAGTTCCTTCATACAATTGAAAATAGACAAATCATTTGTAAATTTTCACCTAATATTTTCATCATCAAACATTTTTAAAAAAATGTGGCTTCTAGAGGTCAGTCAATCGTTAGGGTATTTGATTGTGAACACGCAGATGGGATTTATTTCGACTTGTTTTTCACAAGGAATGTATATGGTATATGTGAAACGTAAAACAAAACAGTGAAGGTTTATTTTCTAAAGTCGATAGTAACTGGAAATATCATAGTAAAAAAATTATAACTTCATGATATCCATACTCAGTTTATAAAAATTTTTTTTATCGATAACTCGGCACACTGTATCAATGTATGCTGGAGCTTAGCGGATCCATTAAGCGTGCTAATTGGTCGGTAGTTTGTTTTCCACCAATCATGATGCCCATTACAATCAATAATGGGAAGAAACTGTCACGACTGGACTAGATCAGTGATCGAAATCAATACGAGTTTTGATTATTATTGTTGTTAGTGATTGCAATTTCCATTGTAGCATTGTGCTATTTTTATAACTATTTATCTTATATAATTTGAGTCAATTTAAGGTGAGATGAATTATTGTTTGCTACATATGGAAAAAAATAAATCTTTCGTTTTTTAAAATTGATTCAAACGTTCATATTTACTTTTATATTATTTGGTAATTAGAGATATTTCGCACTGGCCTATATGACGTTTACGCAATTGAGTATATACCAGTTGATATAGATTTATTCAGATTGATGAGTAAGTAATATTTATTTATAATGCAATGTTTTCCCTCACATTCTCTTATATGATTCACTGAATGATAGTTTTATAAATCAATTCAACACCTGTCTTTTTTAAAGTAAATTTTCTTAAATTAAACGAAGATGGGTTATTTTTTGTAATGTGTGCATTGTTAGTATCTTATGCTCTGATAAATTTTCCTTGTTAGAAAATCAGAAACTTTTCAAAAGAAGGCAAAACAAATTGCATCAATTCAATCACTTTCTGAAGTTTGATAGTCAGGTGAGATATTTCCCAATGTCTTTTAAATACATAATAAAATTGTGTTTGATGATGTCTACTATTTGTGAAAATAATGTTGATTTTCACCTTTTCTACACTATTTATAAGTGACAGATGACATTACTAAAAATATCAATGTGTAAGATAGTATCATTTCTTGTGAGGGATGATAAAAGCTTCCAACATTGTCATCTTGTTTCTAAAAAGATATTTTCATATTTTTTTATTGATAATCTTCAGTAATTGACAATAAACATGTATATGTGTAGGACTGAGATCTGTGGCGGGTCTCTAATCTATGGCGGATTTCCTTATCTGTGGCGGGTTTGATTGTTTGACTGTTTCATGACGTCATGCTACGTGACGTCATTGAGCGATGACGTCATAATAGTTCCCGTTCATAACTGTTCCCGTCGCAAAGCCCATTTAATTGCGTCGCTAACGAAAAAATTAGGGAAGTCATAGAGGGATATTGCAAACGGATACCGACCAAATAATAAGTCAATATCCCAATTACGAAAATACATTAAACAATACCTTAAGTAAGATAGTTGCGGCTTCATGCCACATCATATTGTGTTTATTTTGTAGGATCTGTTTAGCCCTCGGTGAGTCTGTCTTTTTTAGCCCGTAGATATTGAAAGACTATCTTTTGTAACCCTTGGATTCCTGTCGACGAATTTTAGGGTAAGTTTGTCTAGCCTAAGGTTTGGTTAATCATTGCAGTCAGAAAAATACAAAAAAGGTACAAATGTCTGTCATTTGAAAATCTGCCATAGATTTGGAAATCCGCCACAGATTTGAGGCCTGCCATGGATTCGAGTCTTACATATATACTATATATATTATAATATGTCAGTGTGTGTCTGTGTTCATTATTTCCTGTTTGTTAAGCACTGTTGTTTAGGTATAAGTAAGAGAAATTGTCTCTCATAACATTTTGACCAATATAAAAGGTGCAATATCTAATGCAGTTTACTTCTATTTGGTGAGACAATGAAAACAATTTCACTCTCTCTCCCTCCCTCTCTCTTTGAGTATGTTTATGAATTGAAATCAGACAAACCGCAAAATATAAACTCAATGGTGAAATATCACATGTTATATTCCTGTAAAGTATCAATATTCAGCACCTGCATCTATCTTCATAGAACTATAAAACAATCAAGACTTTATGGCACAAGGCTAGGCAGTTTCCGTTCAACAGTCGCCACAAAGGCTGTCGCTAAAAAAGCGGTGCTTTGAGCTAATTGGTCTCGCTACAGCGAGCACAATCTGTTGTCAGTGGCCCAGGCGTTGGGCCATGAAACTGTCTCGGCGTTAATGAGTTAATAAATGGTCGCCAAGTATCGACTGTTACCAAAGAGAAACATTTTAAAGCTAAATGTTTTTTTACAGTGGCAATATGAAGGTACAAAGTTGCAAGTATGATCGAAAACCAGACAGTGGCGTGCGTCAAAGAGTCAAACGTAATTTTGGAGACTTATCTAAATCAGCCAGGAGGGAAGTTAGGAGTTGATAGTGTTTGTTAGGTTATATAACTAGTATCCATGTAAATTGTATGTAATATCTACACCTCTGTGCATTTATAAGGATGTTTTTAGATTTTCATGGAAAACCAGTATTTGTCACATATATGACTTTTGGACATGAAAAATTAAGATGTTTTGACTTTATATCACCACATTTGACAATTATATATAAAACTAGGTTCGTATCAAAGGTAAATGATAAGTTATGAAAATCACGGAGTGGCTCTTTAAACTTTCTATCGATGCAATGAAATACTAAACATTCTTTACAATTTACCTGCAACCAAATAAAGACAGCCGCTGTCAGCTTGGACATATAAAAATCTATGGTTAACTGTGCAAAAAACGGATAAATTATCGACACTTGGAAACGGCTAAACTAGTATTGTGTGCAACTATTGAATTTACCTAAACTCTGAACTGAGAACAAATCATGAAATATGTTTTATGAAAGCAATGTTGTAAATTAACCGACTTAATAACACAGTATTAGCATTGTAATTAGATTGACCATGGCGGCTGCCGTTTCTGCTTTTCTGGTTATGAGCAAAATTTTAATATTTCCGAAATCGTAGTTCATGCGGATTTAATGTAACGTAACATTAAATACTTCCGGCCTTTAAAAATCCACCTTACTACCTGAATACGTAAATATTTGTTAAATAACTTACGAGGTAGATTACTTGAGTGAGGATAGTGAGTACTATCGAGACATATGCAGCTGCTGTGCATTCGTTGTGTTTACGAAATATTGGCGTGCACTAGTGCGTTTAACGTTTTTACTCTAATTGCGGATAAATTGATTATAAGTAAAAAGTAGTAAAATCTTAAGTTTTCCATATCAGACTAACCAACTATAATGTTAACAATTTTCTGCTTTGTAAACATAAAAGATTCAAACTGAGTTTTGAAAATGTATCTCTTGATTTAAGTTGTCTGATTTTAATTTGATAATGGGCATGTCTTGACTTTGTTATGAAACACTTATTCAATTCATTGCTTTCATAATTACAGAGATGAGATTAGGGCTTTCCTTGGCCTGGTACTGTTGATGGGTGATGGTGATGACAAGAAACCGATTCCAACTTCTCCTTCGTTTTATTCATGCTAGTGATAACACAGAGGCACCTCCCAGAGATCAGCCTGTTGACCGTGTCTTCGACAAGATCAAACCAATGTTTCTTGTTTTTAAAAATTAATATGTTAATTTATTCTATTTTATAGTCAACCCATATGTGGTGTACCACTCAAGCTTGATGGCGCTGAGGGAGATGGGGCGCCTGGTCCTTCAGGAATCCTTAGTCTCATCACGCGTTGGGGACTACAATACTCTCTAGACACGTCAGGCTCCTCGTCTTGGCAAGGAGTCTTGTCCCCTTTGTTTGACCGGACGTCATTTCCCCGGGGTCATCCCCATGTGGAGGAGGCAGCAGTGTGCTGTGTGCCGACTGGATACAGAGTGAGGACTTGGTGTCCCACTGTGGATGTGGTCTATGCATTGGAATCTGCTTCCGAATATATCACACTGTTGTCAATTACCAATTACATTTTGCTAAAGGATAACTGTTTTGATGTATCAATGGAAAGATAACTAATATTTGAAACCTTTTTTCAAATAATGTTTATATGACAATTATATTACTTACTACCTCTTTAATCAATGGATTTCATAATAAGACTTTTTTGGAAAAAATATCAAAATAAACCTTTCAATGGCTAAATACATCGCGGCTGGCAGGAGTCCCCTCAAATGCGGTAAGAAATATAACATTAAAAGAAAGATGACACCAATCATCTTAGGTGCATGGAATGTGCGCACACTACTTGATAGGGCTGGTGCCTCAAGACCAGAGAGAAGAACTGCTCTCATTTCCAGAGAGCTAAATAGGTACAATATTCAGATAGCAGCACTCGGTTAGACACGTTTTGCTGGTGAAGGTCAACTGTCAGAGGTCAGTGCAGCCATTGAACGTCTCCCTCAACCACTCACTTAACGATCCACCTTCTGATGCAGAGGTAGCTAAAGCTATAAACAAACTTTTCAGCGGAAAAGAACCTGGCAGCGACACTATACCAGCAGAAGTTTACGCTGCCTGATGGCCATCACGCTGGCTTATCTCTTTGGTACAATGTGGCAACAAGGCAAACTGTCCCAGAAGTTCAAGGATGCATCCGTTGTTCACCTGTACAAACCTAAAATCAACAGACAAGACTGCAACAACCACAGAGGCATCTCTCTGCTATCAATAGCTGGGAAAATTCTAGCTAGGGTCCTCCTGAACCGTCTTAATGAACACCTTGAAGAAGGCCTGTTACCTGAAAGTCAGTGCGGCTTCAGAAGTGGTTGCGATCTTTGCTGCTGGTCAATTGCAGGAGAAATGTCAAGAACAAAACATTGGCCTATACTCCACCTTTGTGGATCTGACTACGCCGTTTGACACAGTAAGTCGAAAAGGCCTTTGGAAAATCATGTCCAAGTTTGGATGTCCTGATATCTTCATAGACAACGTACAGCACTTCCACAATGTAATGCAAGCTTGTGTCCAAGACAATGGCTCATTCTCAGAGACCTTCCCGGTTACAAATGGAGTAAAGCTTGGCTGTGTTCTAGCACCAACCCTATTCAGCATCATGTTCTCAGCTATGCTGAATGATGCATTCCGCAAAGGTGGATCGACCCTACGCTATCACACAGATGGCAATATCTTCAACCCTCTTAGACTGCTGACCAAGACAAAAACTGAGACCATCACGATTCGCGACCTACTCTTTGCTGATGACTGCTCACTTAATGCAGTGGACTAGTCTGAAATGCAGTCAAGCATGTATTGTTTTGCTACAGCTTGCAACAACTTTGGTCACACCATCAGCACCAAGAAAACTGAGGTGATGTACCAGCCGGCACCAGGTTCGCCATACACTGAGCCCACAATCCTTATAAACGGGGAAAAGCTGGCTGTTGCTGACAAATTTACATACCTTGGCAGTAATTTATCTTGCAATGTTAACATCGATGAGGAGGTGCATTACAGGATTGCCAATGCCAGTGCAGCTTTTGGTAGGCTACATGACTCTGTCTGGGATAGGAATGGTATCACTCTGAAGACCAAATTAAAGTATACAATGCTGTTGTCCTTTCCTCATTGTGATATGCCTGCGAAACATGGATGGTATACAGCAGACACACAAAGCAACTCAATGCTTTCAAATATGAGATGCTTAAGGAAATTACTAAACATTAAGTGGCAAGACAAGATCCCGGACACAGAGGTTCTCCACAAAGCCTAGATGGACAGCATCCATGCCAAACTAAGGCTCACCCAACTGAGGTGGGCAGGCCACATGTGCCCCATGCCAGACAATCGGCTTCCAAAACAACTACTCTACGGAGAAGTGTGTAGTGGTAAACGATCGCACGGAGGCCAGCACAAACGTTACAAAGACACCCTCAAGGCCAGTCTCAAGGGTTGTGACCTCAACCCCTCAACATGGGAATTGGTTTCACAAAACCGGCCACAGTGGCGCTGCTCTATCAAGAATGGTGTAAAAATATTTGAACAATACAGAATTCAAGTTGCCAACAAAAAACGCCTTGCCCGCAAGACCAAATAAAACTGCTCCACCCCACAACAGCCACCCTATCAACTTCACCTGTGACATCTGTAACAGGGCATTCCTCGCCAGAATCGGACTGATCAGCCATCTCCGTATCCACAAACTACACATGAAGTCATGGTCATGATATGAAGGACGAACTATATATATACATCAAAACAACTTCTCACTTGTCCTTTATCATGCAGATATCCCAAAAGTTAAATATAAGGTGTTTTTAAGTGTAAGAATTGCACTATTTTCCGAACTATTATGTTACTTTTCATGTATTTTATATATCAATTGATTTGTACATTCAGTCATTCTGGGATATCTGCAACTCCATATTTTTGTATTTATATGCATAAATCAACTAATAAAATTCTATCATAATTATTTTTTTCCTTCATATTTTCAGATTTCATTTTGTTCTCTTGAAACTGTGGTGAATTCCAGATGTAAAACAATAATTAAAAAAAAACGTAAAAAGGATTTATTCTCCTTTTTGACTCAAACACCTTTTAAAACTTCCTGGATCCACCATGGAATAAAACTTTATTTTTTTCAAACATTTAGCCAGGGGTTTAAAAAATGTGGTCATTGAAATTACACCTAAATAACTTTTAGTCAATTAAGACTTGCATGAGCTGTTTCATCTTTTAATAATGATTATGTAGAGGTCCCTGATCATGGAAATTTAAATCATTGAAAAACGTATTCATTCTAGCACACGAATTAGACTGATAATTTTTTTAACCCTTAATGGCATTTTCACTGGTTATCAAGATCATTTGCTTGTTGGTTCATTTAAGAGATTCTGTGATAATAAAAACCCACAATGACATAATATACTAGATCGATAGTGAGTAAATTTTAAATTGAAATCAATTAAACTCATACAATTGATTTCACACATAGAGAGAATTTTGAAAATTAAACTGAAAGCTTTTCAATAATACACTTCAAGACATATCATAGATGCTTGGTCAACATTACACTTACAGAATGCTAGTAATGTCTCTTCAAAGCAGTTGGAATAGTATGTGTTTACTGCCATCAGGGAGAGAGAACCGCTGAATGTTGCGTTATGGAAGTGGTGCCCTACAGAGGAGGAAGTGTCATGGTTTGGGGAGGCATATTTGGTGAGGAAAAGAGGCCCCTGGTTATCGTGAATGGAAATCTAATGGCTCAGCGTTACGCCGATGATATTCTCCATCCTGTTGCCTGTCCTTTTCTTCAACAAAGGTGTGATCTTTCAACAACACAATGCCCGAGCACACACAGCTCGAGTTACTCAGAACTCCCTTCCTAACAACAACATGAACGTTTTGCCGTGGCCAGCATGCTCGCCTGATATGTCACCGTTCAAACATCTTTTGGACGCTTTGGATCGTCGTATTCGTCAACGACAACCGCCTACAGATAACCGCCAGCAACTAGCTCAAGCTCTCCAAGAAGAATGGCAGCGCATATCACGTGATGATGTCAGACTTTGGATTTTCACCATGCGTCGGAGGGTAATGTGTGTGTCACGAGTCCTGGCCACAGATAGAGTGGACTGAGGCCGTGCTTATGATAAAAGTTTATTCCGTAAAAAATAAGAAATACATCAAATAAAGATGATGTGTGGGCGAGGGGTATAACAACTCACCTGGGCCATGGCGTGACATGAAGTGGCCATAGCGGCAAAAATATATGTATCATTTATGAGAATTATCAAAGCAGATAAGGTAAACAATATATTTTTGCACTTGATACAAGTAAAATATTATTGAAAAGTTACTTTAAACAAAACTCACTCTCACTTACAAGCTTGAAATAGTGAACAATAAGTTGACTTGTGCAAAGCGATATTTTAGCATAGAAATAAAACAGATATTATAGTTATAATAGATAGTACGATATCGTGAACCTTTACTATAACAAGATCCTTGAAGAAAGTTTATAGAAAAGGTACATACCTGTAAAAGATAAGAAATACATCAAATAAAGATGATGTGTGGCCGAGTGGTATAACAACTCACCTCGGCCATGACGTGACATGAAGTGGCCTACATCACGGAACAGGCAAAGCACAAGATATAGAGTGAGAGAAAGAGCTTGTAACCGAGCATAGAGAAATGAAGCAATCTAAACGAAATGTATAATTCATGAAATACATCCAGCGACATCCCCCTCTCCTTTGAGAAATGTTGTCCTCAACATTTAAATGCTGGAAGACATTTCAAATGAACAAAAATACAAACTGATATAACTAATTACACCTTGGGCGCAACTGACAACTCATACAAAAACTTCAACATCTGAGGTACCAGCAGCCGCTTGACAATCCACCAACCCAACCTCTTCACACAAAGCGAAAAAACTGGAGCAACTGGAAAGGATGCAAAAGCTTGAACATTTAAATTAGTGACAAATTCACCACTCCTTAGCATGGCAGGAGGAACTCGGCCTTAGGGTAGGCCTCCCCATAGCAAAATTCGGCAATGGCTCTGGAACAACTGTTTCACCAATAGCAGCATCAGGAGAAGAAGATGTTTTGATCCCTTGTTCTGGAGAAGCAGATGACTGTTCAGCATTACATCGTACTCAGGACACTTCCGTTAAAGGAGTTCCTGATATCATCACCATCTCACAAACACTCTCTTCGTTCGAATCACTATGGTCTTTGAATTCCTGTACCTTTAAGGACATGGACTTCTTTGTACCTGGTTTTCTGTTCATCTGTGGTGCTACTGGTTCAACCGGAACTGACACAAGAGGATGGAGCACATTTTGGTGCAGAGTCCTCTTAGGACCTTTTCCATCCTCTTGCTGCACAGTGAAAACAGGAATATCACAAGTAAAGAAGTGAGCACAGCTCACATACCCCCGCTTCAAACTATAGTCTAGCTTTCTTTGTTGGTCTAACCCTCAAAAAGCTCACTTAGGGATCATGGTTGATAAGTGTATTAAGTTTGTTGAAGCTAGCATGTATAGTTTAGGAGATATGCTCAGGAAAAAGCACTTCGTCCGATAGTCATTGTTTTAGTAACGTTTCCATGTAAACCGCAAAAAATTTTTGGTCTTACCCTCAAAAGGCACATCTAGGGATCATGGTTTATAAGTGTATGAAGTTTGGTAAAGATAGCATGTATAGTGATGAAGATATACTCTGTTCAAAGGACTTTGTCACTGTTTAAGTCATGTTTCCATGGAAACCGCAAAAAATAAAAATCATTTGTTGGTCTAACCCTCAAAAGGCACATCTAGGGATCATGGTTTATAAGTGTATGAAGTTTGATGAAGATAGCATGTATAGTTTAGGAGAAATGCTCCGGACAAAGAACTTGGTCATAAAGTCACTGTTTTAGTCATGTTTCCATGGAAATCGCAAAAAAAAAATCATTTGTTGGTCTAACCCTCAAAAGGCACATCTAGTAAGTAAGCTTGTGTCCCTTCTTGAAAATTTGAACAACTCTGGAAATAGCCTGGCCTTTGGATTGTTCTTCTTTCAAACTATTGATGTTAGCCGACAAAGGTATCAAAGGTTCTTCAGGTATCACTGCGCTCTCGTCAAAAGATAGACTCTCTGCCATGTTGCAGGTTGTGGTGTGTGCTTGATGAATAGCCTTGATACTCAGAATAACAACCTTCCTGGATTTTTCCTTGTAATTATATCGTCAAGATAAGCCATCAGCATCTTGGTTTCTTGTTTCTGGGCAATACACAAGGGTTGTTGTCTGTTTTCACTTCAAATTTATTCCCGTAGAGATACTCGTGGAATTTGTCAGTGACTGCCCACTTGAGAGCTAGGAATTCGAGCTTATGTGCAGGGTAGTTCTTCTAGCCTTTCTTAAGAGCTCGACTGGCATAGGCAATAACTCTCAACTTCCCTTCTTGTTTCTGATGCAGAACGGCCCCTAATCCTTCTACGCTAGCATCTGTATGCACTTCAGATGGTTGGCTGTACTCTGCAAAGGCTAGAATGGGTGGTTCTGTCAAGTGAGATATTAGTGTGTCAAAGGCATGTTGGTGCTGGTCCAACCATATCCACTCGCTCTTACATGTAGTCTGTCTGCGTCTCTTCATTATCTGTCCAACAAGAAGATCATTCAAGGGTTTGGCTATCTTGGAAAAGTCCTTAAAAAGTGCCGGTAATATCCAGTAAACCCAAGAAATCTTCTTACTAAGACTTGTTTCCTCCATTAGGGCACTTTTCTCTCTCGGCCTCTACTTTCTGTATGGCAGAAAGCCTCTTTAGCTTAAAGAACCTCCATGTTTCCCTTTACCTTGCTTACCACCACCTCTACCTCTAATAGGATGGGAGCTGTCATCTGTGGGAGTGTCCTTCAATTCCAAGTCCAAGTCCAAGATCTGCTTTAAGACTTCATTATCAACTGGAGATGGTTGTGGCTTTTGTCGCTGAAGCTCCAAATTTTCCAGTTTCTTGATGATCTCCGATAGTTGTTGGTTTATCCTCGAAGGGTCATCAGAAGTCTGTTGCGGATCAGTTACCTGTGGTTGATGGATAACCTTGACCTTTGACTTGTCATGTACAGGCTTGGAATCATCCTTAATCTCACGTTCTATCTCCCTGACTGTCTGTATAAGGTCTTCAAATCCCTGTCCGGAATGGAAAGCAGGACTGGTGGCATTCTTCAGAGTGTCTTTAGCAGGTCCAGTCTTGAATCGATTCCTAAGGATGCTATCCCTGGTGTTGACATCGATACGACTTCCTTTGTCTGTGGCCTGTCTGTGGCCTGTCTGTGGCCTGTCTGTAGTAGAGTCTCTAAATGTATTCCCCATGATGCGACGGATTCAGTGTCATGTTAACGAGCTATGTAGAACTCCTGCATCAATGTCTCTGGGTTATCTAACGTTCCATAGAGTCCCTCAAGTTTCCTAACTATGGCCTCCACTGTTGCTTTATGTCCAAGTGATAACAGGATACTTGCAGCGTCAACCTTAAGCGATTTCCTTACTGCCTGAGCTATCAGAGAAGGTGGATAGGTAACATCCTGAAGAGGACATCCTCATTCCCATTTCCATGATTCAAATGAGACTTCATTTCTTGGAACATGAACTTCTCCAGAAAAGGCTGTAATCCTTGGGAGCTGAAACTGTCGGAGCTGTGGGTTCAGTAAACTTTGATTAAAATAGAAAGTATTGTACATGGGCATCTCCAATGGATTCCTAGAATAAGTGTCTGTCTTTAGTCCTGGATGATTCGGTGTGAATTCCTGTGTCGGTAGGGTGAACTTCTTATGTGTAGAAGAGAATGATGAAGGAATAGGTCGAACCTGATATCGTCCCATTGATGATAAATAGTGAATCATCTTCTTTTCTTGCTCTTCTGATATGATCTTTGATTCAACATCCCAATCCTCACTGCCGGTAGCCAAAATAACAGCTGAATAGTTACACAAGTTTACACTAGGGCAAACAATGATCCTCCGTGAATGAGCGTTGTTTACTGTGTGTTGAACACTAGAGTGAAGTGCTCCCTCGAACACATGTAACTATATGTGGATATTCAGATGAAACAGGAATATTATCAATCAAGCAAAGTCCCACCGCCATTACGCCAGCTCCATCATGCGCCAGCTTCCGTAACACGCAGTCCAAGTCTGCAGAATAAACAAAACTCGACTCGACTCGACAGATAGGACCACTCTCCTGGGTCCTAAACCTCAAGTACAGCTAAACAAACCCAGGCCTGTACTTGTGTGCGATTACAATCCTATGAACATGGAACTCAATAAAATCATCAGGAACAGATGGCACCTACTCCAAGGTTCCGACCTGTGCAAAGAAATCTTTCCTGCCCCCCACATTGCTGCCTACCGGAGGAATAAAACACTCCGAGATATGCTAGTCAAAGCTAGCATAACCTATCCAGCTAAACACCCACAGATTTGTGGTAAAGAAGTGTCATTTGTCGACAATCTCTGTGACAACAACCTGTGCAAACTATGCACAAATATCAATAAAGACAGCTTCTTCCAAAGCTCAGTCACTGGCCGTAGATACTCATGCCGAAAATACAGTTGCAAATCTCGCAATGTAGTGTATCTACTAACTTGCAAAAAATGCAAAAAGCAATATGTTGGAGAGACAAAACGGGAATTCAAAATTCCTTTGTCTGAACACTTTGCCGACATCACACATAAAAGAGATAAACTTGTTTCTCTACACTTCAACCTCCCTGACCATTCCAAGAGCGATTTATTCTACAAAATTATCTCTCAACTCAGTCAAAATCCTGACACAGAGAGGACCACCGAGTTTAGAAAATCTCTTGAACTTAGGTGGATCTTTGAGCTTCTAACGTTCCAACCGCAAGGTCTCAATGATAAGATCGTTGGCTGAAACTCTCCCCCATGTTCTCTTTAAAGACCCAATAAAGTCTGGACTACAAATATGCAATCAAAATCCAAACCAGAATAAATCCACAATGACCTAATGTCTAAATGAAATGGGTCAAATGGAAAATATCAAACACCAAACGCTATCGCATGTACACCAATAAAATATGCAATAACACTACCAAAAAAAAACCCAACACAAAATGTAAGCAAAGGAAGTTGATGTCAACCTATGTATGCTGAAAATACCAAGAAGTATGGCATATATCAATCAGTGAAAGTGGATAGAATAGATAAGTTGTTAATAATGACGAAGGCAATGAAAATGTCAAAAGTAATAATAAAGAATGGCAACAAGGAACCTATCAACTTTATCAAAATTACACGAAAATCAAACACCGGCAGCAAGGTAAACCGGAAATAACACCATATGGGACGTTTACAAATGAGTAAAGCGGAAGTCTAAGTCCAAAATGTAAACACACGAAAATAAGTTACTATTCACAAGAAATAATTACATTACAAATGATGTCAGAAAAGCGAGTGAAAACATGGACGCGATCCGTAATACGCAAAATGTGCAAGTGTTTAGTCAGTAAGCTGCAAGTGAAATATTTGAGCACCCTCAATCAATTTTGATCACACGATTATTGTCACAAGAAATTATCACAATTATCACATGTCCATAAGGAATAACACCTAGCAAATCACTGTCACTCTGTGGACCAATCACATAGAGAATATATATGGTCTAGTTATCAGCAAAATTGTCAATCATGGTATACTTATAGAAACGTTGATGTGACGATAACCGACGGTGACGTTGATCTGGCATAGACTGTACGAACGAGATGACGAAGATAACAGCGTCGATCAACTTGATGGGTGACAAGACATCGAAGTTACAGTCATTGTAATGTGGTGTCAAATGAGTTGTAGTTGTGGCTTAACCTTCAGTCCCTGTTCAGGCGCCATTTTGTCCTGGCAGCTGAAAGAGTGGACTGCCGCTCATAGAGTGGACTGAGGCGGTGCCTATGATAAAAGTTTATTCTGTAAAAGATAAGAAATACATCAAATAAAGATGATGTGTGGCCGAGAGGTATAACAACTCACCTGGGCCATGGCGTGACATGAAGTGGCCATAGCGGCAAAATATCTGTATCATTTAAAAGAATTATCATAGCAAATACAGTAATCGATATATTATTGCACTTGATACAAGTAAAATATTTTTGAAAAGTTACTTATAGCAAAATTCACTCACACTTACTTACGTGCTTGAAATAGAGAACAATTAGATGACTCATAGAACGCGATATTTTAGCATAGATTTATAATAGATATTATAGTTATTAAAGATAGTATGATATCGCAAACGTTAACAATAACACAATCCTTGAAGAAAGTATATAGAAAAGGTACATACCTGTAAAAGATAAGAAATACATCAAATAAAGATGATGTGTGGCCGAGTGGTATAACAACTCACCTTGGCCATGGCGTGACATGAGTGGCGAATTTGAAGTCGCCTACGTCACGGAACAGCTAAAGCATGAGATACTATTTGTGTTACGAGCAGAGTGAGAGAAAGAGCTTGTAACTGAACCTAGAGAAATGAAGCAATCTAAACGAAATGTATTATGAAATACATCCGGTGACATGTGCACTGTGGCAAGGGGAGGCCATACATGTTATTAATGTGAACACACTGAACCTCTGTTTCCCTGCACCGGGATCAGTCATGACAGTGAACTTGGACTTTTTGACCCCCAGGCCAATATCAAAGACTGTGCCGTTGATACCGGAAGCTGATTTGTTGAAATTTTTTTGAATATTATATTGTCACATTTTCTTGATGAATAAACATTTAGTTCTTTTAATCTCACTTTTGTATATATATTCTGCAATCTAGATTAAAATACATGGTATAGTTTCTTTTGCCCTGAGTTTAGTTCAGCTGATTAAAAGGATCCTAGAATAACCTTATTTCTTATTGAGAACAATGATCAATATCATTATTCTTGGATTAAGAATTTGGATAAGCTTTTATACCATCAATCCAAATAGCCGAGGAAACGGGTCAAGATTTTGGGCGTCATTTGATAACAATGAGAGGTATACCTATGTCATATATCATTTGAAAGCTGAGAACCCACTGATTCAGAATATATATGTTGTGGTAGATTAATTATGGACACTTTTTTTTAAATAGAGGTGAAAAGTGATACCTTGAAAATCCCGAAAATCATTAAAATAATTTCAAAACGACACTATATATTTAGTCAGATAAAGTTATTTAATCAAATATTGAACTTTCAAGTTTTAATTTCTTCTTTTAATGTTAGTACTATTTAATAGATACCTCACAACTGAAAGATCATCAATAAATCAAACGTGATTTAAGGCAGGTGCATCTTCAGAGAAACTCGTTATGGCAGTGACACAATGTCATTGCAAAATTTTCTGCACTTACTGTCAAACAGTCATTATTCTTCATCTTTATTCCTCATCATTATTGTCATTATTGTCATCTTCATGCCTGATTGTGTTGACACAATCATTTTTACACATGCACAGTTCAATGCAGGATAACCCATTTTGCTTACACGAACACTTTGCCTTTGAACATGATTGTCTACATGTACACACCAAGCAGTCAAGAAGTTCTGATGCAGATTGACCTTTGAAATAAACAGGCACAAGAACATTATTGATTTTTTTCCAACCAAAGTCATCTGGATACCCGAGTTCTGGCTTTGGTATGTGTGCATTTGTCCAAATACGTGTTTGCCATATCACCCTTTTAACATGTTGTTCAAACGTAACCTCACAAGGGGGCAGTTTAGCCAGATCAATGTCCTTCATCCTGCACATGCTAAGTCTCATGTCATTCAGGTTTTCATGACTAGAAAGATGTTTTCTTCCACAATCATAAAATCCACTTACAATTCTACGTGCAACTTTTGTTGCATCTTCAACATTGTCCCCAGCTAAAGAGGCAATGTCCGTAGAAAGATCGTCATTCCTTGCCAACACTTTGAAGACAGTTTTCTTGCTGAAGTTGAGTCACAGCCTGTTAAAGCGTGGATCGCTGGAAGTGCAGAACACATCAGTGGTGATATGCTTGCACATATCTCCTGAACAGGAAGATATCTTCTGTTGGATGATACTCCTGTCTCAAACCAGAGTTGTTCAATATTCTTCATATCTGAGAAGTAATGGACACACAAGACAAGAACATCAGTATCTGGTGATCTGATAATGACCTGACCTTTTATGCCTGCTTTTTCAAATGACTTATCACTGTTCATGGCATGCAGAATCATCCTCGTGTCTGCCTCTTCATGTGTGCAGGACAGGTCTTCAACATGGGTGGAGCCATCAGACGTCATGCATTTAGTCTCTGAACCAGTGGCAAAACCCCCAGCTACAAATACTTCCTGGACCTGCGACAACTTTCCTGGGATGATATGCTCCATTTTCTGACAAAGAAACTTATTGAGTTCCCTCTTGTTGGCCCAGCAAAGGAGGGACTTGTTCCAGTGTGGGACCTGGCGACCTGGGGTGATATGATACTCCTTGTTGACACCACTGGCATCACCTCTCCTTGATCTCTCCACAGCTTTAATAGACTCAGGATGATCATATTGATCAAAGACGTCAACAATTGTGTTAGCATGTGCAAACCCTTTTGTCAAATTAGAAATGTACAAGTCTCCCAAATTGTCAAAAGTGAAATGATTTGGAAACTTCATTGAGCGGATAATGGCCATGGCATCTCTGATGTAAACAGTATTGTTTCTTTGTGAAGACATCTCTGCGACATTAAACACACTCTTAGAAGTGGCTTCGAGCTTTGTCATGAGGTCAGATTTCACAGTTTTACGCATTGTGCCATCTTCACTGAAGCAAATGCCCCAGTTGAAATGTTGAAGAGGACATCTGGATGTTGTAGGTCAAATGGATTGGACATGGCAGTTGTAAGATGATCGTACATCGCTTCCAAATGCTTTTCGTCTCTACAGTTTGATGTTGGGCTACATTGTTCTTCTTTTTCCGGATCTTCAGATTTCTTTACACCAGATCTGTCCTGCATAGTGGTTGAGTATACTCCAATCAAATGGCGTGTCACTGTCCATCGCAAGAGCGCACCATGTTTTCTTGTGAACCCAATCACACCGAAGCACCTCATCATTGAATTGCTTGGCTACTTTTAGAAGACACTGTACACCCTGGGATGTTGCAAGAATACAGTTGCCTCCATGTTTGCATATTATGCAATCATCCAACTTCAGTACTTTTCTCCTCTTCTTTGCAGAACTCAGTTTCACTGGGCTACACTGAATATCCTCCATTCTTGACAGTCATCTGCAAAACTAAAAAGCATAAAAGTCAATCATATAAAGCAAAACATTTGTGCAAAATATAGGTCACTATAGTGTATTCTGGTACAAATAAATACAGATTAGACTTAGGTCATTATTTTTTATTGGATCAATACACTTGGTTATTAGTTACTTATAATTTAAATTTACTTTTAAAATGAACAGTACACCACTGTATCTTATGCTCCATTGATCGATGCCAAACCCACAGACCCATCTACAGTGTTTACATCAATGGTGAGATGCATGGATATGTCAAATAGCCTTGGACAAGTCAATTCAATCCAAACAATGGATTTACAACTTTATGCCATAGCGCAGAACATTAAATGGAGCCAACCACAAAGATTCAAGAACCATATATTACGACTTGGGGGATTCCATGAAGTACAATGTAACATTGCAGCGATAGGAAAATTATGGGGTGCCGCAGGTCTTCTAGATCTGCTCGTGGATTCAGGAGTTTATGCTTCCATCACTGCCGAACAAATGCTCGCAGGGAAACAGTATCACAGAGCTGTGCGTGGACTGACTTTGACATATGAAGTGATGATGCAGGCATATCAAGTAGAGTTTTTAAAGTGGTGCAAGTTGAACAATCACAGTACTAGACTGCAGAAGATATGGTTGCAAGCAGAGGAAATTGTGACTGGATCAGTGGATAAAGAGAAAGTTTCAGAGATGGAAGGTATGGTGCAGTCTGCCATGGAACCATTAATGAAACTCTTCAATGAATGCGGATCAGAAAGGTCACCAACATTCTCATTCTGGTTGAATTTCCTTCAGGCCATCCAGATACTTTTATTGAACATCCGAGCCGAACGTGAAAGCAATTGGGACGATCACATTGCTACACAGGGAGGTATGCTGCCATACATATTTGCAGCAGATCAAACAAACTATGCCAGATACATACCAGTCTACATTATGGACATGGTGAAATTACCTGAGGCCATTAAAGAAGCTTTCAGTGAGGGACAGCACACTTTCAGAGAAAAGCCAGGTAAATTTAATGGAATCTGGTCCGACATGGGTGTTGAAAAGACTGTAATACGGGACGCAAAGAGTGATGGTGGTGTGATTGGGTTCACAAGAAAACATGGTGCGCTCTTGCGATGGACAGTGACACGCCATTTGATTGGAGTATACTCAACCACTATGCAGGACAGATCTGGTGTAAAGAAATCTGAAGATCCGGAAAAAGAAGAACAATGTAGCCCAACATCAAACTGTAGAGACGAAAAGCATTTGGAAGCAATGTACGATCATCTTACAACTGCCATGTCCAATCCATTTGACCTACAACATCCAGATGTCCTCTTAAACATTTCAACTGGGGCATTTGCTTCTCCTGAAGTTCAGCAATCACTTCTGAATGCGGTTACCCAAGGAAAAAAGAAAATGGAGACTTTCATTAGTGGCACTCTTTCAGAGGGAGGTGAAAGATCCTTTTACCAACCCATATCAAGATCTGGTACTCTCACTTTCACTGACAAGAAGAAAAAGACTAAACTCTTCACTCCTACTGGCGTCAGACTCGTACACATCAGTTCAGAGATGGTCTTCAGGAGAGCACTTTGTCTTGTGGACTGCAGGAATGACATATCTCTCAAAACAGTCCTTTCACATCCCATTGGAGCTGTTCCAACATCACTCTTCAGTGAAGATGGCACAATGCGTAAAACTGTGAAATCTGACCTCATGACAAAGCTCGAAGCCACTTCTAAGAGTGTGTTTAATGTCGCAGAGATGTCTTCACAAAGAAACAATACTGTTTACATCAGAGATGCCATGGCCATTATCCGCTCAATGAAGTTTCCAAATCATTTCACTTTTGACAATTTGGGAGACTTGTACATTTCTAATTTGACAAAAGGGTTTGCACATGCTAACACAATTGTTGACATCTTTGATCAATATGATCATCCTGAGTCTATTAAAGCTGTGGAGAGATCAAGGAGAGGTGATGCCAGTGGTGTCAACAAGGAGTATCATATCACCCCAGGTCGCCAGGTCCCACACTGGAACAAGTTCCTCCTTTGCTCGGCCAACAAGAGGGAACTCAATAAGTTTCTTTGTCAGAAAATGGAGCATATCATCCCAGGAAAGTTGTCGCAGGTCCAGGAAGTATTTGTAGCTGGGGGTTTTGCCACTGGTTCAGAGACTAAATGCATGACGTCTGATGGCTCCACCCATGTTGAAGACCTGTCCTGCACACATGAAGAGGCAGACACGAGGATGATTCTGCATGCCATGAACAGTGATAAGTCATTTGAAAAAGCAGGCATAAAAGGTCAGGTCATTATCAGATCACCAGATACTGATGTTCTTGTCTTGTGTGTCCATTACTTCTCAGATATGAAGAATATTGAACAACTCTGGTTTGAGACAGGAGTATCATCCAACAGAAGATATTTTCCTGTTCAGGAGATATGTGCAAGCATATCACCACTGATGTGTTCTGCACTTCCAGCGATCCACGCTTTAACAGGCTGTGACTCAACTTCAGCATTCTTTGGGATTGGCAAGAAAACTGTCTTCAAAGTGTTGGCAAGGAATGACGATCTTTCTACGGACATTGCCTCTTTAGCTAGGGACAATGTTGAAGATGCAACAAAAGTTGCACGTAGAATTGTAAGTGGACTTTATGATTGTGGAAGAAAACATCTTTCTAGTCATGAAAACCTGAACGACATGAGACTTAGCATGTGCAGGATGAAGGACATTGATCTGGCTAAACTGCCCCCTTGTGAGGTTACGTTTGAACAACATGTTAAAAGGGTGATATGGCAAACACGTATTTGGACAAATGCACACATACCAAAGCCAGAACTCGAGTATCCAGATGACTTTGGTTGGAAAAAAATCAATAATGTTCTTGTGCCTGTTTATTTCGAAGGTCAATCTGCATCAGAACTTCTTGACTGCTTGGTGTGTACATGTAGACAATCATGTTCAAAGGCAAAGTGTTCGTGTAAGCAAAATGGGTTATCCTGCATTGAACTGTGCATGTGTAAAAATGATTGTGTCAACACAATCAGGCATGAAGATGACAATAATGACAATAATGATGAGGAATAAAGATGAAGAATAATGACTGTTTGACAGTAAGCGCAGAAAATTTTGCAATGACATTGTGTCACTGCCATAACGAGTTTCTCTGAAGATGCACCTGCCTTAAATCACGTTTGATTTATTGATGATCTTTCAGTTGTGAGGTATCTATCAAATAGTACTAACATTAAAAGAAGAAATTAAAACTTGAAAGTTCAATATTTGATTAAATAACTTTATCTGACTAAATATATAGTGTCGTTTTGAAATTATTTTAATGATTTTCGGGATTTTCAAGGTATCACTTTTCACCTCTATTTAAAAAAAAGTGTCCATAATTAATCTACCACAACATATATATTCTGAATCAGTGGGTTCTCAGCTTTCAAATGATATATGACATAGGTATACCTCTCATTGTTATGAAATGACGCCCAAAATCTTGACCCGTTTCCTCGGCTAAAATATAAAGGGAAAAAATACTTTTGTGAAAGATGTCTACACGGGTATTCTAGAGAAGAGCTACTAAAAGAACATAAAGCAGACTGAAGAAATGTGAGTGAAATGCTATAAGAATTCATATGCCTAAACAGGAGAAGGAAACTCTCTGTTTAAAAAATTATCAAAATAAAATGCCAGCACCTTTTGTTATTTATGCTGATTTTGAATTGATCAACAAGAAAGTTTATATCGCCAACCTGATCCAAAGCAAAGCTTTACTGTTATATCCCAATTCCACGAAGCGTGTGGCTTTGTAGTACATTCCTATCCGATGCGACAGATTAAGTTATAAACCAGCGACAGATTAAGTTATAAACCAGCTATTTACAGAGGACCAAATGTATCAATTTTATCAAGTCTTCTAGTTACAGAAAAAACCATCTGGGAATGGTTTAAAAAAAACAAGCAAATGCTACCAATGACAAAGAATGAAATAAGTGAATTCAATATAACCATTAATTGTAGTATTTGTAATAAACTTTTAGGGAATGATAGAGTCCGTGATCGCTGCCATATAACAGGAAAATATCGTGGTGCAGCTTATAATAAATGTAACCTACAACTTAAAGAGGAGACGTAACGCATAATTGTGATTATTACAAATTATTATCTGTAGTCGCTTCACTTATAAGAATCAATAGAGCCAAAAAATTAGAAAATACACGCTTTAATTCGACTACTAGGAGACCTTTTATACCCGTTTTGGATAACCGCCTAATGAGCCTGGCGAACGCTTATACAAAATCACGGAAGCATGACTCGAAGCCACGCCCAGTGTGTGACGTGCTAGCTGTCAGCTGAAAGTCCAACCCTTTGATTTTCTCTATTTTTAAGCTAATTCAACAGCAAAATAGAGGCAATAGCATGACCGAAAGAATTCCAAATTACGATATGTTACTGCCTCATGATATCAACTTTCCCTCTAAGTCGTCAAATCCATTTTGATTGGACTGTGACAATCCTTTGACACGGTTTTCTTGGGTGGGTTTATATCAAAAAGGTTAAGAACTTGGTCGGTGAGAGATCCATTACTATGGGATATCTCGTAGTGTTACAACTTTTATTATCGATATGAAGTTCTAAATTGTCTCGAAAAAATGAAGGTTTTTGTAATAAACGGGAGAGAATGTAAAAACTTTTTTAATGTTTACTGTAGAAAAAATAATTTTGTTTCACTTCACTTTATGACAACTTAGTACTTAATGGATGATTCGTTTGTATTTAACTAACGTATATTATATTGTTAGCTAGTATAATATCTCACACCGTGTTGCAATATCTCTGTCTTCGAATTTAACAATCAATGACATGAAAACATACCTGGCGCAAGCGTTAGAAACATCCTATGTAATCCTTAAGAATGTTGGTACCCGTTTTTCACGATGTATTTTTTTAAATGTGTGTCATCGTCCGTAGAAGTGCATGAGCCAAATCTCCTTCTCTTAATTTATTGGTTGAATATATATTCTACAAGTTCATTGGTACAAAATGACTAGACGCCGTGACAATAAACAAAGTAGCAGTCGAACGCCAAGATTACGCAATTATGACAGGACATATATTCCGCTTGGTGGGTCCAAGGCGTTCAAAATTCAAAAGGTATAATTAGAGACCATTAAATCAAGAATTGAAATTGAATGCGATAGGATTATATAACGGCCACCTGTGTGTCATAAAAAATAAGACTATTTAAACCAGTCTGATTGTTGTGACAACATTTGGCAGACGTCGTAATTGATCTACACATGCTATGGGATAGTGCGCATAGCATCACATTTAAACACTGTCTTTCGCTTGGTACAATACAAATAATTAAAGATATGTTTAACATCAATTCATCGGAGGTTTAAGTTGCTTGGATGACTTTAGATATGTTTAAACAGTTGATTAGAATGTGAGATTTCCTGTTGTTTTTTCATTAAGGAGGTTATACTTCCGCCGACTAGCACGTCACGCGGCAGGACACGCGGCTGGACACGCCTCAGTGACCACGGGCCAGTTCAGTTCTGTTCCAATCTCATTGAAATCAGCCCGAAACTAATCGCTCGTACCTCGCTGCGTTTCTTGAAATCAGCCCGAAACTAATCGCTCGTACCTCGCTGCGTTTCAAGAAACGCAGCGAGGTACGAGCGATTAGTTTCGGGCTGATTTCAATGAGATTGGTTCTGTTCACTGGTGCTTATTAGCTGGTGATTGGAAAAAGCCGTATTAAAGTTGTTTACAGGCCGATTTCGAAAATTTAAAATCAAGTTACTGGCAAATTAGAATACGTATTTTATGAATCACGAAAGTTGCCATGGGTCATTTCAGTCGATCTTTAAGATAAAACCCGAAAGTATAACAATCCCAGTGGTGTTTCACAATCTGAAATATTATGATGCAAACCTTATCATGCAGGCTATTTCTAAAGTTCCTGGGGATATCAAATGCATTCCATATAATATGGGAAAATATATAAACTTTTCATAAGAACACCTTCGGTTCATTGACAGTTGTCAGTTTCTCCAAATGTCTTTTTTTTGTGGTAAAAGCTAATGATACATTTGCAATAACTGATTAGTATACTTATAGTAGATTTCAGCATTTATCATTGAAAAAAGGAATAAATCCATATTCTTTTATGTACAGTTGGGGTAAGTTTGAAGAAACCGAATTACCACCTATTGAAACTTTCTATAATGATTTGTCTGAAAGTAATATAACTAATGATGATTACTGACATGCTAGAAATGTGTGGAACTCATTCGGGTGTAAGAATTAAAATGACTATTACAACCTTTATCTAAAAACTGACATATTATTACTGGCTGATGTATTTGAGATATTCAGAAAGACTTGCTTGTCTGAATACGGGTTGGATCCAGCACATTATTTCACTAGTCCAGGACTTCCTTGGATGCCTTACTTAAGAAAACTGGTATAAAACTAAAACTTCTTGCTGATTATGATATGCATTTATTTATTGAGAAGGGGCTTCGAGGGGGTATATCCATGGTTTCCAAGAGACATGCCAAAGCTAACAATACCTACGAAGAAGGATATGATGCAAACAAGAAAAAAGTGAGCAGACCTGTTAATCGCTCCAAGTCCAATTTCAGAAGCAAGGGACCATAACTCTTTAAAAAAATAAAGTTTTGGAAATGGCTTTCGAAATGGATCAAGAGTACCATCAGGTGTATCCAAAACCAAAATAGGTGTAATAGTTTCTGAAAAAATCTGTCCCCATTAGAGCAACAAATCAGTCCAACTGAGCAATCCGGGGCCATAACTCTTTAAACAATAAAATTTGGTATCATCAAGAGTATCATCAGGTGTATCCATAACCAAAATTTCACTCCTGTAGGTGTAATAGTTTCTGAAAAAATCTGTCCCCCATTGGAGCAACAGATCTGTTAATCGCTCCAAGTCCAATTGAGAAATCAAGGGCCCTAACTCTTTAAAAAATTAATTTCGAAAAAGGCTTTCAAACTTGATCAAGAGTATCATCAGGTGCATCCATAACAAAAATTTACTCCTCTAGGTGTAATAGTTTCTGAGAAAATCTGTCCCCATTGTACACCATATAACTAAGTCCAAAAAATTACGTTTCCATGGAAACGACACAAAAAATTAATTTCAGAAAATTCAAAAGTGGTCCAAACTGTTTTCAAGGTTATGGTTGACAATTGTGCAAAGTTTGGTTGAACCAAACCTAACTGTTTTTGAGTAAATTGACCGGATGGAAGGACGGACGGAAGGACGGACGGAATGACTGTAGCAGGGGTATGATGAAAGATAGTTTTCAATACCAATATACGTTGGTATGAGTATCCTAGACTTATCCAAACTTTTAAAGTACAACTTTTAATACAATAAGATAATGAAAACTTATAGAGATAGATATGAAAAGGAAATAAAGAAGGTTAAGGGAATTAAGTGTTATGTAGTTAGAAAATACATTAACTTTGGTCAATACAAAAAGTCATTGTTTGGAAAGAAGAGTTTTAAACATGAAATGAATACTTTGAGAAGTAATGGTCCATTAGATTAGATTGAATTACAGATAATGGTGTTAATACGAATGCGTATGGATTTAAAACTGTGATGGCTTAAAAGTTTTATTCATTTCTAATAAATATGGAAAAATATTTCAGAGGGTAGCAGCTATAGATAAACTTGCTAAGGCTGCTAAGGGTAGTAATCCTGAAGCCAAGAATCGGTTAATAAAACAAGCCATTTGGCAAATATATATACCCCATCTAAATACATACCCAGACGGAAATTTGATGCTACTTGACCCAATGAAATCCACCAAGCCGATTTATTATTCTTGGGCCATGACCGAGTTAGGAGAAAAACTTATCGATATGCGTTAACGGTTGTTGACGTGGTATCTAGATATAAAGCAGTAATAACACTAACATCTAAAAACTCAACTGAGGTTGCTAAAGCTTTAGAAAAAATACACAAAACAACTCCATTGAAATTTCCAAATATTTTCAAGCCGACCCGGGTAGAGAGTTTATGTGCGTAACGTAACATCGTATCTAACAAAACATAACGTCAAAATAAGATGAGGTGATAAAGAGGCCCATAGAAGTCAAGCTATTGTGGAGAGGTTCAATAAAACTTTATCTGAACGTTTATTCGGCTATCAGTTTGCAGAGGAATTGAAAATGAAATCCGCAGTGGTCAACAGAATGGATGGTTAGATTGCCACAAGTTATTTCAGCATTAAATAATGAAGAAACTAGACTTATCAATATGAAACCTGTTGATGCTATTAAACTAAAATCTGTCACAACAAAGGCTGCAGCAAGTCTTTTGGGACCAGAAAAAATTATACCTGATAGAGTAGTGTTTTTCTGATATGTATATCAACCTGGGGAACTCAAAGGTGGAAGATTTTGAGCAACAGACCCCATTTGATCAGTTAGAATATATCAAATAAGTCAATATGTCTATATAAAAAAAGGTGAACCAACATTATATTACCTCAAAGACGGCCCCTGCAGGAGTTTCTACTGAAAAGAACTGCTTGTTGTAGCCTCAGTTACGGTTTTACTACCACAAAATTAATTAACACAGACCTATGACTTTGCCAGCTCCTAAGCCAAATCTCCCATTTTTATCCATAATATTGAAAACATCAGATTTTTGGTTACACTGAGAGAGTCTTGTAACATCATGATCACAAAATTCTGTCCCGTTCATAAACTGTCCTTCTGTGTGGTGAAATTCTATTACTCACAAACTGGGAATTTTTCTGCGGTTTATAACCTTTCTATTTCAAAACATTCTGGAAAAGTATTTGACTCAACTTGCAGATTGCATCAAATTCCAAAAATATAAACAAATGCAATCAAAAATTTAAACAATTATTTCTGAGACATTGTGCATGTAATTGATCATGCTCATTACTCTTGAATTTAATTGCAAGCTGTGAACAGCTTAATTGACCCATTATGTTGTTTTTTTGTTATTATGTGAAGTTTGCTTTTATGTCAAGTAACCTAAATGTATTTATCTCACAAGCTGATGCAAGGCGGCCTATCAACTCAGCCAAGCCGAGCAGATGCAGGGAAATCCTCCAACATATTTGTTTCGATATCTGTTGGTCCTAGATACCGAGTAAATGGCAAACAATGTTGATTGTTCAACATGACGTGTATTGAGGTAGCTGCCATACACATTCCTTTTTTAAAGAAATTGAGAAGATGAACTATTATTACAAAGGCATGCATTTAAGTAATTCACTACTTTAAACAGTCTTTGTGTTTTCACTGGTAGCACTGGAACAGTCCGTTGAAAGTATTCTTCAGAAACAATAATTTCAATAGAGCTTAGAGGCATTTGATTGCGTACAGCATCCTCTAGAGTGTCACCTTCACCAATTACGAGAATGTCATCAGTGATCCTGAAAGTCCCTTCAAGACCATGGAGTGTCTGATCTATACGATACTGGAAGATCTCAGGGGCATGTGAGATTCCAAAGGGAAGTCGGAACCAGCGGTACCGACCAAATGCAGTTCTGAATGTCGTCAGAAAACTAGAGTCTTCGTCAAGTGCAACGTGCCAGAAGCCATGCCGCAGGTCACATTTAGAGAAACCTTTGCCTTGGAGATATCAGGAAGAAGGTCATCAATTACTGGTAAGGGTTAGTGACTCCTTTTTAGAGCAGTGTTGAGAGGTTTCGGGTCAATGCATATCCTTAATCGACCTGAGGGCTTCTTTACGAGAACTAGGCTTGAAACCCAATCTGTTGGCACATGAACTTGCTGAATTTCACCCTTCTGTTCAAGAAGTTCCTCTTGTAACTTCTATTCAATAGAGTGTGGCATCCTTCGTAGAGCTTGCTTGACTGGAGTCAATTTTGAGTTTCTGTTCCCCTTCCAGGAGTCCTATGTTTGCACCACTGAACACAATTTTTTGAGTATTCCAGTTTTTGAAATACATTTTTCAATCACTTTATTCTGGAGAATGTTTTCATACATAACCTTGATTTTGAGCATTTTGACATCCAATCAATGGTATTTGTTTGTCTGGTACAACTACAAAATTCACATGGTAAGTTTTAGAGTTTACAGGATTGGTAAGCTTGAGAGTAGTTACCCCCTCTGCAGGAGTGAGAGTCTTGTTGTACAGGTCTTGTTCAGGTTGAGGTTTCCTTGATTTCTGTTTTGTGGCATGTTTTTGAGCATAATGGCTTTCTTCTTTTCCAGACATGGCACGAAGTTGTGCAGAAGTTGATTCTGAAGCCCTTATTAAATCAAGACACTTTTTCAGAGACAGAGATGATTCCTGTAAAAGTTTTCTTCTTACAGCGTTATCCTTGATGCCGCATACGATCTGGTCACGAATTAGTTCATCATGTAAATCTCTGAAATCACATGACCTTGAAAATAACGACCCCCAAATTTTTTGCGACAAATTCGCGCAAGCTATTATAAATGCTGCAAAACATTCTATTCCATTAACTAATCCTAAACCCTATAAAGCCTCAGTACCCCGGTGGACTGAGGAAATAAAAACAGCGCGCAAACTCCACAAAACAGCTTTTAACAAAGCAAAACGCCATATTTCTCACCTACCACACGCAAAACACCTAAAAAATGCAGTTCAAACACTCATTAAAGAAACAAAGAAACAACATTGGGAAAACTTCTGTGAGGAGCTGAATGGTAAAACAAACTCTAAACAAGTTTGGAATAAGCTCCGAGTCATTCGTGGCGACAAACGCAGAAGTAAACTCCCACCTATAAATAACCACACCACACCTAAATCAAAGGCAAATGCTCTCGCAGAACAGTTTGCTAATGCTAGTAGCAACAACAACAAGACGCCAAAATTTCAACAAAACAAGCAGAATTTTCCTATACCACCTAAACAGCAAAACAACAACCAACCCATCAACCAACCATTCACAATTGAGGAGCTTCAATTTGTTCTAAATAATAGGAAAAAGGGTACGGCTCTTGGCCTGGACCCAACTTCCTACCAAGTAATTAAGAAGCTACCTCCAAATACCACCAACATACTTCTTAACCTCTATAACCTCATTTGGCAATTAGGCACACTTCCCTCCTCCTGGAAGGAAGCACTAATCATACCAATCCCTAAACCAAATAAGCCCTCTGGGGATCCAAATTCTTATAGGCCTATCTCTCTAACCTCCAATCTATGTAAGGAAATGGAAGCAATGGTAAAAAATCGCCTACAGCACCACCTAAAAATTAATCCATTAAATGAGGACCAGAGTGGCTTCACTCCAGGTCGCTCTACCCTAAACAATCTTGCTCACCTCGAGCAAGAAATAAAAACCGGGCAATTACACAAACATTACACATTAGCAATCTTCCTGGATTTTTCCAAAGCTTTTGATATGGTGTGGCATAATGGCCTAATCCATATACTCCTAAATAAAGGCCTAAATGGCAAAGTGCCCTCTGGGTCCGTTGTAATAACCTTAAAACTTCTACAAAACTTCTCCAGTCCTCATTAAATAAGGTCGACAAATAGGCCGACCGATGGGGATTTAAACTTAACGCGGAAAAAACCACTGGAGTAGTATTTAAACATAAAAAAATGTGCCCTATTTTCCCAAACTTATATCTTAAAAATAACAAAAGAAATTTCCTAATACAAACCAAATTTCTAGGGCTAATCTTTGACGAACATCTCTCATGGAATGACCACGTCAAGATCTAATCACTAGGTGCACAAAGGACCTTAATGTCCTGCGTGCCACCTCCGGCACAAGCTGGGGTGCAAATAAGCAAACCCTAATCAACCTATATATATCACTTATTAGGTCCAAATTGGACTACGGCGGCCCCATTTATAATACTCTCAACACCAAACTTACTGCTAAGCTTAATTCTATACAATACCAATCACTTAAACTAGCAACACACACACAACACGGGACCTCCCTAGAAGCGCTTCAAGCCCTAACTGGTGAAATACCCCTCAAACTCAGAAGGGACCAACTCACCTTTAACTTCTGGGCCGCTTCTTCGGAGGATACACTATCTTCCAATCTCCTAAACTCTAAACTATCTAAACGCAAAACAGCATACGCAAACAAATACCCTCTCACATCTCCAATATCTCTACGCATCACAAACCTCATCAACCAAGCAAACCTCAACCACATCTCACTCCCACAAAACAACATCTTACAATACTTCACACCGCAACTCCCCCCACCTCGCATTAACCTGCATCTCACCAAAATCACAAGCAAACACAACCCAATACACCCTAAATCAACTACACTTCAATACATACAAGACAACTGGCATGATTGGTGCCACATATACACCGACGGATCCAAGGATCCTGAGGCACGCACCACAGCCTTCGGCTACCACATACAGAACACACACCACACACCCACATCACACAAGCTGGCTAATGACCAATCCGTGTTCACGGCGGAACTTATGGCTATTTTGGCAGCTCTTCAAAATCCAAAAATACTCAACCATCCTAAAATTTTAATCCTTTCAGACTCACTTAGTGGGCTGGAAGCAATTAAATCTAAATCTACCAAAAACTGCGCTGGCATAATATCTCAAATACTACACACTATACAACTACTTAACCATCAGGGTAAAACCATAAAACTCCTCTGGGTTCCTGCTCACGTCGGCGTTTTCGGCAACAAAATAGCCAACAGAGCAGCAAAAGAGGGCCTAAAACTAAATACCATTACACATCCACTCCCACACTCTAAACAAGAGGTTAAAAGCCTCGCTAAACTACACATCAGGGCCGTTTGGCATAAACAACACACTAATTCTACTATTACTAAACACACCAAAACCCTTCTCCCCAAACCACTTACTAAATTCAAAACATACAGCAAAAACACAAACATAGATAGTGCTCACTAAACTACAAACAGGACACATACAACTAAACACAAAAACACAACAGACCAGACACAAGCATCCCACATGTCCACACTGCAAACAAACAGAAACAATCGCTCATATACTCACACAATGTGCACACTACAATACACACCGCAAAACCCTAAACACCACTCTCTCACAACACAACATCAACCAACACAACATACAACACATCCTCAACCCACACAACAAACCACAAATATTCCATGCTCTAGGCAAATACATCAAAGATACGGGCCTTCTGGCTTGTATCTAAATACCTCACAATCATATACTATAAATTAACCCCCCCCCCCCTTCCTGCACCCTCCCCCATCCCCGGCCCCCTTCCTTCTTCCCCTCTCTACTAGATATATCATTCAAAATTTCAAAGTTACCCCTTTTGGCACTTGGCTCAAAATTTACCACTTTTTAAACAATTTCGGAACTTTACAAAAGGTCCTAACGGACACAAGTGTGAAATCAGCTGTGCTTGAAGTGCTTGTAAAATCTCCAACCTCATCATCATCATCATCATCTCAGACCAATATTACCTGTCAGACTATGACCAGTTGTCAGCTTCAGGTATTGAGCAGGTGTCAACAGTGCTGTACAAACACATGCAGGTGGCTTGTAGACAAGTGACCATGGATCAGTCTGTTTTGTCAGGAAACAACAAAATACACTTCTTTACCGTATCCTGTTATCCAATGAAATCTGAGAGGTTAAATAAGAAAATATCAAACTAATTTAGCTGTGCAAGAAAAAAGGCTAAAAAAGACAAAAAACATATACCCTTAGCAGCACAAGCAAGAAACAAAGTAAAAAAACTAATTAGTAAAGCTAAAAATCAATCATGGAAAAAATTATGTAGTACAATGAATAACTTATGGTATAACAAACCATTCACAAGATCAGAACTTAACGATGTTATTAAGAACAAAAAAGGTACAGCCACAGGCATAGACCAAACCAGTTATATAATGTTGAAGCACCTACCAAAAAAGTGCAAAGATATACTTCTAGATTTATATAATAAAATATGGAAAGAAGGGAAAATACCAAATAACTGGAAAGAAAGTCTTATAATACCACTACGTAACCAAGGTAAAGATCCCATCAAATCAGAATCCTACAGACCTGTATCATTAATTAACCTCAAACTTATGCAAAACCTTAGAGGCTATGGTTACTAAACGCTTACAACATTACCTGGAAACTAAAGAACTTATCACTCCAAACCAATCAGGATATAGAAAATCCTTTAGCACCACTGACAATATAGTGCAATTACAACATTCAATAAGAGAAGCACAACGAAATAAAAAATACACTGTAGCTGTCTTCCTAGACTTCAGCAAAGCATTCGATATGGTATGGAAAACAGGCCTTATACATAAGGTTAAAAAAAAGGCATTAAAGGCCAAATGTTAAACTTTATTAATGACTTTATGTCGGATAGAAGCTTCCGGCTCAAAACAGAAGATATCATATCGGATAATTATAATCTAGAAAATGACTCACCCCAAGGTAGCATTATCTCACCAACGCTATTCAACATTATGGTAGACGATCTATTTAACAAACTACCCATGACGGAGCCCTGTGGGTTAGTCATAAACACCAACACAAAGCAGCTGAAGTATTACAAAAAGCTTTAGATAATGTGAACCAGTGGACACAAAACTGGGGATTTCAGTTATCCACCAGCAAAACAGTATCAATTCTTTTTAAGCCAACTCCAAAAGCCGACTGTAGACCAGTAAAATTATACATCAATGAACAAAAACTTAATCAAGTCGAACATGTTAAATTCTTAGGCATCATCTTCGATGAATGCCTAACATGGAAACAACATATTGAAGAATTGGTACAAAGGTGCAAAAAAAACCTTAACATACTAAAACTGCTCTCACATACTAGGTGGGGCAGCAGTAAAGAAATGCTACTCATTCTCTATAAATCACTTATCAAATCCAAACTACATTACGGCGCCGAAGCATGGTGCGACACCAATCAGAAAAACGTACAAAAACTCAAAAGCATACAAAACCAAGCATATAAACTTATAACAGGCTGCCTCAACGGCACTCCAATAGACTTAATAAGACATGAGCTAGGAAAACTCCCCCTACAAAAAATTATAAATCATAAAAAAACAAGTAATTATTGGCATAAACATTCCCTCTGGGATGAGCTGTGCCCCTTCTCTCTGTTTCCTGAACCTACCTACAGAAGACTGAAAGTCCTTATAAATAAAAAAAACTAAGTCATAATTACCTTTAGTGGTCTGCACCTCCCTTCTTCCACCTGGAGTTAACTCCCCTTGACCCCATAGGTGGCAGCTTCATATTCTCTTCTGTAGCCCATGTGTTCAGCAGCTACTTTACAGGAGACGGAATTTCTATCTGCTTCTACATGTGCTACGTTGGATATTCTTGTTAAAAAAGGGTATGTGACATCGACATTGGGTCTTTGGACAATCGCATTGTGTTTATTTGTGACTTTCATGTGTTTTTGTGTGACTTGTATTCTGCTTGTTGTGTAACATCAGCGTTTTTTCCGCGAAGTATTCAAGATGTCTCAACGTAAATGTGTCAATTGCCAACGATTTATGTCGGATAGGGGCCCTCATTTCTTGTGTTTTTTATGTGACAAAGATTCTATTTACTCTATGGCCGCTCGTTGCCTTATTAGTAAAGATTTGCCGGATGAGGAATGGATTAAGATGTTCGAGATTAGGTCTAAGAAGCCCCGATCTACTCCATTAAAATCATAATCTTCGGCTAGTTTAAGTGAGGATCCAGTACTGTCTTCTCAGATTCCCCCGTCTGGTACGGTAGCTAACAAATCCAACTCCCTTGATTTGAGTGCTCTTCTTTCCTCTTTCAAACAAGAGTTAGTTGATTGGTTTTCCAAATCTGTCAAGGAGTTAGAGGAGCGTAATGATGCCAAGATGAAGGAATTTAAGAAATCCATCAGTAAATCTAAGTCCTGCTAAGAGGCAGTGTTTACCCTCAGGGGGCCTGCCGTCTTTGACAGGTCGTGGAGACCTAGGGAGTTTCAGTGTCCGCTCTCAACCATGCGCCGCAAGTGGGGCAGGCTTGGTCGGGCCTCACGGACGTGACTCCGATAACCTTCTCCTTCCCACCACTGGGTCGGTAAAGGCCGGGTCGCACGTGCTGGGCAGGAAGCCCGTGGATATTAACCGTGGTACGGAATTTGGGTCATACCCATCAATTACCGGCCTGGTTAACACGTGCGGCGGGTGGCCGGGCGAGCTGTCAGCCTCTCATCTCACGTACGGCACGGGCGTCCCGCTGGGGCTGGGTCATGATGACTTTCAAGTGCATAATCAACAACAACAGGAGCGATCGGAGTTTGTTGATGTTTTCAACCCGCCGATTTTACCGATTATCACGGATGAAAATTCGGGAGGTGAATTGCCCATGGATGCCAAGTTAGACACTCATGAGGGAATGATTATTATTCCGCCGGCGGAATGGACTTTTGTGGAGAAATTGGAGATGTTGTGCAAGCTTCAGCCATGTACGGCTCCGTCATCTTTGGATCAGGAGGATTCTCAGGCTCTTCCAGAGGAGTTGGGCACCACAGGCATACTTCCTACCTCTCGTCCGCTAAAACAATCTTTACCTCATTCTTCGGTGGTTATGGCGGGTTTGGACTTAATCAACAGCAATTTGTCGAAAGCCAAGGATATCTCAAGCCTTCCTAGGGCTCACTTGAAACAGGCTTACGTCATCCATGATCGAATGCTTCCTGCTTCCGCTCCCGATCTTGACAGGGATTTTGGTCAGTTGGATGCTAAGGCACTTCAAAGGAGAGCAATGATCACGCGCAAGGACATTAGTGACATCGATGCTTCAGCTAGGAGTTCGGTGGATATTTTGTCATACATTAACTGGTTTGCTGCAGGGGTTAGACAGCTCATACCCCCTACGTTCAAGGACTATAAAGGAGTGAAACCTCAATCCCTAGTAGTCATGAGTGCGGAGGAAGTGGCCATAGCGCATTCCTTTTTGGATGTTATCTACCTAGCTGTTAGCGATGCTACTCAAGCTCAACTCGGTACAATAGGACGTTTGACAGCCTTGGAACGATCCCAATTGTTGGAAGGAGTAAGGAATTTACCGCAGGATTCGAAAGAGGATCTTTTTCAACAACCTGTTAACTCGGAGTCCATGTTTAACGGTAAATGCAGTCAGGCCATAAGTTCACAGGATGCTCAGACTTCCCGGAACCTCAACTCCAGACTTACGACGGCTTTTCTAGCCCAGACCAGGAGGACTATTTTTATCTTGTAAGAAAGCAGTGGACACAAATATATCAAAGAACACTATAGCCTCATGGTTAAGGAAGACTATCGTTTTTGCTTACCAGTACATTGATCAGGATACAGTAAATCAGAAGTTTTCTCCCCATGAGATTCGTGCTCTAGCTACCTCATTAGCAGCGTGGAAATCTGTCTCTATTGATCACTTAGTGGCGGCTTGTCAATGGAAAGGATCTAATACCTTTATATCAGCGTATCTCCGGGACATAGCTTCAACAATGGATGGTTTACATGAACTAGGACCGCTAGTAGCGGCTCAACATCTGGCATGTGCTTAACCCCTTTGCAAGTAAAGCTTGAAAAGAAAGGGGGGGGTGGGGGGGGGGGGGGGGGGGGGGGGGGGGGAGCGAGTCATCAAGGACGAGTGACAAAGGGACCTGGGTATCATCAGGAGCTATTAATGGGAAGGTGAGGTTTTCCACTATTGAGAATGGTGGTGGAGGGCCAAAACTAGTTGGGCAAAGAACTTACAGAGCACGTGTTGTGGATTGGTGAGCCACTGATTTTGCACCTTCCTAAAATCAACTCAGAATATGACGTTTAGGAGTTGGTAAAAGTCACCAAAGTAACCGGAAGTGACGTCACAGAACCGGAAGTGAAATATTGAAGGCGTGATTAAGAGACGGTAGTCTAATGGCGCCTGAGGAACGTCATATCCTGATACCAAACTAATAAAGTACTAAGTGGTGGTGTTTTCTTACTGATTTCTCTTGACCGGTGGAGGGGATTGTTGTATAAGTAAGAGATCATATGTAGAAATGGATAATCTTAAGGATAGATTATGTAAAGTACTGAAGAGATTAATAGTTAATCTGCTAAGTATTCTATGGTCGAACAATAAAGTAAAGGATTAATGGTGTGAATATTACCTCAACATCGAGCTGGATCCAATCCTCCTTTATGTGGGATTCGGGGACACAGCTCATTCCAGAGGGAATGTTTACGCCAATAATTAGGAACAATAACATGTATTGTTAGTAATTATTAGTAAACTTACCTCTGGGATGAGCGAATTACACCCTCTCGAGTAAAGTTACTAATACCTCCCCGCATAATTCCAGATGATGTCTCGGGATGTTTGCGAGAATGTGAAGCTGCCACCTACGGGGTCAAGGGGAGTTAACTCCAGGTGGAAGAAGGGAGGTGCAGACCACTAAAGGTAATTATGACTTAGTTTTTTTTATTTATAAGGACTTTCAGTCTTCTGTAGGTAGGTTCAGGAAACAGAGAGAAGGGGCACAGCTCATCTCAGAGGTAAGTTTACTAATAGTTACTAACAACACATGTAATTGTTCCTTATGACCAAATAAGCAAAGAAGATACCACCTCCATTAGGTGAAACTGCTAAAAAACATATAGAAAAATTTGAACTAGACCAGTTAGATATAACAACTGATCCGTTCACATCTCACATCCTCAAACAAGCTGAAATACCTGATATTGAAGTCGACACTGCCTTAAAAGTACAAATAGATAAAAGCAATCCCAAACCAACTGATGTCACTAATACACAAGTATATATCGATACAAACTACAATCATAACAAATACATACAAATCTTCACGGATGGATCCAAAGACGAAAAAGGTCGAGTTGGATCTGGAATATCCTTTACACACATGGGTGATCAAGTAATAGCCTTTAAATTACCTAATGATGTCTCAATATTTACGGCTGAACTAACTGGAATATTGCAGGCACTAAAACTATGCACTGGCTATAAAAATAGAAATATAGCTTTATTCACTGACTCGCTCAGCTCCCTACAAGCAATTCAAAACAAAATGGATAAAAACCGCCATGAATTATTACATCAAATATACTCCTTTATCAACTTTCTAACAAATGATAACAATAATATTAAACTAATATGGGTACCATCACACATTTGGCTACTAGGAAATGAACGAGCCGACCTTGCAGCCAAGGCCGGACTCACACATAATCATGAAGTTAACATCCCCTACACCACAAACGAAGCAAAAAACATAACTAAAATCAAAAGTATAAACAGCTACAATAAAACATATAAGGAAAATTGGGAACATACCAAATATTATCAAAATTATTAGAATGGCTTGAAAGTTATCTGACTGATAGAACCCAAAAAGTAGTTATAAATGGATATAACTCAAAATTTAAATCTGTAATGGCAGGTGTCCCTCAAGGATCGGTTTTAGGACCCTTGTTATTCTTGATATATATCAATGACCTTGTTGAAGATACTGATTGTAACATACGCCTTTTTGCTGACGACAAGTTTTTTGTACGTAATAATAGAAGATCCGGTTTTATCAGCAAACAAACATAACGATGATTTACAAAGAATTTCTATGTGGGCAAATAAATGGCAAGTAAAATTCAACCCTCAAAAAACGGAAACAATTCAGTTTAGTAGAAAGAGGGTGGCCAGCTCTAAGCCTCATTTAAACATGCAAGGTATACCTATTGCTGAAGTTGGTGAACGTAAACATTTAGGTCTTATATTGCAAGAAGATGCTAGCTGGGCTGCTCAAGTCAACAGTATTGTAGATAAAGTCACTCCTATGATAAACTGCTTAAGGAGTTTAAAATACCGCCTATCGCGTAGATCACTACAGACCATGTATCAGTCTTTCATTTTACCTATTTTTGACTACTGTAGTCATATTTGGGATAACTGTATGGCAACCCAAAAAGCCAATTTAGAAACATTACAATTAGACGCACTTAGAACTATCTGTGGGGCGACAAGGGGCACAAGTCATAATAAACTGTATGTAGAAACTAATTTCATACCTCTAAATGATAGAAGACGTGTAAAAAAATTAACCCTTTTTTATAAAATGGTAAAAGGTAAAGCACCAAATTATTTATGTGACCTACTTCCAGATAGTGTATCGGCAGGAAATCCGTACGGTTTAAGAAACTCGTCAAATATACAAAATATTCAAATTAAAACATCTACTTATTCAAAGTCATTCCTTCCAAGTACAGTTGATCTTTGGAATGCTTTACCAAATGACATAAAAGAATCCCAGAAAATGTTTACTGAGAACATTACCCCTAGGCTAGGAAATTCATTTGGATTTGATCTGAATAACGGAAATCAATTTTGTCAAATTACTCATTGCAGACTTCGTTTAGGATGTAGCGATTTAAATTTTCATAAATTTGAGAGACATATTTCAAATGACCCGTCATGTTCATGCAGCGCAGAACACGAAGATACATCACATTATTTACTCATATGTCCAAATTACTCACTGCTCAGAAATGAAGTGTTATTCTACAACAATGGTTACAGTTTAAAAACAATTTTATACGGAAATAAAGAGTTATCTGATGTTGACAACTCGGCTATTCAACAATCTGTTTACCTTTTTATCACCAATTCTTGTAGATTTGTTAAGAAATGAGTTGAAATATTTTATCTCTAAATTAGCGTAAGGAATTGCCTTTGCAATATTGAATATCTTAACTAAATTGTGTTGCAACTGTACATCTTATTGGTTTGTCATAACTTTGTGTTACATGTTTGATGGTTTCAAAATATAATATTGTATTGGAGCGGCATTAATATAAGCTTCCAGCTTGTTTGCCAGTCCATTTTCATTGAAATGAACAAAATATGTTTAAACCATTATCAAATAAATTTACATCCCAAAAAACCAAGCAAAGCTAAAAACTTCAGATTCAGACGGGTAGATGTAGCCATCACCAGACTACGACTTAACACAGTTAAGAATCAAGTCTATCTCCACAAAATTGGCAGCGCAACGGATAATTTATGCAACCACTGCAAGGCTAAGGATACAATTAACAATATTCTCTTTGAATGTGATATGTCTCAACGCCACAGGAGACAACTGTTAAATAATGCTAAGGCCAGCAACCTCCAAGAACTCTTAGCCAACCCAAGCAACTATCCATATCTATCAACATTTCTCCTTAAAACCAAACTATACAAACAGCTATAATAGCAATACCAATGCTTGGTAAAATATATAACTGCTGACAATCCCTCCATCTATTCTATATATTGTTTATAGGGTTTTCTCTTGTCCCCATTCTTTTTGCTGTTAAGCTCAGCAACCCACCCCCCTTTTTCTTGTTATGTCTTTGTTATCCTCTTTGTTTATTTTCTTTTTTGTTTTTTCTGTTTTTGTTATTCTTTATCATTTTTTTGTTAAGCCCCTCCTGTCACATAATACAGGAACTCCTATATTGTTAGCCAAACAGTAACATCTCCTACTATAAACTCCGTACAACACTCCGTAATGCTCACAAAGCTCTCTATTATAAAACAATCACTTCTTGGTACGCAGTCCCTTCATAGGGCAAATGCGAGAACTAACATTCCACAAGAACTGTTAGAAATATAATCAAATAAAGAGCCAACCAAACAAAAAAATAAACTAACATCCCACAAGAACTGTTAGATATACCTTAGAGGCTAGCACAACCACAAGAACTGATAGCCTATAACAACTTAAAGCATACTTCCCGCAAATAAGGGCCAAAGGCAAAAGAATTAAACATATACCAATAACACACTTTAATACCTTGCTATGTAGTCCCTACAAAGGGCAAACGCAAGGTTTTAATACTAAAATCAGCTAACATCTCACAATGTTAGACAACACCATCTTGCTACGCAGTCCCTACATGGGCAAACGCAAGATAATAACAAAAAAAGCTAACAATCCACAAGAACTGTTAGACAAAATCAAGGCGCTAGTAAACCACAAGAACTGCTAGCCAAACCAAACTAAACAATATCATATTCTATAACAAACTAATAACTGCACTAAATAAGTACCGTTATAAGACCACGGATACTACACCAGCCAACTGCTAAATGGAGAAGCAATCTCCTCTCTTCACACAGGAGTGGAAGGGAATGGTAACACCAAGGAGAAAAAAAGCACATTGCGAAGATAACAACGCTCTGAAAACAGAACAATGGAACAACCACAAACAAGATGAGTATTACTTTGATTTTCTATACCACTCATATAAATATCCATCATCCCAAAACTCTTACATAATAAATTTATATAAAATTGAACAATATAACAACATTTAAATATCATAACTTAAAAATTCTACTTAAAAAACTTTACTTAACTTAAAAATTCAACTATAATTCACCCAAATCTACAAATAATTCCCAAATACAACTCACAATCTATTTTTTTTATAAACTTATCTCCAAATTATTTAACCCATCATCCATAACTACTACAAAATAATTGTTCCTATACGCTCAAAAATGTTTTTGTATCTTTTGCAGGTACGACGCCATATTACAAAGTGAGACACTAAATTATTAGTTACTATTATTATATTACTTCATTATTATATCATTACTTTTCATTTTTATATTTATATTTTACATTTCTCTCTTTTCCCCCTATTATCCAAATTCAAAATTATTTATTTATCCTCTGGCACTCATTCAAAATTTTTACCTATTTAGAAACTCTATTAAATACCTTTTTTTTGGGAATCCCATAACTCATTCCAAATTTTACTCCTTATATTTGGCTATAACCAAGTATGGGCCCCACGTCGGCAACATCACCAAAAGGTGGAAGCAGACGCTTAAACCCCAACCCAACAACAACAGCTGTGCACCGGCTCTATTTTCTCACAAGGTCGCCATTACTAAAAAAACTATGATAGCTGGATGTCGAGACTGTTGTTTATTTGTTTTATCACTGAACAGTGATGGGTATATGTTGTGTTGTCAAGCTTAAAAGGACTTGGATATTTATGTTCTTGTGAATATATTCACTAAAAAGGTACGTTTCACATGTTTAACCGATCAACTAACACATGCTTTATTGATTTATGAAATGAAGTATGTGAGGTAGCTTTTCATTTGAACTTAACTAAAAGTAAGTGCTTTGCAAATTCGCTACTTTCAGGGTAATGTGCTTTGAGCATGTATTAGTATGTGTAAAAGCGCCATATAACTATTCATATAGTTATTATTATTATCAAATTACGTTAAATAACTATATACTAAATCCCTTAAATGACCTTTATAGACATGTGAACTATGTTATCCGATTAAATATGATACTGTTTCTTTTTATATGCGCGCTGCTAATGGCTGTAATATTGTCCAAGGGGCGTTAAACAACAATTCACTCACTTTTTATATGCCACTCAACCACTTGATTTAATACATGTTAAAATACTAGCTAATAATTCATAACGACTTTTCATTCCTTTTTTAATTGAGAATTATCTTTCCCTGTCCAGGATATACACAATTTCATCTTGATATTTCATGAAATCAAATTCATATTTCAAATATGAAATAATAAAAAAACTTGCTGCTTAGAACTGATAAAAACTTAAAGTGCGATTTTATGCGCGCTTCATTGACTTATTCGATTTGGAAAGATAGGCAACAGAAAGGCGACCTTTCTATACTGAGGAAAGAACATGTGTTACTCCAGTGGAATTAATGGAGACTATGACATAGATCAATTGAAAACTCCACAGAATAAGTCATGAATTTCACAAAATCTACATTGGGGGGCAAATATATCTTACTAAAATCAATCACACCTCCACTGTCTTCCCATTCAAGGACTTTATTAATGTTAACATATTGTCTATTTGGTATGGCAAATCTATAGTACAATCTCTGATACCATCCGATATTTTAATACAACAATTAATGTTCTGTGATTTACATTTTTTAGTGCAGTAAGGATATAGACAAAATCTTGGGGTGTAGCTCCCAAGTATAATTCTAAATAATAAACCTGGGAGATACGGGTGTGTTGGATAAGTTCTTCTGTAAGTGATAATAATACTTGTTTCTATTCCGTAATTCCTACTAAAACAGACCTGGTCAACAAAACCCGATAAACAACTACACTTTTCTTTGGTTTGGGTATGTATGAAACAACTCTACTGTCTTGGTTTAGAAACTCCTTTATAAAAAGGTATCTCCCAGATGTTATTAAAGCATTAATTTATATCTCCCACCTAGGTTCCTCCTCAAATATCACCTGCCCATTGACAAGAAATATTTTAATAATTAGATTATCTTCCCACTGGGAGCTTGACATATCAACCTTGACATCCTCTAATTTTTTCAGTTTTGGTTGCTCGTGTGGTATTAGTTTATATCCCCCATCTTTATACATAACAAGGTAGTTTTTTTCTTCTTCCCCCTCATCATTAAAAATACTGGACCCGCTACTTCTGTTCTCTTGTATACCGCTCCATTAGTATATTGAAGCCAATATGTTTGGTCCGTTTGTCCAGGTTCAGTAAATCTGTCAACATCCCCCAAATCTGCAATTCCAATATTCCTGTGGTGTCTGTCATGTTTTTATTAATTGTCTTTACTCCTTGCAAAATGCAATGTTAAAGTTGTGTACCCAATATTAATTGGTTGATTGTCTGTAGTTAATATTGAAAATTTCAAGTTGGGTATTCGACCAAGTTTAAGTTTCTTATACTGTCGGTTAGTAAACATTTCATATCTACCACTGTTGTAATTCTCATTTCCCACAGAAATTATCCTCAATGTTGTGGAAGGCTTTTCTCTTAGAATTATTATCACTTGTATTAATACAATCGAGATGTACACAAAGGTCTTTATAAATTGCCAAGTTAGTTAAAGCTTCTATGCATGATGGGTGTTGATAATAGTTAACAACTCAAAACCTAAATTGTAGCCAGAGTTTGTGTTAGGATAATTGCATGTCCAAAGTTTTGTTAGTTTACAAATATTGTCCTTAAAGAGTTCATTTAACATACACATTGTAATAAATGATAATGATTGCATGCTGGTTAATCGTACAGTGCGTATCAACCAGATCAATCAACCAGATAAGTCAAAAAAGCATATGTACGACATTCAAGTAGAAAGAAAAAGTGTATCTTTGACACTGAGACTTTGTTTGCTCCTATAGGGGAATCTCAATATTTATGCATGCATACGACCGAGGCTAAGGCCGCTTCCTACTTCCTATGTAGCGTAATGGCAGCATTTCGATAGTAAGATTCGCTGTGTATTTTGAATTTCCTTAGGCTAGACACGAGTATATTAGCATGAATTAAAAGGAAATAAGTCAATTTCAGACATGAAAACATGTCGAGTGATAATAAAAACAAAATGAAGGGAAATTCACCAAGGGATAGCCTCAAATCTTTGTTTTTTAATAGTTGTGTAAAGTTCTTCATCCATAAATGAGACACATTTCTTCACTCATAATTATTTATTTTACTTCGGCATGTCAACACAATATGGCGATGGCATTGAACCAATGTAAGTTGCTTCAAAAAACAGGATCGTAAAATATACAAAATTAATCTATAAAACGAAACGTGACCATATTACATCCCCTTTCTTTCAATAAAAGGAAATAATAAATTAGTCTGACTGAAAATCCTCTAACTTAAACATCTTATAGATGAGAAGCAAAACTCTTAACTATGCATAAAAAAATGTGTTCACTTTTGAATAACCATGAACAGAAACTTGCTTCTCAGCAATATGAAGTAAACTTTTTCTACGTACGAGGCGATGAGGTCAACACATGCTTCGGCAAACATGGAGGAGTTCATACAAAACTCGAAGAAAAGGTTAGCAGCACTAATAAAAAACTGTCAAACTGAACTGCAAACTTTGATTGACTGTAAAGTCAGACGTTTCTGAAATAAAACAAACTGTAAACGCGGTGGAACATGTGGTATCAAAGCATGAGGATGAACTAAAATCTCTTTGTAAAGAACTGGCGGATTTGAAAGAATAAAAATCTGCATTGGAAAAGCAAGTAATATTGAGAGATATTCATGATCGTAAAACCAAAAATACAGATCGAGTCCTGCAGTCCAGTTCAGTGAGGAGCAGGTTGACAACATGTACTTCAAGATCGTATACAGGCTTCATAAGTCTGAATACCAAAGGAAGCACAAGCCATCTGCTCCTCCATCGATTATTGCAACATTTATTCATATGGTAGACAGGGATGCAGTGTATGGGGCACGCAAACTTCTTAAGGATCACCGAGAAGTACCCAGACTGACCTACCGGCTTTCGTGAACTGGAGAAACTCTGGACAAGGGTTCGGGTCGTCGGTATAGAAGTAGTCCTGGAAACTCGTGACCCAAGTATTCCATCCCCTTTGTGGAAAAAATACGATTAGGAACTCCATAGTTTGCTGTCAGATGACTAAGTAGTCGTTTTCATTATGAGAAATTGTTTTTAGGCAACTTATAAACACCTCAAATCTAAGTAACATGTGAGTATGTAATAGAACAAAGTCAACATTACAAACTGTGTGTATTGATGGGAAATGATATAGAAAGGGTAAATGAATATAAGTTCTTAGGTACTATCATTGATTCTGAACTCTTTTGGAATGAAAATACTGAGAAAATATATAAGAAAGGACAACAACGTTTACATTTCTTGTGGAAATATTTTAAAATTGATCAAACCATCATGATGTTGTTTTATAGAACCTTCATTCAAAGGGTTCTTACATATTACTTTTTAAGTTGGTTTGGGAACCTTTCAAAATAGAAACAAATTGATAAAAATCGTGAATACTGCATCTAAAATTATTGGGCTTCCTTTTGAAACGATCTGTAGTTTTTATGAGCCGCAGTTATCTAAAAAAGGAAACAAAATTTTGGGTGATTCTTCCCATCCACTTTTCTTGGAATATTCGACATTACCTTCTGGCCGTAGGCTGCGTATGCCGACTTATCGAACAAACAGGTTCTGCTGATCAATCATTCCGTGCAGCATTAGAGAAATAAAATATGTCTTATGTTGCATCACGTTTTTCATGTATACGTAAATTATCTATCCTAGTCAACGTTAACTGTTTTTGACATGAATTGTTTTGAATATTATGTTATTATTTGTCTTCACTTTTCACATTTCTTAAATAAATCATTTTCGTCTTTGCAAAAAGATGCTGGACTTATATTTCTCATATTTCTAAAAACCAGCACTATTCGCATAGTCTTTTGGTCACTCTCCCAACTTCTGTGCCGTCGCAAGTTGTGTTACGTTCCGTCCCCTCTGCCGGTCGTTCTACGCCATACAGCCTGGCCCTACCATCATCTGTTCCATCCAACCTGTCGATTCCCCCTCAACAAGCACACAATCTGAACATGACATCTTGCAACTCCCGTTGCCTTATTTCAATATTTGCGGGTCCTATCAACAATTCTGTTATTCATGTTATGTTATCAATCCTCCTCAACTGCTGACGCTGTTCGTTACGCCAACTTTTTAAAACTGACTGACCTAGATAGAGGTCACATTCCGATGACGTCACGACTCACGTATCGAGTGCACAATGGCATGACATTTTTCGTTGCTTGTTAGCATTTGTTATATCAATGAGTTTCTTAAAAATGAAATACTTGTTCACCAAAATGATTTTTGTTTCATGTTTTTAAGCGAGTCACTTATGTAGACGACCAACAATTAGCGAACTATTCTGTTCTGTGTTTTGTTTGACTGAATGATATTCTTACGCCGGCTCCGCGATCAGCTGACTGTTGTTTTGACAATTAATTTATAAAAAATATTGATACGTGGGGATGAGTAATAAATAAAATACTAAACTCATGATAAAAAGGGGACTTATGATATGCTTACCGAAAGGTAACAAACCAAAGATATTTATGAAAAACTGACGACCGATCTCTCTTCTATCTGTGTTTTATAAAATAGCAGATCTCATGGAATATACAGAATCACACCAAATTCCTGGACTCCTCCTGCTCCTGATTTTGAAAAAGCATTTGATACAGTCGATTAGTCATTCATAGATCAGACACTTGCTTTCTTTAATTTCGGAAAATCAATACGTTCGTGGTTCAAAACATTTAGCTTTATTCTTTGCCAGATGCTCAGGTTTAAAAGTTTACATTGAAAAAACACGTCTCATATGGATCGGATCAAAGAAGCAATCGAAAATTAAGTTATGTCCAAAACTTAATATCAATTGGGACCAAGGCGACTTTGATCTTTTACTCACAATCTTGAAGATATTGTAGAAAGAAACTATAATGATAAGCCTAGAACGTGTGAACGGTTAACGTCAATTTGGTCAGCACACTACCTAACGCCATTTGGAAGAAACACCGTTTCAAAATCAATAATTTTTCCAAACTTACACCACCTCTTCAGCTCATTACCAAACCCAAATATTGATGTTGTCAATGAATTTCAAAAAACATGTTTTAAATTTATGTGGCGAAATAAACCTGACAAAATTAAGAGAAGTCAAATAATCTGTGATAAAAACAACGGAGGATTCAATGCAGGCGCAAAAATTATCAGTGTTAAGACGGTTTGTCACCTCCGATTCAAAATGGTGTTGCCTTTTCAACCTCAACCTCCCTAAGTTACGTTCAGGCAGCTTTTTGGAATATAGGTGTGACTACTTGAGAAACGAACTTCTTCCACTCATAGCTAACAAATACTACAAAGATGTTCTGACGGCCTGCTGGGATTTCATTTCCAGAACAAAACTTAGTGTAAAACGACCTACTAACAGAAAGTATTTGGTATAACAGTAAAATATGCATTAGACGCATACCTGTCTACTATAAAAATTGAATCAAAAGAGAGTAAGATTCATTAATGATGTCATCGATACAGACGGGAATTTTTTGACATTTGAACTATTTTCGAGATCTTTTGACATAATAACAAACTCTCTTACTTATAATGGCCTTATCTCGGCTGTTAAGAAATATTTTCAGAATAAAAATGTGGACCTAATTTATGTGAAAATATTGCATAACCCTATTTTACCTTAAACACTACTTAATGTGATAAAAGTTTTGAAATGTTCTAAATTTTTCTACGACATACTCATTCCCCCATCACCACAACAAACATACACTGCATGAAATGGGAACAAAACATACTTAACGAACACTTATTTGATTATTGGTCCCAATACAACATGATCCCTTTTCGATGTAAAAAAGATACTAGACTTCAGTGGTTTCAATATAAAATACTACATCACATACTGCCAACAAATAACATTCTGTATAAATTAAGCTATGTTGACAGTCCAATCTGTAGTCTCTGTTCAGAGGATATTGAGACACCAGTTCATTTATTTTGGTCAAGCAATAGTTTCAATAAAATCTGGCAACAACTAGAATCATGGCGTACACCTGTGCGCCCAACCGATGAATCCCCTCTATGTCCTCGCTGGACACGTCTCAAAGATAGTGGTTGGCGAACAGCCAGCCATGATGTCCACCACCGCCATGTTGCTGTGGAGGGCCATCGTAGCCGAGATGGCTCTGATCTCGTGCGGGTTAGACTTTGCTGGCGGGTCGAGACCCGCTGCCTTGTAGGCATCCAACACCGCCGAGCGGAGATAGACACTGAACTGTCGTTTGTCTATCTCCCGAACACTAGTCTGGGAATGCGGATTGAATAATCTCCTCCTCCCTTGACGTAGTGTCCATGTCTTTTCGGTATAGATCCGAAGGGCTCTGACTGGACAAAGGAGGCGATTCTCCTCGTCCGTCGGATCTATGCTGCCGGAAATGGACGGTAACGAAAAGGTTCTACCCCTTTCATCTGCGGCTTGGTTCTTGCAGATGAACTCAGGCGCCAACCCCAGAGTGACCGACCCCCTGTCTCTCACATCAAAATGCAAGAGGTCCGCCTGGAGAGCGTGAAGCTCTGAAATCCTGGCTGCGGACCCCATTGCAACCAAAAAGGCTGTTTTGATGGTGAGACGAAGAATAGTCATATCCGCCAACGGTTCATAGTGATCCGACTTGAGGTGGTCTAGCACCACCGCCAAGTCCCACTCTGGGGGCCTGAGTTTCCTCCGCCCGTCCAAATTCCGGTATGTCCTGACCAGTTCTGTCAGGACCGCAATGTCATTCTGGGGATCACGCTTCCGTAGGACTGACATGATCGCTGCCAGGTTCGTGTTAATAGAAGAAGCTTTGAGCTTCCTCTTCTCTCGTAGGTACACCAGATACTCAGCAACCTGAGGGAACGTTACTGTCTGGATCTCGTACCCCTCCTTTGCGCAAAACGTTTCGAAAGCCGCCCACTGGGCATCATAAAGATTCCTCGTGGAGGACCTCTGAGAGGCCGCTACCGCCTCGGCGACGGACTTGGAAAATCCCGCCCCCGTCAGACCCCTTTGGAGACAAACCAAGCGTGAAGCTGGAGAGCCTGGGGGTTCTCGTGAAGGAGGGAGAGGGACTGGGTCTAGGCGGCACGCTCTCCGGAGGGGAACGTACCAGGCCCTTCCTGGCCACAACGGTGCTATCAACAGGAGTTGAAGTACCTGTGTCTCCTGTATCTTCGCTACCACATGGTTCAGGATGGCGGAAGGGGGATAGGCGTAGGCGACCATCCCCTCCCATTCTAACGCGAGCGCATCGAGAGCCCACGTACATCTGAGACGTCGCTTGGGGCTGCCTGAGGGGCACTCCCACCAACACGTTGCTCTCTTGCTGCCACCAGGAGAGGTGATGTTTCAACTCGGCCGGTATCGGGAAGACGTGACGGCACACCTTCTCCCTGATGTGTGTGTTTACGAATATCTGCAAGGGTCTGAGCTGTAACCTTCCCCTTCGGGTGAAGTGTTGAGTTGAGCTCAGGAACCCTAACAGCCTCTGCCACTTGCGGAGTGATAGGGACTCTTGGAGCACTAATTCCAGAAGATCTTTGTACCGACCCATCCGTTCTGAGGTAACAAAGGCCTTGTAAACCACAGTGTCCAGGCAGGCGCCCAGAAACACCAGTGACGTCGATGGCTGAAGGTCTGACTTGTCTAGGTTGACCAGACATCCCAACCGCCTGAACAACATTATCACAAGTCTCGTTGGGCCTCCAGAACAGATGGGGATCTGTTGTGACTGAACCCGTCGTCCAAGTACGTCGTGAACTGCACATCCACCTTGTGCAGGTATTGGACGATGGGTTGGGTCAGGCGAGTGAACAGCCACGGAGCCGACGATATCCCGAACGGTAGTACGTTCCACTGAAAGTGGCGACCCGCCAGAACGAAACGGAGGTATCTGCGATCCGCATGGTAAATGGGAATGTGCAGATACGCGTCCTGCAGGTCTAGGGATATCATCGAGTCCGATGGCTCCAGTAATAGCATTACTGATTGCACAGTCAAGAGTCGAAAATATGGCGGCTGCTCTAGGAAGGAGTGGTTGAACTCCTTCATATTGTGGATCAGCTGCCACTTCTTTGGATCTCGCTTCGGTTGAATGAAGACCGGAGAATAGAACCCTTGGGTGAGGTTTTGGAGCGAGAGTTCCTCCACCGCCCGTTTGACAGGCGTTCTGTTGGAGAACAGGTTAGCGGGCGGCGGTGTGTCACGAAACCCTCGCTCCAATACCTTGCAAACGAAAGGGTCCAGATCCAATTGTTCCCAGTTGGGCGCATAATGAGATATGCGCCTTCCCACTGGTCCATCCCAGGCCGGGACCACCTGTGGAGGTAATTCCGGAGGTACCCACAAGTCATTGCTTCCTTGGGGGCCTCCGTAACTGTGTCCCTTGCCACGCTTGTTCCCCTTGTTGGGGGTGTGGTTGGGAGAAGGGCCGGCATTTGCGCCATGGCTTCTGTCCTGCCGACCCCCCCCTCGAAAGGAAATACCGCCAGTCTTGGTGTTCCAGGAGGGAGTGGGTGTGTTCCTTCTCCTCTTCTTGGGCGTGTGCACCTGAGACGAGGCTCTACCCCCGCCAGCGGCAAGCCTGTTGGTCAACTCCTGCTGTTGACTTTCTTGCCGCTGACGAAGGGCCCCGGTGATCTGCCCATCGAAGTGGGAGGAAGACGTTGTGGGTGCGGCCCGCAAGCGGTTCTGAAGCTCCGATGGAAGGTTAGTCCGTGCTAGGAACCCATCACGCCTGAGATTCGTGACCCCCGCAGAGATGCAGAAGGCGCACAGTATCATCTGCGCAATGTTCCCAGCCATATAGCCGAAACCGCGGAAGAGGGCCTTTGCTCTGGTCTCCATCCCTGTGTCCTTTGCGAAGGTCGCCATCGCCTTGCAAGCATGAGCGACATTTATCGCCGGATGTCATCATCCAGACAAGGGGGAGAGAGAGGGAGAGAACTCTGGTGCACCGGAAGCGAGCTGCGCACCTTATCTGCCAATACCAGGGGGGGCAAGAGATGACCTGGCGCCGCAGCGACGTTGACGTCGAAGTCCTTGCCCACCGCCTGAAGAAGCCTGATGTTGATGCCCTTCCCTCTTGGGTGAATGCGCGAGAGGGAGAAGCCTCTAGGTTTTGAGGAGGTAGCGACAGGGGAAACTAACACTACCCTCCTCCTCTTCGGGGTAGAAGGCGCCACAGGGGAGGGCGGAGGCGAGGCAGCCTCCTCCTCTACCCTAGTCTGCCTCGGCAGTCTAGCGTCTAGCATGGATGAAACCATGTCCTTGACTGAAGACAGGATGTCTTCAGTCAAAGTCCTGGGGTCGAAGGTAGTAGGGGAGGGAGGTCTGGACCTCCTCTTCTTCGACTTCTGAGGACGGCGACCTGGGATTGGAAGCGGTAGCGGTAGCGGACGCGAAGGGGCGCCTGGAAGCTCTAAGCTTTTGCTGGGACTCACTCTTTTTGACGGAGTTGCGATAATCGCAGTGCTTCGCAGTAGAGAGTCCTTCACACTCGCGACATCTGTCCGCCTCCGGACAGAGATTGCGGCAAAGTCGACAAAAAGAGTGAGGGTCGAAGCGCGCGGACTTCCTGAAGCCGCACGCCCCGCAGAAGGCCGAGTAGGGAAACGCCATGACGCCTCCACCTACCCTGACAATCCAATGCCACTGGAAGCGGCAAGCGCTAAGAGGGGAGGCCGTATGCCTCAACCAGTCAAATCCTATGCCGCTGGAGGCGGCTAGCGGCACGCGCTATAGTGGGGAGGCGGTATTCCTAAACCAACACTAGCGCCCTATGCCACACGCTATGACGGGGAGTTAACAATATGAGTTGGGAAGCAAGCGGAGGCAGCCACAACCCCAAAGCCTAGAAAAATGACCAAAAGATACAACTACCTCGCAAGAAGTAGCCGACCCACACGGACAGAACCCTAAGCCCGGAAACCCCAAAAGGTAAGCAAAATATCGCAAAAAAACAACAACAACACAATGGAGAGCTATCAAATCGTGTGTCGATTCAATGGCCGACAGAAAAGCAATGACCATATAGGGTAGGACACCTAGTGGGGGCACTGAGTGCAGCTCACTTGAGCAATAACTCTGTCTTTACTCTGTCACTGAGAGTATATTAAATAATATATATCTCATATCTAAAAGCAAGCTGAATAAAAAAAATATCACCAATCAAAACATTCCACAACTAAATAAGGGAATATTATCGGCTATGCTTGATTGGTAACCTGGCAAACTATTCGGAGTCCGCCGACAGAAATGACGAAAGAGTTGAGTCACTTTATTGACAACCGGCGTACGCCTTAGGAGCATGCCGGGTTTTCCGGTTTTGAATGACAGGCGAACCCGGCGTATAATGGCGGACAAATATTTTCGTTGCGACTATTCCACAACTATTTCATAGCCATCATTATCTTCTTGAATAACAACTCAAAATGATTTAATTGGCAATGTGTACCCAGGAGTAACCTGTTTTCATGGGTCACCTGTTTTCGTGGTATTTACAAAAGATGGCTATTCTCTCTAACTGCACCCAGACATGTTAGCACCAGTTGTTCTGCATTGATCCAAGAAGGAAATGATCACTATTTCATCAGTCTATCAAATGAAATTTCATGCTTTTCACATAACACCTTTTTTGGACAACATTTATGGTTGATTTTTAAAAATACAATCCATGTATGATTTTTCAAGTAAACCCATGTTATTCTTATCCTGAATCACCTGACTTTTCAGTATGATACCTGTTCTACTAATAAATATATGGAATCATAGAAAGGTTGATTCTTATATATTTTTGGCTATTTTGTATTATTTTCCGGTGCAGTGAAAGCATGTTATTGCTTGCAAATTAAACTTTGCTTTGCTTGCTAATTTTAAATCTTTAACTACATGAAATGCAAGGTATTTGGTGACTAGAAGATTTTCTAATACTAAATATGCTCTAAGGAGCCTCATAATTTCTTTACTTTACCAGAAATAAGACATTTAGTAGGTAATAATAAGGTTTTCGGACCAATGGTGACCAAAATGTATCTTCTCTCAGCCCCTCAGTATTTAATGGTGGATCGTTAATAGTCTGTATTACTTTGTCTGTTGCATCTATAGCTTCACTTGCGCCTTGGGTTGGTTGTTTTACGGAAGTTTGTTCTGCTTCATTTAATTGCTCACTTGAATTTTGAAGTTTTCCCTCAATGTTTTCTGGAAGTTTTGGTTTTGGTGTACGTTTATAATTTGGAAACCTTAATTCTTCACGAATAGTCTTTAACCCTATTTTATTTTCTAAACATTTGAGAGGAAGTGCTGTGCCTTCTTGTTTATCCCTCCAGTTTCTTTTATAAACTAAGTCAACATCTGGATGGCTTTTTAGTCTAGGTTTTCCTGTTTTTTCATCTACCTTAAATTTGAACAAATCAATTCCCCCCTCAGGGTGGCCCCATACCTTATACAAACTATGCACTGCTTCTTTAAGGACTTCTTGTCTTAGATTAACTCCTCCCATATTTCCCTTGCTAAATGAAGTCAATCTAGTACCTGGGCTATCAAAGGTGTATGAATTATTCAGATCATCCATTTCAATCTCTTCATCCGGAGCACCTCCAACAGCTCCTGCATCATCATCATCGAAATTTAGAGGTTCAAACATTTTATTAAAGAAGATTTTCTATTTAAATAAAAAAAAAAAAAGATATAAAATGTCGCATTATGGTCAGAAACTCAATCCATTGCGTCAGCTTAGGGAGAATCTTGCTATCAAAGGAACCCGGTCTTCTGCAAGTGTTACAAATAACCCAAGTACTATCAACCAAAATGAACAACTGTTGGTTCATTTTCCTAATCTTGGATTAGTCAGTTAGTTAGTTAGTTTCAGGAACAGCCCGCTTGGCTTTTGATATATTCTTAACATCAGATGGTACCAAAGATGAAGATAGTACTATTGTACAAAACATTGGCTGAGCTATGATAAAGAAAACCACTGTTAAAATTAGTAGTAATGAAGCATTGTCTATAGATGACAGTGATGTATATCACACTTATATGGATCTTTGGAGATCTACACAAGAAAGAAATAATCTACATTATCAGGGTATTGATACAACTGAAAATCGAAATGTAACCCGATTGCGGGTGGGATCTGCCCTTGGAAATGATTCATTCGTGGAACATATAGCAATAGCAACTAATCTAGGAAACCGATTTTATATTCCTCTTGATTTTGAATTGTTAGAGTCATATGCCATTCGATCAAGAATATGAACTAACATTTAATTAATATAAACATCTTTTTATAGGTAGTAATGAAATGAAATATGAAATTAAGAATATTGCATTAGAATTTGACAATGTTACAGAACCAGATTTGGCCCGTGAAATCCATTCTTTATATAAATAGTCCCTTGTCTGGAATGACAACAGCAATCACCAAAGAAGCAGAAACAGCTGGGCCAGTACATATTTACTTATATGTTATCATGGATGCCCAATTGAATATTGATAACGGGAGGTTTGAATCTGTTATCTATTAATAATACTTGTTTGTAGTTGGTAATAATAAGGTTTTTGGATTAGCGATGAGTAAAGCTTGTCTACTCATTAACCCTTACAGGTCAAAACTGCGGGGTTGTTTTGACGTAAGGTTAATGAGAAGATACGTTTTGGTCACCGTTGGTCCGAAAACCGTATTATTACATACTACATTTTATGATAAATATTTATGAAAGTGAAATAATTCAATGACCCTGTAAATATTTTAAACACATGTCAACATCAATTTAAATGGTATTGTATACTATTGATCTGTGTTTAAAAAAAGGAAAAATCGAAGTTGTTGCATGTATTGTAATCTCATAATTTTATATAATAGAAATATCATGAAAACAGGCGACACCAAAATAAATTAATAACAATTTGCATCTGTTTTTAAAATGTGAACAAGATTTAACAAAAGAGTAAAACAACTGTTTGTTTACACATCACCTAGTTGAAAAACATGTACTCTATCACTTTATGATGTTCAGCATGTTTGACATTATCGGCAATAACACTTGTAGAAGATTATTGCTTATTACCACAGAAATAGGTAACACGAGGGTATGATTATTAAAAACCATCCATTACTTGATAGTGACATTTAAAGTCATATTTCAGAATGTTTAAAAAATATTCATATCATATACATGAAACGTATTTTGAAACTGTGTATACATACTTGATTCAATTTGAGCCTGTTACTGACGCCGGGTCCATGTCCTGGATATACGCCGCTTAAACGAATCAAGCATAGCCTAAGTGTTCCGCGATAATATTGAGTGTGATATAAGCCTGTTCTTTAAATTCTGGTCAGCTTGTCATAATCTATTTATGTGAACTTTGATTGAATGCTGTACCGGATTGTCAACTGTAGAGTTAAAACAGTTTGTAAAATGTTTTTGAAAAAAAATGATATAAAAAAAGAGAAACGTGTTCTTTGTTTGGACCCGGAAGCACAGGGGAGACAACTCTAACTCAGCGCAATACGTACTGTAACAAATAAGAATGTGTGGCCGTGGGCTCCACGACCTGGAATATTGAAGGATTGTACAAGTATTCATCATCGGAGAACATAAAGCATTCTTTTTCAGAAGGGATCCTCCTTGGGGTACTTATTGCATAAAAATCTGTATTTTTTGCTATATGACAGGTTGTGACTATTTTTTAAATAAAAAATGTACAAAAAACCACTAAAAACGTGTTTTTGTACATTTCACCACCCTAACAGGGCCCCCTACCCTGGCGATAACCGTTCCGCCAGGGCCGGTAACTCTATTGGCAAACCACTTATAAATCTGTCATCACGAAGAGAAGACGTGTTTTGAGAGTTTTGCTGGTTTTTCTAACGTATCCGAAAGAAAACATGGACAAAGAGACTGTATGTGTGGTAACGTTTATTCTATTTAGAAACAATAGAATAGGTTCGCATTTTCGCATTCTCGCGTTGTGACTTAGGTGTTTTTCAAACCTGGCGTGACCATGTGCTCGCGGTACGGGTTGGAAAATGGACAAACATGGCGAATTCTCGGAAGATTTTTTCCCGACTAGAGGGAAATGTCCAATCTTTTGTATGGAATTCGCATGTTGTTTGGCACTTGATGTTATTTTTAATAATGCGTCTTATTACGTTGGGACGATCGTTTGTGTCTTGTTGGAAAAACTTGGCCAAAACTTTCGTTGTCTGACGGGCAAGCCATTGTTTTTCATGCTCTTTTTATTGCAGGAATGTTGTATGGGCTTGCTTTTAAGATGCCTTTAGCATTTTATTTATAAAATGTCGCGGCTTCTTACTTAGTGTAGGCGCACACATATGTATACACATAGGTGCATATTAGTCTACTGGCTTTAAAATACCTTGTATGATTCTTGCAGTCATTCAAGCGGTGTTTTAATTGCGGGGGTAACATCCCTCAGGCGGACGCCCATGAACTTTGCATTACCTGCCTGGTGGAAGAGGGACACGACGACTCGGAGTGCAGTACTTGTTCGGGGTTTTTCTAACCATACTCGACGTCGACGATCCCTCGATGCTGCCTTCCTCAAGAGGGTGTTGGAGTCGGGCGGGGATATTCGCTCATGCACCCCCCCCCCCCCCCCCCCTCTAAGCAAAAGGTCAAGGGTAAGAGTGTTAAGGCTCCGGTGTCTCCCCAGGTTCCGTCGGACTCCTCGGGTGTTTCCGACTCGGACTCGGGGGCCCGGTTGTCTTCGACTAGGGTCAATCCACTCACACCATCCTTAGACAATATTAATGCTATCATAAAGGGGCAGATGAAGGGTCTGATGGGGGAGTTGATGTCGGAGCTCCGTGATTTGACGACCCGGTCAGGCCCCGATGCCCCGTTGGCTGGCACCTCTGGTACCAATACCGACGCCGGCACTGGCAATGACCCGGGCATCGTCCAGGGTCTAGGTCAGTTGGCCGGTGCTCTTAGGCCGGGTCCCTACCAGGCCATTCAGAGCATTGTTACACGGATCCCCCCGACCACTTCCAGCTTGGCCGGTACGTCAGCTGGGACCGGTTCCCCAGAGAGACTAGGTGCCGGCGCTACGGTGTCGGGGCCCGCACCTGGGCTCCGTGATCCGCTTCCTTCTTTGGAACGACGTGGGGACGATGGGGAGGTGTTCCGTATTCCTCTGCTTCCTTCGTCTGCCCTTTGATTGCTCCTTCTGACATCTTGTCCTCCACGGAGGGCTCCGAGGTGTCGGGGGAGATGGAGGTCGAGGGGGATGGGATGGGAATGCTGACGATTTCCATGGCCCTGAGGGAGGTCCACGAGAAATTCGCAGAGGCCTTTCCTCAGGTAGTCATTCCTGAGAAGGAGGCGGATGGATCGGGGTTTCTGTTACCGGGGGGAGCTTTCGCTCAGCGGAAGGCCCCTCAGGTGCGTCTCCGCATTCTGGATTCGGTAGCGGCCGATTTCATCTCCCCTCTCCTTTCGGGTACCCGTGCTCGCTTCGACTTGCCAGGGCTCAACAAGAGGTACCCGTTGGGAGAGTTGGGGTTGTTTGAGGTTCCGTCGCCAGACCCGGATGTGTTGGCCTCTGTCAAACCGGACTCCTTGGGGGCCCGGGGCAGGCGCGTGCCACCCTTCAAGGCTAACGAGTCGCTGCTCCGCTCTTTTGAGGAGAGCTATAGGAACGGCTGCCAGCAGTTGCGAGTGGCTGTTCATGGGGCTTACCTGGCTTCGCTCCAGGCAAAGTCACATGTAGGCCAGTCGAAATTTCCCAAAATTTAAGTGAACCCGGACATTTTCGATAACAGATAAATGACTTGAAAAAATGAAAGATTACATGTCCCTTACCCTCTGAAAAAAACCCAACCAAAATCAACCATGGGCAAAAATAGTTATGGCCACTTGAAAATGTACCTAAAAGTTGTGCAGAAGCCTCTCCATATAAGATTAGTTGTGTGACTATCATCGCCTGAGTTATCTCCCTTCATGGCAACTGCCAAAATGGCTGACATTGTTGTTGACAACAAAAGTTTGGAAGCGGTATTTTATGACTTTTAAAATGAAAATTGTGAATATTTTTTATGGAAAAGTATTTTGACAATAAGATGAATGCTTTAGTCTATGCAGATACCATCAAATAATCATATTTTTCGTGCTTGAATTATCTATATTTTAACTTTGTAAATTGACAACTTCATCTTCATAAAAGCCTTTTCTATGAGAAATTATTATGAACTACTAATGTAATGATAACAAAAAAGTTAAAGCATATGATTTATCTATTCAAATCCCTTTGAAACATTGAATAGATAAATTTGGGGAAAGTTCACACACCTCTGAAAAGGCTAAGCATGCCATCCTACTGATACTACTTTCTCGCTGACTTATCTCTTATGAAAATCGTCTGTTGATTGATACTTTTTTTTTACAATCATTTGAAGTTCACATCACCTCAAATTTACATATTATATTAAATTTATTAATCTTTCCAATGCTAAAATAGTTACTAGAGAATAAATAATTTTTTAGGTTAAAACTATAGATACCGTATTCGACGTGATAAGCGATAAAAAATTGGTAAAAGGGGGCGCTAATTAAAACGATAAAAATTGTCCTCAAGTTTAGTCTTGAAAGTGTTTTCTTACGATACACATGTCTTTGAAATATGGTTTTATAACTTTTATCATTTTGGTGGTGGCTGGGGGTCGTGAAATACCCTGTATTCTTCGCTTTAGTGGAAGTAAAAGACTTATTGCAAGACTGAAAAACCTTCTTCAATGAATCAGCATGCAAGGTAAGCAATGTTGAGAGGTGGGCGCTAAAACAGGACGCATATTGTTCAGTCAAAAACGTGGTGGGTGGGCGCTTATAGGGGAGTGGGCGGTTATTAAGTCGAATACGGTATTACTATCAGTCAATTTCGGCTTTAGACAATACCAATTTGGGTTATTCATGCAAAGTTACAAAAAATATGTATATAAATATATTAACAGAAATTTAATGATTTCAACTGTAAATTTATCTCCCTAGGCTTGTATTTTATAATGACCAACCTACATTGTCAAAATTTAATGTCCCACTAATTCATAACTCATGGGCCCAGGGACTTCGTCATCTCCAAAGTTAATTCGGATCTGCTAATAAATGCACAAATCAGTTCTGACATATAATAAAAATGCTATCAGTATTTATCTAACACTAAGAATTTACAATTAAAATTGTTGAACATATTACTTAGATTAAAAAAAACTACAAAAATGTCAATAATTTTCCCAATATCAAATGTTTTCAAATTTTAATTGCTTTTTACATAACCATGAATCTCAAAAGCGTCATTCAACCACATTTGTCATTAAATGAGACCTTACAGCTGAACTCAAATTTTTAAAAATCAAAGCATGCATGAGTTGACTGAGTATTACTCAAATAATTTGAAAAGGTATGATAGTTTAGAGAAACTGATAATTTGTTAATCCTGTGAAAGGCATATGTCTATCAGCATCATTTGTCAATCTAACAAACAGAGATATTCCCTCCGGTGTGCTCAGTGCTTTGCATCTAATGGAGTATTAAAGGTATAAGTGCACACCAATATTTCGTTTAAACAACAAATGCACAGATAATGAATATCTCTCGATTACTAACGATCATAATCCATTTACAATGCTTATACTACATTTTTTAAAGTGATTATGTTATAAGATTGCTTTAATATACAATATTTCATCCCTTATTCTCAGTTCAGAGTTTAGGTAATTTCCAAATCTACACACATTACTAGTTGAGCCGTTTTCAGCTGTTCATATTTTTTAGTGCACAGCTGACCATAGAACTAAATATTTCTAAGCCGACTTCAGCTGTCTTAAATGTTTTCATTGTTGATTACAGGTCAGTTGTAAAGAATAATAAGTATTTTCCTGCTTCGATTGAAAGCATAAGTAAGTGCCTATATAATCATATGCCTTAAAAGAGCCAATTTGGAGCGAAAAAGCGTGCTATAGTACCTTTAAGCACACGATTCTCTGCAGATTCTGGACAATCGTCAATGTCTTTACCATTATATGAAATTTTAATGGATCCAGGAAAATAAGTTAGAATATTTCATTCTTCTTAAAACATTATCTTAAGTACAATGTTATTAACCCTGTTAGAATAATGAATAATCTGTATCTGATGAAACTATTTTGTATGCTTTGTGAAAGACAAGTGATAATGTACCCTCTGTCAAAAACTGTATTTTATCATCCAAAACTGTTCTACAGGAGATATCGCTCATTGAAGATCAAAGGATATCTCCTTGTAGATATTGTTTTGACAGTAGATTTTGAACAAAGCCCTGTTACAGTCAAATTCATGACATCACAATTGTTTTCAATCATCAAGTAATGACATCAGAATGCTATGACGTCATAAGCATGACAACATCAGTGATATGACTTCACCGCACTGAGAGTCTAGGAGGAGTGCAGTGTTCAGAAAATACATTTTACAAGGAATGGAAATGAAAAATGATTTTGAATGATAAACATGATCTCACCCTCGTGTCTTCTGATATCAAATATATCAAGACGAGTCTATAAAAGTAAAAATATCCGAGGCACATTTCATAGAATAGTGTTGATATATTTGATATCAGAAGACACTTGGGTGAGATTCTCTATTTGTAGCATGGGGTAGATAACAAGTATATCTATATTGCTATATAGTTATCATCAGTTATTTAGAACATCTAAAAATAGTTTACAGATTCAAGTTCAGGAAAAGCCTTAGAAATCTGAACCGGAAAACTGTCATGCTGGTGGTTTTAGAAGGATAATCACATTTATCAGTGCTTCACTATAAAATGTGCATGTGAAGAGCTTTAATTCCATTTTGAAAATTAAAAAAATATTTGATAAGAGATCCCTAGAGATTGTGAAAATTGACTCGTATAAATCTGAAATTCCGACATTTTTAAAGATCAATCAGGGGCAGTGAATTCAAGAATGCTTATTTCTGATGCAAAGTAATCTAGAAATGTCAATACAGAGTATATTTTTCAACAAATATATTTTTCATAAAAAGGATTCGTATTTTTTATATTAACCCCTCTAAAAAAGACATGTTATTCAGTCAATAGTAATAATAGCCTTTAGAAGTATGTCCTGTTGCATGATCTTAAATTGTAATTGCCACATAAGTGTTTTATTCAATAAATAAACGTTTTATTTAAATGTTCCAATTTTCTTTGATGTTTCATGTTTTTTACCAAAAAACAGACATGATGTTAAACCATGAGCATAAATGACCTTGAAAAGTATGTATTATTGCATGATCTATCATTCTAATCACTACAACATTTTATTTTTCAACATAAATACTTCTCATAAAATATTCCAATTTTCTTTCATTTTTTATGCTTTTTCACCCCAAAACAGACATGGCGTTAAATCTACAACAGAAATGAACTTGGGAATCATGTAATGTTGCACCATCTATCATTCTAGCCAATTCAAAAGTTTTTCCTGCAATACATATATTTTTAAATAAATAATTCCCAATTTCCCTTATTTTTTAAGGTTTTCGCCCCAAAAATACATGTTGCCCATGGTTGATTTTGGTTGGGTTTTTCATGGTTCATCAGCACTGCTAAAGGGACCATTTAAACACAAAATTTGTCTGTTATCGAAAATGTCCGGGTTTTTCATGATTTCTACTGGCCTAATGAGGAAGGGAGGGAGCGTATCATTCCAGCGATGCTCCAGAGGCAATTGACGGAGGTTGGTAGTCACCTGGCTGGAGACTCCATCAGGAGTGCGGCCAGTCAGGTGATGTGCGCAGTGATGGGGCTGCGCCGGCTGTGGCTTCACCACTCGGAGTTGCCGCAGTCCACCAAGAATGTACTGCTCGCACTCCCGTATGAACTCGGTTCTACCTTGTTCCCGGGGGCTGGGACAGTCATTAAGGACACTGCAGACCAGCTTGCACGGGTCAAGGGCGTCAAAGGCGGCCTTGGCACCGCTGGGAAGCGGAAGTCCTCCCCCCTGGCTGACCTCCACACTGGACCGCCTGCCAAAGTCTATGCCCAGTGGTGGGGGTCAGTACCAGGGGAAGGGGAAGGGCAAGAAAGGCAAGGCTAAAGGCAAGCAGCAGGCCAAGGGTCAGCAGCAGCCTTTTCGGGGGAACAGGGGCCCCAACCAGGGCACCTAATCCCCCATGTTCCTATCTTGCTGACGTCTCGACAGGGGGCCGGAGTGCCGCCAGAGTCGAACGTCTCTTGCCTTCTCCCGCAGGTTCCAGTAGGAGGCAGGCTGTCCCGGTTCCTCTCGGAATGGGAAGCGGCCACGTCCAACCCCTGGGTCCTGTCCACGCTCAGGGACGGACATTTGCCTCGCTGGAAGATTGGGCCACCTTCTTTTACCGGAGTGAGGCGCACCCCGGTGCCATCCTCCCCAGAGAAGGCGGAAGTCCTTCGCGCCGAAGTCGTAGCTCTGCTCGACAAAGCGGCCGTAGAGATTGTTCCGGAGGGCCAGGAAGAAAGCGGGTTTTACTCGACATACTTCCTGGTGACCAAGAAGGACGGAGGCTTCCGGCCCATACTGAACTTGAAGTATCTCAACAAGATGTTGGAGGTACCATCGTTCAAGATGGAAACTCTGAGATCTGTGATAGCATCGGTAGAGGTGGGGGATTGGCTTTCGTCAATCGACCTCAAAGATGCGTATCTCCGCGTACCCATGCACCCCCAGTTCAAGCAATACCTCAGGTTTGCTTTCGACGGGGTTTGTTACCAGTTTCGTGTGCTCCCCTTTGGCATCGCTACGGCGCCAAGGGTGTTCACCAAACTGATGCTGATTCCGGCACAGGTCGCCAGGTCACAGGGCAGGGTCTGTCACCCGTACCTGGACGACTGGTTGATCAGGGCCTTGAGTTGTCAGGAGAATCAGGAAGCCACCCAGGCCATTCGAGATATTTTGGAAAGGCTGGGGTGGATAATCAACCTCAAGAAATCAGACCTCACAGCGATGCAGGATCTGGTGTTCTTGGGGGCCAGGTTCAACACGGGGGCAGGGATTGTTTCCCTGGCACCGGACCGTGTGGTCAAAGTTTACCAGACCACGACGTTTTTTCTCCAAACCCCAACGCACCCGGCACGTATGTGGCTAAGGTTGCTGGGGCACATGGCAGCTACAGTCGATGTGGTCTGGAGGGCTCGGTTGAGGATGCGACCGATACAGCAGGCCCTAGCGGGGCTGTGGTCGCATGCCGAGAGCCTAGAGAAGCCGGTGACTATTCCAGAGTGGCTTCCCACTCATCTGGAATGGTGGCAGTCCGAGGACAACTTGGCCAGGGATTCGTGTGACAACCACGGTGCAGACGGACGCTTCCCTCCCGGGCTGGGGGGGGGGGGAGTCCTGGGAGACCACTCAGCCTCCGGCCTGTGGTCTCTGGACGAATCCCGATGGCACATAAATGTGCTGGAACTTCGGGCGGTCAGGAACGTCTTCAGCCGATTCCTGCCGTACCTTCGGGGTCAGGTAGTGCGTCTAGAAATGGACAACCAGACCGCCATGTCGTACATCCTGAAGCAGGGAGGAACAGTGTCGCCTACACTCCTAGAGGAGGCGTGGCAGTTCCTACTCTGGTGCGACCGGTACAGCATTCAGGTGATACCGGTGTATCTCCCGGGCGTGGACAATATCCGAGCCGATGCATTGTCACGTCGCATGCTGCCTCCACACGAGTGGATGCTCCACCGGGGGATATTCGATACTATCTCCCAGTTGTACGGGTCGTTCCAGGTGGATCTGTTTGCGTCGTCAGTGAACAAACAGACGCCTGTGTATTGCTCCAGGATTCCAGATCTAGCAGCTCTGGCTCACGATGCCTTCGCGATAGACTGGGGGGAAGGGTGCTGTGGGCGTTCCCACCGATACCTTTGATACCCAGGGTTCTTTCGCAGGTAGCCAGCCAACAGCCCGTCCTTTTGGTGCTGATGGCACCTCTGTGGACAGCGCAGAGTTGGTTTCCGTTACTGCTCAGATTTCTCGTTCGACCTCCTGTACTATTGTCGGGGAGGCCGGACCTTCTCATGCAGGAGGGAGCACCACACCTGAATCCCAGAATTCAGTGGGTGGTTTGGCCTCTGTCAGGAGTCGCCTCCAGGAGAGCGGTATTCCTGCACGAATTGCAGACACAATACTGACTTCGCGGAGGGATTCCACGAACACTCAGTACGAGGATAGATGGGCCTGTTATGCGCGCTGGTGTGGAAATAGGGGGTTACTCGATCCCTTTTCTGCGGGTCTAGTACCAGTCCTTGAGTTCCTTCAGTCCCGATTGGATGACGGCTTGGCCGCATCTACGGTGAGGGGTTACTCTACGGCCATTTCGGCCTTCCACGTGCCTGTGGATGGAGCCCTGTTGGGTAGTAATCCATTGGTTCAGCGTTTCTTAGCAGGTGTGGACAGGATTCGTCCGCCTTTGCGGAGGATCAGCCCTTCATGGGAACTTAAGTATGTTCTAGACTGGTTGTCCGGCCCGGCGTTTCGGGACCTGAAAACTTTGTCGATGCAACTTTTGACATGGAAGACGGCCTTTTTGGTGGCGGTCACGTCTGGCAGGCGGGTAGGCGATATCCATGCGATGTCGGCCGATCCCGAGCTGACTGTCTTTCATAAGGACAGAGTCAGCATCAGACTGCCGGACTCGTACCGACCGAAGGTCGATCATTCGTTCCATGTCACAGCTCCGATTGAACTGCCGGCGCTTACACAAGTGGCGGCGTCAGGGGCGAGGTCGACGCAACCCCACATCCTTGATGTGCGTCGCACCCTCAAAATGTACATCAAACGTACTAAAGAGATCCGTAAGGATAAGCAATTGTTTTGCTGTTATGGCGGCAATAAGACCGGCCTACCAGCATCTAAACAAACCATATCTCGCTGGATAGTGTCCGCGATTTATTTGGGCTATGTTCATAAGGGGCTACAACCCCCAGAAGGTTTGAAAGCTCATTCGGTTAGGGCGGTAGCAACCTCTAAGGCTTATGCTGCGGCCCTGTCCATTGAAGAGATCTGCTCCGCCGCTATTTAGAGCCGGCCGAGCACGTTCATCAGGCACTACCAACTTGACAAGCACTCTAGCTGAAATCAACCGGTGGGGTGACCTCTCTGTGTGGGATAATGATTAATTTTGCCTAAGGTTTTCCTATTTTCCTTTGCAAAAAAAAGGGAGGGGGGAGGGTAGTTTGACTTAAAACAAGGGTTTTTAGCCCTGACATAAGTACCCCAGGGGTGAGCGAGGCGCCGGTCCTGTTGGCATGGCGAACACGTCTCTGGTGAGTACATGAGTTTTAGAGCTTATTTAGCTCTTAGTTAAGACAGAATTCCACTCCCAAGGACTCTTCTTTGGGAGTCTGTTTTATGCAATAAGTACCCCAAGGAGGATCCCTTCTGAAAAAGAATCGAACAAACCTGTAGAGGTTTCAGATTCTTTGAAGAGGATCCTCCTTGGGGTACGGCCACCCACCTCCCCTTATTCTGTCTGGCTATGCTGGATTGATAAGTGGTTTGCTAATAGAGTTACCGGCCCTGGCGGAGCGGTTATCGCCAGGGTAGGGGGGCCCTGTTAGGGTGGTGAAATGTACAAAAACACGTTTTTAGTGGTTTTTTGTATATTTTTTATTTAAAAAATAGTCACAACCTGTCATATAGCAAAAAATAAAGATTTTTATGCAATAAGTACCCCAAGGAGGATCGGATCCTCTTCTAAGAATCTGAAACCTCTACAGGTTTGTTCGAATTTCTCTCAAGGTATGATATTGTTGGGTTATGTGAAACGTTTGTAAAGAAAACTGACGACTTTTACGATTATGTATATTGGGCTACTTTACACGTGATGGGGAAAAAAAAAGTCTTATAAATGTGAACCAGTGTTTGCATAGACATCTTCCAATGTATGATATTGTTGGGTTATGTCAGGGATCGTATAGAGAGGGATATGAAACTAGGGCTATTTAACAATCTATGTAGTCTCGCTTTACAGTTCAACGCACATACGACTGGGTTCGGGCACAAAACATACTCATTAGCGCACAGTTCCAGCGGAACCGTTTTACGAAGATTCCCAGCTCTATCCGGTAATCTCCTTTTTTAAAAAACAGGGTAGCCTCCCTTGTGGTATTGTTATCACAACAGTGAGACGGAAGCGTCGATTGCTCCACAAGATGTTTTTCTTTAAGAGAAGGTGAATGGATTTTAAAGCTTATAAGCTACTTTGAGTATGAAATAAAATTGGTGTGTAGATATATCCAAGATGATCAAGCTATGACGTGTATCTTTAGACACATGAAATATTGATTTAAGAGCGATAACCACAGTTACAGAAAAAAAGTTCAACTACCAAATAGTGCAAATACGATTAGACAAACATCCATCTGTCTGAAAACTACATTTTTGGAAAACTACCTTCCAATATACAACGATATTTTAAAGTATTACTTGAGACAATGCTCAAGCTCGTTGCTATCAGTGCAGACAAAATGGCCGACAGTCTAGTCATCCTATGTGAAAAGTAAGACCGATAACCACACTTACAGAAAAAATATTCAATTACCAAATAGTGCAAATACAATCAGACAATCATCCATCTGTAGGAAAAGTACGTTTTTGGAAACTACCTCCCAATGTACAACGATATTTTACAGTATTACTTGAGGCATTGCTCAAGCTCGTTGCTATCAATGCACACACAATGGCTGATGTGCTCGCTATATTTTGATAGAAAAGTACCAGCGGTACACATGCTGAACATTTTTGATCAAAATAACTATTTACAACTTTTCCAAAAGGATATTATTCATCTATCTATATAAATTTCTTTTTGTAAAGTTATCCCATTCGTAAAATAGCTAATTGAATTGTGTCAGGTCCGCGAACAGAAGTGACACGAAGACCCACAATGCATTGTTGTTTTCATTGCGCAACTGGTTACACAACACAGGGCATTGACGTTTGCGCAAAAACAGAAACCAGTCTCCATGTGCGGTGGAGCGTGACCTGCCTGGGCCAGCTAATGAGCGAGACAAGTTGTGTAACCCCCGTGTAGCAGTAATTTAGTACAATCAGCTATTAGTTTCATATCCCTGTCTATACGATCCCTGGTTATGTGAAACGTTTGTAAAGAAAAGTGATGACTTTTACGATTTTGTATATTGGGCTACTCTACACGTGATGGGGAAAAAAAGGTCTTATAAATGGGAACCAGTAGGCATTTCGGATCAAAAACTCAAATTCATTGAAATCTAATTATTTTATTATACCCTGATCAAAAACTAACTAAACAGAAGACAGCTAACCGTTTTCCGCGAAATTTGTAGGGGCAATGAACTTAATTGTCCAACTGTTAAAGTTTGTTTTGATCTTCCGACAGCAGCTAAGCCCCACCTCTTTATTGGTTGACCCCTTTCTGCATATTCAAATATGTGTGTCGCACACGAAGTGACTTAACTCCCCTGAATATCTAATGGACAAGTCATTTTAAAGTGTTAAAATGTTTTAACATTAAACAGTTGTAACACGAAGCAATCGTAAAATAACAACTTTTGCAAAATATTTCAAGCAATTCATAGTGCATACGAAAAAAGATTTTCTTTTTTAAAAAAATAGGGTTTGTATGCAAATAACTCAAGAACAAGCGTCAATTTCTAGTATCATTTTTTCATTTAAAAATGTCATAGAGTTAACCATGCACTATTACAAAACTGGTATTCGCATATCAATGTTACATAGCTTAAGACAAAACTATAATAACTGTCATATGCATTTTCAATTTCTTTCTGCAAATATCTAGACAAATTGAAGGTCTAATTGTTTGTGTAAATTATGGGTAGTTTTAGCTAATTTTTGTACCATTTCATGCATATTTATAGAGATATGTAGATATATACAACATACCATCAAATCAATTAAGTTATTATTAACATGGCTACTATTTATGGCAAGTTTATCTCTCTTGTACTACTCTTAAGATTACAAAGACATCGCAGAAGAAAATCAAAGAACATTTTTTAATGCACTGTACTAAAACTATTGAACAATTGATGCCGATAAGGCCAGAACACATGAACTGTAAATTAAATGAAATATTTTACTACGACTCCCAGACTTTTATTGATCAACTGACTTGCAGTGCTCTGTGAACAATTGTTGGTCCCTATCCCATAATATTTTTTTCAAAGAAAATTAGAAATATTATTTATGCTGTCGCTAGTTTGTGGTGCTGTTAATAGAACATATCATAATCAGGCGAATATTCAACCAGCACACAAGGAATCACATATTCACGTATATCATTAGATGACGTCATCAAGATCAAGTTTTCTCTGACAGTAGGAGATGCGCATTAGAACTCCAAAATACCTAGAAACAGTGCTTTCTTAGACAAAACGTGTTCGTAGACAGGGTATTTTCGTAGACATGGTGGGTTCGTTGACAGATTTAAACGGTGGGTTCGTAGACACATTATAAAATTCGAATTATAACATAATTTGGCCTAACTTTAGAATCCCTCACCAAATTTACCTCTCGTGAAAAGAATGTTGTTTTAATTCAAGAACACTTTTCTTACCAGACATGCACAGACGCCATTTCTCATTGAAGCGAGAGGTGTTAGACTTGACAGCATTTACGTTTACCGTGACTTTTGCAAGGTTGGCAGGTTTGGGTGCAGACGCCAAGAAAACAAGAATATGCTAGAGCTAGATCTGCTACTCGGCAATCTGTCGACAGTTACTTTTCTGAACTTGAGAAAATTATGACAAGATACAACTTCCAAGATCGTCCTCAAGATATTTTCAATATTGACGAACAGGGATTACAGACAGATATTACACCGCCCAAAGTTGTGTCATCTTCAAATTTCAAGCCTCAAGCTGTTACTTCTGGAAAATCTAAAACAGTAACTCTAATCGGCGCCGTAAGTGCTACAGGAAACTCAATACCGGGGTAAGTAAACTGGTACAACATCACGAAGAACAAAACAAAAAGTAACCAACTAAGTCAGCTGTTGTCACTGATCAGACGAAACAGAACAAAAGGATAGGTCAGACGGACATAAATTCATGCAGGAAAGGTAACAGCAAAGTTAACAATAGCAAGGGAAAAAACTTTGTGCGCACAATTCCCGCGTCGGATGAAACTGACTCTGATCAGTCAACTGATACTGATGAAAAGTGTTGTGTTTGCGAAAAATTCACACCAAGTGATTTAAGGAAATGTGCAAGTTTAACATTTGTGAAATGGGCGGAGTGTGTGAAATGTGGACACTGGGTACACTTGAAGTTTTGCACGACTGTTACCAGACATGCTGAATTTTTCTGTCACCATTGTCTGCCTGGAGTACAGGAAGAGTAGCAGTTTTCTTAACATTGGACTGTATATAGGTTTGCTTTAATTAATTTGATCAAGTTCAGAGTTAAAGTGACCATCGAAAAATGGTGACGTCACAACCTATTTACACAAGTTAGCTTATACCGTCGAAAATAGGAGAAACCAGGGTATGTGCTCTCATCTTATCTAGAAGCTGTTCTTTGTGAAGATACAGACCATGAAATAATTCTCACAGGAGAATTTTATTGCCAGAATGAACGATTACCTTGATTACATGCCAAATGACTCATTGGATCACATCATGCAGGATTCTGACCGTTATACCCATCTGATGATTTTAGTTTGTTTTTTTACAAATTTTATTTCGATAAATAATCAATACATTCTCAGAAAGATATAATCTACATTTTGACTAGATGATTTATATACTATATCAACCAAATTATAAAGTTATGATAATTTTAACCTATATAATAACAAAGAAGGAAATTGAACATGTTTTACACATAATGGAGCTAGCCTAGTGGATTATGTCATAGCTAGTGTTTCGTGATCTCTTTAATAACCTTTTACGAGCGCATCACTCAGTTTCGTTTATCAAGTCATGCTGCATGTACAATGTACCGAGTGTAGTAAAGGAGTTATCTCCCTTGAATGACATCTAGCGTTTGTTGTTTTGAACACCCGGCCTATAAACGTGAATAATAAACACATAACAGCTAGTACAGAACTATTCCCATACACCTCTGATTTTTGTGTTCACCATATGGATTATTCAAATCACTTTCCTTTATACTGCTCCTTATCATTTAAAAATGATTTACATGAATGCCAAGACTAGGATAGCTGTGACAGGCAATTAAATCAAGAGATATTGTGTGACAATCATACCAGTTAATATAGTTTTACTTGGTGGAAGTTTGTATGGCCAACCACTGATAGCAGTCAGGAGATACTTTGTAGTAATTTCCACAATAAATTCTTAGAAATGAGTGAAGAGATCTACAGATTAATTGATGAAATTTATCACTGTCTGTAAATAAACTCACTGTGTTATGTCAGACAGCTGCACAATAATCAAAAAGAAAATATGGAAAATTACATACAAAGAAACACAATTGTTTTTCAACAACAGCAGTGGTGGGATCATGAACTTGAAAACTTAAAAAGGAGGAAATATGCTGCACTCTTTGCACACAGACACCATGGAGGTGATTTCAGTAAATTTAGAACAGTGGGCTCACTCTTCAAAAAAACCATCCTCAATAAAAAAATCTAATTATCAAGAAAAACATAAGGAAATACCATTAAGTTTTCTTGAGTACCCTAAAGACCCTATAACTCAATAACGGCACAAATAACAGTACAGCAATGGGGTGATTATTTCAAAAGTTTGCTTTCTACCAACTCTACAACTAACTATGATGCCATTATAAGTGAGATAGAAGATGAGATGACAGTGACAGATTCAGATAACTCTCAGAATATCAATCTTCCATTTACCAATGATGAAATCTTTAGATTCGTACAAGACCTAAGAATAACTAGTCTCCAGGGCCCAATGAAATTGTAAATGAATTTGTCAAGTCAACTAAGAATAATATTAATCCAGTACTGACTAGATTATTTAATAACATTCTTTTAACAGAAGTATTCCCTGAAGAAAGGGGGGAAATAGAGGATATTTGACATTTCTCGTCGAACACCATGAATGCCTCATCTCGTGAAGTAGAAAATCATATATTTACACTCATGGCTACGCCACTCGTGAAAATATAAATTTCTACTTCACTCGATGAGATATCCATTGGATTCGACGAAAAATGTCAAATGTTCTATTTATTATGTTTCCCAAAACCCCGTAAAACTATATGAATTGAGAAGCTAAAACGCTTCGCTAGCGCGGCTGTTGCATGACGTCATTCAATTGTTTCATGACGTCACAGATTCTTGCATCATTTTACAGAGTAGAATACCATTTTTATTTCACTCAGTGAAAATACGGGGTTTATTTTCACCGATTAATGGCATATTTCACCATTCGAAATATAATAAAGTATCATATGTCCTATTCACAAAACAGGAAACTTGAACATTGCTGATAATTATAGAGGTATTTTCCTTATTGACTCAGTTTGGAAAATTTTGACAAGCCTTTTGGATAAAAGATTACAATCTTGGTGTGGCAACAATGATATCATGCTGGTTTCAGGCCTGGGTACTCAACCATTGATCACATTTTCAGCCTGTAAGCAATAGCACAAAAGTATCTCACTAAAACAAAGGGTAGATTTTATTGTATCTTCATTGACTTTTCAAAGGCTTTTGATTGAGTTGACCATGATGTTTTATTGAAAAGTTTAAGGAAGGTGAATCTCAAGGCGAACTTGATCAAACTCACATCACATCACATCGATGTATTCAAATCACTCAGCATGTGAAGATTTCAAATGTAACATTGGAACCTGTCAGGGATGCGTTTTCAGCACAAAATTGTTTAATATTTGCTTGAATGAACTCATATGCCATAACTTCAGAAGAAAATCAATGTGATAGAACAATTCTGTCATTCTAAGGGGGGGGGGGGGGGACTTTAAGGAATAATGAAAGCTGGACTTATAAGGGTAATAAACTTGAAGTGAATACTAATAAAAAAAAATGTTAACTTTTATAGATATCTTGGGATAGTATTCACCTCAAAACTTTCATTGGAGTAAAACCTTCAGCTGTCTGACTGCACAAGGAAAAAAGCAATATTTAACATCATGTCTTTCCAAAAGAAAACCTATATTTTTAAATAATGAAATGGCAATGTTGTCCCATAAGTATAATGAGAAAGAGAATACAATACAGAGGGGGTTTATCATGCTGATTATAATAGAAAAATAAATTAGAAATCATAAATCAATCGGTATGGGTAGACACCAAAGGCACCAAATTTGCTGTAAGGTTCCTTGATATATTTTTTAGTTATGTGGTAAAAATATCTAATGTAGAGGAAATAGATAAATGGAAAAATAAACCAAAATTAACTTCACTTTGTTTGTGGTGTGCTACTACCGTTTGTGGGATTTCCTACAATGATCATCTGTCAACAAAGTAGGGGATAGACAAGCATTATTTATATTTCACATATATTGATATGGATAAAAACAATCAGAGATTTGTACTCCACCAAGATGTTGTTTTAGCTAAAAAGTTAAAAAGCCATGATAGTATACTTCCTATTATACCTGGTAAGGCAGCTGCAGCTTTTCCTGCTAAGTTCGCTAATGATTAGGATATATATTGTAGCCATTCCGTAAGTTTATTAGGTTTCTGGTTTGGTGTAGGAGGAGCAGGTGGTCCGGAGGGGGCTCCAGTTATAGATAGAGCCAAAGTTGATACTAGAACTCCATCTCAATCTACATTAAATCAACTAAAAAGATCAAAAATAGAATGGAAACTGAATTAAAATAACTTCAAAAGTAAAAACCGAAAATTTAGATTGGGAATATTTGAAAGATTTAGATAAGGATATTAAAAGAGATTTAAATATCAAACCAGAACAATTCCAGTTAACAAATACTTTAAGTAGATATCTAAGAAGCTGGGACCCTAATTATAAGGATTTATCTACACTATACATAAATACAGAAAAGATTTAAGTAAACAAATTAAAAGAAGTATTTAAAGACATGACTAACATTAAATACCAATTGGCAATTAAAGTTGGCTTTATCAAGGATGGTGAAAATACTATTTCCTACGCCTTTTTTGGAAGCAAGTAAATGGTAATAACTAAACTTTGACTAAATCTCAACAAGTGGTGGAAGAAAATTTAGAAAGTTACACAAGAAATGGTCCTGGGGGTGTGGTAAACGGTATTAAAAATTATTGTTAGCTATAGAAAATGTTACTCTTTGAAAGAAGGGTCTTATATAGATTTACCAGAATATTATAGGAAACATAAGGCCATTATCAATATAAACCAACTATTTACAGAGATCCAAATGCAACAGAGACATTTCTATCAAGTCTTCTAGAAACAGAAAAAAATCATCATAAATTGTAGCATTTGTAATAAACCCTTAAGGAATGATAGGCATGTGAACATCGCTATATTACAGGAAAATATCATAGTGCAGCTCATAATAAGTGCAATCTACAATTAAAGATAAAACTCGTCAGTTTCTTCTAATGTCTTTAGATTCTTTAGTAAAAGCTAATGAAAAAGCATTTGCAATAACTGAGAAGTACACTCAGGAATGTAACCGACATCTACTATTGAAAAAAGGAATGTATCCTTATTCTTATATGTATATTTGGGATAGGTTGAATATTTCTATAATGATTTGTCTGAAAGTAATATAACTGATGACACATTCAGAAAGACTTGTTTGACTCAATACGGATTTGATCCTGCGTATTATTTCACTATTCTAGGGCTTTGCTGGGTTGCCCTGCTTAAAAAAACTGGTATAAAACTAACACTTTTTACTGATTATGATATGCATTTATTTATTTCAAGAGACATGCCATGGTTTTATGATGTAAAGTAAGCCATCTAATCATATACTATATTTAAATGCTAAATTCTGTAGAGGTCAATATCGTTTTTTATTGACCTGACTAAAACAATAAAGGAAATCATAATAGTATTATCGATAATATACACAATTTTGCACGTGTTCCTAAAGTCATATGATACACTTCCGAGGATAATAATTTCGTTATTACCGTTGCTATTCCATTTCAATCGCATGGAACTATTCAGAAAATGGCCTCCTTCCTTTGCGATGGCTCGCTACAGTGACGTCACGAACAACGAAATAGGATAACTCGCGCTAAAGACAATCGTTGCTAGGCAAAAGTGATATATGCATATGTGCTCATATTGAAAATATTACATCGCTTAAGAGTCAATATTTACCTACAGGTGGATTTTAAAACATAATATAAATGTGATGTAAATACCAAAAGATTTTAAAACCGGATATATATTTTAAGCTGACATCGAATATCCTAAAACATTACATAAAACCAACAACACCTATTAGTCCACCGGCCACTAGGGGTGGACTAATGATAATGACAAATGCACAACCATCATTATCATCCTCAAAGCTGTCACGTTGTGGGGCCTTGATGTCATCCAACTCTTTAGGAAGAGCGCGCTGGCTCTAGCTTCCCATCCACAAGAGTCAAACTATGACTCATTATCAACAAGAACAACAGGCATTGGAACATGAGATGTCTTCCATAAAGCCACCTGCTAATTGAAATCCATTGTATGATACAATCATGATAGTGTCCATATTACATTGTTTGACTCATCTTCACAGCAATAGTCATTCAGTTGCAAACAGCAAACTTTATCGACATTTTTTGTATGCCAGGTTCATCATAAACAACAAAAAATTTAATCCTTATAGGGCTTTTATAAGTGATGTACATAAGGAAGACACAATTTTCTGTTTAACAATTTAATTATAAAATTCACTTTCATGAGAACATGATTACTCCATCAGGTGCGTTGTAGGATTTATTATCCATACGGTTAATCATAAGTGGTGACATGTGCACATAGTTACCGTATTACGTTGTCTGTGACGTCATAAAACCATTGTTCGTAACGTCATTGTACCGGGACGCCGGAAAGAAAGCAGGCTGCATTCCGTGTGTTGATATAGAATCGGTAATATAGCGATTATTACCCGAGGAAGTGTGTCATATGACTTTTATGAAATGAGTGCGAATTTTTGTATTACCTGAGCGAGAGCGAGGGTTGTACACAAGTTCGCACGAGTTTCGTAAAAGTCATATGACACAATTCCGAGGGTTATAATTTCTTTATTACCGATTCTATTTCATTTAAAACACACGGAAAGCGGCCTGCCCAATAATCACAGTCACAGTTTACAATAGTAATTACTGTAAGATTGAGGTTGAGAGCCAAATATTTGAAATTAGTCAATAAGTAGTCATCAAAATATAAACTGCAAATGAGTAAAAAAAATTATGAAACTAATATATATAGGTCCTCTTATAGTTTTAATTTGTTCAGACACATGCAATTTTAAGTATTTGACAGGGGTGACTTTGAGTATGGATTTGAACATATTTATCCAAGTGATATTCTAGATATCCAATTGGAATTATTTATAGACCTAAGAGAAAAGATCAGAATAGCATATTTTTTAATTTTTAAAAATATAGCCTCTCATTAAAATTTATTTTGATTTTTAATAAAAATTGTTTACAGAATATACAATTGAATAAGTAATGTATAAAAGAAGTGACGCTATCTTCTCTTCACATAAAATAGTAGGTTGTGTTTTATTCCTTTTTGAGGAATCTACTGAAATTAATCAATCTTCATGAAATAATGGTTGTTCATGTTTTCCAGGTTTAAAAATGACAAAGATAGAAACTGGATTTGGAATGATAATATTTATCAGTCAATTTACGTTTTAGCTGCAACAAGCTTAAGTTTCTTTTGTGAAATTATATTATTTTAAGTTTAAACTTATAAATATCTATAAATTCATTTCTTATATTTTTGTTTGTGTAAATATCCTCCTTGTTACTTACAAATCCATCATGATGAAAGTTGATTCAAAAGCATGTTTCAGTTAAACTCTAGTTTAACTTTTATATGCATGAAAACTCATGAGATTTATTTTTGCTTGATTATTACATTCATTCACAACCTAAATTATATCACTTGGAAACATGATATGTGATATATACTCTTCAAAAAAAGAAATGTTACATTCCAATAATTTTGAATAAGATAAACATTAACTGAAAGAAATTAATAAAACATTTAAAAATCAATGAAACAAGATTATTTCCATACAATCATAATGAAATTGATGAACATGTCGCCCAAACGCATTTGTTAAGGAACAGTTACGCTAAAATCAACCTCCGGTTATTGACGTGTGCACGTGCAACTTAACTTGAATCTGCTGCACGTGCAGTCAAGGTCTAAAGCCATCATGTTCTCATTCCCATCTGTTGGCCCGTCTTCTTGTATTGCTTGATGTCTAACACAAGCACAACGTCACACTGCCATCGGCCGTTTGCAGGCAGGACAGACGCAGCAGACTGTTGCAAGAGCCATGCATCTTTCCAGGGCAACATCAACAGACTATGGATTCGGTATACCACATCAGGAACTGTCAATGATCGTGCTAGAGCTGGGGGACCAAGAGTTATCACCCCAGTTATCATCTCCGTAATCGCTTCAGGACAGCTTCACAAACTGTACACAGTGTGCCTGGGTTACGTCGGATCTCCGATCAGACAGTTCGTAACCGACTGAGGGAAGCAGGAATCCGAGCACGTCGACCTGTTAGAAGTAACGTCCTGACACCACGTCATTACGCTGAACGTCTTCGATGGAGTAATCATCATCGCGTGCAACCTCGTGCATGGTGGAGGACACTCCTTTTCAGTGACGAGTCTCAATTTATACTGCACAGGGCTTATGGAAGGGCAAGAGTTTTGGAGGGGGGAGCGTGATGGTGTGGGGTTGAATAGAGTTGGTGAAAGTTGCAGGTTCATTGACAGGTGTACGCTACAGAGATGAGATTTTGCAACTCCATGTTGTTCCTTTTCAGCATCGCCATGGAGGGACTTTTCAGCATGACAATGCCAGACCGCATGACAATGTCAGGACTACCTCCAAAAGAACAACACCCGATCTCTCGCCGATAGAGCATTTGTGGGACGTTCTGGACAGGAGGCTTCGTCAACGTGATCTTCCTCCAGGAAACCTCCAGGAACTGTTCCATGCTCTCCAACAGGTATGGAGGAACATCCCACAACGTACTGTTAAACATCTCGTTGCTTCCATGGGTAGGAGATGCCAGGCAGTAATTAACGCAAATGGTGGACATACCCGGTAATAAACTGTGACACCCCATGGTGCTGTTCACTGATACTGACGTTTAATTTTGTGAGCAATCCATCAATTTTATTGAAGTCACTATCAACTGATAACCTTAGATTATTTTCTCATTGCTTGTTTTTGTAACATGTGGTTTCCCATTTTTTTAAAGAGTAAAGAATCATATAGCATCATACCCCGTGTTTGATTATGTTTTTATTCTTATTTTCAATTTGTTATTAGTGAGAAATTTTGCACAACACAATGCAGTGACAAAACTTGACAGGAAAAGTACCCAAAGGTTATCGTGTAAAATCGCAAAATATAATCTCGACCGACTTAAAAGGATCTTAATTAAAACCTTGAGGTCATAAAGTAACATTGTGGAAATTTTTTTAGAGCTGTCACTATGTTAGAATTATCTTAGAGCGCTTTGAAAAGTGTACAATTCTTGCAATTTCTCACCTCCGAGCACTCAATCCGACTCGCGATTGATGTTTACTAATTGTTGCCCCTTTTTCACAAATTCGACGAATTTAAACGGTAATCCTAGTTACCTAACACCTTGAGAAACAAATATGTCGTGACATCGATGAATAAAAAGTGTATAGAATCATAGAATGTTATTTTAATAATAAGTGCAATCACCTAAACATACCGCCATTATCGGTTTGTTTATCCTCGGAAGTAAAGTTGAGAAATTAGCGTGGTGCTATCGCCGGTCTGAGTGGCTGAAATTACGCATGCGCGAGATTTGATTGACAGGCTGATTCGATCTATTTTTGGTGTTTTTCAATGATAGTAGCTTAACGATAGGTCCCTTATTTTACTTTTGGGCACTTATTTTATAAGTACACATAAGTACACAGAAGAGTTGCAAGTACTCATAATTCTACTCTTAGTGCAAAAAAAAATGTAAAATAAAGTGATATTTCAATGATAGTGTATTAACAGTAGGTCCCTCAGTTTGTGTGTACAGAAGTACACAAAAAGGTCACAAGTACTCAGTGCAAAAATAATGTAAATAAAATTATATACATTAACTGTAAAGAAGAGAAAATAGAAATGTTACCGATTGAAGTCATGTATGATTAGTTTTTGTAACGGAAACCTAAAATTTCGGACACATGACTCATGGTAGCTATCCAGTCTATGGACAAACGTACAAAATCAGGAAAAATTTAGTAATTCTATACCCCAACCTTATCGGGTGTTTGGAACAGCTGTCTCCAGCTTACAAGCGATTCCTGTTACAAGTCATCAGACAAGGGATACATTATGACCAGATGGCTGGACCAAACTCAGGCTAACACAGGCTCATGCCTAAATTCATCTAAAAGTAAACCATCTTAGAGAGGACAGCCAGCTCTTAGGCTTTGCTCTTTGCCTTACTCCAATCTGCAGCAAGTTGGACAACAGTTAATTTCGTATTTGTCATTTTTTTTATAACATTCCTTTACTTTTATAATTTACACAGGAAGTATACTTATACTTCCACTCGGTTATAACCTGCTAATCAAAAATTCACCTCGATTTAGAAGGGTCATTGCAGTGCATAAAAAGTGCATCTTTATCTCATTTTGCATATCTCTTTACATGACAATAAAGCAAGGCTACATTCTTCACATGAATTTATTGACAAATCAAGGTAGAAGTGGTATATACTTAATGTGTCATTTGTCTATAAAATTTGATTAATTTTATACCTATAGGGATAAGGCATCTTAAATATTAAATGAATAATAATATCAAAGATTACATTTATATATTTTTGCTACCTTAAATTGAAAACTTCTGTTCACCTTAATCTGTTTAAATGTACCTTACATATTTCATTTTTCATAAATACCACATGATATTGATTTAGAATTCTAATCAATCAAGGTATGTCATTTTCTGCATTTGTTTTAAGGAGAATAAAATGAAAATGATGTATCCTTATATCCTAATATAAACTAATGAATAGGGATTAAGAATAAAATTAGAAACTGTTTTGCAATATCCATGATGCACATTGATTTGAAATAAGATAAATGTTAAAAATATTGTATACATTATGATTATTACGGCATGATAAGCCCTACTACTTGGCAGCAAGATTGAAATTTAGTTCATGAAATAATTTGATAATATACTGTTCTTCATCCATGATATTCTTTTCTTCGGGCTCCTAACTTCATGTGTTTGCAGTCAAATCTAGACTTGCTGAATGAGAATCTAGACTGTATCAAAGGCTCACAGTTTTGAAGCAGGACTACTTGGCAGCGTGAGAGAGGATACAAATATATTTGTTTAATGTAACAAGACACCGACTCTCACGTGCCCCTGTCTAATCCTCTGGTGGTGGAATGCCAGCAGGCCATGGCTAATTGTTTTGGTGACAGATTTATTAAACTAGAGAGTGCTTCTCGATAGCAAGTTTTGGAACGTTTGTCCCTGGACTGAATAGCATGACCGAAAGAATTCCAAAATACGATATGTAACTGCTTCATGATATCAACTTTCCCTCTTAGTCGTCAAATCCATTTTGATTGGACTGTGACAATCCTAGAGATTGCTTCTCGATAGCAAGTTTTGAAACGTTTGTCCCTGGACTGTATCTAAAATGTCTGTCAATGGATTTAGTGACCTTCTAAACATACATCTAGATACCAAGATTATTTGTTGTATGATAACTAGAAACAAAGATATGGGAACTTCCATCTTTTGGTGTGACGCTTTAGAAGAATAAATGGCTGAAGGGGGTACAAATGAAAATATGTAAAAATGACACATTGCATCCCAGTTTATACACTGTCAGATTTCAGATTTGCATAATAGACATGTCAAGATTTAAAAAATTTTCGTTCTGCCATGGGGTAGGGTTAGAGCCAGAAAGACAAACCGTTAAATATGTTTTACCAAATTTATTTACCAGGAAATAAGAAGCAATAAGAAAAACAAGTGACCAGAATTCTTGGATGGAACCTTATATTAAATTGAATACCGAACTGAAAAAGAAAGTAAAAAGTTATTTGGAAAATAATATTTACAAGTTTATGAATAATTCAGTATTCTATGGGGATTTGGATGTGAGATTGTTAAGGGCAGAGGGGGGAAATGAACCAATTAAAGAATATAGATTGCCACAAGTTATTTCAGCATTACAAAATGAAGAAATTAGACTTTTTAATAAGAAACCTGTTGATGCTATTAAACTGAAATTCGTGACAGCAAAGGCTGGAGCAGCTCTCTTGAGACCAGAAAAAAGGATACCTGATAGATATAGTGTTTATATTGATATAAATATTTATATATTTTAATCCACTTTAATAGGAAGGTGGAGAATTTAGAGCAACAAATAAAATTTGGTCATTTAAGATATATGAAATAGAAAATGCTTGTTGTTTATTTTTTAGTTTAACTCAATTTGGCTACACCTTATCGAAATTTTGCTTTAAGTTGCTTCCGCAAAGAAAGCCATTTTCCTAAATATTTGCTTTAAAAGTTTAACTTTGTAATAAAAAATATATTATCAAATCCTAAATAATAACAATGGACAAATGATTTAACTAGGAAAGGCAGAGACATGAATTTGATAGCCTGTTAGAAATGAGTGAAAATAATAATTTGAGGAATAATGTTTGGGAGGATTTGATATTCAGTACAGAAAAAATGGTATTAAGAAAAGTATAAAAAGAAAAGCCATTTAATGTTAGGAAAGTATTTGGGAGGAATTTCGTCTAAAATTGAAAAAAAACATGGGGTTGCCAGTTCTGGCGCTCCTGGTTTTAAATGACCAGAATAAACATTCTTTAAATCATTCACATATGGTTGATCGTGTGCTATTAGTTTATAATCCCCATCTTTATATTTAGTAGTTTTTGTCTTCTTCCCCCTCAACATGAAAAATACTGGAACCTCCTACCTCTATTCTCTCTATCTCTATTTTTATAACCAGTGTCATAATCTTCTCTTCTCAACTAGTGTAGACATTTTTTAGATTGTACATATTCCATGAATTGAAGAATTAACCTCGTTTATCTTTCATAACTCGAACTCGTATATGTGTTAAAGAGTTTGAAGGAAACTACCCTATTTCCTTATAAAATCTTTGTTTAAATCTCATACTATACTATACATGTTTTAAACTTGTGTAGGAAAATAAGTTTTCGACATATTTGGGATTTTATATGTTGCACATGAAGAATAATTATCTTTAAAAATATTATATCCCAGTTTTGTATCCGACTTCAATCCCCATTTTCATAAAGACAATACATTCAAGTATATAAAACACCAAAGTTTCGATGCGTCCTTTAATTCAAAAGATATAACGGTTCAAAGTGCGAAGAAATTGGCCACCTCGAAAGCCCAATTAAAAAAGTCCCTAGAGTGGCCTGAGCTCTCCTTCGGCGGCTGTGACGTCATAGACAGGACTCGCTCCGCGTTTGTTTGTAAACAAGTATATATCAATGCAGATATTGGTCGCATTCGTCTACGTTTTCATTGCGAAAGAGACATGCCTTCTTCCTGCGTTGCTGCCAACTGTACTAATAAGAAATCAGGAGACATTCAACTGCATCGGTTTCCGAAGGATCCTGTCCAATCCGCGAATTGGACAAAGTTTGTTAGTCAGAAAAGAGCGAATTGGAGTCCCAATGACAGGTCTGTCATCTGCTCCGATCATTTCACAGAGGACTGTTATGATCTTTCCTACGATTTCAAAACGGTCTTTGGACTTGCCCCACAAAGGAAAAAGCTCGTCAAAAATGCCGTAATAACAGTTAATAAATAGATGAAGATGATAGCATGCCCGCTACCCGTCTGTCCAGCGAAATATGACAGTCAATCATATCGGAAGAAAAAACCGACGGAATACTTTAAGAAGAGGGAACGATAGAGGGTAAGAAATTTGAAAGAATGGCTAATTCAAAATTTTATTCAGGGGAGGTGGGATAAATAATCATGATTTTGCAAACGAATGTTGAGTTTTTATCTGCATTATTAATTTATATATATATTTATAAAAGATATTTAGTAATACAGATTTTTAATATATTGTCATGTGTCACGTGTATTGACAAACCTAATTACTTTCATCAAGTTTCAATAAAGGCTGTTGATCATGTGTGAGGATAAAGTTTAGATAACTAATCAGTGCCTTACCTATTGGAAATGTGCCATTAAGTTTATTGCTTAATTGCCACAATTTACACGTGTGTGGCATTTCATGTAGACTGTTAAGTAATACATTTATTACCATATTGTCTGGTGTGAAAAAGTAGTGTTAGGTAACTAAAAACCTCTCTCTGGTAAAATACCGGTACTAAAGTACTGACAGAAATAGAAATAACATGCTTTTCAGCGTCAATATTTTTATTTGGTTGAAATAGTTAAAACTAAAAAGAATTTCATATTTACAATACATTTCCAAGCAGGTTTTACATCACAATCAACAATAAATGGTGTGTTATTATTGACAATATTGGCCTACGTCACTCTAGATTAGTACCAGACTCTTTATCTCAAACACTGACCGTTACTCGCACAAAAGAACAATAATCTGTATCCTTACTATGAAAAATACATTAGTACGTAACGTACGTAAGTTTTTATGCAGGTGGCAAATCGCGAATCAAGAGGTACATTTACTAAAAACAAATCAAAGATTTTATCTTCATTATCACTAATAACTGAGTAATGAGGCCAAAAACAGCTAGCTGCTCGGAACCGTCGTATCCCAATGACGAGATCCGGAAGTTGCCGAGAGGCAGTCCATCAAAAGCGAGATCTCATTATACAGTCATGCAAAGCAGAAAAACGGAGTTACGATATTGAAGTTGACACTTTAAAATGGCACAAAGTAGTAACAAATATTCTGCATATACAATGGTCAATCAACTACACAGGGGGATAGTCGATTTGTCTAGGTGTTTAAACAAAAAACAAACACAATTTCGGCGGATAATTAGTTTGGGTTCACTCGATCGGCATTATTGGAGATTAACAACCCAAACAAATAACAAGTTAATTAATGTCAAACAGAATATGTTAATGTATTGATATTAATAGCTTCGGTGACTTAGGGGCTTTAGTATAAGTACAATCAATTGAAATATATACGTTCACCGCTGGTTGACCGCTGGAATCTATAATGTAAACAATGACACAGACCAGTCAGTCGTTAACGAGTCCTGTCTGTGTCGTCACAACCCCCCTAGCACCTGATTGGCTAATAAAACGTTTCGTGTCTGTTTTTCTGCTATTTTCAGGTGGACGTGAACCTAAATAGTTTTTGATATTTATTCTAAACTAATTGTACCCCCTTTGTGGATATATCATCTTTAAGTAAAGAATCAACCAATTATTTTTGTTTGACATTTTTTTAGACACTTTTGACCAGATTTTTCAATTTTGAGTCTATTATATGCAAAGCATTTGCCTTTTTTATACACAACTATTCTGAGGCTCTGATGAAAATTCGCCATTTTATAGCATAATGAGGTCAAACAAAACTGTTTGATAATTCGATAACTTCGCTAATAATGAGTGAAACCAACATGTGCTCGTAAGCAGTCGACACAACGACAAGGTATGCTGTCAATCTAAAAAACATCTGGGGAATTGCCTGCGATCTCTATGACCTGTGCACCAGTCACAACGTGCTACCGTATGACGTTGATGAAGAGATGGACGCTTGTCGTTAAGATCGAATGTTGTGGGCTCGATTATGTTCTGATTCGATATCTGAACACCACTTGCAGTTCATTTCTCAGACATCTAGAAGATCGAAACTGGAGAATAAATCTTGTTTAACCTTGATTATCTGATTACTTGTTAAAAGGAAACCACCCCTAATTCCCTATTTAACCAATTTCTAAAAGGTATACTTTAAACGACAACCTTGAAACTTGTTTAGAAAAAGAAGTTTTCGACATATTTGAGATTTTACATGTTGCAGAGTGACAAAGAGATATAAAACACAAAGTTGCTCCATAGTTTTTATCTGTAATGGTTAATGACGATTCATGCTGTGCAATATCCCCATTTATAACTTTTTTATATATCCGTAAAATGTAAGTTTTACCAACTGCAATTGGGATTATGGGTAGATATTCTGTGGGTGCTTTATAAGTTCACAATATTTTTTGATATGATTCTACCACAATTATCTTTATAATTAAATAGCGTAAAATACAGGATAGATATTCAATCGATTTAGTAAATTATTAATTTTATTGAAAATGTGAAAATTTTTATAGTAGATATAAACATATAAGTTTAACCTTGAATTCTTGTTGTCCCCGTAGTTAAACTGGTCAATCGTAGCAAAATATAATCCATTGAAACGGGGATCTTATATTGATTTTCCAGAAAATTACAAGAAAAAGAACCTTCATAGCTACTACAAAAATTTAATAATGATAAAAGTAACAAGATCAAAAGGTCACTAGGACAAAACATACTTTTGTGAAACATGCCAACACGGGTATTTAAGAGAAGATCTATTTAAAGAACATAAAGCAGACCTCAGAAGTGTGAAAGTGCTTTTAGGGAAGGAAAACCTCTGTTACAAAGATTTTAAAAATCAAATGCCTGCACCTCTAATATTATTTATGTTGATTTTGAATCAATCAACAAGAAAGTTGCGACAGGGTCAGTTACTTTTTATCTAGACTTCTAGAAACAGAAATTATAATTAGGGAAAAGTTAAAACAACCCGAACCAAACATCATCAATGACAAAGAATGAAATTAGTGAATTTAATACAACCTTAAATTGTAGTATTTGTATTTTGTATTGTAGCACTTTGGAGATAAAACCCAGTGATGATGCAAACTTTTCACCTTGGCTAGTTCCTGGATATATCAAATGTATTCGAAATAATATGAAAAAACATTTAACATTTTCTTTAGGGAAACCTTCGGTTTATTGACAGTTGTCAGTTTTTTCTAATTTCTCTAGCTTTTTTAGTAAAAGCTAATGATACATTTGCAATAACTGAGAAGCATACTGAGGAGTGTAATTGACACTAATTTTTGAAAAAAAGGAATATATCTATATTCTCGATGGACCTATTGAATATTTCTATGAACTTATATGAAATTAACATAAATTAAAATAATAATGATGATAAGGAACATGCTAATCTTGTACTTATATGAACTACCATGTAAAGATATCTGATGAAAAGGAGATGAAGGAATGGAAGAATTAACCAGTACAATTATGGCAAATCAACTTAGCTCTACCGGTTGTGGGCTCTTCTACAATTTACTAATTACTGAAATAGAACGGGGCAGGTATTCGTTCATGAAGCTAAGATACATGATTCTAACATGTTAGAGGAAGTACATTACTTTTGTTTTTCCCTATTTTATATACTAAATCAACATTTTGTTTATCTGTTAGTCATAGCCTAGCTCTTCCTTTTTTCCATCTATCTTAAATTTGGACCAATTAATTCCCCCCTCGGGTTTGCCCAAAACTTCATACAATATATCAACTGCTTCTTTATCTATTTCTTTAGTCCCTTTTCTGGAACTCATTATCGATACCAGCTGATAAAAGTAATTGAGTGTGTAATATTAATATAAATGTGATTGCTAATTCGATGAAAGTGTTTTCGTGCTATTCAAAACCTCTACCGCTGGGTTTGACGGAATGACTGAATCATTTTATAATCTTAAATCCAAACTATATAATCGTCTATCAAAGGAGTACCTAATTAACTTTACAGTCAACATACTTCCCAGTACAAAACGTTACCCAATAACATATTGTGTCTGACCGATATGAGTATAGGTAAATTTTTAACAGACGAATAAGCTTTGGGGCTTGATCTTAGAAGAAGGTGAAAACTGTGCCGTTTACGTCGCTGTTTTGACGTATCAGCCATCTTACTTTACGGAAAACACCGGAAATAGCGCGGGTTGTAGGAGCCATACCAGTCGACCAATTCACATACAAACTGGCAAGATATCTCTTTATGAGCTTTTGACGCAATAGTAAAAAGGAACTGAAATAACAATAAAGTTGAATAAATGTCCATTACATAACCCGGAAGTGAGTCTCTTCATATATTGAGGTGAGGTTAGGTGAGTTGGTGTTAAACGCCGCTTTCAAACATATTTCACTTATATCGCGGCTGCTAGTATTATTTTATTTTTATTATTAGTGAAACCTGCGCGCATCAGCTGGAACTAGTGAACTCGAACGAAAATACAGTACTAATCCTAAAAACATAGGCAAACGTACGTTTTTCTACAAATTCACTTGTCAATGTATGGACAAATGATGTTAACAGATATCTGTTGTGAAACTATCTTTTTGTCGTTTGATTTAACGAAATACCGCTCGGTTACGTAAGTCAACTTGCATGTACAATATGCAGCATTATATTGATACACGAGTGTGAAATGATTTTTAAAACCGAAACGTATCATGGACAGGTTCAAAATGAAATTAACAGCTGCATAATTGTTACTTATAATAAATGTTACGAATGCATAGTAAAATCATAAAAACTTATTGTTGACTCTGGCATATTTTAAAATTATATATGCTGATTTCGCTAAATGATGCATGGCTGATGTTTGTAATGGAATTTTTTTATTGTACGCTTTCCATGTTTTAAAATCCATTCCCAGTCTTTATTTTTGTCTGACCACATAAAAAAATCATCAAATATTCTGACCTTTCATTGATTTCTCATATTACCTTTGTTAGGATTCTAAAAATAAAGTATGTGGAAATAAGCTCATCAATCACCCTTGTTTTGACGTTGCAATTAAAAATAGATAAATTATTATTTAAATATTACAAATAATAAATAAGAATTCTCAACCACAGTGTTTTTGTTTGTGATGTTATATACTTGCATATTGAGAGCACACAAAATTCCCTTGTTTCCCTTTCACTATTTTTCTCCTAAAATATTAACTGCATTATTGCCTTTACAATAAAATAAACTGCTATGAATGCTGAATAAATTCATGCATTGGTGTCCATAACCAAGATATTTAACTAATAACATTGCATATTCAATAAAAAAAATTACTTTTTTGGTTCAGTCATCTAAAGACATCTTCTGTGTACTAAAAATCATTCTGTCACAGCATTAAATATTGCTCAAGTGAATACTATTTTGACACATTAAAAAAAAATATAGATTATAATGCATGTAATAAGATTCATATTACAAAAATAGAATATACAGTAGTCTTAATATTATGTTATTATATTTCAATAATTTTGAAAGTCAAGTTGGGCTTGACATTATTTCCAAGCTTTGCACAAAATATGTCCTTTCCTGATTAAGGAGAATAATTTAAGCAATACTAATTGAATCTGATTGAATAAATTAAATTTCATAAATCACTTCTGTTAATGATAATAAAATTTATTTGGTTCACTTTATTTTGCTTCGTATTTCATAGTTTGCTGAAATTCTTGAAGTAATTAAAGTATATCATTTTATAATTTAGAGCTGAAAGACTAAAATGTAAATGGGGTCATTTGGTAATTTTACACCTTTTTCAAAATTTTAATATCAACATCAAATTATCTTTGCAGTTAACCTATATGATTTTGCAATTTACTCAAAATCTCCAGTACAACAAATTTAACTTCACCGATTGTTCAAATGTTTTTTACACACGTGTAGATGGAGGTCGCCTTTAGCAAGTCACGGCAGCGAAACAAAAACAAAGCTAGACGGCTGACAAGAGCTGCGTTCGATTGATAAATTCGACAATAAATATAAAATTACGAAGATAAAAATTACTTTGAAGATTTTAGGAAAATAAAAAGGAGTCGCTCACCGGTGTTTTTAATTAGGTGCATTATCCATGTTGACACGGGGAAAAGCAGTTGTTTGAGATTTATGATTTCTTAATCGTATAGACATATGCCTTATACAGAGGCTCCAACAGCAAACAGAAAATATACCGCTGCATTAAACAGCATTAAACAACATTTCTTGATACCGATCATTAAAGTGGGCGTTTTTGTAAAATTCTGGAATTAATTCTTGTATTTAAGACTTCGAGGGTATTATCAATTTCTGTCTTGGTTATTGGTTCAGATAAAAAGTCATTGTTGTGACAATGTGCACAAAAGTCAAGTAGAGTCAGAAACTCGTTAACACTTTCGTTAAATTCAGCATCAATTTCTTGACATGAGGGGTCTAATTGATTCTTGAAGAATGTCAATCGTACCTTCTGTGATTGAGTTAATTTCTTTTGAATAACTAAAAAGGGATTTTATCTCATACCAGAACTTCTTACAATCACCAATTTTGGCTGCATTGTGAATATCATAAGCAATGGTTTTGTTAATCATCCTCCTTTTCTGGCTTCTTAAAGGACGGAACTGCTTTTTCTGCATCATTTTACATGTTGAGGTTGTCCATTTGAGTTTACGGAACACATTAAACCAGTAGTATTTATATCTTTTAGACCATAAACATTCTTCATCGAACCATTCTGATTGAAGTTCTTATTAAACACAGTGTATTGTGTAGTTCTAGTCGAAACTGTCGGTAAGATATATATCTGAAAGTGGAAGTAAGTTCATATCATAAACATTTTCTAATAGATAATCAATATACTTCCCCAAGAAGTAGGATAGGAATGGTCTCTCATAGAACCTTTTGTAGAATCAAGGTCTTCGATACCGCTAGAATCTGTTTCAGCTGTTCATGGAGTATATAGAGGAAACCAAAATGTAAGAAAAACATAATATTCTCCAAATTATCTTTGCAATAAATGTGAAAACATATTTTGGATATACACAGCCTGAATATTGTATATTTTTTGCACCTGAGGTAAAATAATCTCGGTAAATAATCCAATCTCTTTCCATGGTTTCTAAAATTCGAAAAAATGTCAATCTGTTCATAAAAGTCGTTGTGGGTGGTTTGTGTGTTCAGATCAGGTGTCGGCCACAGCCTTTACACTGAAACAGAATCCAGAATCAAATGAAGGAAACTGTGCTAATAAACTCTTGATTATCCACCAGCACCCTAAAATTATAATCAATCTTTTGAATATAAACATGCTGTTGATATCCAAACAAATAGCTTTATTGCATGTATGTATGAAAAATATGTTAAAATAACACTGTTCAGAAAATAAATTTTGTCATGTCACTCGAAGCCAGTAAAAAGCAGCTCCGAATTTAAAGTTTTTTTACTGCAACAACTTTTAATAAATGTTTATAAAAACTGAAACATCGAGAAGAAGAAAAAACATCTGTGGATCTCATGAAAGATTTCAGTACAAATGACTCGGCATGGACTGGCACAGATGTCACACTAAACGCTGTGGGATTGTTTGCCAATGATTTTGGAGTGCCTGTGTCAACTCTGCAACAGTTCTTGAGTTCGAACCCGTCGTCCAAAATCATCTTACAGGTGCTTGAGTGGGTTCATGTCGGGAAACAAAACGGGCCATTCAACACGGACATGATGATTGTTCAGAAAATCCCATGTCAACCTTGCAGTGTGGGGTCGGGCGATGTCATGCTGGAATACCATCTGTCGACGGACAATCTGTCAACACCATGTTGAGCCAGCAATGGAAGTAGCATCGGACGAAGGATGTCGGTAGATATGGTGACGTCCACCAGGAAAACTGAGGTTGAATCGGGATTCATCTGAGAGGATTACATTTCACCATGGTGTGTTGCTCAGATACCCCTTATTTGAGGCCCATTGCTATCTGGAAAGTCGACGACGCAAAAGGATTTGACCTTGGTATAAGAGCAGGAGCAGCCAGGCGCCTTCGGACTGTTTGAGGACTGATCTGACGTTGCCGGGTTCCAATAGTTTTCCTGGCAGTAGCAGTAGCCGTCTGGAACCTGTTGGGCAGATACTGTAGTCAGTTGTTGCGATCTTGAGCTGCGGTTGTTACAGGTGGCGCTCCAGGTAGAAGTCGATCGGCAACTCTTCCAGTGGAAAGTGTAGTCTGAGGCGAGGAATGGGTGAATCGGCGACGGCTATTTGTGAAGCACCCTGATCCAGCATGCTAATAGCTTTGTTCATGATTTTTGTGTGATGCATGTTGATATGTTGATATGTTGATCTGTATTTAAAGGGCCACGGTGCAGGGAATGAATGGACTTGCAAAACGTGTGACATAGGCCTGCTTAAAATCGTGAAAAAAGACAAGTGTTGCGTTTACACAAACAAAGTTCGTTACCGAGAACTTATAATTGAGTTCAAACCAAGAACCCAATAAAAAGAAACGGATCACAAGTTTCACCTTTGTGCCAAAAGATAGGAAAGCCAATAAACACGTTTACCAGAAATATTTCACGAAATCTGCATTGCGTTTATAATGGTTAGATTATAAGTTTAAAATATTTTTTATGATAATCGAGCCGTTACTAAAATATTTTGTAGATATGTATATTGTACTTGAAAATATCCTACAATTATAGACTGGTGACGAGGTCAATACCTGTTTTTATAGACCCGAGGAAAGCAATATTGACGGACTCGGAATGAAGTCAATATGCTTTTCTGTTGACTGACACGTGACCGCTTCTCGACCAATCGGATCGCCGGAAAATAAGCTTACATAATGTAGAAAAATTATTTATTTGATTTTAAACTTGACTGAGCTCTGTTTGTTTTCGAGCAGCATTCCAAGGGGGGTAACTCCTCCGAGACTATTTTCCTTGTTAACGTTATAAGCGGCTGTTGTTTTTTGTGACATAAGGGGCTGTAGATAAGGCGCCATTTTATGACCTTGCGCCAAACGGGCAATGTAGCCCCTCTACCACCTCACCCAAGATTGCTACGTTAATATTGTTAGTTATGTGTTATTGGAGGAATTTCCATTGCATTTTGCCTTTGTGCCAAACAATTTATTATGTTGTCAAGTTTTCAATAAATAAACTTGACCTTATTCCCCCAAAGATGAGTTGTTTATTTTATGCATTTCTGATGTATCCAGTGTTGGAGAGTTTAAAAACATTTTTAACGATAAGACCATCCTTCAAGGTACTTATTTTTAGGAACATTGGCTTTTTTACCTTGAACTTTTTCGATTTGTAGCTTAATTTTCATTTCTGAAAGACTTCTTGGTTTAAAAGTGAATCGTTTATACAAGAAGACTCAAAGACCAAATAATATTTTTCTTTTGACGAATAGTTCATATGAAAATAATATTTTCAATATCTTTACAGGCAAAATTTTATTTAATTTCAACATCTTTTAAAAAAAGAAATGGCTGAAAAAGGGGGATAAAACGATTACGTGTGTTTACATGATGAAAAAAAATTTTCTTACCAAGGAAGAAAAAACTACACGGCCTCAACACACACTTATTTATTGACGCAATCCTGTTCCGTTTCCGAATTTCTTACCATTTTAATACACTTTCGGTTCGTTTTCTAGAGAATGGCTCCCGCCAAGAATCAATTTGTATCAAATAATCTATGTCGCCAGACTCTTAGTTTAAATATAATGTAAGTATATGTACATGTAGCTATATAACTCACACTAGTGACAAGATTCGTGTCTGCAATAGGAACGGAAATGGTTTCCTGGCTCGGTTACCCTCTGTAAACTTCGTAGACAGATCCCTGTTGGCATTTCCGGTCCTATTGCAGACACGACAGTGTCAGACCTTGTTTATGTTATAAAGCTACATCTACATTTACTTACATGATAATGTAAATTCAAAGTCTGGCGCCTGTGGTCGCCTATACATTGCGTGTACATATAGAGAATACTAAACGACGTGTGTGGTTTGGTATTTAACGAGCGAAAGCGAAAGCTCGTAACAATTTAATTATACGGGACTGAGTTTAGTATTTTATTTTTTACTCGCTGATTTATATCAAAGAAAAATCATAAAAAATCGCCGAGGTTACCATTGTTGCCGCGCCGTTACATTGTGACGTCATGCTTTTCGATTGTGACGTCATTTGACGTCAATCGACACGCGATGTTATTACACAATAACATTGTAAATTTATCAAATGGCTCAGCGGGGCGAGTAATAAGTGAGTATATCGGGTCAGTTTTTTTTATTTGTTTTAAAAATTCGTTTATGAATGTTTAATTGTTTCTATATTTCACAAATGAGAGTGGATAATGTCTTTTATTACCCATATGGTAAGCGGTGACATATTTCAATATGAGCACATGTGCACATATCACTTTTGCCTAGCGTGAGTTACAGTATTTCGTCGTCATTGGTACCTCGAGTGCGGGGTAGTTCGTGACGCCAAGCGAACGATAAGCTCGAAAGATAATGTGTAACATTGTCTAATAATCATCACTTGCATTTCCTTCAAATGAAAAGTTTCACGGGAACCTCATAATAAATATGACATTACAAACCTGTTGAAATTTTATTGTCGAAATTCAAAGATCGACTTTAAATGACAGTTCAAACAAATTTGTTATTTGTAAATTAATTTGTTGAAAAATTACATGCAATTTATGTGGTTTTGTATTACGCTTCAATCTACAAATATGAAAATAACTGCCATTTTGTTAACACAAACAATATTACTCATTTAAGGATGACTTAAAACACATAAAAAGGAAATCACCCCCCCCCCCCCCCCCCCCTTTTAATTTGTTAATGGTCTTTACATTCAAATAAACTTTAATTAAGATCCTAGAGATTTGCTTGTTTTGAAATAAACCAGTCTTCCTTTTATGCACATTTTATTAATGTATTTGGCAAGGAAGATATTATTAGAGCATTGTTAACCAAAAGTAAGAAACTTGCGAAAAATCTAAGCAACAACAATTATTATATTTTTTTTCATTTCTCACCCCTGAACAGAATGTAATAAATTTCTTAAGCTGATTTAATCAAATTTCATTTCTTTTCAAAATAATTTTTTAAATATTTTAATTGAAATCATTATCATTTTCAATAAGAAAGGGATTCACTTGACCCATTTACTTGAAAATCATTATCATATCATCATGACAATTAGTCATACCATTCTTTGACACAGTGAGCCTCATCTATTGCTATAAGAATGACGAAATCTTTAAATTGTTTTCCCTGGAAAACACTGTTCCACAGATCAGTATTAAGAGCTTCAGGCGAGATGTATATAATGGAGTAGTCCCCTCTTTTGATTCCTGGTTAAATAGTAATTGGAGAATATAAAGGAAACAGAGTAAGAATATTGATCACGTCCATTAAAGTCATAGGCTCATTTTTGCAAGGAAAATTTTAATACACACCAGACAAATTGTTCATCACTCACAGAAATGTTTCCCCTGACGTATGCATCATTCATAACTCTGTGTCAATTCTATCCCTCAATAATGAAGTTAAAACACCCTATCCTATGTCTTTATCGAGCGTGAGTCCTTACCACGTCATTTAGTAAATGCCATGACATAGAACACATGAAATGTACCAGCTGCATAAGCAATATGAAAATAGCTAATGCTTACATTTTCAAATACAGAAAGAACAAAAAAGGTAAAAAACTCAATGAAGGATGCGTCTGTATTCGCGCTGCAATTGCTAGATTTCCGGTATATCGTACTCGCGATGGTGTACACTCGATTTGGTCGCCCTTCTGTCTGGAAATGGCAGACGCCAATAAGCAGCGTCACCCTAAACAGTATAACGCGAATTAAGCTGAAAAACTCTGCGAACGTGACAAGAAAGATTGGTGTAAGTAATCAGATTTTGTCTCGTGAAGAATAATAAGATCATTTTAATTGCCTTACAAAAGTGATTCTATGACTTTAGTGTATATTGCAATATTTCAATTACCTTCACAAGTCATATTGTGTTAATAATTTTCATCTCATTAGTAACTAATGTAAAATGTTCACCATAAATATGTTTGCCTTCAAACTTTTAGTGGAAATTCTCTTTTAGAATAATATATTTCCTTCTGAATGAAACAAATTAAAATTATTCCACAATGTCTGTCTGTCTGCCTTAGTTGTCATCATTAAGAACCAATGGCTCTTGAAAGTTTAAATCTTATACACATTTAGCATTGCATAATTTTTATGTTGATCATGATTGGAACAAAAATGAGGTTAAAAGGTAAGACATAACAAACCTATTAAATCTCTTCTTTTGTATTTTTGGCCTTTAACATTCATTTGTACAACACACTAACACTGAACATATGGAACACTTTGCATGATATTAATTTGGAGTTATTTTGGGCAACAATAAAGAACAATTACATGTATTGTTAGTAATTATTAGTAAACTTACCTCTGGGATGAGCTGTGCCCCTTCTTTCCTTTTCATCTGAAAGTGTCTACAGGTAAAAGAATAGAAATTTATAGAAAAGAAACCTAAGTCCTTAGTGGTAACAAGAGTTACTTCCCCTTGGCCCAGAGGAGCATGACTCATAGCCTAATTCTTTCTGGAGCGATCTTCTGGACACATGAGGGGAGGCATTAATAAAAACTTACTTGGGGGCGGGTGTAAATTTGCTCATCCCAGAGGTAAGTTTACTAATAATTACTAACAATACATGTAGTTGTTCTTAATTATTGGCGTAAACATTCCCTCTGGGATGAGCTGTGTCCCGAATTCCACATAAAGGAGGTGGGGTGCCCAGAAGATGAAGAGGAAATGTTCACACCAATAACTAATCTTAGTCTTCAATGACCATTACAATTTAATGAATGAAACTTGAGAATATCATCTTCACTTGTGTGACATACTTTCTAGACAAATCAAATATCCTATACTTTATGGAAATCCATCATCAAGGCCAAAGAACCTAAATTCTGCGTTCAGAAATAATGGTAAATATATTAGAGTGTTACCAAAATATAATAACATATACATATAGCCAAATCTTACCTACTGTCAAAGGTTAACTCTCTAAAACCAGATATTTGACCAATTATATCCATTTAGACCCTTTTGACCGTATTTCAAGTAAATGTGACGTCACATACAATTCCATTATGTATAACTTCCAGTTAAATGACGTCACCAATGTTTTTATGACGTCACTTCCTATTCCATGACGTCACTTCCGTCTTCATGACCTCACTTACAATTTCCTGATGACACTTACGGTTGAATGGCATCAATTCCGGTTTCATGACATCACTTCCGATTTCATGAAGTTACTTCCGTTTTCAAAACGTCACTTCCGTATTCATGACGTAACTTACAATTTCATTACGTCACTTACAATTTCATGACGTCACTTCCGGTTGCATGGCTTCACTTCTCCCTATCTTCACTATTTACCAAAACATTATATTCCTTACTTGAGTATTCTAACTCTGCTACCACAACTCAAAACTATTACTCGATGTCGACAACTTGACTCCCCCCCCTCCAAGGATGATCAAGAGGAAGACAATGTTGAGCCTCTACTGACAATCCTTATGCACATAGTCCATCAAATATTGTAGTTGTAATCAAAGTTAAAGAGACTGTCTTACAACAAAGTAACATAACAGAGAAGCAGTTCTTTGGAGTATCCAACACAGTGCTTTAACTGGACAATCAATCTGGAGCAATACGGTCCATACTATATTGAATTGCGTGAATGAATTGGAAAACACAATGGAGTCCACTGTCAGGACTTGAATATCACAGGCCAAAGCAGAAGCTGAATGATAACTGTCAAATCTTACTATGTTTCAGCTTCCTCTCCTTACTGTGATACAGCAACCAATGGCAGCAACCTAGGCAGGACTGTAATGGCTGGATCTAACCCATTACAGATCCAAGTCTACTTTTCATGGGACTGTAATGGCTAGTCTGACTGCTTTAACTGAACCACTGTTTGACTTAGAAATGGAACATTAGTTACCGTTCAAGAATCCGTAACAGCTCTGACTGTGTTATGAAACCAAGGCTACTTTTTTGCAGGTGTCAAATTGCTGAGTTTGACCTGGGAGTGACCCACAGCTACCTTTCCCCGGTTCCATAATAGCTGGGACTGGCTGTTACTTACAGACGGCTACCCGTCACAACTCTGTACAGCTGGGGTTTAACCCTATTGTGGAACCACGGCTTAAGTTAAATGGGTCTGTAATGGCTTGAACAAGCCTCTGTCAAGGACAAATGGCTTCCGTTCATGGGTCTATGATTGGTCTTACTGCCAGTTCAGTACAAAGGCTACCTGATCCGGGTCCATAATTGATGAACCGTCCCTGTTATGGAACCACAGCTATAGTTAATGGTTCCCTAAAGGCTAGAACCCAGTTGCTATGCACAGGTCAGTTACGCCTAGGACTGGCCTGGTACTTAAACATGGCTACCCGTCACAACTCTGTAACAGCTGGGACAAACCCCGTTATGGAACCAGAGATTCAGTTCATTAGTACGTAACGGCTAGAACTGTCATCGCCAATGGAACCACAGCTGCCATGGACGGCTAGGCCTGGCCCGTTACTTTTGGCGGCTACCCACCACAAATCTGTAAACGGCTGGATCTAACCCCGTTATGGAACCATGGATTCACTACATTGGACCGTGATGGCTAGGACTGTCCTCCGTAACAGTACCATGGCTGTCTTGGACGGGTCCGTAACGGGTAGGACTGGCCCCTGGTTAAACACAGCTACCCGTCACAGCTCTGTAACGGCTGGGTTAACCCCGTTATGGCATCATGGATTCAGTTCATGGGTCGGTGACGGCTATAACTGCGGTTGGCCTTGTCATCTGCCAGGCTGAGCTAAGAGCCTATCAAACAACTGCTATAATATATGGGCTTTGCCCTGCACGTGTGACCCGGCCTTTACCAACCCAGTGGTGGGAAGGAGAAGGTTATCGGTGTCACCATCGTGCGGCCCGATCAAACCTGCCCCACGTGCAGCGCATGGTTGAGAGCTGACACTGATGCTCCGTAGGTCACCACGACCTGTCAAGGCCGGCAGGCCCCCAGAGGGTACACACTGCCGCGTGGGGTGGAGATCATTTTCCCTAATACTATGCTTTTTAATTATACAAGCCCTAAAAATTTACGGAAATCCCACTGGGAGCTCCTATAAAAGTAGTCCCTGCCGATTTAAGCCGTTAAAATTACCTTATTTCCACTGGCAGACTCTTTCCAGGTAAACAAAGTCAAAATGAGCCATAGTAATTACCTTATCTCATACAGAAGGCCCTTAAGAGGCAATACTTAAGATATGAGTCATTAAAATTTACCTATCTTCACTACCAGGCTCTGAAACAGGTAACCTATCTGATATGAGCCATTAGAAAGTACCTTATTTCCATGGGCATGTCCCATGCAGAGAGATACTGCCATTATAAGACATTAATTACCATATCTCCAATGACAAGCCCTGTAAAGGTAAAACAATACCAATATTAGCCTTTAAAAATTATTTGTTTCCACAGGGTGCTATTATGAAGCTTGGGAATAAAAGTAAAAGAACCCCTACTAAAAATATATATAAACTACCGATACTAAACAATTATTGAGGTTGATCCAATGATTTATAGACCTTGGACATGTGATATTCACAGAGTCAAAGCCGAAGTAATATCACATGTCCAAGGTCGATAAATCATTGGATCAACCAAGTCTGAAGTCTATAATTGTTTTATTATATGAATTAGGTTTTGAATTACCATTCTTCAAGTATTTTCTGTAGACCGGGATTTTCGAAATCTATTTTTATCCACCGGAGGTGTTTGGATTGTTATATCAACCTCTCGCGATCCACACAGGTTGACATCGCTTGATGTCATTTCTGTCATGTGACGAAGTAGGCCAATCAGAAAGACGGAAATAATCAATTCATATAATAATGCTTGATAGTAACATAACAGTAGCAAACTTGGGAGTACAGCATAATTATCCATTTAGACTAACATAGAGGAAAGTAAAAAAAGGGAAAAGAAAAGCCCTACTCAACTTAAATTTAACATGGAAGGCCAATCTTAGATGCCCAGATCTAAAAGAAAACAAAAAAACAACAAACATCAACTTCAAGCTTAGCAAGAAATTGATATCCTTTATATACAATACAATATACAAAACTGATATTAAAAAATGAATAACCTTACAGTAAGGCAAAAGGAAATTCAAAATCCTAGGAGAGAAAGCAATCCAAATGGAAAACCTAAGTCCCAACAAAACAACAACAAAAAAGACAAATTACATACAAATAATACAGAATGCAATTGTCAAAAACCAAATTCAATACAACTAACCAGAAATCCTTTTAAAAAATGTCCAAAAATTGAAAGAAGTATGACAGTGCTAATAACTGTATATATATTCTTCATATTTTTCTATATATTCCTATGTATATGTTTTTCAATATTTTGAAGTTGAGTAAATTCACAACAGAAACGTGTCAATTCTCTTATACAAACACCTGAGGCAATCACCTACACAGATGAATAGTCTTTTATATGCTCTAGTAATTAACAACTCTTTATTGTCCATCACTTTAGGCAAACGAAATGAAACAATTGTAACATCTATACTTAAGGAAGTATCATTTCAGTCATACTCTATTTGACATTTAATATGCTTGAGGGCTTAACAGCTTTCAGTCATGTGAATCCCTTAAATAGGGCCCTCTCTGAAACAAACATCAGTGGAGCCCAGAGTGGAGACCAGAGTAGAGCCCAGAGTGGAATCTACAACGGGGAATGAGTGTGGAGTCTAGGGTCAACTTCACAGCTGACCTTTTTCTTCACACTCATGATGTCATTATGAAATAAACCATCATCTCTATGACGTCATCTTTTGTGTCTATCTGTCCACTCCTGTCTGATCAGATGCTCTCCTCGGAACTCCGAGCTTGGATCCTATAGCATCAAGCTAATTCCCTGGGATAAGTCTAGACTGGTGTCAACCTGTGAGATGGTAATACCTATCATCCTGCGGGTTGGCGCCTTCTTTGACAGAAGTCAAAGTTGAAAATTCCCTACCTGCAGACATATGCTTCAACAATGGCTACAGGAAGAATTATGAGTCATGCTCCTCTGGGCCAAGGGGAAGTAACTCTTGCTACCACTTAGGACTTAGGTTTTTTTTCTATAAATTTCTATTCTCTTAAGTGTAGACACTTTCAGATGGAAAGAGAAGAAGGGGCCCCCACAGCTCATCCCAGAGGGAATGTTTATGCCAATTATTGTTCTTTTCCGTGTCGATTCTCAAATCCAAGTCGAAGTTCTCTTCCTGTCATAGTGTCAACAGGGCCGTAACAACTGGGTTGAAGTGAAGAGCGTCATCAGCAAGCGGCCGTGTAGCCAGTGTTTACATCTGCCTGAGGCGGTCAACTGTAGTGCGATGAAAGCGTGCAGCACGAGTCGGCGGGTGTATCAAGTATGCTTCAAATTTCAAATACTGCTAAATGTCAATAATGTTGGGTTCTAGAAATTCTATTCTATTCTATATGCTCAAGTCTCGAGTCGAGGGTGAAGCATATCAAGAAGTTGAAACATAAACAAAACATAACAGAGTTATCTCCCTGTTAGGAGGCTGCGTACCACTTAATAAAGATAAATCAACCTTTCGATTAAATCATAGTACACAAAAGGAACTTATTTATCTCAAGCCAAATTCAAAATCCTACAATGATCTTATATTGAAATGTACAGATCTCTAGAAACAAATTTTGAGTGAAGCCTAAACTTTCCTTTCAAGCTTTTAATTCATGAAAAATTTACCTAAAGCATGCAGGCTTTTATGTCGCAGAATTACTGGGAACATTATATCCCAGGTGTAACACTAAGGAGTCAGGACATTTCTTTAAATATAATGAGTATTAATGCCATATATACCCACTGGAATTAAATGTGTTTGAGGAAGAAGAACTTCTGCCTTATTTTCTTACAAATAGACCAGAAACGACTACAACTTGGACCTCAGTTGCAAGCACCCATGATGTTCCACACATGGGCCACCAGAAGCACCCAAGATGTCCCACACATAGGACCATCAGTTACAGATGCACAAATTGAACCTTAAAACCACTCAAGATTGACTCAATGGACGAAGGCACCACCAGATACAAGCATCTAAGATGGACACATGGAACCTCTAGCCAAGAACAATGATTCCAAATTTACCTGCAATATCACAGCAAGCAATATTCCATTGTTTATGTCACTGTGATGATATTTATTGGAAGTCATGTGTTTCTACTAATCATTTTTGACAGAAATGTATATTGTCCCAATTTGCCCTGGGTCGTGTCCCAATGTACCCCGGGGTGGGGAAACCTATTAAACTTTAATGCTTCTTTTTTTTACAATATTTCAAGGGTTTTCATAGAATATTGTTCAAACAGTTGTATCAACTTGAAAGCATTTGTGTTTATGGTGGTGACAATATAAGGATATAGAGTCAAATTTTTATTTTGAAATAACACTGAAAATGATCACATCAATTAGTTTAATGGAATGTTGGAAAATTATATATGTATGTAAAAGATTAAGTTTGTGTTCGAAAGTTTATAAAACTAGTATTCTTATAAACAGTATGTGTTGTTTTGGATTTGGCACACCCTAAGAGTGTTTGATTTTCAATGAAAACTTATAAATGTCATATATTTGGCATTTATAGTTGAACTTGCAAGAAGTATTAATATTGCCATAATTGGATTTTGATGCCAAGTATGGAAGCCAAAGTGTTTGCCATGAGAATAACATAGTGTCTCTTGCCTCTTAATAATAAAAGAAATAGAAAACAGGAAAGTTTATGCTTCCTGTGCAATTTACTTTTTGATTTAGGATTTTTGCTTGTGGAAATTGTTTTCATTGAGTTCTGCAAATTTGTATTGAAGTTCAATTTCTTTGCAGTAATACCGTGTCAATTGGATGGGCCAACCACAAGGATTTATGAGACCTCCAAGTTTGCATTTTACCTGATGTTTCATATAACAAGTGGATTCTGCCGCCCTTACTTCAATACTACCAAAACAGCAAAATGACAAACAGTCAATCATTTCGAGGGTTTAATTCCCACTTTACATAGTTGCATGTCATTCAATTTTTGTCTTGTATATGTAATGAAATGTACATTTAAAAAATTCCTAATTTGAAAATTTTCAATAATTTTGCTATGGAAATTATATGCAACCTTTCCAAGAAGAAGATTTAAATCAAATATACAGTAATCCAACCCCAGACTATTTAGTACTTTTGTACATGTTAGAATGATGTAAATTTACTTTGTAAAAACAAATCAGTGATCTTGTCAGTCTTTTTGTCTTAAATTTAGCATGAAGATATATTTTATTGTAAAAGTGTAGAAGCAGTAATGTGTCATGTCTGAATTGATATTAACTTGTTTTATTATGCCCTGCACAAACCATTTACATTTTTATTAATTGAATATTTCGAACAGGTTTGATTAAAGCTCACATAATCTTAAAATTTCCAGATCCCAAACATTGTTGTTTACTGCTCTCAGAATAATGCATAAGAATATAAGAATAATCATGGTTTCAAAAACACTAACAAAGTGAAGATTGGATTAACTGAACTGTGCATTAGTGTGAACATTAGTTCCATCAACTATGGCATTGAGGTGTAGAAATTATGAAGATGTGTCACACAAATTGATTTATATAGATTTGAATGTCTTGAATGTGTGAGAAATCTGAAAAAAGGTTGGTTTGAAAAATTGTTTTGTTTTTGGGTTTCGGTTCTCAATATGACTTTTTTATAACAGTTAAGTATGTTGTATGTGTGGCAGGCAGTTTGATTTGTAAATAACTTTTAATTGTTAATATACCTTCCTTTCATATCATGTCTTTCTTTTAATTCAATTGCTATTAGTTATGCTCTGTTGTTTTAGTTACCAATAAGTATAGTCTATTTAGCGTGCGGGATTATATTCAGTAAGGAAGGGTTGGGAAAGTATAGGTCACTAAAGGTTTTGGGTCTTCTTACCCAATCCCTTTGATCTTATTGGCTAATTCAAATCACCGCACATGCCATGTCAATTTCACGTGCACGCCACATCAGCACTTGTCACTGATCATTCGACGACACAGGACAGACATTCTGATATGAGAGGTTAGTTCTAAACAATTACTAATCTATATATTTATAATATTTGCGGATTAATTAGGATAACTTATCTATGTTAAGTTATGTCTAAAATATGTATAGGATTTTCGGCATTATTTCCTCTTTGATGATTTGATGGTCAAGTCGCCATCTTGTTATGGTTAATTCAGTAAGTTACTAAATTCATAATTAGGATTAAACTATACTATTAAACTTATTGCTAAAACATTTCTTTCTTCTACTTTTACTGTATGATTGTCATTTGAATGAGAATCGGTTATTTCTTAATCTATACATAATTCTTGCACGCATGGATGAATGTGAGCGCCATTGTTTGATTACACGTGTGCTATATGTCCAAATGCTTATGACAAACCTTATTTTATTTAAGAGAGTATTCTGGGTTAAAGCTAAACCACGGCTAAGGACATAACGACTCAGCGCCACAGCAGGGTAAGCTATTTTAGATATGTGTATATATTTATTGCGTTTTGTAAATATGTTCATCACACATGCTGTGTGATAATGGTGAGTGTGTACGTGTCATCATGATATAAATATTATGGTAATTTATATGTAATATATGAAATAGGATAAAATATTCTGTTAGGTAATGATTTTGTTATATTCTGTTTACAAAAGGGATATTCCCCCTTGATATGTGTACTTGTTACAACCACAACGTAATGATTATGATATCGTACCTTATTGGAGTTTTGTTATGATTGATAATAACATATAAAAGCCACGGTGTATTTACATGAGTTGTAGATATGAGGGAAATGATTAAATTACTGTAGTTTGCATTTACTGAATAATTGCAAATGTGTCAATATGTTATAGACTGTATATTGTTTTATGTATGTATTTCAGGGTGTCTTTACTTGTCTTACTCATTGCTACTTGGCAATAAACTTGACTCACTTTGGATCCTTTATTCATCCACGCACACCCGGTACATATATTTTGTGACATTCCGGGCAAATCATGTATATGCTCCAATTCTAAATACTGGATACATCTAGCAGAATGATAAAGTTTTCAACTCTATTTGTGTTTTTGTAATACATTTATATTTGTGCACATTTTTTAATAAAACATTTTCATTGACATTGTCTTCATCTGCATGTGTTGTGAGGCAATTACATATAAAGGTGCAATAGGCTCTGTAGCTTACCGGTACCAGGATTTAAATTCAGTAAACAGTAAAGCTATCAAACATTCCTTTAACAAGACCTTGAAATGAACCTACAGTCACAAACAGGGTTGCAATTTGTACTATTTAGGAGTATTTTGAACACATAATTGTTTTAAAGATATGATTGAACACCAATGTTGTTCACTTATTCATTAAAAAAAAGTAATTCACATTTCACATTGTTAAATTTTGGAGTATTGGAGTCCTTATCTGTTACAGAGTTCAAATTGAACTGTATATCCTCACAAAGTCAACAATTTCAAGCCAGATCATGGTATGTTGGAACAATTTGTATTTTACTATCTTCATTTTTGAGTGGAAAAATAATGACAAAATACCTCAAGTTTCAATTTGTCTATTCAATGAAGGGAGGGTAGACAGTTCTGCATCAATGTAACAATGCATCTAAAATATTTATTGACAAAATTAGTTAATATGGTTTTCTAGAAGCTTAAAGAAGTTTAATAACCTCAAGGTTACAAGTATTGGAGTACAGGCCAATAACTTACATTGAAACTAAATCACAAAAGCCACCATCAAAAGGTGGCGTTTAATAGGTTTTTCTTGAGCCTGTCTTATGTATGCAGCCTACAAGAAAGGAACCTGCCAGCCATAGAATCAATGGACCACAACAGATCAGGACAAGGAATTTTAGAGGCGTAACTTTCTTAGTATTAGTTCCTGAAACACTTGCAATACATCTCTGTTAGTGAAAATTCAATCACAACCATGCCACGACTATGTTGAGAGTACTACTAAAATGGAATAAACAACCTCTGTTATAGTTCCCATGCGGCAAAGGTTAATCTGTAAAAAGATAGGTCCTTTCATTCATGAATTCTTGATGTGAGTTGAGGGAACATTTGACAAAGGTGACCCCCTGCCAAGCCCATTTTAGTCTTTCTAAGGTTTAATGGATACATATGTACTGTTCGTAAAGGATATGAAAGTCAAAGGAATGAAACAGTATTTTTCTGAGTATAGATCTGGATTCATCTAGCTGAATTGTTTTTCATGTACATGGGCAAAGGCTAGGATTTATCTAGCTATAGTCGGTGTAGACGCAAGAAATACACAAGATCATTACTCGCATCCACAGGGATTTATTCGTTGGGTTAAGTAGTACAGGTGACGATATTCGTATCTCGTTGAACATTAAAGGCGTTGAGTGGATGAGGTTTAAAAAACTAGAATGAAATAGAAAATAGCTTTCATTACTTATATTCAAATTAGGTAACTGTGATACAAGATACAATACATTGATGAAGCATTCACAACAATATATATCTACTATAACTTTCATATGAAAGTTAAGACAACATTGCACAAAGTTATATTTAACGTGAGGCAATGACAATTACCATGAACAATATTGAAAATGTATGTTCACTATAGAAGAATAATGAAGCAAAAGTGATGCAAAACTCACATTTGTGTTCCTGTGTACTATGTTAAGTTTACAATCAGAGGAAGAAGACTTCTTTTCAATATGGAGGCTGCTCACACACTGAACCAGTGATACCAAGCACTACATGTGCTTTTTCAAGATCATGTGACAGGATATGGGCATTATGGGATAAGATTATAGTTATAAGATCTGCAAAAGTTTTAAGCAGAAACCTGGGTTTGAACCCTAAACAGCAGGATTACCAAACAGCAAAGGGGGGTAATAAATGCTACCAAGATGAAGTAACAGTAGCACTGAGCTACTGAGACATTGATGAGACATGAAAATATTAAATGGTCAAGAAATATTTATGCACGTTCAGATAATGGGAATCTTAGAGTAGAATATGTAGATAAATAATTGTATATGAATTTTGCATTTACAGTCGGCAAAAGTATGAAACCGTCATTCTTAGGCTGGGTTAGGCTTTATCTATCAAACATCAGGCAAAGATTTGAACCTTATTCATTCTATGGGTTGAATTAAGGTTTATTCAGTAAAAGTCGGACAAAGGCATGAAACTAGCTCCTTCTGTGCCTAGGGATCAGATTTTATCTAGCAAAAGTCGGGGAAAGTCTGACCTTAAGTAATTATAAATAGAGTTTATCTAGCAAACAAATGAACCTAGTCCATCTGTACCTATGGTTAAAGGCCGGCATTCACTTCTATACACGGTGTTGGCCTGGCCAAGTTGACCTAAAAAAAAATACACCTTGAAAGTAAAAATTTATGGTACCTACGAGGGGATATCAAAAAGTTTCAATACGGACCAAATGGTCACTGTAGCATAAGTGATCCTTGTCTAGTTCCTGGGTCAACAATAGGCTTTTTCGCGACAGCCAGTTTTATGTCTGTTGACCAAATAGCACGGTATCCCCTATTATGGAGAAAATTGAGGTGTGCAGTGTAATTAAGATTTTACATTTGAAGGGCACTTCAAATTCATAATGAGATGAAATCTGTTTATGACAATGACAGCCCATCCTATGACACTGTTGTGAGATAGAAAATGAATTTCCAAACAGGCAGCATGTCCCTCGCAGATAAGCCAAGAAGTGGACGCCCTTCACTTATTGATGATATGGATGTCATAAAGAAGGTTGAGACGCTGGTTCAAGAAGATCGCCGCGTAACTCTGCAAATGATAATGCATGAAAGAGGTCTGAGTTATGGCAGTGCATGGAACATAATCCATAACCAGTTGCATATGTCCAAAGTGTCAGCACCCTGGGTTCCCCGCTTACTGACTTCATTGCAAAAACAGAAATGAAGGGACAAGTCACTGCAGGCATTGGAGCTTCTGGAACAAGACAAAGAGGATATCTTCAAACATCTTGTTACCATGGATGAATGCTGGGTCTATCAATATGATCCTGAGACAAAAGAGATGAGCAAAGAGTGGAAGCATGCTACGTCACCACCTCCCAAAAAGGCCAAGGTGCAAAACTCTGCAGAAAGGTCATGGTTTTTTTTATTGTTGTGGAGTCATCTTCACGGATTATCTAGCTAAGGGTCAGACCATAACTGGAGCTTATTACTGCAACCTGCTGAGCAAGTTACGAGATACCATTAAACCGAAGCGCCGCGGTATGATCACCAAAGGTGTACGCCTGTTAGCTTACAATGCCCCAGCTCACACTTGTCAAGCAGCTGCTGTGGAGGCACGGCGATGTCGCTTTGAAATCTTACCGCATCCCCCCTATTCACCCGATCTTGCACCAAGTGACTTCTTCTTGTTCCCCGAGATGAAAAATCCACTTTGGGACGTCGTTTTGAGGACACCAATGACATCATTCGAGAGGTGGAGGCTTGGTTTTCCATGAAATCAGGGGTCTTCTATTCAGACGGTGTGCGCAAGGTCAAGGTCAATTGACTAGATTCTTATCATTACCATACCAAACAAGTCTGCTAGTGGAGGAAAAGGAACAATTACATGTATTGTTAGTAATTATTAGTAAACTTACCTCTGGGATGAGCTAGCTGTGCCCCTTCTTCCTTTCCATCTGAAAGTGTCTACAGGTAAGAGAATAGAAATTTATAATAAAAAACCAAAGTCCTAAGTGGTAGCAAGAGTTACTTCCCCTTGGCCCCTTGGCATGACTCATAATTCTTTCTGGAGCGATCTTCTGGACAGACGAGGGGAGGCATTAATAAAATCTTACTTGGGCGGGTGTAAATTTGCTCATCCCAGAGGTAAGTTTACTACTAATTACTAACAATACATGTAATTGTTCCTAATTATTGGCGTAAACATTCCCTCTGGGATGAGCTGTGTCCCGAATTCCACATAAAGGAGGCGGGGTGCCCAGAAGATGAAGAGGAAATGTTCACACCAATAACTAATCTTAGTCTTCAATGACCATTACAATTCAATGAATGAAACTTGAGAGTATCATCTTCACTTGTGTGACATACTTTTTAGACGAATCAAATACCCTATACTTTATGGAAATCAATCATCAAGGCCGAAGAACCCAAATACTGTGTTCAGAGGTAATGGTAAATATATTAGAGTGTTACCAAAATATAATAACATACAAATATAGCCAAATCTTACATACTGTCAAAAAATACATATTTGACCCATTATATCCAGTTAGAACCTTTTGACTGTCACCAATGGTTTTATGACGTCACTTCTGTTTTTATGACATCACTTCCGGTTGAATGACATCAATTCCTGTTGAATGACATCACTTTCGTTTTCAATACGTCACGTCCGTATCATGACGTCACTTCCGTATTCATGACGTCACTTACAATTTTATGACGTCACTTCCGGTTGCATGGCTTCACTTCTCCCTATCTTCACTATTTATTCTGTACTTGAGTATTCTAACTCTGCTACCACAAATCAAAACTATTACTCAATGTCGACGACTTGACTCCCTCCCACCCACCCCCCCCTTTCTTTTCCCCCCAAGGAGAATCAAGAGGAAGCCAATGTTGAGCCTCTACTGACAATCCTTACGCACATAGTCCATTAAATATTGTAGCTGCAATTCAAAGTTCACATGTTGTGGCTAACTTTCATGCCTTAACGAGAAAGCTATAACTTTAATTTTGAGAGATACTTCTGATACAAAGAAATCTGTTTCTCATCCTGTCAGAAAAGAGAGAATGTTTTCCCATGTCAGGATGAAATGGTATTCTTAGAATCTTTAGTTAAAGAGACTGTCTTTCAACAAGGTAACATAACAGAGAAGCAGTTCTTTGAAGTAGCCAACACAGTGCTTTATCTGGACAATCAGTGTGGAGCAATACGATCCCTACTATTGAATTGTGTGACTGAATTGTGAAGCACAATGGAGTCCACTATCAGGACTTGAATATCACAGGCCAAAGCAGTAGCTGAATGATAACTGTCAAATCTTACTATGTTTCAGCTTCCTCTCCTTCCTGTGATACAGCAAACAATAGAACTGAAATTCACTGTCTTAGAGTATGTTCCTTCATTGTGGATGCTCTGGCTTGTAGAACTTGAATGCGGATGCCTAACAGATTGATATATTGCCTTTGTAGCATTCTTTCTGACATTTGGCTTCCGGAGCAATCTCTTAACAGTTTCATCATGTATACTCTATAGATTCTCAGTCAGCAGACACAAATTTATTGAGTGATAAGATTGAGCTTAAATCTGTTAACAGATAAAGAAGTCTTGGAAACGTGGATCTGGTTGCCTGGATTGGGGTTTCTGGATAGATTATGAAGCCAACGAGGAAAATCTTTGGCAGCCAAACATCCAAGTAAATGCTCCTTGTAATGGAAAGAATCTATCATTTAGCGACACCTAATATAACTGCAATGAATTGGAAGGCTTTCCATTGCAGTATCCATCTGAAACACTTGATTTCTCCTGGAAAGAGTGATCACCAGATATTCGTCTTGAGACTAGAGAAAAATAAATAAATAGCTAAAAAAACATGCCTACAAGGTTGAAACTGTTACACTGCGTGCTATGTACCCAGTACCTCTTATGCCTGAGGGGAATGCCAATACGACAACTTCTTAAAATTGTGATTAGGTACCAAATGGATTGCTGTGGAGACCATATGCCTTGTGTTTGTTACTGATCAAGATTTTGAAATTTAACCTGGCCTAATAGGTGAGTATGTAAATATATGTCAGAGATTCCTACACTGACATCTATCTGTATTTAGTCCCTCAAAACTATACAAAAAAGCTCCAAGAATCTTTGATATGAAAGTTGGGAACGTGAGGGATACCATAAAAAAAAATAAATATATATATATATATATATATACAAAAATTAATGCAGTCAGCTTGATGTTGATACATCTGTGAAAAGACAAAAAAATATGCCAGGACATCAGATGTACTGGAGAAGACAACTCAACAACTGCCTCCTTCCTATGTAGTTGCTTGATGGTTGCTAGGTCAGCTTTTAAACATGAAACACTCAGACGATATTTGCACCTTATGAGGAACAAATTACAACTTACATGTATAAACTGTAGCATGTACAATTTATACTATCTTTATGGTGATATTTGCTCCCTGAAAATAAAACTCCACTGAAAGTGTCGTAAATCTGTGCTGGATTGATACCCAAAACAATCAGATGCTCTATGCGGACATTATCCCAGGAATAAAAGCCAAAAAACAACCACTATTAATACTGGTCAGGTCTTGGACATTGAAAAGTGATGGCCAAGGTGAAAAAGCTATAGAATCCAAGATCTTGATGGTATATGCCTATTTTAATGAAATACCAGGCAATGAAGAGAGAACTTAATTTTTCCATTGGAAAAGTAAGAGTCCACAACATATTATTTTGCATGACAATAGGTCGGAGGAGTAAATCTGTGTCATTGCAGCAGAAACAAAACATTCTTAATGAACCAAGATCCTTCATAGAGAGTTGAAACTTGATCTTTAACTGATGGGAAATTCAACATCTTAAATTACTGCAATTTCTAAGAAAATCAATTGAGTGTCGGAGAAATAATTATTAATTCCTCAACCATATCCCGTTGGCTTCAAGGGAAATTTTTAATTATTGTTTAGCACTGACTGGGCAATGATTAAGCCATTAGTAGCTTAGGACAATATTAAAGACAGCAAACACCTTTGAGCTTAACTGTCCCTAATGCAGCCATTCAAAAACTTCACCTTGAGCAGTGCAGGCTTGCCTGCCTCAAATGGTTAGGTCTGATCCATTTACAGATCCAGGACCACGGCTTAAGTTAATGGGTCTGCAACGGCTTGAACAATCCTCTGTCACGGACAAATGGCTTCCGTTCATGGGTCTGTGATGGGTCTGACTGTCAGTTCAGTACAAAGGCTACCTGATCTGGGTCTGTAATTGATGAACTGTCCCTGTTATGGAAATATGGCTATAGTTAATGGTTCCGTAAAGGCTAGAACACAGTTGCTATGCACAGGTCCGTTACGGCTAGGAGTGGCCCTTTACTTAAACACGGCTACCCGTCACAAATGTGTAACAGCTGGGACAAATCCCGTTATGGAACCAGAGATACAGTTCATTAGTCTGTAACGGCTAAAACTGCCATCCCTAATGGAACCACAGCTGCCATGTATGGGTCCGTAACGGCTAAGCCTGGTCCGTTACTTTATGGCGGCTACCTGGCCCCTGGTTAAACACGGCTAAACCCATTATGGCACCATGGAATCAGTTCATGGGTCCATGACGGCTAGAACTGTCATCCGTAACGGAACAACCGCGGCTGGCCTTGTCATCTGTTCCTCCAGGGGAGCCAGGCTGAGCTAAGACCCTATCAGACAACGGCTATAATATATGGGCTTTGCCCTGCACGGGTGACCCGGCCTTTACCAACCCAGTGGTGGGAAGGAGAAGGTTATCGGTGTCACCATCGTGCGGCCCGATCAACCTGCCCCACGTGCGGCGCATGGTTGTGAGCGGACACTGATGCTCCGTAGGTCACCACGAAGTGTCAAGGCCGGCAGGCCCCCAGAGGGTACACACTGCCGCTTGGGGTGGAGATCATTTTCCCTAATCTCATACAACGGCTGTAATATATGGGCGTTGCCCTGCACGTGTGACCCGGCCTTAACCAACCCACTGGGTGGGAAAGAGAAGGTTGACGGCATCACTATCGTGCGGCCCGATCAAACCTGCCCCACGTGCGGCGCATGGTTGAGAGCGGACACTGATGCTCCGTAGGTCACCACGACCTGTCAAGGCCGGCAGGCCCCCAGAGGGTACTCACTGCCGCTTGGGGTGGAGATCATTACTTTTTAATTATACAAGCCGTTAAAATCTATGGAAATCCCACTGGGAGATCCTATAAAAGTAGTTCCTGCCAATTTAAGCCGTTAAATTACCTTATTTCCACTGGCAGACCCTGTCCAGGTAAACAAAATCAAAATGAGTCATTGAAATAAACTTATCTCCTACAGAAGGCCCTTTAGAGGTAAAACTAAACATATGAGCCGTTAAAATTTACCTATCTTCACTTCCAGGCTCTGAACAGGTAACCTTTCTGATATGAGCCATTAGAAAGTACCTTATTTCCACAGCCATGTCCCATGCAGAGAGATACTGCCATTATAAGACATAAATTACCATATCTCCAATGACAAGCCCTGTAAAGGTAAAACACTTCCAACGTTAGCCTTTAAAAATTACTTATGTCCACAGGGTGCTATTATGAAGCTTAATTGGGAATAAAAGTAAAAGAAACCTATATATATATATACTACTGATACTGCTTGATAGTAACTTAACAGTAGCAAACTTGGGAGTACAGCATCATCATCCATTTAGATTAACATGGAGGAAAGAAAAAAGGGAAAGAAAAGCCCTACTTGACTTAAATTTAACATGGAAGGCCAATCTTAGGTGCCCAGATCTAAAAGAAAACAAAACAACAACAAACATCAATTTCAAACTTAGCAAGAAATTGATATCCTTTATATACAATACAATATACAATACTGACATTAAAAAATGATTGATCTTACAGTAAGGCCAAAGGAAATTCAAAATCCTAGGAGAGAAAGCAATCCAAATGGAAAACCTAAGTCCCAACAAAAACGTTAACAACAAAAAAGACAAATTACATACAAATAACACAGAATGCAATTGTCTAAAACCAAATTCAATACCACTAACCAGAAAACCTTTTAAAAAAGGTCCAAAAAATGAAAGAAGTCAAAGTTGAAAATCCCCTACCTGCAAACACATGCTTCAACAATGGCTACAGGAAGAATTATGAGTCATGCACCTCTGGGCCAAGGGGAAGTAACTCTTGCTACCACTTAGGACTTAGGTTTTTTTCTATAAATTTCTATTCTCTTACCTGTAGACACTTTCAGATGGAAAGGAAGAAGGGGCACAGCTCATCCCAGAGGGAATGTTTACGCCAATAATTAGATCCATTCAGAGTGTCAGATTTCACTGCCTTCCCAGCTTGACTGGGAAATCAAAACCTCCCCCATCCCATATGTCCCCCAAATATTTAGCTATGCTTGTGGGGATAAGCTATAGAGACTTATGAGTAAGGTTATGAAAAAATTATTGTGACAGGATATGGATTTAGACAATTTTGTATAACTTTTGTCAACAATAGTGAAATATTCACTTCAAATACATCCAAACATTGTTAAAAGACTATGATTGTTTTGAACAATTTAAAAAAAAATGTTAACAAATACAGTTCCTCGTTAGGCCTATAGTTAATTCTTTAATTAAAAATCTCATTAAATTAGTGTTGGTCACCTCATTAAATATATGAAACTTATATACTGATGATAATATCGGCTTATCACACAAAATCAAACTTCATGTTTTTTAACTTATGTTTTTTTGCCCTGATGATTATGGACTGAAACTGAATAGACTACAACCAGCCACAAGTTGTAGTAAAATTTTGTGACCTTTGACCCTGCTGAGCTCTCCCAGGCACCAAAAATACCGTTACTGCCCTGTCACTCAAAAACTGCTTATATCTTCTGTTTATGGAATCAACTAATCACAGTAAAGATGACAAAGATTAGAAACCCATGGGTTTCTTGGAGGTTTGGATCCCGGCCTTCAAGGATTTTTTAACAAAAGTCGGGCAAACAAATGAAACTTGGCCCTTCTCTACCTTGAGTTAAGGTTTATCTAGTAAAGTCAGGCAAAGGTATGAAAACATATTTCTGTACCTAGGATTAACGTTTTTGTAGCAAAGGTTGGGTAAAGGTATGAAAATGAGTCCTTCTGAACCTAGGGTTAAGGATCTTGTAGCAAATGTCAGGCAATGGTATGGAAATAGGTCCTTCTGCACCAAGGGCAAAAAGTTGAACAAAAGTATGGCAAATGGTCATTCTTTACCTAGGGTTAGGGTTTATGTATGAAAAGTCGGGCAAAGGTATGGAAATAGGTCCTTCTGTACCTAGGGTTAAGCCTTTTGTAGCAAAAATCGGACAAAGGCATGGGAAATGGTCATTCTTTACCTAGGGTTAAGGTTTTTATAGCAGAAGTCAGGCAAAGGTATGAAAATAGGTCCCTCTATACCTAGGGTTAAGGTTTTTGTAGCAAAAATCGGACAAAGGCATGGCAAATGGTCATTTTATACCTAGGGTTTGGGTTTATCTAGCAAAAGTTGGGCAAAGGTATGGAAATAAGTCTGCACCTAGGGTTAAAGGGGCATAGTGTATTTTGAGGGACTCAAATAAGACAAACTTCATAAATGGTGTTATTTTATCAAGAAGTAGTGGTTGTTTCTGCAAATCAGATTCAATGCTTATCAATTCAGTATAAGGACAAAAAACGGGTTAACGTCATGAAACTATTTGCAGCAATTTGTGACCTCATATTATCAAAGCTAAGGGTTAACTCAAGAAATTGCGACCAAAAGTAAATAATTGGGCTTCTCTGCAGCTTTTGTGTTGTAAAAAAACTAGCTATACCCAAAGTACAGGTAAGGATATCTTTTGGAAATGTCAAAAGTATCAAACGTGAGAGCGTTGAAGTAAATGTAAAGGCTAACACAACCAATGAAAGGCCTGTCTGCAGCGTGGGCTGGGGTACACTGTTTGTTTCCGAGGTCCTGAAAGGACTATTCTTTTATTATTTTACTTAGCATTAAATTTATATCGTATATTTGGAAGAACTTACTTCACATCTGAATCATTTTAATGAAGTAATACTGTTGTGAAATCAAAACATAACAGACACATATAAAACTCATTCTATTCTGAGTACTTTCATACAGATAAATCATTACCTCAATGCTCATTCATTCCATTTGTCTTACCCTAAACAAAGAATATAACTGGTATAATAAATATCTAAAAATAGATACAACAGCATTGTATTTAAAGATAGAAGTGACACTGAGCAGAATTATTGTATACAAAAACACAATTGTGCCTTGCTGTAGCTGATACCTCAGTTATCATTTATTTTTCAAGAAATTTTCAACTTTCATTAACTCACATGACATTAATAACGCAACAAATTCTACACACACTTATTATAAATGAGACAGAATTTGTACACCTTTCGAACAGATTGAGTAAAGTTGCAGCAAAATGACAGTGAAAATGTGACACACATCCATTCAAAAGCAACAGTGTACACATTTGGCAGAATTTGTAACATCATGCAATACAAGTTGTATAACATACATACTTTATCCAATTTAAATTTGAGGGTTTTTCCAATACACTTGAACAAAGGTATAGCACTACAGAGATAGTCATGGTAAGTGTAACATATGAGAAAAGACGCTAAAATCTGTTCTTGTAAAAGGGGGGCCCATAAAATCACTCAAAGGGGGATAACTCTGCGTTCAAATTGCTGTCGGTAGCTACGTGGTTTACACGTCCCACTTCATAAGCCTCGCCATTTTGACAATTACAACATTATTCAATCGAAGACAGATTTTATCGTCATTTATTGTTACAGGTAAATACATAACACATTATTAGTCCCACTGTTACATTATATTGTCAGGACCATATTTACGTAAAGTTGATGCATTGTAGTTAAGTGAAAAGCTTATTTTTTAAGTGCTAATGAATGTGCACTGACCTGACGGGTTTCACGGTTGCCATGGCCGGTCATGACATTGTCATTTATCTTTATTTACATAAATCCCATAACAGTTGTTAGTGTAAATAATTATGTTTCTATGTCGTTAAGAAAAGTCTTGCTAAGAGTTTCAACTGATTTAATGCACATCTTGTTGGGCAAGAATATTTGTACATGAAGGTCTTTAACTTATATCCGGAGTTGAACTAACAAGCTGAATGTGACAATCATGACAAAGACAAAAACTTTAAAGGACTGGAAAATTTATTCTTGCAAGCTTATAAAATGATAATGCATACATAAAGTACATGGTTGTAGAAGCGGACATAAAATCCCCCAGCCCAACCAAATTACCTAAAAGGAATCACCCCCCCCCCCCCCCCCCCCCCCCCTTCCTGCCACACTATTTAAGATAAAGGCAGAGCTTTCCCGAATTTGTGCATAGCCTCAAGCTTGGAAGAAGTACCTATATCTATATAGCGCAAATAAGCATTACTCCTCCATTAGCCAATGTCCTGAATAACTTCCCCCGGGAGACCTAACTTGAACGCCCAGGCCGCACCCCCTCTTCGAAAAGAATGCCCTGTAACCTTTGCTGACTTATCCCCAAGGATAAATTGTATTGTGCTGATAAATGAAAGTTCAGATAGTGCCTTGCCATGATTGTACGTCACACAAGAAAGGTGAATCTGAACTAGCTTCTCTCTGAAAATGAAGAACATTGTGCATAGCCTTAACAGGATCAAGTGGGTGGTCTACAAGGGAAGGCAAAATCACCTCAACTTTTCTTTCTCTAAATTGGATGGTCTTGGTATACTTTAATTTAAACGTTACTCATATTGCTTATTATAAACACTGCAATAACAATGACAATAAACAATAAATGAAACTGGCAAATTTTTACTGCGCCAAAGAACTTCAAAGGTACAATGCCACACACACTTTGACAAAATTGAATGCAAAAAGTAGCCTCATGCCTGGCTTTACAATGTCGTAAACATATAATAACACACCCAACCCCAAAGAGGAGAAGAAAAGGGGGAAATGAGTAGAGTAAAAACCTTGAGATAAGAAGACAATAGTTAAGGTTAAATTTAGAAATCTGGCAACTTTTGACCAAATTTTGCTAACGCGTCTAATTTCGTTGCACAAGAGATTTCCATGTACTGTAAATAAGCGTCACTCTTCCAAAAACCTAGAGCTTGCACAATTTCACCAACAGACGGCGAATAGTTGAAATAAAGATGTTCTTTGTCAAAACAGCCCGTCGATGTGCAGAACAATGGTTGCTCCCAGTCTCTTTGTCTGCCCCTCTGGAGCAGTGTGTCTAAGGCTTCGGCTGGGCATAACGGTTTCCCTTCAATCCTGGGCAACAGGACTTCCAACTGTCTCTCTCGAAACTGCAATGTTTTCGTTACTCTCAGGTTCAATTTGTATCCTCCCTCACAAAGAGAGAGATCAGACAGACGCAAATCTTTCTCTGGGTTGAACAGTTTTTCAGACAGAAAATTACCTGGTCTTAATACACCATAAAAGGCTGTTAAGCAAGCAGCCCATACACTGACATGGGTTAAGTCTGACATATCCAGTCTAGACCTCAAAGTTCACAACAACTGGGGGGAGATGGGCACAGCGGGGTCTTCGGCGTCTCCCAGTTCACGTTTCACTCCACGCAGAATACAAGAGAGATGCCAGTTATCACATAATACATCACTAATTCCGTTTTCTTTCTGGAGATTTGATATGGGCACAAGATATCCTCGTACCGATTTGTAACTGCGGAATCCTTTCACATCAACTAGGTATGCGATGTAAAGAGCGATAGTCTCTGTGGAAGTTGGCAAAGGGGAGACATCCAACCTGCTACAAAAATCTAAATATGATTTTAGCTGGCTATTGTACGTCTTCTGCGTTGAGACTGCCAAAGCTTTCGACTTCAGTCTCAGAACAGTACCTTGCAAGTTAACACGTAGAGACCTTGTCGCCCCATCTGCAAGAAATGAATGCAAAAGACATGTGATTCAACAGGTTGAATCTGGTAAATGGTATGGCAGACAAATGAGGCAAAATATCGTATAAAAACGACAATCGTCCAGGCTCATCCAATCTAGACACAGTGTCCGCAACAGTATTAGATTCCCCTTTTAAGTGCACCGCTACCAATTCAATGTTATTCAAAGCTTTAATCCAAAATAACTGGCGAACATATTTCATGGCTGCTTGACTACGAACCGTCCCCTTATTTACTGCAGTCATACATGTCACATTGTCTGTCCGCACCAAGATTTTCCTATTTCGAAACGGGAGCCTCCAGCGCTTAAGTGCTAGTACCACAGCTACAAGTTCTTTAGTGTTAATGTGATCGTCCACCACCTGTGGCATATCAATTTTCCAATTCCAGCAAGCAAAATCACCTTCCACATAAGCACCAGCGCCATTATCACAAGCGTCAGTATACAAGCACATAGACGGTGCACTTGGGGCAAAACTGACCGTTCCATTAAAAGCGCACATAAAATCACTCCACCAAACAACATCAGCCTTGCAATCGGCATCAAGTTTAACCTTGTGATTGCTCCCTTTTAAGACAGCTTTCACGTCGAACAGCCTCCTAAGGAAGGTCCGACCCCCCTGAACGACTTGTGCTGCCCAGCACAACTTGCCTACAAGTGTCTCAAGCTGTCTTTTGCTGACTCTAGTCTTCGCTTTAAACTCGAACAATTGTTTCAGTAGTTCATTACATTTGCTTCCAGGTAATGAAAACGTTAACAGAACTGTATTGATTTCTATACCTAAAAACACAATGCTCTGACTGGGGCCGTCAACTTTACCCCAGTTGATATCAAACCTCAGATATCGCAAAACCAATACCAGCATATGCATATCATTAACACATTGCTTCCTGTCCCTTGATATGATTAATAAATCATCAATATATTCAATAACACATATATTAAAACATTCCAACATAATTGCACACACAGCTCTCGTCAAGCTCTGGAAAATACTCGGACTCTTAGATGCCCCGAAAGGTAGACGAGTATCTACCATATAAGACACCGATTTTTCTCCTTCAAATGTCCAACTCACACCAGTCAAATCATAATTTGAAGGATGGACTGCCACAGATCTATATGCATTTTTAAGATCTACTTTCGCCAAGTAATCGCCTTGCTGAATATGCTGCTTTGCCACTTGCAAATCCATATATGAACATTCACAGTCTGACATATATACATTAAGTCCCTTCCCTTCAGGCAGGCTGGCGTCATGTATGACCCTAATCTTATTTGTATCTTTAGGCACCGCACCAAGAGCACTCACAATCTTTGGACAATTTGATACTAATCTATAGTGACCTGCTGACAGTTCAGTTTTTAACTGCTTTTCTACTAACATCCTATCTGCAATTGCTGATCTGTGATTTTGGGTAAAGGCCGTTTTTACACTATCAATAACATCTTTTTCCACCATATAAAAACCATCCTTAACACCATTTAATATATACTGCCTATCTTTATGGTTCTCTGGCAAAAGGCTGACCCACGCATCATAGTTCAGACATTTGGCCGTGGAGTGTTCAGAATTAATCAGTTTTTTGCTGGTGGCATGGTCTGCACACCCGTGGGCATTGTACCGCTTCCCTGGTAATACCCTGTATTGTAGGGTGGGCTGAAAGTATGGTTGCTTGACGGATGGGACCCTCTGCACAGAGAGCACACATGGACTAACTTGCAGTCAGAGAGGTGGCACGAAAATGCACTGTTGAAGCGTCTACATATTTCCCTTCCATCAGCTGTAAACGGGCCCGGTGGACCTCTTGACCTTTGACCTAGGGGACATCCATAGCCTCTGTTCGACTGTACTCGCCACCCCCTCGCGTTACCTTGTCTCTTTATGACGAAAGGTGCGTCTCTCTGCTCGACATTTGGATGTTTATGGCACTGGTCATCTTTTCTTAGCAACTGATGTTCCCGGAGAAGTTGATTCGGAGTTCCCCATCGAAATTGTTCCTTGGCCTGGCTGTCCCTATATTCCTTGTCATATAACAAGACTGACGTCCAAACATTTCTATTTGCTAGTCTAAAAACGTCCCGCATGTAGCGATGATAGTCTAGCATTGTTTGCGTCGAGGCCCCCTCTTGAATCATCACATCTAATATTCCCAGACTAGCATATCCCCACATTTCCTTACTGATACCGCTAAGCGGAGGCTTATTATTGCCCAACTTAAGCTTGCCATTGTAGAATTGCAAATCACAGTTCCTATTTACATCGAGAGTGTTCATCCAAATGAAATCTGTTATCTGACGGGCATTACCTTCATCAGCGACATTTGGAGTAACCTCCCTTTGTTGACGCTCGTCGACGCGATCACGTGACGCCTGCATGTCGTCAAGGTCACCTCTAACTTTCCTTATTTCTGCTTTCAGCGATTCTTTTTGCTTCTCAAGTTTAAGTGCCCTCAATTCTGTCTCTAAAGTCAAACATTCATCTTCAACTGACCGTAGCTGATTATAGTCCCTGCTGCTAGGTGTGGTAAACGATGGTTCTCCAAACGGCGAGTTGACTTCTCGATCACCTATGCCGCGCAGTCCACTTTCACCCGACTCACGTTTCTGAGGCCTCAAAACCTCCAGGGCTTCGCCCATCTTCTTCCCCGCACCTTCACGTTTACTTCTATCCATTATTTTAGAATACCCGCCCTTCTTTAAATGATTTTTCTTGACTTAATTTGCTGAGCACGTCAAAAAATTATGCCGCCGCCATATTGCAAATTCGAACACGCATCTGCACTAAATTTAACATCTCCCACACAAATGTGCTTACTGGGGTCAAACACCCCTTTACAGAGGAAATTGCCAGGTCGAAGCATACCGAAAAATCCCAAAAGACAGGCTGCCCAAACAGACGCACCAACTTGATTCCCTAATTCAAGTTTGCAACGGAGCATTAATAAATGATATGGTAACAATGTTGTTGCGGGTGACTGAGCATCACCAAGTTCTCTGCGCACTCCTCATAACAGATTGGAGATATGCCAATTGTCTTTCATAGGATCAGGGAAATCACCTGCTCTGTGCATGTGTGATACAATAGACAAGTACTGTGTAATGGTAGAATACTTAAAATTTTTAAATTGAACCATATATATGCTATATATAAAGAAATAGATTGATTTGACGCTGGCAGTGGGTTACAATTCAATCTATCACAAAAGTCCAAGTAACAATTCAGCTGGGAATTATATGTTCTCTTCGTAGTCTCTGCCCATCCTTTTGTCTTAAGTCTCTTCACCACTTCTGTGAGCTGGCGTTCCACATCCTCCCCATCTGTAATCAATAAATGTCTGTGACATGTGGTCGGCCAATGAAGACAGTGAGAATTGTTTATATAATAAACTAGGCAGCAAGTCATATATTAATGTAAGTTTGCCCTCTTCATGCATTCTAGAAATAGCATCCGCAATAACATTACAATCCCCTGGAATATATTCAGCTGTGATACTAAAATTGTGATAAGCTTGTAACCAAAAGAGATATCTCAAATATGGCATAAGAAAAGGAGATTTGGCTGTTCCTTTGTTGATCACAGATTTTGCTGTTACACTGTCTGTTTTCACAACCACTGCCTTGTCACTCCATTGATGGCACCATCTAATTGCTGCCAAAACAACAGCCAACACTTCTTTCACATTTATATGCTTCTCAACAACTGGCGGCATGTCCAATTCCCAATTCACATAAAAGAAATCCCCATTGAAATAGGCACCTCCTCCTGTCATGCAAGCATTTGTCTACACTACAGTTTTCTGACGAGTATCTAGAAAAGATTTTGCACCATTGAACGTTCCCAAGAAAGACATCCACCAATTAATATCAGCCTTGAAGTGTTCATCCAACAAGACTTTATCTGATTGACCTGCCAGGTTGTTTTTCAAATCAATCACTGACGCAAAAATGTTCTCCCTCCTTGAACCACCATGCATGCCCAGTTGAGTTTTCCTATTAGAGACTCAAGTTGCTTTTTGCTGGCTCTTTTTCTAGTCTGAAAATCGGCAATCAGTAGCTTAAAGTCGCTCATTTTATTTTCAGGTAGAGATTAGGTACACAGCTGAGTATCAATTAATACTCCTAAATACACTAAACTCTGTGACGGGCCTTCCACTTTCTTCCAACTAATATTGAAACCTAAAAATCTCAGCACCTTTATCAAAACATCTAAGGCCTGACTACATTTTGCTTTTGAGTCTTCAACAATCAAAAAATCATCCAAATATGCCAAAACAGTCACACCATATCTCACTTTCATTATTCGACATACAGCACTGCTCAATGTTTGAAATATTCTTGGGCTCTTGGAAGCCCCAAAAGGTAGTTTTGAATCATACATATATGTGATGTCTTTGTCACCACTAAAACGCCAAGCCAAACCAGTAAATTTGTAATTCGATGGATGCAGCGGAACTGACCGATATGCATGTTGTAAATCAACTTTTGCCAAAAATGAGCCCCTATCTACTTCTTTTACAGCATGACGCAAATCCATATATGTACATTCACATTCAGACATATAACTATTCATCCCTTTATTAACTGGTAAACTGCCATCATGTATAAGTCGCACTTTAGTATCCGATTTTGGTATCGCACCCAAAGCACTAATAACCTTTGGTTTATCCCTAGTAGTTACATAGTTGCCAAGCTCTATCTCTTCTAATATCTGCGTCTCTGTCTTTTCACGTTCTACTGCTGCTGATCTATGATTCTTTGTCTCAACATTATGTACCACCAAGTTTTCAGTCTCTACTAATTTAAATCCTTCTCTTACCCCCGTAAGTATAAATTCTCTATCAGGATCCCCCTTGTCAAGCAGCAATCCCCATGACTTTTCATTTAAAGCTGATTTTGCTACTGAAAATGTTGGGCGTTTTTTGACTGGAAATCTTGATGTGCAAAGTGATTATGCCCTTTCTTGAAACACTGTGAGCAAAAGTGTGCCATTCTACACTGCACCAGGGTACACGTCCCTTGATTAAATCTTCTGCAGATTTCAACTCCGTCAGGTGTGAATGGGCCTCGTTGACAATTATTTGTACTGTTCGAAGAAGATTCCATCTGCCGAATTACCCTGGCTGTTTGTGTATTTGGCTTTGGGATGAGCTGGTGTTCTCTGACGTCAGGCATTGGCGATCCCCACTTGAATCTTTCCCCCGCTTGACACGCCCTGTATTCCTTATCGTAAAGCAACACGCTTGACCACATATACTTGGCCGAATATCTGCATACGTCTTGTATATACTTCAGATAATGCAAAGAGTCTTCATTAGAAATTTCAGAGTTTTTCAGCCATTGTCTTAACATTCCCACATTGCCGTACACCCACATTTCGAGCGTAATGTCGGACAGGCCCCGTTTTTTCTTTCCTAATTATATGCTCACCCCATCCCCCAGGTCTACTTTCTGCATTGTGTCCACTGAGTCTATCCAAACAAAGTCCATGAAGTTTTGTTTACCTGCGCCATTTTCCAACATGGCCGCCAACGATCAGCAGGTTTCGTCGATGCTCGGGGAGATCCTGTGTCGACTTTTCTAGTTTCATCCATGGAAGAAATATCCTCAGTTAATTTGTTGATTTCGGCCTTCAACTCCCTGCGTTTCTTCTCAAGTTTCAACCGTTGAAGATTATCTTCCAGTTGTCTGCATTCTTCCTCAAGACTTGAGCTGATCACGTCAGACAACCCGCCCGCCATTTTCAAGGTCGAACTGTCACCGGAGCATTCCATCATTGTTTCTGTCACCCCACAGCACGACTCGTCTTCTAGAAACGTCTCCTTCTTCCCCTTAGTTCCCGGGCGGAGAGCGTCCATAATTTCTGGCATTTTGTTGCCAGCCGATTTCCTATTGCCTTCTTTTGAAGACATTTTTTAAGCGAGTGCAGTGCCGTGCTGTGCCGTGCCGGTTACGTGCTGCTGCGCCCTCTGTAGTCCAAGGGAGATAATAAAATTCTTAAATTACAACTCAAGGGAGGTAACTCCTCCAATACTACAAGCAAACAACACTTAAAGCAATAATGCCGAAACTCCTCCTTGTTAAAAACTATTTTAACTAAAATAACACATTAATAATGACCGAGTTGTCTCCCCTGCCGATAGATGTCGTACAATCCAAGATGGCTGCGCCCATGATCCACATATTATTGTTTACATTCGTTGATGTCACTGATTGTAGACTAGTAAAGTCAAAGTATATTTCACTTTGGGATGTAAGTTGTTAATGGAAAGTGTATTTTTGACGATTTGTATGCTTTAACACAAAATAAGTCAGAATTATATCAAAATTGAAATACATTTTCAGTATTGTGTTTACAAAATAACAACTTGATGTTTTATGGATTATCATGTTTATTTTCAAAATATTTATGTTTATGCAATCTTTAATTCAAAGTTAGTGTTTTTAAATTTGATTGTAAATCATAACAAGAGAATGGAGTTTGACGTTTGAACCCGGTGCTTTTGAGATATTACTATTGCTTCAATGACATAAGTGATCTACAGTCTGTAGTCAATAATGCCACTTAGCATTACATAATGATACAATAATTTTATCAGTAACCAGAATTAAAATACAGCAGTGACGTCATTGTATTGTTTCAATCATACATTATCCTACAAGAATCTACTGCTTCTATGTGGACAATTGAGCAATAATAATTTTGAGATGGTCCCCGGAAGGGAATTGGTTTCATTATTTGATAACACAACATCATCCTCTGAAGAAATGTCTTCGAAGTGTGGATACTCGGCCATGTCTTCCCACTCAACAACAAAATTGCCATACATAATGTCTAAGTTGAATTAAGACCACCTTCCTTTTATACCAAATCCCAAGCTGATTGCGGTTTCAAACGTCTTGCACGTGAATTAAGCTGGTAACGTTGCACGTGCATTAAGAATGTACTAGCTAGATGGATACATTGCACGTGCATTAAGAATGTACTGGCGAAATGGTAACGTTGCACGTGCATTAAGAATGTACCGGCAAGATGGTTACGTTGCACGTGCATTAAGAATGACCGGTGAACGAGTTGGGACCATCTCAAATTTTGTTAAAGGATTTTGTTTTATTGAAAAACGTTTTTTGTGTTATAATTATGCAATGAAATACGAATGATATTATCATAAACCAAAGCAGGTCATACAAAAAACACTTTAAACTAGGCTGTATTTTAAGTCAGATAACATACTCGTAACCGTACATTCGTGAAAACAATGTCCTCGCCGCTTCGCGGCTCGTACATTCTTTTTCACGAATGTACGGTTACTTGTATGTTATCCTTAACTTAATCTCTTGTTGTGTAAACACTATGTTATAGTTTTGTACCAATACTTCTGTAAATATTGAGTTAATATTACCAAGTTTAAGTTGTTCTTTTCTATGATGAAGAATCTTGTAACTTTCATTGAGCAATAATAATACCCCTAGACAACAAGCATTGAAAGTAATAGTGAATAATTAGTACAGCATGTTTTAATGAGATTGATAACTGATTGTACATGAGTACTGAGTGAATCATGTAATGTACTAATTGTATGAGGGTTTACACACCCCACTTCATGAGCCTCGCCATTTTGACAATTACAACATTATTCAATCGAAGACAGATTTTATCGTCATTTATTGTTACAGGCTGCTGGATCAGCATTAATGAACCCGAGTCTTTTAAAGGTAAGAGGCAGGTTGAAAAAATAGTCACAAACTTAGAGTATTGCAAGCTACATAACATTAATTTTTCAATAATGTATGTTTTCCATATGTCATTCTTAATGTTAAATAGAATTTGATTTTCAGTCCATTTTGCTTTAAAAACCCTTTACATTTAGAAAAGTTGCTTACACAAATCTGGCTTCATATGTGAAATACAAAAGCAACAATTTTCACCTTCGGCAGAAATTGATAACATGATGCAACACATTATATATTACCAAACTTCACTAAAATAACTACAAGTATAAAGTTATGGTTAAGAAAACAATCATACACTGGATATTTTTCACATATAAGATAATCATATCAATAGAAAAATATGTTAAAAGGAACCACTACACCGCCACAGATGCAAATTATATTTTCTTAGTTTAAACAAAAGATAAGTTCAACGAACTGCTTAAAACAATTATTTCTTGGAAAACGTCTTATTGATAATGAAACAGTGATATTGATGATGGTTCTACATTTATGCATTGATATACAGTAGAAAACGGATATAACGAACTTGAATAAAGCGAACAATCGGATATAGCGAACAAAATTTTAAGTCATTAATCATTAAAATTATACGTGTATAGCGAACTCGGATATGGCTAATTCACGGATATAGCGAACTGAATTTCGCACACCGAGGCCCAATCAACATTACTTATAGCGAACTCAATCAGTGTCAGCTTCAGTCAATTTGTGGTACGATCAATATTGTCTGTGGTGAATCAAAGCTCCTCATTATTGTTGAATGTTAAGTAAACAAATATTGTGTTTAAATACCTGACATGTCCACAGATTATCAGTTTGCTCTTGTTATTTGTCACAAGATGACGGGTAAACGTAAAGCTATCACTTTTGACACTAACTTCGAATCATAGTGGCTGTCGATTTGGGTGTAAAATGTAAGAAAACATTGTTTTGGACTTTGATATTCCGAAATCTACTTTCAGCAGCATCATTAAGTAATTGTAAGATGCTTGACCCAGGTGGTGTTATTAAACCAGAATAAAGATGTGAAGTGCAGAACATGAATGTATCTTTGTTATTTTTATGGTTATACATGGACATATAATGGTATATGATCCAAGATAGTGGTCAAACGCTAATAGCGAACACTGGATATAGCAAACTAAATATTGGTCCCTTGGAGTTCGTTATATCCGTGTTCTACTATATATTTTATCAAAATGGTATTCTGTTGCGTTACTAGTAAGTCCATCAAATCAACAAATAGGCTTATTATTTGCTGTTCCCCATGGTTATATGACTAATATATATGTAAAGCTGAATGTACATGAATACATTTCACTCATACAGTTCTTATACAATGCAAGAACAACAAACTATGAAATATTCACAGATTTCTTAACTGACCCCTTCATTAGCGGACCAATCACATCTTCGTGTTTAAAATAATGATAGCTGCGATACAACAAATGGTAAATGTGAGTTACTTGCCCCTGAATACTGATACAGAAGGCTTTTGCCGGAGTAATTGTGATTGGTTAGTTGAGATTCCATTAGAACATGCAAGATAAGAGGCTGCTTTCAGACCTTTGTGGAGAGGAAAGTCCCTGATAGCATAGCATAAGTTAAAATCCTGATAGAGTAAATTTTTCAAAAAGGTTTATTTTAATCAGACTGTCTTAGTATTCAATGATCTACTGTCTTTCCTGTGCTTTGGCACTAGTGGTACAAATGAAATACATATTACAAATGTAAAGACTGTTGGATTTCAGGGTCCTTTGTTCCCTCATGCTGCATACAGGTAGGAATCCGCACCTCAATCAATGGCCTCAACCAGTTCTATGCACATCACAGTTCCTTTCTAATTTTATCTTCATCCACAAAAAACAAAAGTTGGGGAGTTAAAAATTATTATCTTAGTGGCTAATTTGAAATAACTCTAATTAATGCTTGATGAGTTAAAGTGCACAAAAAATGTTTTTGATATTGAAATTTAAGATTTTAAAAAATGTGGCCTAAAGTACAAAGGTATATGGTATTTATAAATCCATTATGCTAGATGTTTTGTCATCATGTTTTAGCTGATGTACATAAAGTCACTAAATATGAAATACTGAAAGATTAAAGAGGAGACGTAACCCATAATTTTGATTATTACAAATTATTATCTGTATTCGTATCAAGATTTGAATCAGAGCGTAAATTATAGTCAGTAACATCTGACAATTTAGCAGGTACAAGGTTACTGAGATAACTTGGCGTTAAGTTATTTACCATTTTGTAAAACATAGTCATTTTCTGAACATACCGTCTTTGACACAGTGGTTGGTAATTGTTTCTTTATAAATCGTATGATGACTAGTACTGCGAACAGCACCACAGACATTTCTTAAGGCATCTAGATTAAGCTTTTCAATCATATCTGCTTGATGTTTGGTACAGTTGTCCCAAATGTGACTGCAATAATAAAATACTGGCAGGATGAATTGTTTGTACATGGTTTCTAATGTTTTCCGTTTTAAACGGTACTTAAGGGTTCTTAGACAATTCACCATTGGGCCAACTTTTTTAGCAATGTCGGTTATATGTTCATTCCATGAGCAATCGTGCTGTAATATAAGACTTAAATGTTTGTGGTTTTATATTATATTAATAAGTACAATTAGTAATATTATTTTCATTCATGGTTAAATTAGGCATTGGAATTGGTTGAGATTTTCGACTGAAATGTATAGATTGTCTTTCTCAGATTAAAAGATACTTTCCACTTTTCTGCCCATTCAGATATTCGTTTTAGATTGGCCTTCATTTAAATGCTGTATCCATGGGGTCATCAATGATTGCATACAAAGAAGTATCGTCTACCTATCCCTTCAACTTTATCATTTATGTATATAATGAATAATAGTGGTCCTAATACGGAACCTTTGGGTAAACTGGGAGAGGGCTGTTTTCAGATCTAAATCCATTGATAACAACACATTGTTCTCTATTATGAAGATAACTCTCAAACCACTTCAAAAGATACCATTTATACCATATACCAGTTTATGTAAAATACCCTTGTGCCAAACTCTGTCGAAAGCCTTACTAACGTCACAAAATACTGCTCTAATTTCTTTACCTTTATCAACTGCACCGGGAATTAAGTCATACTAATAATAATAATAATAAATAATAATTAGGGTATTTATATAGCGCACATTTCCACACCGAATGCATGCTCAAGGTGCTCCCTGCATTATTACCCTGGTCTAACCCAAGCTGCCGGTTACAGCGCTTAAAGGTCACCTCCAACACAATCTACACCAGGTACCCAATTAGTACTGCTGGGTGAACAGAGGCACATTTTGAATAAAGTCTCTTGCCTAAGGGGACACCACAAGTTTCTCAACTCGTGCCTCAGTGTGGGGCAGGGAATAACCCTTGAACTCTCAGTTAAGGATGTTCGTTCCTCAAATCTAAAGTATTAAACTTTTTTTCTAACTTGTATTTTATAAAAGTTTAGTGCAGTTGCTTGAAGTATCAACCCAAAAAATTAGGGGTTAGTGTGGGTTTTTTCGAAATATTTTAAGACAAACATCCCTTTGTCAGTCAGGGATGTCAATGGAGTCAATGGGGAAATGGTGACCTTTTTACGAGAAATCTTAGATTTAAATTAGTTCCTGTATTAAACTTTTTTTTAATATCAAAATATGTTAGAGTTAACAAAATTTTCTTCAAGAAAAAAGTTAAAAACATATATGGTAGTGTGGGTTTTTAGCCGCTACGGCACAACATGTATTGAAACAGTTCAATTAAATTATCAACATTGAAGCTATTTTTGTACTAAAAACATGCTTTCTCCCACTCATTATGTAAAAATCTACCTGAACACATACATACAAATCATATTCATTCAAGAACATCTACTTTCTATGAAAAAAAGTTAGAGAACTTGCTCACATGATAGTTAAAAAAAATGCTTAGTCAGCAAAATTGTGAATTATCTATAAATAAAAATACTACATGTGTTAATTTTTATGAATATTTAATCAGAAATCATCAAAATTGAGAAATTACCGCTTCATTTTGGTTTATTATATAAGAACATTATGATTTAAGGCTATTTAAATTTTGTAACTATGACTTGTAAGCAGGTGAGGAGCAAACATCCTTAATACAGCAATAATCGGGTAAACCCACCCATCCGACGAGCCATGCCAGATGTTGCTGAACTTCACTGATAGCGGTCAACTGAGCTACGCACAGGACCACATGCCACCAGTTGGTTAACAGTTGAATCTCCCGGTGTAAAACTGGATTGGAGATTAGTGAGCAAATAATTATCTTTCAAGTAATTGAAGACATGCTTAAAAAAAAACTTTTCAAAAACCTTTGCTAAACAACTTGTCAGTGCAACTGGTCTATTGTTGGAACAGTCGTCTGTACTTCCCTTTTCATGAATAGGAACTACTGAGGCCTCTTTCCATACTACTGAGGTATTTTCAGAGAGGGATTGATTAAATACAGGGAGGCCAGAAGTCGAGCATTTATTTTCAGAAAAGTATTGCTAATTCCGTCTGGGCCTATTGTTTTTGTAGTGTTTAGGGATGAAAGAATATCATCAACTTCATATGGGTCAGTGTTCGAAACTACCTCATCAATGTTTCTATCTGGGTAATCAACTTTTGTTTGATCTGTTAAATATTCATTCATTACATTTGCAATGTCAGTGCTATCATCGTAAAGTTGATTGTTGTGGATAACAGGGTGGAAAGAATCGAATCCAAATCGAAAGAACTAAGTTCATCGGAAAGTGCTTCGATATCGAGTAAGTTATAGTGACAATAATAGTCATAGATTTTTCGTTTAAAAGAAGCAGGTTTTCTTACGTTTTATTTCAACGTGACATACACAGGAAAGTGGTCACTACATATATATAGGATCAAGTACACCGGATTCTAGTACAGAGGCTACATGTGATACAAAAATAAGGTCAATCAAAGTACTAGTAAAGAAATCCTTGTTGGATCAGTAATGATTTGAGATAATCCATATATCAAATTAATTTGATCAATTCTGTTTGAATTTGATTGAAGAATATCTTCATTAAAATCACCCGTCACAATTTTATACAATCCAAGATCAACAGCGTTACTGAAAGATTCTTCAATTAAATCTCAAGAAGCATCGCTTTTGTCTGCCCTATAAAATGTTCCAATGAGGTAACTACGGTTTTTACATCTTATTTTTACCCATAGGGCTTCAAGCGCATGCAAGTCTAGGTTATCCATACACTCAAAAGATATGTAGTTTTTAACATAAACCGCTACGCCACCACCCCTGCCTTGCCTATCTTTTCTCAGTGGTAAATGAAATCCAGAGATTAGTATCACACTGATATGTATGCCTTGATGTAACTATGAGTCTGTAACCCAAATACTATCATAAGAATCTAATTCAGCCTCGAGTGTATCTAATTTATCCTTCATACTCAGTCCAGTTAAATGTATTACTTTCAGATTAGTGGTGGACAATGTGTCCCTTTGACATAACCGCGACGAAAGGCAATCTGACCTACAATTGTAAAAAAAGTGCATGCTGCACGAGCATCTGTCACTTGGAAGCATGTTGTTGAGATTTGAGTAGAGACAGGGTATGGGAATGAAAAATGTAGATTTTTTCCAATGGATACATATAGCAGAAATAATAGGATTGGAATCGAACTGACAGTGAGTATGGTTTTTACAAAATGTTATTGCGGCAGAGGTAAAGATAGATAAGTTGTACGAAGGTTGGTCCAATAGTGTATAGTTTTGTCAACTGATCGCACTGGTTTTACTAATCGAAATAAGCTTTTCTTTAAGCATAACTAGGCGTGAATCAATACACATGAACAAAAAGAAATAAAGAAGAACTCTAGGATCCAAATAAATGTTTAAAGTTCAACTTAGCTAACCATAAATATGTTCAAAATTTATTAATTATGGCAAACATAAAACAAACAAACAAAACTAAACAACAACAACAAAACCACTGTCATTTTGGTATAAATGGTCTGATTTATATAACGTTATGTGCGTTTAATTTAACCTAAAAAGTTAATACATTTTAATTGACCTGTGTGTTGACCTTTGGTAAAACAAACAAATTTGATTTCTCGTTTTCGAAAAGTCACAAGGTGTCAATGTCACTGATGAACAGACAAAATCCGGGATTTGTTATTATGTTGAATAAACATGATAAACTGATAATAGTATTGCAAGTATACAACTCTACTTCACCGGATTAACCAGAGCATCAATATGTTTTTAGTGGTAAACTATGACAGTAATATCCATCAGTTGACAGATGTAAAAAGAAAGTAATGTTCTCAATATATGATTGTGTTCCTGTTCAGTCGAAAGTAAATGTCACATTGAATTCGGCTATGCGAATTGGCAAATGAGATATGTCCATCTCGAATTAAAGCACAAACAAAATACGATGTGTCAACGTCATGCATGTACATACACACACACACAAGTAACATAATAGTCTGCATTGATGCTTACAATGTCACAAGTGCAAGTCCAATACCAGCACTGTAAACACAAGTTAAATGTTTTACTTAATATACTTATTTCAATAGTATTACATTTTGTTATTGAGTTTCCCGTGATTCTTGTATAACATCATCCTGTTTGTCTCTACTGAGTGAGGCTAAGTGAAAACAAGATAGGTTTTTCTTATGATCAGAGGGTCAATTATTAATATGTCGTCTACTCTCAAAAATCTTTTTTCAAAGGCTATTTAATTTTCAAATTGAAGTTATATTGTGTTTTTATAAAATGTTGTTGCTGTTAAATGATTTTAAAGAGCAACTTTTCACCTTGTTTTTAATGTTAACTAGTGATGTATTCATCTTGGTACTTTGAAATTGTATGTTTTAATAAACTTCTCTCCTGTGTGTGACTGCACTTTTGAATGCTTAGATTCTGTTGTCTCACTTGGTAATTGATTGAACTCAAGAAATTTATATAAAGGAACATGGACCCATCTCACTACCAGTTGATATCAAATTAAAAGACCATATAGAAAATAACAATCCAAAACTTAACGACCTCAGTAACACTCAAGCCTACATTGAGGAAAACTACAATCAAACTGATTACTTTCAAATCTTTACTGACGGTTCTAAAGACAAAAAATAGAGCCATGGGCTCTGTAGCTCATCAGACTTTTGATAGAAATAGGTGTTGTGGTTTAGACCATGGGGTCATGGGCAGTGTAGGAAAGATAGCCTGTCCCAACGTCCGAGTTATTCACAATCAAATAAAAAAGGCCCATTGCCCATTTGGGGTCAAGGGGTCACCGAACGTACAATTCAGAATCCAAGGAGTCTACACACAACTATTAAGCTATCAAGACCTTTTGGAACTGGAGAAGAAGATGAAAGTAGGATTTTAAGGTTTTGACCCCTGTGACCCCATTTGGGGTCATGGGGTCACAAAATCTACAATTTAGAATGTCCAGTGCCCAAGGAGTCTACACACAACTTTTCAGCTCTCTGGACCTTTTGGAACTGGAGAAGAAGATTAAAATAGATTTTTAAGGTTTTGACCCTTGTGACCCCATTTGGGGTCAAGTGGTCACCAAACCTACAATTTAGAATCCCCAGTGCCCAAGGAGTCTTCACACAATTTTTCAGCTCTCTAGACCTTTTGGAACTAGGAAAAAAGATGAAATTAGGTCTTTTAGGTTTTGACCCCTGTGACCCCATTTGGAGTCATGGGGTCACCAAACCTACAATTTAGAATCCCCGTTGGCCAAGGAGTCTACACACACCTTTTCAGCTCTCTAGACCTTTTGGAACTGGAGAAGAAGATGAAATTAGGTTTTTCATGTTTTGACCCCTGTGACCTCATTTGGGGTCATGGGGTCACAAAATGTACAATTTAGAATCTCCAGTGCCCAAGGAGTCTACACACAACTTTTCAGCTCTCTGGACCTTTTGGAACTGGAGAAGAAGATTAAAATAGATTTTTAAGGTTTTGACCCTTGTGACCCCATTTGGGGTCATGGGGTCACGAAATCTACAATTTAGAATCTCCAGTGCCCAAGGAGTCTACACACAACTTTTCAGCTCTCTGGACCTTTTGGAACTGGAGAAGAAGATTAAAATAGATTTTTAAGGTTTTGACCCTTGTGACCCCATTTGGGGTCATGGGGTCACGAAATCTACAATTTAGAATCCCCATTTGCCAAGGAGTATGCACATAAAATTTCAGCTCTCTAGAGTCATTGGTTCTGGAGAAGAAGTCGAAAAAGTGAAAAGTTTACGGACGGACGGACGGACGGACGGACGGACGGACGGACGGACGGACGCCGGACGCCTTGCCATGCCATAAGCCCATCGGGTCTTTCAGACCTGATGAGCTAAAAAGGAAGAGTAGGGCCTGGGATAGCCTTCACTCACACAGGTGATGAAGAGATATCACTTAAATTACATGACAAAACATCTATCTTCACAGCTGAACTTGTAGCTATTCTACAAGCACTCAATCTGAGCAAAGGTTACAAAAACAGAAATATATCTATATTTACAGATTCACTCAGCTCACTGCAAGCTTTACAAAGCAAAACGAAATAAAAATAGTCATGAACTTCTACATCAAATTTATTACGGGTACAATTATATAATCAAGGATAACAATAATGTTAAATTCATATGGGTGCCATCCCATATTGGCCTAATTGGCCGACCGAGCAGCAAAAGCAGGTCTAACCCACAGTAATAAGGTAAACATGCCATTTACTAAAAGGGAAATTAAAAGCATTGTTAAAGCAATAACCACGGACGAATACAACAATAACTTTATAGGCAACTGGGGACAATCCCAGTACTATCAAGTTCAACCCACAAAACTGAAAAAAGTTAAAAACTTTCACAACTTTAGAAGGGTTGATGCAGCCATAACTAGACTTAGACTTAACAATGTTTGTAACAGGGTTTATCTCCTCAAAATAGGGAAAGCACCAAATAATCTATGTCCACAATGTAATGTCGAAGACACCATACATCACATTCTGTTAAAAAATGATGAATACCAAAAACACAGGGGACAACTCCTGGAAAATGTAAGCGCTAACACCCCACAAGAACTGTTAGCCAATACCAAAGATTACCAGTACCTTTCAGTATTCCTACTACAAACTAAGTTATATAAAACATAAATATAAATATTTAAATAACCACTTCGCCTTACACCCAAACTCCTAACCATTACCTACTCACCCAATATCCTCATACCAAATTAAACAATCACCCAACCGTAACAACCACCCCACAGGTAAAACTCCCAGAAGGACCCCACGTAAGCGAGACTGATCTCTGAAACCTCCTTCTCCTGGTAAGTGTGGTCATGGCGACCTGCTACCAGAGCTGGGGGTGAGATGGGTTCACGAGATACACTACCCCGGGACCTCTCTTGCAAGCCTATACAAACAGGCACGTAGGCTCCCAAAGGGAGATTTCAACCAATCACCTCAAATACCATTTATTACACCCATGTTTGGGATAACTGGTAGGACTTGGGCACAGGGCAAACTGGTTAAAACTTCATTAAAAGTGCACGGTGTGACTACCCCCGGCGCTGTTCTTAATTGTAACTGGTAATTTTCACGGTACCAAACCTCATAACCCTCACTGCCTGGTTCTGAACCAGGTTCAGTGGGGAGGACAGGGATTGTACCTTAAGTGTATGGCATGACCACCTCCTGCATTTGCATAGGTAAATCCCAATCAGATGACCTACAAGTATATCAAACAAAAAAGATGAGTATTACTCCATTCATCCACTTATCAATAAATTTAAATATCAATAATTACAATTAACTATAAATACAATTCCATCACAACTATTCAACCACAACTTCATTTTATAACAATTAAAAATTCCATTCCAAATACAACTCTTAAACTTTATCAAATATTACTTAAATTTTAACATTAATCAAATAAAATAAAATTTCCCATGCACAATATATCTTTCTATATCTTTCAGGTACCACACCATCTCACAGCACTCAATAAATTTATTTCCAATTTATAAAATCCAAAAATATTTATTCTTAACATTATCATACAACATTTACTTTTTTAATCAACATATTCACAGTTGAAGCATTGTATGTTGATGCTAAAAATAGGTAAAACAACTTACTTCAGCACAATTCTGGTAAAAGAGAAATTGTATGCAAATGAGTGTGTAATACAGTGATTTATATAATATTTTAAAAGCAGTATTCAACTTTTATTACCTATGGTACAGTGTATACCAGCATCAAGCTTATCTGCCAGTGCTTATTTCTAGCCTTTCGCACAAAGAAGGTACCTCACACAGGATTGAACTCTGCTCCTTGACAGCATTCATCAGCTCCAAGCTTCCTTACCTTTAGTTACCTGAAGGAAAATGCATGATCAATAAAATGACAAACCAAAAAATAAAGTTATACTTCAATTATGAATATCATATATCTTTATGGCAGCTAGTTATTTCACAAGAACTTTTCACTATTCAAATTCCTATGACAGAACATGAGAAATAGTTTGAATTCATATAGTAATCAAATAAATTTTAACTTCTTTGTGGAGGGACCACCGAAATTTACACATATGTAAGTAGAGATTGGCTGTAGGTACCACTCAAAATTAACCAAACAAAATATTGGAGTGGGCCGTCTTAGAATGTTCATATTATCTGCCTGGAAAGATCTTGAATATCTTCCAGGTTTGCAGTCAAAAACTCTGTTACCATGCTTACCGCCAAAGGTTGTCGAATTGGCCCATATCGTTCTGGAAGATATAAGGGATCATTCAAGATGCAATATATATTCATAGATGTTTTAGTTATTTGACTCTGGTAGTTAAGTGTTCAAATTCTATCTTGACAAAATGTTGTGACCCATAGGCAAATAAATTTACTCCTTTTTGTTATGTCAATTAAAGAAAAGTAAATTCTTATTGCACTCATGAATAATTCTATTACTTTCAAATTGTTAAATACATATATAGATAGTTAAAATGTGCCATGATTTTCTAACCCTTAAGATGCGGGTCCCGGAATATTCCGGGATGAAATTAGCTTTGCCCGCATGACCCCTTAGCGAGATACGAGTAGCACACTTAATTATTCTCACGGCAACTAATTATCAGTAGCGAAGGACGGAAATTTATTGCCTAGTAGTATAGTAGTCTCAGTTCAACGCTTGTATTTTCATTCCGGCTGTCGCTAAGCTACCTTTGTTTCGTTGGTGTTCTAAATAATCCGTGCACATGTTCCGAAAATTGTGCGGACATCGATAATGTTTATCGTACCGAAAATAAGAGTTAAAATCACTCAATTTTCCCCCACTCCCTGCCGCACGTGCTAATAGCCTTTGGGCATTTTCTACCCTCTCTCACGAGCTTACCGACCCGCGCGTGCTATCGTTTACCGAGACGCATGCATTTTGACCATATGCACGCCTTCCTATCGCACACCCTATGTTCTGAACCATAGGGCGGATTTCAATATAGGTGAGATCATTTGAAAGAGAAAAAGATTGTCTTCAATTCGATGTAAAATACATATGTGCCCCTCTTGAAATAAAGATACAGCATGTGCCGCAAAAAAAGGTGATTTATATATATTCTTAGTTTTACACTGTTTTGTCACCTCAATTTTCTCCTGATGTGCTCAAAGCATTTTGACATTTTTAATATCAAAAGATAGAGAAAAAGATTGGCTTTAATTCCATGTAAAATGTGTACATTTCGACAATTCATAAAGACACAGCAAGCGCCGCACAAAAAGGTAATTTTGCCCACTTTCTTATCATATGATCTGAAGCGCGATTTTCATGTGCCTTTCTTTGACAATTTCTTCTACACTGTGAAAGGAATTTTGTTGAATTTTACGTCACAATAAAGACAAATGAAGTGTCCTCAATTCCCTATGTTAATGATTTAAGCGCGCAAATAAATAAAGACTCAACAAGTGCCGTAAAAAGAACAACTTTCGAACTTCCCATCTCCGTTAGTGACTTAAATAGGGAAACTTTGGCACTTTATATCTCCGTGTACTCATTCCAGAACCATTTATATCATTATCAAGAGGAATATATTGTCTACAAAGTGGTATATAATATGTTCATGCACTAAAACAAATGACGATGCAGCAAGCGCCACACAAAGGGTGCTCTTGTCGCTTTTCTTATCATGTGATCCGAAGCTTGATTTTCATGTACCTTTCTTTCGCACTCGATATCTTCTATACCACTTGGCAGATTTTGATAAATTTTACATCTAAATAAAGACGAAACGTTGATCTTCATTTCCATATATTGATCATACATGCGCACACAAAAATAAGGGCACAAGAAGTGCCGCAAATTGGGCAAGTTTCGCATTTCGTATTTCTGTAACCAAGTGCGCGCTCAACAAAGTTTGCTATCAGAGTAAGGAGCAGAAAATTCTCTTCAATTTGATATACAATTTGTATATGCGTTCACAGAAATAAAGATTCAACAAGCGCCGCTAAAATGTTATAAATAAATTGTAATAAGTAAAAAAATGACGAAAGAAATTATAGAGTTTCATAAACCATAAAAGTTAAAATAGAAAAAACTTTGGGATTTACATTCATAAAGTTATTGATGTCTTTTTTTTAGTTTGGAAGTCAGAAGGCGGCATCAGGGTTGATAATTTTGACACAACGTTGGCGGCCATCGATGCCATCAACACTTCGGCAGCATTGTGAAAAGTCATCCGACAGTTAGAAAGTGTCCGGCAACATTAGAACTTGTTAGGCAGGCCTGTGAAAAGTTGTCCGAAAGTTAGAAATTGTCCAGCAAAGTTAGAATTTGTCCTGATTTGTTACTTTTGCAAATCGTGAAACAAAATATCTGGCATTCGCCAGGACAATTAGAAAATGTCTGAATCGCCACCATTATTGATGGCCGCTGGCGCCATCAGCGAGCAAAGGGCAAATTTGTTTCAAACACTTACAAAATGTGGCAATTGAATGTCCATGAAGCTCACATTAAATTTCTCTGTACAATAGGTCATGTGTTGATGTTATATCTTGAGTGTGCCTAAATTATTTTCAATCAATTACAGATTGATGTGAAAGATGCCTAAGGCCAGGAGGCCGCGAACCAGGAGTTGGGAAGGTTCGTCAACGTCTAGCGATGACTACTTCATCAACAAGGTCCATGCCGAAGAAGCTTCTGATATGGAATCACCTGATGAGAGTGATAGTGACAGTGAAAGTGAAAGTGACATTTATAGCGATCAAGAAATAAGAAACATTGCAAGAGACATATTAGCTAGTACGGGTGAAACTGCTACGACTGGTACTTCCACAGAGGAAGAGTTCAGTGGCTTTGACGATCAATATAATGAAATGGACACACATTTTGATGACCAAGATAATTTCATGGATCGCTGGGAAGAGGGCCTGGAGAGGCAACATGGACGTGTCGAATTGCATTTTACTGGCGACATGGGATTAGGACTGTTCATAGAATTGCCTGATAATTCGCATCCTGTAGACTTTTTCGGATTGTTTTTTCATGAAGATGATTATGGATCATTGGCAGCAGAAACCAACAGATACTTCCATCAACAGGTCGATGATATGGTTCTGAAACCCTGTTCATGATTGAGGCAGTGGTATTATACGAATGCTGAAGAAATGAAAGTATTCATAGCAATGACAATAGCAATGTCTCTGGTTGTACAGAGAAATTGTATTGGTCAACAAGTGATGTGATGTCGACGCCCTTCTTTTCCAAATGCATGACCCGTGACAGGTTCTGGCTACTGCTAACATACTTACATTTGAATGATAACAACCAAATGCCAGGACGAAACACTCCACATTTTTCACCAATGAATAAACTAGGCTATCTGTACCAACGCATCGTGCATCGTTTTTCCAGAGTTTTCAAGCCGCATCAAACCATTTGTGTTGACGAAGGGTTGGGGCCTTGGAAAGGCAATCTGAGTTTCAAAGTATATAATCCCGAAAAGCCGAAGAAGTATGGGATAAAGGCCTACATGTTGTGCGACTCAACAAATGCTTATGTTTGCAAGTTCAAACTCTACACTGGAACAACAAATGAAGCTGTTTCTGTTGGTGGGAAAACGTATGATCTCGTCATGGACTTGGTGAAGGAATATGCTGGGAAAGGGTATCATGTATACATGGACAATTTCTATTCCTCTGTGGCATTGTATATAAACTTGTGGGAAATGGGAACTGGTGCGACGGGAACTTTGAGAGGAAATTGCAAAGGCATTCCTGAAAAGGTAAAGAAGGCACAGAAGAAACCGAAGAAAGGGGATATGATAGTCTATCACAATCAAGACCTACTTGTTCTGCGGTATGAGGACAGGAAGTCAATGTTGCTCATGTCAACCGTAGAAGACGCCAAAATTGTAGAGACAGGAAAGACGAACCAAGTGAGTGGGGAAGCAAATACGAGACCACATATTGTGCACGAATTCAACAAATATATGGGAGGTGTGGATCTGGCCGACCAGATGTTGTCGTATACCCCGTTCAAAATTAAAACTCTTAAATGGTGAAAGCGCGTGTGGTTTCATGTGTAGAACGTTGCCATGATGAATTCTTACATTCTCTATAAAGAATTCTCAAAAGACAAACCCTTGAAAACAAGCCGTCAATTTAGAAAAGATTTGGTGCAGCATATGATCACCTTCGCCGAAAAAGTGCCCTCCCTGCGAAGACATCCTTGTGGCCGGCCCAGCACGAGCAACAATAGTGTGTTGCGACTCCATGGTCGTCTTTCCATCAAAGATTCAGCCTGTTGGAAAGAAGTAAAACCTCTCATGCATGTGTGTTGTTTGCTCCAAAGCGAAAAGAGAACTTGTCGAAGGGAAGTCAAAGAAACCAATCAGCCAGTTCGAAAGAAGAAAAGGGTAGGTAAAGAATCTTTTTTCAAATGTAAGGAGTGTAGTGTCGTTCTGTGTGCAGCACCATGTTTCAGACTTTATCACACGTCACAAGATTACACTCAAGCTTATATCAGTTTTCCGATAGAGAACGACAAAGAGGGGGATAATGAAGAGAATTGAAGAAAGAAGAAAGAAGCAGAAGTGTGGATGAGCGTTACTCTCCTGATCCAGTTTGTACTTCAAACCAAAAAGGTGAAAAGTGAATTCATTGTAACATATTGTAAATAAATATTCTTTTTTTATTTCGTAAAAGAGACAGAGAAAGTCAGTGTGAGCTGTCACTGGACGCTCATTACGAACCTCATCATGAACCTCCACCTGATCTTTCGCAATTTGTATCTTTAGAATCGGGTGGCGAAACTTTATAATTTTTACATCAGTGTAAAGGGAAAAGAACTGGCATCGATTCAATATGAAATTTGGAAATGTGCAACATCAAATAAAGAAGGAGCAAATGATGCGACAAATGTCGCAATTATCAAAACAATTTCCCAAATGTCTGTTTTTGCGCTTCGTATCTCCCGAACTATTTGACATTTTAAAATATTTTTTCACCATTCTCAAGCAAAAAGAATTGTCTTTAATTCCATGTATAATATGCATGTGCGGAGTCAATAATAAAGAGGCGGCAAGTGATGCGACAACTGTCGCAAATAAGACGATTATCATAATCTGTGTTCAATTAGTTGCAGGTGTCCGTCTTTCGCAGTTCATATCTCCTGAAATATTTGTAACTTTTAATATTTTTATAATTAATTTTTTTAATAATTTTTTTTTCATCCGTAATTCGCCATGTGGACAAACCATGTTCTAAAAAAACAGTCGCGTCTCGTGGTGCTAAATAATTCAGCCACAGGGGCTAATTGCGCTATAACGGTAGCAAGGCGAGTTCTGGAAAAATTCAGCAACGGGGGCGAAACTGGTCAAAATAATATTCAGCAACTGAAGGGTTAAAAATGGTTTTAATGTATGAATTGGAAGACCCCTTATCTTGTAACTAGGAAGGAGCTCACAAAACTCAGCTGTATGTCTACTTCCAGGTATCAAATAGACAAGACAATGAAACAGATATGTTTTGCAGATATGTTAGTTACAGTATGTGCAGATGAACTCAAACATTTTCAGAATTAAAAAGGGATTCCCATGGTTGCCTATTATGAAGCCGAAACATTTAAGAGTTGTTAAGGGTCTAGAAAAATCTAATTGTTTTTAAAGATTTTACATGTTATTTTTTCAAATCAAGGCATTCCTATTTCATTCAGTTAATTACAGCTGTTAGTTCAAGAATTACTTCATCAAGCTATTTTACAATCATGAAAGAATGCTGAATAATATGGAGGGTCACATGATACAGTTGAAATATCGCTTTCCACTTCTTCACTACTTTAATAACTAGTTGAGAATAATTGAATCATGATTGTACAATCTCATGAAATACAAAATTAGTGTACAATCTCATGAAATACCATATTGTAAGAAATCTGAAATACCATTTTAATTAATCAGAATCGACAGAATAGAGCATTCAGTCACAGAAATTTCGGTCTAGGAAGCAAGATGTCAAGATCAGGTAAATTATACCCTTAATAACTTTAAATTTGGCTTTTGTTCTAGTAAAACATTTAAATCCAGGCTTTCAAAATAAAGTTTTATGCAAATATATTTTTGTGGTTAAATCATTATCATCCAATGACATTTATAAAACAGGTTCCCAGTGTCTTACCTGTAATTTTATATCCAAACAGAAATCATGAAAATTGTCTTAATATAATCATAATCATAATATTTACACAAATAATAATTATTATCATTATTATTGCCTTTTTTCAGTGTCAGGTTTCAGTCACAATCATTCATGATTTGAGTGTCAAAAAAACAACATATTTATCCTCATACTGGAAATTGTTAGGAAACTCATTATTATTGACCATCGGCACAACAACTTACACATACAAAATATATCCCCGATCAATCCAACATATTCCTGATGGTACCACTTTCCAGATTGATCGCAACTGATCCAAGGGACAATATCATCACTTGCACTAGATGGTGGCTCAGCACTGTCACACATGGTACACACACTCTCAGCTTCTGCTGACTTTTCTTGTGATCTTTTTGATTTCTTGTTCCTAGCATGTTCTTTCTTTGTTTCTTTCTTTCCTCTCTTGCAGCTTTCCTCTTGAGAATCTCAGCTTTCTTCTTTTCATCTTCCTAGATCTTGTCTTCCAGCTGCTTGAAGAAATTGTCACTCGTAATCACTCTAGCCTCTGTGACTACCTTTCTTCGAGCTGCTTGAGGCTTGGACGGCACAGGTGCAAAAATGTGCGCAAGATCTTCTTGGACGAGCAAGCACCAGCGGATTTCCTCCAAGAAAAGAACCACAAGAGGCACATTAGGAAGATGGTGCAGTTTGAACAGAAGTGGTTTCCTCAGTCTCCTTCTCATATTTCTTCTTGAAGAGGGATGGGGCCACTTGTGTTGAGTCAATAGCTTCTTGATCAACTGGGTCAAACCAGATTACCTGAAAGCACTTTTAACCTTGGCTGGAGAGCAAAATTGGTCGATGGCATGTGACAAGATAACAGGAAACTTTGCCTTGTTCAGGACTATATGCTTGTTGACATGTCCAAGACTGACAGCAATGACATTAAACTTGGTTTTCAGTGGACCGTTGACACCAACGTCAAGAGACTTAAGAATGTGTGTCGTATGGGGAGGGAGTCCAACTAGGACAGCATCATCATAATCCCATGCCAACTTAACTAGGTCAAAGTTGATATGAGAGTCATGGTTGTCCATCACAAGCTGTACTGGACGACATCTACCACAATTGGCAAGGAACAGATCCCGAAACCAGATGTACAACACCTGGCTGTCCATGTATCCTGAGTCAGAATGACCAAACAGCCAGTTTGATGGCACTCCCTCACGTAAGATGATGTGTGCGGGAGACTTTTCTCAAAGATGAGTGAAGTATGGAGAACCTTGCCATCAGCTGCAACACACAGATGCGCTGTGATATGGCCAGAAGAAGAGAGGGCTTGCTTGTATGTGTGGCTACCTTTTTCGCCAATCACCTTCTGTCTGCTCTTCTCCTAGCCATTCCAACCAGTCTCATCACAGTTGAAAATACGGCCTGGCTCATGTTCTAATCCAAGACGGGTGACTTCTAGGTGTGTGCAATATAACCGATCAATTGGTATTTACCGGTAAAAGATAGAAACCGATACGTATTGCAATACAGTCATCAAAACCATTTTTTCATTTTGTGCCAAAGTTTTGTTTGTGATTCAATTCGATTCGATTCAAGTTTCTATTAATGTATTTTGAAGGTTTCTGTTTTAATTTCTATAGATTACTAAATATATCTAGATTTCATTGGTAAACGGACTCAGTGAAACTGAAAGTAAAATAGCATTATAAAATATTGTAAATATTCGCAAGTTTATCAAATATTGCATTTATTCAATTCGTAGACATGTTTGTGTTTTCGAGCTGAAGTAACATGATTGATTACCTCCTTCATCACATGCCTGTTGGTATAAATATGGGAATGATTTCAAACCGTAAAAAGGCCTTGAATTATAAAAGAGAACACAAGTTCAGTTCTTGATCACAACTATTAACGTCTAGAAATCAACAAAATATGTATTTGAATGATTTGTTATAAAAAAAATAGATAAAGACAGGTTTAGTGTGGTTTGCAAAGCGCACATGCAAAGGATCACTGGAGCTACTATCAAACGTAGGCTAAGGCCTAGTCCTGCTTCATGACTGTGTATATAAGGGGGCCTTTAATACAGTCTAGGTCCACATTCAGCAAGTCTAGATTGACTGAATACACATGAAATAAGGAGCCCAAATAAAAAAATATTATGGATGAAGGAACATTTAAATTTTTCATAGACTAAATTTTGGTCTAGCTAAGGCCTACCTAGACCAAATTTTCTTGCCGAATGCTCTATTCTCGCAAGCTTGCCACATACTATCCTATGGGGTTGCAAGTAGAGCCTCTCGACCTAGGATCTACCACACTAAAACAAGACTTATTTGTTAGGCCTATGACAAATACTGACATAAGAAACCTCAATACCATAAATCTTATTCTCAGAACTGTTCCCCATATTACATAACAAGTCTTACTTATCATGCAGAATGCCTCCATGTTAAATCTCGATTAGTTTTCACGTTTCACTTCTGTCTGATTGGTCAAATAGAGTTGATGCAGTGTTAACGTTTGAAGCAGAAAACCCTAACACCGCCCGGAAAAACCACAAACCCTCGGATCATTAAACATTTGATTTTAAAAAAATAAAAAAATAAAATTTTTTTTGGGAACACCCCCTGAATCGAATTGTACCTCTGGAAATGCCAGACTCTCGATTTGCCCCCACCCGCTTTATTCACCGAAAGCTACAATAAATATGCACGCAATCAATATAAAATTTATGCAGACATGTTCTCAAATGATTTGCCTTTCTACTTCAACTCACTTAAACAAATAATCTCTGGGGTTATTTAATGAGGACGGCCGAAAGACGATTTCCACGCCCAACTTAATGCTGAGGCAACAAATGGCTTGCAGTCGCCTTTGACCCTACGGGTGGTGTGGCCGCAGCGAGATAACTATTGGTTTGACGCAAAGTAAGGAACCGTCCAAACCAATGAGGTGATGGCAGCCACCTAAATATTTCAACAAATAAGTCTATGATACTTGGGGAAGAGGTTATATAGCTACATTTCTGCATCTAATCGAGAATTCGGCCTTTCCATATACTATTAACAGAGGTACAATTCAATTCAGGGGTGTTCTCAAAAGAATTTCTTTTTTGATTTTTAAAAAGATCCAAGGGCCTGTGGGTGAAACGGTATTTATCATGCAAAAGTGTGTTCCACAGGAGATATTGCTTGTGGAAGATCAAGCAATATCTTCTAGGAGATGTTGTTTTGACAGTAGATTTTGAACAATGCCCTATAACAGTCACGTTCATGACATCACAATTGTTTTACATCATCAAGAAATGACATCACAATGCTATGATGTCATAAACATAACGACATCACAATGCTATGACATTACTCCACTGAGAGTCTTAGAGTAGTGCAGTTTTGAGAAATACACATTTTTCACGGAAACGAAATGAAAAATGATTTGGATGATAATTTTATATAGATTCTCACCCTTGTGTCTTCTGATATCAAGTATATCGACACTCATTGATAAAGTAAAATATCCTCGGCAAGCCTAGGATATTTGTAACTTTTATCAGCTTGATATATTTGATATCAGAAGACACTTGGGTGAGATTCTCTATATACCTTACGTCCTTTTGAAGCGTTAACCTGAGATAACATAAGAGCGCTTAAAGCGTACAACTCCATTCAGATTGGGTGTATGGTAAATGAAACAACACAAAAATATTTCCACATATTTCTGGAAAACAGACGCCAAACATTTTATTAGCCAATCTGGTGCTAGGGGGTTGTGACAACATAGTCAGGACTCGCTTATGACTGGCTGATCTGTGTCACTGTTTACGTTATAGATTCCAACGGTCGTAAACGTATATATTTTCACTGATTGTACTTATAAAAAAGCCCCCAAGTCACAAAAGCTATTAAAATCAATACATCAACCTATTCTGTTTGACATTAACTAACTGTTGTTGTTATTGGCTTGGGTTGTTAATCTCCAAAAAGCATATTATTTCCATTTCCTTCAGTACTTTAGTACCGGTATGTAGAGAGAGGTTTTTAGTTACCTAACACTACTTTTCACACAAGACAATACAGTCATAAAGTTAATACCTAACAGTCTACAAGATAGTGCCACACACCTGTACATTATGGCAATTAAGCAATAAAGTTAATGACCTCAGCACCTGGCACATTTCGAATTAGGTAATACACAAGGCGTTCACTAATGCCTACATGGAATAATGCCTACAGTCTTATCAAAACATCTTCATGCACCAGTGGATTTAATTTCAACAACCTACACCCTGTAAGATAAGTGGATTGTTCCACCTATGCATCTGAGATGAGAAACATTGCTATTGTTAGTGTCTGCTTTCATCTTTTCGTGGCTATGCTAATTTATCATAAAATTTGAGGTTGATAAAATTTGATTGTTTGGGATCTACGAGAATATGTACATCTTTTTGGACGCTATAAAGTGTATATAAGTACTGTGTGATTGATGTTCGTTTTGTTAATTGTATTTTATATCTGATGTTTTTTAAGGTGTCTTTTTGACCTTATGAGGTTCAGTGTTGCTTTTAATGTTGTGATCAAAGATTTTATGACGTGTATATGTAACACATGACATGAAAATGAATTATTTTATTATTATTATTTCTATTATAAACATTATTATTATATACAATTATTGGCGTAAACATTCCCTCTGGGATGAGCTGTGCCCCTTCTCTCTGTTCCCTGAACCTACCTACAGAAGACTGAAAATCTCTAATAAAAAAAAAACCTAAGTTATATTTACCTTTAGTGGTATGCACCTGTCCTTCTTCTATCTGGAGTTAACTCCCCTTGACCAGGTAGGTGGCAGCTTCACATTCTCTTCTGTAGCCCATGTGTTCAGCAGCTACTTCAGGAGACTGAATTTCTTTTGTGCTTCTACATGTGCTACTTGGATTTCCTGTGAATTTAAGGGTATGTGACATCGACATTGGGTCTTTGGACAATCGCATTGTGTTTATTTGTGAAATTTTGTGATTTTTTTGTGACTTGTAATTTTTTTTCCTGTGTGACATTGGCGTTTTCCGCGAAGTAACCACTATGTCTCAACGTAAGTGTGTCAATTGCCAACGTTTTATGTCAGATAGGGATCCCCACTCGTTGTGCTTTCTTTGTGACAAGGATTCTATTTGCTCCATGGCAGCACGCTGTCTTATGTGTAAGGATTTACCTGACGATGAGTGGATAAAGATGTTTGAGATTAGATCTAAGAAACCCCGTTCTACTCCTTCCAAATCTAAATCGTCTGCTATTTCTAAGGAGGATTCAGTAGGATCATCTCAGATTTTGCCAGCCACTTCAGTAGCTCCCCTAGCTAAACCCCTTGATTTGAGTGCTCTCCTTTCCTCTTTCAAGCAGGATCTAGTTGACTCTTTTGCTAAGTCTTTCAAGGATCTTGAAGATCGTAATGAAGCTAAGATTAAAGACTTAAAGAAATCCCTCGGTAGATCTAAGCCCCGTTCGGGTACCTCGGGTAATTCCGCTTCCCCCCATGGCAATGAATCCCGTTCCGGTGCTAGGCAGTCCTCTGAGATTAAGACTACGGCTGGTAAACGAGCTGCCGACCCCAACGGCGGGAGTTCCGAGGTTAGGGTTAACGATCTCCCCCCCAAGCGGCAGTGTTTACCCCCTGGGGGCCTGCCGGCCTTGTCAGGTCATGGTGACCAAGGGAGCATCAGTGTCCGCTCTCTTCCCAGCGCCGCAAGTGGGGCTGGGTTGATCGGACCGCACGGTCGTGACTTCGATAACCTTCTCCCTCCCACCACTGGGTCGGTAAAGGCCGGGTCGCACGTGCTGGGCAATCAGCCCGTGATTGATAACCGTGGTACGGAATGTGGGTCAGACCCATCTATTACCGGCCCGGTTAGCACGTGCGGCAGGCGGCCGGGTGAGTTGACAGCTACTCAGCGCACGGACGGCTCGGGCTTCCCGCTGGGCTTAGGTCACGATGACTCTCAAGTGCCAGGTCAACAACAACAGAGGCAAACAGAGTTTGTTGACGTTTTCAACCCGCCGATTTTGCCGATAATTACGGATGATAATTCGGGGAATGACTTGTCCATGGATGCCAAGTTGGACACTCATGAAGGGATGATTGTTATTCCGCCGGCAGATGTGTCGGGGCCGGACCTTGTACCGGAATGGACCTTTGTGGAAAAACTTGAGAAATTATACAAGCTGAAGCCATGTACCGTTCCGTCTTCGTTTGAGCAAGAGGATTCTCAAGATCTTCCGGAGGAATTGGGAACTTCAGGGTTTCTTCCAACGGCTCGACCCCCCAAGAGATCTTTGCCTCATTCTTCAGTTGTCAAGACGGGGTTGGACTTAGTCAATAACACCTTATCTAAGGCCAGAGATGTTTCTAGTTTGCCTAGGACACAGCAAAAACAGGCTTATGTGATCCACGATCGGATGTTTCCCGCCTCTGCTCCCGATCTTGACAGGGATTTTGGGCGGTTGGACGCGAGAGCACTTCAGAGGAAAGCTATGGCAAAGTTGGTTCTCACACGCAAGGATGTTAAGGACATCGATGCTTCAGCCAGGAGTTCGGTGGACATCTTATCTTATATTAACTGGTTTGCAGCGGGAGTCAGACAGCTGTTGCCTCCTACCTTCCAGGATTATAAAGGTGTGAAGCCACAATCGCTGGTGGTTATGAGTGCAGAGGAGGTGGCCCTAGCCCATTCATTCTTGGATGTAATTTATCTGGCCGTCGGTGACGCTACTCACGCTCAACTCGGTACGATCGGACGGTTGACGGCTCTAGAACGGGCTCATATGTTGGAAGGAGTGAGGAACTTGCCCCAGGATTCCAAGGAGGATCTCTTCCAGCAACCCGTGAACTCGGAATCCATGTTTAACGGGAAATGCGACCAGGCCATATCTTCCCAGGAGGCTCAGACTTCACGCAATCTTAACTCCAGATTGACGGCGGCTCTCTTGGCCCAGACCAGGGGTCGCGGCGCCCCCAGGGGCAGAAGAGGTAGTGCAAGTCTTCAGACCCGTTCCCCCCTCCATCGTTCAGCTTTCGACAGAGCTGAGGCTCAGAACAAGGGTCGTCAGGCAACGAATCAATATCAGCAGCCAAGAAACAACCCGCCGTCGGCTAATTTTCGTGGCAGAGGTGGTAGAGGATCGAGGGGATCTTCCGCTCCCCCCAGACGTCGTTGACTCTACACAAGCCGATTTGACACTATCAGACCCTTTCGACAATTGCATGCCCACGGACTTGAATCTAGATTTTCCCTTTCAACTTCCAGTCGTATCCTCTCCCGTAGGGGGTCGGCTACAGTGCTACGCCGAGAATTGGAAACAGATCACGCGAGATCCCTGGATAAACTCTGTAGTTTCGGAGGGTTATCAACTGCAGTTTCAAGTGCGCCCACCCTTAGCGGTATTCCCGATGGGAAGGAGATATCATCTACAGGGGCCACAGCTGGAGGCAGCGATGCTCGCGATAGATCAACTACTGCTGAAGGAGGCAGTTGTGGAGTTGTCCCCCCTGGACTCGTCCCGGGGATTTTATTCTCAAGTGTTCCTGGTGCCCAAGCGCGATTCAGGGGAGATGAGAATGATTATAGATCTGAAGATATTAAACAAGAATTTTTTGTTAAGACCTCCAAAGTTCACGATGGAATCGCTAGCAAATGTCAGGAAGCTAATTCATCCTCATTCCAAGTTTGTCAGTATGGACTTGAAGGACGCATATCTTCATATCCCTATTCATCCTCATTCCAGGAAGTACCTTCGTTTTGCTGTGAACGGCAGGAGATTCCAGTTTCGAGTTCTTCCGTTCGGAGTATCGATCGCCCCATGGCTATTCACGATGGTTCTAAAACCAGTGCTACAGTTTCTTCATATTCGAGGCGTGGCGATTCATGGTTATCTCGACGATTTTCTGAGCAGACATGTTCAGACAGACGTCCTCTTGCAACAGACAAAGTTTATCATCCACGTGTTTACGCATCTGGGCTGGATAGTTCACCCAGAGAAGTCAGAACTAACCCCAACTTCCAGGATCAAGTTTCTGGGAGCAGTGCTGGACGCAGATCGAGGTCTCATCTTGCCCATTTTGGATCGTTGGCTTGTTGTCAAGGAATCGATATTCAACCTACTACAGCAAGGTTCGGCGCCTGTGAGGAGATGGATGTCTCTGCTGGGATCACTCACGTCGATCCAGGCATTTACTTACAGGGGTCGTTTAAACCTACGCCACTTCCAGGTTTGGATAAACGACAACAGGCATTATCCATTGGAAGAACGCATAACGTGCCCTCGTGTAGTGTATCACGAGTTGATGTGGTGGACCAAGGAGTACAATGTGATGGGGGGTTCGAGATTCAGGGAGCCTCCGCCCGAAGTCACGATATTTACAGACGCTTCCCAGGAAGGCTGGGGGGCTCATCTCGACCAGTTTCAGATCCAGGGGGTTTGGTCTCAACAGGAGTCGACTTTTCACATAAACAGACTAGAGATGTTAGCAGTCATAAAGGCAGTACGTCACTGGTGGCGGCGTCTTTACGGAGTGAATGTGATGATAGCCACAGACAATTCAACGGTGGTATCTTACGTGAACAAGCAAGGGGGAACTCGTTCGACAGAATTGATGGATCTCACTCGCTTGCTTTTCGGGATCGTGGATCAGGCCAGGATGGTTTTAAGGGCAAGGCACATTCCGGGCAGACTAAATGTATTAGCCGATTCTCTGTCCCGCAAGGGCCAAGTAATTTCCACGGAATGGACACTTCATCAGGAAGCTGTGCAACTCATAAGTCAGACATGGGAGTATCCAGCAATAGACCTCTTTGCAACAAGCAGGAACTTTCGGATCTCAACTTTCGTCAGTCCGATTCCCGATCCTTTAGCCTGGGCAGTGGATGCGCTGTCGATCTCATGGGAAGGAATGATAGCATATGCTTTTCCACCGATAAAGATTATTCCGGATGTTCTGGCAAAGATTGCGATGCACAGGTGTCGAGTTTATCTAGTAGCGCCAGCGTGGCCCACGAGAACTTGGTTCCCAAATTTACTGGATCTACTGACAGATGTCCCTCTACAGCTACCTCAGTGGCACAATCTGCTTATCCAACCTCACTCGGGTGCGACACACAAGAACCTAGCGGCACTGAATCTACACGTGTGGAGATTGTCAGGAGATCCCTCAGAGAGAAGGGATTCAGCGAGGGTCCCTCTGATGCAATCATTAAGGCGATCAGACCTTCCACCGCCAAGTTGTATGACGCTAAGTGGAACGTGTTTCATAGATGGAGAGTCCAGCGACAGCTGTTAAGCCAGGACATTTCGATACCTATGGTAGCAGATTTTTTGTTATACTTACGGGTGGAAAAAGGACTCAAGCATGGTACGATCGAGGGTTACCGTTCAGCCATCGCCTCAGTGTGTGACATTCAAGGTTTATCAGTAGGGTCTAATGTCTCTTTACATAAACTTCTCAGATCTTTCCAAATCAAGGACTTATCAGCACCTTCAGTTTTTCCAAGATGGGATTTGTGTATTGTGTTGCAATCCTTGTTAAAACCGCCATACGAGCCTATGCAGGCTGCAAGTTTAAAGTTTCTAGCATTCAAGACAGCGTTTCTTCTTGCCTTTGCCTCAGCAGCTAGAGTATCCGAACTTCATGCAATTGATAATTCCTCAATAAGATTCTCAGAGGGATACAAGGAGGTGTCTTGTCGGGCGTTACCTGAATTCGTAGCAAAAAATCAGGCAACAGCATTAGGGCCTTTGGGATCGAGAGTTTATAGGATTCCTGCTCTGCCAAGTTCATCATCTCGGTCTGACAAGTCAAGATTATTGTGTCCAGTTAGAGCTCTCCGCTGGTATCTACAAAGGACAGCATCATTTAGGCGTGCAAGGAGGAGACTGTTCTTATCTTGCAAGACCGCAGTCGATACAGAGATATCAAAGAATACCATAGCTTCATGGCTAAGGAAGACGATCGCGTTTGCCTACCAATCTATAGATCAGGAAACAGTAAACCAGAAGTTTTCGCCGCACGAGATTCGTGCTCTAGCTACCTCGTTAGCGGCATGGAAGTCTGTCTCTATTGATCGCCTAGTGGCGGCTTGCCAATGGAAAGGTTCAAATACTTTTATATCATCATATCTACGGGACATAGCTTCATCGATGGAGGGCCTACATGAACTAGGACCATTGATAGCTGCCCAACAGTTAACACAAGCTTAACCCCTTTTGCAAGTAAAGCAAAGAAAGAAAGGGGGGGGGGACGGGTCGTCAAGGACGAAGGACGGATTGACCTGGATATCTGCAAGAACTGTTATTGGGAAGGTGAGGCTTCTCCATTATAGAGAATGGCGGTGGAGGGCCAAATCTAACGTGGGGTAAAGGAAAGTCAATCACGTGTTGTGGAGTGGTAAACCACGAATTATGCACCTGACTAATTTCATCTCAGGATATGACGTTTGAGAGCCTTTAGACGGGCCTATGTACCGGAAGTGACGTCACAGAACCGGAAGTGACGTCATAGAACCGGAAGTGACGTCACACTGCCGGGAGGTAAAAGACGTTAAGTCATGTAGATGTAACCATCAGAACACAATTGTGGGAGGAAAGTACCACTGGTTAGGGTGTTAACCGAATATAGGTGGTTTTGAACCAACAATTGTAAGGTCATAACGTCATATGCTGATTGTATACTAATAAAGTACTAAGTGGTGGTGTGGTTGTTTTACTGATCTACCTTGACCGGTGGCGGAAATTGATGCATTCTATAAGTATAGGTTTTGAGGTAGAAATGCATAATTATAAGGAGAAGATAATACTGTATCATAAGGATCAATAGTCAATCAACTAAGTTTCCTAGGATTGAGCAGTAAGTTAAAGGGTTATTGGTGTGAATATTCCCTCAACATTGAGCTGGATCCCATCCTCCTTTATGTGGAATTCGGGACACAGCTCATCCCAGAGGGAATGTTTACGCCAATAATTAGGAACAATTACTTGTATTGTTAGTAATTATTAGTAAACTTACCTCTGGGATGAGCGAATTACGCCCGCCCTAGTAAAGTTTTACTAATGCCTCCCCGCATGATTCCAGGTGATGTTTCGGGTTGTTTGGCGAGAATGTGAAGCTGCCACCTACCTGGTCAAGGGGAGTTAACTCCAGATAGAAGAAGGACAGGTGCATACCACTAAAGGTAAATATAACTTAGGTTTTTTTTTTATTAGAGATTTTCAGTCTTCTGTAGGTAGGTTCAGGGAACAGAGAGAAGGGGCACAGCTCATCCCAGAGGTAAGTTTACTAATAATTACTAACAATACAAGTAATTGTTCCTTTTGTGGGAAAGTTATATATTCATTAAATACATTGTGGTCAAAAAACTTGCTCAGACAGACAGTGTGACTACGACCAGTCAGTCAACGACAATGAGAGACTATATGACATAACTTGTAATTTATACATGTCAAAAGAAAAAAATATTGCAAAATACAACGTTAAATACATATATTAGTGTCTCTTACTTTCCATATGCACCTGTTAGCTAATGCTCTATTATAGGCATTATTCCACACTAATTGGAACAGTTCACTTGTGTGCAGGTAAGTGTGTCGCTGTCCCAACAATCACTGAAGGCATTGTTCCTTGTAGTCGTTTTTCCTTGTAGGCATTATTTATCCTCACACATGATCAACAGCCTTTATTGAAACTTGATGAAGGTAACAAAACCAGCCTTAATTACTTAAATTCAAACTTCACCTCTCCTTATTAATTCCACGCCGCGACGCTGGTACCCTTGCTTGCTTGCGTTGCGCTGTTCAAGCGCAATGCAATTGACCTGGGGAACTAGTCAACTATCATGGGCAGCATATTACCCAAATTACATTAAAATTATATTTATAGAAATTAGAAAAATGTATGATTAATTTACAGAAATATCCAAATTACATTAACAATTCAAATATACAATTTATCATTATTCATAAGATACATAGTCACAATCTTTTACAAGTAGGCCATATTTCTCATAATCACCTTTTCACCTAAGGATAGAAAATGTCAGAGTAAAATCTTCATTCTAAAAAGTAGACAACTCCTCTATCTAAGACAATAGTCTTTAATTAATAATCCTTTTACAAGCGATGACACTGACAGTGATTTTGGTAGATAAAGCCTTAGGCTAATTAAGGTAATCCACTTAAGAACTTAATTGACCTCATCTAATTTATCTTCAAGTTTTCAAGACATGTCAATTTATAAGTCTAATGAAAACAATAACTGGCTAGAATATTACTGACACTGTTAACGAGATTAAAAATCTAACCAATGAGAGATCACCTTCATTTACCTATATAAACCAAGATAGAAATTTAAAGGGACCATTCGAGCGGGGTATTTTTTGTGGAAACGAAATTCAGGAGGACTTTCCTGTTAACAAACATATATGATTTTTACATGATTCTTTTCACACTAAATTTCAAATATGTACATGAGATAAACATTTCTGTTGTTCAAGATTTAACAATTTGACAAAGAATCTAGTGTATCGATCAAAATAGAAAAACTTCATGAAATGAAGCCAATCATCGGAGCTACGAATGTGGAATGCATTACTACGAAAAAACATTGTCGTAACTAACAACTTTTTTTTATGAATCATTTCTAAATATGCCCCTCTTCTATCAATATATTAGTTATTTCTTAATTTTGTCAATGAATTAGCATAATACAGCACATTTGATTCCTCGCAATGCTAACATTTCAAGATGGCGAATGAAAGCCGCTCGAATGGTGCCTTTAATCCTTAGTTAGAGTTAGCGTTAGAGTTAGAGTTAGAGATATAGAGTTGGGATCCCATCTTAGACACATCATGTCAACTCCAGGGGCTGATCAGTGAATATTTACATTATCATGCCCCTGGAGGGATCTTCCAGTTGACTCCTGTCTGATCAGATGCTCTCCCCATAATTCTGAGGTTGGATCATTGGCATCAAGCTAATTCCCTGGGATTAAGTCTAAACTGGTGTCAACCTGTGACATGGTAATGCCAATCGTCCTGCAGGTTGGCACTCGCTTGGCACTCTCTACGACAGATGAAGATCCCCATGATGGAACTGACCTGGAATTCTCCAAGAGCACCATGAGAAGATAGCAGAAGACACAACCCTGAGCCAGTTATCCTGACAACCATGGAAGGATCAATTGCTGCCGACCTGTCAACTTCTACGATCCCCTTTAAGAAGTAGACTTCAAGGTTACGGATAACTACATCCTAAAGCACCACAAGTACGAAGATCTACAAAGAGGATGGGAAGACCAAAAACTCAGACAAGGGACTCAACAGCCAATTGTGAACTCTTTTCGAACAATACTGATCTTATTGCTTTCGTAGCATGTTTTATCAGGATTCTGTGCTCACAGGTTTGTGTGTATTTATCAGCCAGACTTAACATTTTTGTAACTATGTTCTTTACTAATAGGGTATACTTGTTTCAATTATCATCTTTAAGTTTTTGGTATCAGTTAGGGTTTTTTATTCTTATCTACTTATTTACGCACGCCGTCGTCCAGATACGGTATGGGTACTGAGTCGCACCCCCAAGCCATACTCCTGTTCCCATTTACTTATATGATGCTTGTAACAAATGTTTATTACCCTTGATTTCCAAATTATTCTGCAATATGTGTACAAATTTCAAACTTATTTCATCATTCGACAATTATGTGCTATGAAGTATCATTACATGCAAAAAGTCTTATTATGATTATCGCATCACAAATGCTCATAGTCAAAATCATGTATTCTTTAATGATGAAATACATCCAAATTATATCTACCTTGATGTTACCATACCTTGTTAATGATGTTAGTTAGGTTATATATTCTTTCAGCATACTTCGCTTATCTTCCTTAGCCTTGCTAAGTCTGGGCTTATAAATACAAGACTCCTAATTTCATTTACATTCATGGTGACTCCAATTGTAGTATAATTTAATCACAAGTAAACAATAATGTAAATGTTACTGTTTATTACAACTGGCTTGATAATCACACAACCTAAAAAAAAACAAAAACATTTTTTAAAAAACAACCTTTGTTACCTTTATTCATCAATGTCAATGTATCAACAGTTACATTTATATCATGTGAATCCCCACTTATATTATCAATGTAACGTGTAATTCATATCACCAATATGTTCAATGCTCTCATGTACATCATAATTGAACCATCTTATCCAAAATTTATCCCACAAACTGATATTTAAACCTTATATAAGTTTGGAGACCAAACTTCACAAGCGTGGGGAAGATATCATGGGCAGCATATTACCCAAATTACATTAAAATTATATTTATAGAAATTAGAAAAATGTATGATTAATTTACAGAAATATCCAAATTACATTAACAATTCAAATATACAATTTATCATTATTCATAAGATACATAGTCACAATCTTTTACAAGTAGGCCATATTTCTCATAATCACCTTTTCACCTAAGGATAGAAAATGTCAGAGTAAAATCTTCATTCTAAAAAGTAGACAACTCCTCTATCTAAGACAATAGTCTTTAATTAATAATCCTTTTACAAGCGATGACACTGACAGTGATTTTGGTAGATAAAGCCTTAGGCTAATTAAGGTAATCCACTTAAGAACTTAATTGACCTCATCTAATTTATCTTCAAGTTTTCAAGACATGTCAATTTATAAGTCTAATGAAAACAATAACTGGCTAGAATATTACTGACACTGTTAACGAGATTAAAAATCTAACCAATGAGAGATCACCTTCATTTACCTATATAAACCAAGATAGAAATTTAATCTTTAGTTAGAGTTAGAGTTAGAGTTTGGATTTCATCTAGGCACTTCTCAATACTCCAGGGGCTGAGTGTATATATATATATATATATAGATTGTCATGCCCCTGGAGGGATCATCCAGCTGTAATCTACATGTTATTATTATTCTGTTGTTAAAATTGTTCCTGTGAATAAACTTTTGCATAACTATTCCACGGACTTTGGATTTCTTCTGCCTAGAGTTAATTCCCCATTAAAAACTAGACAGCAAGACCGTCATCCCGGAATATCCAAAGTTGGGGCAGATGAGGAATACCTACAACCCTGCTTCAGCTTTGTGATACAACCATTTCATAAATGTGACATCACTTGGTTACCAATGACGTCACATTATTTTCATCTAACGGCCGCGGGCTCCATTCGCTCATTCTCGCTCTTTCTGCCGCTGCTGTCACATCATTTTCAATCTTCATCACATCTACGATTCAACTATGCCCGGAAAAAGAAAAGCAGCTATAAACCACAGGCGTGACTGTACAAGCGGGGGAGGCTGCTTCCAGCGGTGAAGGTAACGGTGAGTCCAATAATTTTCAAATATCACCCCCATCTGCATCAGTACAAATCTCAGATTTTTGCTTGCTTACATCATCATCTACGTCAGGTAAAAGTCTCACAATTTCGGGGCAACTTGAGACCATTCTCTCAATTCTTTCAAAGCAGGATAATAACAATCCCACGCCCGTTTCTCTTCCCACCGTACCTGATTGCTCAGTCACTGCTTCCTCCCTTCCATCATTGTCTTATCAAGCTCAGGAAATTGGTGCGCATGTTAAACAGGCAACCCGTGATAAAATTTGTAACGGTGAGTACATTGAGTTGTCATCGTTACTCCCAAATGTGAATGCCGCAGTTGACAACCAAGCGAAGATGGAGCTTGTCGCTGATAGAGACGGTAGCGTCTCTCTGGTCTCTCGGCAACAAACATACGGTAAGCCTATCACTCTTTCATATTTTTATGTCCATATACATAACTAAACATTTCTCGTCAAGTACCTTACGGGAATGTTGTCATACGTTGAGTCCATACGCAATGCCGTCTGGCGCTTCGGCGGAGACGGGTGGAGAGTCTATGATCAACAATTTCGTCATAGAATGGCAAGGGATCCTACTCGTCAGTGGGGACGCGTCGATGGGGAACTCTGGTTGCAACACATGTTGACACCGCAACAGAAACCACGCAATGGTTCTAGGGTAAGTTTCTCTAGAAATAGTTCTCATATTTACCATTTAATGTTTGTTGGGACTTCAACAAAGGTAATTGTCAAAGACAAACATGCAAATACCCGCACAAGTGCGGTAACTGTGGTGAGTCTGGGCACAACATCCAGAGCTGTTTTCGTGCCAACGGGTCAAACAGAGCACCGACTGCAACAGGCGCCAATCATCTGTCCCGTACAACCCAACAGTACAGACATCACATCTCTGGCACCAACGCCGGTCAACGTAAGTAGAATGTTAGAATCTTTACACTTGTATTCACTTGTAAACCCCTCTGATGCACACTCCCTTCACAATGGTTTTCTGCATGGTTTTAAGCTTCAGTTCCAAGGAACGGGGGTTGAACAGGGAATGTAAGAATCTTTCATCTGCTACGGATTTAATTGGTGCTGAGGTTGTTATGGATAAATTGAACAAAGAGGTCAGTCTTGGTAGAATGGCTGGCCCTTTCAAAAATCTACCCTTTCACAATTTGCAGGTTTCGCCGATTGGACTTGTTCCCAAAAAAATTGACCAACGGTCGGTTAGTAAGTTTGCAGACAATTTTCGCTTGATTCACCATTTGTCATATTCACAAGGTCTCTCTATAACTGAGAACATTAACTTTTAAGATTGTTCAGTTTCATATTCACAATTTGACGATGCTGTGGAGATGGTTCAAAGGCTGGGAAAAGGTGCACTACTTTCAAAGTTTGACATCAAGCCTGCGTTTCGCATCATCCCAGTCCATCCCCATGATTTCGAGCTCCTCGGCATTCAATTCAACGGCAAGTACTATTTTGACAAATGTTTACCTTTCGGGTGTTCCATTTCATGTGCTATTTTTGAAAAATTCAGCACATTTTTACAATGGTGTATTCTTCGTGATCTCCCAAATAAGCACTTGATGCATTACCTTGATGACTTCCTCACGGGGGCACGGCCGGCACGTACGACTGTCATTATAATTTACAGGTTTGTATGGGGGTACTTATTCACTTCAATGTTCCAGTTGCACCGGAAAAAACTGTTCGACCCACGACAAATCTCACGTTTCTGGGCTTGGAGCTTGACACAGTTGCCGGACACGTTCGGATCCCACCAGACAAGATCCTTGAGACGACTGCGCAGATTAGAGAATGGCTGTGTGCAGATCGCAAGAAAGTTACCAAACGTGAACTTCTGTCTCTTGTCGGTTAACTCAATTTCATGTGTCGTGCTATTCCCATGGGACGGGCTTTTTGTTGGCTCATTGATGAGATGTGTAAGCTGAAATCTCCGTTTCATAGATGCCGACTTACGAAGGGCATCAAGGATGATTTAATATTGTGGTTGCAATTTCTTGATAAGTTTAATGGCGTATCAGTTTTTCAGAGTCTTTCGTGGACGTCAAACACAGTACTGAAACTTTTCACGGACGCGGCGGGCAGTGCAGGTTTTGGTGCCTACAACCACGGCAGGTGGACTTGTGGCTGCTGGCCGCAGCGTTGGGTGACAGAGGGCTTGACGAGAGACATGACGTTGTTGGAATTATTCCCCATTGTATTATTGGTCCAACTTTGGGGTGAGTCATTTTCTAACAAGAGAATACTGTTTCATTGCGACAATCAAGCTGTAGTGCATATCATCAACAAGCAGTCTTGCCGCATACCTCGTACAATGGCCCTTGTGAGACGCCTTGTTCTGTCGTGCTTACAAAACAACATCACATTTAAGGCTGTATATATCAGCACCTTTGACAATGTTATTGCTGACTCTATCTCGAGATTTCAGATAAACAAGTTCCGCAAGTTGGCACCGGCAGCGGATCTAACACATACGCCACGTCCGGACGACCTTTGGATCTTCTAGACCGGGAGGCCGAGCGTTTGTTACGTACATCCCTGTCAACAAACACCTCGTCGACGTACAATACCAGCTTACAGACGTGTCACACCTTCATCACGATCTGCTTCCAGTGTGGCCAGCCACGATAGACCAGGTTGTACATTTCATTTCGTATCTTTCGGTTAACAAATACGCCAGTAGCACAGCAAAAACATACATCTCGGCTTTATCATTTTTCCATAAGCTAAACGGCTGGCAAGATTGCACCGATCACTTCCTAATTTCTAAGCTTCTTGCCGGAATGTCACGGGACCAATCTCAACGTGACACACGTAGGCCAATCACTGTCGATTTGTTAAAACTTATAATTAATAATCTCCCATCTGTATGCAACAACATGTATGAAAAAAACCTATTCGCTGCTGTTTTCTGTTCCGCATTCTTTGGATTTTTCAGGGTGGGTGAACTTGTACAAACCTTGGCGGACCAGCCAGGCATTGCAGCCAATGACATAAAGCTGAACACATCTGCTGGGCGAGTACAATTTATGTTGAGATACTCCAAGACAGATAGGCTGAGGAAAGGCGTGAGCGTTTCCATTCCCGCACTCCCCTCTAACCCCTTGTGTCCTGTCGCTGCCGTTAATTCTTACTTTCAAGTTCGCCCAAACAGTCCACTTCAGGCCTTTATCCATTTTGACCATTCTCCCCTTACTAGATACCAATTTCAGGCTGTACTTAAAAAGGCATTAGCACACAGTAGTGTGGATATGTCAGCGTTCTCTTCACATTTTTTTAGGATTGGTGCGGCTACTACCGCTGCAGCTAACGGTGTGAGCCAGCAGACAATCCAAAGATATGGTAGATGGGGCTCTGATGCTTACAAATCTTCTATCCGTTTACCTTTAATCGTTTAGCAGTACCCCCCCTTCGGTTGCCGATCGATTTGCTTTCTATCGCATTTTTAACTGTTTTCAGTTTGACTCGTCGGCTCGTCGTATCTTGCCAGAGATCAACGCTCGCCAGCCCCCTGCATTTCCAAGGCAGAGTGGTTTGTGCGGGGGGCATGCGTTTTAAGGAGCTGGTCCCCATCATCGAGAGGGAATCAGCAAGACGGAAGCACCCAGCAACACTTGTGGTCCATCTCGGCTCAAATGATATGGTGCAGACAAAGACAAGTCTGCTGTATCTTCTCATCAACGAGGCTCTCCTGCGTATACAGCTGCTGCTTCCCAGGACGAGGATCGTGTGGTCCAACATGCTGCCACGCCGGCACTGGTCCGGGGCCAACTCGTTTGCGGCAATTGAAAGAGCTCGCAAAATCTTAAATAGGAGGGTCGGTAACCGCGTAAGGGAACTAGGGCGCGTGCAAGTACATCATGAGTTAGAGTGGGCGGAGGATTATCTACATCTCATTACAATAATATAAATTAAGGGTACAACTTTTCAGTTGTATCTTCTTTTCCCTCCGCTTTTCAGTGGTTGGGACTATTTTGGCTTATTATTAATTTCCTGCTTCTCAGCGGAACCATATCTACCTATGTTTTACTTGCCTTTTTCTGCTGCTGCTGCTGAAACTTCGTTTGCTTATATTCTATGCTGCTGCTGGTGTCTACTCCGTAGACGCCCGATTTAACTCATTTCCATATCTTATACTTTAGGGACCTCCAAGAACCGCCACGCCCATGACCATTAACCCACAACAATTTTTCTTATTTATGTTGTATGCGCGACATCAACAAACATCATGTTGACGCCGCTTGTCCAACAAAATGTGTTTTGATAATGCTCTATTATAGGCAAGGAAAGCTATGTATGTGAAACATGTTGCTACTTGCAAGAACCCAACAATTCCAACTGTAGCTAAACACCAATGTTCAAGATGCGGTAAGAAATACTCCTACAGAGCCTGCCTGGTGACTCATGAGAAACAATGTAACCATGATACTCCTGATCCTCAGGATAACAAGCCAACTGAAAAGAAGGATGTTAACCAGAAAAAGTCAACAACTCTTCGTCCTTTGAATTCAACCTACCCAAATAGACTAAAGGTCATTATCTGGAATTACACCAAAGAACACAAAGCTGGGCAATCCTTGGTGAAAGAAATCAGAAACACCTTCCATGTTGAATCCAGCCATCAGATCTTCTTTCGAGGAATCAAGAGGAGCAAAAGAATAGAAATATGGTGCAAGAATAGACAAGCAAGTGTTGAATTATTTTCCAGAATGAAAGAACATTGTAAAATGATGAAATCAAAAACATTCTGCACCCTTGGATGTGACTTTCCTGACAGAGTTAAAAAAACGTGCCAAAAGACAAAAGAAGACTGACCCCACCAAATCTAAAGTACTAGTCAGTTCAATCTCCATTGATGATCAGTCAAACGTCATTCAAACTGATGACCCTAATCCCAGTTCACCATCTGATAATGCATCTGATTCCATCAACTGTGAAGAAGGTGATTCTTTGGTACGAATCTTGCAGTGGAATGCTCAATCCATCAACAAGAAGACAGATGAACTGAAAATTTTGCTGTGGGAGAACAACATCGATGTTGCCTGCATATGTGAAACAAGACTAAGAAATGATACACATAGCCAAGATTTCATCAAGGGCTATACATGCCACAACTTTGAAAGGCCAAACAAAGAAGGTGGAGGAGTATATGTATTCTAGCTCGCAACCATCTAGGAATATCAGAAGTAAATACTTACTATTCTCCAATCCTGGAATACATCAGCTGCAAAGTAACTTTCAACAAACAATTCAGCATTAATGTGACATCACTCTATGCTAGAGACGGATGCAGCAAAATAACAACAGAACTTGATGATATAGCTCTTCAATCACATTCCGTGATTGTAGGTGATTTCAATGCCAAACACACATTATGGGGAAGTTCCAAAACTAATTCATCAGGCAGTAAAGTTCTGGACTGGACAAATGAGCATAATCTTATCATCCTAAATGGAACAGATCACACGCTCCAAAGTCATTCTTCAAGAGAGACAGACTCTATGGATCTCTCTATTGTGACTCCTGATTTGAGAGCCAGAGAAACAGATTGGATAGTTCTTGATGACACAATCAAAAGTGATCATTTTCCTATACTCACAAGTCTTGAACGTCCAGGTTCTACCTTCAAAAGTACATATCAGCCCAGATGGAACATCAAAAAAGCCAATAGAGAATTATTCACATCTGTGATGTACCACAAAGCAGTTGACAACTTGATCAGCCTCCGAGAGAATAATATGAGCCTTGGGGACAAAGTCATTGCTGTAACTGCCAGTATCATAGAAGCCGCAGAGGAAAGTTATCCAAACACAAAACAGCACAAGCACCCCCCAACCCCATGGTGGAACTCGGAAATTGCTAAAGAAAAGAGAACCAAAAGACAATACAGAAGAAAGTTTAAACGTTCACGAACCATCAAGGACATGATAAACTACAAGAGCCAGCAGGCCAAAGTCACCAAACTCATTATGCAAACAAAACGCACTGGCTTCAGAGAATTTGTATCATCCCTCAACGTGATCTGGAAGAAAATCAAGGCTATAAATGGATCCCATACAAGACAACAAGCAGCCATAGAACATGAAGGGGCAATAATAACTGAAAGTAATGACCAAGCAGCTCTCTTTGCCGCCCACTATGCCAAGAAATGTAATGATGCACATGTAACAACTACTTCTGAATTCAATGGTACTGAAGAGATGGCCCAAAACTCCTTAGATATTCTCTGTGAAATGGATGATGAGTGTGACCCATCTTTCACACCTACAGAACTCAACATAGCCCTATCAGAATTGAAAAATTCAGCCACAGGCGAAGACAGAATTTATAATCAGATGCTTGCAGACCTAACCCCACCTAGGAAAAAGTTGATCCATAACCTCTTCAATGAGATTTGGAGAGAGGGGAACTACCCAAGTGATTGGAAGATCAGCAAAATTATACCTCTTCTGAAACCATCAAAAGACAAATCCAAAGTAAAATCTTATCGTCCAGTAGCACTGACATCATGCTTAGGCAAACTCTTTGAAAGACTAATCAACAAGAGATTAAACTGGAAGATCCACAGTGACAAGATATTTCATCACTCTCAATGCGGATTCCGTGCAAAATCAGGAACAATTGATGCGCTCATGAAGATCACTGAGCAATGTCATTTAGGTCTATTCAACAAGGAATACACTGTTGTTGTTCTTATTGACCTAGAAGGAGCTTTTGACAAGGTATGGTGGGAGGGTTTGATCACCAAAGCAGCAACGATAGGTATCTCGGGGCACATGCTCAAGATCATTAGAAGCTTCCTAGATGAAAGATACATCAAAGTTCAGGTTGCAAATTCAACTTCAGAAAAATTCAATATCAGAGCAGGTACTCCTCAAGGCGCCATTCTCAGTCCAACCATCTTTAACATTCTCATGTATGACCTTCCTCTTATTGTACCTGATCCATGTCTACAGGTGACCTATGCTGACGACGGCTCAATCCTGATCACTCACCATGATCTCAATTACATCGTGAGCTCACTCAACCAGTGTATGGAAGCCATTGATAAATGGGCACAAAGATGGCATCTCAAAGTATCGAGGGAGAAAACAGAGTATACAGTGATTACAAGAAGACGTAAACACCAGCTTCCAGTGGATAATCTGGGCATCAAACTAGGGGGACAAGAAATAAAGTATAACAAGCATCCAAAAATTCTTGGTCTCACTCTGGACCCCACACTTACATGGTCAAAACACATCGACCTCCTTGTAGAGGCCTGTACCAAGAGGCTGAACCTCATGAAAGCCATTGCCTCACAGCACTGGGGCGCAGATTTCTCTACATTAAGAACATTCTATTTGGCATATCTCCAAAGCAAGATGTGCTACGCCATGGAGATATGGTCCTCATGTAGTTCAAGTAATCAAAACAAACTTGAAAAAATCCAAAATGCAGCCCTCAGGATGATTTGTGGTGCTCTAAAGACAACGCCAGTCTCAGCACTTGAAATAGAAACAGATATCACCCCTTTGAATCTTTATATTGAATCAGCTGTGCTGAACAAACGTATCAAACAGCATTTCCAACCAAAGGAGTCACCAGGAGTCATCAAGGATAATCCAGCGCCCAATAGCTTCTTCCAGAGATCAGAGCTACTTCTGAAGCAAAGGAACATTGTCCTACCAAGTAAAAAGAAAGTTGACTTCCAACAAACAGCCATCATGAATGACCAACCACCATGGATGTGGTCTCCTCCTTCCATAGAGCATCTTCCTACGCAAAGCTTAACTATTGCCAGTCTCGAACTGTCCAATTAACCCTTGCTGCCGACACAAGACATTCCTGTGCTAGCTCTCTAGCTCACTGCAAAGGAATTAGATAGTCCAATCAGAAAGCTCCTAGCAAAAGCTACATCCGGGGACTCGAACAAACATGGCTGCGCCCATGTCGCAGTCCGTCGACTGAAAGATTTGTAAAGAGAAAGTACCGCCTCCAAAGCGATGAACAATATATTCAAGTTCATTTATGTTTATTATTTTCTACAACCCTATAGCGGACAGCGGCCTGTCAAAGAATATATTCTTAAATTGCTTCGGTAAACTAATCAAGCTCGATAAAATTGACCATGATTTGAAGCACCGACTCGATGCACCACGCCCGGCAATACTTTATTTCCTGTCATCGGACAATTGTTTTATATTTTGTGCTTGCAAAAACTTTATTGAATACCCGTTGAACCGAAACATTGATTAAGTTTTACATAAATTAACCGATAAAATTTGAACATAACGCGATGTCATAACACTTGAAATGTAGTAGCCTGCGACCTTGTTGTATCGCGGTAGTAAACGTTACTCTCAACAAACTTTACTTCTTGCAGTCAAAAACTAGCTATGTTGACGTGTACCATTTAAATATCATGTCGTCAAAAAAAAAAAAAAAAAAAGTAAAACAATTGTTATATTTACTTCTATTTTCACTGATTTCACTGAGTCATTTTCATTTTAATAAATTTTATTAAATTATTGCTTTGGTACTTGGTATGTGCTTTGATATAAAAATTATTCTCTCTCCGTGAAATATTTCCCGTTTGGCTTGTACGTGTGTTTGTGAACAGTTGGATAATAAAGAATGAAACTTGTGCACATGATAAAGATAGACAATTGTTATGTTCTTGATATGGTGTCAAAGCTTACCAACTAAAAAGGTGTGCCTGGTAAAACTAAGACAAGTTAAGTCCACGTGTGTAGTAATTGTACCAGAATATTTTCGTAGTTTTGCAAATGCTTTTATCTAATCTTAATATCAACCGAAATTAAATTTAATTTATTGTAATGATAATATTACTTTGTTTCGTTCTCAGATATTAATTTATCAATTAAATCATAATTGCCCTGAAAATAGGGCACCTCTGTTAATATACATTGCATAGACAATATATACTATTCATTGTATGTCTAAAAATATTTTCTCGGCGAAACCGCATTAGTGGTGGTTTGCCGTTTTTCAAGGGAAGTAACTCCAAAGTCGAATCCAGTATGCAGAGCTATCGGTCTGTTTACGTATTCGCGCTCGCGTGGTCGGGAGGTATGTTGTCTCAAAGCTTTGACGCATTTTTTTTTTTGAAAATCAATAAATAAACAGGTACGTTCCGATAATTGTTAGTTTGTCAAAGAATATCGGCTTCATATTAAAAGACTGTAGTGTACGTGGACCCACTGACTTCATATGCATATCATTTAATATTAAACTGGAAGTCAAAACGTGGTCAACACTAGTATAAGAAAAATACTAATGAACAGGTGCCCTTAAGTTTTATTTTTTAAAATTAATTTAAACATTTTCTTCCTGTCGTTATAAATATTTTCCCATCAACATTTAAGAAGGAAGATCTGCATCTTTTGGACTAGGCTTGTATGAATTAAATTCTAATATTTATGTTTTAGTGTAATATTTCAAATGTGGGCCCTCTGTTGTCAATCTCCTATAAGCGACAAACTAAGAGGGCCCACATTTTAAAAACCCATGAAATCATGTACTGATATTAATTAACAGATTTTAATCTTGATGTTTTTGTGTAATATTTCAAATGTGGTCCCTCTTGTCACTCTACTATAAAGAAAAAAAATAGGGGGACCACATTTAAAAAAAGCATCAAATCATGATGTAAATAGAGAAAATATGAATTCTAAAATGTTGAGAATTTTAAATTTTTATTTTTGATTTTGAGGGGAACAAAACTGTTAAATTAATCGAATTTAAGAAAACAAGAAAGGTATTTGAGAACTTATATTAAATGATTAGTTCGATGAAATCTTACCTGCTTGATTTTATTGAGATATTTCCATCAACAATTAAAAAATCCTTAACTGCATTTTCTTATATAATGGGGAACACTGTAATCTTGATGTTTTTGTGTAATATTTCAAATGTGGTCCCTCTTGTCATTCTACTATAAAGAAAAAAAATAGGGGGACCACATTTTAAAAAAGCATCAAATCATGATGCCAATAGAGAAAATATGAATTCTAAAATGTTGAGAATTTTAAATTATTATTTTTGATTTTGAGGGGAACAAAACTGTTAAATTAATTGAATTTAAGAAAACAAGAAAGGTATTTGAGAACTTATATTAAATGATTAGTTCGATGAAATCTTACCTGCTTGATTTTATTGAGATATTTCCATCAACAATTAAAAAATCCTTCACTGCATTTTCTTATATAATGGGGAACACTGGTATTTATAAACAGCTAGTGCGTTTTGTTTAATATCTTAAATGTGGGCCCTCTTTTATCAGTCACCTACATGCCACAAAATTAGGGGGCCCATATTTTTAAAAACTATAAAATCATGATTTTGATACAGAAAATGTGGATTCTAACATGTTAAGATATAAAAAAAATTATTTTCATATTGAGGGGAACAAAACAATTAAATCAATTGAATTTTAAGAAAACATGATAGCATGGTTTTGGATTTTATTGAGATGTTTCCATCAACACTTTAAAAAGTCCTGAACTGCATTTTCTTTTACACTGGTAGAAACAGATTCTGATGGTTTTTGTTTCATATTTGAAATGTGGGCGAACTTTTGTCTAGTCTCAATCGTAGATGGAAACCACGCTCCATCGCAACTTTGTCCTGACCTTGTATCAAATGCATCAACCAATGAACGTACACGGATGATTCCCTGACCTGACCTTCTTTTGACCAATGAGAAAGCCCTGCTCGTTGCTATGGCTGTGTACACGATCGTCCTTCTCTCAGTCGGCCAAAAATAACTTGGATCCACATTACTTCGTAGAATAGTTCCCAAAGTGTACTTATTTATTTAAATAATGTCGTACTTGATCCTCAAATACAATGTGGGGGCATTACATAATACGTTTAAAGTTATTAAGCTTCAAAAACTGTCTCGTAAGAAATGTGGTCCCCCTCGTTACGGCCTCTATAAGGAGCGTAAGAAGGGGGACCACATTTGAGATAATCTTATTTTGATGGGAAATAATCATGAAAATTATTTACACCAAAAAGGAATTCCTTAGTAATATTTTATGAAAAGATCGGCAAATTAGAATCATAGATATCGGACTTTACAGCAGGGATTCGAAACCAAATTGGTTAGCTTCTAGATGAACCGCACGAGTTATTTCCCTTGCAAAAGGGCCAACCACCACTAATGCCCATCTTCCAAACAGGGATGTGCGCATGTCAAAGCCAGGCTTACACATCCCTGCCGTAATGAGTTTGACCTTGACCCTTGGCGAGCTCGGTGCAGCGTTCGATTACCTTCATCCAACGGATGTAAACAATATGGCTGATCGAAAATGCCTAACGTAACGCCGCGGCCTTCAAATATCAAATGGATCAAATGGATGTAATTGCACTGATTAAGATATAAATGAGAATTTATCCCAATGTTTTTATAATTCCATTATGAATATAACCTACACATTAATTTGTTGATAAGCAAACCGAAGAACCACTTGACAACAGACTTCCTACGCACAAAGATGTAACACTCCCCTTAATTACAATTTCTTTAATAATATCAGCCTAAATAATCACTTTAATTTATTTCATTTTTAAGAACTTTCATTGCCGAATAGAATTTCAAAATGATATCGTTACACCTTTCCTTTTACGCATCCTCAAAAGTTTCCGCTAAAATTTAGCAGGCGGAAGAAATGCTTTGTGGCAGGGGTCTGTAAGCACTACGAAGGCGGAAGTCCGAGGTGCGCAGACCGCCTGCGTGGAGGATGACTAATGCCATCCTCCAAACAGGGATGTGCGCATGTCAAGCCAAGGCTTACACATCCCTGCCGTAATGAGTTTGACCTTGACCCTTGGCGAGCTCGGTGCAGCGTTCGATTACCTTCATCCAACGGATGTAAACATGGCTGATCGAAAATGCCTAACGTAACGCCGCGGCCTTCAAATATCAAACGGATCAAATGGATGTAATTGCACTGATTAAGATATAAATGAGAATTTATCCCAATGTTTTTATAATTCCAGTCAACAAACCAGTCGTAACCATTCCGCTGTTAATGGGTGTAGTGAAATCATCAACCAAACAGCTATGGGTAGAAAATTGGAACAATGGGTTAACCGGAAGACAATACCATCAAATACAGTCTAAACCAAGCAGTGTTCGTTACACAAATGTGAATCGCAGGGATCAAGTCCTCCTCAGCCGAATAAAGTTAAATCACTATCCTTGCCAAAGCTTTCTGCACAAATTCAATCTAGCCACCAGTGCTGCCTGTCTACTGTGTGACTCAGGGGAGGAAACCATCCGCCATATCATCTTTGATTGTCAAGAACTTCAAGATGCAAGGACATTTGACACTAGTGCTACCCTGTCTGAACTTCTGACAAATCAAAACAACTCATGGAAAACTATTGTGGACCTATTCAGAGAGAGGGAAAAGAGGATACGTGCCAGAGCGAACAATGGCTGATGCACGAACCTACTCAATAATAATTATAGGCATTATTCCACACTAATTGGAACATTTCACTTGTGTGCATGTAAGTGTGTCGCTGTCCAAACAATCACTGAAGGCATTGTTCCTTGTAGTCGTTTTTCCTTGTAGGCATTATTTATCCTCACACATGATCAACAGCCTTTATTGAAACTTGATGAAGGTAATTAGGTTTTGTCAATACACGTGACACATGAAAATATATTAACAAATCTGTTTAACTAAATACCTTATTTCATACTGCAATTTTTATCAATAACAAATAGGTTATAAATTATCCACTGTAAGGCTACATAAAATGGTAAATGTTTCTCAGGGGCAGCTGTTTAACTAAATACCTTATTTCATACTGCAATGTTTATCAATATCAAATAGGTTATTAATTATCCTCTGTAAGGCTACATAAAATGTTTCTTCGGGGCAGCTTTATGACTTTAATTTTACTTTTTGTTGCTTCTAAAATTATGCTATAACAAGAAATTTTAATTTTTCATAAATGTTATAACCAAAACTGTAGTGTCAACATACAAACATAAGTGACGTGCCCATATTTTTTAATTAGAGTAATCAGCACCAAAAGAATAATATATAATCCAAACCTAGTCAAACCACAAACCTGTGACTGTGTATCATATATAGATCTATATATATTATATATATATATGCACCTTATTTCATTATAGTCTCTAACATGTTGAAATAACTATTTAGTTCAACCCGATGAATTTTTCAACCCCATATACAATCAAATACTAAAAATTCAAACAATTGTTGGGGTTTGAATTAATAATTTCTGCGACTAATCTAAATAGACATAAATTCATACTGCAGATAAAAACTCAACATTCGTCTGCAAAATCATCAATTATAGTCATTAGTCATCCTACCAAAAGTTTCATGATTATTTATCCCCACCTCCCCCTTAATAGAACCAAGGAATTTCATTATATTCTATACTGGTCTTTGATAGAACTATGAATTACCCTATCTCGCCAAATTTCTTACCCTCTTTCTGTTTATGAACTATTGGTACGGCATTTTTGACGAGTATTTTCCTTTGTGGGGCAAGTCCAAAGTCATTTTTGAAATCGTAGGAAAGATCATAACAGTCCTCTGTGAAATGATCGGAGCAGATGACAGACCTGTCATTAGGACTCCACTTCTGACTAATAAACTTTGTCCAATTCGCGAATTGGACAGGATCCTTCGGAAACCGATGCAGTAGAATGTCTCGTGATTTCTTATTAGTACAGTTGGCAGCAACGCAGGAAGAAGGCATGTCTCTTTTGCAATGAAAACTAGACGAATGCGGCCCATATCTGCACTTTGTAGATATACTTGTTTACAAACAAACACGGACTGAGTTGGACTATGACGTCACATAGGCGCGCAGGGACTTGAGAGGTGGCTAATTTCTACTTCTTTCTTATGCACTTTGTACCGTTGCTGTTTTATTTACTTGAATGTATTGTCTATATGAAAATGGGGAATGAAGTCGGATAAAACACTGGGATATTTTATCTTTAAGCAGAAATATCTAGATTGTGTACTTGCTAATGACAAGTTTGAGAGTGTCATGGTGTTCCTCTGTATAACTAATATCTTAATCTTATCCTCTCGACGACCACTTTCATTGTTGTGTATGTAAAGTAGTTTTTGATATAGTTTACTTATTCTATGTATGTTAAGTGAAACACCTCGGATATATTTCCATATATAACCAATCTCTTAATGTCATGCTCCTGATGACAACTTTCAAAGTTATATGTGTTTCAAGGATTTGATGTAGTTTATTTATTCTTTGTTGGATGGGGACTTAGGGTTGTGAAGTGCGGAAGTAATCTCAAAGAATGTTCTAGAATATTTACTTATGTATGATAAGTGAAACACCACCTAAATATTTCAACATATAACCAATATCTAAATCTCTTCCTTTCCGCGACCATTTTGAAACGTGTACCTACATAAGTTTTAAACACAGGTATCTTGGCACAATAGTAGATAGTTAAATTGGAATGCTTATACTGATGCAGTTTTATAAATATCAACAAAGATTACATTTCATGCGCAAGCTACGATCTTTTAATTAATGTAAATGGACGTGTACTATCCCTCTTTTATTGTTTCGTTGAGAGCATAATTATACACTTTTTCTTTCCAATGTTGATATGGTTTCTTACCTACTGTTAACAAGTCTCGCTTGGAAAAAAGTTTTTCAAATTGCTGGGAAAATTGCGGGAGATTCCTTTACAAATGTATCATATCTTTATGAAAAAAGTATTTTGAAATAATTCCCTAAAGATTGTGTCAGATCCAGATAAATAGAGGATATTATAACCATGACATACTATGTTTACGACATGAGTCTCTAAATATTAGTATTTCCCGAGCGAGAGCGAGGGATATACTGATATTTAGACACGATTGTCGTGAACAAAGTATGTCATGGGCACGAATATGACATTCTGTTTATTACCGAAGTCGCGAAATCAAAGGAAATTACCAAAATCGACCTCCAAGCATAGGCGGTTTACCCGCCGCCTTCACATAGAACGCAACATCATAGGCGAACTATGACGTCAAAGATATATTGCCCTAGGGCATCGCATGAAAAATATGAGGTGGTGACGCAGCATGATTCCACTCTTTGCTCATCTCTTTTGTCTCAGGATCATATTGATAGACCCAGCATTCATACATGGTAACAATGGTTTGAAGAAATCCTCTTCGTCTTGTTCCAGAAGCTCCAATACCTGCCGTGACATGTCCCTTCGATTCTGTTTTTGCAATGGAGTCAGTAAGCGGGGAACCCATCATGCTGACACTTTGGACATATGCAACTGGTTATGGAGTATGTCCAATGCACTGCCATAACTCAGACCCGTTTTATGCATTATCATTTGTAGAGTTACGCGGCGATCTTCTTGAACCAGCGTCTCAACCTTCTTGATTACATCTATATTATCAGTAAGTGAGGGGCGTCCACTTCTTGGCTCATCTGCGAGGGACATGTGGCCTGTTTGGAAATTCCTTTTCCATCTCACAACAGTGTAATAGGATTGGCTGTCATTGTCATAAACAGATTTCATCTCGAGCTCATCATGAATTTGACGTGCAGTATAGCGCTTCAAATGTAAAAACTTAAGTACACTGCGCGCCTCAGTTTTCTCCATAATAGGGGGTACTTGGTCAACAGACGTAAAACTGGCTGTCGCGAAAAAGACCATTGTTGACCCAGGAACTAGATAAGGATCACTTATGCTACAGTGACCATTTGGTCCGTATTCACCAGTACATTCTTTGTGATAATTGAAACTTTTTTTTATATCCCCTCGTATTCGAGTTATTCGTTGTTGGATGGGGACCTATGTATGTCAATTGAGGAATTTATCTCCTTAAACAAATTGTTTTAGATTGTATACTTATGCTTTAGTGTCCATTATCACGAGTATAGTGGCAATAAAACAGGTGATGCGACAGTGATGCGCGTCAATGACTCAAACGTAATTTTGTAAACTTACAGCAGACCCCAATGTAAATATGAATTGGAAATATCGATTAGGGCTTTTGACTTATTTACATGTTAAATTTACGCTGAATTTCGACGTCCTAACATTTATATGGCCGTTTTTCATGTATCTTAGAAAAACATAAAAGTAGCACAATTTTGGAATTTAGGAGACGAAGGTGCGAGTTAGGTAGGCGATTTGAACTTACTTGAGGATATATCTTATATGGTCATTTGGCTCTTATTTAGGAACATAAAAAATCCTAAAAACATACTCCGTGTCATTTGAAACTTGTCACAACGATTAATGCAATTTATTAGGTCTTCAAGACAGAGTCTGGAAGACTTATTGTTGTTATCCGATTTCTTCAAATTAGGTCTTCAAGACATAGTCTGGAAGACCTATTGGTATTATCCGTTTTCTTCAAGTTCTTCTTATTATTATTTGTACTTTACACGGTTACAGCCAAAACGGCTTCTTCAAATTCGACCAAACTTGGTATGCAGATAGCCCTTACTGAGGAATAGACAGGCTAAGCTTTTGAGCTTGATCGGATCATGCGTTAAAGGCACAGTACCACTCAAAATTTCAAAAATTAACATTGGAAATTTTTTCAAAATGCACTTAGAGACTTGCAACTTTTTTTTAAAAGATGCACAATTACATTTGCAGCAAAAAAGTAAATCATGGCGAATTCGTAACATGCATAGTTTCGCCTCCATATTGCTTTTTTTCATTTTTTTCAATTTTTGCACCCCATGCACCTTTGACAATCGTCTTCTCTGAAGATACTTGCATCTAAGAGCTGAAATTCATACTGAATGTAGCTGAAGCATTGTACTCTTGAATTCCTAACATACAAGGTCCCAACACTAAAACTTTCTTCTCAGCAACCCTTCAAATTCGAGCTCGTGTGACCATGTTTAAGGGGCGATAACTCAAAAAGTTACCATTGTTTCAGGAATGTAAGAATTGTGGACCTCACGAAATTGTTAAAACATTGCTCGCGAACAGTCATTTTCGTTCACAATTAACCAGCAAAAGTCTTTTGACCAAACTTTAACATTGGGTAATTTTTCAAAATGCACCTATAGACTTGAAACTTGTTTTGAATGAAGCGTCAGAACAGTGTAAACAAAAAAGTAAATCATGACCAATTCATAACTAGCATAATTTTTTCGCATTATCAACTTTCGCAATAATCACAGTTTGCTTATGAGATTTGGTCCCACAAACCGTTTACCACGAAAACAAAAAAGCATGTGAACGTCAAAGACTGTGTGAAGTTCAAACAGGAAGTCTTGAAGACCTAAGTACTGCCTTGGCAGTCCTAGTTTAAATTGTTTTTACATTTACAATAAACTTGAATAACAAACGTTTTTTCAAATGAAACGTCTAAAATAAATTTTAAAAATATCATTTTCGACCGCAAACACTTGTAAATGCAGGGTGAAAAGCAATACCATTGAAATGAAATCTACATGCTCCACTACATTACGCCTGTAGATCTCACCAGGCTCCGTTACGTGAGCCGTCAGGTTTGCCTCTGACATTATTCAAATCAGCCGATCAGCGAATTCGCCCCATAATCTATGGTGCCGGCGAGTTGCATTTTGCTTGTACGCTTTTCAGATCTCGGAAACCACAAATATCCGAATGTTTTCCGAATGTCAAACCGCCTAAATACACGAATTAATGTATTTTGTGTACATTCAATTTACCCAAGCTTGGTCTGTTGGACAAACAAGTTAAATCGAAGCTATGGAGTTATCTTTCGCAAAGCAAAAACTGCATTCCTCAACGTTATCCTTTAGTAGACCGTATCAATCCAAAATGTTTTTCTGGAAACAGTAACGTTGAATAAACGTTTCGTCTTTTTGTTTGTAGTAATCGTCGAATAATTTAAATTTTCGTAAAACAAATTAATCATAAACATGCTGAGAAACAAAAACAACCAAAACATGTACAAATACCAATACTAAGTTTCTTGATAATTATATATTAGTCATATGCGACGTTTATATGTTAATGAGATTGACCCTGAAATGTTATAAGTAAATCTGCTGGGTTAAATGGTATTAATAGACATATGCAAATGACTGTAACTTCTTCTCTGTAGAATCGAAAATTTATAAGAGTTTTAACTTCTTCTCCAGTAATTACTTGCAATTTCTTTGAAGGCAACCAAGAGACGCGCATTGTTATTGCTTGTTAGGTATCTGGGCAAGCCAATGACAATTTGAGGTCAAACAGAAGCAAAGGTTAACCTGACGGCTTGAATAAGGGAGCCTAGTGAGATCTATAATCTGCGTAACGTAGTGTAGCAATGTTAGATTTTATTTTAATGAGATTGGGTGAAAAGTCTCTATTTGTAGATATTTCGCTTGTAGTCTAATAATAAACGCAACCATTACATTCGATAAAACCGACCAAAGTACGTAGTCGACGAATGGATAGTATATACAATCTGCTCGATTCGAGGAGAGACGTAACGTATCAGCACTGTGAGGAGGTTGACTTCAAAGATGTGTCAGTCATTTAGAGATACTTTCCTTTTAACTGAAGAGCTCCTAACAGATCAGTGAAGAGAAGTGTCCCTAAAATCTCATTTTGGATCTTACAAGAAGGGTATTTAAACTATCTGAAATAAATAGTGGAAATATTTTTTCATTATCTGGTAACAATTTATTTGAAGATTGTGTTCTCATAATTCAGAACCAATATAACTTAAACATTATCAAAACTTGTCATAGCCTACTAGGTCTGGTAAAAATGGAAGCCCAGTAAAATTGTTACAAATTACTTTTAACTATTCTTTTCTTTTGCAAATGTTGTATCTTAACATCAACTAAAATATAATTTGATTCATTACTGATTATTTAGCTTTGCGCATTATACGCACACGGATTAATTTATTAATAAATATCTAAATGCCCTGATAAAAGTGACACTTTTGTTAAAGAGCCACTGCGTGATCTTCCTAACATATTATTTACCTTTGATACGAACCTAAATGTATTATGTGGTAATATAAAATCAAAACTTCTTAACTTTTCATGTCCAAAAGACATAAATATGATAAATACTGGTTTTCCATGAAAATCAAAAAACAGCCTTACAAATGCACAAATGTGTAGTTATCACGTCCAATATACATGGATACTATTTTTATTAACTAACAAACACTATCAACTCCTAACTGCCCTCCTAGCTGTTTTAGATAAGTCTCCAAAATTACGTTTGACTATTTGACGCGCGCCGCTGTCCGGTTTTCGATCATAATTGCGACGTTCTACCTTGATATTGTCACTGTAAAAAAACCCAAAAAACTTTAAAATGTGTCTTTTTGGTAACAGTCGATACTTCGCGATCAAATGGCACCATTGATTAAGTTTGGCATATATAACTTCAACAACTCACGGAGTGCCTCTTTAAAATACATTTCACAATGATTTTTCTTTCTTTGTCCAAAAGTATGTTCCATAGATGGCCAACGGCAGACATACCAGATACTAATGGAAAGTATTATGTCATTAAACTCATGATTTTTTGTCTTTGATGTTTTTATGAATGATCGAAAATTGTCCTCACCCATGAAAATAACGCGAATACATCATTATCAGTAAATTCTCAAGTCTGTTATTTTAGAACACAAGACGAAACTTATGTGATGTTAAAACAAAACAAACCAAATTCCTCTGAGGACAAAACTTTTATGATCTTCAACTTTAAAGAGGCGTAACATTTATTATGGTGTTCAATTAACATCAAGTAACAAAAACTTTCAACATGACTGTCCATAGGACAGTGGCATAAGCAATTGCATGAACGTTTGTTGTTCCAGCATTTGTCATTGAAAATATTAAACGGAAAAATAACAGGGTAATCATGTGCACTTGGCAGTGATAATGTCCTATCTAATATATGTATTAAAAGAAGTGACAATCAAATGATTTCTTCTCAGTTAAAAGAAATATTCTTGCAACAGTAAATTAATTTGTAAATGTACAATTTTACAAATGCATGATAACGAACTTTTAGTTAGGAGTTAGGAGATAAACCTAGTGTGTTTGGAAATCAGAGACATGTTATACTGGATTGATAGCGAGTAAATTTACGCTGATTGATCAATCACTCTCACACTTCTTATTTTGTACAAATTATGACATATAATCAAAACAGTTTGCTCTGCGTGTAAACACACGAAAAAAATACGGTTACATATGTTATACTGGATTGATAGCGAGTAAATTTTAAATTGAAACCGAACGCGCAGCGTGAGGTTTCAATTTAAAATTTACTCGCTATCAATCCAGTATAACATGTCTCTGATTTTCAAACACGTACTAGGTTTATCTCCATTCTACCATGACGATTTTAATGCTGAACTCTTTTTCATCGCGAAATGCACAGTGTAAAATGTTCCGACTCCTGGAGACAAACATGAACTCGTCAGCATCGGGGATTTTGCGTCATAGTACTGAACTAGAATTAAACCGTTAACAAAGTTAAACCTAATACTGCATGTTTACGAAATGGTTTCGTACTAGTATGTGGTACAAATGTAAATATCGAATCGTTTAAAAAGCCCTTTATCTTGTTTTGATAGCAAACAAAGACCGCGACACCCCCTCACGCAAATGGATGACTCTAACAGTAGACCACTATGACGTCAGAAGCGCTCGCGAAATGACGTCATTGTTTTGTTGCCGTATTCGAAGGAATGCTGCTGCATGCACAGTAGCGGAAAGCTTAGTTTACGATGATTTTTCAATCAAACTTCTTATTTTGAACAAAATACGACATAAAATTAAAACAATTTGCTCTCTCCGTGGAAACACATGAAAACAAATACGATTAATTCCTTTTGGAAAGAGATTAATCCCACTTGCAAGCGGAATGTCGACTCTGAAGTTACCAGTCGGATAGTCGGAAGTCAATGTATGTATTAATGTATGCATTAATACATTGTAAACTGATTTCGGGTAAACAGAGCAGCTTCAATCGTGAATTGATACCCTGTGAATCAGGCAAAACAACCAATCAGAATCGAATATCCGGCACTTTCATGGTAGAATTTATATTTCTGAACACTGCACTACTCTAAGACTTTCAGTTTATGACGTCATATCAATGTGATGCCATTACTTGATGATGTAAAACAATTGTGATCTCATGAACGTGACTGTAACAGGGCATTGTTCAAAATCTACTGATAATATATGAGCGGCAGATCGGCAGTTCGTAAATCAAGCTGTTAGAATTATATCTGACCCAACTCACTACCGACATTCGGAATATCACCTTCTCCCCTCAGGCCGCCGCTACAAAGTTCCTGTATTGAAAACTAAGAGAGCCCGTACATCTTTCATTCCAAACACAATATATCTCTATTAAACAAATGTGAAAATAATTGATTCATGTCACTGATATAAAAATACTCATGTGATTGTATAAATGTTTTCAAGCTCTGTTGATGTAAAACAAATTCCTGGAAAGGCAATAAAGTATTAAAAAAAATATTATTATTTATTATTCAAACGGTATCCCAGGAGTTAACGTTTGATCTTCCACAAGCGATATCGCCTGTGGAACATAGTTTTGGATGATAAATCTGTGCTCGCTCTCAACAACATTGACTCAAATCAAAGCAATTATTCCTGTGCATTAGTTGGTTCTTGTCGGCTCCGTGATATACGAGCAGAACCTGCCTACGCTATAACCCTCCCACTCTTGATCGCATCCACCTACTCTCCCCCTCCCCACTTGCTGAGCCTCTAGACTCAAGACTGCGAATGCGCACACGGCAGTAGAACCTCAGAACAGACAAGAATCGCTGTGCAGAAATGGCGAGGTAAGTCAGCAACTTGTTTTGTTCGAGATCTAAAGTCATGAAAGTCGTTATGTTAAAACCTTTTTGAATGTTTGAGAAATGAAGTCGACCTCAGGTAGCATCCTATTCGGTAAGAATTAGGAGATATCTCAGTCTTAGTGTAAATGGTTTTGAGAAATATCATATCTTCCAGTCAGTAGCACACCGTGGACCTGGGTAGGTGAAAGGCAAAGTCGTATGCAGAAAGGGGCTAACTAATGTCAGCTGTGAAGTTTACAATTTGTAGGATATGTAATGAACTTTACTCTGTTCAATGCATCAACTTCATTATCAACAACATTTCCTGAGGCTGGCCTATCGGCTACGGTCTGTACTTTCACTTATCTTACAACTTTATATAGATAAACTTTATGTATGAAAGAATATTCACACTTTAACAAATGATTCATGATAAGACTAACCAGAAATGCCTTGTAATGCAGTAGCAAGGCTTTTTACAAGGATTTTCACGCTTTAACCACCATGAATGGCTTCACTTCTCATTCTTTTTTATTTTACCGAGTGTGCGCTTTCATATAAATAGTTGTAAAACTTAAATAAACCAAAATTATTCGAGTTTCCGAAAAGTCTAGTAAATCAGAGTTATCCTTCTTGGATTTCCTTCTTCAATCGTGGAGATGAATAGAGAACAAGTTATATAGATTTACAACTTCTTTATTGCAGGATTGCATATGGATTTACAACTTCTTTTTTGCAGGACTGCTATGGATTTACAACTTCTTTATTGCAGGATTGCATATGGATTTACAACTTCTATGTAAATCCATATAACTTGTTCTCTATTCATCTCACCAACTTCTAAATGCCTCTTAAAGAAGTCAATCGTGGAGATACCGCTTCCGGTCAGTATTGTTAATAGTGACGTCACGCAGGCTAACGTTCAAATGGGAAAACAAAAGATTTTACGTTAACAAATCAAACACGGCTGTTCGATCACTTTGTTGGACTAGCAGGGCGGATGTCAGAGGTCAACGTACCGTCGCTGTTTCCAAACAAGACTTTCACTGCTTCTGAGGTAGGTTTTCTGACATTATTCACACAATTTTGAAAGTGAATAAATTCTTAATATAAATTGGAGCACAAGGAGAACTGTCGCCATTTAAATCCGCCATTTCGTTGGTAACCCAGACATTACAGTAGGCTCTTGTGATCTTGAATTTTTCACTCAGAGAGATATATTTCCCAAGATTCCTATGTTAAATGCACTAGTGCACACCAATATTTCGTAAACACAACGAATGCACAGATACTGCATATCTCTCAAAATTATTCAAGATCCTCACTCACGTAATCTACCTCGTAAGTTATTTAACAAATATTTACATATTCAGGTAGTAAAGTTGATTTTTAAAGACCGGAAGCATTTAATGTAACGTAACTTTAAATCTGCATGAACTACGATATCGGAAATATTAAGATTTTGCTTATAACCAAAAAAGCGGAAACGGCAGCCGCTTTGGTCAATCTATGAGCAATGCTAATGCTGTGTTATTAAATCGCTTTATTTACAACATTGCTTTCATAAAACATATTTCATTCTTTGTTCTCAGTTCAGAGTTTAGGTAAATTCAATAGCTGCCCACATTACTAGTTCAGCCGTGTTCAACTGTCCATAATTTATCCGTTTTGTGCACAGCTAGATTTTTTATATGTCCAAGCCGACAGCTGCTGTCTAAATATTTTCATTGTTGATTGCAGGTCAACTGTAAAGAATTTTAAGTATTTCATTGCATCGATAGAAAGCTTAAGTGAATGCATAAGTCCTCTTAAACCTTAAAATAGTCAATTTAAACTGTAAAAGCCTGCACTAGTGCCTTTAACGGTAAATTAAGCAGAAGTTTTTATTTCCGTTCATCTAATGATTTTTCAAATTACTGGTGGAAATAACATTCCACATGATTTAAGTTTGTATTTGTGTCTTATTTTGTCCATAAAGTAAATTCTCTGTTTATTCATATAACTTGTGGAAATATTTTATTTTGTAGTTAACTTTTATAGTATTACTGAAAAAATAATTTATTTGAATTTATCAGTGTCTGTATCAAATGTTGGGTGATTTCCATTAAAATATATTAGTAATTACGATATTTCATTTCATAATTTACAGATTAACCTTACTGGAAACATTGTAACGGATAATCAAGATGATTTGGAGATCGAGGACAGAATTGATGAAACTGATGGCCTCCCCATTAAACAAAACAACAGGTACTATACCTAACGTGAAATTTACAAATAAGTTGTCTTACAAGGTGAAGAAATCTAAGTGTATCACGAAAATCAAGTATTTGAATAATTTTGTCTTACATTAGGTCAGAAATAAATAACATGCAAATGATAACAGCAAGGCCATTATAAAATAATTGATGATTTGAACCATTGCCCAACTTGTTAGTTGAGACTTGGTGGTTATGTTTATTTACTCTTGTATTTCTAAAAACATTATTATGTTACTTTATTATTGAGTTCATGAGTCATAAATTGTTATATAAATACATGTATATTCATTGTTTGTTTATATATTCACAGGTCCTTTGATGCGATGTCAGTGCACTCACAGACTCCATAGCTAATGGGGATTCTTATTCATAAATTTAATGACCCTTTGACCCCTTATAAGGGCCACAGAGGCCAGGCCTCAATAACCTATTTTAATTTTCTTTTTGAGAAGCAAAAAGCCTAGAAAAACAAAATTTTGTGAACAGACACCTTAGCTCATGGGGATTGTAATTTACAGATTTTTTATTCTATGGTACCCAAAATGGTGACCGTATGTAAAATGAATTGTAGATAGCCTAATGAGCTACAGAGCCAATGGCTCTTTATTTTCTGACAGTGCTACTGACGATGATGAACCGTATTGTGTGTGTAGAAATTCACACCAGATATCCGCTGCTGCAGTGACTCAATTACTTTTGTAAAATGGGCACAGTGTGACAGATGTGGTCACTGGGTTCATCTTTTACCACATTGTCAGTTATTTGGACAATAAATATTCAGGAATATATAAAGTCTGTGTGTTTTTGACCAATGGATTCTGGTGACAATGGAACTCTGTACTTAATCCATTGCAAAAACAGATTATGCAATGCAAAGCTTGCCAAATGTGAACCATTTTTGTCATGGCAGACTTTCTAGGTTGATAATGCCAATGAAATCCTACAAATGTTGATTGTTCTCAAACTTTCATAGATTGACTGCCTGTATTCGCCCCTAACACAGCACACGCGAGTACTGGGTAAAGGGATGTATTTTTATAATTTTTATAGTGAAGTTGGTGAACCTAGTGGGGGTAGAGATTATTCTAAGTTTACGGTAGACCAGAATGGAAAGCTTAAACTTAAAAGTCATCCCGAAGTGGACTTATATTACCAAAGAGGCGAGAATAAAGGTAGGGCAAAGCCTCTAGAAAGGTTACGCCCCCAACTGGGGGTAAAGGGCATTCGCGAAGAATTAGGGTTTACGGATTATACGAGTAGGCAAAAACTTGCAGAACCGATTCGGATAAAACTTAATAGCCAATTGGCACAGTTGGATGAAGCAGAAACTTCCTTCAGCGAACAACCAAAACAAGCCACTAATGAATCTATTAATGCAATAGACAATGTCCTGCAAACTATAAATGCCCCACCTTTAAATACTGAGGGATTAGAATTTAGTATTAGAGAGTTGAGGGGACTCGATCGAGCTATGAAAACTCAAAGAGGGGAATTAATTCATAACTTAGCTAAACTAACAAGCCTGGATGAAGACATAGAACGCGAAAAAACTAAATTAACTCAGGCGGAAGGCCCAGAAGAAACCGAACGCATTAAAAGAAAAATAAGTAATTTGGAACTCGAAAGGTCAGCTAGGTTGGAAGCTGCATCAGCAAATAAAAGCGCCCTAAGTTCACAATTTCAACGTATAAAACAGTCTATTAGCCAACTCGCAGACAAAGATGAATCATTAGGCGAGCGTCTTAAGACATTATTCCGAGAACAGGGTGTAACAATAGCTTCTATTATAACAGCGATAGGATTTATAATTTCAACCATAGTACAAGCAGTAACAGGAAAAGGAGGTGGGCCGGTGCCCACTAATAATAATAAGAAATCTCCTAATAAGATTAAAGAGTGGTTACAATATATAGGTAAAGCATTATCTAAATTAGCGGGGAAGGCTGCAGCGGCTTTACCAGGAATAATAGGAAGTATTTTATCTTGGCTTTTTACCTTCTTGTCTAAAACAGCGACTTGGTTAAGTCAAAATATATGGGCATTAATGGTAGCTATCGGAGGTATAATAATTCTGTATATAAAGCGAAGGTTATAAAGAACTAAGATCTCCAAATCATAACTAGCCCTATTATTACTCCACTTAATATAATTATATGTTTTTTATAATTATGGTTTTTGAGTACCTCTGGTTTTGGTTTTTGGCCTTTCTTATATTTTAAATCACTCATTGGTATCCGCGGGATGTTGTGCTTTAATTTACTCTTAGATTTTGGTTCTTGGCCTTTCTTATATATTAACATACTTTCAGGTAATGGGTTAAAACTATGCCCTGGTTTAATCTTAGGTAATGGGTGGTGTTCTACATTCTTACCTAAATTTCTATCTGGGGTCGCAATTACAATTTCATCATTATACCCTTCCGATTTACCTACCCTAAGTTTCATATCGCTAGGAATCATGTATAAGCTATAGCCTATAACATAATCTAATCTAGAACTGGCGTATTTTAATGTGTCTTCATATCTGTTTATAGCCTCAGGGATATCTACCGGTCTAGCAATGGCGTCTTCTACATCGTCAATGAACAGTTTCTGGGCATCTAATGCGGTTCCAACACCCATGATATTAGTTCTAGCATCCCCTTGAGCACCTAATAAAGCCGCAACATACGTCCTAATAGAATCGTTCAATCTTTGTACACCCGGTTTAGTGAACCCATTCGATGTATCCAAAACAAAGGTTTGCCAATGCTCGTGAATTTGTTGTAGTTTTACGAATTGGCGTTTATCGGGATACACATATTTGTGTTTAATATGCTTACTTAATCCTCCGTACTTCATGGCATACGCATCCCTTATATTAAATTTTAATTTAGGTTTTGGTTGCGGTGAAAAGGACCATTTAGAAGGTATGAGGTATGATTAGGATCATCACGAAAGCCTGAGGTATGCTTAGGATTATCAGGAACGTGTGAGGTATGCTTAGGATCACCAGGAACGTGTGAGGTATGCTTAGGATTATCAGGAACGTGTGAGGTATGCTTAGGATCACCAGGAACGTGTGAGGTATGCTTAGGATCATCAGGAACGTGTGAGGTATTCTTAGGATCATCAGGAACGTGTGAGGTATTCTTAGGATCATTAGGAACGTGCTTAGGATCATCACGAGGAGCATTAACAAAACCAATGCTGTGCACAAATATGTACCCCATCCCATTATTCTTTCCACGTGAACGCCAATCAGTAGTCGTTGAGACGTTAAATTCATTACAGATACTTTCGTAGACTCTGACATTGTATGGATTATTATTGGCTTCCCATGATTTATCTTGAGGTTCGGGTACCTCCATCACGCTTAAAATACGCCTAATTTGATAATATACATGAAATAAAAATATTGCCTTTGTTAACCCGCTCTTTGAAGAAAGATGATCTTTATAAGATATACCACACCCTGTTGTAGCGCACCACACAGCAAAATGCAATTGATTTTGCCAAAATTGCATGTGGTTATTTTTCCATTTTTCTATTTCATCTTCGTTAGAAATAATAACCTTATAATTTTTGAATATATCTGTAAATTTTGCCTCGAAATTAGAACCCTTAGCATCTACCCATATCGATTGAGTTATAAGGTTTATTTTTTTATTAGTTTTGGTAAATTCGGTTTTATAATGCCGATGCTGAGAAAGAAACTTATAACTACGTTGAATTACTTTACCACCTTCACTATAGGAATCGTATACGCCGCCAGCTTTATAACTTGCCTTATCGTTATACTTGTAGGCTGCCATTTTTATTATTTAAAAGTTTACCCTTAAATAATAAAATGGCGAAGCCAGAGATGTATTTAACTATCTCCAACTTTGAGAATGGACAAACGTTCAAACTTGCAAGAGCTCTAGACAATGCCGATGGAGAGATGCGAGTTGGATTATGCGAAATTTTATACTATCCTAATTGGTATAACATAAGTGAGGGGAACAATGAGTTTACGAAGGGAGAAACAACTATAACTATTCCGGATGGTTATTATAATGTTTGTATGCTAAATGATTACTTTAAAGAACACGGTTGTAAAGTATCGATTAATACGGCTAATGGAAAACTAACAATAGAAAAAATTGGAACTGAAGAAATTACCCTATTAACTCCATTGGCTAAAACTTTGGGGTTTGATTCTTCGATAGATATTACAGGCATTCATCATGCAAACTCTTTACCTAAATTGGCACCGTACAAAGAACTTTGCGTTCATTTAGACTGTATTAGCACTAGCGATAATATTTTTGGAGAAAAACCATCGTCCATATTGAGAATTGTACCTGTGGAGAATGAAACTTTAAACAGTGGAAAATATGTTTCATTTACTAATCTTCAGTATAAAAGACTTAAGCTCGGGCAAATACCTAACTTGACAATCTCAATATTAGACACAGAAAACCAACTAATAAATATGGGTTACATGACTCTAACATTGCATTTCTTGGGTTAAAAGAATAAATAATTAATAATAAAGATGACGGATTCTGGCGGACCTAGAAATGAAAGTTGTAAAAAAGTAGTTTCTAGTACAAATCTTTTTAATAATGCTGGGAAAGAAAACAGTGAATATATTATTAAATATAAAGATGGAGAATATAAACTGATCGAAAATGAAAATGGAGGAGAAAAACTTAGCGAATTAGGGGATGTTATAATTACAAATCAGGGGCAGTATAGTGGTCCCAATTATACTGATGGGGTATATACAATTTATAAAAACCCATACGAACTGTATTACAGGATTAGCTACATACCTAGGTGGATTTTAAATATTAGGGTTACTCCTAGGAATGTACTACTGGCTAGGAGACAACGTTTTCTAAAGGAGATTTTAAATGAGGGCCTAGCGATGGTTTTATATAAACCCCCGACTTTGAAAAGTGTTGTAGTTGATCGGATAGCCCTCAGAGAACTTTCTTCCACAAAAATATTGAAGAGGTATTCCAAACCTAATTTTCATGATACAGTTTTTCTATCTATTGTAGATGCTTTTGAAGAGATAGGAAATTTAGGCAATAGATTTGGTACCCATTTTTTACTAGAATTAATATTAGGGGATAGGCCTGATGATTTTGTTGAAGTTTTACCCGGACTTAACATTAAATGGGAAGGCTCAGGATATTGTTGGTTATATATAGAATATAATTCGGATCACTCACAATGGCAGGTAGAATTTGGTGGGTATGGGCCTACTAGTAACTTCACTAACTTTGGATACGAACTAGTTGGAGATTGGATTGATTTTAATAAAATTTACTTACGTCATAATGTATCGTTTGTAGGGTTAACGTCTGCTAAGGAAGATTTTGATCCACGATTAGCTATTGCCGCCAATAGCTATTAATCGAATTAAAAGAATAAATAATAATTAATAAAGATGACAGATTCAAGTGGGCCACATCAAACAATTGACAGGTGTTTGAATACGGGTATAGCGGACCTATCGGATACAGAAAATTTTGGCATACCAGGAGAAGTAGGGAAGATATATGCCCTTCAATTAACTAATTTTGGAGTTTATAAAAGAAAAGAAGTTGATCCGGGAGGAGTTGATATTTTTAAAGGTGATGGTGTCGAGGATAAAACTAATGGCTTTTTATTTAAAAATGGTAATTATAATAAGAAGGAATTAAACGATTTTGATATTACAGCTCTCGAGACATTGGATGAACCAAAGAAGGTAATACAATATTACACCGATAATCCAAGAAAACTTACGTATATCGTAGAACCTAAATGGGAATTAGATATTTATCTAAATCCAGTAAATACCATAATTGGAAGGCGGCACTTCCTCAATAAAATCATAAACAGTGGAAGCGCATTAGTATCTTATTCACCAAACAAAAAGAATAGCGTCAAAGTTGTTAATGATAATGGGGAGTATGGTTTATCTAAAAATGATTCATTCAAACCTAATGCCCCGGCTTTTCTATCAGGGTTTGAAGAATTTACCGAAAAGAATTACGGTGAATATATTTATCTAGCAATGAAATTAGGCCCTATACCCGATGATTTTGTAACAATATTACCCGGATTAAACATTAAATGGACTGCTCCGAATGAGTCTCTGTATATGCTTATAACGCCTGATGAGATAAATCATAATTTAGAAGGTGAGTTACAATAGAACGCCCTAGTGGAAGTAGGATCAGAGTTACTACGATATCTATGCATACTAATATTGTTTTTAAAAGATTAATGTCTACTTCTCACCCAATTTCAAAAGACTATCTACGGACCTTTAAGGATTAGTTCCATATATAATAAAAATGCGGTCCGTATTAACTAGCGACGTCGATGAATTTCGCTTGAATAGAATAAGCGAGATAAAAGATGAGATTATTAAAGAGTACGACTTTCACATGGCTAAAAGTAAATCCATTAAAAAAGCTTTAAATGTGACTGAAACACTGGATACAACATTAATTACATGTAGTATTGCTTTAGGGGCAAGTGGGGTGGGGGTCTTGGCAACCGTGATTATGGCCCCTGTAAGCATCGGGCTCATGGTTGGTACAACCATAACCAGTCTCCTTGGAACATCGATGAAGGTTGCGTCCAAGAAGTTACATTCTAAACTTAAGAAACACGAAGATATATGTACTATCGCGAATTCAAAATTAAATACTATTTCTAACCTTATTTCTAAAGCTTTAGATGATAACTGTATCTCTAATGAGGAATTTAATCTTATTACAGCTGAACATTCAAACTTTTATGAAATGATAAGGCAAATTAAATCTCAAAAGATTGGCAATAATAATAGAAATATTATAGAAATGTTTAAGAAAGACTAACTCTTATATAAAATAATCATATCCAAAGTTGGATATGAATATGCAATAAAATATGTATTAAAGTATATAATAAAATTATAGAAAATTTTTGCAAATTTTTGCAAAATCCCCTTTTCTGGCTTTACTTGCCAGACCTCCCTGGGGTCAACTCTTTCTCCCCTTCTCTTTCTCCTCTTTCTCCCAGGGAGGTTTTCTCCGCCTCTTTTTTTGTTGTTGCGAGACGGGTAGGGGTCTCAGGTTCCCTGATCATTGCCTGCCTATCACCCCTCTCCACTGTGGCTCTCACCGAAAGTTTTCGAAATGTGAGAGACCACCGAGGTGATGTGAGATTTGAACTCACAATATTGCAACAAACCGTTGGCCAGACGGAAGGTTACATGCTATACCACATAGCTATCAGGACCTGACGTATAAATCAGCACAAACAGATATATTTATATTTACTATCATAGAAATGAAATTTTTTGGTCTCAATTGATAATATAATACTATACAAACTAAATACAACCCTAATTTTGATGTAATTTTGATGTAAAACTGCTTATAATGCGTATTATCGGCGAACAATTAATATTGATTTTCAATTGTTGTGCAATAACCGCAACCGGAAACCAATTCCATGAAACCGGTTTTGTGATATTTTACGACCGCTTTATTGACAAATGTTTCTGTCTAAAATGTGCAAATCAATACAGGCAAGCAACAGCTGATTGTTGCTAAGTGTTGTCCACAATCCCCAGTGAGATGTACGGTATAAAAATACGTGTGACTAAAAAGGAGGATTTTAATGTAATTCATACATTAAAAATTTCCCGTGGTCCAGACCCCCATAATTTTTTAATGTATGAAGTACATTAAAAAATACGTGTGTCTAAAAAGTAGGTTTTTAATGTAATTCATACATTAGAAATACATTAAAAATTTCCCGTGGTCCAGAACTCTCCTTTTATACCTACTACTAAAATTACTTTGAACTTAATTAACGTTTATATTCATAAGCTGCAGTTAACCCAATGACTATAGGCATACCCAACAACACATGATAATTTTCACTATGCTTTGATATTTATATCGCAAATATGTTTTCATTAGTTTTGTTTTCTCGATTTCGTTGTTTTGTTCTATCCAGCTTGTTGAATGTTGTTTTGGAGCGGCGTTAAAATAAGCCAAATGGCTTGTTAGCCAATCCAAATTTCATGCAAAATAAAAATATGTTTAAAACATTAGAGCTCAGGCCGGAAGTAGACTGCGGACAAGAATTGGGCATCATTTGATTGCAATCTAGGTCAGATAAGTACATTTCTGACAGAGGCTACACAATATAAGGAAACAATTCATGATTTTTATTTTTATTTTTATATGGAATGATGATAAAGTCTGTTATAATTGATCATTCTCCTAAAAGCTTTGGGATCTGTGAAGGAAACATTCTAGAAAATTTCTAGTGCGTTTCTAGAAAGTTTCTATATACAGTCTAGAAAGTATGAAAGAAAGTACATGTACTCGAGTACATTATTTTCAACCTTTAGCTTAATATATTGTAGTGTGCTGTCAGCAGTTCAGAGTGGTGATGAACAGACACTGCAAGTGCTGCTCCAAGTTCCACAGTCCCTTCACTGGAGAGACCTTCACCAAGCTTTTTTCTTCTGCTGCAAGCAAGGACTGCACTGGGCGCTGCCTCATATTATCAAAGCAGGTAGGTTACACAGCTTTCAAATTTTCTTTTCTCACCTTTTTCACCAAGGAAAAGTGACTGCTGCTTTACCAGAACTGCATGAAAACAAAAGCTGTATTTTCACCAAAAACCCAAAAATAGTTATAATGATATATTTATAATATTCCTGTATATGCTTATGCTATCCTTTTCTTCTTCCCCATATTTTAACTACCGTATTTTCTCTATTAATTCGTCGTCTCTAATAATTTTATCACATGAATTTTCTAGCAGTCACAAAATAAAATTATACCTCCAATAATTCAACATGTCAAAAATTCATTACTAACGTTTTAAAAAATAAACTATGGTCTTAAATCCTTTGAACATTTTGTAAAATTGTAAAGAATTTTGTTCAAAGTTTAATTATCTCTTATCATGTTATAAAAAACCCTCCTGGCCGATATCCAAAAGATCAGCAGCTCATGTCCTTTTCCATAGTATGAGGTCATACTAGTCCGTCATTCTTGCCCCTGGTGTGAAGCACTGCCTTAGGTTAGTGTCAGGCTGTCGTAAAACATACTTTCTGATTTTATATTTGTTGAGACTTGTAACATTTATTTCCTTGAGCTTGGACCTTCGAGGTGAGCGGACGTGTTTGTAAGAGCTCCGCTTCTACCATGTGATGTGCTCTCGATTTTGAATCTGAGGATTTGTATATGGCTCAAAGAATGCAATTCTGTATTGCTCAAAATGTGTAACTGCTGATTTGGATTTATCAAGGCATCTAGCGACTTCACAGAAAGACAGTATATACAGGTAAAATGTCTTCGTCTCCTGATATATACAGTACGCAAACTCCACAATCAATTAACTTTGATATACTGAATGAACTTACTGATGTTCTTGGAGAATGTGATAGAATAACGTGTGAGAACAAGCTGATGAACATTTATGAAAGTGATACGAAACGGATGAATGATGTCAGATTATCCCTCTATGACATCGCCAAGAATGAATGTGTAGACTTCCCTGACGGAGAGCTTGTGAAAAGAGTAAATCGCGGAGGTCAAAAGGTTGCTCAGAAATATGCATCAGATGTGTATCTCCTCTACAAATACATCAAGGGATCCGTTCCAGGACATGTTATACAGAATGATGTCTTAAGTCGTCATAAACTACTTGGGAAGAGTGAAGTTATTGATATGACAATCAGTGACATTACAGAAAACAAGGAAGGTATGTGTGATATTATGAGAAAATTGATATCTTTTCATGATGATGTTAAGGAACAATTAAGGTGTGTCAGTTTATCGCTTTATGACTTCAAAGACAAATATGAAGGTGATATGAGAAGAATGATTGATTCTTGGGAGGAGAAGAATGAGGATCTCAAATCATGTATGTCAGAGGTCCAGAAACTTACCGGTAAAGGTATTGTTGAGAAACAAAAGACTGAGATTGCTGGGCTTAAGTGTGAACTGAAAGCAAAATCCTCTGAAAACATTCTATTGAAAGACAAGCTTTGTGATACAGTGGTTGCAATCAACAAGCGCGCTTCGGCAATCGACGGTAAGATCGATTGCATAAACACACGCAATAAACTCCTCTACTCTGAAGCTGTCAAGAGCCCAAGCCTACCCCAATCTGTTCGCCGAGAGAGGGAGACTACCCAGGCAATACAATCACCACCATTCGGCCTACATACACCTGAAGAAACTCGACACACACAGGAACCCGTCATCAACTGCAAGCTTGACAACGACATTGACTTACAGGAGGAAACTTACACACCCTGTAGTAAAGGAGATGACAGTACTCAGCGGAAAGTTCACTTCAATCAAGAATGGAAACTTGCCTTCTCAGGAGCGTCACGTGCAAGAACTAAACGTCTGGTGCTGTCTTACGTCAGAGCTGATGAACCGTTTGAAATCGTCAAGGACGCCATTACTAACTATGCTTCAGAAAGGGAGGTAACAGTTAAAAAAGTAACACTTCTGAAACACTGGAAAGGATATAACCCTACTTTTACTATCTCGTTAACTGTTCCAGCTGAGTGCATAAACCTTGTTCTAGAAAATGAAACATTCTGGCCTGAAAATGTAAACTGTCGTGAATGGGTGCCACGAAAATACTGGTACAGTCATGATGAAGATAACGTGCGTGGAAATCAACCGAATTACTAATGTTGTTGCATGCTATATTCTTAAACGTTTACTTTGTGTTGTCACAAACTGCAATCATGCCGCTAACCTCGCTTGGAACCTGGAACATTCGAGGACTCTCGCACTGTGAAAAAGAACTTAACAGTAGACTTGACCACTGTGATTCCCTTTTTCTGTGTGAAACTTGGCTGACTTCTAGTAACACTGACACTATAGTAAACATCAACCATGACTTTCACGTGTTCTATAAACTGTCCACTGACCATCAGTCATGTCCCCGAGGCGCGGGAGGAGTTGCATTGTTAGTTAGGAAGCAGCAATGTTATACTGTGAGTGCAATTGATACATGTAAAAGTGACCGCATGATCGGTGTGAAGGTCGACAATAAAGAGGACTCCTTCTTCATTATTGGAGTACATCTACCATCAACAAACGTACTGGACAGTGTATATATAGAAACACTTGACTATGCAATAGCCCTCTATGATCAGTATTCACAGGAAGGTCATACTATTCTCCTCGGTGATTTTAACGCGGACATTAGAGATCATCTGTACCCTCTGAAGAAACGTGCTAAGTATCTACAACGTGCACTGACTGAACGTAACCTGGTGTCTGTTGTTCCAGTGCATGACACCCAGGAGTATACATACTCATCCAAAAGTAATTCTATACGAACTATGATAGACTATGTGTTTGTGCATATTGACTATCTTAACAAATGCCATGGGTATATCATTGATTCTAGTGTACCTTTTTGTTTATCAGATCATAAACCTGTACTTGTTTTCCTACATGAACATCACAATGTTATCTATTGTAAGAGTCAACGAGTAAACTGGCGTAAAGCTAGTACTGTAGACCTATCTCTCTACCGCTACGAAACGGAAAACTACTTCCGGGATGTCACTCTTGATATAGCTGATTACCCCTCACCCTCGAATTACATTGATTGTTACAATGATTACATTGTGTGTTCCCTCCATAACGCTGCTAGTATCAGTATTCCCACCTCTTTGTTTAAGGCCCATCTTAAACCGTATTGGAAAAAGGACAAGTTAAAGCCACTACATGACGAAATGAGAAGGTGTCGACGACTTTGGAGAGAGTCTGGTAAATCACATAGCTCTACAGATGAGCATTATATTAGATACAAAGAGGCTAAGCGCATATTTAGAAAACAACATCGTAAATCTAAGCAACATTCCATTGATGATAAACTTAACGAAGTAGCTAAAGCCGCAGAGATAGACATTAGCGAGTACTTTAAAGCTGCAAAACATAGCTCAAAACAGAAGACTAATATTGATACACTCTCATTTGATGGCACTACCGCAACCGATTCACAAGGTATATGTAATAGCTTTCATAAGTACTTTAGCAACCTTGCAACACCTGTTATGCTTGATTGTTTTGATAAAGATTTCTCAGAGTATGTCACACAACAAGTTAATGATATTACATGCAACCAGAAGCTTGATGATGTTAATGTGAAAGATTCCCCTCTATCTATTCCATTTACTGTTGACGAAATATGGTGTGTAGTTAAATCCTTGAAAACTGGTAAGTCCCCTGGTCCAGATTATCTCACGAATGAACACCTTAAAAGATCAGGAAGAACCTTGTTCTCTCACCTTGTCACTTTATTCAATGTTATTGTCCAATATGAATGCTTTCCAACAGCTTACCATGTAGGTAAAATCTTACCAATTCATAAAGGCCACTGAAAAAGTAAATCTGATCCCAACAACTATAGAGGCATTACCTTAACATCAGTTCTTAGTAAACTATTAGAACGTCTAATTTTACACAGAATTGAAGACTGGCTGTCTTATACAACTGTATTTCCCCATCCACTCCAATTTGGTTTCCGTAAAAACGCTGGTGCAGAAACTGCATGTTTCACCCTAATTGAACATATTTCCTTCTACAGCGAAAGAAATTCTCCTGTTTTCTGTGCCTTTCTTGACAACGCTAAGGCGTTTGACAGGGTATGGTTAAATGGCTTATTCTTTAAGCTACATAAGCTTGGTATTACGGGTAAAACGTGGCGTATTTTATGTAATGCATATTCCTCAATGAAAGCCTTTGTAACTTTTTGTGGCTATGACTCTGAAGTATTCCCTGTTTTACAGGGTGTTGGTCAAGGCCGTGTATTGTCAGCTTGGCTCTTTACTGTATATATAAATGACTTAATTTGTCAGCTTGATTGTTCTGGATATGGTTTGAGTTTACCATGGGGACACTACCCTGGTCAGCTACTAGCAGACGACACTACACTTGTTAGTAGTTCTCCTTCATCCTTACAATGTCTGCTTGATATATCTGATGTGTATGCACGCAAATGGCAACTTGTTTATAATGTGAGCACTTGTTATATTTTCAACCCATTGTAAGTTGTTTACTAATGTACATACCACGTGTGGTAATAATGAACTCCCTTTACAAAACTCTGTCACATATGCCGGTGTATATTTATCTAATTCATTATCACCTAATGACCGTATTGAACGTGCTTGTGAAAAACTTAAGAAGCTAATTCATAGCAACATTAGTTCTGGTTTGTTCCTTGGTGGGCTAAATCCTCTAGTCTCTGTACGTATCTGGGAAAGGGTTATTTTACCTTGTTGCCTATTTGGATGTAATGTATGGGGGCAGTTAAAACAAAAAGAATATGAAATGCTTGAAATTATCCAACGATACTTTAGCAGAAGAGTTCAGGGTCTACCTAAAAATACACCAAGGCCTGCCTGTATAGATACTCTTAATCTCATCTCTGTACAGGGATATATCGACAAGCAAGTTCTTCTCTTTGTTGGAAAATTGTGTAGATCAGGAAATGATTTTTATTTCAAACAGGTATTTATTGGCCGTATGCTACAGCTGTATGACACTTACAATACCACGAAATGTTCTATGTCTCCTGTGAATAATATGATTAGAACTGTACATAAATATGACATGTCACATTTATTGCATGATTATGTTTTTAAATCGACTTTGCCGTCTAAATCTGCTTGGTCCTCCACTGTAAATGAACGAATAAGAAAATATGAGTCTTGTATGCAAGAGAAACAGCTAATCTCAAGACATGACATGCTTAGATACAGAGCTATACGATCAAACAGTCCAAATCGAATCTGGAAAATGTGTGTTATATATCCAGATAAAACAAAATCACTTGCTAATATTGTTAAGCTTAGTACATCACGAATCCAGTCTGCTGAATGTATATGTGGTATTGTTGCCAATGATATTGTAATACATCTTTTTATGTTTTGTACTCTCAACATGCAAGTGCGAAATGTACTCTTTGAAAATATATGTGATATTATGCCTGTTGATAGCTTTGTTGACCTCTGGTCACAAGATGACGACTTAGTAGTTTCAACCCTTCTGGGGGGACTTCCCGAATGTATGACATCTATAGAATTACAAATATGGTATTCAATAATGATGTACACCTCAAACTTCATTCATGAATGTAAACATTTATTTTCACATCATTTTCTATTGTAAATATTGAATACGTGTAGTTCCTTACCCCTGTTACTATATATACACATGTACCTGCTTGTAATCTTCAAACTTGGAGGAAATAAAGGCAATCTATCTATCTACCATGTATAACATCAATTGTGGAGTAATTATAAACATTTCGACTTGTTTTTTTTTAATGATTTTAGACACAAATAAATCTTAGATTTGGCCCTTATCATCCTCAAATGCAGTCGTGGCAAGATATCTAGCCTCAAATCTTCTGTTGTCTTTTTTGAACAAACAATTAATGTTAGGAATCTGAAATCTTTAGAATATAATTTTTGTAGAATGGAGACTGAGATTTGTAAATTTGATTGGACTCTCCACAAAAATAAGGGCATGTCATTTAACTTTCCATAGGATGATTGGTGAGCAGTCTTATGTAGAGAAGGATGATATTTTTTAAGAGTTAAATTCTATGGTTGTTACATAAAAGGATATTTAACTCATTAATGTCGAGAGGCGCATATGTGTGTCAAAATAAGGAGATCCTCACAGCGAGAGCCGCATATAAGCTTCCGTTATTAAGCAGTTTCTCATAGCGAGAGACGCTTATGTGCGTTAATTGAAAGCAACTCTTATTCAGCAAAAGCTGCATATGTGAGTTCGTCATATAGTATTAAAATGAACTTATTTTTTAAATCAGTTTAACATCTATTAATGAAGATAACAGTTTAAGTAAGATGCTATCCTCAGGAAAGCAATAAGAATCGAAAATCGCTGCTCTTTGAGCAAATATATAAGATGTTTGGTAAATGAAAACATTCTGCATATGTTGGTTTTGGAGGGGGAAAATAAATACTTTAAAAAGAAGGTTTATTAAATCAGATGAAACGATTGGATGCTTTGTGAAGTTACCAATTTTGAAACATTGTTAGATACATTTGATTTGTAAAACGCATTGAATTCATATATCTAAGACGAAACGAGAGGAAGCGTTATTATAAACATTTATGTGCATGTATTAATAAATCATTTGTGAAGAATTTGAGGCTATTGAAAGTTAGACTTTGACTTTACCTTTACTTCTTGAATGCATCATTTTGGGGATGTCATGTCATGAACTATCAATTTGATAATTACATGTCATTAATATTTTGAACGCAAGTGTTATTCTACTTCGAATACTAATATAAGAGTTTATTCGAATATTACTTTACTGAACTAGCTGAGCGCATCGTACATAAAGCACGGTCAATAACGGTCCTGTAACAATAGTAGATTGAGCATGTACATGGGTTTTTTTATTCAACAATATACTTCATAGATCCGCGCCCCTTTCTGCCATTGACTGGATACATACACACCTGCACCTAGCTTGCATTATTTATTTATCAGAGCGCTAGGTTAATCAAGTCACTAAACGGCAATAACCTGTTTATTCCATGCAATAAACTCAGTCTCTTTTGACAATGAAGTATTACAGGAAAAATCAGGTATTGGTTAAATTGGTGGTATTCCTATGAATAATCATTCAATCAGTGAGTGAGTGAATTCGGGTTTAGCGCCACTTTCAAGAGTATCTTACTTATATTGCGGCTGCAGAGAGAAAGCCTGCAACACCATTGTGGCTATGCATTGCACATTAACGAGATACTGTGCAACTCTATTGACTATGAAAAAACAATCATAGGAATTCACCTGTATATGCGCCAATAATCTTTGTCAGGTAACAATTGTAGTATATATATCATTGGACACTTTTCTTCATGGAGATACGCCCATCGTTCGATACATATTCACAATTATCACCTGTAATTCATGCACCTCAAATGCATTTGTGTTTTGATGAAATCTTCTGTATGAGAAATAGTTACTTTGTTAAGATGACAATTCATTCCCATTTGTATTCTTTTGAGTTCAGATGTTGGATTTAATTCACAGTACATTTATAGTGTTAAATAATAATTAGAGTTGATACCGTCCCAACAGAATAAATCCCTTGGTCAATATTAATAATGTAGCTAACCTGTGAAATGATATGACATGCATTTTTGATAGGTATGTCAACAACAGGTCAATTCTTCATATGAATATATTTTTATCTAATAATTCGACAACTCTTACATTCGTTAATATTACTTGCGTGCTATCTCTTAAATCGTGATATCATTTCCATAAATTCTTAATTATTATTCAGATAGTTGAAATACAGACACACTGTATTTACTTAACATCGTGTAAATCAACATATGTGAAAATATGAGGTACGTTACATGATATGTTTTAGTACTTGCAAAGGAGTAAACAATACGATCTTAGATCAGGCCTCCTATACATACGGTGAAAAAATAAGCAGAATAGAAGGAAAATACGCTGAAATTTAGCATAAAGCATTTGTATTTCAATAGATATATATTTAAACCTTGAAGAAAATGTCTCTCGAATGGTAATGGTGGCCGCTTTTAGTAGAAAAGTAATCTTCCTGAATTTTAGATTGTGCAAACAGTGGTTAACGACACTCGAATTGCAGAGTGAACCATGTTCACGCCGCAGAGATCTACGACTCAAACAGGAGGTGTATTGAGTGATACACCTCGGAAAGTGTGGGTTTATCTCTCACTCACACCCGAATCAGAAGATATAAATTGCCAAAGATTGGGGAAGGTTTGTGATGCGGCTCATATTCTTTGACTTTTTATTTGACTTTCTCTGTCTCTTTTACGCAATAAAAAAAGATTAATTTTTATTTATAATGAGGTTTTTACAATCAAGTAGTTTTTATTTACATTTCTTCACCTTTTTGATGTGAAAACCAACTGGATCAGGAGAGTAACACTCATCCACACTTCTGCTTCTTTCTTTTATCTTCAATCCTCTTCATTATCATCTGCATTATCCTTTTCTATCATCAAACTGATATAAGCTTTAGTGCAATCTTGTGTGGGAAATCGGGTAATTTAATCAATATATACGGGCTGGGTGGTGGTAGAAATTAGTTATATAATATTTCGTTTCTTTAATATTTATTCATGGGGAGCTGGGTGGTTTTTTAATGACATATGTTCGCTAATTTAATGTAAAGTAATTGAGCTGGTTTTAACCATGTGTTTTACTGTATTGTAGGTCAATTATTAACGTCGTATCTTGTAGTCATATTTTCCACTTATTACCGGTACGTATGTTTTGGCCGTAAAATCCCATATGGATTCCCTCTGTTCATCACTTTGGTACCTGGTGTTTTGGCTGTGTTGTCCGCCATATTGTTTGGGGCGTGAGGTGAACCGTGAAACTGGTGCCGTTGAAAGTAGTTTACTGGCCTTAGCCAATGGGAACGCTTGATTTTGACCTTTCGGAGGTTAGCTGCGGGTATATAAGGGCCTGATCGTCGTGGACGAGTGTCTTGCTTTGCAGTGTTCCGTGAGAGTAAGTCTGCTACTGTTTTACGGGGGTGTTCTCCCTACAGCCGTCTTACGGGGGTGTTCCCTCTAGTGTATTAGAATTAGATGTAGGTATAGGAGTATATATATTATGATAGCTGAGGGGAAGTAGAGTTATATTATAGGTTATTTAGGGAACAGTGGCTAGTCGTAAGTCTTGGGGATTAGAGTTCAACGAGGTCATCAGTACATATGGGCGTTAAGTTATCACATAGGTAGCGGGAAGGGGGAGAAATTAGTGGTAAGCAAGAAGTAGATTTATAGGTTAGTTTAAGAAAGGTTTCTGAGTGTGTGAGACAGCCATTTTGTTAAACTTTTGTCTTTTCGTTATGTTTTTGTTTATTTTCTATTGAATAAATTGTTGACTGTTTACATTTCTGCCTTGAGTTTTACTAAGTTGAAAGGATTGACAACTGCCATAGAACTGAAGGGATTGTACACTGTTTTACATCGTTTTATACATATTTCCATCAGACCATAAAATTACACAACGCAAAGTCTATACATAAAACATGTAGCAGGGTAACATCGAGGTACAATCTACTTTAACTCCTGTCACTGGGCTGCCCATTAGAGGGCGCCTATTACACTTGTTACATGTGATAAATTCTGAAACATGGGGTTGCACATAGAGTCACATTACACTCGCTACATTCGTAAGAAGATTCTCTGCCTACCCTTTTCTTCTTTTGAACTGGCTGATTGGTTTCTTCCACTTCACTTTGAAGTAGTTCTTTTCTCGCTTTGGAGCAAACAACACACATGCATGAGAGGTTCTTTTTTCCAACAGGCTGAATCTTTGTGGGAAAGTGACAATCATGAAGACGTAACACACTATCCTCGCTCGTGCTTGGCAAGCCGCGAGGACGTCTGCGCAGGGATGGCACTTTCTGTTTCTGGGCGAAGGTTATCGTGTGCTGCACCAAGTCTTTTCTGAATTGACGGTTCGTTTTCAAGGTTTTTTCCTTTGAGAATTCTTTATAAAGAATGTTGGTGTTCAATATGGCAACTTTCAACACGTGAAACTACACACGCTTCCACAATTTGAGAGTTTTTATTATGAACAGGGTGTATGACAGCATCTGGTTGGCCTGTTCCACACCGCCCATGTATTTGTTGTATTCATTCACGTTACTTGGTTTTGCAATGGCTTCTCCAGTCATTCGGTTCTTTTTGCTTGTCCCTACAATTTCATTGTCTTCTACAGTTGACATGAGCAACACTGACTTTCTGTCCTTATACCTCAAAACGAGTCGGTCTTGGTTGTGATAGACAATCATATTCCCTTTCGCCTGGTTTCCCTTTGCTTTCTTTACCTTGTCAGGAATGCTTTTGCAATAACTCTCAGGGATATGGTGGATCATTTGAGTAGGAGAGTGTCAGACACCAATCAATGTCCTCCATTAGTCTCATTTCATGCCAGAAGGAAGGCTATCTATACCTAATGTGTGGCTTTTCATGACATTCTTAATTTTTTATCAGTATCTCTTAATTTAAGACAATTTATCTTAGAGGGACGATATGTCAATCTGGCCAGCATGTTGGTTTCTCGACATGATGGAGATGTCACAATACAACTAAGAAAGGTGTAAGGCTGCAGACAATGCTGTCCTTTTTTGACTTAGTGCTTGTGTTTCTTTGTTACTGTGAGCTAGTTTGTGAACAATACAAAACTAGGCAGAGCATACTTCAAGGCTACCTAGCAGATATGAGCACAATGCACCACCAATTTGAAGCTAACCTGTTCTATGATAATCACAGGCAGTTTGCTACTAGAGCTGCAAAGCTGTTGATCCAGCACAACATCAAGGTGGACTGGTCTTTCAGGATCAGAATATTTTCTCAGCCTTTACTGTCGGCGTCAACCTACCTCCTGTGACATTTGTCATTCCATGTTACATCCCACAAACTTTTGTTCCCAATGTGAGCTTTCTACTTCTCACCGAGCTAGAGATTTTCAACCCTACAGGAGAGTCTTTTTCTAACAGAAGTTCTACTAGGATTGATGTCCGAGGAAGAGTGTAACGCATGCATGAGGCCGGATAATTTCAATGATAGGTCCGAATGTACAAGGAGTATTTGTCCTTTCAGACACTTGTGTATCACCTGCCTGGGAGCTTTTCCAAAACAACTTGTGAGGAGGCCAACAAAAACGGGAAACACTGACTACCTTATCAAACTTTGCTTCCCCAGTGAACATAGCAGTTCTCAAAAAGGAACTTACTCATCACCAAGATTCCACTTTTCTCAAAAACGTACTCAAAGTCCAAGGCTTTGGTAAAGGTTTTGATTTGGGTGTTGCCCCCGTGCCCGACACTACTAATGAATGCAATAACATTGTCTGCTCGTAAGGATCTAACATCAGTGGATAAGTTGATTTAGGCCTACTACTGGGAAAAATTCGGACAGGAAAAAATTGATTGTCGACATGTTGGCCATGTTATCAGAACAAGAACAACCCTTCGTCGACTTTGTTTGGCTGGTATACAAGCCTACTGCTCCTTCCGTTGAATGGCTTTGACCTATTTTCACAGTCAATGCAGATTATGATGGACACGTACCATACGCCGGTGACAGCGACGTGACTGGGAGGGGTTGCTGTTTGTAGACGAGAGCAGGTTTTGCCTATTTAGGAACGATGGCAGGGTTTGAGTTTAATAATAATAATAATGGATATTTATATTGCGCAAATGCATGCTCAATGCGCTACCCTGCATTAATACCCTGGTCTAACCCAAGCTGCCGGTTACAGCGCTTAAAGGTCACCTCCAACACAATCTACACCAGTTACCCAATTAGTACTGCTGGGTGAACAGAGGCACATTTTGAATAAAGTCTCTTGCCTAAGGGGACAACACAAGTTTCTCAACTCGTGCCTCAGTGTGGGGCAGGGAATAACCCTTGAACTCTCAGTTAATACAGCAATGATCGGGTAACCCACCCATCCGGCAAACCACGCCAGATGTTGCTGAACTTCACTGATAGCGGTCAACTGAGCTATGCACAGGACCACGTGCCACTGTTTATCGACGAAGGGGCAAGTGACTCGCACCAAACTGCATTAGAGAGGTGCACTCATTTGGAGGTGGAGGCATCATGGTGTGGGGAGGGATTTGTGGCTAAACGACGACGACGCTGGTTGTTCTGTGAGGGAATCTGACTGGCCAGCGATACCTTGATGAGATACTGAGACCTAGTTGGACTCATTCAAGAAAATGATATTTCTTATAGAGAAAATATTAATCATTTTGTATCCTGGTGTGAGAACAATTTCCTTATGTTGAATGCCAAAAATCTAAAGAACTCATCATAAATTTCACATAACAAGCCTTGTCCCTATGAATAGTTCCAACGTTGAGATTGTAGATGAATACAAGTACCTTGGCACAACAATACATAGTAAATTAAATTGGAATGCTAATACTGAATCAGCTTTCAAAAAATGTCAACAAAGAGCACATTTCATGCGCAAGCTACGATCTTTTAATGTAAATGAATGTGTACTTTCCCTCTTTTATCATTGTTTCTTTTTCTTTCCAATGTTGGTATGGTTCCTTATCTATTGTTAAAAAGTCTGGCTTGGATAAAGTTGTTCAAATTGCTGGGAAGATAATTCATATCTCTTTAGAATTCACAAATATCAAAATCTTTTACATAAAATTCAAACATATATTTTGACTATACTCAAACTTTTTACCAATATATTTCGTGTTAAATATGTTTCGGCTTCCTCTACATATTTTGGGGTTCAAAACTATTCTGTGTGAAAACAAAGATGAATTATAAAATTTAAGTACTTTTTGGCATAAACTAATATTTACATTTTTAAGTTCATTAAGTTTAGAAAATAAATTTAAGTGAACACACTGCATAAGTTTCAGGCACTTTGAGTGCATTGACAGGTTGTTATCAATTATTTTCGTTATGTTGTTATACAAAACTCTAATAATGCCATTGTGGACTAAACTACAGAATTTCAGGGTTTATACTGTTTTGGTAATGACCTTTGCTATAATGATATTAAGTTGTATGACCCTGTGACACCTTTTAAGGACCAAAGGAGCCACACCCTTAAAACCTTTTTTCATCTTCTTTCTCTTGAGCAAGAGGCATAGAAAATTTAAACCTTATGTGTACAGACTCCTTAGCTGGTGGGGATTATCATTTATTGATTTGTTGACCCCTTGTGACCCCTAATAAAGGCCAGAGGGACCATGCCATTGAAACTTATTTTCATTTTCTTCTCAAGAAGTAGAGGCCTTAAAAGCTGAAACCTTGTGACCCCTAAGACCTTTTTTTTTCCGAAAAACATTAAATTTTGTGTACAGACACCTAAGCCCATGAGGATTCTAATATATGGATTTGGTGATCCTGTGACATCCATATTGTGACCCTGTCACCACTTATAAAATTCATCATGATGGGCTATGGAGCCAATCGCTCTTTGTTTGTAATATCGTTTTTTAGGATGGAAACTTAAGATGTGTTAAATCATTGGCTAGGCAAGTGTGCAATTATAGGGTGATTGACACAAACCAACATTAGTTTGGATAGAAGCTAAAATTTCAGAATAACATCTTTGTTACATGAAGATTATAGTTTGTAGATTTCGTTTTGACCCCACTTCAAACATGCACAAGACAATCTTCTTTCATCTTTTCTTTTTAATTAATGATAGGAATCTATATTTTTTAGAATATCATCTTTATAGGATTGAGACTTGTATGTATTCATTTCATAATAGCGTGGCAGGGGTGCAACTAATAAAGGGTGTTGCTTTACCGGATCTGCTCACCTGATTTGGACTAATTTTGGGAAAATTAAAGCCAGTTCTAAACTTCCTTCATCTCAGAGGTATTGCCATACATAGATACCTAAACGACTTTCTGGGCAGACACGTCTCTGTCAGAATTGTGAATGTCTTTCTAAATTGATATATATTAGTTGTCCTCCAATCTCTCGTAAAAGTGCATTATGAACCTTTGCAGTCGGCATCTTTAAAGTTCTTGTCGTTTTTACTTGCTTTTGCTTTAGCTGCTAGGGTCCCAAAACTCAACGAAATTGACAATATGTTGATTAGGTTTCAAAGGGATACAAGGACATGATATGTCGGGCTCTGCAAGAGTTCATTGGTAAAAATCAAATCTGTGTCGTCAGGACCCCTGGGAATAAGGATTTATATCAATCCTGTATTGCCACATTCTACCTCTTGTTCTGACAAGAATGGCCTACACTTACCAGAATGATATCTTATATGGTACCTACAAAGGATTTCATCCTTCAGGAGAACTAGGAGGAGATTTTTTCTGTCTTGAAAGAATTTTATGGTTTCTGAAGTTTTCCAAGAACAATGTATTGTCTAAGGAAGACAGTTGTGTATGCTTAAAAGCTTTTGACCATGACCATAAGAATTGTCTATATTTCAAACTGTATCAAATCATTTAATCACTGAGTGCACATAGACAAGTTATATATGGAAATGAAGCTAATCATTTGCTCGAAGTTTACCATAAATTTCACTACGGTATGCCATCCTAAATGAAAGATATAAATTATGAAAGCAGAGTAGTGATAAACCCCGATAATGTTCCGACTCCCACAATAATATTACTAAGCTAGTAGCCTAGGAAAAACACACATGCTCAGAGCGTGCAGGCGTCACAGTTATATCCCAGCTGAATAAATTCACTCACACATAATAGAAATTGTCCTTATTTCCAACTTTATAAATCAAGTAATTTGCTTTGTATACATGCAACTTATATATGGAATCGAAGGCAATTTATTCTTCTTAACGAAAAAATGAAAGTTAACAATCTATTGCACTCTGATTAGAAATTATTACCAACAAAGAAAGGGTATAGCTAGAGAAAACAGACTTTGATAATCGCCTAACTGCAACATTTGTTGCAGATTTTATTTTGATGCAAATATGGGCAAATAATACATGGACATGAAAACATTTATTTCTTCTTTACGATGATATAAAATAATAATTTTGTACCATATGGTTTGGAATATATATACTGTGCAAAGATGGCACCCTCAGGTATTTGAGAACACATTTTGACGATTGCGCCATCAATTAATGCTCCTTTATTGTCTTATTGTAATTTACAAATTTTATAAAGAAATTCAAGACGATCCTTTCCTCTATATTGTAATTTAAAAATGTTTCTTACCCAAGCGGGCACAAATATGCCGGGTATTAAAATTTTCATAATGGTCATGGTTTTCTAAAAATAACTCGAGAGCTGATTGGCTGACGGAACTATTTTCTATTCATTCGTTCAGCGAGTCTGGCATACACGTACGTGTCAATGAGATTTCAAAACAAACATTGTTTTTCATTTCATATGGAATTACTTGGAAAGTTAAATGTTTATTTGTTTGATTTACTATTTCGTTCATTTAGGATTGTCTTTCTTAATATATGATCCACAAACATATTGCTGGGACTACATTTAACTGCAACATGACGTTATCGTTGTTTGTCGCGAATGTATACAGCGACCGAGTTCACTTGCAACTCGCCTTCACAAGGGTATTTTCCAAAAGTACCATTAATATTGTTAGATTTGACTTCTTAGGCAACCTCTCTATTCATATCTTTCAATGCTCACTGGGACTTACTGATTTTCATTTACATACAAATTTTATATGGAAATAAAGATCATCCTTTTTTCTATGTTTTGATATACAATATTTCAAAATGAGCCAAGAAGTTTATGTAATATAAAGTGCTAAAAAATGGTAAATAACTAGAGAATAAACAAAAGTCACCTTTTTGCGGCACTTGCTATATTTTATATAGGGCATATACAAATTTTATAACTAATCGAAGACAATTATTCCCTCTTTATCACGAGGTAATCAATTTCAATATGTGCCTAGCAGTTGAGAAGATATGAGCGAAGAAAGTCAAAAACGTTGTATGATTTGAATAGAGGATTTAGCTTTTTGTGCGGGGCTTGCTGTGTCTCTATTTATTTTTGCACTTGTAAAAATTTTACATGGAATTAAAGACAATCTTGTGATATATAAATTGCCAAAATACATTTAGTACATCATGAGAAAAATGGTGTAACAAAGTGATGTATAACTGGAGAGAATTGAGTGATTGTTCCGCTCATTTTCAGTAAGATAGACATAATCAATATGTTCATAACTTTCAGAACATGTACTGGCATTATCTAGAACACAAACAAAACAAAACTTGGTAGCCAAGCGGCAGCCGGATCGTAAGTACAAGCATTGAACTGACACTATTACCATACAATAAGTGTCCACGACCTGCTACTAGGTACTGCAGCGTTAATTAGTTAGCGTGAGAAAAACGAAGTGTGCTACTCGCATCTCACCAGAACATCATGCGGTCAAAGCTAAATTAATCTCGGACCTGCCCGTGATCCGCATCTTAAGGATTAAGGTCACTTATAAACTCTTCAAAAAAAGAAACTTGACACTGACTTTCAAAGTTCAAAATAAAGACCACAGATACAAGTTAAACATTGAAATGAAAACTAAACCTCTGTTTGAAGATCTCTGTTCAGTAAATTTTATTCAGAATAAGCATGATCTTGAAATGCATAGGTGCACAAGTGTTTCAACATCACAGGGGTGCACAAATGTCAGCATCGGGTATGGCCACCATTGGCATTGATTATTGCTTGGCACCGACGACCCATGGATGCAATCAAGTTGTCAATCACAGCCTGTGGAATGTTCTGCCATTCGTGCTGAAGTGCTGCAAGAAGTCCTGGAAGTGTTTGGGGTGGTGGATTCCTACTGCGCATGCGTCGATCCAGTTCGTCCCAGAGATGCTCAATTGGTGGCAAATCTGGTGACCTGGCAGGCCATGGCAATGTCTGAACGTTGTTACACTGTAAAAAGTCTTGACAAACACGTGCAACATGTGGTCCAGCATTGTCCTGCTGAAAGAGACCACCATTGACGTTGAAGTGAGGAATAACGTAAGGCTGTAGGATCAAGTCCCTATACCATACTCCTGTGAGATTACCCACAACATGCACAAGGGGTGTCCTAACACCGTGACGAATCCCAGCCCACACCATGACACTCCCACCTCCAAATGGGACAACCTCCTAAACACAATTGGCAGCATAACGTTCTCCACGACGTCGGTATAAGCTTGCTCGTCTATCATCCGTTGAAGCAGAAAACAGGACTCATCAGTGAAGAGAACAGTTCTCCACCTTAGTCACCCTTGGTCTGCCTGACCTTGGCCTAACATCAACGCTGTTTCGCCAAAGTGTGTTGCAACATCTCGCTGCGTCGATCCTGCTTGCAGTCTGCCAATAGCGTTGTTGCGTTGCGCTCTGTTTAGTCTTGGCATTCTTCAGGTCGCTGTACCAATGTTGTGTAGTCTGAATGAACAGCGGCTGATATGGCTTTTTATACCCCTACAGCAGACGTGTCTGCATGTAAACCTTCATGATCCCATGCTGCACATGCTTTGGCAGAAAATGCATTTGGACGAATCGCTCGTTTCGTCCCTTAACACAACGTAAACTTTTTGGGCCATTGTTTTTGGTAAATTTACACTTTTGAGCAAGCCTTTCTTTAAATTACAGGTATGTATCATGAAAAAAATTGACCCGTTTCGAAAAAATCAATTTTGCATGAATGTCAAGTTTCTTTTTTTGAAGAGTTTATTATGAACTGGTATATCCACCAAACCCTTCACATGACTAACATATGTCAATATATGACGTCCTAGGCCTGACAGAGGAGTTAAAGATCAAACCAGAAGTGACGTCACTAAAAGTGGAAGTGACATCGCGGTTGTAGTCACTTCAGATTGAGCAAGAATGACGTCAGAAGTCTCCAAGAGGCAAAAAAATCTCATTAAGGGGAGAAAGACAAATTCATGAGGTCTAGCTGGTTAGAAATCTAACTAGAGGTCTCATTATAATTTGTTTTATATCATCAAAAAGAGGAATAGTGTATCTTCAATACTAAATTTGATTTGAGTTCAGAATTTATGATTTTATTAGGACATTAGGGCTTTATCTTTGGGGCTTGAGGAGTTAGGCAGTGGCCAAGGTGAGTTGTAACCTAATTTACATGGTAGCAGAGCTTAGATCTACTTTGAAGAGGAAAATATGGCTGTAAATTTTAAATCACCACCACCTTTGAAAGAAGACAGTGTCTATGAGATTTGGAAAATGAGTTGAATGTTTGGAGTCTCATGACAGATGTAGTTGAAGAAAAACAAGACCTAGCAGTTACTCTCACACTAAATGGACAGGCTAAGGCAAAGGCCTTGGAAATTGATGTGGCAGAGTTAAACAAAAAGGGAGGTTTGAAAACTTTATTGAAAGCTCTTGACTCTTTGTACCAGCAACATGAAATAGATTTAGCATGCTCAACATATACCCAGTTTGATAGTTATCGCAGGATAGAAGGAACTGGCATGAATGACTATATAATTGAATTTAAAAGAAGAAATTGCATGTGCAAAAAATATATGTTGGATTTCCCTGACCCTATACTTGCATTTAAACTTTTGGATTGTGCAAATCTTTCGGTAAGAGAAAGACAATTAGTTTTGACAGCAGCTTATGACAGGAAATATCAGATAGTAAAGTCAGCACTAAAAAGAATATTTAATGAAAGCATCACAACAGGAGATAATTCAACAATTAGTATTGAAATAAAGCAAGAAGCTGCTTTTATGACTCAAAACTTACAAAGAATTAAACCAAGGTTTTTCATGGAAAATAGAGCAAGACCACAGACAAGTTACCAGAAAGAACCAATCCAGTGGACAGATATGGACGCAGAACTAGGTGCGCTCTATGCCAATCCACATTCCATTGAGTGAATTAAGGACTGTCCACACAGAGAAGAAGATAAAGTTAAACTTACAGAAGATAACAGAAAAGGCGAAGAAGCATGTAATCTAACTTTATTCACTAAAGAAGAACAGATAGAAAACCAAATCTTCATGACGGAGGCTTTCGGATGTACAGTTTTAGACACAGCCTGTACAAGAACAGTATGTGGGAGACAGTGGTTTGAACATTTCATGCAGAACTTAAATCAGGAAAGAAAATCTGAAGTAGTCATCAAAGGCAGTGAGAAAGCCTTTAGATTCGGAGATGGAATCAAAATATTACCATCAATGACAGCAACAATTCCTGCAACAATTGGGGAAACAGATTGCAAAATTGAAACAGAGGTGGTGGAGGCTGAAATTCCAATGCTATTAAGTAAAGATTCTCTAAAGAAAGCTGGAACATTGTTAGATTTGGGTTCAGATAAGGCCGAAATGTTTAAGAAACCAGTAAATCTGAGTCTTACTTCAAGTGGGCACTACTGTGTAGATATATCAGGGGACAGAGCACAGGGTGAACAACATGACAGAATTCAGGAAGTCCTTGTGATTGAAGAAACTATGAATAAAGAAGACAAGAAAACAATTGTGCAGAAATTGCACAAACTGTTTGGTCATGCATCAAAAGAACATCTCAGGAAATTGATACAGAATGCTGGTGTGAATGACGGAGACTATCAGTTTGATAGATGAAGCATGCAGCAAATGTGACACATGCCTACAGTATAAAAGACAACCCCTAAAACCAGCAGTGGGTCTTCCTCTTGCATCAGACTTCAATGAAACAGTGGCTGTGGACCTCCATAAACTAGAAGAGAGAGTATGGTACCTGCATATCATTGACCAGTTCACCAGATTTAGCTCGGGAGCAATCTTGAGAAGTAAAGAGTCAAAAGAGTTTGTTAAGAAGTTTCTGTCATGTTTGATCAGTGTACATGGTGCACCCATTAGGCTCTATAGTGATAATGGAGGAGAGTTTAATAACAGTGAAGTTAGGGATATGTGTGAGAACTTCAACATTGAGATGAAGACCACAGCAGCATACAGTCCCTGGAGCAACAGGCTGTTGGAGAGACACAATCAGACTTTGACTGTGATGATAAAAAAAGGTTCAGCAAGAGCAAAAATGCCTTGAGTTGGGCACTTTCAGCCAAGAATACCATGACAAATGTCCATGGCTTCAGTGCATATCAGTTAGTTTATGGCAGAAATCCCAACTTGCCTGCAAATCTGACAAATAAACTCCTCGCATTATGTGGAACAACCGAGAGCAAGACTATTGGGCAGCATATCAACACTTTGCATGCTATGAGACAGGAGTTCACTAAAGCTGAATCCTCAGAACGAATCAGGAGAGCATTGAGAAAGCAGACACGTTCAGACACAGGACCTTTTGTACAGGGAGACAAAGTTTACTACAAGAGACCTGACAGCACAAGATGGCAAGGCCCAGCAACAGTCATTGGACAGGAAGGTGTAGTTGTATTTATTAGACATGGTGGAAGTTTGGTAAGAGTTCACAAATCCAGGTTGCAAAAGTAGTAATGACAGTGATGGAGAAGCTGATAAAATAGAAGATCGAAAGGTTGACAAAAGAAGTACAGAAACAAGAAGCCAACAGGGAGATGTGATGGATGATGTAGACGACAGTGGCTCCGTGAATGAAGGTGATTTGAGTGAAGCTGACTGGAGCAATGTGAGAATAGGTCAAATCATCTCTTACGAGCACATGGATACAGGTGAGCTACTGATGGCTAAAGTGATAAGCAGAGCAGGTAAAGCCACTGGCAAAAACAAGTCCTGGTACAATGTTGATTTTCAAGATAAAGAAACACAAGGTGTAAGGCAGTCTATTGACCTGAGTCGAGTGAAAAACCCCAACATTTTTTAGGAGTCGGATGAGGAGCACAGAGAATCCATGGATACAATATTGGTAGATGACAAGTCTCAGGATGAAATTCATATTACTCAGGGCGTATCATGGATTGAAGCCAAACAAGCAGAATTACAGAATTGGGAAGATAATAATGTATATGAAGAATTAGAAAAAGGCAATCAAAGGATGTTATCAACACGTTTGGTCTGCACAATTAAAGAAACAGAAAATGGTATTGTTCCAAAAGCAAGACTTGTCGTCAGGGGATTTGAAGAAAAGGATGCTTGTGACATCGAAAAAGATTCACCAACTTGCTCAAGTGAGGCATTGAAGGTTGTTTTGGCTGTTGTGGCTCAAAACAAATGGATGCCTAAGTCAATGGACATCAAAACAGCATTTCTGCAGGGCGACATGAGAGACAGGGACATGTACATCAGACCACCTAAAGAGCTGGGAAGTAACAAGGTGTGGAGACTAAAGAAGTGTGTCTATGGTTTAGGAGATGCTTCTCGCAAATGGTACGACAGAGTGAAACAAGTCTTCACAAACCTAACGGGACAAGTCTCAAGATTAGACCCAGCTGTTTTCTACTGGCATGAAGAAGATGGCACATTAACTGGCTTGCTCGCATGTCACGTTGATGATTTTATCCTTAGTGGAAATGAAGAATTTCAGTCAAACATTGTTCCATCAATCCATGAAATGTTCAATGTTGGAAAAGAGCAAAGTGAAATTTTCCATTATGTGGGAATAGAAGTTAAGTGTGACCAAAATAGAATAAGACTCAGTCAGGAAACCTACGCAGAAAATTTGTCTTTTATTGACATAGAGAAATCGAGGGCCATGAAGAGAGAAGAAGAGTTAAATGAAGAAGAGAGAGCTGTCTACAGATCAAAAGTAGGCCAAATCCTGTGGATTGCCAGACAGAGCCGACCAGATGTGTTATATGAGGCTTCAAGACTCTCATCCCTCTACAAAAATGCAAAAGTAGAACATTTAATGGATATAAACAAAGTCATCAAACAGATCAAGTTGAAAAAGTGAGCCTCACATATCATGAATTACCAGGCACAGAAATGGAACTACTGGTTTACAGTGATGCAAGTTTTGGCAATCTGCCTGATGGAGGTAGCCAGGGAGCTTATATCATTTTTATATCCAATTACCCAGGACAGGTGATGCCTATCTGTTGGAACTCAAGGAAAGTGAGACGGGTGGTTAGAAGCACTATTGCAGCTGAGACATTGGCCATGGCAGACGGTGTTGATATGGGAATATTCATTTCATCTCTCTACACAGAAGTAACTACTGGCAAACCAACTCCTTTGACACTACCATTAGTAGTAGTCATAGACTGCAAATCTCTCTTTGACAATTTGAAATCAACCAACATGCCAACAGAGAAAAGACGGCGAATGGAAATCAGACTAATAAAGAAAATTCAATGGGTGGATACCAAACAACAGCGCTCAAACTGTCTGACAAAGAGAGGGGCATCACCAGCTAGGCTGCTTCAAGTCCTCTGTGAGGGGCGGCTTTGAAATGTCTTCTGTGATTCGAACTATGAACTAATCTCTTGTATAAAGTTTTAATCTATACTCATTTTCATAAAAAAAATAAAAAATATGAGAATGCAGTTGCAGCAGTTTTATGAGACTTCATGGACATTTTGAAACTGATGCCTGAAATGTTTGAGAGACTTCTGAAGTTGATGATTTTAATTAGTGAACTCTGGTGCAGGATTTTAGAACAATCATAAAAGAAAAAGAAAAGAGGGAATTTGATATGTATATATATTGATATACACTGTAGTAAGACTTTGAAGGCAGTAGATCTCCCCTATGATGTAATCTGTGGAATAGACCATAGCTTGGGTCCTGACAGGTGAGCTGAACTGAGGATTGGAGTGAGGTGAGTTGTGTCAGAGGACTTGAGGAGTTAGGCAGTGGCCAAGGTGAGTTGTAACCTAATTTACAATATTTAGATGAATTAAAGTCACTGACGCATGGCAGATATTGTAATTCTGCATTGAAGTGTGATAATGCACTATTTAGGAAAGTGCTTGAAATTTTGAATCAATCCGAGACGTTGGCAGTGATCAGGACCTTCAAGGCATGGTGGCATCTTCTGTACAGAGCTTGTGTCATGATAGCCACGAACAATGCCACAGTTGTCGCATATATAAACAAACAGGGAGATACACAGTCTAGGATTCTCATGGGCCTAACCCACCTTTTATTTTGTCTAGTGGATCAGTGCAGAATAAACCTCAATGTCAGGCATATCCCAGGGAAATTAAATGTCCTGGCAGCTTCTCCATCCAGGAAGAATAAGATACTTCTGTAACAGACGTGGATATTTGTATAACTGAAACCTTTCCAAGACTTTGCATTGTGATTATAAAACCAATGTCCTTGCGGTTTCCCAGATTCGAGATGTAGCTTTTGCGATAAATAACACACTAGTGTAATACCTTCAAATATTTAATATAACAAAAAGTAAACTTTACAAAATACAAACTCAACAATTACTGGGAGTAGCCTTATTAAAGAAAATGAAAAATTAAACCCTGCTTTTACATGTCTCTATGTCTCTAACGCGGTGAACATGGTAGATATATAAATATAAGCCTCCCGCCCAACCCGTGACTAAGTGCTAAGTAACCCAATTAAAGTCAAATAATTACCAATTAATTTCCATGTTAAATCTTCCTCCCGCTACTAATCTAATCTAAATACTACAGCTAACACGCTATGGGGGAAGGGTCATCTGTCTCATGCCGAGACAAGAACTGTCCAATCACTGGACAAGCGCTACAATAAACACTGCAAGGGGTCGGCTGTTCTGACGAGAACAAGTCTCACCTAACGCTAGGTACGCAACTAGACGCTTACTCAACCGTGTACGCTGCCTTTTATACCTCTATCCAGGAAGGTCCCATTATGTGTAAAACACCCCTACATAAGTGGAATGACCCAGCACGTTCATCCAATCACCGCTGCCTGGCGAAGCCCAAAGTAATCCGGAAGCCCCTCACAGCATCGAACAGGTAAATAAGTTGCCCCTTATACCCTAAATACCCGTAAGTTACCCCAAATATAATTAACCCTTACGTTGCTGAATATTATTTTGACCAGTTTTGCCCCCGTGGCTGAATTTTCCAGCACTCGACTCGCTACCGTTATAGCGCAATCAGCCCCTGTGGCCGAATTTTCCAGCGCCGCCAGATGCGACTGTGTTTACATGGCGAAATACGGACGTTATCGTCGTTTTATACAAAGCTAGTCGGCGAATCCTGTGTTACAAATGGATGATACTTACCTGACACTTTGAATGAAATTTCTATCACCCCTAGAACGGTTTCTACAACCGAAGTAAACTTGTTTTCAATTCGGGCGCCATAACTCAATAAATTCTAAGAGCGCATGCGCGAAATGAAAACGAAACTAAGGACGAATAGTTCCTCTTGACATCGATATAAAAATTATTACAAAAATTTGTCTAGCACGAATTTTACAATTATTCAAAAATTGTCTATATTTCAAACTCTATAAAATCATTTAATCACTGAGTGCACACAGACAAATTATATACGGAAATGAAGCTATTTTATTGCTCTATATTTTACGATAAATTTCATTACGATACGCCATCCTAAACGAAAGATATAAATAACGAAAGCAGGGTAGTGATAAATCCCGATAACGTTCTGACCCCCACAGTAATATTACTAAGCTAGTAGCCCCGGGCAAACGCAAGCGCTCAACGCGTGCAGGCGGGGTTTCCCCGCTGAAAAATACACTCACACTTAACAGAAATTGTCTTTATTTCCAATTTTATAATTCACGTTATTCGCTTTGTATACATGCAAATTATATATGGAATTGAAGGCAATTTATTCTTCTTTACGAAAAAATAAATCATAACAATCTTTTGCACTGTAATTAGAAGTTATTACCAATGTAACGTGGGTATAACTAGTGAATAAAGTCTTTGATAATCGCCTTACCGCGACATTTGTCGCATAATTTCCACACGTTTTATTTTGATGCAAATATGGGCAAATTACACATGAAAATGAAGGTATTTATTTCCTCTTTACGTTGATATGAAAATGATAAATATGTACCGCTTGGTTTGGAATATATATAGTTTGCAAAGATTGTACCCTCAGGTATTTGAAAACAGATTTTGATAATTGCGACATCACTTACCGCTCCTTTATTGTTTCATTGTAATTTGCAAATTTTACATAGAATTGAAGACAATCCTTTTCTCCTTATTGTGATATAAAAATGTTGATAATGCGCTCTGCCGTTAAATGGATAGGAAGTGTAAAAAGCAGTTGAAAAAATCGCTTCTCGGTTAACAAGATATGAATAGAGAAATTGCCTGTTTGCGCAATGCTCGTCGGGTCTTTACTGATTTTCATTTACATACAAATTTTATATGGAAATAAAGATCATCCTTTTCTCTATATTTTGATATATGAAATTTCAAAATGTCCCGAGAACTTTATGTGATATAAAGTGCGAGAAAATGGTAAAAACACAAAGAATAAAGAAAAGTCGCAATTTTGCGGCACTTGCTGTATCTTTATTTTATATACTGCATATAACTTTTTTACATCAAATCGAAGACAATTATTTCCTCTTTATCACGAGGTAATCAATTTCAAAATACGCCTAGCTGTTGAGAAGATGTAAACGAAATAAAGGCACATGTCAAAATCGCCATTCAGTTTACATGATTTGAATAGAGAAATTAGCTTTTTGTGCGGCGCTTGCTGTGTCTTTGTTTATTTTTGCGCATGTACAAATTTTACATGGAATGAAAGACAATCTTTCTCTCTATCTTATAATATAAAAATTGTCAAAATAAGTTGACCACTTCATGTGAAGATTGGTGTGACAAAATGGTGTAAAACTAAAAATATGTAAAAATCACCTTTTTTGCGGCACATGCTGTATCTTCATTTCAGGTGGCGTAGTTATGTATTTTATATTGAATTGAAGACAATTTTCTGCTCTTTCAAAAGATCCAACCGGTATTGTAATACGCCCAAGGGTTCAGAGCATAGGGCGTGCGATAGAAGGTTGTAAGTTTGGTGTGAGTGCACGCTTGTAAGCAAACGATAGCACGCGCGGGTCGGTAAGCTCGTGCGAGAGGGGAGAAAGTGCCCACAGGCTATTAGCACGTGCGGCGGGGAGTGGGGGAAAATTGAGTGATTTTAACGCTTATTTTCGGTACGATAAATGTTATCAATGTTTTCATAATTTTCGGAACATGTACGCGCATTATTTAGAACACCAACGAAACTAAACACGGTTGCTTAGTGACAGCCGGAACGAAAATACAAGCGTTGAACTGAGACTACTGCTAGGCAATAAATTTCCGGGCTCCGCTACCGAGACCCGCGGTCATAATTAGTTAGCGTGAGAAAAATAGAGTGTGCTACTCGCATCCCGCTAAGGGGACTTGCGGGCAAAGCTAATTTCATCCCGGAATATTCCGGGACCCGCATCTTAAGGGTTAAATATATTAAATAAAACAAGCCCCCGTTACACTTCCAACCAAATGGATTCTGCACAAGGAAGCCTTTCAAATCATAGTGGACAGGTGGGAGAGACCTACAATAGATCTCACTGCGACAAGCAGGAATTGTCAACTTCTGATCTTTTTCAGTCAAATTCCTGGTCCCACAGAATGGGAGATAGGTGTACTATCCATTTCATGGGAAGGTATGATTGCCTTCACCTTCCTCCAGTAAAGATTCTACCTGATGTTATCGCCAAGATAGCTCTTCAGGTTAGTGTGGTTCAGGAGAACTGATTGTTTAAGTAAGAGAGATCGAGTATCATTGGGAGATTTTGTAAATTTGATTAAATATAATTTCTATTGAAAAATAAAATTGAGATAAATTAAGTACAAATTATTTTAGGTTCTATAGACATTTCCCTGAATCCCGCCTCCTTTTATGTGTGATTCGGGACACAGCTCATCCCAGAGGGAAAGTTTACACCATTAATTAGGAACAATAACAGTTATTTTTAGTAATTATTAGTAAAATTACCTCTGGGATGAGCAAATTTATTAACTCCCATGTAAGCTTTTACTTTTCCTCCCCTAGTGTGTTCCAGGGGAGTGAAGATGCGGCATTAGGCTGACACCTAGTGTCAAAGGGGAGATAACTCCAGATAGAAAAGGTGCTGCATACCGCAAATGGTAATTAGGCCTTTATTTTTTTATTATGTCCCCCGCAATGTTTTCAGTTCCGTCTGAAATTCTATAATTCCGTTATTCCCTAATTCCCAAATGCTTTCGTTTCAAAAACCATTCAATATTTTTAACAAAACTTGGTATGTGGTTAGGTCTAGTGGTGGCATGGTTTCTTATGCTATTTTGGTTATTCTGATATTTTTTTTTTCTGGTTTCCATAAAAACAATTTGAACTAGTGCAAATGGGGGGTAGGATAAAAAACCGTTCAATATTTTCTTACGAAACTTGGTTTGTGGTTAGGTCTAGTGGTGGAGTGGTGCTTTGCTACTTTGGTTATTCTTAATTTTTCATTTTACTTGGTTTCCATGGAAACAATTTGAACTTAGTGCATATTGGGGGCTGTAGATGCTAATTATAATATTTAATGACTGTGTGAGTATCAAATGTCACATTCCCAATAAGGAAGAAGTTAAGAATAAAGAAGTTGACAAATATGTAAAACTCTTCCTTATGCACCATTGAACTTGTATATTTCATGAGTCATTATTATGTCAAGTTCATTGATGTTAATATATTAACCTGTTTATTTTATGTTTGGTATGGATTGTTTCTGGTTAGGTTGGATTAAAAGTTTAGAAGGGGGACATCACTGTGCATTACATGCACATATTTCTAGTTTTTTACACTTTAGACTTCTGCAGATATGTCCATGGGGACAGAAAGAAGGGCACAGCTCATCCCAGACGTAAGTTTACTGGCAATTACTAACAATATCTGTATCTGTTCCTTTTTTTGCTTTCTCTCTTAAGGGCAACAATCCAGAGGTGATGTTTACCCAATAATGAATCATTTATTGATTATACACCTCTGTGAATTCTTTGGACGTTTTCACATTCAAGGTCAATGTTCAAAGTAACAAGTTCTGAAATCACTGAAAAAAGTTCAAAATTGTGTGAAATCACCCAAATGAAGTCATGACATCCAAATGCTACTAGTTATAAGTGCAATTTCTTTATTTTAAAGCTCAATTGCATTTTGGCAATATTTAGAAAACACCCATTTTATTGTGGCTGTGAAGAAGACGGAACAGGGGAAGGCAGATCCCTCAGTTTTGGGGCTCCTCTGTTTCTGCAGTGTGCCACATACACTCTAGTTTGGCGGAAATAATCTCTTTTTTTTTCACCAATTAGCACCGGCTGGCTACACTCAGATGATAAAAGGTCATAAATCAACCCAAATGAGTGGTTTTAGGGAAATTTTCTTGGACACACATATTCTGTCATTTGTGTAAGCTGAACTGTACTTTGCTTTTCAGAAATTCAGGACTTTTTTGCCATAATTGCCTAAGAAATTTGCATATTTATATAGGTTACTTAAGCAAAAGATTGGTTATATTCCACTTATTGAGAATTCTAACTTTACTGTTACCAGCCTTCCTTATACAGACAACACTATCCAGAGGGAATGTCCACAAATAATATTATGAACCAATAATTGATGAAATTGTAAGTTAAGTACCTCTGGATTGTGGGTTTACTCATGCCAATCCTCCCTGACTACCAACAAGGAGGAATTGGATGGGGAAAATAATGAGAATAGAATCCATGGGTTTCAATAGGAGGTTATATTGTCAAAGCCAGGTAAATTGGGAAGAAAACAACATTCATACCACAAAAATATCTTATTTTATCAATTTTATTTTGTACATAACTCCTAAAAGTGAGAAAAGGGGCAAATCTTATACTTAATATAATCTTTGCTTGTTGCAGGTGTGGATGTTGAATATGAAGATGGTTCTGGTAACCGTGGGCTCCACTACAGCGTGGGAGGGGACCATGAGGAGGTGACACATCTGCTGCTGGAGCATGGTGCCAACCCGAATGTCAGGGGAGCCTCAAGGAACTACCCACTCCATATTGCTGCCCGGGGAAACATGCTGAAGTGCATACAGCATCTACTTGAAAAAAATGCATTAATTAATGCAAAAGATTCTGCTAAACAAACGGCTTTGATTGTGGCTACTAGAGAACGTCATTATGGTGCTATACAAGTTCTCATAGAGAGTGGATGTGGGTTAGATTACAAGGACAAGGATGGACGAACAGCACTACATTATGCATGTCAGCTTGGAAGTGCTGTAGATATACTTCTCGCTGCTGGTGCTGACCCGGACGTAACAGACAACAGTAACTGTACACCTCTGCTTCTGGCAGCATCGGAGGGATTCCCTCATGTTGTCAAACTCTTATGTAAAGCTAGCTGTAATCCAAATATTGTTAATGATGTCGTTTACAAGAGCCCATTGCATATTTTGGCATATAAAGGTCATACAGAATGCCTTGATGATCTGCTTAAAGCTGGTGCTAACATGAATATGACTGATAGCAAGTCTCGCACACCCATGTGGTACGCTGTTGATAATCTCAGGATTCAAACTGTGAAGTATCTGTTGAAAGCCAACACTAGAACAGATACTTATCAATGTAGAGCCAATATCCCAAATGATGCTTGTCCTCTAAGGGCAGCAATTGATAAGAAGTGTATACCAATTCTTAAAATGTTCATATTAACAGGATTTGACAAAAATCATTTAACTGAGTGTGAAATACTGGAAAATCTTGATGACGACCTTAACTCTTGGATTTGCCATGCCAAAGATGTCATGTCTTTGAAACAGTTATGTCGTCGCTGGATTCGTCACCATTCTGAGGGAGAATTGTTGCAAAACATTAGTAAACTTCCTTTGGGTCTTGTTGATTACCTACTCCTTAAAGAGTTAGATCAGCTATAACACATTGTACTTGCTTAAAAAATTAGAGGCGCACAATTATTATTATTTCTGATGTATTACCCATGTAAGAAATCAAAGTTCTCTCTCACTACAATGTGAGCCTTGAAAGATGAAGACTAAAACCTAGTCGTAGAGCTTGTGAGTTGGTAGGGAAGCAGTGATATGACTTCAGATATTTAACAATTATTTATGCAATTATTAACATTATTCAGCCATTCAAAATTAATAATACATCAATTGATGGTGTAGTGACGTTTTTATGCAAATATGATTTGTCAAAGGTCATGTAACTAACACATGAACATTGTAATAGAAAACTTGAAAACATTGAAAACTATCCCAGCAAACAACGATTTGTCAAGTGATTTGTTTTTTTCCTATTTCAATTTCATATCAAAACCAATATGTATTGATTAAAATGCCAACCTCTTAACCTTGATAGATAACACTCAGACGCCTGTATCAATATAAAGGTAAAAGATACCCCTATATATAGAATGAATCGAGGCAATTCACTTCTCCATGGCCCCGAGCGGACAAGTTTTTAAAAACGATGTTTGTGGTGAAATTAAAATGTTCAAGGTAAAATGTTTGCTGTGGATCGAATGTTTACTTACTAGTCTTATAGTTTATTGTCACTTTGCACTCAAATATGTCTTTAAACAGTCATTTGAGACCTTTTTCGTCTCCGGGCCGCCTATTGCTGTCTCTTCGTCGCGGAAGTTGACACTCTTGACCTAGACGCGCCGGGCTTGAATGCGCCGCGCGCTCTGATTGGTCCAAATTAAGCTCTACGTCACTAGGTCTATATTCAGCGGGAATTTTTTAAAAAATAATTCCAGGCGTGTTCCTGACACATTGTTACACAATGTCAACGAGATCCATACTTTTGTGGTGAGTATATATCAAAAATAATTTTTTAAAGAAAAAAATGATTAATATATGCATTGCCATTTTGGCAATGTCATACATTATTATGACAAGGGCCTATTGTAGTTTTATATTAAATTCATTATGGTTGACTACAAATCAGAAAATATTATTTATTAATTTTATTTATCATAAAAATATAATAATAAAATAATATTATGTTATTATTTTCTTCTCAGTTTTAGGTTCAAATTCACTTTTACATCAGTCATTACTCAATCTCATTAATGTCATAAACTAAAAAAAATATTATGATTCATATTATTGTTCTAAAAAATGTTTTAAAAATTTTGAGATTATTTTATTGATGTCTCATTGAGAAAGAAATAGCACAGTCACCCTTATATGAAAAGGCCAGCAAAAATACCTGTCACATTTCCTGTTAAATAATACACACTTTCAATGAAAATGACGGGTAAATCAGGGAGAGCTCCACATTAAAATCCTTAGTCTGAAATAAATATCAAGTTTGAATGGGCCCCAATATAATTTATTTGTTGTGTTATATTGTGCACATTTAAATTGTAAAGGATCATTAAACTTTGACAATTGCCGTATATGGTTGTTAAGGACTCCTCCTAATTAATTATATAAGTATACTGGAAGTATACTGGACAAAAGGTGGATTTTCAAGATTAATCTAGGATTTGTCTGATGAATACATCATATGAATCAGGTACTTATTAAATCACAATTTCATAAGTTCATATTTCACAAATATCCATATTCATATTCCTAAAACAAAGCATACCTTGTGGAAACTTATAAAGCTTTATTTTGAAAATAACAGATTAAATCAGGAAATCCCTTAATAGCAAATAATGAAGTAAACAAACAATAATTTTCATCATGAAATTATCTTGTCATATACATTTTAGGTATTTTTAGTTTAGTGAGTTAACTTATATTCTATAAGATGTAAAAGTATTATTTGAAAAGACTTAACTTTAAAGGGTCAGTAACTTTTTAAAATTTTTTTAATTTGTTTAAATTTTAACTGTTAATAGTACGTCGATGCTAAATTTATGATTTTAATATTGTCAAAAATATCATTACACAAACCAATCATACATAGTCAGATAACGAATTATATGAACATCTATATCCATTTTGTGTAAGAAAAAGAAATCGCATGGCTGAACTTTACATTACCGGTACATATTTAATTTAGGAAGGCTTCATTAAGTTGAAATGCATTGTCTTTCAATTGGAATCATTTATTCATATTTTCCTAATGTAACCTTACATGCTACTGCGACTTACATGCTACTGGCCCTTTAAAGGAAAATGAAATATAGATGTAACAGATATTTCTATGAACAAAGTGGATTTAACAGCACTCAATGAACACAATGAGTCCTAGTATTAAACAAATGAATAGTATTTATAAATTATTTTAAACCTCCATGAAACTATTTCACTTGTAACCATTTTAACAAGAAATGTTCCGTTAATGAAAAAGACATAAAATTGATACCTATGTAATAGGGAATACCATAGAAGAAGATTTAAGTATAACCCAACCTTTAATTTTTGATTTCTCGATACCACCTTAAATTAGTTATATTTTGAAGCAAACTATCATTAAGAAACAACATCAATCCATAAAAATGTTTCATAAACCACCTAAGCCCTTCTCAGACTCCATCCCTGCGCCTTCCTCAGACTCCATCCCTGCGCCTTCCTCGGACTCCATCCATACACCTTCCTCGGACTCCATCCCTGCACCTTCCTCGGACTCCATCCCTGCGCCTTCCTCGGACTCCATCCCTGTGCCTTCCTCGGACTCCATCCATACACCTTCCTCGGACTCCATCCCTGCGCCTTCCTCGGACTCCATCCCTGCACCTTCCTCGGACTCCATACCTGCGCCTTCCTCGGACTCCATCCATACACCTTCCTCCGAATCCATCCCTGCGCCTTCCTCCGACTCCATCCCTGCGCCTTCCTCCGACTCCATACATGCACCTGCGCTGGATATCCCATTTGCGTCTTCAACAACGTTAACTGAAAATATCATTTCTCTACTACGACAAAAGGCACCTTTCCTCACTGATGTTCAGATGAGGTTTTTTAGTAGTCAACTCCAAAATTCCAACATCAAGGATGTTCACGGTCGTCGATGGGACTTTGAAACCATCAAACTTTGTCTTCCTCTCTGGACAAGAAGCCCAAAGACCTATGAGGACCTTGCTAAAAATGGATCACTTGTATTACCGTCAATATCTACCCTTCAAAGGTACAAGAATGCTGTGGCTCAGGAGCAGGCATTAACAAAGATGTATTTAAGTGGATGTACATGGAAGCTACTCATCAAAATCTTCTCAAGGAAGGGTTCTATGGTGGCCTTATTCTTGATGAGATGTCAATCCAGGAGGACCTCCAAATCCTGAAGAAGGGAGGACAAGTGAAACTTGTTGGACTCACTGAATCTACAACATCATCAGGTGACATAACTCTTGCTAACCACGTTTTGCAGTTTGTATTTCACGGATTGACTGGCTTTCGTTTCCCTGTTTGCCATTTTCCAACAAAACAGACAAATGCTACACAAATCTATTCGTCATTTTGGGAAATTGTTCAGAAACTGCAGGAATGGGGATTTCATGTAGTTTACTCTTCCGTTGATGGTGCTTCAACTAACAGAAGTTTCATTAAAATGCACTTTACCGGATCACCATCACTAAATGACATGGCAGCTGCCAATCCATATCATGGTTTGCCAGTGATTTTCCTTGCAGATCCCAGTCACCTCTTCAAGAAAATTCGGAATAATCTTCTCAAGAGCGGCCCTCAGAAGTGGCATTCAAGGCACCTTTTGATGAATGGAAATCCAATTGTCTGGAAAATGTGAATCGACTGTTATGAGTGGGACAAGCAGCATGGCCGAGCTATTCACCACAAGCTGACAAACGAACATCTGCATCCGAACAAGGCAGAGCTGATGAGGAACCACTTGGCTGAGGAAGTTCTTGATGACAACATGCTGAACCTCATGGAGGCCTACAAGAAACATCTTGGGAACACCATTTGATGGGGCACTAGAACTTCTCAGGCAAACAAGCCGGTTGATCAACATTTTTCACGACCGGAGGCCCATCAAGGATCTGTCAGATGAGCGTTTACGACAGTTGAGGGACACCAGGAAATGGTTCACGAAGTGGGAGAAAGGTAGCACCAAAACACAGGTCATGTCTTGGGAGACAATGGAGGATGTCCAGTTCTTGACATCAGGCTTTGGCAAACTGGTAGAGATGGCACTTTCAAATTTGAACATCACAGTTACACCGATGTACATCAACAGTGATATAGTTGAAAATCATTTTTCACAACAAAGAGGACTATATCATGGTTCAGGGGCAAATCCAAATTACTTCCAGTATCGCTATGCAACCAACAGCATCATTTTAGGCCAAAGTTCAATTTCAAAGAAATCCAATGCATCCAGAGGGCAGGTCTCCAAGAGCCATGGTGCCCTGCCCTTCCACCATCTTTGCAAAAAACTAAAAATGTAATGTAAGTATATATGGGCACAAATTATTAAGGTCTTTCATTTTGATAGTCACAGTTTCAGTTTAGTTTGCATCAAGCTTTAGTTTAGTTTTAGGCAATACACACAAATCCAATCAACGCCTTCCTTACAAACATTTTCCCACAAAACATCATCGGTCAGTTTAGCACATGATCTGTGAAACCACTTGTCACAACGACTGCACCCTATCCAGGGCTCATCATCTTCCTCATCATACAAAGCATCACACACACCACAGAAATCCATATCAATATCCCTGTCTTCTGATTTCTTTGGGGCTCTTTTACTTCTTCCTCTTCCTTTACCCTTTTCTTTTCCCTTTCCCTTTGCTTTAGCCTGTCCTTTACCCTTTCCCTTTCCACTAGATGTTGACTCGATGATTCCTCGATGACTGACATTTTCACTTTGTTTTACAGGATCCCCTGATTGTACGGATGCCATGCCGGATGCCTCAGCTGCTGCCACACTACTTGGAAGGTCATCTTTGCTCTTGTCATCATCAAGACCCTTTGGTAAACAGGTAAGTTTCTCTGGGTAATCCATACCTTCAGAAGACATAACTATATCAGCGACATTCTGTATCAGTACATCCTTTTTCTTCTGCTTGCTGATTTTCTTACCATAAGCACCAGCAATCTTGATGAGTTCATCCTTGCTGAAGCAAGATAGCTGCCTTGGGTCTTGCATTACCAGTCCTTTCATTTTCAGGTGTGAAGCTTGTTTTCCTGGAGTGCTATCTTGTTGGATGGCTGCCATCGATGCCATTGCTGCTGAAGCTTTTGTTGACTTGTGCAACATAACCTGCTTCCTGTGTTCCATTGTCTTCTTGCGTCCTCGTTCTGCCAACAGCTTCCTCCGATACTCTGCATCCGTGACACCCAGGTATTTGTCAATGACCAAGTCAAATAATTCTGAGCTGATAACTGTAAGATTGAGAACATCATCCATTATCTTTCCAACATCATCTGTTTGATCTTGATAGTATGAAAATACAGTGACATCCCTCAAGAAAGTAGATGTAAACTTGGCCATAAGATCATTATCAGACTTCATCCTATCGTGTATATATTGTAACATGTTTGCCTGGTGAAGTCTCAGGTTCTTCTCGTTGTATAATGGCAGTCTTTTCCTTTCGATTTCCAGAAAGAACTCAAAGGCCTTGTCGTCAATGTTTGTTAATCCAAACGTTAAGTTTTGTTTCCTGGATGTTTCTGATAGGCTCTCCGGATATAATGTGACATCTTTGATGTTTGCATGACCAACTGTGACGCCTTGAAGAATATCAACAGAGGTCTTGCTTCTTGTCTCCAGAACCATATATGATTGTAAGGCACTTCTCACCAGCTTTACAAATTTTTGTTTCAGTTTTGCTACAACATAGCCACCCACATAGCGAACCTTTGCAAAACCTGTCACCGGGATATCAGCCTTTTGGTAGTTTTCTTCAATTGGTTCCTCCACTGAAGTTCTGTCATCCTCTACACACTTCCTGAGGTAAGTAATCAGTCGTCCAGTTCGGGGCAGGTGAGCAGGAAATGGAGCAAAAAGAGTGGAGCAGACCTTCTTGTATGCGTCAGAACTGAGGTGGAGATGAAACATCTGCAGGAATTGTGTTTGATCCTTTAGATTCTGACCCTTGCCTTTCGATGACCACATGCTATCTATAATAGAGTACTTGTCTTCAAAGAACTTTTTGAGTTTAGCAGGGGACTTTCTCAATAAGTCTAGTCTATGGCTTCATTTAAGTCTCTCTGTTCTTTGGTGATGGAGTATGTGGGCTTGACCGACATGAGGGCATCAACAGCTTCTTCACAAGTGAAGATCCTACTGGGATCTTGGGCTTGTGTGGTTTTACTCTCAAGCGAAGGTACATCCTGTAACACAAAAACGACAATAATTTATTTGAATATTGCATACTTTGAAATTATTCAATATTATTCAAAATGTCAAAGACATTAATTTATTGGGGTAACTGTTAACACATGTTTAAATCATTTTGAAGGCACTCCAAATGATCGGTCATTTTCACTAAATATTTCACTCCTGTATGTTTTCTCTCCACAGTAATTATGTTACATAAAGTTTTTTTTATACTTTTAGTATAAAAAAACCAAGTGTCACCTGAACATGTCATGACATAGACAAACAAATAAAATATGTGGAAATTGTGAACAATAAACTTACAAATAAAATATGTGGAAATTGTGAACAATAAACTTGTGAAATTAAACTTGTTTTACTGTTAAGGGATTATTAGTGTATAGTAAGACTATTTATATCATTGAATATGACTTATATGTTATAAAGTACCTCATTTTCTTGATGTTCAGCTTCGAGGTCACATATTGCCTGCATGTCAACCTCATCATACTCGTCATCGTCTTCTGGAAAGGCGGTATCTTTCATGGATTCATCTTGGGGCTCCTCCTCAACAAATGGAATCTGAACCAAAAAGTAAGAATGAATAATACAAGGGAAATTATTTTTGTATCAAATTTAGTAACACTAAAGGTGCATTCATAATTATGCATGATTCATGGGGGTAAATCTTATATAATGTAATTCTGATGAAAACTTCATTTAGTACCCTATGCAGTAAATAATTTGTAATAGAAATTTATTTTTTAAATAATGAATACTGTTATTCAAAATTTTTATGTTTTATTCAGAGCCTTTTTAGGTTTTGTGTATGAAATAATTTTTAATCATTGAATATATCATACCTTTTCACAACAGGTGAGGTCCTCCAGTGTGGGACTACCAGGTTCTTCAAAGAAGTCATACACATCTTCTGGGTGCCTTCGACAACATGCTGATGTGAAGTTGAGAACCTGAAGGCCTTCAGCACTCACAGCACGCCCAATCGCTACACCGGCTTGACCTGGGCTGAAGATGTTCTTGCAGTCTACAACAAGTCTAGGTATTGTCAAACCCTGTGCTTTATGGATAGTCAATGCAAAAGCAGGTACTATTGGATATTGATGCCGCTCTGCTTCCATGGTTCCAGTTTGGTAGTTGTAAACTGTAAATGGGACATGCTGTAGTTTGATTGCTCCATGAGGAAATCTCACACATGGTCCATCCTCATCCAGACTAGTAACAATTCCGCGCAACCCATTCACTAATCCTTTTCCCATATTCCTCAAAAGAATTACCGGGCAGTCAACTTTCAGGTACAGGGACTTCTTGGCAGTTACATGGCTCAGCCTCCCAACATCACCACTGTCCTCTGACCGGTACAGTTTCATCACACCCGGAAGCTTTTTGAGCTCTGATGCATTGTGCCAGTCAACATCAAAGTTAGTTCCATACAAGAAAGTGGCATCTTCTCCAGCAGGTAATGGGCGCTCTAAGCTCTTGACAAACTTAATGCTGGCATCTGATGGCTCGCGCCGCTCCACTTCATTTATTGTTCTAACCAGCTGTTGGTCTGTCTGTCTAAACACTTCAGTTAGAACCACCTTATGCTTGAACATCATCTTCCATTGTCTAGAGGTGAAACAGTGTTGCCCTGGGTCATTTGATGACTTGTTTGCCACAGGTGGAAGCTGGAACCAGTCTCCAACGCAGATAACTTGCAAACCCCCAAAGAGTAGGTCTGACTGTCGGACGTTGCGACAAATAAATTCTACCTGCGAAAAACAATTGACATGAGCAATATATTTCTTCTAAAGTGCTTACACCAGTAATGTCACAACATGAACATGACTTTCTTAAAATACATGTTTATGCCTATCTATCTTGTCTGAGTCCATTCTTTACTTCAAACTTACAACCCAAACTTCTTTCATTATAAGAAATGGTAAGGAAAATGAAGGTAGTATATTAGGTAGTGGAATACAAAAAAATTGCATGCTGTCATAATTTTCTGAGATGTTCAATATAAAAACATCAACAGGATTTGATATTTGAAATTTTTTTCTTCACAGCAACAATTATTCATCTTTTATGACAAAATTACTGACAAAATTAATTACATGTCTCAGGTGACAGGATGGAAATAAAAAATTTTTTTTTTAAATTTTCCCCTTCTAAATGAAAACTTCTTTAGGCTATGACTTCAAGTTTCTCTTTTGCAAAATGGACAGTACTTTGGTTGGGATATTTTGCAAAATTTTGAATTGGGAGGGGATAATTTCCCAGCATTTTCATTTATGCACGGTTTCTTAGTAATAATTCAATATTTTCCAAATTTGTCCAAAATGTATAACAACTAATTGAATCTGTCTTGCCTTGGGAGTTGCTGATACCCATAGCAAATCAATGTAACCCAGTCAAATGAAGTGTATATAGAATGGACTGACATGTTGACAGAACACTTATTAATCAATGTTTTTACTACAATTCACTTAATGCCCTTTTGTATGAATCATTGCTAGTCAATAAAAAATCCTATTGTTACTTGCCACAATATTTTATTGTCTCTTTCAAGAGGTAAGTAAAATATTGTATTTTGTCATTTTGTTTTACTTATTATAACAATATTTACTACATGTTTATAACTTTAAAACATTACTTTAATTTTTTTTTCCAGACAATAGAACTAGTGTTCATTTACATCAACAGATTTATTATGTTTGATAGAATTGAGCAAATAGGAGTATTCATTAATTCATAAAAATTAAGAGAGAAAAATGTGTTTGAGTAACCTGTTTTCATAGGTCACCTGTTTTCTAGGTATTTACAAATGATGTCCTATCTCACTGTTTTCTTGTTCCTATCAAGGTAGGTCTTATTTTGTAGAACTCTTTACTACAGTGATGAAAACAGAATGATATTTCGTTTTCTTTTTGGGACAACTTTTCTGGGTTATTTTGAACAAAAAGGAATTTCTTTCCAGAAATTTCAAGCAATGTTTTCAGCAAGGTCATGTTAAACATATCCTATATCAATTAATTTTAAAGGATTATCTCTGTTCTGTTGAAAAATATTGGGAGTCACAGTACGACTATTTCTTATATATATTTAGCTATTTTGCAGATTTTTTTCAGTGCAAAGAAACTGAAGCATCCCTGAAAGTTTGCTTGGATTGGTCATATAAAACCTTTGCCTCTGGACTTGCAAGTCATTTGGCTTCCTAAATATTTTTCTTACCTTATAGATACAGTGAACATATGATTTCTTTTCATTACCAGAATTTCAATACTTTGGCTAAGTATTTGTGACAGTGAAATAATTGAATATGGTGATATGGAAATTATATTAACATTTGATATCTATGATTAAAATTTTATTCTACACCATCGACCTTATTTTCAAAAACAATAAAAAATAAAGTTGTGGCTTGTTGTATTGTCATGATTTGACCAAAGAAAAGTACCATGAAAACAGGTTACACCAAAAAGTTGACGAGTATTGGCAACTGTTTGAAAAATGTCGATCAGAAATTAACATTAAATAGCTGGGAAAATATATCTCCTTTCAATTAATGATGTTCCTAATGTTTATAATTTTCAACGCTCAATTTAATTGAAATTTGTTTCTTATTACCACGGAAATAGGCAACACGAGGGTATAAATAATTAACTTGAATTACTCTTGAACATACCTGATCAAAAATCTTGGCACTCGTCATGCTCGTCTCATCGGCGATCAGGACATCAGTGTCGAAAATTCCCTTGGCTGTTTGTCCAGGCAACTGCCGTATTAACTCCTGGTTGGAGAGGTGAGCATCGTGCAGTCCAGGCCAAGAGTGTAGCGTTGTCCCTCGTGGAAATTTGGTTGAAGCCATACCCGTACTGGCCACGACTGACACACGCAAACCTTTCTGAGCCAGACGTGACTGAGTTTCTCTTATAAAAACAGATTTGCCAGTGCCTGCTTGACCGATGACGACCAAATTGTGCCCTTCTTCAGTGATCTTATAGGCCTCTAACTGCTTTTCGTTTAATACTGCCATTGTGACAGCTTGGCCATGTGCTGTTGTTGTGATTTGTGCATGGACCAATCAGAGCGCGCGGCGCATTCAAGCCCGGCGCGTCTAGGTCAAGAGTGTCAACTTCCGCGACGAAGAGACGGCAATAGGCGGCCCGGAGACGAAAAAGGTCTCAAATGACTGTTTAAAGACATATTTGAGTGCAAAGTGACAATAAACAATAAGACTAGTAAGTAAACATTCGATCCACAGCAAACATTTTACCTTGAACATTTTAATTTCACCACAAACATCGTTTTTAAAAACTTGTCCGCTCGGGGCCATGGAGAAGTGAATTGCCTTGATTCATTCTATATATAGGGGTATCTTTTACCTTTATATTGATACAGGCGCCTGTGAGATAACACTAGTAACAGGACATTATTTACAATGCCGGATTTGACTTATGACCTGTTACTGATGATGAGATCCTAGACAGCTAGACTTGTTGACCTTTTTGTTTATTCAAAAAGTATTCACCTTTGACCTTAAATTGTGAATGAATATTGTGCTATTAGAATGTGATTGTTTAAAGGTTTGTGTTCAATGGGTTACACACTTGTTTGTTTTGGATATGTAGGCTAGGATTTCTGCGAGTTTCCTGAATATGTCAGACCAGTCTCCTTGAGGAAGCTACCATACATAGAAGTTCCTGGAATCTCAAAGAACCTAAATATATGGCAGGCTTGTGAAACCTACACACACATTTAGCTACCTACATTTGATTGTTCATTCTGCGCCATTGTTTTCCACCTTTTTTTTATTTTCCAACTAGATTCATCAAAACAAGGCTCACTTCATCTTCACAATGTCAAGGCCGAAACAAAAAGATTTCGAACTCTTTCCGCTTCGGCCTTGACATCACGGCCCACATTTTCTGTGTTAAGAGGTTAGCCTACTGCAGGCTTTTCTGATAGGCCAACCAGAAGGCGGCTTTCAAAATTAACTTCAAATGTCAACGGCAAAGATAGCGGTAGTGACCTGTTGCGTTTGAAGACTATTTGAGAAATTAATTTCAATTGTAATTTTGGGCATATATAAGATGAATACATAGAGGATACTAAACGACCTTCCATTTAATACTATTTTTATTAAACGAGTTAATGATTAAGTATAAAACGAGCAAAAGCGAGTTAAATCAAGTTTAATAAAAATCGTATTGAATGGAAGGAAGTTAAATATTCTTTTTATTACTTGACCTCAGTAATCAATCATGATTGCTGAAGGTGTACAGAATGAAACATTTCTGCGACTTGGTCGCCATTGTGACGGCAGTGCCAACATTGTGAGTGAATGAGTTAGTGAGTTATTGTTCAACGCCGCTTGGGCAATATTTCAGCCATTAGCGGCGGCCAACATTGTGATGTCATAACCACACAATATGATGACGTCATACATGCAGCGGTATTACACTAGTTTAATATCGCGGTATAAATATTACACTGCAGTATCTTACACGGGTGAGTAATAAAGGGAAGATCTATCACGTTTGTGGTCAATCGATATTTACTGTAGAGTTTTAAAGTTTAAGAGTAACGTAAACACAGATTATTGTATGAATGGAATTTAAAGATTTTTATTATCATTATTTCAATTTTGAATGTTTCCTTAGAAATGTAGAAATGTCAGACCTTGTGCAATGGTGCCATTGTTTTTGTCTCTCGTAAAGAATCTGCTGCTTATGACGTAAAACATATGCCTTGAATCAGGATCATTTATAGAAGGAGAAAAAAGCATAAATTACTTGAGGAATACGGCCTGATGTGATTTAAATGTTAAAATTTAATTCTTGGTGTTGTCAGTGAATACCTGCAAATAATCCAGCTGCCTAAAGTATAATATGATAATTCGAATGTAAACGGCGATTTCACTGGCTGCAGGTTAGCAGCTAGTGAGGGTGGTAACTCGTAATGACGTGAGGTGTCGCTGCTTCGCATCACAGGTTTTGTAACCGCCGAGGTAGAAAATGGATGGAATCTCGATACATTTTCACCTTGCGTAGGAAGATGGGCTCACTTTATCAACACTATATATTTGACCAATACAAGGACTTAGTTTGATATATACTTGTTTGGGTAAAAGCGTGTTTTACGGTCAGTGTTTAATAACATTGTTAAGCATTTTTACATAACCTGCAGTTCTTGTTTATTTTCAACAAGTAAATATCCGTTAAACATCCTAGGTTGTTTCGTAGTGAGTGATGTTTGAGTAGCTGATTGTGTTTATTAGGAGCATTCTGATTGGATATGTAATGCGATTGCTGGGACAATCGTGGGTAACCTTGCATTTACATCTGGGTATTTCCCTTTGGTTTGGTTATTTATAAGAGCTGTAGTAATTGTAGGTTCTTCATTCGTCCTAAAACGTTAAGTTGTTGTGAACCATTATGCCATGTTTTTTGCCGACTACACCAACTCTTTATCAATTCTAATGTAATCCCGGAAATGTGGAAAAGATCAAAGATTGTATCAGTACCAAAGAAGACAAATTCTACTTAAATGAACGAGATCAGTCGCTCTTACTTCCATTGCTATGAAATGTTTTGAGCGCATCATTTTAAACTTCCTATTGTGCTATGTCAGGCACTTGCTTGATCCATACCAGTTTGTGTATAGAGCTAGAAGGGGCGTAGAAGATGCTAAACTCTGTATTCTAAATAGCGTGTATAAGCATTTAGAGCTTCCAAAATCATATGTGAAAATTCTATTAGTAGACTTCTCTTCTGCATATAATACCATCCAGCCTCACATATTGTTAGAGAAACTATTGAATATGGATGTAAATTGAAATATGATATTATGGATTGAGAATTAATTTTTACCTCAGTTTGTCTTCTATATTGTATACAAATAACGGAGCCCCTCAAGGTTGCGTCCTTTCACCTGTTTTATTCACTCTCTACACCAATGTGTTAGTTGAACCCCACACAATCTAACAGTAAAATTTGCTGACGATACTGCATTAGTTGGACATTCAAGAACATGAACTTTCTTTTATCTTATATTTCTTAATCATTTTGTAACCTGTTGTGAGAATTCCTTTTGTTGAATGTCAAAAAAGCTAAAGAACTCATCATAAGTTTCAGGAACAACCACCATATTACAAGCACTGTCTGTATAAATAGTTCCAACAGTAAGATTGGAGATGAATACAAGTACCTTGGCACATTATAGATAGTGAATTAAATTGGAATGCTAATACTGAATCAGTTTTCAAAAAGTGTCAACAAAGATTACATTTCATGTGCAAGCTATGATCTTTTAATGTAAATGAACGTGTACTACTCCTCTTTCATCATTGTTTTGTTGAGAGCATATGAACTTTTTCTTTTCAAGGTTGGTATGGCTCCTTATCTATCTTAATTCCTTTCAGGGTAATGAAGTATTGTTATTATGATTATTATTATTCCATGACCACTTTCTGACCACAAGTGAGATCTTGATCACACCCATGTTGCAATTGCCAAACAACATGCTGGCCAAGAACAGATTCCCCCTTTTGCTGTAATGTTTAGTTTAGAGTCTGCGAGTCAGGCATTGTTTAGCCCAACTTTGGCAATATTTCAGCCAGTAGCAGCCTTTAGTCCATGATAAATTTAGTGTAAGTTTGTTTTGGGAATGTTACGTAAGGTTATACTGGGTGGGTAGAGTCATTAAGAAGCAAATTATTATATATGATATATATTCAGAGATAGACTAGTTGTAGGAAAAAATAGGTTTGGGGGATAAACCTCAGATTAGCATAAGGGATGTTTGGGAAAAACTAGTTTAACGTGAACAGAAATGTTTTACAGTTAGAATTTATAAGAAGTATTTCTGAGACAGCACTTTTAAAGTGATGTGTAGTAGAATATTTATGGGTACTTTCATGAAAATTTATATTGAATAATTTACCATAAGGTTTAGCATAAGACTGGTGGCAGTGCCAGATATTTTATAACTGTCATTACATAGGTGTATTTGTGAGCAAATCCATATTTATATTTGATATTTTGCATTAATGTTTATATGGTTATAAAGAATCTTAATTGAGTGTCCATGACATTGGTTTGTCATGGGCACAAATATGATATTCTGTTTATTACATTGTATGTCATGGGCACGTATTATTCTGATCATTACTGTATGATCAACCTCATTACTGAATGATCAACCTCATTACTGTATGATCAACCTCATTACTGTATGATCAACCTCATTACTGTATGATCAACCTCATTACTGTATGATCAACCTCATTACTGTATGATCAACCTCATTACTGAATGATCAACCTCATTACTGAATGATCAACCTCATTACTGAATGATCAACCTCATTACTGAATGATCAACCTCATTACTGTATGATCAACCTCATTACTGAATGATCAACCTCATTACTGAATGATCAACCTCATTACTGTATGATCAACCTCATTACTGTATGATCAACCTCATTACTGTATGATCAACCTCATTACTGTATGATCAACCTCATTACTGTATGATCAACCTCATTACTGTATGATCAACCTCATTACTGAATGATCAACCTCATTACTGTATGATCAACCTCATTACTGAATGATCAACCTCATTACTGTATGATCAACCTCATTACTGTATGATCAACCTCATTACTGTATGATCAACCTCATTACTGAATGATCAACCTCATTACTGAATGATCAACCTCATTACTGAATGATCAACCTCATTACTGAATGATCAACCTCATTACTGAATGATCAACCTCATTACTGTATGATCAACCTCATTACTGTATGATCAACCTCATTACTGTATGATCAACCTCATTACTGTATGATCAACCTCATTACTGTATGATCAACCTCATTACTGTATGATCAACCTCATTACTGTATGATCAACCTCATTACTGTATGATCAACCTCATTACTGTATGATAAACCTCATTACTGTATGATCAACCTCATTACTGAATGATCAACCTCATTACTGTATGATCAACCTCATTACTGTATGATCAACCTCATTACTGTATGATCAACCTCATTACTGTATGATCAACCTCCAAGCATAAGCGGTTTACTTACTGCCGTCACATTTGAAACGCAGCGTCCAAGGTGACTATGACGTCAAAGCATTGTTTATGACGTGACGTCACATTGAAAAATTGTTATTTTGCCCTAGGACATGAAAAATATTAACCCAAATATGATTACCCTCCTAGTTATTAAAAAGTGTTGTTTGATGTGAAATTACAGTTTAACCCAAAGGGATGTGAAGATTTATACTTTGACCTGTAGCACTTATCATTTTTAAGTGCTAATTAGAAACCTCTATTGACCTATATCTGCATGGTTGTGCTTCCGGTTGATCTAAGTGTAAGTGCTCTTTTGTATTTCGTTGACTTTGACCTAAATATGTGAACTCTTGAATTCTGCTGGCCTGAACGCATGTACAAAGTTTTTTCTATAATTTCGCCTTGTTCATGAATAAACAATTTTTATTGGTAAATCTATTTTTCTGTTTTTCATCCCATTTCATGACATGAAGTACCTGGGTGTAATATAGCTAAAAATCGGGGGTAAAGATCCCTGTGTCGGTCATGCTTTATTGTGGGAGTCCTTTTTGGACAAATCTGAAATTTTGATTAGTTGCCTATTAAACATTTTCTCATATGTAAATATGTTTGAGTTAACATGAATTGTTTTAGCTAGCTTATTGGGACTCATTAGATATTGTATAACCTACATGCACATAGAAAACAGATCTTCAAAACTGAATACAAAAACAGCAAACTAATCACCAAAATCACCAAAATAAGAATTCAAACGTTCCAAAACTGAATTCATACCCTCCAACATAAAGCATTCACCGCGTAAACTGACTGCATATTGGATAGAAACACAAAACTGTGACAAGAGCTTTTTGACCGGAACACTGATTACCCCAAATGGGTGACACCACCTCAATGCCTTCCTTTCAGTCTAGAAAATTGGCGGTCAGCTTTGAACAGCTTTTGACAATTATGTTTTCTCTCAATGTCTGTTGATATTGTTTTTATCTCCCATTCTACAAATGTCTATGAACCCGAGGTTATCTGCCTTTGAATCCCCCTTGTGTACAAATGTACTTTCGGGTTGCGTTTTCATACAATGCGAGGCCTGGAAAGGTCAAATCTTGTGTACAGAAATAAATTGATTTGGCAGTCCAATGGCAGCTCATATGGTGATCCTGTGACCATTTATGGAATAAATTATAGATAACTCAATGAGCTACATGTACAGCGCCGATGGCTATATTTTTTCTAAAAGCAATGCTTTTCATGTCCTTAAAAAACTCTCCACACGTCTTAAATCTAATTTTCCTATCTATTTTGATGAAAATGAGCTTCTTTTACAAATTTCATGCAACAGAAATACTACCCTCAGAAACATGAATTCAAGATTGTGAATGGTTATGCATTGATGGCATTGTAGGCGTGCATGTGCGCATTCTTCTCATAGTGTTAAAAAATAATTCAGTTCCTTAATTCTCAGTTTATTCCAATATTCTTCATTCTGATAATCCATACACATTCTGTTCACATTCTTCATGAAAATTTGACTATTGTAGTAATTTTAATTTGAATAGTTGACGGAATAGATTGACTGTGTAACAGAAGTGATTGTGACATCACCTCCCACGGGATTCAAACCCGGGACCTCCAGGTGAGAGTCCTACACTCTACCGATTCAGCCAAAGAGATATCCCTCTGGCCAAAGCCAGTAGGAATGCTTTTATTCACCCTGCAACATACAACCCCTCCACAAGTGACTCGTCCTCGAGTCCAGCCATTTGCAGTTATCAAACACCTCAGTTCGACGTAATCAGGGTGCAGAGAGCACAAGGGAGTTGCCCCGGCCCCACGTTGGGCGCCAAATGTAACAGAAGTGATTGTGAGATCACCTCCCGCGGGATTCGAACCCGGGACCTCCGGGTGAGAGTCCTACCCTCTACCGCTTCATGCAAAGAGATATCCCTGGCCAAAGCCAGTAGGAATGCTTTTATTTCACCCTGCCACAACTGCAAAACTAAACAAAAGGCTTGATAAGTAAATTATACGAATAATGGCTTCAAAATGGGAACGAAATTAAGCTAGAAACTTTATATATTGTGTTTGTGTATTGCATGTGTAAAAGTTTTTTAGAACCTCATTTTTATAGAACCTCTTCATTCAAAATTCTTCAATATTTCATGACACGCCACACACGTGGCTACAAGCTCTCATGAATACACTCTTCAATCTCTCTAAGATGTAAAACAGAGTGGCCTCCCTTGGCCATCAATAAAATAAAGAAGCGTTAGTAAAATATATTTAAAACTAATTGTTTTGGCCGTTACATTCCAGCCCCTTAATTGTATCAATAGTTGAGACAATTACAAATCCTTTAAAATAAGGCCAAAAGTTGAGAAAAACAAAAAATAAATGATTTCTCTTGAAATAAAGATAAACAAGATTTTCTTTGAATAAAGATATTTCCAAAAAAAGTAATATTGTGATATTTGAATGTTGTAAAACATTTACCTAAAAACTTAACCTTTTGATCATAGATAAAATATTAAATTTTATCTCACAATTTCGCATCTTCATTCTTTTGAAAAAGAAATATTTACTAAAAACCTGCTTATGCCAAAAGTTATACTTACAGCAATACAATAAATAAAAGCTTTAAGGTATCAAAATTAACTCAAAAAAATGAAAAAAAAATGTTATGTTACTCTTTTAAAAAAACAAGTTATGCCAAAAGTTATACTTACAGCAATACAATAAATGAAAGCTTTAAGGTATCAAAATGAACTCAAAAAATGAAAAAAATGTTACTCTTTTCAAAAAACAAGTTACCGGTATGTGATGCTATAAGGAATGTTTCAAGTTGTATATTCATGAAAATCAAAATAAAGGTCAATCTTTAAATGTCATTGATTTCTTCACTCAATCACTTCAGTCACCTTCACTTCAGGGCCATCTTCACATGTGTCTTTTGTTCAGTCAGTTTGAGTGAAATGAATGACACTACCATTTCATACACTGTTCACTCAAAATGATGCATATACTGTTCACTTAAAGTCATGCATGCATCATTAAAAAACCCATTTACTGTCACTCTCTAAGAACAGGCATAACTTATCTATTGGTCTCTGCAACACAGATGTCTCAGTCTTCACCCCAACAAACCTAACATGGCCCTTTTTGTCTAGAAATACTTTCTGAACTCTTCCAAGAGTCCAGGAATTTCTCGGCATATTGTCGACAATCATGACGATTTCGTCAACACTCATATTCCTCCGAGGTTTTGTCCATTTCTGTCGTTCCTGAAGCTGCATCAGGTATTCTCTGGACCAGCGCTTCCAGAACACGTCAGATAAATAATGCACCTGAGGCCATCTCCTATACGTATAGTTGTCAGACTTGTTGAAGATTCCCGGCGGCATGTCTTCTCCAGGCTGCAGCAACAACAGATTTGGGGTTAAAGCCACAAGATCATCTGGGTTGCTTGACACTTTTGTTATCGGCCGATTGTTCATGATAGCTTCGACTTCGCAAAACAGCATCTGCAAAGCTTAGTCGTCGAGATTAATCATCTGTTCTTGCATCAGAGAATATAGGATTTTCCGCACTGACCTGATTAAACGCTCCCAAACTCCTCCGAAACGGGAACTTGCTGGGGGATTGAAGTTCCATTTAATGCCCATCTTCTGTAACATTGGCTGCATAACTGTACTGTTAAGCCTCTTGATTTCCTGTCTCAACTCTTTGTTGCTTCCTACAAGATTTGTTCCGTTATCCGATCCGATGCTCTTGACAGGTCCCCCTTCTGGAAATGAATCTGCGTATGGCGTTAATACATGATGATGTATCCAATGAGGATGCTACTTCAAGGTGTACAGATCTGATCGAAAGACAGGTGAATATGACGCCATACCTTTTCTGATTGCTTCGACCCAACTTTGTGAAGAAAGGTCCAAAATAGTCTAATCTTACGTGGGAAAATGTTGGTTCATCTGGAATCAGTCGCTCTCTGGGCAGGTCGGACATCATTTGATTAGCTGCATGGGCCTGGTATTTACGACAGATTACACACTTGCTCACTTGCTGTTTGATCAGTTTATTGGCCCCAACAATGCAATATTTCTGTCTCAATGTGTTCAACGCTGTATTTCTTCCCTGGTGACCTACAGTCTTATGTGCATCTTCAATAATAAACTTTGAGACTGAACAATCTTGTGGTAAGATTACTGAATGTTTAGTTTCAAATGGTAAGTTTGCCTTTTCTAACCTTCCACCCACTCTCAACATTCCATCAACAAGTATTGGATTCAGCTTTCTAATCTTGTTCAAATCTGAAGATTTTCTAGATTTGTGGGACTCTTTTAATGCCCTTAAAGAGGAGACGTAACGTATAATTGTGATTATTACAAATTATTATCTGTAGTCGCTTCACTTATAAGAATCAATAGAGCCAAAAAAATTAGAAAATATACGCTTTAATTCGACTAATAGGAGACGTTTTATAGCCCGTTTTGGATAACTGCCTAATGAGCCTGGCGAACGCTTAGACAAAATCACCGATACATGACTCGAAGCCACGCCCAGTGTGTGACGTGCTAGTCGTCAGCTGAAAGTCCAGCCGGGCCCTTTGATTTTCTCTGTATTTTTAAGATAATTCAACAGCAAAATAGAGGCACTAGCATGACCGAAAGAATTCCAAAATATGATATGTAACTGCTTCATGATATCAACTTTCCCTCTTAGTCGTCAAATTCATTTTGATTGGACTATGACAATCCATGGACGCGGTTTTCTTGGGTTGGTTTATATCAAAAAGGTTGAGAGATCCATTACTTTGGGATATCACGTAGTGTTATATCATGGATCTAGCGACATGAAGTTCTAAATTGTCTCGAAAAAAATGAAGGTTTTTGTAATAAACAGAGAGAATGTAAAAACATTTTTAATGTTTACTGTAGTAAAAATAATTTTGTTTCAGTTCACTTTCATGATAACTTAGTACTTAGTGGATGATTCGTTTGTATTTAACTAACGTATATTATATTGTTATCTAGTATGACATCTCACACCGTGTTGCAATATCTCTGTCTTTGAATTTAACAATCAATGACATGAAAACTTACCTGGCGCAAGTGTTAGAAAGCGTAATCTTATAGAATGTTGGTACCCGTTATTCACGATGTACTTTTTTAAATGTGTGTCATCTTACGTAGAAGTGCATGAGCCAAATCTCTTTATCTTAATTTATTGGTTGAATATATTACCTACATGTTCATTGGTTCAAAATGACTGGACGCCGTGACAGTAAACTAAGTAGCAGTCGAATGCCAAGATTACGCCATTAGTACAGGACATATATTCCGCTTGGTGGGTCCAAGGCGTTAAAATTCAAAAGGTATAATTAGAGACCATTAAATCAAGAATTGAAATTGAATGCGATAGGATTATATAACGGCCACCTGGTTGTCATAAAAATTGTTGTGACAACATTTGGCAGACATAGTAATTGATGTACACATGCTATAGGATAGTGCGCATAGCATTACATTTAATCACTGTCTTTCGCTTGGAACAATACAAATAATTAAAGATATATTTAACATCAATTCATCGGAGGTTTGAGTTGCTTGGATGACTTTAGATATGTTTAAACAGTTGTTAAGACTGTGAGATTTCCTGTTGTTTTTTCATTAAGGAGGTTATACTTCGATATCGTCACGCGGAAGGACACGCGACTTGACACGCCTCAGTGACCACGGGCCAGTTCAGTTCTGTTCACTGGTGCTAATTAGCTGGTGATTCTAAAAAGCCGTATTAAAGTTGTTTATCGGCCGATTTTGAAAATGTAAACTCAAGTTACTGGCAAATTAGAATACATATTTTATGAATCAAGAAAGTTGCCATGGGTAATTTCAGTCGATCTTTAACTCCTTTGTAAAGTGTTGTGACTGGATAAAGTGAAGTATTGCCTACAGTAAGCTGGGTAGTTTCCTTCAATACATCATTTTTGTCTGTTTTCAAATCTTCAGTTTTCTGTCTTGGTCTAAGTTGAATGTTCCTTCTTTGTTTTGTTAACTTTTTCAGTTTTCTTGATAGGAGAATCAACCAGCCTATAGCTCTCTTCAGCCTTGTCCAGGTGGAGTAGTAACACAGCAGTTTCTCCATACCCTTTGGTGATTCTTGAAGAATAGCTGAATTAACTACTTTCTTTACTTCCGGGTCTCCATCTGGTACTGCTGATGAACAGTCAGGCTGTTCTGGCCAATCTGTTGTCGGTTTCTATAGAAACTCTGGTCCGTAAAACCAAGATTGAGTTTGCATTAGTTTGTCGATTCCGATTCCCCTTGACGCTCCATCTGCCGGATTGTTTTACTGTCAACATACTTCCACTGGTAGACTCCTAATGAATCTTTGATTATGGCTAGTCGATTTGTGACAAATGTGTGGAAGTGAGTACTTTCATTCAAAATATATCGGATGACTGCCATGCTGTCGGTCCAGTAATACACATCGGGCATTGGGAATTCAATCTCTTTCAGAATCATTGTACTGGTCCTAACTGAAAGTGTTGCTGCTGTCAATTCCAACCTGGGAATTGTTACCTTTTTGAGTGGAGCTACTCTAGCTTTTCCATACATCAGTGCGCAGTGTATTTCATCTCGATCATTTATCGTGGGATCGTAGACTGAACTGACAGTAGAGAGAATTCCTCTCCTAGTTGGTGGATTGTCCTTTGTCACTGTCCTAAATTCTATCATGTCTGTTTCTACATCCCACTGGACTCCTAAAGCTCTCTCTGTAGGGAGGTCATCATGATCCAGTCTCAAACTTTTCAAACCTTTCGCTTGCTCTTCTCTTGGAATTTCTCTCTCTGTTGCAGATCCACTTGGTTAGATGGAATCCTCTTTTCTTGCATAATTCTGTGACATCTCTTATTATCCTGACAGCTTCTTGTTCAGATTTCACAGACTTTAGACAATCATCGACGTAAAAGCTCCTTCTGATTACGTCAACAGATTCTTGAGAGGAAGTTGTTTCATTGTCTGCTGTCTGGCGTAAAGCTGGGTTAGAGCAACTGGAAGATGATGTTGCCCCAAATAGGGGAGACCGGGGCGGTTTGGGACATGGGGTAGATTGGGACACCATAGATATCTAATGATTAAAAAGAAGGAGAAAGAAACTGTCAATATCACATGAAGTGACATCATACACCATGTGACAAATGATGCTAATGGCTGAAAATTTGGTTTAGTTCACTCATTGGAAAGTAATATTCAATTTCTATAGTTAGAGGGAAATTTTAGCATCTTAGTAATTATGATCTGATGTAAAGATGATTAACAGAACCTAGTTGATACCTATTGTTCTGGAGAGTTCTGTCATTATGCTAAGTTCTAAGAAGTAATTATTTGACATGCTATTTCAAGTTACCAATATGGAGACATATGACCCTTTTATTGGTCATCAGGGCAGTTTGGGACAGTGCTACTGGGGCAGATTGGGACAGTGTCTCAACGTGAACCGGTACATTTTGACATCATTCTGATGGTCGAATCGTAATAAATCTATCTGAAGCACACACTCTTTGTTTTGTCTATATGAAATACTAAAAATCATAATAAATAATAAATGATAATAAATTAGAAGTACAGTCAGACCTCGATAATCCAAACACTTCCGTTTTTCATCAAAAATGTTCGGATAGTGAAATTTTCGGACTGAAATGAACCAAACCTACAGACAGACGACATATATTTAAATAATTATCACACAAAATGAGAAATTTCAATTTATTTCAATCACAAACCTTTGATACACAAAGTGAGACATCTCAATTTATTACAATCATAAACTGCTGACACGGCTCAACTCCCATGTCAATCCATTGTCATTAATTTTTACCGATTCAGTCAGTGTGGTGCTCGCTTGTCTAGGGGATTACCGAACGCTTTGATGAACCGTCGGATTAATGAAGCAGAAATAACTGTAATTAACTAATCCGTTACAGCTAATCAGTGTTCGGATTCGGAGACTGAATCAACAGATTAATGAATCAACATTTAATGAGTTTATATAGAGATAAGTTTGGTTACAGCTTGCTACCGTTCGGATACTGCGAGATTCGGATTATCGGTGGCCGGACTATCGCGAGTTGACTGTATCAATATCTTCAAAGTGCATTTCAAGGATCTACTGCTAACTTTGGGCTCCTGCTGGTTCCAGAGGAACTGGCCCAATTACTAGAATAATGACCACAAGGATTTTCAGTAAGTTGCTTAACCACTCTGTTGACCATGCAAATGGTAGTGTTGACAATCAGGTGCTCCTTCGATCTGCTCGACAACAACCAGAGCCACATATCCCCTTGCAGCCAAAAAACTAAAGCCTCTTGATAGAATGTGTACAGTCCAATGAATAAATTCTACAATCAGGACGAAGATGCTTGGCAGTTAACCCATGCAGTGGTCACCATGACAACTTTTTATGTCGCAGAATTATTGGGAACATCATATCCCAGGGTATTTACGAAGCAGGACATTTCTTTACATATAATCATTTATATACCCACTGAACTGAAATGTGTTCATTGAAGAGGAACTTCTGACTTATTTTCTTATAAATAGACCGAAAACAACTGCAACTTGGACCTCGAGCTGCAAGCATCCATGATGTCTCACACATGGGCCACCAGAAGCATCCAATATGGACAAATGGGACCACCAGATAGAAGCACCCAAGATGCAACCATTGGACCATCAAAAGCACTCAAGATGGACACATTTGACCATTAAAAGCACTCAAGATGAACAAATTGGATGATTGCACCACCAGATACAAGCATCAAAGAGGGAAACATCGAACCTTGAAGCCAAGAACAATGATTCAAAATTTACCTGATACTTCAACAAGCAATAGTCTATTGTTTATGTCACTGTGATGATATTAATTGGAAGTCATGTATTTTTAATCATTATCTTCAACAGAAATGTATATTGTCCCAATGTGCCCTGGGTAGCATCCCAATGTCCCCCGGGGTGGGGCAGTTTGGGACAGCATTTTTTACTTTTTTATTTCTCATTTGTACAAAAAGTTTGTGAACATATTTTATTGCTTCTTGTTTTTATATTTTGACAATAAAGGTTGCTTGAAATCTGCCAAGTTTCATGTTGTTTGACTTCATAGATTTAGAACAAACAGGAACATAAGTTTTTTTGTCCCAATGTGCCCCGGTGTAACAGGCCAAACTTTCCCCCTGGCCAGACTTTCCACGGGGAAGGCTTTAGGTTTTGTCACAATTTCGTCATAGCAGATCTTGATGGGTTATCTGGAATTTTCGGGATGGATTTCTTTGAGGCTTATGAGTGCGATGTCTTGATAACAAAGCGTCTCCTCAAGACTAGACAGGGAAGAATAAAGTTGTATAAGAGGTCAACAAACAGCTGTGCTAGGATAAGACTTGTAGATAAGGCTAGGATACCTGCACAATCTGAGCAGATAGATCTTTGTGAAACTGAAGGTCTAGTTCCAAAAGGGCTTGGCTTGTTAGAACCAAATAAACATTGGCAGAGTCAGGGGTTACTTGTGGCTAGGAGCTTGGTTGATACTAATCTCCATAAGGTGGTCATTTCTGTGCTTAACATCAGCGATAAGAATGTCAGTCTAGGTCCAGCTTCAGTCATGGGTACTGTGGAGTCGGTAGATGGTTTTGTAGAGGTCAATGACTCTAGTCATTCTCAGGAGAATGTCGATCTCCCACCTCATCTCTTACCATTGATTCAGAATAGTTCTTCGGAGTTGTCGGTTGATCAGAAGCAGTCCTTGTCAAATCTTGTAACTGAATATCAGGATGTTTTTGTTGATAAAGATGGCAATTTTGGGCAGACTAGTCTTATCACACATAAGATCAATACAGGGGATGCTGCTCCGATAAAGATACCACCTTGTAGGGTACCTTTGGCTCATAAGACAGTTGTCGAGGAAGAGGTCAATAAGATGTTAGACCGTGGTATCATTGAGCCTAGTGACAGTCCTTGGGCTGCGCCAGTTTGTCTTGTCACGAAGAAGGATGGTTCTGTCAGGTTCTGTATAGATTATAGAAGACTTAACTCTGTTTCTCAAAAAGATGCGTTCCCCATTTCTAGAATGGATGATATGCTTGATACCTTGGGTGGGGCGAAATGGTTCAGTACACTTGACCTTGCTAGTGGCTACTGGCAAGTAAAAATGGACCCAAAAGATAAGCATAAAACTGCCTTCTCGACTCATATGGGCTTGTTTCATTTCAATGTAATGCCGTTTGGTTTAACAAATGCTCCCGCAACCTTTGAGAGGCTAATGAATACAATATTTGGGTCATTGAAATGGAAGAGGTGTCTTTGCTATTTGGATGATGTCATAGTATTTGGGTCAGACTTTTCTAGTGCTCTTGAAAATCTCAGGCGAGTTTTTGCACAGTTTCGTGTAGCGAATCTGAAGTTAAAACCCAAAAAGTGTGTACTCTTCCAAACTGAGGTGTCCTTTCTTGGCCATATAGTCTCGAAAGAAGGTATCAGTTGTGATCAGACAAAGTGTGAGTGTTGTAATATAAGGATGCGAAAGCAGGTTACTGGTCTGTTGCTCTAGACGAAAACAGTCAAAAACTGACAACTTTTCGAACTCCTTTTGGACGATATTGCTGGAAGAGACTTCCTTTTGGATTGTCTGTGAGCCAAGATATATTCCAACAACACATGTCTGAGATACTTGAAGGACTGACTGGGACTGTTGGTATCACAGACGATGTGTGTGTTTGCGGTAACACAGAAGAAGAGCATGACAGAAACCTCGCCAACCTGATGCATCGAGCCAAGGACAGAGGTCTTGTTTTCAACTCTGAGAAATGCATTATCAAACAGTCATGCATTCCTTTCTTCGGAAACCTATACTCAGACAAGGGAATTCTTCCAGACCCAGCCAAAATCAGAGACATCAAGATGATGCCGAAACCAGAATCCGAAGATGATCTGCAGAGGTTTCTAGGAATGATGACCTACCTCAGCCCTTACATCCCAAACTACAGTGCTGAGTCCAAGTTACTACGGGACCTTCTGAAGAAAGACTCTCTCTTTCTGTGGGAGACCAATCATCAGATTTGTTTTGAACGGCTAAAGACACTAGTAAACTCAGAGTCGTGCCTTGGCTACTATGACATGATGAAGCCAGTGACACTGGAAGTAGACGCTTCCATGAAAGGACTAGGAGCAGTGCTGATCCAGGACAAGCCTCTTGCATTTGCCTCAAAAGCTCTCACCCCAACACAGTCTGCCTACTCAAACATAGAGCGTGAAGCCCTTGGACTGGTACATGGTATTCAGCGTTTCCACACCTACCTGTATGGCCGTAAATTTACTGCCATTACTGACCACAAACCACTGGTCATGCTTCATCAAAAGCCTATCAACAAGGCACCGCCTAGACTCCAACGCATGTTTCTCAAGCTGACAGACTATGACTTTGAGCTGATCTATCGACCTGGTAAGGATATGACTCTATCTGACACACTGTCGAGACTACCAAATCCTCAAAACTCAGATGAAATTCCACTTGATAAGAGAGTAGATGGTGTATTTGCTGATGAAGAAGACGACATTAGCATGGATCTTATCAACTTTGGTACCACAAAGAAAGACCAGTTGAAAGCTGAAACTTGTTCTGACCCAGTACTGAACACCCTGAAAGAGGTAATTCTTGTTGGATGGCCTGAGGACATCAAATCTCTGACCACAGATGTTAGACCCTTCTGGTCATTTCGAGAAGAGCTTGCTGTTGAAGACGGAGTGATCTTTAAAGGCAAACAGGTACTGATACCTGAGAGTTTGCGTAAAGATATCCTAGCCCAACTACACACATCACATCAAGGGATCGAAAAAACTCGTAAATTAGCGAGAGAGTCAGTGTTTTGGCCACGTATCAATGAGGACATAGACAAGCTTGTGAAAGGCTGTTCAACCTGCCAAGAGATAAGACCACAAAATAAACACGAACCTCTGTTACCACATGAAACACCGACTGGTCCGTGGCAGAGGATTGGAACAGACATATTCCAAATCAAAGACAAACACTTCCTACTCGTGACTGACTATTTCTCAAAGTTTCCATTTGTGAGGCAGCTACCAATCTCTGTCACCAGTAGAAATGTTACAATTGAAGTCAAAGCCTTATGTGCCACATTTGGGAAGCCTGAAACTATCATAAGTGACAATGGCACCCAATATAGCGGACAGCCCTTCCAACAGTTCTGTGAAGAATGGGGTATCAAGCACGTCACCTCTTCTCCACATTATCCTAGATCAAATGGTCTCGCTGAGAGGATGGTTGGAACTGTGAAACCACTCATAAAGAAATGTCTTGAGGATAACCAGGACATTGATAAGGCACTTCTTCACCTCAGGGCAACCCCAGTATCAACAAACCTTCCATCACCAGGGGAGATGTTGCTAGGACGCCCTATCTCCACTACTCTGCCGTCAAGACATGCACCAAGCGCTACAGCTCAGATGCAGAGACAACACCTTCAGCGCAGTCAAGACCTGATGAAGAACCAGCATGACAAAACTGCGCTTGAGTCTGATCTCCCTACTCTATCACCAGGTCAACGTGTCAGAGTTTACAACCATGTGACCAAAACATGGACACCCGGGATGGTAGTTGAGAAAGACACAGCTACACCTCGCTCATACTTCATCCAAACAGTTGGTGGGAACACTCTCAGGCGCAACAGAAGTGACCTAAGAGAAATGGCACCCAACTTATCAGACATGTCCACTAAGGAGAAGCCCACAGTGACGTCACCGCCAGCTTCACTAACAATCTTACAGTCTCCTACTCCGACAACCCCACCACAGCCTGCAGGGTTGAGAACATCCCGTGCAGGCCGTCCCATCAGAGTGCCGAGTCGATACAGTGACTGACATTAATATACTTCCAAAAAGTGCTTAAGCTGCATCAACATTATGAACTTTAAATCTCTATCAGTACTATGTTCTTCATCTAAAAGAAGAGGGATGTTGTAATATAAAGTTTATCTTAATAATCCTTTTCCGCTTCATTCCCACTTCACATAATGTCCAATTCCAGAATAGTTCCACTCCTAACTTTTGTATCTACCCCACATGGCATGAAGTAAACAACAGCTTAATCACAGCTGACTTGTCTGTCTTCTTTTGACCCTTATATGATGTATCAGACATCATAACAGTGAGGTTGTTAGAGATTGGCCAGTCCCTGTAGATAAAGGAGAGGTACATAGCTTTCTAGGTCTCGTGGGCTATTATCGGCATTTTGTCCAGAACTTCTCATCCATAGCTTCACCTTTGTTACGCCTCACAAGAAAGAAAGTTTCCTTTCAGTGGGATGATCGTTGTCAGCAGGCTTTTCAGCAACTTAAGGATAGTTTAGTTACAGCTCCGGTTCTATCTTTCCCTAGTGATGAAGGGCAGTTCATCTTAGCCACAGATGCTAGTGGCTCAGGGATAGGTGCTGTATTATCTCAAGTTCAGGGTAGTCGAGAACGGGTCATAGCTTATGCTAGTCGATCGTTGAATAGAGCTCAGGAGAACTATTGTACAACGAGAAGGGAACTATTGGCAGTAGTAACGTTCCTTAGGCAATTTAGGCACTTCCTGTTTGGTAGAAATTTTGTTGTACGAACTGATCATGCACCTTTGGTCTGGCTTAGAAATTTCAAAGATGCCGAGGGAATGCTAGCACGATGGCTTAGCGTGGTTGAGACGTTTGATTTTGAGATACAGTACAGGCCGGGTACTAAGCATAAGAATGCTGATGCGTTGTCACGGAAACCTTCTAGGAAGTGTGGTAGAGATGCTTGTTCCGATTGTTACAATCATGTAGAGTCCTCCATAGAGTCTTCTGATGGTCCTGAGAAAGTTGTTAGAATAGCGTCTTTATGTGGTGTCAGAACTGCACAAGAGAATGTGTCAAACTGGCTCCCTGTATGGACAAGGGATGATCTTTTACAGATGCAGCAGCAGGATGCTAGTATAGGTCCTATTAAGGAGAAGCTATTGTTGTCCTTGGTCAAGCCTGGAAAGGTTGAGGTAGTTGATCTTAGCAGTGAGGCTAAAGCTTTACGGGGTCAATGGGAAAGTTTGGTAGTTGAAAATCATCTGTTGTACCGCAAGCATATTCTTGGCCATGATGAGGTTTACCAGTTAGTTGCTCCTAGAGAGGTTAGGGATACCATCTTTGAATACTTGCACTGCAATAAGACTGCTGGTCATTTTGGCAGGGATAAGACTCTGAAGGCAATAAAGCAGAGGTTCTATTGGCCCTGTATGTCAGAAGCAGTTAAACGGTGGTGTAGAGAGTGTGATCTCTGTGCTAGGAGTAGACCTGGTCCTGGAAAGAATAGAGCCCCATTCAGTTCATCATTAGGTCCCCCATGGAGTGTATTGCCATAGATATAGTTGGTCCTCTCCCAGTGACATGTAACGGGAACGAGTATATCATGGTAGTGGGTGACTATTTTACCAAATGGAAAGAGGCTTTTGCAATTCCAAACCATACTGCTTTAACTGTTGCAGACAAACTTGTGACTGAGGTTCTTTGTCATTTTGGGTGTCCTGTCCAGATCCACACTGATCAGGGTCGTGTTCAGAGTTGTTCAGAACGGTTTGTCAGAGATTGGGTATCAGTAAGACACGTACTACCCCCTATCGTCCCCAGTCAGATGGCTTAGTGGAAAGGTTCAACCGCACTCTGCTTTAGGGAGGTCAGGATGCCTATTGATCTTATGGTGGGCGACCCACCAAGAGCTCCTCAGGCTAACTGTCCAGTTGAGTATGTTGAGTGGCTTCAAAGATCAATCCAGAATAATTTTGAGTTTGCCAATAAAATCTTGAAGTTTCTGCTAGTCTTCAGAAGAAGCATTATGATGTTAATGAAAGGCATAGAGAATTCCAAGTAGGTCAGTGGGTCTGGCGCTGGTATCCTCCAAAGGCAGGTCAGAAACTCGAACTCGGTTGGACTGGTCCTTATCTTGTTGTCGGGAGGTTGTCGTCTCTTACTTACAGAGTACAGAAAGATAGGGGAAAACCAATTATTTCTGTTCACATTGATCATCTTAAACTGTATGAGGGAAATGATTCTCCTATCAATTGGCTCATAGAGCAGTCAGGTGATGTTCTTGGGGAAGAGCTTAGTAGTGAGGATATTGGGGAGCTTGTTCTGTCTAGTGATAGCTCATTACCTCTTATGCAGGCAACGGGGGAAAGTGATAATCCAGAGGAAGGACTTGATGAGGGTTTAGATAGAACCAGTCTGGATATTGACAGTCCGTTGTCTCCAGTCCAGTCACCTGGTTAAGGGCAGTTTGTTAGAATTCGCTGTGGGAGGAGGGTCAAACCTCGCGACATTTACTCACCGGCTTGAGTAGCTTGACCCCGGGAATTTTTTTTTTCTTTCTTCTGTTCTTGTTATTCTACGGAAGCATCCTAGTGCCACAGTCAAAATTTTTTTATCCCCTAATTAGGATATACCATCACTTAATTAGGTCTTAATCATCGCCTAATTAGGACATAACTATCACCTAATTAGGGGAAACTATCTCCTAATTAGGAGATATTAAGTCCTAATTAGGACATAGTAACACCTAATTAGGAGTTAGTTATCACCTAATTAGGACTTAACCATCGCCTAATTAGGACATAACTATCAACTAATTAGGAGAAACTATCAACTAATTAGGAGATACTAACTCCTAATTAGGAGATACTAACTCCTAATTAGGACATACTATCTCCTAATTTGGAGATATTAAGTCCTAATTAAGACATACTAACAAGGAACAGGTTGATGGACCACTGGCAGCGCTTCCACCAGCCCACTAGGAGATGTTATCGATGCGAGGTGTGTGGGCGCCGGGATCAGAAGAGGAGACATGCGGCTCAGCACCTACGGTCCCATCCTCCTGGAGCAGAGTTCACCAGTATGGTAGTGAGAAACCCCGAGTTCAAGGATCCAGGAGACGTTCTGCAGCCGGCACTATCAGTTGGCCGGGACACAGCCAGGGAACTTGAGCAGGCCCGACGTCATAGTCTGCCTTCCCTGACCGCGTCCTGGGAGGAGCAGAACATCCTGGATCTGGAATACCTTGGCCTGTGACGGAACAATTGCTTATCATTGTTGTTTTATTTTGTTGAATTTTTGTTTTGTTTTGGAAAAACATTTTTTGATTATCATTTTTTTATTTCAAGGGGGGAGGAGTGTAACGGGGGCTAGTTTTTTTGGGATTATTAATATCATTACTGGGCTTAATAATATTAGTTAGGTTTTGGTATCATATAATTGTCATAGTGTAGCTATTAATAAATAAGTTTAAATACCTGTTTTCAGTGCAGTCTTCACCAAACCAGAAGTTTTTAGGTAGTGATCACCGTTTCCGCGTTAGTGATTGGCCGCACGCACTGGAACAGTCTATTCTTGGGTAGGGGTGGCTTACGTGTAGTGAGATACGTCCGTTGACTACTATATAAGGGAGGCGCGTCCGTTGTTACATTGTCTAGCGATAATCTACTCTGGCTAGGTGAGTTGTTTCGCAACGAAACAGCCGTCCCTCTTGCCTTGACATTAGGCAGCCTTTGTTCTGTGACAGAACAACTCGTGTTTCGCGACGAAACAGTGGCCCCTCTCCCACAGCTTAGTTGATAGGAATTAGAATAGAGTTAGATATTGGGTCGGGTATAATGTAATTTAAGAGTATAGATATCGGGATGGGTAATACTGGGTAGAATTAGGAATATTTTATGGTTAAAGAATTAGTAGTATATTTTCAGGGATATTGTTAGAAAAGGGATGGGCGGGTGGATTTAAAGATATATTCCTACCGCATTATATGCGTTAGTGATTCCGGTAAATAGTAGGGAAGTAATAGAATGTCCTTATAGGTTGAGTTGTATATTCCCGGTGCTGATCATTTTTCTTTGTTGAGTTTTCCATATTTTGTAATGAAATCAATAAGGGTACTTCACTTGTGTGTCTTTTATCATAATGCTACATCCCGAAACCGGGAAGCAGCGTGGATGTGAGATGTGAAGGTTCATGAGGAATACAATCTAGACAATTATAGAAGCACATTTGGTATTAAAAAATTACACAATGCAAAGTTTCATCATGGTTAAAGTTGTTTCTTAAGTCTGGAAATCCACGTCTGTTACACACTATTTAGAATAAAGAGTTTAGCATCTTCTACGCCCCTTGTAGCTCTATACGCAAACTGGTATGGATCAAGCAAGTGCCTGACATCACACAATAGGAAGTTTAAAATGATGCGCTCAAAACATTTCATAGCAATGGAAGTAAGAGCGACTGGTCTAAAATCGTTCATTTCAGTAGAATTTGTCTTCGTTGGTACTGATACAATCTTTGATCTTTTCCACATTTTCGGGATTACATTAGAATTGACGGAAAGTTGGTATAGTCGGCAAAAAACATGGCATAACTGTTCACAACAACGTTTTAGGACGATGCTGCATAAACCATCAGGTCCCGGCGCTTTCCTTATTTTGAGTTTTGAAAACTGCAATTTAACTGTGTCTAGTGTTACAACAATGTTTTCTGCATCTTAAATGTTAAGATTATTAAGCTCAGTTTGCCGTTCACTGCTAAAGTTACGAGCATCAAATCTTGCGTAGAAGTTGTTCAATTCCTCAGCACGTTCCTGATCATTTCTGATGCAAGGCATTCAAACCTTCTACATCAAAGCTTTATGATGCCAAATGGAGCATCTTTGTTGGATGGAGAGAGCAGCAACAGCTGTTAGATCAGGATATTACCATTCCGATGGTGGTTGAATTTCTATTATATCTACATACGGAGAAGAAGGCAACCGATCAGCCATTGCCTCAGTGTCTGGTATTTGAGGATTTTCGATGAGATCTAATATATCTCTACATAAGCTTCTCTGATCATTCCAGATGAAGGACTTATCTGTACCGTCAGTATTTCTTAAATGGGATTCATGTTCTTCAATCCTTCCTGAAGTAGCATATGAGCCTATGCAGTCTACAAATCTTAAGTTTTTATACTTCAAAACGGCGTTCCTACTTGCCTTCGCTTCAGCGGCAAGAGTGTCTGATTTACATGCTATTGATAATTTGTCTGTAGGATAGGATAGAAAGAAGTATCTTGTCAAGCATTACCTTAGTTTGTGGCCAAGAATCAGTCAACATATTCAGGACCGCTTGGCACTTCCAAGTTCTTCATCTTGCTTGAACAAGTCTAGATTGTTATGCCCTGTCAGAGCACTTCGATGGTATTTGCAAAGAACAGCGCCCTTTAGGCATTCCAAAAGGAGACCCTTTTTTCCTGCAAGACTGCGCGGGACACAGATTTTGAAGAATACAATAGCTTTGTGGTTAAGGAAAACCATTGCATTTGCTTACCAGTTCGTTGAACAGGACAGTGTGGATCAGAAATTTTCACCTCATGAAATTTGGGCACTAGCTGCTTCTATATCAGCATTGAGGTCAGTTTCTATAGAACGTCTTGTTTCTGCCTTTCAATGGAAGGGAACAAATACATTTGCATCTTCTTATCTCCGAGACATAGCTCCAGCGCTGGATGGATTACACAAGTAAGGTTCACTGGTAGCATCTCAGCACCTTGCATCTGCATCAAGCAAAGGGGGGTGGGGGTGGTCGGGTCGTCAAATGATAGACGATGATTGACCTGGTAGATGCCAGGAGACACTATTAATCGGAAGGTGAGGCACCCCATTGTTAACTATGTAGGTGGAGGGCCGATTAATGGGTTATGGATTGTTGAATCACTTATTGTGGATTTGTATAACTACTAGATAATGCACCTCCGTAATTCTGCTCAGGATATGACCTTGTGGTCCTCCAGAAGCAGTCAGACATACCAGAAGTGACGTCACAGTACCGGAAGTGACGTCATAGTGACTGGAGATGTTGATGGGGCTTCAGGAGACAATTCACCGGTAGAGAACCACTGTATCGCCAGGAAAATTAATTTTTTAAAACCAATATTTCAGGAATGTATGTAAAATTTGAAGTCTTAATTCTAATAGTGAAGTTTACTAAATTATCTGTATGAAATTTTATTGTGTATTTTGAAGAAATTTCTCTCCAGGTTTGTACTTTTAATGTCATGCAAATGCAATATTAAATATATTTTTGATAAAAGAACAATCCCTTTCTAGCTTTTCTTTACAGCTCAACTTTGCCATGTTTCGTATATTTGTTATCAATTTAAATATAGTAACATGACTTGAATGTCAAATTAACCAAAGATACTCTCTGAATTACAACCTGAGATTACAATTTAACATTTTTGTACATGATATTAGTTACTATGCAACTAAACAGACAGTTACACAGAACTTTATCAAAAGTGTTCACCTCACTTACACATGTACATAAACATAAAAGTTGAAATAAATAAGTCTTGAGAACATACATCTTCATAGGAATTTGATAGATATTGACTTTTAATTATAACCTAAATTAAACATTTTGAATAAACTCTGTTAAACCACTTTCTATACAAACCTGTTAAAACCTGTTAAAACCTTTTCTTCCTACTTTTCATTGGTCCAATACTAAATTGAAAGCTCAACCCATCAAAATCAATGTAATCAAGCGCAGGTTATTATGTTCATTTCTGTTCACTTCATGTTATTTTTTCATCAAATCAAAGTCAAATATAAGCATTAAATGAATATTTATATCTTATTTTTGATTATTTTTTTCATGTTGCATATTGGTTCCTATAAATTTATTGGGTGTCAATTAGATTAGCCTATTAAACACGGACCCCGTTTACAATATACTTTTTACGACTTTGAATGAACAAAGTATAATTGATCTAAATTGTATAGTTGTAAAATTTCAAATAATGCATGATCATATCAACTGTAAACTATCAACTGTAAACTTTTAAATGGTTTTTTTTAGTTCATGCATTCACTTTGTTTTGAAACATATTTCATTCACATTATATTCACATTTTCTGAACACCCTCAGAGTATTAAGAACTAAATGTCAATGCAACACAAATTTTCATCTTACACAAATTGTATCTAATAATTAATCATATATAAACTAATTATCTGTTAGGAAACTTGGATATATCATCAATAAATGTAAAATGTTTTATGTTGAAAAATAAAGTATTCCCTTATTTTGATATGACTTAAACTCTGAACAATCTTATCAGAACATGAATGTATTCTTTTTTTCTTTGTTGAGCAATTCATGTCCATTGTTTCATCTTATTCTTACCGGTTTAAACCAAAGTGCAGTAACTTACATCATACTCATGCAAAAACTTTACCATGTGGATATCTATCAACCAGATCTCCTAGCAATGAACAGATACCATACTTATACATTTCATTCCCAATCCTGTGTTACTGTAGGCTAACTACCTCTTTCACTTTCAAGATATAATGTTATACAGACACAGGATTGGGACATTTCACGTAAAAGTTTGTTGCAACTGTAAATGCAAACTAGGCTGGACAACATGCTTCTTGATAATATCTCTTTATTGCTTGGGGATACCTGGTATTAGACTGACATTGTTACTTCTTTTATGTAGTGGTCCAGACTACTCTGATATTAGCATTGTCCATGTAAATGTTTGTAGCCTACAAGAAAAGGTTGATATAGTTTATGCAGAACTTAATGGTTTCGACGTTATATGTATTTCTGAAACATGGCTACACGCGGGTATAAGCAACGATGACATCGCGTTGTTGGGGTATCACCCACCGGTCCGGCTAGACCGTCACAATTTACGTTAAAGATAATTTACATCTTAAACATAGAAAACAATTTGAAGTTCCGAGTCTAGAAGCAGTCTGGGTTGATATTACCTCAAAAAATAACGTCCTGGGTAGAGGAACATTCTACAGAGCCAACTCTCGTGCCTTTTATTGGGACTTAATTGATGATTTTATTGCAATGGCAGTTGACACTGATGTAAAAACAGTTGTGTTGGGCGACTTTAATACTAATTTATTAAACCATTCCGACATCAACATTGCCTGTTTAGAAAGACTTTACGGTATGACACAAATCATTGATGAACCGACGCGCATAACAATTAACTCCAGAAGCTTGATAGATCTGATACTGATAACCTCTCCCAATCTTATTGTTTCTTTCGGTGTTACCCCCAACTTCTGCAGTGATCATTGTGCAGTATTTGTTACTCTGAAGTTTCAAAAGCCAAATGGAAAGAGTTACATGAGAGCTATTTTTGACTATGACAACATTGACAAAAACGGTTTGTTGACTGCTGCTAGAGCTTTAGACTGGTGTGATCTTGTTACTGAAGATGTCAACGAAAATGCGCAGAGTAAACTTGATTGCATATATAACATGGCCCAGTCTTATATACCAAACAAACGAGTTCGTCTAATCGATGAACCATGGATGAACGGTCATATTCGTAGATTTATGACCCAGCAAAACCGAGCACATAGGAAATCTAAGAAAACCAATACGCCTGCTGACTGGCACTGTTTTCGTGTGCAACGCAATAAGGTCATTTCTGAAATTCGAAGTTGTAAAAGAGACTATAATAATAAACTCGACAAGAAGTTAAATGATTCCTTGGATAGCAAAATTTGGTGGAAAATCATAAAGTATTATACTGCAAAATCCACCAAATTAAAAGTCTTCCCAAGCTTAGAAAACGATGGGCTTGTTTTTGAAAATGATATTGATAAGGCTAATTTACTAAATGACTATTTTGCTTATCAAGCTAGTGTTGATAATGAAGATGACGATATCAAAGATAACGTACCTACACCAGACTTTTCACTTGGAGAAGTATAACTATAAATGAACAGGAATTAGAACATATAATATCAACTCTAAATATTCATAAATCTGTTGAGCCTGACTTGATAAGTAATCGTATTTTAAAGACACTTACAAAAATCATTGCAAAACCGCTTACTCTACTTTTTAATTTGTCTTTGACTTAGTCTTCATTTCCCTCACTTTGGAAAACAGCAGCGGTCGTTCCATTGCATAAAAAAGGCAGTGTTCATGAATGTTCAAATTATAGACCCGTTTCCTTATTGAGTTGTGTTTCTAAACTTTTCTAAAAATATGTCCACAAACATGTTTAAAAGTTTTTCTCAGACAACGGAATAATTACCAAATTCCAATCTGGATTTAGGGCCGGGAACTCAACCGTTTACCAATTAACACATTTATACAATTTCATAAGTAAAGCTCTTGACGACGGAAAAGAAATAAAGGCGGTGTTCTGTGATATTAGTAAAGCCTTCGACCGTGTATGGCATAAGGGTCTTATTCACAAACTCCAAAGATATGGCGTGAGCGATTCACTCCTCGCGTTGTTTGAAAATTACTTATCTGATCGTAAACAGTATACAGTAATAAACGTTTCTCAATCTGAAAACAAATTTGCACTGGCTGGAGTCCCTCAGGGATCCGTGTTAGGGCCCCTTTTGTTCTTAGTATTTATCAATGATATTGTAAATGATTCGGAATATAATATTAGATTATTTGCTGATGACACCTCGCTTTATGTCATTATAGACAATCCAAACGTAGCGTACAATATGCTAAGTAAGGATCTTGAAAGAATTTCTACCTGGGCAGATAAATGAAAAGTTAAATTCAATCCTGCAAAAACAGAAACCATCATGTTTACAAGAAAACGAATTGAAACTGTATTACCAAATCTAAATATGAATGGCCAAATCATTGCAGACGTTGAAAACCATAAACACCTTGGTCTAACCTTTCAAAAGGATGGTCAGTGGCATTCTCACATAGATCAGATGGTTAATCGAATTAGTCCAATGATCAATTGTTTACGTAGTCTTAAATGACCCTGAAGCCTTCATTTGGGACCAAAGAGTCACCAAATCTACAATTTATTATCTCATTTGGCCAAGGAACATGCTCACAAGATTTCAGCCTTCAAGGGCTTTTGGGCCTGGTGATGATAAAAATACATTTTTAAGGACATGCCCTAAGACCCTCATTTCGGGATACAGGTCACCAAAATCCACAATTTATCATCATCATTGACCAAGGTACCTGTGCACAAGATATCAGTGTTTGAGGACTTTTGGTTCTTGAGAAGATGACAAACACAGGCTTTGTATTATCAGCTCACCCAGTAATGTATAGCAAAACCATTGCTGCATTGTTTTACCTTGCTCATTTAAGCAGTACACACTACACAACACAACGCAACACACTCAATACCACACTCGCAACAAGTGGCTTAAACCCCACAAACATTTATCAAATTCTAAACACTCTTAACAAACCACAAATACACCATGCCCTAGGCACATATACTTCAAAGACACAGGCCTTCTGGCCCGTATCTAAACAACCAAAATTCTAAAAAACTAAAACCACAACACACAACACCTCCCTCCCCTCTCCTTCCCTTACCATCTTCCCAACCTTAGGCATATTTACTATTCCAAATTCCAAATTTCCAAAATTATTTCCCCCTCCTTTTAGACCAGGTTTCAAAATTTATCTCCCCACTTTTAAAAGGCTGCGGCCCAAGCGTGACATCAGCTTTCGATTGAAAGCGCTTGTAAAACTCTCAACCTAAGTAAGTAAGTAAAGGTTAATTTCACAGCCGGCTGAACCTCCGGTGGGAACCGCAATCAACCTTCTCAACAACAGTCCTCTTGTAGACGCAAGAAATAAAAGAATTCATCACTCGCATCAACAGGGATTTATTCGTTGTGTAAGGTAATATGTATCTCGTTGCACGTTAGAAGCGTTGAGTGGCTGAGGTTTGAAAATTTAGAATGAGGCAATGACAATTTCCATGAACAATATTGAAAATGTATGTTCAGTATAGAAAAACAATGAAGCAAAAGTGATGCAAAACTCACATTTGCGTTCCTGTGTACTACGTTAAGTCTACAGTCAGGGGAAGGAGACTTCTTTCCAATATGGAGGCTGCTCACACACTGAACCAGTGATACCAACACTACATGTGCTTTTTTAAGATCATGTGACAGGATATGGGCATTATGGGATAAGATTATAATTATAAGATCTGCAAAAGTTTTAAGCAGAAACCTGAGCTTGAACCCTAACCTTCAGGTCACATCAATAAAGGGAGGTAATAAATGCTATCAAGATGCAGTAACAGTTGCACTGTGCTACTGAGACAGTGATGAGACATAAAGATATTAAATGGGCAAAAAATAATTATGCACGTTAAGATAATGGGATTTTTGGAGAAGAATATCTAGAAAGATAATTGTATATGAATTTTGCATTTACACCTCTCACCCAACAATCAACGACCACCTAATATTATTCTACCCACCCACCATGAGTCACCCTTTCTACCACCACCCGTAGATACCACCTCCCATGTTTAACCTCCAATTCAACCCACACCTTCAAATCGTAACAGCGCTACCAATTACCCCACTTGTAAACGACCCAAGGTCGGCTCTACCCCTTCCCCCACCCGACCTCATTCTACCACCCATAGCCACCATTCCAATCTCTCCCATTACTCCTTCACCTTTATGGATAAAGACCCCGCTACCGATTCCCTACTCCACCCCCAACCCGAAGAAACCCAACATCCCCCCACTTCAAACAACCCTGCCAAGTCCTTACCCCCAGCCAAACTTCCTCTACCCCCTCCATCCCCTAGCCATCTAAACATAGATCAAAAACAGGATTAAAATACAAACCATCAGGACAATCCTTCCACCAATCAGCGCCCAGCAAACCCACCGGCTCCAAATCACATCTCCTTTGCTAAGCAAACTGATGATCTTAACGTTTTGGAGCCACCTACCCCCAACAACACATCTCGATCCAGGAATAACAACCAACGACCCAACATTGCCCAGGGACCCATCAAGCCACAGCCTGTTACTCACCAACATAAGGCCCTACAAGCACTAATGGATGCCGTTAATGCACACCACGGCAACGAACTACTTGCGATTAGAAACAAAATTATTATGCTCTTCCCATAAATCAACAATCTGGACCATTTACATTACTCACTAAACAATTTCAAACAGACAATAAAGTTAAGGACATTAATTACTATCAACAACACCAATCACCTCCTGGAACTAACGGAACACTACAACTTCCTATGATGTACCAGCAAAAGGTTCTGGCCAGATACTTACAGTACACAAACCCCAAGCGGCTAGAAAAGGACCTCTTCATCAAGTTCCTCTTACATCATGTTCCTGGAGTTGTTAACAATTATTAAAACAGCCTCAACCTAATCCCTACCACTTCTTTGTATCTTTTATAACCTTTAAGACCCAGTTTTTTTGCTGTTAAGCTCAGCAACCCCCCTTTTGTTATTTGGCCCACCAAAGGAGGACTACACTCTGCCCACCCGGCTGTGTCTGTTCACAAAGTACTACTTCCATTACTTTTTTTTTCTCTTTCATTTATAATCATATTCCCCTTGGTTATGTTACTCAATTCTAAATTTACCCCACCCATTTACTAATAAGTAACATATCCCAGTCGGCGACATCACCAATAGGTGGAAGCAGACGTACGTTAAAATCCAACTCAACAACAACAACGTTTATGATCAGTTCACTACTATAAAATGATGGACAACGGTGGGACAATATTTCACTCAAAGTTTCAACATTGATGCTATGATTCTCTAGCTGTTGAATTTACCAATTCCATCTGGCTTTTAGGTAAAAAAATCCCAGAAAGTAAAATTATAGCTATCTGCTCTCTTCATTGATTACAAAAGGTTCATATCAGTGGATGTCATGTAAAGCTGATCAAACTACAGGGAGTATATAAACTATGCTCACTATTACCTTTAATGCCAAATCACATTTCCATCTTAAAATTTCTAAATGCATTTTTATATTTTACAGGTTCACAGTGACTGCATAATTTTTTTCAGAAGAATGTTGAGCACACCAAGCACTATATGACAATGCAGACAAAACATTTTATGTGAAAGATGTAGAATTTAGATGTACCTTGATTCAAGTATTGTAAATAATTAACTTCTATTTATTAAATCTGGGCTTATGGCATGATATGGCAATTGGTATCTGTCCGTCCATAATTCCTCCATAAACTTTTTGATTCTTGGACTTTTCATGAACCTCAGCCTTTTCGAGGGTTAAATGTGTGTACACATACCTTGGCAAATTGAATTATTAAAAGGCACAGGAGCAACACCCTAAAAACCATATTTAAAATTAAAAAATATAAAAACAGGAACACCAAAGGCCTAGAAACATGAAATGTAGTGTCAAGACTCCTAGCCTAATGAAGATAATATTCATGATAATACATTTGGTGAATGTGTAGCCGAATGAGGGCCACACTGTAAAAACCTAATTTCATCTTCTTCACCATGAGCCTTTATCCTAGAAAGCTGTTAGCTTTTGTACATATCCCTTGGCTAATGGGAATAATAGCTCTTGTGACACCTGGACACTAATAAGAACCACGTCAACAACATTAATTACCAGATGAAAAATGAGGGCCTTTGGAGCAATAGCCAAAAAGCCTGTGTTTGTCATCTTCTCAAGAACCAAAAGTCCTCAAACACTGATATCTTGTGCACAGGTACCTTGGTCAATGATGATGATAAATTGTGGATTTTGGTGACCTGTATCCCGAAATGAGGGTCTTGGGGCATGTCCTTAAAAATGTATTTTTATCATCACCAGGCCCAAAAGCCCTTGAAGGCTGAAATCTTGTGAGCATGTTCCTTGGCCAAATGAGATAATAAATTGTAGATTTGGTGACTCTTTGGTCCCAAATGAAGGCTTCAGGGTCATGCCCTTAAAACCTACTTTCATCTTCTCAGAACCTAAATGGCTAGAAATATGAATTGTTAAGCACAGACCCATTTGCCATGAAGGATTATTAAATATAGAGGATTTTTAAGGTAATTTTGAGGACCAAATGGCCATGCCCTACAATTCCTATTTTTAATGCTTTCTCCAGAAGCAGAGACTTGAAATCTTCAATTTGAAATCTAGTGCACAAAGTCCCTATATAAAATCGATAATATTCATCGTAATCAACAGGAATCAAACGAGTAGAAATGTTTTTCTGTTGTTTTCTCAAGGACAGATTTTTTTACACAGATTTGTAAATTTCATTGTCCTACTCCAAATAAGGATGTGGCTGGGGCTCAAGTTCTTAATAATTAGTTCTTAGTAGTTTCTAAGTTCTAAGTTTCTTTATCAACAATTCTATTCAATCTAAAACGCATGGCAATATTTAGAAAACTACCTGCTTATAACTACTTCGCTTACGACAGCCTGCTGCAGTGACGTCTCGAATAATGGTTTTCTGACGTCACGTTACTTGCGCTGTAACAAACATTGCAAGGCAAAAGTGATATGTGCATTAATTACATAATTGAGGATGAGATACTCTATTCTATCAGTGAAATATACCCTCTATCAGGCCACAGTAGCGATAACCTTTATTGTCACTCTACTCAGTGGCGATATACTTTATCGTCACTCGTCAGAAGGTCAAGCTGACACAAAAAGGTTTGAAATTAATGGTCAAAATTGAGTTTATAGAGTGTTTTTTTTGTGTAAATAGGTTTGTTATTACGGGATATATTGTATTTTGCAACTGCATTTAGCTTTCGTTATTTGGAACTAGTTTGTTGTGGCAAATTTATAAATTGGGCATGAGAGGCAGTTTTTAAAGATTAAAATTACATAATAAATAGAATATTAAATGATCTTGTCAAATACGATATTAATCTCATTGAGTGGCGTGTGCAGAGTTGATATTTTCACTAGTGTCTGCGCCACTCATGAAAATATCAACTTTGCACACGCCACTCAATGAGATAGACATCATATTTGACAAACATCATTTAATATCCTCTATATATCACTAGCCTACCAACAATTGTTTCAGTGCGAGTTCCCCATACTACGTCATCTGTGATGTCAAAAAACCATCGTTCGTGATGTCACTTGTAGCCAGCCGTTGCAAGGGAAGCAGGCTGTTTTCTGAATATTTCTGTGCGATTTAGATTGAATAGAATTGGTAATTGGAAATTATTACACTAGGAAGCCTATCAGTTTGTTTATAATCCATGCTCTTGCTCAGGCAATACAAAAATTCACACTCATTTTGTATAGGTCATTTGACACATTTCCTCAGGAAATAATCTATATGAAAATCAAGTTAATCTAATGGTGCAATTTAATGCTTTCTATCTAAAAACTTGTTTAAGCTCTTCCCATATCTCTGAGAGGGCTATGAATATTTCACTGCTTGTTGATGGCATAATTTTGATTCTATGCACTAGGCAACCCCCATTTACACAAGCAATCCAAACAACTGTGTAGCAAACAAGTGTGTCACACAAGAAATGGTGAGTGTTATCTGTTTAACCTTTCTCAAGCTTTTAATAAACTCTGTTGCACTTTTCCAGTGTGTGACAAGCTGAATGTGGTTGTATATTGGTATTTAGGCTAGCACACAGAGTCCTTTCATCAAGCCAGTAAAAGTTTCAATTAATTAGTGCAGTTATATTTCAAGAATGCTTGTCTTACAAAAGACATGAACTGACTAGAAAGAAAAATAACTGACACCACCAATTAAATGAAATTATCTTTCACAATTATTTGTATACTTGTTTGCCAGGTAACAATTTACATTGAATCTTGCATGTAAAGTCAATACTATTAACACCTAGTCAGTTCAAACAGCATTTTTCCTTTCTTGCAAAAAGAACTGGTTATGATTCTAAACCTTTCAATTGGTATCAACTGTTTGCACAGAAATAATTCATACTTTTGACTTAACTGTTTCATAATTATAGTGTTTGGAGCAACAGTCAAATCGAAGCTTGTAGAATAAGTATTGCAGACAATCAGTGATAGTAATTGTACAGATATCAGTGATAAATATACATTACATGTAGTTATTAAAAATTATTTGAAATCTAAGTGCAATTTTTACATGGTTTACCCTTGACGAGTAGTTCCCTTTAAGTCCTATTATAGACAATATTTAGCCCGTTGCCAATCGTAGGGTTTTATTCTTGTTAATTTGCCATCCCATTAGTTGCCACCAAACAATTCAACAGCTTCAGTATTAACACAAAAGTATGACAATTGAAATGGCCTAAGAGAAAGGATTGCCCTTTTATCAATGTTAAAAGGTATTAATGCTATTTTGGATGCATGTATGCCATTGTAAGGTTTCAGTAATTTAATTTAAGATGATTCTATATTGTCTGTAAGGTAATTTGTATAACCTCTAAATAGCATAAAAACTGATCATGACGCCCCTTCAAATAAGGGCATTGAAGAGTGTCCACCCTCAAATCTTCTTTTGTTTATTCTCCAGAAACCACTGGTATCAGGAATCTATGTAGTATAGAAAAAGATGTGTATTCCATATTGTCCTACCCCCAAAAATAAGGGCATGGCAGTGGTGCAGGCTGAGGGGGGTTATATGACAAACCACAGCCAGTTGCCTCAGGAAGCTCAAACTTTCAGAATATAATCTAAATAATAATAATAGTAATAATAATAATAATAATAATAATAATAATAATAATAATAATAATAATTTATTGACTTTCCAGGAATTTGTTTTACATCAACAGAGCTTGAAAACATTTATACAATCACATGAAATTTTTATATCAGTACATGAATAAATTGTTTTCACAATTGTTTAATAGAGATATTGTGTTTGGAATGAAAGATGTACGGGCTCTCTTAGTTTTCAATACTGGAAATTTGTAGCGGCGGCCTGAGGGGAGAAGGTGATATTCCGAATGTAGGTAGTGAGTTGGGTCATATATAATTCTAACAGCCTGATTTATGATCTGCCGCTATATATCAGTTTAACAGTCAAACTTGATAGCAGCGATCTTACCCGCAATGTTTACAATTTTGTTAACTTTTGATTTCAATTGAACAGAGAGAACCCGTAGCAACAGTGGAATGAGAATGTTAAAATATTTTGAATAAATGCTTTATAAAATGTTGACATGACAGAGGAGTTTACATTGAAAGATCTGAGTTTACGCATGAGATGAAGACATTGATGACATTTGTTACACAAAGCTGCAACATTAGAGTTCCAGTTCAACTAAGAGTCAATGACGGTACATTGATATTTATATTCCGACACTGTCTCAACGCATTCACCATTAATCCTCACTGGAATCATTTTAGATTGTTTACTTTGAAAGTCAATATCCAGTTCCTTTGTTTTGGTGACATTTAAGAGTAAATAGTTATCTGTGCACAAAGTTGTGAAATTGTTTATGTCATCTTTATAAAGCTGTTCAGAAATATCGTTTAGTTTCCCTATTATTGCAGCATCAACTGCAAACTTTATTGTTGAACAGGTTGAATTAGAACTTACACAATCGTTAGTATAGAGGGTGAAAAGGACAGGTGACATTACACAGCCTTGCGGCGCTCCAGTTATAGCATACGTTTACTTGAGACGGTCCTGCTAACCTTCACATACTGCTTTCTGTCCACAAGAAACTTCTCAATCCATTTAATTAGATTGGAATTGACACCCATGTGCAAAAATTTCTTTATCATGATACACAGTTGAATGGTGTTGAACACAGAGGAAAAGTCAACAAATAGGATTCTGATGTAAGACTTGCGTGTCTCAAGATGATTGTAAACATTGTTGAGGAGTGACAGTGTAGCATCAACAACTCCTCTCCGTGATCTATAGGCGAACTGAAGTGGGTCCAATATGTCGGCAACTGCCTGTCGAAAATGTCTGAGCAGAATGCGTTCCAGAGATTTCGTTGCTATTGATGTTAACACAACAGGACGGTAGTCATTGAGTTCCTTAGGGTTTGTCTTCTTGGGAACCGGTATTATTTCTGACATCTGCCCGACAGAAGGAATATTGTGTGTATCAACTGAGAGTTGGTAAATTTCATAAGTACTTTACACAGTTTAACCCTGCATTCCTTTAACACAATGCCGTTAAAATTGTCAGGACCTTTGGCTTTTCTTATGTTGATTCTTGAGAAGCTCTGAATGACATCCTCTTCTGATATATGAACAGGAATATCGTTGTCTTGTATTGTCCCCTGACTTGTTGCTTTTCGTTGCTAAAATCATGATTATCAAAACGACTATAGAAAGTGTTGAGATCTTAAGCAAATGTCTGATGGTCTGATGGCGTATTTTTGCCGATCATTGTTTTCACTCCATGCCAGGCTTGTTGCAGATTGCTTTGCTGAAATTGTCTCTCGACTTTCTCTTTGTATACTTGCTTACACTCACAAGCTTTCAGCTTAATGTCCTTCTGAATACATTTTACCTTATGTAAATTTCCTGTCATGAAGGATCTTTTCTTCTCATTGAGTAGAGCTTTCATTTCTTTGGTTATCCAAGGCTTATCATTTGGGAAAATTCTTATTTCTTTCTCTGGTATTATCTTGTAAACACAAAAGTTAATATAATCAGTAATGACGTTACACACCCCTTCTAGTGTTGGTTCTACATCATAGAACATGTCCCAATCCGTGCTCTCAAAACATCCTTGAAGTGTTTTAATGGACTCTTTATTCCATGATTTTACTGTTTTCACTGTTGTCTTCTCCGTTTTCAACACCTGACGATATGTAGGCATTAAATACACAGTGTTGTGATCAGAGGCTCCTAAAGGTGGTTTACAGTATGAATTATAAGCGTTCTTGATGTTACCATTACACATATCTAAAATCATGGAGACTAATATTGATAGATGTGGTCTTGATCCATCCTAAAAAAAGGGCCCGCTCTCAAATCTTCTTTCATCATTTCTCCAGAAACAGTTAATGCATGGTTTAGGTTGATTAAACCTGTTTAGGGCTGTTTACACTGTTTAGAGGTATGTGCTGAAAGTAATCAAATAGCTATATGTTTTTGAACTTTCAAATGAGCCCAATGTCATGCCTGTGGAACAAAAACTGAAAAAACCCCAAAACATTTTACTTAAGCAGTAACTTCACAGAGAGAAACTTCAGAAGCTGATCCTCTAAGGACCATTGCATAATAATTGTCAACCCTGCCTCCCTTTATGCAAATTGACAGTCATGTCTTCAAGCTGAATGTTGAATTACTTGAAAAAAATAGGTAATTCTTGTTTCTTCAAATAACCAAAATAACTAGAAATGTCACAAGAATGATGAAATCTTGTTTCGACATTCATTTACCAGCAGATAATGATTCCATGCATTGTATATTCATTGCATATTTTTAAAGGCACTATTGCATGCTTTAACGGTAATTGGCTATTTTAATGTTTACAAGGACTTGTGCATTCAATTAAGCTTTCTATCGATGCAATGTAATACTTAACATTCTTTACAATTGACCTGCAATCAGCAATGAAAACATTAAGACAGCCGCTTTCAGCTTGGACATATAAAAAATCTATGGTTAGCTGTGCACAAAACTGATAACTTATGGACAGTTGAACACGGCTGAACTAGTAATGTGTGCAGAAATTGAAATTACCTAAACTCTGAACTGAGAACAAAGAATGAAAGATGTTTTATAAAAGCAATGTTGTGAATTAACGGATTTAATAACACAGCATTAGTATAGTTATAAGATAGACCAAAGCGGCTGATTCCGCTTTTCTGGTTATAAGCAAAATCTTAATATTTCCAATATCGTAATTCTAGCAAATTTAATGCAACATTGCATTAAATACTTCCGGCCTTTAAAAATCAACCTAACTACCTGAATACGTAAATATTTGTTAAATAACTTACGAGGTAGATTACTTGAGTGAGGATCGTGAGTAATATCGAGAGATATGTGTAATAGGCGCGTTTCAGACGCCCAGTGACAGCAGAGTTTCTCTTATATTGAATTGAAAAGCAAGATGGAGTAATCAACCTTTATGGGACTTTGTGTTGTGTAATTGGATCTTAAGAGTTTGAGGTTGATATGTTTACAAATTAAGAAAATTCAGCTCCGAGTCCGAACATCGGGCACAAAGTATCAGAGAAAAGGACAAAAGAACAAGTGAACAACAACAATATTTTATTACAAGAACGGTAGAAAAATGAAACAAAAAAACTCAACAGCGTGAAAATAGCACCAGTTTGTCACTCACACACCTTAACAGCCGTTAGATGCATGACAATGTGTACCGGGTAACCTTTTATTTAATACCTCCCAAACCTGCCTTTTATAGAAATTCTAGAAGATAAAAATCACCCCAAAAAAGTCCCTTAATCAATCTAACATGCTAAAGGGGTGGATGGATCCTGAGGCAGGACCTATCGGGACAACGGAATGATACCTGCCTCGTTGCTCGGAGCCCCAAGAGTGAGACCACTGAACCCGAGAAGCCAGGTCACTTACATAGTGCTCCGAGACAACCTCTGACACGGGTCAGAGTTCAGCCACTGACAGCAGACGTCTCCGCCAATCAGTGCCTACAAATACATAACAAGAAGTAATATCGTAACGCAGGAAGTGAAACAATGGGCAACATGACTAACCGGTGAACTAATTGTCCCCCTCCGTTTGGTTCATACTGTAAATATATATATCCTAATTGAAACCCCAACCCCCATTTACGTTATTTTATCCCAGTTTTCCTACATATGCATGATCTGTGCATTCATTGTGTTTACGAAATATTGGTGTGCCCTAGTGCGTTTAAACCTCTAATTCACCGTTAGAAGATATTAGGCCTAATTATGCTAAATGTTTGTGACAATGAAATAGTTCAATGACCATGTAAATAATTTAAACATGTGTCAACATTAATTCATATTCAATTTTTCAACAACAATCTGTGTTCAGAAAACAGTAAAATCTGACAATGTGGCATGTGTTGTAATGTAATAATTTGACTTAATACAAATACCATGAAAACAGTTGACACCAATGAAGTAAGTAAATAAATTGTAAACTGTCTTAAAAATGTCAACCAGAATTGGCAAACGTTGAAAACTACTTTTTAAAACAATAAATGATGGAAAATATGTATTGTATCACTTTTCAGGATGTTTGTCATTATCAGCCTTAAAGCTCATGGAAATGTGTTTCTTAATACCATTGTAACAGGTTACCTTGGTAATAGTTTTGCATCCTATGGATATGGATTTGACCCTAGGGTCTCTTCATCTGCTAACTTGAGCACTCTGTGGATGGAATCTCAGGCGGTTTCCCTCTCGTGTACCATCCAGGACAGTTGGGTCAAATCTACTGGTGTAGCAGGCCATTTCTTCCCCAATCTTAACTTTCACCTGGGAGAACAAAGACTATGCCAAAGTTTTCCCCATAGTTCTTAAAATGCAAAAGGCAGAAATAATGGCTTAGCTATGCTACTTCTTCTACGCTCTTGTTTTTTTGCACCAGCAGAAGATTCTTGACTAGCTAGGCTATTTCTTCACCATCTTTGTTTTATGTCAAAAGAGGAACATTCTGGCTTAGCTAGGCTACTTCCTTAAACAATGCTTAAATACCATCTCCTTAGTGAGTGAATTGTTAGACGGTGAGTCGCCACAATCTAGTAATTCTGTTAGGAACCTGTCCGAATATGACATCCTTAAACAGAATAAACCTTGTGAAAATGATTATCTTTCCCCCTAAATAAGGTTTTCTTTAAGTTATATAGCTTTTTGGAGTCTCCTGTCACAAATGCTAGTTGTTCTGACATCACTTCCGGTCTTGTTACATCACTTCCGGTTTCAATGACGTCGCAGTTTTACCTAAAATGCCTCCAAAAGCCAAGGATGTCATAATCTGACTTATATTATACCAGTCCACAATAAGTGCCTCTTATCCAAGTTATAAGCCATCACTCAACTGGACCCAGTTAGCTGATCCCATCCAACGTAGGCATAATATCACGAGATAAAAGTATTTGCACCCTTCCAATAAATGCTAATTTCAATTGAAACTGATTTACATGCTGATAGAGGAGTCGCCAAGGCTCTGATTTCATGGAGAGAAAACTTCATATCAACTGTATCCTGGTCAATCGCTTGATAAGCATACACAATTATTTCTCTTAACCACGAGGCAAAGGTATTCATGTAATTCTCAGAATTCATAGATTGCCTAAAAGATGACGTCCATTGTCGATACCACCTAAGAGCTCATTGGACAAAGAAGACGATTTTTGTCAGGATGAAAGGTGGAATATGGTAATGTTGGAATTCTATAAACTCTCCCTCCAAGAGGTCCCGATGATGTGGATTGATTCCTAGCTACAAACTCTGGCAGAGCCCAACACATCATTTCCTTGTATCCACTCGCAAACCTTATTGAGGAATTGTCAAGCGCATGTAACTAAGAGACCCTAGCCGAAAGCAAAAGAAAATCTGTCTTAAAAGATAAAAACTATAGAGATGCCAATTGAAAATGTTCATAAGGAACTTTCACAAGAGTTTGGAGGACAATGCATAAATTACATGTTGGAAAAATAGAAGGCGAGGAAATATCCTTGATTTGAAAGACTTAAAAGCTTATGTAAAAAACAATCACCACAGAGGTAGCCAAAGTGGATCGTCAGTTAGCAGATCCAAAAGATTCGGGAACCAAGTCTGTGTTGGCCATGAGGAGGCCACAAGAGTAACCACACAGTTGTGAAGATCAGTCTTGGCAATTTTGTGCGGAACAATCTTCACTTGGGGAAAGGCATAGGCAATCACCCGTTCCCATGATATGGATAGCGCTTCTACAGCCCAGGCTACCAGATCTGGAATTGGACTGAAAAAGGTCGGAATTTGACAATTCCTGCTGGTTGAAAAGAGATCTGTTGTTGGCCTCTCCTATCCGTCTACTATAAGCTGAAGGCATCCTTGTGCAGAGTCCATTTGGTTCTGGATAGAAACTCCCCTAGAATATGCCTGGCTTTGAGGTTTATCCTGCATTGATCTACCAGACGAAACAAGAGACGGGTTAGATCCATGAGAATCCTTGAGCATGTACCTCCCTGTCTGTTTATATAGGAACATTGTCTCATTGTCAGTGGCAACTATGACAGTGCTAATAACTGTATATATAATCTTCATATTTTTCTATATATTCCTATGTATATGTTTTTCAATATTTTCAAGTTGTTGAGTAAATTCACAACAGAAACATGTCAATTCTCTTATACAAACACCTGAGACAATCACCTACCCAGATGAATAGTTTTTTTATATGCTTTAGTAAGTAGCAACTCTTTATTGTCCATCACTTTAGGCAATGGAAATGAAACAATTGTAACATCTATACTTAAGGAGGTATCATGTCAGTCATACTCTATTTGACATTTTATATGCTTGAGGGCTTAACAGCTTTCAGTCATGTGAATACGTTAAATAGGGCCCTCTATGAAAGGAACATCAGTGGAGCCCAGAGTGGAGCCCAGAGTGGGGCCCAGAGTAGAGTCTACAGCCGGGAATGAGAGTGAAGTCTAGAGTCAGCTGCAACGTGAGCTGACCTTTTCTTCACACTCATGATGTCATAATGAAATAAACCATCATCTCTATGACGTCATCTTCTTGTGGTGTAGCTCTGTCCACTCCTGTCTGATCAGATGCTCTCCCCAGAACTCCGAGGTTGGATCCTATAGCATCAAGCTAATTCCCTGGGATGAGACCGGTGTCAACCTGTGAGATGGTAATGCTTTAGTAAGTAGCAACTCTTTATTGTCCATCACTTTAGGCAATGGAAATGAAACAATTGGAATATCTATATATAAGGAAGTATCATGTCAGTCATACTCTATTGTGGGTTGGCACTCTCTATGACACAACAATCACATTGGCACTGTGAAGAATATGCCACCATTCCTTGATCAGTGCCAGCATCTCCAGAGCTTTTATAGATAGATCATCTTTATTTCCTCCAAAATATTAAGATTATTACAAATCACAAGAATATCAATATTAAGATTATTACAAATTCATTCTCATATCTGAAATATCTGTGTGATGTTTTTTCACAATGTTAATGTTAATCATATCATTGTTTTTCCTCACAATTCACACTATTGTTATCAATACCTGTTAAAGGATGTGAGGTTTTTTCACTATGATATTGCTCATATCAATATTGTTTTTTACCTTTTATGTTGCCCTCTTGATGTAAAGTCACCATTATCCTAATTTATACAGTATGTGTTATTCATAATTGGCCCTTTCCCTATACCTTCAATCTTTAGTGAAATTTAATTATGTACCTAATGGGTGTTTGTACACATTGTTGGAGCCAACCTCAGTGGTCTGGTATGTACAACCAACAAATAGTCAAACCCCATCTTTATTATTCTCCATTAAAGTATAGGCCAGGTGCCCTATCATGGTTAATAATTTTCCCTTTACCGGTATTGATTTTGATTACATACATATATTGTTTGGTTATATACATATATTAGTATTCCTTAGGGCCCTTTGTATAATAGTGTGACTGGTAACTTACATCAGGTGGCAACATTTCCTTATGTGGAAAGATGTGATGATTACTCTTGGGAGATTTATAGTAATAAATGTAAATAAATTAAAATACTCATTGGGTCGTTGCGAGCGCTGATGCTGCTTGCCAAAATGTATGTATTTATCTTTTACATTATCTAACTATCTATCCTTTGAATAGTTTTCATCACATCTGTCATACCACTTAAATCAACTTTAAATGATTTATATGTCATATATTCATTCAGGCTCTTCTTTGTCTGATCACCCAAGGGTTAACATCCACTGTACCATACTCTCCATTGTTCCCCTTGGATGTACAGACAAGATTTGCACCAATCATCACTAAGTTTCTTTCTCTTGAATACATCATTATCACTTTCATTCTTGTGTTGTGTCATCTTTGACTGGAGTACTCGAGCTATCACGCTTGCCCATCCCTTACCGTGAGACTGAAATTAGTCTAATTAGGCGATTTCAACCAAGTCTTACATTGGCGCCCAACGTGTGGCATTGTGTTTGTTTTGAAGAGTGAATGCAGTAGAATGAAAGTGAGATAGTGAGAAGAAAAAGGAAAGATAATAATGATCCACTCCGACCTCCAAACTTAAATATGACCCTGTTAAATAATCATGAAAAGTGCAGTGTAATGTGAAAGTAAGAAACAAATGAAATACCAACTACAGAAATCCCCACTATAGCTACAAGGCTATAGTACTATGTCACAAAATGTCTCAAAGACTTTGTAAATGTGTTAATAAACACGATGGAAGATGAGTAGAAATTACAAGTTTTGGCTTGATATAACAAAAATGAAAAATATAATCAGACTTTGTCTAATTAGCAAAATTGTGACAAGCACACACGTGTTAACGTGTAAATCCCAATAAACATTAAGCCAGACTTTGTCTGAACTCAAAAAGATTTAAATTGGTTAGCCCACACACGTCCTATCGTGTGAAAATCTAGTGAAAACCTAATGGCTGACACGTTGCCTGCTAGCGAGCTCGCCTTGCACGAGGTCGGCAAGCTGGGTAAGAAGGTGCGTTCGTGAGACTAAAACCTGTTCATGGTTTAGTGTACTTTGTTGTACATATTTCAAATTGTCTTCAGAACAGTGTTTTAGTGCTCGGGTACTTCTCAAGGGTCAAAGTGACACTCAATAACACAGAAGAATCACCATCACTCAAGTTGTAGTTATCTGTCAAGAACTGAGACTTGCTACATTTGAATGAAAGAGTACGATGAAAATGATTCACCTTATATTGATGTAGGATCAATACTTGAAGATCTTGATTAATTACATTTGTACCAACAAACATGGGTTAACCAATGTGCGCGACGACCGCGCTCGAAACATGAATGGTTTTAAAAAAACTGTTTCAGACTTAAGCAATAAGGTTCAAGATCTTGAAAAAGACAGTTCCATGTTGAATGATCGCATTTCCGAATTACAAAATACATCATCAAGTGTTGAGTCTAGACTTCAGAATCTGAAAAAATCAAGTAAAGAGAAATGTGAGCAAAACTATTCGCAGTTGAAAGATAATGTTGATAAACTTGATGACAGTCACGGAGGGATGTTTGAACTTTTAGCATCACAATTGTCATGGCAATTTAAGAACATAAAAACGGAGCTTACAGATCTAAAACGTTGTCATGACAACCAGTTAGACAAAGATTGCATATATTCTGATAAAAGCACCATTTCACATTCGCAAGTCAAAAGTATGGACAAAGACGTATCAGGTGCCCATCGGTCTGTAAAACCAATGCCACTTGTCTCCCTTGATGTTCAGTCAGGAAGTAGAGTTGTGACAGAGTCAACACCTACTCTTGAGTCTCCTCCCTCCCCAAAACCAATCCCAAGTGCAGAAACAATAGTTCACAATAAAAAATCTCCAGATCGGAGCAATGTGATCGGACTTTCTTTCCTTGCGGAGTTGACCTTGTCTTCAGACACGATTGTTGATTCTAACAAGACCATAGATGTCTCTGACGAAGCAAGTTCTCAAAATGATCCCCACCAGTATTGAACGTGCCACTAGTAACACAACCACCAGTAACACAACCACCAGTATCTTGTAACAAAGATGAGAGCACTGCTGAGCTTGCGTTTAGAGGTGTCAGACGACCAAGGGTGAAACGCTTCTACCTCGGAGGAATTGCCCTCAATGTGACCTCAGCCATGATAAAAGATTACCTGTTAAACAAAGGTGTGAACTCCACTATTGTACGCATTTTTAGCAGCAGTCGAAAAGGTACCTTGTCTGCCCGTGTCAACGTCTGGATAGAGCATTCTCACAAACTTTTAGAGGACAATTTCTGGCCAGAATTCGTCAACTGCCGCCCCTGGCTTAGTCAAAACATTTTACAGAACAAATTTGATCAGCAGGTTAGAACATAACAGCCTATGGCCTCTACAACTGTAAACATCTTAACTTGGAATTGTACAGGATTAACGACTGGCGTTGCTTATTTGAAGTCCATCTTGCAAAAACGATCGGTGGACATCTGCGGTCTCAGTGAGCACTGGTTATTTGAAAAAGACCTTGACATATTGCATTCAATCAGCACTGATTATATTGCTTATGGTGTGAGTGACAGTGATCTTAAGATTCCATCTTCAAGGAAAGTTGGCAAAGGTGGTGTTGCATTCTTATGGCACAGAAGACTACAAAACTCAATAAGTATTCTCGAGGTCTCGGACGACAGAATTATTGGTCTTGACTGCTGTTTCGACAAGAACAATCGCATATTTCTTTTTCAGGTGTATCTTCCTTCCAGGAACAACCCTGTTTCATCCTTCAGCAGCTATGTTGACAAACTGTGCAACTTGTATGATGAGTTCAACACTCGTGGAAGAGTGATATTCATGGGAGACTTTAACAGCAGACTGCAAACCAATAGCCGAGATCGTCCTCTTTTGAAGTTCATAAATGATAATGAACTAGTACCAATAACTCTATCACAGATATGTAAAGGAGCTTCAGCATCATATGTTTCTTGTGATGGAATACATCACTCTCTCATTGATCACGTTGTTTTACCATCAGCCATGATTGACAGTTTTTCTAGTTGCTCAATTCCTGATGATGATGCTCTGAATGTCAGCAACCATAGACCAATAGTTGTGTTCAAAGTTCAAGTAGATCTAAATTCACCTCCAGAAGACTACTATAAAGTTTCTTACAACTGGCGAAAACTGCAGCACTTTGAAATTGAAAACAGCTCTACCCCTCTACTAAATCAACATCTTGTTGATGACTAAGTCTTCAGTACTGGGATTAACTCTACAGGTGACATTGATAGAGTCACACAGCATCTTATCGATCATATCATACAGGCGTCTGAAGAGACTATTCCAAAGATGCGCTTTAAGCCTCACCTTAAACCCTGCTGGACTCAAGAATTGAAGCAACTTCACAAAGATATGAGATACTCTAGATCTATCTGGATCAGTGAGGGGAGACCGAGAGACCGAGAGCATCCTAGCTACTCCTCCTACAAAAACTTGAAATGTTCCTTTAGGAGACTGCAGCGTCAACTTATAGAGGAACAGAGACTCAAAACTCTTCAGGACGTTGAGAACCTTGCTGAAGTAGACCAAAGTGCCTTTTGGCGGGTTATCAACTCAAAACGAAAGTCCCCTACTCTTGGTGCTGGCTCAGACATCTGCTTTGATGGTGTAAATACTCTCCATGATCCCAAGGATATAACTATGTGCTGGGGTAACTATTTTTCAAACATATATTATCCCCTAGAAGATGAGTCATTTGATTTAAGACACAAAAAAGCTGTTGATGATACAATCAATAGTATCAAAGGTGGAGGTTCTGTTGCTTCTATTACCATTGAAGAGGTTATTTCTGCTCGGAACTCGCTTAAACGTGGAAAGGCAGCTGGTATAGATGGCATTTGCAATGAACATTTAATTCATGGAGGCTGGATTCTTATGGAGCTTCTAACAGTATGTTTTAATGCCTTCATATCATTTGCATATGTCCCGAGACATCTAAAAGGTGGACTCAACATCACCTTATACAAAGGTGGTAATAAAGCTCGCACAAATCCAAACAGCTACAGAGCTATAACTCTCTTGCCTGCCATGTATAAACTCTTTGAAAAAGTCTCGTTGGGGCGCTTGGAAAAATTACACACACCTTCACCTTTGCAACATGGCTTCAGGAAAGGTATTGACTCGACAATGACATCCATCCTTATCCGGGAGTGTATTGCTTATGCAACAGAAAGACAAAGTTAGCTGTTCACTTGTTTCCTGGATGCTCAAAAGGCATTTGATTGTGTATGGCATAACAGATTGTTTTATAAACTGTTATCTCTAGGAATACCTATCCTAATCCTCCAATGTATAATGGCCATGTACAAGGACATGAACAGCTGTGTCCTTAACAAAGGTTATTTGAGTGATTGGTTCCCAATCTTACAGGGAACAAGACAAGGTGGTGTACTTTCCCCATGGCTGTACCAACTTTATATAGATGAGTTGTTGCAAAACCTTGAAAACAGTCCACATGGTGCCAAAATTAACGAGTTGCAATGTGGTGCTCCTACCCAGGCTGATGATATAACCCTCCTCTCGTTTGCAAAACATGGTCTTGATAAACTCATGTCCATTTGTCACATGTACAGCTGCAAATGGCGATTTTGTTATTGTATTCAACGAGAACGCTTCACAAATGGCAAGATCATCTAGATCCTTGCACCTTGGTGATGTTGAGGTGTCTGAAGGTACTGCATGAATATGTTCATCTTGGACTTTCTATCACAAAGAACCTCAGTCCCACTGAACAAGTTGGAAACATATGCAGAAAACTTAAGGGCTCCTACTTTGGTGTTATCAACGCTGGTCTTCACAAGATGGTCTTCATCCCTTGACTGGTCTTAAAGTTTACAACTCTGTCGTCCTGCCTAGAGCGCTTTATGGTTGTGAAACTCTGTGCAATTGCTCAAAGACACTCGAACTTCAACTTGAGAGGGCTCATAGATACTGCATTAAACGCCTACAGCGTTTGCCTTCCTTGACAAGGTCTGACATTGCTCTTCCTATTGTCGGTGTTCTTCCCCAGTATGCAATCATCAGTTTGAGAAAAATATGCCTGTTTGGAAGAATATTAAATTGTCAAAGTCCATGTACAGCCCAATCTGTGACTCTATTTCGCTTCTTCACTTGTCACCTTGGCAACACTAATCAACGTGGCTTCATCCCTGAAATCAAACGCCTCTGTGTCCAATACAACCTATGTGATCTATTGGACTCAGCTTTCGATAGCGTGAACATATGCAACCAAACTTGCAACCAACAAGCCCGGTTTAATAAACAAACCAAGTAACCTAGGGTAAGTAAACTGGCCCTCTGCTGCTGGTGGTGGGTATAGTTCGCACTTCTTAATTAGATCTAATACATAAAGTAATAGACTCTAAGTGTATGCGCTGTGGTGCCTGTATGCGCTGTAGGGGGTGTAGGGTTAGTTAGGGTGGGTGGTGAGTACTCCTCGTACTCAAGTGGTTAGCTGTGTGCTAAGTGGTATGTAGATGTTACGTGCTTCAAGGGAGAATCTTAGAGAACTCACGTGAAGTCTTGATGTTAGATATCCAAATGGTAATGGTAATACTCCTAGTAAGAATCTGTAGCGTATTTGTATTCATAACACAAAACCAGTTATAATGAACTCTGTTATCCATACGATGTCTTTGTATGAACGAGTGCGCGCCAGTTACTGTACCGGATGTGCCGTTAGCGAGAGAGCAGACCTCATGGCTGCTGATTGTACTTGACTGTCATGTAATATCGAACAAGCATCAATACACGAATCCTCCGGAACGTACAGTGTTTGTTATAATGCCCAAGTCATCACATATTTTGGCGACGAGGTAAAAAGCTGGATGTCTTAACGTTTTTGTGGACATTTTGTGTGTGATTACGTCCGTCGTGTGTCACTCGCTTCCAAAAAACATGGCGTCGTCTACCTCCGGGAAGATCGACGAATTCAATCCAGAGACAGACAGTTGGGAAATTTATTGTGAACGATTAGAGCTGTTCTTTACTGCTAGAGGTGTGGATGATGATAATGATAAGAAGAGGGCTATTCTACTTAGTGAAATGGGTAAGACGGCCTACACACTTCTCTGGAATTTGTGTGCTCCTACGAAACCTAAAGAAATGTCGTTTGCTGACATAGTGAAACTCATGCAAGATCATCAACACCCAACCCCGTCAGTGATAGTTGAGAGACTTAGATTTCATAAGAGGGATAGAAAATCTCAAGAAAGTGTTACCGCGTATGCTTCAGAGTTGCGCAAATTGGCCAGTACATGTGACTTTGGTACTAATCTGGATGATTCACTTAGAGACAGATTAGTTTGTGGCATTAACAATGATGCTATTCAGAGAAGATTGTTAGGTGAGAAGGCGCTTGATTACAACAAGGCTTTCACATTAGCACAGTCAATGGAATTGGCGGCAAAGAATGTAGAGGATATTAAAAGTGGTACTTCAGGCATTTCAACACCTACAGGGGGCAATATGCACAAGATGTCTTCATCTCAACATACTCCAGGTGTCAACCGACCATGTGACAGATGTGGTTTACGGAATCACAAATCTCCGGACTGTCATTTCCGCAATTCAAAGTGTTACAACTGTGGTAAGATTGGCCACATAGGGCAAGTGTGTCGCCAGTCACAAAGCATAAGAGGCTCTCATCGTGGACGTGGCTCCCATCGATCAAGAGGTCAAGGTCGAAGTAGGGGTCACCATAAACGTTCATCAACAAATAAGGTCATTCCTGATGACAGCAGTGATGTTGAAAAGGAAAGTGAAGTGTATGACATTTACAAGATGGAGACCATCTCTTCTCCTATAGTTGGGAGGAGAGAAAAGGAACTACCAATGTTTGTTAACTTATCACTTAATGGTCAGCCATTAAGCATGGAACTAGATACAGGTGCAACATTTTCAGTGATAAATGAGGACACTTACAGCTCGTTAGGGAAAGATCCACCCAAACTTGGACCTCCTCATACCATGTTACGCACTTATCTAGGTGAAAAGATACCCCTTCTTGGTTCCTGCTCAGTGAAAGTGGGTTATGGCAAACAGACAATAGAACTGCCAGTTATCGTAGTGAAAGGGAAAAGAGCCAATCTGTTCGGCCGTGACTGGCTGCGACATGTTCGTCTCGACTGGGGAAAAATCCTCAGAGTGGATTGTGATGATGTTCAGACTATCCTAAACTCTCATCCTGATGTCTTCAAGGAGGAACTTGGTGAACTAAAGGATACCAAGGTGAACATTAACATATCTATTCCTTCACAACCACGTTTCTACAAACACCGGAATATGGCGTATGCCTTGAGGGACAAGGTTGAGAATGAACTGGAACGATTGGAACAGCAAGGTGTCATCAAACCTGTACAGTACGCAGAATGGGCTGCACCCATTGTACCAGTATTGAAGTCAGATCAATCTTCTGTGCGCATTTGTGGAGACTACAAACTTACAGTCAACCAGGTTGCGAAACCAGACTGTTACCCTATACCCAGGATAGAGGACTTATTTGCATCACTCTCCGGAGGCAAGCAATTTACCAAATTGGACATGAGTAACGCCTACCAGCAGCTAGTGTTGGACAATGAGTCCAAGAAACTCACCACAATAAATACTCACAAGGGTCTCTACGAATATCAACGATTACCTTTTGGGGTGTCAGCAGCTCCTGCAATTTTCCAGCGGACAATGGAATATCTACTCAGTGACTTACCACATGTGTGTGTGTATCTTGATGATATTCTCGTCACAGGTGTTGATGACGCAGAACACAATAGGAATTTAAATGAAGTTCTTGATAGATTGCAGAGAGCAGGGTTACGTCTCAATGCATCAAAGTGTCACATCAAGAAAGACTCCGTTACTTACCTGGGACACCGGATAGATGCACATGGACTACATCCACTGGAGGAAAAAGTCAACGCTATTGTGTCTGCACCAGCTCCCCAGAATGTGACAGAGTTAAAGTCATTTCTTGGAATGGTACAGTACTACCAGAGGTTTCTGCCAAATCTTTCCACAACATTAGCTCCACTTCATAGTCTATTGCAAAAGGACTCTCCATATGCATGGACCAAGAAACATGATACAGTATTCCAGAAGGTGAAATCTCACTTGTCTTCGTGTAAAGTCTTGACGCACTACAACCCGGTTCTTCCACTCAACTTAGCAGCTGATGCTTCTCCTTATGGAGTTGGTGCGGTCTTGTCGCACATAATGCCAGATGGTACTGAGAAACCTGTGGCGTTTGCGTCACGTACATTGTCTCCTGCAGAAAAGAATTATTCACAACTGGACAAAGAAGCACTGGCCATAGTGTTTGGGATAAAGAAATTCCATCAGTATTTGTTCGGCAGGAAATTTCAGCTGTTGTCGGATCACAAACCTCTCATGGGTCTACTTGATGCAGAGAAAGGCATCCCAGTGATGGCGTCAGCCAGACTTCAGAGATGGGCCTTGATGCTCGCGGCTTATGATTACAGTATTGTGTATAAACCAGGCTCCAAGTTAGCGAATGCTGATTGTTTGAGCAGATTGCCTCTGCAAACTCCAGTGTCTGTGCCGCCTGTTCCAGGAGACACAATAATGCTCCTTGAGAACATGGCTGAATTCCCAGTGAATGTGAAACAAATTCAGATTTGGACAAGGAAGGATCCCTTGTTGTCTAGAGTGAAAAAATTAGTGTAATGTGGTTTTCCTGAAAACATGAAGCCAGATTCAGAGCTCAAGCCATATGTTCAAAGGAAGCTTGAATTGAGTGTTCAAGATGGTGTGGTGCTCTGGGGCAACAGAGTAGTGGTTCCACCTCAGGGTAGGAAACAGTGTGTAGATGTGTTGCATGAAGCACACCCTGGAATAGCGAGGATGAAGGCTATTGCCAGAGGTCTTGTGTGGTGGCCATGCATAGATTCAGAGCTAGAGAACAAGGTCAAGATGTGTTCAGTATGTCAACAGAGTCGCTCCTCACCCTGCGAAGCGAAACTGCATCCGTGGGACTGGCCATCTAAGCCTTGGTCACGTCTGCACATTGATTATGCAGGTCCCTTACAAGGTAAAATGTTTCTCATCATTGTGCACTCCCACTCTAAGTGGATGGATGTGTTCCCTGTCAATAACGCAACAACAAGCGCCACTCTTGAGTGTCTTCGGAGAACATTTTCAATCCATGGTATACATGGACAATCGTTTCAGACAACGGGACATGTTTCACAAGCGATGAATTTGCCTTGTTCATCAAAAGGAATGGTATTCAGCACATCTGTACATCCCCTTATCACCCAGCGTCCAATGGACTAGCAGAGAGGAGTGTTCAGACATTCAAACAGGGATTTACGAAACTCAGCGGAGGTTCCATCGACACTAGGGTGTCAAGGTTCTTGTTCAGGTATCGCAACACTCCACAGACCACAACAGGGTTATCTCCAGCGCAGTTACTATTTGGGAGACGTCCGCGTTCCCATCTGGACTTACTTCACCCAGACATTGGTTCTAAAGTCCAGCAGAAACAAGAGAAGCAGGCAAGCTATCACGATAGACATGCCAAGTCACGACAGTTCACCTTAGGTGATCTGGTTTACGTCAGAAACTTTCTTGGTAAGCCACAATGGTTACCAGGCGAGATAATCCAGTGTACAGGTCCTGTCTCCTACAAGGTCAGCTTGGCAAATGACAAGGTTGCTAAAAGACATGTAGATCACCTCATCAAGCGGTATATGGACAGTGACTTGTCGGAACCCAATTCTCCCGGAAGGTCAGAAGAAAGTGATATGCAGAAATCAGCTATTACATTCTCACCAGAACTTCCAGAACAGAGTCCTCTACCAATACTATCCACAGACAAACCAACTTCTGGTGCCACATCACCTTCATGTGACACTAGTCTGGAACTGTCTTCATCAGTTGAGTTAAGAAGATCTACTCGCGAACGCAGAGCTCCTGATAGACTCAATCTGTAAACATACTGTAGAAATTGTTCAGTGTTTTTCCTTTCAGGATATTGAACTTTGTGTTTTTTACATTGTGTTCATTTCAGAAACCAAGTGAATGAACATTAATTTGTGACTTTCAGTGTTATACTGTTAAACAGTTTGTTATATTGGAAGGATTCCAGTGAACTCATTGATTTGATCAGTATCTCATTCTCAGGATGTTTGGCTGAGTAAGGTTGTTTATAAATCACTTTTGATGTTATTAACTAAAGGTGGAGGAATGTAGCGTATTTGTATTCATAACACAAAACCAGTTATAATGAACTCTGTTATCCATACGATGTCTTTGTATGAACGAGTGCGCGCCAGTTACTGTACCGGATGTGCCGTTAGCGAGAGAGCAGACCTCATGGCTGCTGATTGTACTTGACTGTCATGTAATATCGAACAAGCGTCAATACACGAATCCTCCGGAACGTACAGTGTTTGTTATAATGCCCAAGTCATCACAGAATCACTGATATATAAATATCCAAGTGGTAAATCCAAGAGGAAAGTGAGTAATCCTAGTGTGAATCACAAATTTGTATCCAAGTGGTAAGTCCAAATGGGTAAGTAATCCACGTAAGAATCACTAAATATATATCTGGATGAGATGTAGTAATCCGAGTAATCCAAGTAAAGGAGTAGTAGGAGTCACAAGTAAGCATCCGAGATGGTGGTGTCGAATAGGTATACAAGTGAATCCAAGATGGCGCACTGTAGGTAAGTTTTGGCGGGAAAGCGTGAGCTAAGGCCAATACGTCTGCTCTCAACAGTGTCCTGAAGAGAGTGATGGTCAATGGTCAGAGATCATATGACATTAAGAGGGAAAGTTCAAGCCACTTATCACCCTCTTCTTTGTCTGATCACCCAAGGGTTAACATCCACTGTACCATACTCTCCATTGTTCATAGGTAACTACACCAATTAGGTCCTTTATTTTTCCCTTATTTGCATTCAATGTTTTTATTTGCTTGATTTATAATTGGCAGAAAGCATTTAATATCAATTGCTAAATTCATTATCAATAACTTTGGAAATTCCAAATTCCATTTAATTAGCTCCATGCTAATTAAAGTTCCAAATTTCCTTTTCCTTGATTCAATCCTTTATTCAATAAACGCACAGTGCATTTACATTCACTCATAGATAGTTGATATATCTATTTCCAAATTCAACAAGTGTGTAGCCATTCCATTGTCTCAGTCTCCACACATGGTATTAATTAAAGCCTCTTGCCCTGTAATGAGCATGATCCAAGATGGCCACTTCAGATGTAAACAAAGCTGCGTCAACTGCTAAGCTAAGCTATTAATCTGCATCTTGCTTAGCAATGCGCTCATGCATCATTTACATGTTATTGGCTAAGCATTAACAATCATTGTTTTTATCACCACTAGATTAAATGTGTATCCAAATTCATTTCTCATATTTGAAATATCTATGTAATGTTTTTCCACATTGTTATTGTTAATCATATCATTGTTTTTCCTCACAATTCACATTATTGTTATCAATATCCTTCAAAGGATGTGAGGTTTTTTCACAATGATAATGCTCCTATCAATATTGTTTTTATCTATTATGTTGCCCTCTTGATGTAAAGTCACCATTATCCTAATTAATACAGTATGTTTTATTCATATGGCCCTTTACCTATACCTTCAACCTTTAGTGAAATTTGATTATGTAATATCTTATTATTGCATTGTAATATATTTCATTTTGCTAAAGTTAGGTATCACTTTGTTGGGTAGTCTCTGGTTATTCTACCTAATAGGTGTATGTACATATTGTTGGAGCCAACCTCAGTGGTCTGGTATGTACAACCAACAAATAGTCATACCCCATCTTCATTATTCTCCATTAAAGTATAGGCCAGGTGCCCTATCATGGTTAATATTTCCCCTTTACCGTTTGGTTTGGTTATATATATATTCCTTAGGGCCCTTTGTATAATAGTGTGACTGGTAACTTACATCAGGTGGCAACATTTCCTTATGCGGAAAGATGTGATGATTACTCTTGGGAGATTTATAGTAATAAATGTAAATAAATTAAAATACTCATTGGGTCGTTGTGAGCGCTGATGCTGCTTGCCAAAATGTATGTATTTATCTTTTACATTATCTAACTATCTATCCTTTGAATAGTTTTCATCACATCTGTCATACCACTTAAATCAACTTTAAATGATTTATATGTCATATATTCATTTAGACTCTTCTTTGTCTGATCACCCAAGGGTTAACATCCACTGTACCATACTCTCCATTGTTCATAGGTACCCCCTTGGATGTACAGACAAGATTTGCACCAATCATCACTAAGTTTCTTTCTCTTGAATACATCATTATCACTTTCATTCTTGTGTTGTGTCATCTTTGACTGGAGTACTCGAGCTATCACGCTTGCCCATCCCTTACCGTGAGACTGAAATTAGTCTAATTAGGCGATTTCAACCAAGTCTTACACTTAGTTTCTTTACAAAAGGGTGGTATAAACTATTAACAATTAAACAAAACGATGAAGTAATTCTAATACAGATCCAAGTTTTACAAATCTAGTGATAAATTGCTTTTCTTAAAACTTAAAACACGTACCTGATACAGAGAAATGAATAATCCATGCAAAAACCTACTATAAGCAGAAATTAAGGTACTCTCCATCATTACAATTCAGGACTGAATAGACTAGATATGTTAATGTGAAAGCTTGGCATGACAGAGGACGAAAGCCTGACACTGAATGATTGGGCACCAATTTGGCCACCGAAAGTGGTGTTAGGCTAAAACAACATATGGAGACACCATAAGCCCATGTTGTTTATTATTTTGTTTATTTACTTGCCAACTTGGCTGATTGTAGAAGAAGAAGAAGAAGATTTTATTCCAGTCTCACTCGTAGATTGTAAAACATTGTAAAATAGATAAGTTATGTACAGTAAAATTGTATCAAATGTAAAAAAAATATGAAAAGTTCCTATCATCAAAGTCTAGTTCCCCAACATTTTGATATTTTCTACAAGCGCCAACTTAGAGCTTGAATAATCCCTAGTAACTCATATCAATATACTAAAATCTATCTTAGCGGCAACAAATCTTTGTAACAGAGTCTTAATAATATCTATTTATCATTTCATTAATGATACCAACCGATTTTTAAATCTCTTTTCTTAAATCTGAAACCAAATGCAAAGGTAGACAAAGCTTAATATAAATTTGATTTTAGTAAGAATAATTGCAAATATATATTCCCCCGAATGTACTTGATATCAAAATGTTTGTTTCAGGAGAGGCATTTATATAGGCATTTGCTGCCTGTTTGCTAATCCTTTTTCCTTTTTATATATTCTGAATTTTGAGTATTTCATGTTTTATGGAAATAAAATACTGTTTAGATCATATTGATATACGTTCTGTAAATAAAAAAAATATTTTGAATATATTTAGTTTGTCAAAAAAAGCTTTCATCGAATAACAATACAATAATAATAAATATACAATTTTGTTGTTGTTATTGGTAAGGGTTTGATAACTTCTGCTTCCACCTATGAGTGATATTGCCGATAGGGGTCAATGCCTTGATAAATATGAATGATAATCATTGACTAAAAAGACAAACGCTCGGCGTGCACCTTTGTAGTTTTACAAGCATGCTCATGTAAAATTGATATCCATTCTTGTCACTAATTGGAAGGTGACACGCAGGTATCAGTGCCATAATTGAACCGGATATTTACCAAAATCCCTTCTTTCGGACACCCCCCTCCACCCACCGCATCCCCATCTCTGAGATACCAAGCAGGTAGGTTTGTACGGAAGCATCCTAGTGCCACAGTCAAAAAATTTTTATGCCCTAATTAGGATATACCATCACCTAATTAGGACTTAATCATCGCCTAATTAGGGCATAGCTATCACCTAATTAGGAGAAACTATCTCCTAATTAGGAGATATTAAGTCCTAATTAGGACATACTAACTCCTAATTGGGAGATACTAAGTCCTAATAAGGACATACTAACTCCTTATTAGGAGATAGTTATCACCTAATTAGGACTTAGTTATCACCTAATTAGGAGAAAGTATCAACTCATCAGGAAATAGCTATGTCCTAAGTAGTATATCCTAATTAGGAGATAAAAAATTTTTTGACTGTGGCACTAGCTAGGATGCTTCCGTAGGTTTGCATTTGCACCACGACACTGATCAGATCAGGTTCTATCGAAAATATGAGGAGGCATAACTGGATTTATTTACTGGACATCTTATAAGCATTGACGGAACACCACTTATAGGTTAGTGTTTGTGAATGATTGTTTAAGAAACATAAATTCTTAGATTCGACTTTCAATAAAACAGTGAGTACATTGAAATCTTGCTTAACCGAACGGGTTATGTGTAAGAAATTGAACTGATTACAAGGCATTAGCATTCTTGGTATTCACTAAAAGTGTTTTTGAGTGTATAATTTGATTTAATTTCTTTTTTTATTTGCTTAACATGCTGTCACAATTTAAATTATTTCAGAATTGAATGAAGTAATCTATAAAACTTTGTATAAGAATTACTTTTGAAATCGTACTGTGCTATGATGAATGACTCGTATACGATGAGAGATAGATATAGCCAATAAGTCATGAACATCAAAATATCTTTCGAGGCCCTTAAAGCGTTTATCTTATTGATACATGTTATTACTTAATTCAACATTAGAATAAGAATATTATTAACATGTTTAAGTATCCCCCGACCAGTTTCAATAGGTAATCTATTGTTTGAAGTTTTGAAGCGGGTAAGCCAAATTCTTAGATTGCTGGGGAGTTCTAAAATAAATGAGTCGAAATGAGGTTTAATTTTGTAAATTTTGTAGTATTTAGCTTTTGATGAATCAATTTGAGAAGCAGTCCACATTTGGAAAAATTGATCAATAAGGACTCGTTTAATAGATGATTTTAAAATGTGTGAACTGTTAAAATTTTGATTTATCCATACATAAATGAAACCTGTTTCCCGCAAAATTCCTTGATAAAGTATAAAGGTTCCATAAATATGTATCATTGAAAAATATTAATATAATCATTCAAATATTAATAATTTGACTACCTGTTTTAAAAGTATGAGTCTATTTAGGGTCAAAAATGCATCTACATGTATGTTGTATAATAATATAGCAAACATTAGCAAACGCCTTTTATATATTTACTATTTAACTTCCAACAGAACTACTTGTCTACTTTTTGTTCTATCATTTTAAGAACAACAAATAAGGCAGTGAATTTATGGTGATTTTTTTATAAAAGCATCAGTTTTTAACAATATAAATCAATCTTTCTCAAATTCTGGATTTTCTTTTCAATTGAAAAGACTTTATGTTAATGTTTCAGCCCCTCTTTCAATTCCTAAAGAAAGATGTCTATTTTAAAATGACCCTTCCCAACCTGGTGGCAGTATATTATTTTCTGTCCCTCCCCTGAGAACTGTTATTAGCTTGTGATATTCTGGGTAGATCCAATGTTCATTGTGTTAAGTTAATCAAGTTTTGGATAAAGCTGTTGTTACAAACTGACAATATTATTTTGAAGCACTCATAGAATTGCTGAAAAAGGCAAGTCATGAATGGCTTTAAATATAAAATCTTAATTTGGTGACTCGTGACTTTCTTTTGTGTGAACCTTGGCATTTTCCGTGAAGTAACTTTCACTCAAGATATTTCAACATAATGTTTGACATGCCAACGTTTCATGTCAGATATGGACCCCAATCATGCCAGATGACATTAGATCGAAGAAAACCTGCGTAACCTGTCTAAATCTAAATCTTCTACAGTTGTGGCGGATTAAACTGCATTTTCTTCACAAATTCCTGTACTGACACGGTAGTAAATATCTCTAATTCCCTTGACGTTGGAATGATATTGTCATCGTTTAAACAAGATATCATGGCTTCCTATTCTCAATCCTTTAAGGATCTAAAGATCGAAATGATTCCCAAATAAAAAATCTGAAAAAAATCTCTGACCAAGTCTTATTCGTGCTCTGGTAACTCCTATAATTCCGCTTCACCTAGGGGAAATGAGTCCCGTTCCATGAATAAGGAGTCTTCTGATATTAAGACTAAAGCTCGTAAGCGTGTTGCCAATCCTGATGGCGGGATTACTGAAGTTAAAACCAAGTAGCAGTTTTACTCATTGTGACCTATCAGGCCTACTAGACAAAACTGCCATACTGCACATGAAAACGTGGAAAAGTCCACATTAAACGTGGAAACTACAACATAAATAGATTCCCTCGTCACCGAAACATTAAAAGATGCAACGAAACTACTTTCCTACGCAGTGCGGCTGTTTTGTCTGGTAGGCCTGTTATTGAGTGAAACTTCTCCCCCCTTCACCGGATGGGTACAGGTTGGGTCGCATCCTATATATGGTAGTCAAGGTTAGTAAAGTGGGTCAGACCTGACTCCTACCAGCCCATCTAGCAAGTGGCAGAAGTTCCAGGGGATCATCTACCTTCCCCAGCCAACTTAGAATCTTTCCCAGCCCTTTCGACACTACCAGACCATTTCGACATACGCATGCCCATGGACTTTAATCTAGATTTGGATTTTCATCTTCCACTTGTTCTCTTCCTGTGGCGGGGCGTTTACAACACTTCGCTCCTGTTGGCAACAAATAACCTGTGATCTTTGGATAAACTTAGTTATTCCAGACGGCTACCAACTCCAGTTCCAATCTCACCCTCATGTAGCACTATTTCCCAGGGGGAGCCCCATTTGTCAGACACCTCACTTGTCAGACACTTAATTTAACAGATTTACAGAGGCTGTTACCCATAAAGAAAATGGAATCTTCCAACAAATACCCCATAGGTAGGAGGTACTACTTGCAAGGCCCTTGACTGGATGCTTACTATAAAATAACTTATTCTGAAGGAGACAATTATAGAACTGTCCCAGTCTGGACAATTATTGTACCTCTCAAAGTTTTTACTCTCCAGTCTTCCTAGTTTCTAAACGCAACAAGTTTAGTCATGTGGAATTATATAAATATTTGACAATAGAAAGTGTTCTGAATAGTATGAAAGATCAATATTCTATCTTATTCAAGTACATTACCCAGTAAGTCAAAACAGTAAGTTAAAGGGTTATTGGCGGAAATGTTCCCTCTACATCGTCCTGGACCCCCCTCCTTCTTTATGTGGGATACAGGGCACAGCTTATCCCAGAGGGAATGTTTAAGCCAATGATTAAGAAGAATTAATTTGTTAGTAATTATCAGTAAACTTACGACTTTAAACACTCCCGAAGAAGATTTTACTAATTCCTCACCACATATGGTAATTCCAGGTGATTCATTGTGGGAAAGAGAATGTGAAGCAGCCACCTGGGGGCCAAAGAGAGATTAAAGTGCCACTCCGTGATTTTCATAACATATCATTTACCTTTGATACAAACCTAAATGTCATATGTGTTGAACTGAAATCAAAACATCTTTACTTTTCATGTCCAAAAGACTTATGACAAATACTGGTTTTCCAAGAAAATCTAAAAACAGTCTTATAAATGCACAGAGGTGTAGATATCACGCCCAATATACATGGATCCTAGTTATATAACCTAACAAACGCTATCAACTCCTAACTGGCCTCCTGGCTGTGTTAGATAAGTCTCCAAAATTACGTTTGACTATTTGACGCGCGCCACTGTCCGGTTTTCGATCATAATTGCGACTTTCTACCTTCGTATTGTCAATGTAAAAAACCAATGAGCTTTAAAATGTGTCTTTTTCGTAACAGCTGATACTTCTCGATCAAATGACACCATTGATTAAGTTTGGCATATATGGCTCCAACAACTCACGGAGTGGCTCTTTAAATCCAAGATGGATGAGGGGAGATTCAGACCACTAACTGTAAATACAACTTTGTTTACTTTTAAATACTTTCTGTCTGCTGTAGGTAGGTTTTTTTGAGAAGGGCAAAGCTCATACCAGAGGTAAGTTTACTAATAATTTCCTACAATACATGTAATTTTACTTATTTACATTTAATCATTTTCAATTACAAACTAGTAAAACTGGTCATTCAACTTATTTGCAGCTCTTGCATTATGTACAGTAAACCCTGGTTATAATGCCACCACTTGTCCAAGAGAAATTATGGCACTATATCCAGGTTGGCATTACACCCAGGTAAGGCATTTAGAAACATGTTTAGTTGCCATGATTTTGTCATGATGAACTGGTGTACAAGCCACTACTTAAAGAAGTGATGAGTTTTGTCAATTAATTTGAGGCAGAGAGAATGTCACTCAAGTAGTTCATGCCTATTCACCACCAATTAATGTACCTATACAACATGCAACAAATGTGAATTGATTTGAGCCATGCCAATTAACTGTAATTAGTTAAAACAATATCTTAAATAGTGTGGTTTAATTGGCATTATAGTCAGGGAAAACTGACGTATGTTCCATAAAGAGTATATGACAGATGAACTCATACCCATACCAACAATGGAATAAAAAATCTTATATTCTTCAAATATTGAAATTTGTCATATGGGCCTTTGATAGTAGAGTTCAAGTTTAACCTGGAATAAAAAAGGTTCCTTCATAGTTACTTTTGACACCATCTCAAGGCATTCTCAGTTGATTATTACATGGAAGCATTTCAGTTGGTTAAGTGCTCTGAAAATCAATTACCAGTTCCTTTGTTTTGGTGATAGACAAGTTTACATGTTTTAACCTTTAATTATTATCAGTTGTCTTTATTGAAATTAATCTGAATTGTCATGAATATCTTTATTTGAATTGTGCTTGACATCAACTGAGTGGTAGAGGAAATTTTTTGGCATGTTAAATGTACTTTGAGAAAACTTTCTGGGCTCAGACTTGCAAGTATATGTTTCAACTCACGTCACTGTGGATTGCTCACCCAGTAGGAGTTATGATTGTACAGATAGCCTCAGTTTCAATTCAGACACTGACAATGAGAAACTGTTACAATCATTGTGATCACTCCCTTCTATTCAAGTTTGAAATTAATAACAATCTGTGGGGTGGTGGGTTTCAAGTTGCACTAGTTAAAGTGGTGATAGATAACGGAGACATCCTCAATAGAGGAGATACAATAACGGATCATCACAATAATTATCAAGCCCTTGGCCTAAACTTGCTTCTCCCTGCATGAAATTCTATCTTGCGTGAAACTGCTGTGTGACTGAGTGGCAGTCAGGCAGAACAACAAACTGGGGACACTAGCACAAAGCAAGTACACCACTTGTACTTAGAGAATAAGTCTCTCTTTTAAATCTCTCCTTATTTTCAAATGAAGGAATGACTTTTAGTTTAACATATTTGTTGGAAGAACAATAAGGTTAACAAATCACCATGCAGCATAATATTTTATGATTTAAGACCATTTCAATAAAAGGTAAAGACTTTGGCTTGCAGCTGGATCACCTATTTTAGGTAATGAATGAATTAAATATGTGAAATTAACTAGATCCAAATACGATAATATGAAAGTGTCATAGGCCTAAAAGAAATATGATCATGTAGCATATAACTGTTGAAGATAAAAAAATTTCACAAGCTTATAAAATAAGACAAAACTAATATGTCACAGTACAAAAAATAAAGGTAATTCTGTAGGAAAAAATTACTCCCCCACTTTACAGCCTTTGCCGTTTCCATGGAAACATCTAACTATTCATGCTACCTTCACAAAGTCTTGATACACATGTCCACCATAATCCCTAGATGTTCCATTTGAAGGTCAGACCAAAATCTGAATTTAATTTCTTGTAGTTTCCATGAAAAACATGAGTCATTCAGCAGCTCTGAGCAACCCTTAAATCAGAAAGTTAGCCTAGTTAGATCGGAAAGGTAGAGAAGTTGCCACATTATAGATATAAGAACAGGATTTGTAAGTGTAAGTTAAGGAGGGTCAAAATTGCCATGAATGTTGACAATAGAAAATAGGTATAGGTAGAATCAGTGATGGGGAAAGTTTGGCCTAGGCCAAAATTTCCCTGGGGAAGATAGGGCCCAGGAGGGGGGAAAGTTTGGCCTAGTCTAAACTTTCCGCGGGGAGAAAATAGCCTAGACCCAACCTTCCCCGCTAGGTTATTTTCTCCCCAGGGAAAGTTTAGACTGGGGAAGAAATTGCCTGCTACACCGGTCAATTGCACTGCACTTGAATAGCGCAGCAATAGTAAGCAAGGGTACCAGGATTGCGACATGAAATTAATTAAAAGGAGTGAAATTTGAATTTCAATATTACAGGCTGGTTTTGAAAATTGCATTTAGTGCATATCACTAAATGAAATAATTAGATAGATAAGCAATCAACACACAATGATATCATTGCAGAAGTCGTTTTGGGTTAAACCTTATTGAGTTACCATTTTGTGGGGAGATACCCTGCAGCTAGGGGATCCAAGTTAGTACACTCCTCAAATTTGGGCATGGCAGGCCTTTAATCTTGAATACCAGCCCTTTTTAAGAGCATTGATAAACGGATTAAATCAAGATGATATCTGTAGCACAATTAATAAGCAAAATATAAACATAAAATCAACAAGGTTTGATGTGTAAATACTGAAGTCTTCAAGTCTCACTTTGGCCTAGACACTCGTATATTGTCAAATTCCTTTTAGTCAAAGATGTTCAATTATTGTGAAAATTTCATCATTAAGGTCACAAAATATCATGTTATATTCAATCCAAATGTATTTGGAGAAAATCTACCATAGCAGCTATGGTTTTTCTAATAAAGAATGTTGTTGCCCACATGTAGAAAAAAGTTTGGTGAAGTTATCTATGATACATACAGAGATATCTAGAATTTAAGATTGTCATGATAAATGATTGTTTCCAACACCTGCATAATATTGTTAAACATCACAGTTTACAGATACTCAGTTGCTATTTTGGAGTTGTTCTCCTCTGAGTTTGTGTTTAACAGACTGTTGCTGAAAATACATAATTTGTTTTGACAATTTATCAGTGTCTGTTACATATTCAAAGTATTTGCTATAAAGTATTAATTTTGTTTGTAGCTTTAGTAGTTTTGGAACAAAAAGTTGCTAGGAAAATACCCCTCGGAAATTTGCAAAATAACTACAATTATAATTTTTAAAATTATAATCCAATAATATACCTAGCAAGTTCTTCTATATGTCTGGAAGAACTTGCTAGTCTTGCTAGTAATTGTGTAGCGTGTCCAGTGTTTTATTAGGCCAGATCGGCTTATGGCATTGCCTGTTGTCCAGCATTTCGTCCTCTGGCTGCTTTACTCCCAAATCTGAAATTTTGTACCAAACCTTTGGACCTGAAACCCCCTTAAATATGGGCACGGCAGGCATTATTCCCAAACCATTGAACAACATTTTTGTCGAAATTAATTGGAAGAGGATACTCCAATTTTTAGAGAAAAAAAATCTTTGTAACATGGAGATTGAAGTTTGTAGATTTGGTCTTGATCCCCCTTCAAATAAGGCGGGTAGTGTTGCCAACCTAAAACCTTTCTGACAACTCCTTTACAGAAACCAATTCTGGTAGAAAGCTAGTATTTTAAAATTATCATTATTACTTTAAGTTTGTCAGCATGACATCTCATCAATTGCAGAATTATCTTCATAACTTAAAGGCCGGGATCCAAACCTCCGAAAAAAACCATGGGTTTCTTATCTTTGCCATTTTTCTTGTGATTGGTTGATTCCATAAACAGAAGATATTCTCAGTGTTTGAGTGACAGGGCAGTAAAGTTTTTTTTGGTGCCTGGGAGAGCTCAGCAGGGTCAAAGGTCACAAAACTTTCCTACAACTCGTGGCTAGTAGTGGACTATTTAGTTTCAGTACATAATCATAAGATCAACCATTAGTTGTTAAACATGAAGTTTGATTTTGTGTGATAAGCTATTATCATTATCAGTATATCAAGTTTTATATATTTGATTAGATAATTAACACTAAATGAGATTTTAAATCAGAATTAATTATAGGCCTATCAAGGAACTGTATTGTATTATATATAATATACCAATTATTTCAACTGTAACATTTTGTGAAAAACAAACATAGTCTTTCAACACTATTTGGATGTATTTGAAGTGAATAATTTACTATTGTTGACAAAGGTTATATAAAATTGTCTAAATCCATTTCCTGTCACAATATCCTTTTTTAACCTTATTCATAAGTCTCTGAAGCGTATCCCCATAAACATAGCTAAATATTTGGTTGACATATTTATACATAACTTTGGTTATATGTGTCATTGTTATGTCTTAAGTGTATTCAATGTAATGTGATGCAAGATATGGATGTGTGTCTGTATGTATGTGTGGTAATAAACTATGCATGTATGTATGTATGTGGGTATATGGGTGTGTTTATGTGTGTCTGGGTATGTGTGTGTATGTGTGTGTGTGTATGTGTGTGGGTGATAAGGTGAGTTTGTGGCGGGTGTGCGTGTATATGCAGATACATAAGTTCGTATGTATGTATGTATGTATGTATGTATGTATGTATGTATGTATGTATGTATGTATGTATGTATGTATTTATGTATGTATGTATGTATGTATGTATGTACATGAAGGTGTGGGGGTGTGGATGTGGGTGTGCGGGTATAGAGGTATGAAGGTGTGTGGATTTGGGTGTGCGGGTATGGAGGTATGAAGGTAGGTTATGAATACATGTATGTAGGCATGTATGAATGCAGGTATGTATGTTTGTAGGCATTTATGTCTGTGGGTATATAATACCTACATAAGATGTAGGTATTGAATGGAATGTCATTGTGTGGTGTGGTGTGGTGTTGTTAGGTATGTTACCTTTTCAGAAGGCGCTGAGCCCAGTCGATAATGATGACCTTCACATTAATTTCAAGGTAACAGTGAGCCTTTGAAATTTTCAGCATTGAAACTTGTATGCGAAGCTTGTCAGCAGGATATCTCAAGAATTATTTGCAGGGTTCTGTTTGTACATGTAATTTACACATAGCTTCTCATTGGGAAGATGCCGAGAGCAATCAATTATTGTCATCGACCTTCACTTTTTTGTCTAAGTCACAGTTGGAAAATATTTGCATTGAAACCTGCATGTTTAGCTTGTCAGCATGATATCTCAAGAATCTCATCATATTTCGCGACAAGCATTTATTTGGAAAATGCAGGGCCAAGTTGATGTGGGTGACCTGAACATTTTTGTGAAGGTCACAACCAAATTTTTCACAATGGAAACCTTAGTGTTTTGCTTTTGAGTGAAATAATTCAAACATTCGATTGAAATTTTCATCATAGCTTTTGGAAAAGACACAAGAGAAACTCTATTTTTTTGGGTGATCTGGACCTTGTTGAATTTTTATTTATGTGGAAGCCTAAATGTAAAGCTTTTCTGAATTGAAACAGTGAATTTTGAAAATATCAACTAAACATTTAGAGATACTTTCTCTTCAATATCAAAACGATAATATTGCGACGAGGGATCATGTCACCCTGGTGACAATTGTTTGTTGTATTTGAAAGATCGCACACCTAAGCAGACCTTTGATGAAATGAAAGAAACTATTGGGAGGATGACCCATCATGTGAGGTTGTTTAACTTTGACATCACCCGTTTTTTAATGTGCTTGGAAATCTGCTCCCATTACCAGTCGACATCATTCAGCCATTAATGATGACAATGTCTCTCAAGTGTAACTGTGCTTTTAGAAGATTGAAATATGCAGTCGAACCTTGTTTTTACCAGACGATTTGGTTACAGGTGAAAATCGTCCTGTTAGCAAGTTGTCCAGATTTCAGATTTCAGTGCAAATGTACAGACACGGTTTGAAAAATTTGCGTCCGGATAGCGAGTTTTCCAGTTATCCGGGGTCCGGGTAAGCGAGATTTGACTGTAACTGTTAGTCCCTGATGTCCAAATAAGTGTAGGGTCTGTGAAAAAAATTATTTATGACAATCTGAACATGCAAAAAGGGTCTGCATGATGGATTCCCAGGTTGCTCACACCTTTTCAGAGGCAGGAACAATACTTGTTTGGAGATGGGCTAATAAAAAACAGGCTAACTTTTTGACAGATCTATTACACAGGATTAAAATCGGATTCATCACTTTGATCCTAAGACTAAAGTTCACTCAATACAATGACACCATGTTGAGTCCCTATCCCCAAAGAAGCTAGGAGTTCAGCCAACTGCAGGCTAGGTCATGCTCACAGTGTGTTGGGACCAGTGATGGATTTTCTGGCAAAGGGTACCATAATTACAAGGACTTGCTCTGCTTCACTGCTGGGGAAATTGAGTGAAAATATCAAGATTAAGGAATGTGGTATGTTGAACAAAAGGTGTTGATATCCTGTAAGAGAACGGTTTGGTGCACAATTCCCACATTGCCAAAACAGAAGAACACCCTTTTGGCTATAAAATACTTCCTCACCCTCCTCACTCTCCAGACCTTGCATCATCTGATTTCTATCTCATTACAACCATGAAGTAATTTTTGTAGGTAACACGCTTTCCGTATCAAGAAACACTGATTTCTTGACACATGTCAAGTCATGGTTTGATAAACAACCTATGGACTTCTTAAATCAAGGTTTCTATAGTTGTATATAATGATTGCAGGAAATGTGTTAATCTTGGTTTCTGCTATTTAGAGGCCGACTGTGCCAAGTTTTAATGATAACTCTTTATTGTTAGCAATACAGTGAATATAAAATTTGTTTTGTGCTCTCAGCAGACGCATAGCACCAATTCAAGCGATGTTCTGTCCTTTAATTGCTGAATGTCAAGCAAGCAAGTACAACTCCCACCTTTTAACATCTTTTGGTATGGGAACCATACCCTCACCTCCATGGATGGCAGGAAAATATTTTACCAACTGTGTTATGTGTGTAGAAATATTGGCAATATTGATATGTAATAATGCTGAATAAAAGGAATTAACATAGGCAATGTTGAATATCTCATCAACCAATTTGCGGACGACACATCTTGCAGTTTGGATGGATCAGAAGCAGCCTGCAAGCTTCAAGTTGTGACGTCTTTTGCACGCTTTTCTGGCTTAAAAGTCAACATTGATAAAACTAGAATTATTTGGGTTGGTTCAAAGAAACGTTCGAAGATGAAACTCTGTCACAAATGGAATCTAAACTGGGAACAGAGTGACTTTGAGCTACAAGGAACTAAATTCAACGTGGATATAGAAAATATGATTGATATGAATTATAAAGACAAATTGAGGACATATGAAAACCTTATGTCAATGTAGTCTATTCAAAACCTTACACCTCTTGGTAGAATAACCGTATTAAAACCTCTAATCCTTCAAAAATTAAACCACCTTTTTGCAGATCTACCCAATCCACCTGACAAATTGATTGATGACTTTCAAGGCAAATGTTTCAGATTTATATGGGGACACAAGCCCAATGAAGTCAAACATGGCCAACTGTTTTGTAATGTACAAAAATATTAAAGAAATAATTCAAGCTTTATAAACACTACTCAAAGGTAGTAATCTATTTTTTAGAACATTTACCCAAAATTGGATCTTATACTATATTTGAATACAACTGTCAAAATTTAAGAAATGTAATTATTCCACTTGTTCGTAGGAAATTTTACTGTGATGTTCTCAGTGCTTGGTGGGACTTACTATCTAGACAAGGGGAAGCAGATTTACAAAACAATTGTACATCGCAAATCGTATGGTTTTACCAAAACATCTTAGTAGACAGAAAAACCATTTTTGATAGAAAATGGAATGCAAAGGGTTTTTATCAATGATCTTCTGAATGACTCGGGTAAATTCATGTCTTATGATAGTTTTTAAAATACATACAGAGTAGAATCAAATTATCTAGAGTATTCTGGAGTTGTAAAGTCAATTGAAACCTTTTTCAAGCAAAATTGGATCAAACTGGAAACTACCATGAAAATGGAAAAGCCTTTGCAACCATACATTATAAATTTTCTCACTAGAACCGTAACTGGATGTCAAATGTTTTACAAAGTTCTTCTTAAAACAAAATTGATTCAAAATCAACACTGCAAAAAATGGAATGTAACTCTTGAAAATGAAATTGATACAAACTCTTGGCATCTTTATAACCTCATCCCATTTCGCTGTTCAAAAATTACAAATCTTCAATAGTTTCAATACAAACTTCTTCATCATTTTTTAGCAACAAACAACAGGCTTTTTAAGATGCAATACATTGATACTAACTTATGCAGCTACTGTTCCGGTTCTTTAGAAACTATTACCCACCTATTTTACGACTGTAGCAGGGTTACTCCTGTTGGCAAAAACTTGAAAACTGGTTAAATGACAAAATGGATGTAAATTTACACTTCACGAAAGAAAAGATTCTATTCGTAAAAACAATGACCCAATTAACGTGATTCTCATCCTTTTAAAAACATCATATTTAAACATGAAACTTCATCAAAAATGCCAAATTTTCAGTTTTTGTTAGAGGAGCTTAACAAGTATTATCAATTGACAAATATTCTCCTATTATAAGATCGAAAATCAACGTCTACTACAAATTCTGGTTGACATGTCATATCCTGTTTAATGATTGATGTATTCTGTATACTGTTCGCATGTAGACATTGTCATGTATCGGAGTCATATTATTTGTAAAAATGGGGGGAAAAAACCCCCCAAAAAATAAAAACTGTGTTTTGTCCATGGTTATTCCATTAATTCCACTGCATTCTAAAATGAACGTCCCTCATGTATCCAAATTCTATATCTGTATCTACACTGCATCTCATGAACCACTGCAAATTTGATGATTGCCTTCATTACACAGTAACAAGTCAGTTACAGTGATATTGACCTCATTTTCAAGATCCCTATGGCACTTTGACCTTTTTCATACTCTTGTTAATGTGACATCTCGTGAACCGTTGGATTAAATGTCTGCAGATTTGGTAACAGACTGTATTAGGAGATTACGCAAACACCAATACATAAGGCTGACCTAAACCTTCTTTTCTTCTTTCTTTTCAGTTGCACCTCTTTGCAAACTCATATTGATATGATATCTCCTAAACTGTTGCACCCAGTGGAGACACTAAAATAATGCAGACACCAGTTAACAATTTCTGACCTTAACCTTAATTTGAAAGTGTCAACAGCATTTTCACCATTTTTAAAACTCTAAAAGACATGGTATCTCCTGAAATGTTGCACTCAATGTCTCCAAATTTAGTAACAGTATTCATTTCTGGATTAATGCAGATACCATTTGATTTAGGTGACTTTGACCTCATTTTCAACACCGACAACTTTTCAAGACAAGACAAGTTTATTCCGTGAAAAGACCTCATGGCCAAAAGCACATGAAAATACAGCTCAAAATCGACGCATGTCAAGTTTACATTAATTATATTGGCAGTTTTCTTTTCAAATAAATGGACAGATTTTTAATATGCTCAGGATTGCTAGAAGATAATAACTGGTACAATTTTTCCCTTGAAAATAGTATGGAGGAATAAGTTTTTCCCATAAATGCCTATAATAGGGGCATAGGGGCAGACTAATAAAAAATGATATTCATCTTCTGTTACCTTCATATTACAATTAATACATAAAAGCTGATCATTATCAATAGCATTGTCGTACCTTAATTTACTAATCTTAAGTTTGTGTGACTGGAATCTGAATTTACAAAATATTCGTAGGAGATCCTTTTGACAAAATAATTCTAAAACATATTTCTCTGTATGTAACAGCGATTTAAAGCTAGAGTAGAATCTGAAATCATTCCTTCCAACAAGTCTGCTATGCCAATCTTGGAACTGAATATCTTTACAGCGTACCATGAAAGTCTGCAGAGTGCAATGAGTGTGATTTCAAAGATCACGTACTAACAGGGGCTCCAGCTAGTTTCAGAGGAACTGCCTACACTACTGGATGGATGACCACAATAACTTTCAGGGTGCTTGACTACTTTGTTGACCATGCAAACTGTTGTGTTGAAGGTGCTGCTTCTGCTCAACAACAACCAGAGCCATGTATCCCATTGCAGCCTTTTGACAGAATGTGTACAGCAACTGGATGAAATTCAACAATCAGGATGAAAATGCTTGGCAGTGAGCTCATGTAGGGGTCACATTGACAATCTGTTATGTCACAGAATTATTGGGAACATCATACCCAAGGGGTATTTACGAATCAGGACATTTCTTTGAAATTAGTGACATATATAACCAACGGACCGAATGTGTTTGGCAAAGAGGAACTTATGCTTTTTTTGTTACAGATAAGCCAGAAACAACTGCAACTTGGACCTTGACCTGCAAGAACCCAAGATGTACACATGGGACCACCAGATACAAGCACCCAAGATGGACACATGGAACCTCAAGCCAAGAACAGTGATTCAACTTTGCCCTCTACTTCATCAAGCAATAATACATTTTACACTGTGATGATATTATAGGAAGTCATGTATCTTTAATCATTATTTTCGACAGAACAAAGAACATTATCAAGTGTCACTGCGAGAATATTATGAACATAAATATCTTGATAACTTCTTATCAAAAAAATGAAATATCTTCTGTAGAACACTTCAGATAGATAGCAGAACATGTAGAGAACATGTAAAAATAGACAAAATAAAATTGATTTGAGAAATTATTTTTTTTAGCAAAGTATAAGTTTGGTAAGTATTTGTTTTTATTTTACATTTTGTCATATAAAAAAGCAAACTTCATAGCTAATGTTTCAACAACGCAGATTTTTTTTATGAACAATGTTAAAGTTTCCTAGATGTATTTTCTGATGAATGCAAGCAAATGCAATAAATAGGAAAATCTATGGTAGAAACTAAATGAGCAAGTCAACTTGCAGTGTATGCAAATTAGTGTTGCACAAATATTGGGAGGTCACATCAACAGATATATGAGTGATAATCGGCTGTGAAAAGTAAATAAATTGTGGACAAAGTCTTCATGTGTGAGCTTAAGTCCTCCTGTTCTATGTTTCAGATTGAAATTTTGCACTGTGTTTAATATTTGTAATATTCAGAGGTAGTGAGTGAGCACATCTAGAAGTCAGTGATAGTAATTCATATTGCAGTCTGTTCCAGAATGGCTACTGGGAAAGAGGAATAAGTTGGAGAATAACAATTGAAAGATGTATTAGTGCATGTTATTGTTATTCTAAACCTTCAAATTAGGTTGAAAAATAAGAGCATCATGTTTATTGCATAAGTTACTTTGGGTTGTTTTGCAATTTGAATAGCATATTTTTTAAATGTAAATGATTAGATTTTTTAAAGTGTGCATTATAGAAACTGTGAACGAAACATTAAGCATGTATCTTCTGTTGATGCAAGCTAGGGGAGTGAGAAGCTTGCATGTGTGAGTGCTGTTAGCTGGAGGTGACTGTCTCTGCTCTGTCTTGTCGTCTGCTCAACATGCTATACAATCTGCTTGCCTGCACCTGAGAGGAAATGTGGTAATAGCTGCTGGATAATAATGGCGGCAACTGGATAATGGTGATTAAACAAGATGATAAATTCAAGTTAGAGACATGAGTATGATTCATAAATTGTTGTATTTTATGACAGAATTATTGAACACTGCATTAGGTATCTTAAAGAATTGCAATAATACAATTCAAACGTAATCAACTACTAATACTATGTATTGATTTTTTCAAAAGGGCCACCGAGTTTTGTTCTTAGATTTTATCATTTATTCAAGTTCCATATTTCTTCACATACATAGGCTCAAACCATTTAGCATATTTAATATGTATACATTAGATGCTAGTTTGTTGGAATGACTAGTTACAAATTCTTTACCTTCTTTTGAAAGCTTCTATATTGTCAAGGTGCATGAGAACAAACTGGAATCCTCACAAGGAAAACAATATGTGACAGGATAAGATCTTGGATTATGGTGTCATCCTTCTTCGATCTTTAGAAACATTTTCGCTTTGGTAGTTCTGGCTTTATGAAAAATGGTTTCATTGATCGGCTGTTTGCCCTTCTATTAAAACTTGTACAGGGAGAACAATGGTTTAATATACAGTTACACTACTGGCTTTGTTGTTTGTTCATGCATGGCACCTCTTTGCGGGTCATCAGTCAGTCTAAACAGAAGTAGTTACTGTATAAATCCTTCCCTAACGGTTTCTCCCCAGATAGTTATACACATCACGATAGCCCACACTCTTCCTCTTGAAAGCGTGGGAATTGTACATTCCTTAGCGACTTGCTTCAATTTTGCTGCACATTTACTAAAAACGACGTGTAATGAAAATTGTTTGTTTCTCTGAAAATGGTGAAACTGAGTTTTGTGAAACTGCTGACAGCCCGCGTAAGTTAACCCTTTTATATTACCTCTCACTCATTTATACTCCTGCTTATGTTGACTATATCTACTGTACAACACATCATTACACAGCAATGATACCAAACTACTATTAAATGATGGGTAAAAACATTTTCCAAGCTGTCACAAAAATTGATTAGGAGATTAGAAGTTAGGAAAAAAATGAGCAAGGTCTTTCCATTCATTGCTAAAAGGGTTATTTCTTATAGAAATGAAGCTTGTACCATAACTGTTGTTGTTTGTCATATGACCTGTTGCATGGTGTTTAAATCTATAAACTAACCATTTCTACAAGTAATTATATATCAATTTAAATCAAGAACGTAAAACTTTTTATCTTTTTAAAATTCATGAGTAATATAACATTAACAAGATATGTGATCATTGAAACTGGTATTTGCACAAATGTTGTAGTTGAATGAATATCTTTGTGATATGGAGACTCAAATTTGTAACTTTCAAATATGAGTGTGGCAGAGGTCCACCCTCAAAGCTATTTTGATCTATTTTCAAAAAACCATCAATCCAAGGAATCTTACATTTTGAAATTATCATCTTTGTGGGATGGAAACCAACATGTGATAATTTCGTTGCTCTACCCCCAATGATATGGATGTGGCACGGGTGCATTAAAGGGCATATTCACCAAAACCAAAACTTGTTGGCATAGGAAGCTCAAATTTTCAGAATAACATCTTTGTGACATTAAGAGTAGAGTTTGTATATTTTGTTTTGCTCCCCTTCAAATACTGGTGTGGCAGGGTATCCACCCTCAAATCTTCTTTCATCAATTTTTCAGACACCAATTGTGCTAGGACTCTAAAATTTTTAGAATATCATCTTTGTAGGAATGAGACCAAGATTCCATTGTCCTAACCCCCAAAAATAACTTATTGTTTGCTTTGGATCATTGTTACACATTTCACATCAGGAGGTGCTGCAGTAACATCCAGCAATATATCAAATATCTATTTGATGAATATTTGTAAGTTATATATCTTTTTCAGAATGAGGGTAATTTTCAAAACTTGGTTCTGTAATTTATGATCAAGCTTTGATGCTTTATAGGTGTTTCCATTATCATAAGACCATTTTTATATGGTAGTAGTTTTCAAAGCTTTTGACCTTGACCTTTACTTACAGTCAAGTAGTTAAAAGTTGCAGTAATATTATTTCTCTCAAGGTCAGTTATAACATATAGGAGTTACACATCTATTTCATAAAAATCAGGCAATCATAAGAGAACCAGCCGAGCATTTTGAATCCTGGGTCAATGCTATCAATTTGCTGTTCTTGTGCACATCGATTAAAAAATTAACTGCCTTTTTAGAGGTTATAATATGCATCAAAAGGGCACACTGCTAGGGTTGTGCTCTCAGAGCAATCATGTTTATATTATTTATTAGATTTGGTTTTATTCAGTCTCATTAAAATCAAATCTACCATTGCTACACTACGTTACGCAGATTATAGATCTCACTAGGCTCCCTTATTCAAGCCGTCTGGTTAACCTTTGCTTCAGTTTGACCTCTAAATCTCATTTGCTTGCCGCAGATACCATCAAGCAATCACAATGCACATCTCCTGATAGCCTTTAATGCGATTGTAATTCCGCACGTAGAAGGTGAAACTCTTATAAATTTTTTATTTTTCACAGAACAAGTTAGAGTTATTTGCATACGTCCGGTGTTACACTTCTCCCAAGCAGATTTAATTATAACATTTCAGTCTTTGACGAAACAAGGGTCCATCTCATTAGCATATAAACGTAGCATATGACTAATATATAATTATCAAGAAACCTAGTATTGGTATTTGTACATGTTTTGGTTGTTTTTGTTTCTCAACATGTTTATGGTTAATTTGTTTCACGAAATTTTAATTATTCAACGAATGCTACAAACTTAAAGACGAAACGTTTTTTCAACGTAACTGTTTCTAGAATAAGCATTTGGATTGATACGGTCTACTAAAAAAGATAACTCCATAACTTCGATTTGACTTGTTTGTCCAACAAACCGAGCTAGGGTAAATTGAATGTACATGAAATACATTAATTCGGGTATTTAGGCAGTTTGACATTTGGAAAATATTCTGAAGTTTTTGGTTGCCGAGATCTGAAAAGCGTACAAGCGAAATGCATCTCGCCAGCACCATAGATTACGGGGCGACCTCGCTGATTGGCTGATTTTAATTATGTCAGAGGCAAACCTGACGGCTCACGTAACAGAGCCTGGTGAGATCTACATGCGTAATGTAGTGGACCATTTAGATTTCATTTCAATGAGAATGGGTTTTATTTAAATCAAAAGCAGATATAAAATTTTTGCATTTCCAAAATGACTTGACAGTGTAACTTTCAAATTTCATATCTAAGTTCTCTATATCCAGATAATTCAATTGCATTTACATTATTTTTGTGTAATCCTGATTATCATCATTCAAACTTAATTGCTTTTGAAGGAACATATATACTTATCAACATTAATCACATTCAGCAGCCTTCATTATTTGACAAGTGTTTTCAAATCCTTATGTTTTGATCTTTCAATAATTTTATTCACGTTTATTTACATAATGCATATTCTTCATGTACACTTAAAATTGGATCTGAATTCTCTTGACAAATTAAGCACTATATGTTTGTTTAAAGGGTTTGTGTGTGAGAAAAGTGTAAGTGTAACAGCTCACACACTGGTACTTATACCAATATAAAAGAAATCATGGCAACAAAACTGGAACTGAGGTATAAATACACATGCATATCAATTGAAATAATTTGTATCATATAACAAGTGGTTTATTTTCAAATACTAATGGAAATGTGATCATCTAATGAACTAAATCTATGTTGTTTTGATATACAAAATAGTTTGTCTAAAATGCATCAACAAACCTTTTTCACCAACGATAACAAAACTGTACATTTCACACCTAATGATTATCAAATATTTGTAGCAAGTATATGATGAATAATGCTGACAAGTTTTTTCTGAAAAGATAGAATAGTATGTTTCAGATTTTTATGATCCACAATTATGCAATGAGATTGATGTTACAAAAGGATATAGGTAAAACCATTTGAAATGCTGAATACATACTGTTATCAAGGTCAAATCTCCAAAGGATGTTTTTAGAAATATAGAAATCAACTTGTGTTTGGTATTTTCATACATATTTTTCTGGTACTGCTATGAACATCTATAAAAAATACAAACAACATTAATAAACTTTTTATGTTTGCCACTTTAAGGTACTTTTTACTGTCTGAATGGGCCATTTTGAGTTTCACCATTTTACTGCATGGTTCTCGGCCCTTCCCTCCTTCAGCCCTATTGATAACACTCCCATGGTGTATGCTGACCTTTGCTTATTATTAACAGATTAAATAACAACATAATCCTTAAATTTATTCAACTAGATTTCAACATTGTTATATGAGTGTATACAATATTTCAACGAAGCAACTAGTGTTTTGTGTGAGAGGAGTTCCAACAATTAGGTATAACTTTCCAAGCAAGGAAAGTGACTTGTTAAAGGGTCAGAATTATCAAGTTGGAAGAGGCTTTACTATCCATTCTCTTCAACTGACCCTAAACTTTCAGCTCGGGCTTGATATCACGGTTGCTTATAGTAGCTTAGGCTTAGGGTTAGATTTCTGGGCTTTGTGTAAAAACTCATTTGACAAGGCTGGCTGTAGTTCTGGGTATGATGTTATATATAAAACACAAGTGAGAGTTTATGCCTAGGATTGTTAAATCTGACGAAGCTCAGGGCAAAGTAAGACCAAAATTAAAGCCTGAGGTCTTACTTTTGAAACCTTTCTTTCCAATAGTTATACAATTCCAAATATAAATGAAGTTGACAGTTTTGATACCGTAAGGTAGTTAAGAAAAAACTATAGATGCAAAAACTTGCAATAAATTCAAAATATAAAAACATTTCTTAAATCATACCTGATTGTTTATGTGGCTGATATTAACATCTGAGGAAAAAGCATGTGAAATTAATTTGGAGATTTTTCAAACAATGGATAGTCACATGATTGACATCCTATGGATATATTATATTACAAAACAATCTTATACACTCGAAATATCTACGATGATATTTCAAAGTTTAATGAAAATTAAAAACTTTTAGCACTTTGAAAAATTCAATGAAATCTTAACACCATTCAAACAATTGTTAAAGATAATATATCCACATAGGGGGTACGATTAGCGGAAATAATTCATAACAGAGTTAAGAATGAATATATAGAGGATACTAAACGACCTTCCATTTAATACTATTTTTATTAAACGAGTTAATGATTAAGTATAAAACGAGCGAAAGCGAGTTTAATACCTAATCATTAACGAGTTTAATAGAAATAGTATTAAATTGAAGGAAGTTTAGTATTCTGTTTATTACTTGACCTCAGTAATCAAGCATGAAGTGTACTGAACAAGGCATTTCCGCGACTTGGCCGCCATTGTGACGGCGGTGCCAACATTGTGACGTCACAACCACACAATATTATGACGTCATACATGCAGCGGTATTACACTAGATTAATATCGCCGTATAAATATTACACTGCGATATCTTACACGGGCGAGTAATAACAACAACTATTTAGGTTCACATCAACCTGAAATAAACACTTCCGGAAAACAGACGCCAAACGTTTTATTAGCCAATCAGGTGCTAGGGGGGTTGTGACGACATAGACAGGACTCGCTTACGACTGGCTGATCTATTTCATTGTTTAAATTATAGATTCCAGCGGTCGCGAACGTATATATTTTCACTGATTGTACTTATGAAAAAGCAGTTAAGTCACCAAAGCTATTAAAATCAATACATCAACATATTCTTTTTGACATTAATTAAAGAGCCACTCCGTGAGTTGTTGGAGCCATATATGCCAAACTTAATCAATGGTGTCATTTGATCGAGAAGTATTAACTGTTACGAAAAAGACACATTTTAAAGCTCATTGGTTTTTTACATTGACAATACGAAGGTAGAAAGTCGCAATTATGATCGAAAACCGGACAGTGGCGCGCGTCAAATAGTCAAACGTAATTGGGCGTGATATCTACACCTCTGTGCATTTATAAGACTGTTTTTAGATTTTCTTGGAAAACCAGTATTTGTCATATGTAAGTCTTTTGGACATGAAAAGTAAAGATGTTTTGATTTCATATCAACACATATGACATTTAGGTTCGTATCAAAGGTAAATGATATGTTATGAAAATCACGGAGTGGCACTTTAACTGTTGTTGTTGTTATTTGTGAGGGTTGTTAATCTCCGATAATGCCGATCGAGTGAACCCAAGCTGATATCTGCCGCCATTGTGACTGTTTTTTGTTTGAACACCTAAACAAATTGACTATCCCCCTGTGTTGCTAATTGACGATTGTATATGTAGAACATTTGTTACTACTTTATGCCATTCTAAAGTGTCAACTCAATATCGTAACTCCGTGTTTCTGCTTGCATGACTGTAACAATGAGATCTCGCTTTCTATGGACTGGTACCTTGATTTGCGATTTACCACCTTCATAAAAATTAAGAGTTACCTCCAAGTGTACTTTGCATAGTAAGGATACAGATTATTGTTGTTTTGTGTGAGTTAATGGTCAGTGTTTGAGATAAGAGTGTTGTACCAATTTAGAGTGACGGAGGCCAATATTGTCAATAATAACAAAACATTTTTTAATTATGTTTAACAAAATATATTTTCAATAACTGACAGTCTGCTGACAATTTCACTGCATGTATAGATTGTCATTGTTATCATGCAGACTGTAGTAGTGCTGTCAATGATTGAAATTGGACTTTCTAACATGCACCAATTAAAAAATTTGGATATATGATGGAATGGAGAATATGAATACTAATTAAGATGAATAAGATGACTTTACAGGAGAGAAAAGCGTGCACCTTGAATATGTTCAATCAAAATGTACCTTTCTGATGAAGGCTATATGAAAATGAATTTCAATCTCACCGCAGCTAGACATGTATATATATTTATATTTCAAGTAATAAATGATTTTATTTTGCATTCTGTATTTGCTATATCAGATCTCACAATTTTTTAAGAATTTAATTTTTAATGTATAGAAAATTTTTCCCTTGTGTTATTAATGTGTTCAATCATAACTTTTATTGTAATTTCAGTTACTATGGCAACACACATGCATTTGCAATTTCCTGTTTCAAGATCGTTCGAAGATGCTTCGATTGTTATATATTGTTGATTGTGATGTAAGTTAAAGCCTGCTTGAAAATGTATTGCAAATATGATTTTTTTTTCAGTTTTAAATATTTCAACCAAATAAAATTATTAACCCTGAAAAGCATATCATTTCCATTTCCTTCAGTACTTTAGTACCGGTATGTTACCAGAGAGAGGTTTTTAGTTACCTAACACTTCTTTTTCACACAAGACAATATAGTCATAAAGTTATTACCTAACAGTCTACAACATAGTGCCACACACCTGTACATTATGGCAATTAAGCAATAAAGTTAATGACCTCAGCACCTGGCACATTTCCAATTAGGTAATACACAAGGCACTGATTAGTTATCTAAACTTTATCCTCACACATGATCAACAACCTTTATTGAAACTTGATGAAGGTAATAAGGTTTTTCTATGGAAGCGCATTGCTGCCAGCAGTGAGAAAAATTTCCAAAAGTTCTAATTAGATGATACTTTCATCTAATTAGATGATAGTTTCATCTAATTAAATGATAGTTTCAACTAATGAGATGATATTTTTTATCTAATAAGATATTACTTTCATCTAATTAGACATTAGTTTCTTCATTGTAATCAAAATCTAATTAGATGATACTTTAATCTAATTAGATGATATTTTCATCTAATTAGATGATATTTTAATCTAATTAGATGATACGTTTATCTAATTAGATGACACTTTTATCTAATTAGATGATATTTTTTATGTAATTAGATGATATTTTTTATGTAATCAGATGATACTTTCATCTAATTAGATGATGCATTAATCTAAATAGATGATAGTTTCAACTAATTAGATGATATTTTATCTAATTAGATATTACTTTCATCTAATTAGATATTACTTTCATCTAATTAGATATTACTTTCATCTAATTAGATGATACTTTCAACTAATAATTAGATGATGTTTGTATCTAATGAATGATTGTATTTAACATTTAATTAGTTAATAGTTACATCTAATTAGATGAAAGTATCATCTAATTAGATGTAACTATCATCTAATTAGATGAAAGTAATATCTAATTAGATAAAATATCATCTAATTAGTTGAAAATGTCTTCTAATTAGATGTTGAATAGAATGATGAAACTAATGTCTAATTAGATGAAACTAAGATCTAATTAGATGAAATATCATCTAATTAGATGAAACAATCATCTAATTTGTTGAAACTATCATCTAATTAGATGAAAGTATCATCTAATTAGATGAAAGTATCATCAAATTAGATGAATATATCATCTAATTAGATAAAAGTATCATCTAATTGGATAAAAGTATCATCTAATTAGATAAAAGTATCATCTAATTAGAACTTTAGTAAATTTTTCTCACTGCTGGCAGCAATGCGCTTCCATATTTTTCAATAAATGTGATACCTGACAATATATTAACAAATCTAACTAATTACCTTATTTCATACTGCAATGTTTATCAATATCAAATAGGTTATAAATTATCCACTGTAGGGCTACATAAAATGGTAAATGAATCTTTCCGGGGCAGCTTTATGACTTTAATTTTACTTTTTGTTGCTTCTAACATGATGCTGTAGCAAGAAATTATAATTTTTCATAAATGTTATAACCAAAACTGTAGAGTTAAAATACAAACATAAGTGAAGTGCCCACATTTTTGTATGTATCTTTACAGTAGTCAGCACCAAAAAAATAATATATACTCCAAACCTAGTCATGTAACAAACTACAAACCTGTCACCATGTATCATTTATAGATCTATATATATATGCACCTTATTTCATTATAGTCTCTAACAAAGTAGACGAATGCGACCCATATCTGCATTTGGTATATATACTTGTTTACAAACAACAGGAGTTTCATTCTGCGAAAGATATGATAATTTTTTGTGAACTGGAAATGTCACTTGGGTAAATGTTTCAAAAGACTAAAAACAGCAGTAATTTTACAACAATTCTCAAGAATGTAAAATTAAAAGCAACTTTTAAAGAAATAAAAAAAACTTGTAAAACCTACTGACAGCTATCTTTACTGTCTTTCGGAAATGAATTCTTTTTTTGGGGGGTTTGGGATAAGAGTTGTTACAGGTAAGAAAGATACTTCCAAAACAATAAAAATAATCCTTGATAGTTGGATAATCTGTTGTTGCTGGGAGGAAGGTAGTAGCTTGGCTTTATAGCTGTAGATTGTGTAGTTGCTGGGTTGAGTATAGTAATAGAGTTTGATGATGCAGCTTGGTAGGGTTTAGTAGCACCCTGAAATACAGTAACAGGGTATGGAGATGCAGCCTGATAGAGTTTAGTTGCTGGGTTGGGTGATGCAGCCTTGTAGGGTTTAGTGGCTGTATGAAATAAAGTAACAGGGTGTGGTGATGCAGCCTGGTAGGGTTTAGTGGCTGTATGAAATACGGTAACAGGGTGTGGTGATGCAGCCAGGTAGGGTTTAGTGGCTGTATGAAATACAGTAACAGGGTATGGTGATGCAGCCTGGTAGGGTTTAGTGGCTGTATGAAATACAGTAAAAGGGTGTGGTGATGCAGCCAGGTAGGGTTTAGTGGCTGTATGAAATACAGTAACAGGGTATGGTGATGCAGCCTGGTAGGGTTTAGTGGCTGTATGAAATACAGTAACAGGGTATGGTGATGCAGCCTGGTAGGGTTTAGTGGCTGTATGAAATACAGTAACAGGGTATGGTGATGCAGCCTGGTAGAGTTTAGTGGCTGTATGAAATACAGTAACAGGGTATGGTGATGCAGCCTGGTAGGGTTTAGTGGCTGTATGAAATACAGTAACAGGGTATGGTGATGCAGCCTGGTAGGGTTTAGTGGCTGTATGAAATACAGTAAAAGGGTATGGTGATGCAGCCTGGTAGGGTTTAGTGGCTGTATGAAATACAGTAACAGGGTATGGTGATGCAGCCTGGTAGGGTTTAGTGGCTGTATGAAATACAGTAACAGGGTATGGTGATGCAGCCTGGTAGGGTTTAGTGGCTGTATGAAATACAGTAAAAGGGTATGGTGATGCAGCCTGGTAGGGTTTAGTGGCTGTATGAAATACAGTAAAAGGGTGTGGTGATGCAGACTATAAGGTGAAAGTAATGAGATTAATAATCTGCTTCATAGTCAGTGGACATAATGAGCGTAATAACTTGATGCACAGTTAATGAAAGTAATGAGAATGATAACTCGATGCACAGTCAGTGAAAGTAATGAGAGTAATAATGTGTTTCATAGTAAGTAATGACAGTGATAACATGGTTCACAGTCAGTGAAAGTATTGAGATTAATAACATGGTTCACAGTCAGTGCAAGTATTGAGAGTAATAACTTGATGCACAGTCAGTGAAAGTAATGAGAGTAATAATGTGTTTCATAGTAAGTAATGACAGTGATAACATGGTTCACAGTCAGTGAAAGTATTGAGATTAATAACATGGTTCACAGTCAGTGAAAGTAATGAGAGTGATAACTTGATGCACAGACCGTGAAAGTTAAACATGCTGCATTGTCAGTGAAAGTCATAACATGATGCACCATCAGTGGAAGTAATGAGATTAATAACTTTATGCTTAGTGAAAGTTAAACATGCTGCATTGTCAGTGAAAGTCATAACATGATGCACCATCAGTGGAAGTAATGAGATTAATAACTTTATGCTTAGTGAAAGTTAAACATGCTGCATTGTCAGTGAAAGTCATAACATGATGCACCATCAGTGGAAGTAATGAGAGTAAAAACTTTATGCTTAGTCAGTGAAAGTAATGAGAATAATAACATGGTTCACAGTCAATGAAAGTAATGAGAATAATAACATGGTTCACAGTCAGTGAAATTATTGAGAGTAATAACTTGATGCACAGTCAGTAAAAGTAATGAGAGTAAAAACTTGATGCTTAGTCTTTGAAAGTAAAGAGAGTAGAAACTTGATGCCTGGTCAGTCAAAATGATAACATGGTGCACAGTCAGTGAAATTATTGAGAGTAATGAGAGTGATACACAGTCAGTGAAATTATTGAGAGTCATAACATGATGCACAGTCAGTGAAATTATTGAGAGTCATAACATGATGCACAGTCAGTGAAATTATTGAGAGTCATAACATGATGCACAGTCAGTGAAATTATTGAGAGTCATAACATGATGCACAGTCAGTGAAATTATTGAGAGTCATAACATGATGCACAGTCAGTGAAATTATTGAGAGTCATAACATGATGCACAGTCAGTGAAATTATTGAGAGTCATAACATGATGCACAGTCAGTGAAATTATTGAGAGTCATAACTTGATGCACAGTCAGTGAAATTATTGAGAGTCATAACATGATGCACAGTCAGTGAAATTATTGAGAGTCATAACATGATACACAGTCAGTGAAATTATTGAGAGTCATAACATGATGCACAGTCAGTGAAATTATTGAGAGTCATAACTTGATGCACAGTCAGTGAAATAACTTGATGCTTAGTCTTTGAAAGTCATGCGAGTAATAACATGGTTCACAGTCAGTTAAGGTAATGAGAGTAATAATTTATGTATACAACTTTCTTGATATCTCAAAGCTGATTCAGTGAAATTTATTTAAAAAAGAATGAATATTTCCACTTTAGTTATTTATATCAATTGCCTAGCCTAAAAAGTAAGAAGCAGTTTCAATGATACATAAGAGGTTTTATTGAAGAGTACTATCTGGTGCATTTATCTCACTGATAGTCGGGTAAGACTACTCTTATCTATCCAGTCAGCTTCTTGACTTTAAGGCAGGAAATGGTGCTGTGAACCTATCATGCTAATCAAAATATTATCCTATGAGGTTTAGTATTTCTCTTTATATGGTGAATAGACTGTGTGATCCTGGTGTATTCACCTGCTGATTACCACTTGCAACTCATGCCATATATCACAGAAATATGATATGATATATTTCAAATTTTCAGATGACTTAAAACCAATGTAGCATAAGATAGGAAATATCTAATGTCAATGTAGCTCTATCCCAATCCGTAACATTTTAATGGGAAGTAATACATGGAGTGTATAGGAGAGCTATAGGCTGGATCTGGTTGCTACTCTGATAGACAGGTTGGGACTTGCCATCTTTTGTCTTGAGTTGTGTTGTGATGTGTTTGGTCAAGGGGAGGAGTTTACGTTCTGAGGACCAATTAATGACCTCATCTAAGTAACAGACAGACAGACAACTGCCTGCTGTCTCATTCAAAGGAGCTGAGATCCCACCTAATTCATTGTCTTAATGTAACACCCATTCTAGCCACCTTACACTGTCAATAACTTGAGCTTCTGTTACAACTTGTCAATAACCCTCCAGATTTACTCCAACAGAAATGTCCCCTACAAAGCTTGGTGTCCCAAACCAATTCACCACACATGCATATTTATCCTAAAGTGAGCATTAGTAAGCTGAATATCTTTTGAAGGACCTGTAATTATCATAAGATAGAGTATCATGTCTTTTGATGAGAAATTTGGCATGTCTTATCATGTGGCCCCTAGACACCTGATATGGAGACATTTATTAATGTAATATAGAACTACAATCTTCTTTACATGAAATACTGATACATCATTGGCACATTGATTCTTGCTTATACTGTTGGTGAGTGAGTGAGTGAGTTGTTGAGTTAGCGAGAGATAGAGATAGAGGGGTGGTGTGAGTGCCAGTAGTGTAGACGGCTAGTCCTGTATGAGGTCTCTTCATCCCTCCCTGATTCTCCTGTCACCACATCACCTCACATCACTGCACATCCATCCCTTTGCCTGGTAGGTCTTCAATCTTTTTACTTCATCATTTTATCAACTGAATTACTTCATATAAGTTGTTTACAATTATTTCCTTATTGATTTAAAAAATATATTTTAAGTTATGAAATATAATTATGTACGTTGGAGCCAACTTTTTTAGGAAATATTTTATAATCTAAGAGGCTTGCTTATTGTTCTTACTTAACACTAGCTCACGACAGCTTTGCAATATATATCAGGAATTGTAATAAATCTTCGCTAAAATTATAATTAGTTCACTTCACAAGTTTATTGTGATGAAAACTTTAATGAAACAATACATTAAGGAATGAGAGGAAAGTTATTTTGAGACATAAGTGTTTACATGATCCACTTCAAATGGGGTTTTTTGATAATGATAATGAAATGTGGACCTACAGCTGAATGATGACCATGATTCAGGTCAGTGCTTACATACACTGGGAACAAACCAGCCAACCACATTCATCAATCTAAATTGAAAATCAAAATGCACTTTACCAAAATTCTATAGTAAACTCCCTACTTATTTCATGTAAGTAAAGAAAACCATATCATAACTGTGTGATGAGAGTTCCCATTTGATGAATTGTTTTGATGCCACAAAATAATAAGTTTTGTTTCTAGTTATCATAGTTTGTTAAACATTTGTTATTCAATGAAAAATACAACAGAGTCAATTTCTACACTTCTTTCTATAGAACTTCTTTATGCCTCTCAAACTTATGATTATTCTAAGGACAAATTAGATTATGGAATTTAAAGATACTAAAAAAAATGATTTTTTTAAATCCGAAGCAATATGCCCTCTTTCCTTTTATTTCACATAAGAAAACATGTTTTTAAAGTGGTTTAAAAAACAGTCAGACCCAAATTGATATTATGTAGAACGACTTATGCATTTGAAAAGACATTAAATATGTCTGTTCAGATAGTAAATAGATTATATTTTTGTAAAACTTTTAGCATTCATTTGAATGAGAACTTACACAAACAATGAGTTTTACAAGTTTTGAAAAGGTTTATTGCTCTTGGGAGGACTTGGTTTTTCATTTTTAATATATTGTTATTTTTGATTTTTTTCCCCAATTATTTCTTATTATTTCGTGACAGTTGAGCTGACTACATGGTCTAGCAGCAAGATGTATAGCACTATTGAACAGTATTGTATTGATATTATATCCAGTAACACCATGTGAAGGTTTCAGCTTCATGAAACCGTATTATATGTATTGTGTTTTGTGAAAAGTTACTTAAACTCAACACCACCATGTCAAATTGCATTGAGTTTGAAATGGTTAGTGGATGTTCTGAATATTGTTTGTGAATGAGATGTGAGTGATGAAAGAGTTGAGTTCAAGGCTACTGCTGACAGGATCAAGGCAAGGAAACACCTGGAGCCTGCCTGTACAATACGATCAACCAACCAACACAGAGACCACTAACACACACTCACACCAATAAAGCACACATACTTATGCAGGCAGATACACTCTTGTAGAGAGATGAATACACTCATGAACACTGACGATCATGAAGAGAGACAGACACTGATATAGAATAAAAACACAAAAACTGGCAGGCAGAGATCCATGTAGAGGATCAGGCATACACAGGAAGTCACTCATTCATGTAGAGATCTCAAGACAAGAAACATACACCGGCCCTCACTGATAGAGGGAGACAGAAACAAACTCCCGTAGAGAGATTAAGTGACTCTCATAAATAGAGATACAGAGACACATAAGCAGACACACATGTAGTGAGACACTGATGTATAGGTGATAGAGAGACACTCATGTTTAGATATATAGAGACACATGGGCAGACACTCACTCATATAGAGAGACACTCATGTTTAGATATACAGAGACACATGGGCAGACACTCACTCATATAGAGAGACACTCATGTTTAGATATACAGAGACACATGGGCAGACACTCACTCATATAGAGAAACACTCATTTTTTAGAGATTGAGAGACACTTAATTAGTATACAGATTGAGAGCCACTTATGTAGAGATACAGAGACACACAGGCAGACATTCACTCATGTAGAGAGAAGCTCATGTATAGAGATTGAGAGATGCTCAGTATAGAGATTGAGAGACACTTATATAGAGATACAGAGAGACATGGGCAGACATGCTCATATATAGAGATAGAGAGGTTCATGTAGAGTGGCAGACACACACAGAGGCAGGCAGAAGCTCATGATCATGTGGAGAGACAGACACGCAGACTGACACAGATGCACAGACATACACATTTAAAGGGGAAGGTAAATCCCTATACACAGAATGGGTGGAGTCAATTTTCCCAGTTAAGAGTGTCTTTTCAGTTGAGATATAGTTGGGTACACTCTTGTCTAGCCAATTATCAAAACAACTACTTGTAATTTAAGAATGATTTTTTGCATCCATGTACACCAGTATTTGAAGAGCGCAAAGCTGTAATTTCTGAAAAAATACAATTACTCTGTAAAGAGAATTTTGAAAATAATATTCAAATACACCTACCTAAGATTCAAATTTGCCTCTGTATGTGTCATATGATCAGATAAGTGAGGGTTGCCATGGCAGCAGTCTCTGAGTGGCTAAGAACTTTCCATTCATGATATCAATTTCACCCTAGTAGTCCTGTCTTTCCCATGTAAAACAACCCCCCCCCCCCTTATCCCCACTCCAAGACAGCTGTGACCCCAGCCTGTCCACTGCTGCCTGTGGGAATGGGCCTTTAGCACTAGAGTAGAGATTGTGCTGAACCTAATTTTGTATTGCCACCAATGATATAACAACACTAGGCACATAGATGTACTTTGTATTGGCTACCAATTATTAAAGGATCATAAGGCCTAACAGTGTAAAAATATCTGATGCATACATAGCTTGAGAATCCACAACAAACACCAAACATATCAAGGGACTAATAAAGGCAAAATATTTAAAATGGAGAATCTTTTTAAAAATTATTTTTATAAAGAAATACAATATCATTCAAGTCATTTTGAGAAAATATCATCTACCAGCACATTCATTCACTTATTTGATTTTTGCTGTGAAATCTCATTTTACTGTAGTATATGTGTAGATCTCTCATAGTAAAATTCCCATAACCTTTGACCTCCCTGACTCCAGCGACCGTTAGAAGGCGTGGCACATTGGGTGATAAGATCTCCCCCAGTCTGCTAGTAGCCAATCACTGCTCTTGGAGCCTTAATTGCTTACCCATGGGTAAATCGGGCCTGTTTTACCTTCCCCTTTAAAATGACACTATATATACAATTAATATGTTGCTTTTGTTCTTGTGACAAACTGTCTATAAGCCTGCTTTCACCATTGTCCTGCACATTCTCATGGTTTTCAAACTTTTGTGAAGTTTGAGAAATTTTGTAGAATATATATTCATAGTGCTAGCATGTTCACTTTCCATCAGACATAAATAATATTTATATGTAGATGAGTAAAATGGGATTTATATAAGATATTTATATAGATTTCAATTTCATAAATAAGATCATTTATTCAATTGTTGGTCTATGTCCACTACTGTGGCAATGGAGGGGCGGGTATTTGTTCCAGGTGGCTTCAAACCTTCTCCCCCTAAATTGCTTTCAAAATCGTTTTTAATATGTGCATCCATTTTCAAAATTTCTTAATCAGTCACTGCAGCACTTGTTAACTCAATATTATTAAAAATGCGAGTCTATGTTTTGTTTTGTAAGATGCTTTCATATCACTGTGTAATAGATCAATTGCAGCCTTTATGACTCAGAATTAATGAAAGCAAAACATTTTAGTTGAGAAACTTGAATTGAATGTTACCCAAGTGTAGATTGTCCTTCAGGTTTGCGAATTGAAAACTGAAAGATAGCATTTCCTGCTTTTATCTTTTTATGAAATGTGATAGGCAAGAAAATAGATAGGCGGGTTTAAAATCTTGTGCTCTTACTCTGTCCATCAGTTTGTCTGTCAGTTTGTCTCTGCTTCCCCCCCCCACCCTGTCTATCTGTCTGTCTGTCTGTCTGTCTGTCTGTCTGTCTCTGTCTCTGTCTCTCTCTCTCTCTCTCTCTCTCTCTCTCTCTCTCTCTCTCTCTCTCTCTCTCTCTCTCTCTCTCTCTCTCTCTCTCATTATTATTATTACCATTATCATAATCAGTGTTGTTGTTGACATTGTCGTCGTCATCATCATCATCATCATCATCATTAACACAGTTCAAATTAAGATAAATTTTTATCATCATCATAATTCTCAGGTGTCATAGGGCATAGTTGTGTTTTAAGGTAAAAATGAAAATGTATATTATCTAACTTTCGATGCCATAATAGATTTGAGCTGTACAACCACATAAGATTAAGCAGCCATTGGAGTTTTATTTTGTTTTGATCTTTTTATTATTTAATCATGAATGAACGAAAGTTGACTAGGTTTTGTGTAAGGACATTTAATACATGCATATGTCTAAAGGACACTAAAGATCAAATATGTTTTCTGATATCCTTCCTAAAAGTTTTATCATTAATCTGCCAAAAAAGACGAGGGTATGATCCCGTCCAAGTAATTCAATTTAGTTTCCCATTTAAGAAAATAACACCTTTTCAGACAATCACAATTACAAGACTTCCAGGGTACTTGTCACAACTCATGCACCACTACATTGATAAACTTACCTTCTCCAAGTGTTTCATGCACACCCAAATTGACCAATCAGCACAAAGCAACTCAAGCGTAATTCGACAGATCAGCACCATCAAGTTTAGAAAATTTGACAGCTTGGGCAGAAACCGTGGTAGCACCTATTCCTGTGCAACTCAGTTGACCACTTTCAGTGACGTTCAGCAACATCAAGCGCAACTCGTGTTAACTCAGCATTGCTGGATAAACTGAGATTTTGAAGGGTGATTCATTGAGACACAAGTTGAGAGTTGTCGTAATTACTTGGGCGAGAGACTTAATTCAAGATGTTCCACTGTTCACTCAGCAGGAAATGGGAACCTTGTAATGCAGTGTGTTGGTTGTGACCTTCTTGTGACAAATATGTTAGCTTGGGTTAGACAAGGGTAATATTGTTGCTAGCGCCTTAAAAATGCACTATTGTATGAAAATTTGGGGATTAGGCTCCAATCTTTGAATTTGATGTTCGATGATGTCTCATACAAAAATGTCATGTTCCATGGAATTCAAATTTCGAGTCTAAGCAGACAAGGGCAGTTGGTTAATGCACAGGATGGTGAGGCTGGTTGTTATCCATGAATACACCACGTGGTGTGGTTATCGGGTCAATATCAGAGGTTAGTTATTTCATATAACCAGGCCTGTGATGGTTATATTATATAACTTTACCTCTGTTAACTTCCAGACTGCGTTTGGTGAAACGCTCTCGGTTCGATACTTCAAAAGAACTTTAAAACCACTGTGTCTTAGGGTACCATAAGGTACCCAACACCTTGAAATGTTGTGTTTGAAATAAAAAACAACTTTGAAGCAACATGTTTTAATCACGTTGAAATGCTCATTTTGTAATATTGGATGCCTGTATAATTTCCTCATCGTCCGAGTTTTTGTCTAATAGCCAACGATCTTCAATTTCCTCAATGCTTGAATCAAATATTCATCTGAAGAAGCCATTTTCTTCTGTGTTACGCAACACGTTGATATTTTCTAGATGAATGAACAGGTATAATTTCTTCATTTCAATTAAAAATGTTCAATAACATATACAAAAAATCCAAAAATTTTGCTTTTGTCGTTAACTTTATACCAGATGGTCGGCAGTGGAAGCGTTTTTATAAACAATACCAATATTGATAAGGTACAACAGGGTTTATTTCAAAACCAAGAGGCAATGTATACAATAAGACATTACAGCCATGTCACAAAATGACTGAATAATATGAGCAAGGAGCGAACGGCCAACCTCACTCGGCTGTCAATGACAAAGTAAGACAGAGTAAACAATAAGACACTAACAGCTATGTCCGTAAAGGACTCAACAATAAAAGTGAGAGGCAGTTCAGCCCATCGGCTGCTAATGACAAGTGAAGTGACTTAGAAAAAGATGGACGCAACAGACTGCAAATGATACCATATTTAGACATTCTGCAAAGCGAGGAGTGGGACATTTGAGGACAGTAAATTGTAAATTTTATCTCATTTCACGCATTTTAAAAGTAATTATGAACTTATAAATAGTGATTACTTCATGAACAAATATCTATACATCCCCCCGTAAAACAAAATAGATGATAAACCTAACCAGATTTTTGTAAACAAACACTTTGATAACTGCATGTCAACGATTGTCTTCAAAATTTCGACAATCTCTATACATTTTTTCTTTCCTAATGATATTCAATGAATATTTTTCAAAAACTGATTACATGTCAAATCGCTTCAATAACAACTGCAGCCTTTGGTGAAATTTCAAGGTATGGCATAGTGTGAATATTGAATAATCTGTTCTCAAAGTTGGATCATGTTTTTTCATAGCTGAAGTTTTCCGGTGTACGGAATGTTATTGATGATATGATTTACAGGACATGGATTGTACTGATTGAGGGTTCAGATTGTGCCTGAATGAATATGGTTTGATTATCATAATAAAATCCTCATTTGTGACGACGGGAAACTATTGAATTTGCTCTTAAATTATTCTCTATCCATCTAAACGCATACATTCCGTTTAGCATGATAGGTACAACGAATTATCAGTAACTTTATAAATTTGTTTCTGTCTGCCTAAAACATTGATGTTTCACTGCAGTAGGAAGCAGAAGGATACCAATGACCAAATCATTTCATCAACTCTGAAAACCCCCCACCAAAAATAAGCAGCGACCAAGCTCCGAAGTGAAGCCAAGTTGTCTGTTAAACCTGACTGAGTATCATATTGTGCAGTTTGGTGTTGGAAAACCATTGAACGACATCAAGACAAAGCATATATATATACGCTATCTTGTTTAAAGTGAAAAAGATATGTTTTTATTTGGCTTGATGACGTTAAGTGCAAATCATCTACCTAAACTAGCATCTGCATCTCTAAAGTGCCAAAATTATATTTTCTTGAGTTCAATTATCATTGGTCATTAGGATATGACCGTATAAATGTTAAGAAGCCAACATTCTTTTCTCAGTTAATACATATTATTTACATGATCCACTAAACACTACATTTATCTTTAGGACTGATGTAAGTTAGTTTCCAAAATAAAGTTTCATTAATTTGTGCTGGCCTTTGTTTCGCTTCGATCATAAATCATAGGTCGGACTCTTTGCAATTGATTTTTTCCTTTAGTTTTTTAAAGTGGGTATTCTGATATCTGAAATATTCAGTTCTGTTACACAACTACCTTTTCCGTATTTACAAAAAATAGGGGGATTAACAATCTTTGTATGTCCAAAGGAATATTAGAGAGGGGTAATAATCTCAAGACATTTTTTTCATGACCCTCCGAATTTGAGTGTATTTTCTGTCATAACCTCCCCCCAAAATATATCTATGAAATTTCCTGAAATTGGTCTTTTAAAGATTTATGTTTGGTTTTTAATTCAAAAAGTTTTTCTTTGACAATTTTAAGAAAACAACACTTAAAAGAATGTTGAAAACATACCAATAATGGCTTTCACATGACATCTAATAATAGTGTACAGTGCTTATATTCTATTTCATTAGAACAATATTTGCAGCCTCCATCATCAGCTGCATATCAAATAACGCCATGAATACCATTGCTAATAAAACATAGATGATAATGAACACATTCTAATGGTTTTCATGCTGTACTTTTAGGCTCATTTCTTATTCATTTTAAGAATTCAAATCACAATGTCTTTTTATGTATAGATAAGAGAATAAGTGAGCACTATATATCCTTACTTCCCACAAAGATCAAAGAAGCTTAAAGAGCCACTCCGTGAGTTGTTGGAGTCATATATGCCAAACTTTATCAATGGTGTCATTTGATCGCGAAGTATCGACTGTTACCAAAAAGACACATTTTAAAGCTCATTGCTTTTTTACAGTGACAAAATGAAGGTAGAACGTCGCAATAATGATCGAAAACCGGACAGTGGCGCGTGTCAAATAGTCAAACGTAATTTTGGAGACTTATCTAAAACAGCCAGCAGGGCAGTTAGGAGTTGATAGCGTTTGTTAGGTTATATAACTAGTATCCATGTATATTGGACGTAATATCTACACCTCTGTGCATTTATAAGGCTGTTTTTAGATTTTCCTTGAAAACCAGTATTTTTCATAAAAATGTCTTTTGGACATGAAAAGTTAAGATGTTTTGATTTTATTTCACCACATATGACATTTAGGTTCATATCAAAGGTAAATGATATGTTATGAAAATCACGGATCATAATATTAAGGACTTACCCATATCAGTAACATGGATTATGGTTGACTGTGTTCTGAGGTTTGTGAAGCTAGCATGGATATTTGGGATATATGCCTTGAACAAATTACCTTCTTTAACTCATTCCATTGAAAACTTAAAACAAAGAAATTTATAGAGTATTCATACAAGAGGAACAAAACACATGAAATATGGAAGGTGGGGTATGAATATAGCAAGTGTTGCCAATATTTGAAATATCAACATTAGAATTCATTTTATTAAATATTTTGAAAGTATTGTCATATTAAGAAATATACACAAATCTAAGAATTTAACCAAGGTTTTAGGTTTAAAATTTTTTTATCACTGAGATAGGTTGATATTATCATTCAAATATTGATAATTAGATTGGCTGTTTTAACTGTATGAGTCTATTTAGTTGCAAAACTGCATTTATGTTGTATCAAAATATAGAAAACAGTAACAAAAGTCTTTTATATAGTAACTACTTGTAAAGACTGTCAGTCCTGCAGAAATACTGTTCTACTTTGTGCTCTATAAATAACAATGAACCAGGCAGAGAACCCATGGTGATTTTTTATACCAAATAAACCACTCTTGCTCAAATTCTAAACTTCTCAAAGAAAAACATATTTTGGACCTTTTTTTCTTAAAACAAAGGTTATGTGATATGTTTAAGCCACTCTTTCAAGTCCTAAGGAAAGATGGTTTAAAAACTGTCTATTTTAAATGACCCTCCCAAAACTTTCGTTTTTTTTTTGGGCTGTATTTTTTTCTGCCCCTCCCCTAAAAAACCTTGGCCAACCTCCGCCTGTAATAAATGGCCAGTCAATTACCAAAATGATATATGAATAAATTCTATTATTACCATAAAAGGGGTGTACCATCACAAATGTTACACCCCTGCCACGCCCATATTTCTTTAGGTGTGACAATGAAATCTTGTCAAAGTTAGAGCTTCTTAGCATAACTGGCTTTGTAGAGCAGGTCTCAGATGGTATGAAGGTGGACACGAAGCCACATCCATATTTGATTGGGGAAGAAAACCCAAATCAACAGACTGCTGTCTCCTTATAGCAAAATGCCACACTGAACATTTTAGCTTCCTACGTGTTTAATGTTTCATGCCATGGCCTTATTTGACAGGGGATTGGAACCAAATGTAGTCTTTGACCCCCATCAAAGCATAGTACCTCCTGACCAAAATTCAAGGTTTAATGCTAAATCAGTTTTTGGGAAAATAAAAAATGTGTAAACTTTCAAAGATTTTTTGAAAATTCAGAAAATTGCTTTTTGTTTTTGCACTGCACCTCTCCTCAATGGAAAGGACACATTTGTAAAAGACATTTAACTCTGAAAAATCAGTCAGAGTAACTAAGTGCAAGGTTTTCGAAATGTGCATGGAAAAGTTCAAAATTTAAGAAATTGCTTGTAATTTCACTAATTTTGCACTGAACTTACAAATTAATAGGTTTGAAGACATGTGCAAAAGAATTTGGTGAATACTCTTTAATTGGTCAGATAATTTTAAATCTCAGAAATACAAAACACAGAATTGTTAGTAGTCATGAAAAGCAGAACTATTTCTTTTATGTATGACGTCACATAACATGTGATTATGTGATATCATGTATTCTTGCGCTGTTCAGTGTTGATATGTTTCCTACTTGTATATGCCCTTATGATAGCCTCCTGCCTATGAATGCCTGCAAATGTGAACAATGCAAGATATGGCTAACTGTTATCAATAAAATTAATTATAATTTTTTTTCATTGTTATGTTCTGCTTTCCAATGACAGATATTTGATAAAACAAAAAAATTCACGAAATCACTTGTAGTTTGACACTCCATCTCTCATAATAGGGTAAACATTTATAGCATAAATAGTTGTTCTGCAATAGCTCCGACAAAAAGTGTCTTTGAATGGAGGTAAAGATGTACAGAATGGTTGGCAAATACTTTATACATATCTACTATCGGTAGGTGGTAGATTGAAAATAATTGGTTGAGTCAAAGAGAGCCCTTCCATAGCTTTTTATGGATATTTTATGGCACTTCAACTGCATTTGTTTTTGCTTTTCATAATGTCAAAAATCATATATCCTGGACTGATACCTTTAGACCACTTAATTGGATAACTAACTTAAAAAAATAATGAGTAGAAATGATTTAGAAGGTTTACAATTATTTTATATGATCTTATATATACATCTGCTACCATTTTATGTAATTCATGTCAACAGCATTTTAAAAATTTTTTTGCTTTGTTTTGCCTGATGGTCAGTTTCCTTGATTTACTCATTGTACTTTATAGAGGATTTGACTCACTGATGTTCAGGCAACTTTCAGTTTGTACTATATTTACATAACTTATCCTTTCCATGCATTACTTAAATGAATCATGCTATTGAGAGATACTTACATCAGATGGTCATTCATATTGCATAATCTGTTTCAACTAACTCAGTATACATTTCTCCAATTTCACTGTTTGAAATACTTAAGAACAATAAACCAAAACGTTAATAATGAGAGAAATTGGTATCGATATACTCAACAATGATAAAGCATGATATATATATATATACATGGTCTAAATGTGTTTTGTATCGATACTATCAACGAATCATTACACAACATAATATATTGCCATTATATCTTCTTTACAAATTATCATTCAAATGATACAATATCAAAGTAACTGTTTATTGAATCAGAAAAACCAATAGTATGATGTTCATGTGTATTTTATCTGAATCTAGTTTGATCTTTCTCATCCAGGCCACTAATGACAGTGCTAATAACTGTATATATATTCTTAATATTTTCCTACATTTTCCTATGTATATGTTTTTCAATATTTTCAAATTGTTAAGTAAATTCACAACAGAAACATGTCAATTCTCTTATGCAATGACCTGGGGCAATCACCAACCCATATGAATAGTCTTTTATATGCTTCAGTAATTATTAAGCAACTGTTTATTTTCCATTACCTTAGGCAATAGAAATGAAACAATTGTAACATCTATGCTTAAGGAAGTATCATGTCAGTCATACTCTATGTAATATTTTATATGCTTGAGGGCTCTAAAGCTTTCAGTCATGTGAACCCCTTAAATAGGGCCCTCACTGAAAGGAACATCAGCGGAACATAGAGTGGAACCTACAGTGGAGCCTACAGTGGAACCTTCTGTGGAGCTTACAGTGGAATCTACAGTGGGTAATAAGAGTGGAGCCTCAAGTCGGCTGCTAAGTGAGGTATGGGCAAAGGGGCCGTCAACTTCATAGCTGACCTTTTTCTTCACACTCATGATGTCATAATGAAATAAAGCATCTATGCTCTATGACATCATCATCTTTTGTGTGTCTCTGTCCACTCATGTCTGATCAGATGCTTTTCCCAGAAATCTGAGGTTGGATCCTATAGCATCAAGCTAATTCCCTGGAATTAAGTCTAGACTGGTGTCAACCTGTGAGATGGTAATGCCTATCGTCCTGCAGGTTGGCGTGTTATACGACATCACTCTCAAGGCTCTCACATATTCAAACATATTAGTCATACCAAATCCACCTTCCTTAACTGGTCTACATAGAGTTTCTGGCTTATTCCATCAGGTTTTTATTCCATACATTTTAAAGAGGAGACGTAACGCATAATTGTGATTATTACAAATTATTATCTGTAGTCGCTTCACTTATAAGAATCAATAGAGCCAAAAAATGAGAAAATATACGCTTTAATTCGACTACTAGGAGACCTTTTATACCCCTGTTTTGGATAACCGCCTAATGAGCCTGGCGAACGCTTAGACAAAATCACCGAAGCATGACTCGAAGCCACGCCCAGTGTGTGACGTGCTAGTTGTCAGCTGAAAGTCCAGCCCTTTGATTTTCTCTGTATTTTTAAGCTAATTCAACAGCAAAATAGAGGCAATAGCATGACAGAAAGAATTCCAAAATACGATATGTAACTGCTTCATGATATCAACTTTACCTCTTAGTCGTCAAATCCATTTTGATTGGACTGTGACAATCCTTGGACGCGGTTTTCGTGGGTGGGTTTATATAAAAAAGGTTACGAACTTGGTCGGTGAGAGATCCATTACTATGGGATATCACGTAGTGTTACAACATTTATTATCGATATGAAGTTCTAAATTGTCTCGAAAAAAATGAAGGTTTTTGTAATAAACGGGAGAGAATGTAAAAACCTGTTTAATGTTTACTGTAGAAAAAATCATTTTGTTTCACTTCACTTTATGACAACTTAGTACTTAGTGGATGATTCGTTTGTATTTAACTAACGTATATCATATTGTTAGCTAGTATAACATCTCACACCGTGTTGCAATATCTCTGTCTTCGAATTTAACAATCAATGACATGAAAACATACCTGGCGCAAGCGTTAGAAACATCCTATGTCATCCTAAAGAATGTTGATACCCGTTATTCACGATGTACATTTTTAAATGTGTGTCATCGTCCGTAGAAGTGCATGAGCCAAATCTCCTTCTCTTAATTTATTGGTTGAATATATATTCTACAAGTACATTGGTTCAAAATGACTGGACGCCGTGACAATAAACTAAGTAGCAGTCGAATGCCAAGATAACGCCATTTTGACAGGACATATATTCCGCTTGGTGGATCCAAGGCGTTAAAATTCAAAAGGTATAATTAGAGACCATTAAATCAAGAACTGAAATTGAATGCGATAGGATTATATAACGGCCACCTGTGTGTCATAAAAAATAAGACTATTTGAATCAGTCTGATTGTTGTGACAACATTTGGCAGACGTCGTAATTGATGTACACATGCTATGGGATAGTGCGCATAGCATCATATTAAAACACTGTCTTTCGCTTGGAACAATACAAATAATTAAAGATATATTTAACATCAATTCATTGGAGGTTTGAGTTGCTTGGATGACTTTAGGTATGTTTAAACAGTTGTTTAGAATGTGAGATTTTCTGTTGTTTTTTCATTAAGGAGGTTATACTTCTGCCAACTAGCACGTCACGCGGCAGGACACGCGGCTTGACACGCCTCAGTGACCACGGGCCTGTTCAGTTCTGTTCACTGGTGCTAATTAGCTGTTGATTGGAAAAAGCCGTATTAAAGTTGTTTATAGGCCGATTTCGAAAATTTAAACTCAAGTTACTGGCAAATTAGAATACGTATTTTATGAGTCACGAAAGTTGCCATGGGTCATTTCAGTCGATCTTTAACAACATACTTTTCAGCTAAGAACTTACAATAATAAACAAACATAAATCTTTCATCACCATATATGTAAATGCAATAGGCCTTAAACTGTAAAGTTTCTTAATTAACTTCCATAGATTGTGCTTATACATATGTTGACTATAAAGATGATTTTGAACTCCTTCAATGGTCATTTGAAGAGTTTTTATTTTAGGATTATAAAATCATTCAATCATTCTATCAAACCGAGGGTAGGGGTTTTGAATAACTTCAAAACACCTTCTATGGATTTAGTGCGCTTATTTACATGAATATTCTACACCATATCACTTTTATTCACAGGTATCATGCACTGACGAATAATAGATCATAGTTTAATACAATAAGAATAATATGTTCATTTATTGAGCTTTTTTCGCTCTTACCAATCCACTTAGTGGTTGCTCATTCTTAAGCCAAATCTGGCTATCTGACTTTGTTAAATTTGATCAACATTGTACTGACTATTGCAGCTCCTTTGGCTAGCCCAGTCCTTATTGTAGAATGGTAAAGTGTGATTCAATTTCAAATTGTTTAAATCTGGGTGTAGGCCCAAATTATGACATGAATATCTGAGATATTTCAGAAAAACCCTTAGTTTGGCTCTTACATACACAGCTCTGGAGTTAAAGGCTTACAATTTTTATATCAAATGGAAATATAAATAACTGTTCCATGATAGAAATACAAACAAGGGTGCTCTTTGAGCACAACATCCTCTGCTATGTCCTTTTGATGTCAAATTAAACTTCTAAAGAAGCAACTCAAATGAATGTGCAGTATATGCATAATTGTTATTGGGAGATAATATACTGAAGAACTTTGAAAACGCATAGCTGAGTTTGATATGATATAAGAGAAAACAAAACAAAGGATGGCAATTTTTAAAATTATTTTCGAAAAGCACATGCAATTCGGTCTCGCTTCATCGAAGAAGGAAATGAAATGTCATCAATATGAAAAGCACAACAATATTTAAACAAAGGCACCCCACATCAGCAATCAGTATCTGGTGTGACCCCCATCGGCCCTGGCACAGGCATGAAGACGTTGTGGCATAGAGTCACAGAGACGATTGATAAAGGCCATGGGGATCTTCCTCCACTCTTGCTGCAAGGCCAAGGTCAAATCTGCAACATTTGCTGGCGGTATTTGACGTCTGTAAACTCGCCTTCCAAGCTCATCCCACATGTGCTCAATCGTGTTTAAGTCGGGCGAATAAGCCGGCCAATCCATTACATTGATTCCATTCTGTTGAATAAAGGCTTGTGTCAGTCTTGTGGCATGGGGACGTGCATTGTCATGCTGGAATATCACGGGTCGTTGACGTCGCTGGTGACGGCACAACAGAGGAACGACTTCAGACCTTAGAATTTCATCCACATAACGCTGTGCATAACGATTTTCCTGAATAATGTGAAGATCGCTCCTGAAATGTGCATTTATTGCACCCCAAACCATAACTTCCACCCCCAAATCGATCTCGCTTCCTAACACATGCATTGGCGTATCGTTCACCATGTCGTCGATAAACCCGCTCTCTCCCATCAATAATTAAGGATACACAGTACCTCGATTCGTCAGAAAACACAATTCTACCGAAAAAGGGTCGGGGTTGACGTCCAAATTGCTGTGCAAACTGACGTCCGGCTTGACGGTGTCGTGGCTGCAAGATCGGGCCATGGTAGGGACGTCTTGGTCGCAATCCCGCACGTTTTAGACGCCTCCCCACTGTGGTAGGGTGGATTCGTCTCCCGTGTCTCCCAATTGTGTATGATGCAGTTGTTGTTGCTGTCCGGAATCGATCTCGGAGGTGGGCAAGTCGAATGAGTCGATCCTGTCTAGCAGTGGTAACCGGAAGTTGACCTGGTCTTGGTCGGTCGGCAACACTTCCTGTTTGCTGATGTCTACTGATAAGACGGCTTATGGTTGACTGGCTTACATGGAAACGTCTTGCTACAGCTGTCTGTGAAGTCCCCGCTTCAAGCATTCCACGTTCACGTTCCTGCATAGTCAATCGTGGCATTCTGGCAAATCGACGTTCTGCCTTTGAAGTCATTGCCTTATATGCATGAAACATCACGCAATGCACGTGCATTGTCATTTTCATGATTGCATTCAAATGTCTACGTGTGGAGGAAATGTTGCGTTTTAGGAAAATGGGTTTAAAACATTTCTTTGATTATCCATTGTAACATAGTTTACATAATTTAGGTTGCACATACTTTTTGGGGGAAATGGGTTAAAAAATCTTCTATGCGTGTTCAAAGTTCTTCAGTATAGATTTTAAAACAGCAATGTACATATTGCACATCAATCTGAAATGGAAAAGTCAACAGCTCTAAGTCAATGGCCACAACTCCGAAAATATTCATGAATCATTTTTTTTATCGTATTTTATTCCCATATTTCATTATACAGGCAAAAGGGATTGACAAAAGGCGTGGTTACAACAGTTCTGATAATATAATAATATGGACAATGACAAAAGTGTGCTTTTTGTAATATACAATCGGCTATCATGTTTTCTTTCCAAGTAACAAATGCAGACGAGTATTTAAAAATTTTTTGTTCTGTGTCCATTGATAAGAAAACGTATATTAAGATATCACAATATCAACAATTTCTTTTATAAAATAATCTATATTTGGCCTGAAGTTATTTATGCCACTATACTGTTTGACTTATGAAATGATTGCAATAACAGGATTATTTCCCCCCTTCATTCCTAAAATTATTATTTGTTTGTAAATTCTTATTCTTATTGTACTGAATTCAAGTATGATTCTATATATTTCCATATTCTAAAGATTGGTTTACATTCCAAGGATACATGATTTATAGTTTTTTTTGCAAAACTGAAATATTGGTGCAATGGTGTCATAAATTTCTCATCAAAATCACATTTTAGGACTTTTTTCCATTTTTGAAAAGCTTGGCAAGCAAATGTATTTTAAATTCATGAGGGTAGTGTATAGGCTTTTGCATGCAATAGTATTTAAAATTTTGTATATATTGTAAGGATATATTGGATCTAGTAGTTTCATTTTTAATTGCTTTTAAAACATTTAAAATTTGTTTTGATTGAAAAAGTTTTGGAAAATTTGTCATAGGTAAGTAATATTCCCTCTGTGAGTACTAGGCCATTCACATAATTTTCAGCGATTTTATTTTTTGTGGTGATATAATCCTTTTGATATCGGGAGCCTTTATCCCCCGTGAAAAAGAAACGTCCCCAACATATTTTTATTTGTCATTTTCTATTTAATGACCATAAACATAACTCAGTATCAGGAAAAGGTCATCAATTTGATGACATGAAAAAAAATACATGGAGAGAAAAATAACTTAAATGATCTGAAATTTATGTACAGAAAAATACCTGTATGATCGTGGGGTATAAAGCAGCAACCAAAATGGCATCGGTTATCAGAATTTGACAGGAAGAACATAACAAGATTAACGTTATAGTAGAGAGAGCGAGCAATCGGGATGCTTCAACTAAGCGCTATATACGACTATGTCGCTAAAATAATGAACTGATCGTAACGAACAATAGGCCATTTTCCGAGGGAAGCGAGATCTCACGAGACTCCCTAGAAACCGGTAATGGCGGACGAGAGCTGGGTCAAGCTTAATCTTAGCAACATGGCTATCGTTGCTTGCGGAGACGATTTAGATTCTTTCTCCGCCTCAGCTTTTAAATATTTGTTAAATAAAAAACGGAATATAGACGTCTTTATATCGAAAAATAGTTTGGCTACGTTTATCAATGTGTATTTGTGACCGAATGTTGAATTTGACCCCGATAGAGAAGAGAAAGTAACAGGAATTTTGTTTTCGATGATCCCTTTCAAATATATAAGAAAATTAGGCTTATATCATATCCTGTCTTTTATTCAACCATGCAAATTATACTAATTAAATGCATTCAAGTCATTTATAATTTCAAGACCATATGTGTAATTTCAACTGTAGGCCATATTTAAAATGTTTAATTTGTATCTTTTATTAACAAAAATGTATAGGAAAGACTTGCATACGTATGCAGTATAATATACCAAAAAAATGAATAAATGTTTCCCCTACGGTCATTATTGAGATTTCGTACATGGTTTCGCTGTCTTCTATAAGTTTTGTGTATGATATGTTTGTATATGCATCAAGTTGCCCTTTAGTCTTTTATTCATGAAAAAATATCATCTTAGATAAAACCGATACTGGGCCTCATTCCTCAGCGTTATATATAATTTTTTTTAGAAATAAAGATAGAATTATAAACATTAACATCAAGAGTTCTGGATTGAAGGAATATTTTCCCAATATAAATTGTAGGAGACATTGCCTAAAGAAATGTAGGCCTATTTTTCAGAGTAGCTTTCTGAAGGGGGAGAAAATAACTTTACATATTGTATCTTGGTTTTTAAAATTGTTAATATATGTTGATGACTTGCTCTTACCTCAAACTGCACATACAATTCCACGTGTAATTTAACGTGTGCAAAGTAAAAAAAACTCATTTCGAGAAACTATTATTCTAGTAAATGATACATATGCTATTTCGGTCTTGCCATCTACTAGTACTTAATATGAGTAAGAGTGATGTTCGATTATTATTGAAAACAAACGTATTTTATATATTGGTATGAATCTGAGAGATGTCTTTAATTAATATCATGATCAAGAAAACCAAATGAAAGGTCTAGGAAATCACAAAGTGTCCTATTGAGATATCCCTTAATATACATATATGCATCTTAAAACCGTTAAAAGACTATTCTTCAGCTGAACATGAATTATCACAAATTCTTTTTAACCTTCAATTCAAATTTTAGAGCTACAAAGAATCGTTTTGACATTAATAATAACAATGACCATGAAATATTGTTGATCTTTAAAACATTTATTGCCAAAATTCATGAAAACATCGAGATAAATAAAAAGTGCATGGTACAGTACTACTCTTACAGGGTGCAAATATCCAGGTGTATAATGTAATTGATTTTTTTTGTTTTCAAATTATATAAAAAAGATACCCATATATGAGAATAAAGACAAAACGTTATTCTAAAAGTGAGGATTAAAATAAAAAGAAAATAGCCATAATTAACCGCTGAAAAGTAATGATTTACACGTATGTTGATGGGTGTCTTTAAATTGAAATATCTTTATAATATGCTTTTACATGTTCCAAAATTAAATTGTATGTTTTTATTGAGACATTACTCTATCCACACACCCAATTTGGTTTGTTTTGCATTCTCCTAAAGCACGTGATTTTACTCCCAAATTTCTCGACACGACAGTGAATTTCTAGTAGAAAACCGCCATTTTGCCCGTGAGCTTGTCCTCAGGTCACGTGATTTTTATGCCGGAAACAACTCTGCGCAGATGCGACAACTAGGGCGGAAAATCCAGTATTGGTAGACTGGGGACGTGTCACAGACAGACTTGCAAGCAGACAGGCCCATGAGCGGCAGACAGAAGGTGACATAGCTGCACATAGCCTGATCCATCCAATCAGAAGATGGACAGTGACAAGACGACTTCGTCAACACTGCAGTCTATCGACCGTACAGAGGGATGACACTAACACATCAAATTCAACATCGAAATCTGGCTTGGTCGAGAACTGTTCTTTAATGGCAGCAGCGACATTGGAGCAGAGTGCTTTTCACCGATGAGGCCAGGTTCCAGATCAACAAGCCCGATGGCAGGATACGTATCTACAGGCGGCGGGCTGAGAGAACGTCAAGGTTTTGCATAGCAGAGGTTGAGCCTTATTGAGGTTGAAGTATTATGTTGTGAAAAGCGATTTTATGGGGACAGGAAATCGGATCTGGTTACCATTGCTGGTAATCTGACAGCACGCCGGTATATTGATGGGGAACCTATGAACGGCAACGCCATGCCCCAGACTGCTGTTATTACGAGGAACTTTCTCAACACGAACAATGTGCATGTTTTTCCCTGGCCAGCGAGATCTTCAAGAATATGTCCCAGATAGAGCATCTGTGGGACTACCTCGAGCCTCCATTGAGTCGTACTTTGCAGGAACAATGGCGTCAGATCCCTATTCATGTGATTAGGCAACTCTGTCCGACATCTTTTTGCGTCACTTGTTGCATTACGAGGGTGGACACACCCGATATAAGTAGCCGACGTTTTAGTGATCCAGCAGTGTGATTCATGTTGTGACAGGTGATCGAATACCGGACAGTACAAACCTAGTCAACGAATCATCTAGTTAAACGGTCAAAAAGTGCATTTGTGTTTTACGAATTCTTTCAGTTTGATAAATATACAACATGTAATAATATTAAATGTTGGAATTTACAAGTGTTTTTTTAAATTTTATTTTTTTAAAGCTTTCATTTTCCATCAGTTGTTACATATACATGTACAAGTATATGAAGAAATAGTACATATTTGTCTTGTAATACATCAGTTGTTACGTTCAAATGTACAAGTATATGAAAGAAATATTGCATAATGTATATTGTCTGTAAAACATATCCATATGTTGCTGCAGGTACAGTTATATCCAAATCCATGCAAGGCTTAAAGAGGAGAAGTAACGCATGAATTTGATTATTACAAATTAGTATCTGTATTCGCTTCACTTATATGAATCAATAGAGCTAAAAAATGCGAAAATATACGCTTTAATTCGACTACTAGGAGACCTTTTATACCCCTGTTTTGGATAGCCGCCTAATGAGACTGGCGAACGCTTACACAAAATCACCGAAGCATGACTCGAAGCCACGCCCAGTGTGTGACGTGCTAGTGGTCAGTTAAAGTCCAGCCCTTTGATTTTCTCTGTATTTTTAAGCTAATTCAACAGCAAAATAGAGGCAATAGCTGCTCCGAAAGAATTCCAAAATACGATATATAACGGCTTCATGATATCAACTTTCCCTCTCAGTCGTCAAATCCATCTTAATTGGACTGTGACAGTCCTTGGACGCGGTTTCTTAGGTGGGTTTATATCAAAAAGGTAAAGAACTTGGTCGGTGAGAGATCCATTACTATGGGATATCACGTAGTGTTACAACATTTATTATCGATATGAAGTTCTAAATTGTCTCCAAAAAAATGAAGGTTTTTGTAATAAACGAGAGAGAATGTAAAAACTTTTTTAATGTTTACTGTAGAAAAATAATTTTGTTTCATTTCACTTTATGACAACTTACTACTTAGTGGATGATTCGTTTGTATTTAACTAACGTATATTATATTGTTAGCTAGTATAACATCTCACACCGTGTTGCAATATCTCTGTCTTCGAATTTAACAATCAATGACATGAAAACATACCTGGCGCAAGCGTTAGAAACATCCTATGTAATCCTAAAGAATGTTGGTACCCGTTATTCACGATGTACATTTTTAAATGTGTGTCATCGTCCGTAGAAGTACATGAGCCAAATCTCCTTCTCTTAATTTATTGGTTGAATATATATTCTACAAGTTCATTAGTTCAAAATAACTGGACTAAGTACCAGTCGAATGCCAAGACTTACGACATTATGACAGGACATATATTCCGCTTGGCGGGTCCAAGGCGTTAAAATTCAAAAGGTATAATTAGAGGCCATTAGATCAAGAATTGAAATTGAATGCGATAGGATTACATAACGGCCACCTGTGTGTCATAAAAACAAACTAGTTAAACTAGTCTGATTGATGTGAAACATTCGTAACAACTTAACTTTAGTGACTTACCTTAGAGTTTTGTGCAACGGGACCCAGGAAATTATCTTTGGATGTACATTTATGATGTATGACCTACAAATGTGATAGGGTTTGACTTCCACTTAGCTATTCTTAAGACGATATCAACAATAATGTATGATAACAAAAACAGTAAGTTCAATTGTACAGATTTATTTGTAAAATTATGGGAATGTATATACATTTACTTGTTGTTTGTTGCCACTATCTGCGCAATATACATAAAAACAGTCAAGTGTCTTTGTTTTTTTTCTTCTGTTCATCCAAGTATGGGAAACTTAAAACCAGCATACTCTGGAGGTGACCGGAAAAAAAGTCACAGGAAAAAAAGTCATGGAAAGAAAGTCACAAATTTCTATAGGAAAAAAAGTCACAACTTTTTAATAGCCATCAATAAAATCAATATTTCTCATAACAATATACATTAAAACAATAACATTTTAAACATTATTGACAGCACTATTCTCACAATAGACACATCATCATCTGGACATTTCAATACTCTTTATTGACAGCACTATTCTCACAATAGACACATCATCATCTGGACATCTCAATACTCTTTATTAATACGAATGTCCCATCCAACTCCATACAAAAACTCGGGAATGGTTTTTCGCTCACATACACGGTCTTGGCAGAGGTTCTTCAGCTGCTCTTGCATTTTCTTGTACTTCTTTCTGATCTTCCTGACGGGTTGGTTGCCGATTGCATCCTGTGCAATAATGGTCTGGACAGTGGCGTCTTCTTTTTTGAACCACTCCACCACTCTCCAGATGTTTGGGTGGTGCTGGCCGACAAGGTTGAAGAATTTGTGATTCCAGCCTTCGCAGATGTTGTTGGTACAGGCAGCGTTGTTTAGTGTTGCCTCGTGCACATTCCACACCTCAGGAGGAAACATGGGAGGGACTCTTCTCATGTTGAGGGTCAGACCTTGTCCTGGACGCTGTTGGTAGTGTCCTTTGACATATGTTCTTTCGATGTATGTCAACAGATCATCAATTTCAGCAGGGCCGTCAGGTTTGATTGCACTTCATCCACAGGGAGAAACGCCAGACCGTCGAGCATTCCACAGAAGAGTCTAAACTCGTTGCTTTCTTTGTAGAAGGGGACTAGGCCAAGGTCCTGAACACGTCGCCAAGTTGACTGTGTCAGGTGGTAGAAACATCCTCTAGTGGTTACGTCCCTGCCAAATACTGCAACTACTGAACGCAAAATACCATCTTCAAAATCAGTTACAACCGTTTCTACAAATACATCAAGTCCTAACTCTTCAATCTTATCAACAACAGCCTGAAACAGTTCTTCGTACACGGCACGGGTCTTGTTCGGGAGAAGAGCATATACAGCAGTGATGTAGGTGTCCCTGAAAGGAACTCTCATAGTGAAGATTTGAGTGAAGATACGAGGTGACGTCTTGAAGGTGCCATCCATGAAGATGGTGTCAGCTTGGGCAAGGCGTTTCAGCGAATCAGTCGATGCGTAGGCCAGAATTCGGTTAGGGTTGTTGGCGCCGTTGTCGTAGATGAGGAAGGGATCCCCTGATGTTGTCGTAGAGAACTCTTCTGGTATGGTGCCAAGCTTGCTCAGTGTGCCTGGAACCGGTGGTGTGGGCCGTTGATTCCTCATGGTTCTCTTGCAGGTGTCATGTCATTGTCATTGTCACAATCTGATACAACCTGAAACAAAATTTAAATTGTAAGTTTTGGATAATATTCTAGCGTTAAATATATACTTTGATTTGATTATCATTTATATTTTAATATATAATACCATATTTTACTTGGTTATATCATGTTTCATTCTTTTTAGCTACTTATTTACTTGGATATATACCTGAGCAAAGATTTGACTTGGTTTATCTCTGGTCTGAGATGCCTGCTGCTTCATTTGAAGTCGAACTTTTGTCAAAGTGATCTGCTTCTCATCTGATGGATGGTTGTGTGGTTCTTTCACTTCTGAATTTCCCTTCTGAAGATCTGTTATGATACTTCCTCTGCAGGACATGCTCGATCTCTTAACACACTTCCACCATATTTTGGTCTTCCGAGTAGCATGTTTGGTGTACATGTGACCTTCAAGTATCACTTTGAAACCACCTTTGTTAGTCTGAATGACCTCCATGATGATAGTGAAATAATGACAAATATAACATGTTTTATACACTATTGCCTAAGAAGCCAGTCTTAAAACAAGATGAACTCAATCAAAACATCAAAAGATTTTAGAATGGATATTCTCAATCTACTAAGTAAACATACTGATTGGCTGTTGACAATAACAACACAACAGTTCATGACTATTCATAGCTATTAACAAAAACAACACTCAATTTGTGATTAAAATAAAGCTAATTACCTTACTATCCATGCTTAAATGGTTCTAAAAATATGTGGATTTACAACAAACAATAATTCAAAATGCATATCAAAGGATTATTTACTAAAATATTGAAATAATTAGTCACTTATATGCATTTTAATATAATTTGTGACTTTTTTCCTGTGACTTTTTTTCTGTGACTTTTTTTCCTAGATTCACTATGGAGATGGGAATCTTTCTCTTATCTTATGGACTGCACATGCAGGCAGTGGTACTCGAACTGTTCTCCCGAGGTACTGCCAACACCAGCGCACTAGCTGCCTATATGCAATGTATCTGTACTTCCTGCAATATCAAATAAAAAATTATAAAAAAATTAATATCCTCAGGCCACATTCTTTGGTTAAATACTGATGATCATTTATTAGGTCTTCAAGACAAAGTCTGGAAGACCTATTGTTTTTATCCGAGTTATTATTATTAGTTGTACTTTTTTTGTGAATCGGATTCAGCCAAAACGGCTGCTTCAAATTCAACCAAATTTTGTATGATGATAGCCCTTACTGAGGAATAGTCGTGCGAAGCTTTTGGGCTTAATCGGATCATGCGTTAAAGGCACAGACCCACTCAAAGTTTCAAAAATTAACATTGAAAATGTTTTCAAAATGCACTTAGAGACTTGAAACTTGTTTTAAACGATAGGCAATTACATTTGGAGCAAAAAAGTAAATCATGGCAAATTCGTACCGTTACTACTTTCGCCGCCATATTTCTTTTTTCGACTTTTTTCAATTTCCGGACCCCATGCATCTTTGACAATCTTCTTCTCTGAAGATACATGCAATTAAAAGCTGAAACTCACATATATCATAGCTGAAGGAGTGGGGAGAAAAGTAATAGAGCAACATTTGCAAATTTGTTAATACTTTTTTTTCTGCAACCCTTCAAAGTCGGGCGACTTAGCTCCTGTGACCATGTTCAAGGGCCGATAACTCAAAAAGTTAGACTCACAATTGCACCATTTTTTCAGGAATGTAAGAACAGTATGTGGACTTCAAGAAACTGTTAAAACATTGATCGCGAACATGGTCAAGTTTGTCACAATTAAGGCTCAAAATCGGGAAAAATCATTTCAACAAATTTAACATGGTGTAATTTTTCAAAATGCCCCTAGAGACTTGAAACTTGATTTCAATGATGCGTCATAACAGTACCAACAAAAAAGTCAATCATGACGATTTCATAAGTATTATAGTTTTTTCGCATTTTCAACTTATTTGTTCCAGAAATAGGTTTTCATTATTCCACGATTCTTGTGAACGCGATTCAACCAAAACCACTAAAGCGATTGCAGCCAACCTTTCAGGTCTGATAGAGCGTTATGAGAAGAAGCCACAATAAGCTTTGGGGCTTAATCGGATTAAGCGTTAAAGGCACAGTAGGATCCAAATTTCGAAAAATTAACATGGGAAAAATTTTCAAAATGCACATAGAGACTTGAAATTAAATTGAAACGATAGGCAATTACATTTGGAGCAAAAAAGTAAATCATGGCGAATTCCTAGCATGAATAGTTTGGCCGCCATATTGCGTTTTTGGGATTTTTGCAATTTTCTGAAGATACTTGCATCGAAGAGCTGAAAATCTCCAATAATGTAGCTTAGGCATTGGGAATTTCAGGGTGATTCTAAGTTTTATGAAAGTCGAATACGTCTTTAAGAATCAAGAATAAAATCGATCGCGAACAGTCATTTCAGTTCACAAGAGAGAGTCAAATTTTGCATCATACTATATGTCAATTAAGTGCGTTAGCAAGGGTTAAATCGCAAACAGTTGAAGGAAAACGTGATGAAATGCAGATATGCACCCCCCATTTGCCCTCTCCCCTGTTTAAAGGCAAATCTGAACGTGCGCAGAACTCTACATTGCTCTTGTAGTAAGATTCGTCAAGTGCGTTAGCAAGGGTTAGATTGCATAAAATTGGAGGAAAACATCAATATTGAAGACGGTCAAGACGTGTGACATGTCCAAATGCAGGTACATGCGCCCTTGTATGTGTGAAAGGGAAAAAGTTGAAAGAAATACTCCACATCGCTCCTGTAGCAAGATTCGCTGAGTGCGTTAGCAAGGGTTAATTTGCAAAGTTGAAGGAAATCACCCTGCCTGTGAAAACATGCGACATGGGGCAAAAGTTTGAAGAAATACTCTTCGATGTCTTATAAATTATCACGTAATATACAGTGTAGAGAAGGCCGAAATCGCTTTATGCAGCGCAAGTCCGTACGACTGGACGTGTGGACAGCGTGCGCGAGATGACCAAATGCACGCAAGTGCGGCAAGAGCCGTCAAAATCCGATCAGAGAGGCAGGAAAACGAGCATGAAAGCTTGGCCTGGCCTGACTGACTGACATAGTCTTGATTATTTATATATAACAAGACCCTCAACCTATGTACCAGCATTCGGCAACTATATTCCGGTGTCAGCAAACCACTTGATCTCGCTAAAGGAAAACACTAGCCCTTTTTCAACTTTCAAACCTCTACTGCCTCCCCTCCGGATACCCCTTACATTTTGATGTTGTTGCTTTCTTGCCTCAACTGGCAGCAGGCCGTGTACATTGAGTAAACCTCACTTCCGCTCATATGTCTCGCTACCTACTGAAAACGTATACAAAACAAAGATTTGGTCACATAGGCAAGTTACTGTGTACCACTAAGACAGAAAAGCATGTGAAGGTCAAACACTGTTTGAAGGTCAAACACTATGTGAAGGTCAAAGAGGAAGTCTTGAAGACCTAAGTACTGCCTCGGCAGTCCTAGTTTATATTATTTTTATTTAATGAAGTAAAGCAAAGGACAATTTCTCTAAGTTTTTAGTTTAATGGAGTCTAGTACTTGTGATCTTGGTCTCGGGGAACGTCTCCTCTTTTGATTGCTTGTCGTCTCTTCTGTTTCTGTGCCACTCGAACTGTCATTTGGCTCATATAAGTAAGGAATAGTATCGGCCCCGTCAATTGAAATTAGCGAATATGAACATGATGAGACACATTCCATAGATAATGATATCTCACTTTCTGAATCGCTTGAGGACATTATGCGTTAATACTTAATAAAGGTTATATTTTTATGAGAATATGGATGCTTACTTACTTACTTAAGTTAAGAGTTTAACGAGCGCTTTCCAGCGAATGCTGATGTCACGCTCGGGCCGCAGCCTTTATAAATAGGTGCTAAAAGGGGGTGATTATTTTTGAAGCCTGGTCTAAAAAGGTGGGAGGGAGTATTTTTTAAATTTAGAAATTTGGAATGGTAGTAGAGCCTAGGTTAAGGGAGAGAAGAAGGGCGGGGTTGGGAGGGGGGAGAGGTGTGGTGTGTTGTGGTGTGTTGTAAGTATTTTAGTTTTAGATACGAGCCAGGAGGCCCGTTTCTTTTAGGTATGTGCCTAAGGCGTGGTGTATGTGTGTTTTATTTAGAGGGTTTAGTATTTGATGTATGTTGGTGGGGTTTAGACCACTTGTTGCTAGTGTTGCGTTGAGTGTTGTGCGATGTGTTGAGTAGTGTGTGCATTGGGTGAGAATGTGGTGTATTGTTTCTGGGTGTTGGCAATGTGGGCAGTTGGGGGATGCAATATGTTTTTGTTTATGTTTATGTGTGTTGAGGCGGGTATGCCCCGTTTGTAATTTAATGATAGCCCTATCTATGTTGGTGTTTTTAGAGTATATTATTTGCTTGCGGAGTGGTTTAGGGAGAAGTGTTTTAGTGTGGGTGGCTACAGTGGATTGTTGGTATTGGTGTTGCCATTTGGCTTTGGCGTGTTGTTTGGTGATGCTTTTAGCCTCCTGCTTGGAGTGATATAGTGGTAGTGTGGGTGTTGGTAGGGTGAGCCCCTCCTTGGCCGCTTGGTCGGCTTTTTCGTTTCCGATTATTCCGACGTGGGCGGGTATCCAAAGGAGTTTGATGGCATTGCCCTGGGTGTTGAGTGTATGTATGGTATGTAGTATTTTAGAGATGATGCCTGCACGGTTTTTGGTGGATTTATTTTGGAGTGTTTGCAGCCCACTGAGTGAGTCTGTGAGTATAAGTATTTTACTGTGGTGCTTGGTGAAGTTTTGTTGTAGGGCTAGCAAGATGGCCATGAGCTCTGCCGTAAAGACAGATTGGTCATTTGGTAGCCGGTGGAAGTAGGTGTGTTGCTCGGGCTGCCGCATGTGCAGCCCCAGACCTGTGGTGCGTGCCTTGGGGTCCTTGGACCCGTCGGTGTATATGTGGCACCAGTCGGGCCAGTTGTCATGTATGTATTGTTGTGCGATGGCTTGTGCTTGTTGTGGGTTTTGCTTGTTGGTGATTTTGGTGAGATGAATGTTGATTTTAGGTGTAGGTAGTGGTGGTATGGGATGGTGTATTGTGTTTTGGGTGGGTAGGTTGATGTGGTGGATGTCTGCTTGTTGTATGAGTGCCTGGATGCGGGTTGCAATAGGTTGTAGAAGGGTGTTTTTTTTAGCTGTTGCGTGTTGTGTTTTGGTTTTAATGAGTTGTTGTATGAGGGGATCCTCCGAAGATGCGGCCCAGAAGTTTAGAGTGAGTTGGTCCCTTCTGATTGGGAGGGGAATTTCACCTGTTAGGGCCAGCAGAGCTTCGAGGGATGTGTTGTTTTGTGCGCGTGTAGCTGTTTTGAGTGCTTGGTATTGTATGCTGTTTAGGGTTTTAATTAATGTAGGTTTTAGTGTGTTGTATATTGGTGCGCCGTAGTCCAGTTTGGACCTAATTAATGAGGTATAAAGTTGGAGTAATGTTTGCCTATTTGCTCCCCAGTTTGTACCGGAGATGGCTCTCAGGACATTAAGGTCCTTTGAGCATCTAGTTTTAAGCTCTTTGACGTGTGCATCCCATGAGAGATGTTGGTCAAAGATTAGCCCTAGGAATTTAGTATGGGTTTGAAATTTAATTGGGTTATTTTGGAGGTAGAGTTTGGGAGAGGTTGGGCGCATGTTGTTGCGTTTAAATGCTACTCCAGTGGTTTTGTCCGCGTTTAATTTGAAGCCCCATTTGTTAGCCCAAAGGGTAACTTTATTTAGTGCGGTCTGGAGTAGGTTAGTAGCTGTTTGGAGGTTTTTACAACGTACCCAGAGGGCAGCGTCGTCTGCAAATTTGGAAGTATTTATTTTAGGGGAGATGCCTTCGAAAAGGTCATCCACCATTATATTGAAGAGGGTGGGGCTGAGAATGCTGCCTTGTGGGGTTCCGTTTTCCAAAAGAAAATTATCAGATTGCTGATTTTCGACCCCGACAGTTATTTGCCTATTGTGAAGGAATTCCTGGATGTAGTTAATTATATTGCCTGAGAGGCCTTTGGAAATGAGTTTAGTGATGAGGCCGTTATGCCACACCATGTCGAAAGCTTTTGAGAAATCCAGGAAGATTGCCAAAGTGTATTGTTTGCGAATTTGGCCTACTTTGATGTCTTGCTCGAGGGGAGCAAGATTATTTAGGGTAGATCGACCCGGAGTGAAACCACTCTGGTCGTTATTTAGGGGATGGATATTTAGGTGGCTTTGAAGGCGATGTTTTACCATCCCCTCCATTACCTTGCAAAGGTTGGAAGTTAGAGAGATTGGCCTATAGGAGTTGGGGTCCCCGGGGGGTTTATTTGGTTTAGGGATAGGGATAACTAAAGCTTCCTTCCAGTTGGAGGGAAGTTTGCCTGATTGCCAAATGGTGTTATAGAGTTTTAATAATGTGGTTGTGGTGGAAGTGGGTAGCTTCTTAATTATTTGGTAGGAAGTGAGGTCTAGCCCGGGAGCCGTTCCTTTTTTCCTATTATTTAGAACATGATGAAGCTCTTCCATAGTGAAGGGTTGATTGATGGGTTGGTTGTTGTTGGGTTGTGTGGGAATGGTGGGTGTAGTGTGTTTATGTTGTTGGAATTGTGGTGAGTTGTTGGTATTGCTACTTGCTGTAGCGAATTGAGATGCCAATGCATTGGCCTTAGCTTTAGGGTTTTTTAGATTATTTATTGGTGGGAGTTTGCTTCTGCGTTTGCCGCCACGAATGATTTGGAGTTTTGTCCACATTTGTGCAGAATTGGCCTTGCCGTTTAACCCCTCGCAGAACCGTTCCCAGTGTTGTTTTTTGGTGTTTTTAATGAGTGTATGTACTTGGTTTTTTAATTGTTTAGCTTGTGGGAGTAGTGTATTGTCGCGCTTTGCTTTTTTAAATGCAGCTTTACGCTGTTTACGCGCGTTTTTAATCTCCTCATTCCACCATGGAACTGAGGGTTTGTAGGGGTGAGGTGTAGTAAAAGGTATTGATTGTTTTGCAGCATTTATAATAGCATTGGTGAAGTTATTTGAAAAGATTTGGGGGTCTTTATTTTAAAGGTCTGATTGGTCTAATTGATTACATAAAGTTTGGAATTTATTCCAATCAGCCTTGTTGTAGTTAAATTTAGGATTTTGGGGGCAATTTTGATTATTTACTTTATTTGGAGGTAGGAAGTTGTTTAGGGTAATAAGTATGGGGAAATGATCACTTCCCCACGGATCATTGTATACCTGCCACTCGGTATTGCTAGCGATGTCCGGGGTAGTGATGGTTAAATCGATAGCAGACATGGAATTGTACTGACTATCGTACCTAGTTGGTGAGTTGTTGTTGTGGATAACAAGATCCTTATTTATGATCCAGTCAGCAAGTAGTTTGCCTCTGGTATCTTCCTTATTATTACACTCCCAGGAGGAGTGATGGCAGTTGAAGTCACCCAAGTACATGGAATGACCGGGGGCGGAATTTTGTAGGACATTAAGGTCCTCTTGTTGAAAAGGTTGAGTTACCCTATGATAGATATTGAAGATATTTAGGTTTTGGTTGTTATGTTTAACTGTTATGGCCTGAGCCTCTAAGTTTGGTGTATTTACATTTAGTTTAGAATAATTTAGATGTTCCTGGATAAAAATTGCTAGGCCTCCTGAGGAGCGACCGGGATTGGTTTTGGGCCGGTCATGCCGTAGCGTTTTATATCCTGGAATGTTAAAATTAGTGCGAGGGCCGAAATGGGTTTCCTGAATTGTTATAATATGGGGGTTTAGTTCTTTAAGTTTTATTAGGGCTTTAAGCTCGCTGCCGTGTGCCGAAAGGCTGCAAGCATTCCATTGGAGAATTTGAGCCATTGGAATAAGAAGGAATAATAGAATTGAGAAAATGATAATAATTATTTTGTGCTGCATGGTTGGGTTATGGAATAATTTTAGTATGTGTGTATGTGGTATGTTATTTATGGTTTAAAGATTTTTTTAAAGGTTTTTTACTGCGGTGGAGAATGAAGTTTGGTTGATGTTAGTGAGGTTGGCTCTTTGAGCCATGGTGTGTATTTTTTTGGTTGTGATGTCGGGTGTTGTGGCTATTGCTGCGATGAGTGAGAGTATGGAATGTAGGGTTGCCTGGGGAATGGGTTGGTCGGGTTGGGTGTGGGTGGGGGGGCGGGTAGATGTACATTTACGGCGGGTTTGGTTTGAGAAGTTAAAGTTGTGTTTGGAGGTTTTGGGCAGGGGGGCATGGAAAAGGGTGGGTTGGGAGGGGGGGGTTGTTAGTCTGGTGTGAGGTTGGTTGGGAAGTGGAAGGAAGGGAGGGGTTAGCTGAGAGAGTGGTGTTAGGGGTTTCATGCTGTGCAGAGGTGGGAGGAGGGGGAGGGTTGGTGTCAGTGGGGAGAGATGGGGTTATGGTGTTGGAGGCTTCACGCTGGGTGGTTGGGATGTGGGGAAGGGGGGATAAGCGGGGGTGGTTTCCGTGTCCATAGACTCGGATTGGTTAGAGGTATGGTTAGCTTGGGTAGGTTGGTTGTCGATGAAATCGACTCCAAGGTTAGGTTGTGCTGTGGGTAGGGAGGAGGTGAAGAGAGTGCGGCTGGTGCGGGTATGTGAGTTAGGGGAGGTGGATGAGGGTCGGGAGGGGGTCTGGGTTGGGGTGGGGGGGTTGGGGAGGAGGGGAGGGCGGGTGGGTGGGGGTGTGGATGCAGGAGTGGGCTGGGGTGGGGCCTGGCGTGTGGGTTGTTGTTTATTGCGTAGTGTGTGTTGTTTATGAGGGTTTGCGATTTGCTTGTGGTGTTTATATGTAGGGCAGGAGTAGTGGAGGGAGGGATGAGCGGTGGAGTTGCAATGTATGCAGTGTCTGCTACAGTCCGGATTTTCATCCGTTCCGTTACAGTCCTGCATGCCGCAAGTCCTGCACCTCTTTTTTCCCCTGCATTGTTGTGTAGTATGTGATTTGTATTTTAAGCAGTTTGTACAAACTGTGGGGCTTCTGTCGACGGGCTCAACTGGGCGTGAGCTGGCGCCGAAGAAGATGCTGGTTGGAAGTTTACTTGTGTTAAATGTAAGGATAACTTTTGGGGTATTTGATTGAGTACCAGAGGCCAATGTTTTGGTGATACGTTTAGCTGAGATTATTTGCGTTGTATTTATTTCATTGGCCTCTTCGAGATACTGTTGTAGGTTGTTCTCTTTTGATGAGAAGCTTATGACCCCGCGTGACTCCGTGAACCAAAGTGGAGTTTGGTACTTGACCTGGGTGCCTGCGATGGTGTGTAGTGTGCTTTTGCATGCGTTTGCTATGTGTTGTGTTTTGAAGGTGATAAGGTAGCCCTTACCGCTTTCCTTCAGGCGTGTGTATGTGTATCCTCTGCTGTGTAGGATTGAGCCGATCCTTTCACGGCTTAGCACTGCGGATAAGTGCTGTCCTACGGCTGCAGCGAATATGTAGAAGTTAAGTGTGATGTCGTGTAGTGGGTTGTCTTGAGTGGTTGTGTTGTTTGCAGTGTTGTTTCTGGTGTTTGAGCGGTGCGTGTTATGTGTGTGAGTGTTGTGTGAGTTGTGATTTGTAGCGTGAGTTGTAGGTGTCTGCGTATTTATGTTGGGTGATTGGTTGCTTGTAGTGGTTGCTTGGGTATGTGATTGTGTGTTTGTAGCGTGCGCTTGTGGTGTTGTGATGTTTGTAGAAGGTGGTTGTTGAGGTGAGTTGTTTTGAGATGTGTTGGGTGATGTGTTGGTGGTAGAGCGCGCGCGCTTGGTGGCCGAATTAGAAAAATGGATAGTTGGATGTAGGGGATCCTTATTTGGTAAGTTTGGAAAATGTTGGCCATAGGAGTATTGAAAAGAATTTAGCCCAGATTCTGGGTTTTTACGCTTACGCTCGGAAGCCGTAAGCCGAAGTTTAGCCGGTGGTGTTTTGGATGTTGTTTCGGAGTAGATGGTTTCTGGTGTGTAGATGGTTAGGAGTGTATATGTATGTGTGTTTTTAAGTGTTTCCATTGCCTCGGAGAGGTTGGAGGAATGTAGTAGATATGGTAGGGACTGGAGAGCAGCAGAGCGTACAGCAGGCGAGAGGTGTTGTCCAGTCGGCGAGCGTGATGTGTGCCGGTGCATCCCTCAATATAATGTCCAATAAGTGAGCTTAGTTCATGTAAGAAATACTTCCGGGATCTCACGCCTTAGCGCAATCTTATAACTATGACAACATTGCGCAGGGTGGTGACTTTTAAAAACATTCCGTAGGAAAGTGCACACAGCATCGTATTTAATCAGGGTCTTGCGCTTGCAAAAATAGAAATTTCCAGACAATGAATTAAACAATAGATTCCTTTAAGGTTTGAGTTGTTTGGATAACGTTTAGTAGGTATAACCGACGGTTTAACTGCGAGATTTACTATCGGCTAGTGTTGTTTTACATAACGAGCGAATGATGATATGCCAACTAGCACGTCACGAAAGATTCACGCTTCAGTGACCACAGGGCCTTTCAGGTTCTGCTCGCCGGTCGTAATTAGGCAATTTAATTACAAAGCCGTATTTATGTTGTTTAGCGGCCGATTTCAGAAATTTAAAGTTGAGTCCACGTCAAATTGTAATCCCTTTTAGCGAATTCCGAAATCGACCATAGGGCATTTCACTCGATCTTTAAATTACTATTGCAGTACAACAAGGTTCACAATTAGATTATTGATTGGACAATAAAATCATGAACAAAGTGTGGAGAGATGACCAAAAGGCAAAGAACTTAGGCTGGGTATTGGTTGTGAAGGCAGTAAACTAACAAGCCTGGTAGTATTTTAATATTTCCTTTTGTATACATACAAAGTTAGGTTTATACCTATTCTACTCATACTGTAGATATGTTGCTTCACTATTAAACAGATTGTATTTAGTGTATTGTTATTCCTTCCTTTAAAACCAAGAATAATATTTCTGTTGTTAAGTCAATATTTCCTTCTGCCAAATTTTCAAGCAATTTTGCCAACTCCTTCCACACTTTATAAGAATGGACACAATCACAAAGTAAATGGACAATACTTTCAGGCATCTGGTGACGCAAAGAACACATACGTGAATCAATATATCCTATTTATGTAAATAATTATTTTTGTCAAAATGTTATGAATTATTCTATACTGAAACCATTGCAAATTAACAATTTGAGTACACTTACTAGCCATCAAATGAATATTTTCCCATTCATTCTGTTGGATCACTTTATTAAATATTTCTTCCCATCTTAATTGGCCATTGAAGTTTGTAAAATTCAACTGACATAGTGTTTCCACAAAAGTATCTACTGTTTTTTTTAAAAATGTTGTATGGCAGAACAGGATATGCATGGAATATTTTCAAATTTTATAAAATAATATTCATCTTTTTAAAGTATTGAATCAAAGTTCTCGTGACAGGTTGATATGTAAGAAAATCCATTTTAATATCATATCTACTGTTTATTTGATTCAAGGTCATTATGTTTCCCTAATTATATCTCCAACATATGATATTCCTTTCTTTTCCCTGATTTTGTAGAATATCGTTTTTCCCCCAAGCAAAATATTGCCAATGTGCCATAGAGAATGAGTTTATACCTCAGTATTTGATTTCTCATTCTGATAACATATTATCAGGTTATGCTTCTACTACGTACTTCCAAAATCTATTAGAAATGGCTGGTGGTATCATTTTACTAATATATTTGCCATCTGCAGTCCATCTGTCAATATATGGAATAAAAAGTTTCACATTTTCAATCCATGTAGAGTTATGATAGAGCAATCTTTTCATCCATCCTATTTTCTGAGCTTTTACAAAAATTTTAATAATTGGAACATTAATTTCCCCATTTCTAACAGTAGATGTCATAATATGTCTTTGAATTCTATCCCTTTTCCTCTCCAAATAAACTCAAAATATTTAATATGATCAATCGAAATATATTCAGAGAAGTCTGTTTGTTACCAGTCGAAGTTCCATTCTTTGCACATCTTATACCGTGACCGTTTTTTGGAACCTATCCATATTAGTTTAGTTTTGTCGATATTAACTTTTAGTCTATAGAATTGGGCAAAGTGTTTTAAACAATGTAAAGCAGAGTATAGACTGTTTTCCTGATCCATCTAATGTAAGAGTTGCAACATATGCAAATTGTGACAGTAGATATTTTATCTTTCCAAGTATAATACCGTTTTTATTGTTTCGTATCATTAAGCCTAGGATTTCTAGACAGAAATATGGGGATGTCTCTGAATGCCGGCAGGTCATGGTTGGTGAACTAATCCTTGTTGTTACAAGCATGGGGGTCGTATCAACCTTTATATTGCCCCAATATGTGCCCCAATGAAACATGCAAATATTCAGAGCAACAATGATAAACTCAGAAAGGAATTTCTCAGTTTTTATTTTTGATAATACACAATTATATACATCTGAACAGCCCTGCGTTGAGCAAGTCCAATGGATGTTAGTTTGTCTTCTACTTTTGATTCTAAATTTGTAGCCACCCATGACTAAATTTCGGCCACCTCTTCTGTTTGCAATAAACCGTATGTTAACTTGAGCATTTGCCATTTTGATATGATCGACAGATGGTGTGATGATCTTATATAGGCAGTGAGTTTATTCATTAATCAAATTACCATTAAAAATTCGGTTCACTCAAATGTAAGTAAACTTTCGTTCACTCAAATAAATTGAACTTTCGTTCACTCAAGGCAATAAACATTCTTCATTTTCTGAATTTCGCTCACCAAAGATTAGGAGATGCCCCCCGTAATCCCCTATTGTCTACCAATTAGCACGCTTCATTGCTTTGCCTACCAAAATCCAGTCTGCCGGCATTCAGAGACCAAATCGACCTGGCGACAGCCCCAACCTATTTTATAAGCAGACGACGCGCATCCATTAGCCAGTACTCTTGATTCAATATTATTTCAGAAAGTAAATACTGATCGCTGGGTTCAAAATTAAAAGACGTTAAGACATTCCTAAGGTAATTACTATTGTCACAATATATGGTTTGGTTGGGGACTCGCTTATTAGCTAGCGAGAGGTACACTTTCTTAAAACAACAAAGAAAAGTTTTTCATGATTTTATTACAAAATCAGTTAAAGCATGTTACATCAATAGATAATTCTTATTCTTTCTTCTACCTCGCTAACCTAACGTAACCCATACTTACTCTACTCCCAAATAATTTACTCAAACTTCATCCTAGCCCCTGCTTAACCCGGCCGAAGCCCCTGCCTTTCTCCCGCATAAGCTGTTGTTTTTCTTTACTTTTCTTGTCTAACTTCCCGAAACTACTCGTGCATCACCTTTTTAACCCATCTTGTCATTAATCATCACTCTCTGACTGTTCCAACCATTCTGTTTCTCAATGTGTCTTAGAATATGATTCCAGAATCAAGGACGTTTTTGACAAATTTGCACCTCTAAGGACATGAACCAGCACATAACATCCAGAATATCCTTGGTTCAGTGATAAAATAAGGTCTGCAAAGTGCAAGTGATGAGCACTTGAACGGCAATACAGACGAACCAAACTGACAGTTCACAAGGAGCTACATGATCTGCAAAGAAACCACGCCGTATCTATCACTGATGCAGCTAAATCAAGCTTCTACAAATCCGCTATTGAAGGTGCAGATGGCCAGAAAAAAGTGTTCAGCATAGCAAATAAACTTCTTTTTAGGGACAAATGTAAAGCACTTCTATTACACACGTCTGAAGATGAACTAGCAAGCCGCTTTTCACTGTTCTTTGCCAACAAGATATCCCAGATTAGAAATTAATGGAGCACACGTTTCATCCTACTGCTGAAGTACCAACTGTTGCCACATGTCCGACAGAGGTATCAAAGTTCCTTCCTGTCACAGAGTCAGAGATTCACAAGCTTGTGATGTCATCTCCTTCAAAATCCTGCTTACTTGACCCAATCTCAACATGGCTCTTGAAAATGGTTCCAGATTCTTTTACTCCCACCTTATAACTGATCGTAAACCAAACGCTAAGCGAGGGAATAATGCCGACAAACTTAACATTTGGAATCATAAGTACAGAATGACATTCTCCAGGGTTAGGACCAAGAAGGTGCGGTGGTTCTTGTTCTACTCAGCGAACGGTGGCAAGCACAAGGAGAGAGAGGCGGGAGCGCGACGCTTCTACCTAGGACACCGGCCAAAGTCCGGATAACTTACCACAAGGAACAGCTAAAGTAAACACCGGTAACACCAATGTGAATTTTGACTATAACAGTGAACGTGAGGAAAAACAGTCAGTAACTTTCTTATGCTGGAATGTGAACGGACTGTTAAACAAAGTAAACGACTCTAACTTCATTTATTACCTTCGTAAATTTAAGATAATATGTCTGGTTGAAACTTTTGTTGTTACTATCCCTTATCACTGGTTAGAAAGCTACGATATTTTTTACAGTCCTGCAGTAAAACTCGCGAATCACGGTCGTTTATCTGGTGGTGTGTGTGTGTATGCATACACAAATCGTTCAGTAAGTTCTGTAAATTGATTCCATCTACAGGAAATAATCTATTATGTTTACAATTGTCAAAAGAATTATTTAAGTTAGATAGCCATGTGAATCTTATCTGTACCTATGTACCACCTTCTGGTTCTTCTTATTATGATAGTTGCAGCACGAAATGTGGTTTAGAATATCTTGAGGAATTCATTTTTGATAATTCATCATTTATACAGGACTCACACACTATTATTTGCGGCGATTTGAATGATAGAACGGGAGAGATGAATAATCCTAATATTCAAGATGAGGATCATGATAGAAATGATAACATAAAATTCCCTTGGCCTGAAGAGAACGATATCACACTTAACGCTCGTCAATCCCATGATAAAGTTTTGAATAAGTTCGGACAATACCTGATCGATCTGTGCTACGCATTTAACCTGTTCATTGTAAATGGGAGAGTAGATGGAGACGATGAAGGGGAATATACTTACTGCAGTCAACAGGGCGCAAGCGTGAATGATTACTTTATTTGTTCACCAAATGTTTTCACGTATATTGATTTCTTCAATGTTTCCGATAAGTTGGATTCTGACCATTTTCCATTAGAGTTAACCTGTACATTTTCTAATTCGACAGTGAGTAACACTAAAACTTCGTTTGATGAAAAGATTGTCTGGAATGAATCGTTTTCCGAAAGCTACGCCTATCGACATGTAGTAAAAGTTTGAGTGACACAATTGATGTAAATAAGAACCGTGCAATTGATGACTTTGTACAGCTTATTCTAGATTCTGCGGATTGTATGAAGCGGAGATTTGACCCTAATACAAAGAGCAGGACGCGTCAGTACAGGAATACAGAATGCAAAAATGCTAAACGTGTAGCGCGTAGAGCTCTCAGGAACTTTAGAACAAAGCGCACAGATTACCACCGTTCAGTTTATTGTCGACAGAGGAACGCATACAAGACTTGTTGTAGAAAATACAAATCTGATATTGCAAAAGCACGATTAGATAATCTCAGTAAATCTGCTTAATACTCTTCCAAATTTTGGAAACAAATACGATCCCTCCAGGGTCGGGAAAAGATATGTCCATCTATTTCTAAATCGGAATGGCTCATTCACTTCAAAGACCTGTATGCAAATAGTGATATATTCAATAACGATGCGACCCTAGTGATGATTTTGGCTCTTGTTCCGATAACTATGATGATGTGGATGAACTAGTGCTAGACTCTCCTATTACAGAAATTGAAATTAGTGAAGCTATAGAGAAGCGAGGGAAATCAGCCGGACCGGATAACGTTGTCATTGAAATGCTTAAATGTTCACAAACTGAAATTATGCCCTTTCTTTTAATATGTTTCAATTTTTAACGGTGGCATTTTTCCATCTAGCTGGTCTCGTTCTATCATTGTTCCACTTCACAAAAAGGGGGACGTTAATAACCCTGATAATTATAGGGGTATATCATTGATGAGCATATTAAGTAAGGTATTTAGAACAATTTTGAATAATAGAATTTCACAGTGGGCAAATATGCGAGATAAAATTCCAGAAACGCAAGCAGGGTTTAGAAAGAACTACTCCACGACTGACCACATGTTCACGTTATATGCCTTAATTCAAAAATGTTTGTCCCGAAAAAGACATAAATTGTATGTAGCGTTTGTTGATTTTAAAAAAGCCTTCGATACGGTTGATAGGATGAAACTATGGGAGTGCTTGAGAAATACTGGTTTGAGGGGTAAAATGTTCTATATGTTAAAAGAAATGTATTCAAATATAAAATCCTGTATCCGCTGTGAGAGTGGTGTTACAGACTATTTTGATTGTCCTCTTGGTTTAAGACAAGGATGCATACTTAGTCCCATCCTATTCTCATTTTTTATCAGTGAGCTATATCATGAAATTGCATGTAACGGAAAACATGGTATTCAGTTGTTTCCAGATTATATAGAAATATCAATGCTTCTTTTTGCCAATGATGTTATTTTACTATCAGATACAGTGGTCGGGTTACAGAGACAACTTAACATTCTAGATAATTATACTAAAGAATGGAAGCTTTCAGTAAATCTCGATAAAACTAATGTCTCATATTTCGGAGGGGTGGTCCAATATCCCATAAAGAGAAGTGGTTTCTAGATAAATACCCTGTGAAAATAGTCGATGGTTATACTTATCTAGGTGTTCGATTTTATCATACTTTCAATATGAAAAAAAGCGTTTTGGATCTTGCCCTGCGAGCTAAAAAATCTCTTTTTCAATTGATATCGGTAACATATAAACTTGGAATATTAACACCTGTTTTATTCTTTAAAATCTTTGATGCCCAAATATAACCAATTCTGTTATACGGGTCAGAAATATGGGGTTTCCAACGTTTCCAATCTTTAGAAAAAATTCATTTTTGGGAGTTGGGCCTTCAACACCAAATATTATGGTGTATGGAGAATGTGGTAGACAACCCCTCTATATCAACTCGCAAATTAGATGTCTGAAATATTGGCTAAAAATTCTTTTCATGCCTACTCATCGTATCCCAAAGTTATCATACAATATGATGTTTACTATTGGTAAAGTAACTTGGGCATCAAGCGTTAGATATTTATTGTTTTCTCATGGCTTTGGCTTTGTCTGGTTAAATCAAACTGTTGGTAATATTGATGCTTTTTTGAAAATATTTCGTAATCAAGCTGTAAGCATGTTTCATCAGGAATGGCAATCGAGTTTGAATAATAGCACACGCTATGACTGTTATATGACATTTAAAAGTCCACTTCAGCCAGAAAAATATCTATCTATACTTACATGTAAAGATTTAAGGTGTAGCCTGATTAAATTTAGACTAGGATTATTGAAGTTAATGGTAAATGAGGGAAGAAAGATGTAAATAGAAAGAAACCAAGGACTCTGTCCATTATGTAAAGATGCAGTTGAAAACGAAATCCATTTCATGTTTATCTGTAAACCATATGATGAAATCCGAAAGAAATTTTTACCTGATTATTACCTGTCAAAATCCGCGGAAGTAGCCCTTAGGTCATTAGTATCATCATGTGATAAACAAAATATTAAAAATTTGTCATAGTATATAAAATTAAGAGAGTTAAGAGACGAATTGATAAACACATAATTATACACTCTCATTTATTCAATCCTTATGTAAACTCTGTAAACTGTATATGGGCCGGAGGCCTCGAATAAAATAAACTTGACTTGACTTGACTACTCGACCTGTCCGCGACCTCCGATACGATTGACCATGAGGTATTGCTCTCAACTTTCTCCATCAGGATTGGTGTTCGTAAAACTGCATCTAAGTGGTTTAGATCGTACCTTTAAGAGAGGGGGCAGTTTGTTGTCATAAATGGACATATATCTCAACGCCAAAAACTAGCTTTTGGTGATCCCCAGGGATCAGTACTAGGACCGGTGCTGTTTACAGTGTATACGCTTCCTCTTGGTGATGTTGTGAGGTCATTTGCACTTGGACTTCATCTTTGTGCTGATGACATCCAGCTCTACTTAGCTTTAAAGCCCATCAACTCAACATCAAGGACCCGCTGTTTCTCTAAATTGGAACAGGGTGTCAACAGCATCAAGACTACCAATTTCTTGAAACTCAATTATGAAAAGACAGAACTACTTGTGTTCAGCTCAAGGCACACTCAGCGCAATCTCTCTCTGCCAGATTTTAAGATCGGTGACTGTCACATCACTCCCCCTTCACAGGCCAGAAACCTTGGTTTTATTTTTAATTCAACTCTGAATATGGAACAGCACATAAATAGTGTCTGCAGAAAATCATATTTTCATCTGAGGAAAATCAGCATGATTTGGAGATATTTAGATCACTTGTCCATGCCTTCATCACTTCGCAGCTGGACTATTGCAATGCTTTACTGAAGGGCCTGCCTCAATGTCTTATCCATAAACTTCAAAAAGTTAAAAACAGTGCTGCCAGAGTTATTTATTGTTGCAAAGTATCAGATCATGTCACACCTGTCCTTCAGAAGCTCCATTGGTTACCTATCAGATTCCAAATACAGTATAAGGTTCTACTGCTTGTCTTCAAATCAATGCATGGTCTTTGTCCTCCATGAATATACCGCAGTAAGAAACCTCAGATCCTAGAACCAACATCTTTGTGTACGTACGAACCAGCAAGTCAAAGACTTATGGCGACAGAGCCTTCCAGATCTGTGGTCCCAAAATGTCTATCTGGGTAAACCTGATAAAACTGAGACAATAACTTTTTCTCGAAAAAATAAAACTGATAAAATACCTACCTTGAATATGAACCAAATTCCAATACTAGACGTTGAAAGTGATAAATATCTTGGCATAACCCTACAGAAAAATTAACCGTGAAAACTCATAGTAAAGAAACTGTTATGAAAGCTAGTCCAATGATGAATTCGAAGCCTGAAATACCGTCTATCAAGAAAAACTCTTGAGACCATGTATAAGTCGTTTATTATGCCGATTTTGACTATTGATGTTATACCTGTGATAAATGCACAATCGATCAAACTTTCATTCATGAGCGATAACATTTAGATGCACTCCGTACAATTTGCGTGGTATAAGGCAATACAAGCTATACTTCGAAACAAATTTGAAACCATTAAAAGAACGAAGACAGTATATCAATCCGATAAATTTCTATACGATGAATAACGGTCCCGCACCAGCCTATCTCTGCAATGTGATCATAAATCTGTCTCTGAAAACAGTCATTAGAATCTACGAAACCAGTCAAATTCCAGACAATAAATATAAAACAAAAATCTAACAGTACAATTTGCTGACGATACTGCGTTAGTTGGATTCATTCAAGAAAATGAACTTTCTTATAGAGAAAATGTAAATAATTTTGGAACCTGGTGTGAGAATATTTTCCTTATGTTGAATGTCAATAAAACTAAAGAACTCATCATAAATTTCAGGAACAAGCTACACATTACAAGGCTGTCTGTATAAATAGTTCCAACGTTGAGATTGTAGATGAATACAAGTACCTTGACACATTATAGATAGTAAATTAGATTGGAATGCTAATACTGATGCAGTTTTACCTTACATGCGCAAGCTACAATTTTTTAATGTAAATGAACGTGTACTATCCATCTTTTATCATTGTTTGGTTGAGAGCATATGTATCACACGTAACCTGTGTTGCTTTTCGTGTATATTCAAGCTCTGTAATGATACAAACTGAATTCCTATCGGGGTAATAAAGTATTATCATAATTATTATCAATGAATCGTAAAACTAAAATATATGAACAATATTTTCTGCCTGACACGATAAAAATGTCGAATTCACTACCTGATTAATTCATGCAATCAAACACAATCAGTGAAGTTAAATCTCTGCTGAAAAGTAAAGAATCACATAGCAATATTTAGATCTGAATTATTAAGTCGTTTCTATCAGATTATTCACTGCCGGCTTAAGCTTGGATGCAGTGATCTAAACGGTGATATAGATATAGTAAATAGACATATTACAAACAATCTAGGATGTGCTTGTGTGTACCACAATGAGGTTGTTCTACATTATCTGTTTTCATTTGAGTTGTATACGGTTGTCTTTTTTCTATGCAAAATGGCCATAGCCTCCAAAACTGTGTTAAACGGAACACCTCAAGAAACTAATGTTATCATAAATGAAAACTGCAAAGAACATGTCCATTTGCACTTGTTGTACACATGGTTTAATTTATTGTGTTTTATATATTTTTTGCTTTGTCCAGTTACTGTGTACTTATTTATCTGATGTATGTGCTGTTGAGGCATTAACATAAACAGTTTTGATTGTTTGCCGAACCAGATTCTTCTGGAATAAAAATAGGTTTAAACCATTACCACATCATTATGATTAAATTGACCATAAGCATATGTGTATCCACATTACCATGGTGAGGCATTAACATAAGCAGAGTTTTGATTGTTTGCCGAAACAGAATAAGAATATGTTAAAACAGTGTGTTGTGGTTTAGAGTTTAGTGTGGCTTGATTGTAGTTTTGTAATTGCTCTATAGAAGTTTTGATTTTTGTTGTAAATTTAAAATTTAGTTATTGGTTTGGGATGTATGGTTTTAGTATATTGTTTGTGCCAGGTGGCGTGTAAACTCTTGTTTAAAATGAGATAATGGTTGTGTAATGTTGGGTAGTTTTAGGCCCTCTTTAGTTGCTGAATACATCGATGTGAGCAGGCACCCAGAGGAGTCTTAAAGTTTTACCTAGTTGGTTTAGTTGTAGTATTAGGTAAAGTATTTGAGATATAATGTCAGCACAGTTTTTCGTGGATATATGTTTCCAGCCCACTCAATGAGACAGAAAGAAATAGAATTTTACAGTGTTGTAGGATATTTGGGTTTTTGAGTGCTAACATAATGGCCATGAGTTCTGATAGATTTATCATTTGGTAGCCTGTGTGAGATGATTGTTTCTGGTGTTTGATGTACGTGGAAACCGAAGCCTCTAGTGCATGCCCATGTTGTAGTGTGGTTGTTTTAGTTTGTGATGAGTTTTGTTTCTTGATTACTTCAATGAGGTGTAGGTTGATGCGGGGTGTTGGTAATTGAGGTATGAAGCAATGGTTGGTGTTTTTGTTTGATAATGTAATGTGGTTACGGTTTTCTTGTGAGATGAGATTTTTAATGCAGAGTGAAAATGGTGCGGTGAGAGGGTTTTTGTTTGCAAGTGCTGTTTTGCATTAATGTTGAGTTTACAAGATTTACGATTAGCGGATCCTCAGAGGAGGCAACCCAGAGGTCTATTTAAGACTAAAATCAAAGACGGGCAGATGAAAACAAAAATAATGGAACAAGTGTGGCCTGGGAGCTTGTGTTGGCCCCACGGATGTTGGGACATAGCCTCTGTAGGTGCATAGCATAGGAAAGTTTTGACTTTAAAAAAATCAAAAAAGGATTGTAACTTTATTAAACATGTGAATATTTATTATTTCCCTTCAGTTAATAAAGTGCCTTGCTGTTAAAAGGCGTTATAGTATGAGATTACATGGGATCGGTAATTATTTCGGGCAAGAGAAAAGATATAAACAATTCACTTTGAAAATCTGAGAAAGTATATGTGGTCCGGGCACAAACCTTTCACTTTCTTCAAACTATTACCGTTGAGCGTTCATGCCTAACCCTATGAAGCATAGCTATTAGCAATTGTCTCTTTTTGTTGAGTTCAAAATGATCAATCTCAAACACTTGAAATTAAAAGTCTAAAAAAAACAACATCAGACTGGAAGCTGCACGAATTCATTCAATTCATTCCACCCCTCGCCTAATTGCAAAGAAAAATTGCAATTTTTTGGAAAAATCACTAATGTAAATATTTTTTAGGCAATCGGTTTGATAAAACATAGATCTAAGACAAGTGATAAAGTACAGGAATTTGTAAAATAATTACACGAAAATGCAAGAAATTGCAAATGTTTATTTTGTAGCATACCATATACTCTGGATTATCGAAGACTGGGGGTACATGTATATACCTCTCTTACGAACATGTCTATCATTTTATCCGTTATGGTGCAAACAAAATCTAATTTAAACAATTTGAATATAATGATGGTATTATTGATAATATTATTAATTTGTTATTAATTGATTGTTAATCGAGAATATCAAGATTTTTTCGCTCATTGCATTGAATTGAGAGCGGTTTTAATGAACGACAATTCCATTCTATTTCTTACGCACCCGGGGTGCTCAATAAAGTAAAAATTTCATCCAGATCAAACATATTTATAAACGTGGGTGAAATAATTATTAATCGTATTAAAGTTTGAAATTCTACTCTTGATTTTTTTTATTTTGAAAACTTTGTCCAAATTAGACATTTATCTCAGAAAAATGACAATCAAGTGCCCAATTAGAAGTTTTGTTCCTTATGTAAAATTCAAACAATGAGCAAAAAATGTGAAGAAAAGCCGAATTTCGATTGATGTGGATTTATTCGGTCTATCATCAATGATAATCTGATTATTGAAATCCGTAACAGAAAATTGTTGGTGTATTTCCGGGTACACCTACAGTTTTGGAAAAAAAGGCGTATACCTGATATACCTACTTTTAAAGAAGGTGTATTTCTGATACACCTACACTTTTAGTGAAGGGGTCACATATGTGTGTTTAAAATATACTGAACAAAATACGTTAGAGACATTTCATTTTTCAAGTAATTTATCTGAATGGCAATGAATAAATACATCATTAATAAGGATTTCGAAATGAGCAAATATCACTGACTATTTTCGTCCAGTAGAAATTAAAGACAGACAATACTTGAACACTTTATTTTTCTTTGATTACAAACAAATTTCGACAGAATATCCATTAGTAAGAGGTGAGGTGAGGTGGGGTTTAACGCCGCTCTCAAGAGTATTGCACTTATATCGCGGCTGCTAGTATTATTGCAGGGAGAAACCTGCGAACATCGGCTGGAACTAGCGAACCATGGGTGGTACTGCACTGAAATTCATTGTAGCATTACACCCAAACCTGACTGCCTGTAGAACGGTTCTCTTCTGCAGACTATGTTGCCGAGACCCTGGCAGGATTCGAACCACAGACCTCTTGATCCGAAGCCGAACGCGCTAACCACTACGCTATCCCGCTCCCTCCATGTAAGTTAGCCTTCGTTTACGCTCTGGCGAGTCGTGTGAGTCAGGTATCTTCTATCAGAAGTGGTTTGTTGTTTCTCTCCCTCAGTCTTATGGTTGGAGCTGGTGGCTTAAGCATGTCAGATACTTGTTTCTGCAGGTGCGCTGATGTTCTTTTATAAAGCCTTACTTCTTGCTTCTATGCCCGGTTCGTTCCATCACTTACTGCTCATCGACATTTTTATCCAACAGCAGCGTTGCTGAAGTAACCTGAAAACGCAATTACTTCAATAAAGCTAATGATAATTATTATCGTTAAAAAAGTAAAGTGAAACATCTCAGATGTGTGTACATGTTCTGGTTAATCAAGCAATTCAAGATTGGAAGAATGGCCGCGTCAGACAGCTGACTCTTGAATATTGAACGAATTTCAAAATAATGTCAAGCTTTACCAACAATAAAAGTTTGCTTTTGTAACAGTAGGAAATGAGGGAGAAATTGACTTGCTTTTCCTGAATGTCCAGTGTGATTCTTCTCTTCTCACGCGCGCCAATGACTCAAACGTAATTTTGGAATCTTATTGCCAGCAGTTACGAAGTCAAATATTGGTTGGTAATGTTAAGTAAGCTATGTAACTAATATTCATGTGAATGAATGTACAATTTCCACTTCTTAACATCTATCTGGCCGGATTTTTTGTATTATTAAAAACAAGAAAATATTCTCATTTGTGCATTTCAGAGAAATAGATGCAAGTTTAAGAAGGATATTTGAACTTACCACAGGACAAGTAATATTTTGGCTCTTATTCAAGCCAAATGAACCTTTTTGAAACATCCTCTGTGTCACTTTAAAAGCTTCAGGTAACATCTAGGATTATCTTGTTGTCCATACAGGCGAACTTCACTGACACATTAATAATATAGAGAAATGTATATCAACTACTAATTAACATGACAAATCCAAGTTCTTCGATGCAATTACTATTGAAGTGAAATTCGGGATATTAAAGAATTAAGATTCACTTTGCCTCCGTGTTTAAGTCTTGATTGTTTTTACATGTCATGCCTCGATACGTCACATGTTCTCAATGTTCAGACTCAAACTGGAACTGTGTAACTTGTGGCTTTTTGTGTTCATCAGCAGATTGCATTCCAAATATCTTGCAGTGGTAAAAATACATAGTATTGAACAAGGCACGTGTGCATTATTCATTCTAAATTGATTTTTTCGAAACGGGTCAATTTTTTCCATGATACATACCTGTAATTTAAAGAAAGGCTTGCTCAAAAGTGTAAATTTACCAAAAACAATGGCCCAAAAAGTTTACGTTGTGTTCAGGGACGAAAACGAGCGATTCGTCCAAATGCATTTTCGCCAAAGCACGTGCAGCATTGGATCATGAAGGTTTACATGCAGACACGTCTGCTTTAGGGGTATAAAAAGCCATATCAGCCGCTGTTCATTCAGACTACACAACATCGGTACAGCGACCAGAAGAATGGCAAGACTGAACAGAGCGCAACGCATCAACGCTATCGGCAGACTGCAAGCAGGAGCTGTCCAGACAGACCATCTCTTCATTGTGGACCCGTTTCAACACCCGAAACAGCGTTGATGATAGGCCAAGGTCAGGCAGACCAAGGGTGACTACTCGGGCCCAAGATCGGTACATCCGACTGCTCCATCTTCGAGAACGCACCAGGACAGCAACGTCAACAACAACGCAGATACCAGGCCTACGTCGAATTTCCGACCAAACGGTACGCAACAGGCTGAGAGAGGCTGGACTTTTTCCACGACGACCGGTTCGACGTCCCGTTTTAACGCAACGTCATCTGGCGGAACGTCTCCATTGGTGTCAACAGAGGATGAGATGGGCACGTGCAAGGTGGAGAACCGTTCTCTTCACTGATGAGTCCCGTTTTCTGCTTCGACGATGTGATGGACGAGCACGTGTATACCGACGTCGTGGATAACGTTATGCTGCCAACTGTGTTCAGGAGGTTGTCCCATTTGGAGGTGGGAGTGTCATGGTGTGGGCCGGGATTCGTCACGGTGTTAGGACACCCCTTGTGCATGTTGTGGGTAACATAACAGGAGTACGGTATAGGGACTTGATCCTACAGCCTTACGTTATTCCTCACGTCAACGTCCATGGTGGTCTCTTTCAGCAGGACAATGCTCGACCACATGTTGCACGTGTTTGTCATGACTTTTTACAGCGTAACAATGTCCAGACATTGCCATGGCCAGCCAGGTCACCAGATTTGTCACCAATTGAGCATCTCTGGGACGAACTGGATAGACGCGTGCGCAGTAGGAATCCACCACCCCAAACACTTCTTGCAGCACTTCAGCACGAATGGCAGAACATTACACAGGCTGTGATTGACAACTTGATTGCATCCATGGGTCGTCGGTGCCAAGCAATAATCAATGCCAATGGTGGCCATACCCGATACTGACATTTGTGCACACCTGTCATGTTGAAACACTTGTGCACCTGTGCATTTCAAGATCATGCTTATTCTGAATAAAATTTACTGAACAGAGATCTTCAAACAGCGTTTCAGTTTTCATTTCAATGTTTAACTTGCATCTGAGGTCTTTATATTGAACTTTGAAAGTCAGTGTCAAGTTTCTGTTTTTTGAAGAGTTTATAAAGAACAATGAATAAGACAGAGAATTCATGGTGATTTTTTTATATAATCTTAAGTTTTTAAGAATATCAACCAGTCTTGCTAAAATTCTGCGTCTTTTTTTCTTTTACAAAGGCTTTATAGTAATGTTTCAGCCCCGCTTTCAATTCCTAAAGAAAGATGTTTATATAACTTTTTAATTTAAAATGACCCTTCCCAACGTTTCGTATTTTTTCATGACCCTCCCCTGGTGGCTGTATATTTTTTGTGTGTCAAGTATTTGAGTGAGTGAGTAAATTAATCAGTCATTTAATTATCATTTAAAAATTAAACATAAATTTTAACATTAAACATTCAATAATCAAAATTCTCATTTTCTTTACGTTTCATGTATGTTATGTAGCGAAAGTTTAGGGCTGTTTCTGCAATTTTCAAGTCGAAAGTCAGAAAATAGTTTATTACAAATCCATCATCTATAACAAATAACAGTCTATAACAAATCCTTAATTCATTTTGAAGTTAAGTTTTTCACATCACCCAGTGTTTTAATCCGTTGAAATCACAGCTTTTAGCATCAAAGGGATTATACTAATGCTATATTCATTCTGCTTACCGGGAAGCCAGCTTTTTTGTGACCCTTCCCTGAAAAAACCCGGCCCACCCCCGCCCCCTGTAATAAATGACGACTCATGGTGATCGATGATGACAAAAAGGCGAACGCGCGTATGCATTGCATAGACAATATACCGTATTTCCTCGAATACAACCCCGGTTTTCTATTTCATTCTGCACCCCTTACCCCGAGGTAATCGAGGTCCGGGTTCTAATCGAGGCCGGGTTCTATTTTTTCAGACCTGAAATGGCATTACAAAATCTAGTGCAAGCGTGAGAAAGTGGCATTCTATATCTCAAAACTTTCCATATGGAAATCATACGAAGATTATTTCAACATTGAGAACACAACAAATCGGATACAATTGTTCAATAGAGGTGTTAATATCATTGACCTGACAGTTTATCATACCGATACATCAAAAGAGAAAAGCCCTAATAGTCCTATGCATGACTGTTGCTGTGTAATATTGCAGGGATTATTCAGTTATTATGTAAGGCCCAGGTTATATTCGAGACTCGGGTTATATTCGAGGCCCGGGTTCTATTTCACTCAGCACCCCCTTACCTCCCGGGTGATATTCGAGGCCCGGGTTCTATTTCACTCAGCACCCCCTTACCTCCCGGGTGATATTCGAGGCCCGGGTTGTAATCGAGGAAATACGGTAACGTTAATTAGATTTCGAGCCCTGAACGTGGGTAACATACAACGCAGCACGTGCTTCACGTGCACGGGCATTGTAACCGAAGATGCCCAATATGGTTTTGTCCGATTCATACACAAGAATGTTCAGTGCTGTAATATTTTTTTTAATGATAATAATGGGTAACCATTTCTACTCGACCGAGAGTGGGGTAAAAGGCAGATATGGCAGTATGAAGTTGGTTACTTATTCCTTATTCGAAATTAAACATTTCCATTTACCTATTCGAAAAAGACTTCTGAGGGTACCAAGAAATGTTTGTACCACCTTGAACGTATACTCAATTAAAAGATAATTTAGTTACCTATCCAATGAGATATCTTACGTCATAATACATAGAGGCTGTCTTACCGTAACGTCGAAAAAGGCGTTACTGTGTACAAATAATGATAAACAAGGAATATTTGTACCACCTTGTACCTATACACACATGAAAGATATTTAAAATATCTATCGAATGAGGCTTCTTACGTCACAATACTTATAGGCAGTCGTACCGTAAAGTCACAAAAATCGTTACTATTTACCCAAAATGATAAACAACAACTTCTGAAAGTATCATACAATATTTGTACCTCCTTGTACCTATACTCAAATGAAAAATAATCTAATTACCTATTCAATGAGGTATCATACGTTTTAAAAAATAAGTAAAGGCTTTACTATGTAGCCCATATTTTAGTTGTGTTATTCTTGTTCGAATAACAACTTCTAAGAATATCAAGGAATATTTGTACCACCTTATCTATACTCAAATGAAAGATAATTATCTATCATATGAGGTATCAAACGTTATAATACACAGAAGCGGTCGTACCGTGAAGTAAAAAAAAAAGTGATTATTTACCAAAAATGATAAACAACAACTTCTGAAAGTATTATACAATTCTTGGTAGACGCTACATGTCGCTACCAAGCAAACAACCCAAACAATATCTCAGTTATTTACACCTTTATTCATTTGTATCTTAAAAATGGAGGAAATAAAGAATATCTTTGTAAGTAATGACACATTCTCTCTTTATACCCCGCAACAGCTAAGTTGTCTGTCTTTTACACATCGTTTCCGACTCACACCTTTGTAACTAATCAACTATTTCAATTAAAAGTTGTCATGGAAACTCAAATATATGGAAACATGTGTCATGATTGACTATTTTGCGTTTGTTGGTAAGAAGTGTTGACTTATTAGAAAACAGTTTCAAGTCTGGCTCATAACTTCTTAAGTAATTATCTGATTTTGATAAAATCTAAATTAAGATTCATGAAAAAAATATCATGATTAACAACTTAAAAAACATTTTTTTCATATTTTGCAATATTTCTAAAAATGTGGTGTCTCTGTTACAAAGTCCCGTCGAGTCCTGGTTTTTCTCGTAAAAGCACGATTGAATGTACTTAAGTGGAAAACACGTATATTCATGAAATAACATAAACATTCATTGTTATCTTGAAGAAGTCATCATATACGTTTTAATTTATAATGAGCTAGGTTGGGGTAGCAGTTACATGCAGCAAAATCCGGGTGCATCATGATTACACAATTGGGAATCTTCATATTTTTTTAAATTACAGGACATTTATGTTTATCATTATTAAGAACTTCAAATTGTAAAATAAGAAAACAATATTCATCACTCTATTGTCAATGTTTATTATAGAAAAATTGAAAATGGCTGTAATAGAGCTATAATCAAGACCGCCTCATTGCCTGATATTCCGTAGCTTATCTAATCTTTGCTGTACTTCATCTGGACAAGTGAAATTTCCATTGAGTTCACTCTGAGTATGAGGGATCGCAGTAACAGGCAGTTACAAAGTTCAGTTTACTTTGAGATATGATGGAGACAATTTGCCATGACTGAGTGTGAAAGAGACAATGGGTTAGTTTATCGATGTCCACTATCCTCTCCACTGCGCGGTACGCATAGCTTATCAATATGGTACAAGCGTCCGGTAAGGTTTTTAGCGCAGTAGTAATACAAAATTGTAAAATACAAGAGTTTAAGGATTGTTTTTATTTTACCAATATGTTGATAAATCAATATTTATTCTCTGACATTTTACTATTAACCTTTAATTTATTACAGTGTTTGTTGTTTTTCCTTTACAGGGAATCTCTTAGCGCTTTTTCACAGTAAAAACTTAGGCTGCCTCAATAACACTAGTTAACGTCTATTACCAACAATTTGTTTGATTGCAGAATTTCTTTGAGTCGCAAAAAGGTGTGTTACTGTTAACATTGAAGGTATTGTAAAATTCAAAACTTCTTGCCATGGTTTAAAATTTCGATTTTCACTGAAATTCTATCATTTTGCTGATTAATAAATTGGTTACTAATAGATGGGGAATGTTGTTGCCAACACAATCATAGACGGTTGGTCAAACTATCGCGTATGTCTCTTGAGATATTGAGGTTGGAATTCCAAATTACATGTAAGATTACTGAGACAAATATTCTATAATTAATCACATTCAATGTTTACCAAAGAAATATATTGAAGCCTGAATAAGAATCATGACTTTGTAATGTTAAGAATAACATGAGGAATTTGATATTTATGATACATATATAAATAATATCTAATGAATAACACTTTCAACTTCTATATAAATCATAATAACAAATACTAAAAAAGAAAATGTTTAAAATAACTATCATTAACAATAGCATGTATTTTCAATAACGTTTCTGAGAGTTTATTCAACAGATATGTTTGTTGTGAAGCCAAGAAACTATGGAATAAACATAACTTTAAAAACAACTACATTTTGTCTTTTTCCATGTCATCAAAAGTTTAATGATTAAGTAATCTAACTATTATTTCTGCCAAAATTACACTAATTTACTATATATTTAAAATCCAAAATTCATAATTACAAAAAGGAAGATTAAAAGAAATATATCTTTAGAAGAAAGATATATTTTCAAAAGAAATTTAAAAATTGAAACATACAATTATAACTGGTTGCAACATATCCCTTTATTAAACAAATTGCAACTACCTCTGATAATTCTGTTTACATGTATATGTACAAAACGAGAAAAGTAAAGGTCACCCCTTATTTTCCACAGAGGGGTGAACTTCATTGAAGTATGGATCCCCTACTAAATGGTACTCGTTGCAAAGTGTGATCCTAGTCCTCAATTCGCAGGACTTTTTTCGGTCCAGTGTATTCTCCTCCATGATTTTAGGTTCCACTTCTCCCTGTGCTCACACCATAACCTACGCTGACGCTTGTGGTGATTTGTGAGCTGTGGACGCATGCTGGCCCTTCTGGCACTTCATCCAGCAGCTTTTTGGCGGTTTCTCAAAATCGAGCAGCGATGAGGTAACTAGGCCTGTTTCAGAAGGGTGCTAGAAGGCGGTGATACCCCAATAGTCAGACGCCACAATAGTCAGACGACTCAGTTGTCAGACAAAGGAGTTGGAGTAGACCAAGCGCTCACCTACTGTTACAATGGACCAGTCCTAATTAATCCTAATTGATCTCAACAAAAGCATTGTGCCTGCCTTATAAATTGATCTACTCAGTTACAAGGAAGTTTTCAGGCGTTTCTTAATTGATATTGTCTTATAGTCAAATCACTGTAAAAGTACAGAAGTGTTGTTTTAATTTAAACACGAGAGTGTAAATTTATCAACTCAGTTACAGATAACTCATTCTAGCTAACGTCTCGCGAAGTATCGACTGTTACCAAAAAGAATCATTTAAAAGCTTCTTATTTTTTTGTACAATGACGATATGGAAGTAGAACGTCGCAATTATGATCGAAAACCGGACAGTGGCGCGCGTCAAATAGTCAAACGTAATTTTGGAGACTTATCTAAAACAGCCAAGAGGGCAGTTAGGAGTTGATAGTGTTTGTTAGGTTCTATAACTAGTATCCATGTATATTGGACGTGATATATACACCTCTGTGCATTTATAAGGCTGTTTTTAGATTTTCATGGAAAACCAGTATTTGTCATATATATGTCTTTTGGACATAAAAATAAGATGTTCTGATTTTAATAAATATCAATAAATATAAATAATATGTTATGAAAATCACGGAGTGGCTCTTTAAGCTGGGATAGATTTGTCTGACCAAGACTGAAATCATATAATGTACCTAGCTTGTTATGGTTAAATTATATACAATACTAAAATAACATTATTATTTATAAACATGATTAATAGATTTTAAAATATATCTTCTTTTTGTCATTTTACAATCTTTCTTTCCAAGTGGCAACAAAAAGAGGGGTATCCAGGAAGGATCCAGGAAGGATCCACTTCTGTCAGTTTTGGCCCTGCTGTCTAACAAGTGGGGTATTTGATGGAAGGTTCCATTTTCTTTATGGGTAACAGCTTATGTAAATCTGTTGGCTGGCGTCCAACATGCCGGAACAGAGCTCTATCCTCTTTGGACATGGTATCTTTTGGTCTTCCATAATGGTAAAGGTCCTTTGCATAATTTAATGTCAGACCGTGCCTTTTCAGTGTGTAGCCCCCTAATCTGCAACACTCTCCCGCAAGAGCTAAGATATATGAAATCGAAAGTCAATTTCAAACTCTCTTAAAAACCTTTCTCTTCACTGAAGCATATGGATAATCAAGCTAATATATGTGGGAATCAATTTAACTGTTAATAGAAGTTCCTTTGTATACAATGAACTTTCCTTGTACAGCGCCGGTGAGCAACAATTGTAATGGTACTAGGCGCTATATAAATGAATTGTTATTATAATTTATTTGCGTATGCTTCCTTACTAGACGGCTTACAATAATTTCCTGCCCTTTGAAATCAAATGATCTGCCATCTCAATGCATCGGGAATTTTCCTTTTGCCATTGTCAATAAGAAGTGCAAAAAAGTGATAATGAAGTCGCTATAGATCCTTAAATACCCAATGCTTGTGGATGTTTGAAACTTTGGTGTGTGCAACACATGGGTTTGCGGGATTCACGTGCATGTAGCTGCGTTCGTGGGAGACATTTTCCAATAAGTTACACCTTATTGTATCACCAATATACCACTCTTTGATTTGCCATCATTAGGATTGAAATTTGGTTTCAAGATATATCAATAATTCAGCTTATTGGGGTGGGGGGATAGGATCAAATATATAGGGCTGATAATCCTAAGGGTCTTCGGACATCTGTTGCTTTTGAATTGGCAGGGAATATATGTACGGTTCGGCTGTCGTTTTCCTGAAGCAATGTGAAGTGCAAGTTTGGCTTGGAATAAATTCTGGTCCGGCTGTCGTTCTGCTAAAGCAGTGTGTACTGCGACTTTGGCTGGTAATATATGTATGGTCCGGCTGTCGTTCTGCGGGAGCAATGTGTACTGTAAGTTTGACTGGGAATATATGTATGGTCTGGTTCGGCTGTCGTTCTGCTGAAGCAATGTGGACTGTAAGTTTGACTGGGAATATATGTATGGTCCGGCTGTCGTTTTGCTGAAGCAGTTTGTTCTGTACGTTTGGCTTGGTGTATCTGTCTGGTGATGTTCTGCCGATAGAGTATGTTCTATTGTGTTCTTCACAAGCGTATGTGAACAACCTGACTTAAACTGTGCTCTATAAATATAACTTATTATCATAACTAAAGGTGTGACAGATTATCGTTTTGGTGAAGGTAAATTCACTTTAGCTTATGATGTTTCTCTTATGTTTCTTGTAATCTATTTGGTACCAATATATCTGTTGTTCTGCTTCATAGGTGTGTAGTGCAAATGTTTGGTTGTTCATCTTGTCTGTATTAAAGTGAATATTTTGCCTTAAAGATAATATATCCACATAGGGGGTACGATTAGCGGAAATACTTCATAACATAGTTAAGAATAAATATCAAGAACTATTTAGGTTCACATCCACCTGAAAATAGCAGAAAAAACGTGTTTTATAAACACTTCCGGAAAACAGACGCCAAACGTTTTATTAGCCAATCAGGTGCTAGGAGGGTTGTGACGATATTGACAGGACTCGTTAACGACTGGCTGATCTGTGTCATTGTTTACAATACAGATTCCAGCGGTCGTGAACGTACATATTTTCACTGTTTGTACTTATAAAAAGCCCCTAAGTCACCAAAGCTATTAAAATCAATACATCGACATATTCTGTTTGACATTAATTAACTTGTTATTTGTTTGGGTTGTTAATCTCCGATAATGCCGATCGTGTGAACCCAAACTGATATCTGCCGCCATTTTGACTGTTTTTTGTTTGAACATCTACACAAATCGACTATCCCCCTGTGTAGTAGATTGACCATTGTATATGTAGAATATTTGTTACTACTTTGTGCCATTTTATAATGTCAACTCAATATCGTAACTCTGTGTTTCTGCTTTGCATGACTGTAACAATGAGATCTCGCTTTTGATGGACTGCCTCTCGGCAACTTCCGGATCTCGGAATAGGATACGACGGTTCCGAACAGCTATTTTTGGGCTTATTAACAAATTGATAATGAAGATAAAAAATTGTATGTGTTTAGTAAATGTTCCTCTTGATTCGCGATTTGCCACCTTCATAAAAACTTAGACTTACGCACTAATGTATTTTGCATAGTAAGGATACAGATTATTGTTGTTTTGTGTGAGTTAATGGTCAGTGTTTGAGATAAAGAGTGTGGTACTAATCTAGAGTGACGTGGGCCAATATTGTCAATAATAACACAACATTTATTGTTGATTGTGATGTAAGTTAAAGCCTGCTTGGAAATGTATTGTAAATATGAAATTCTTTTTCAGTTTTAAGTATTTCAACGAAATGAAAATATTAACGCTGAAAAGCATATTATTTCAATTTCCTTCGGTACTTTAGTACCGGTATTTTACCAGAGAGAGGTTTTTAGTTACCTAACACTACTTTTTCACACCAGACAATATAGTCATAAAGTTATTACCTAACAGTCTACACGAAATGCCGCACACCTGTACATTATGGCAATTAAGCAATAAACTTAATGACCTCAGCACCTGGCACATTTCTAAAAGGTAATACACAAGACACTGATTAGTTATCTAACTTGATCTTCACACATCATCAACAGACTTTATTGAAACTTGATGAAGGTAATTAGGTTTGTCAATACACGTGACACATGTAAATATATTAACAAATCTGTATTACTAAATATATTATTTCATACTGCAATGTTTATCAATATCAAATAGGTTATAAATTATTAAATTTTTTAAATAACTATTTAGTTCAACTCGATTAATTTTTCAATTCTATATGTAATCAAATACTAAAAATGTAAACAATTGTTGGGGTTTGAATTAATAATTTCTGCGACTAATCCTTAGAGACATAAATTCATACTGCAGATAAAAACTCAACATTCGTCTGCAAAATCATCAACTAAAGTTAACTCTCCAAAAGTTTCATGATTTTTTATCCCACCTCCCCCTGGATAGAATTTTGAATTAGCCTATCTTTCAAATTCCTTACCCTCTTTCGTTCCCTCTTCTCAAAGTATTCCGTCCGTTTTCTCTTCCAATGTGGTTGATTGTCATATCTCGCTGGACAGACGGGTAGCGGGCCTATTCATACGGCATTTTTGACGAGTCTTTTCCTTTGTGGGAAGTCCAAAGTCCGTTGTGAAATCGTAGGAAAGATAATAACAGTCCTCTATGAAATGATCGGAGCAGATGACAGACCTGTCATTGGGACTCCACTTCGCTCTTTTCTGACTAACAAACTTTGTCCAATTCGCGAATTGGACAGGATCCTTCGGAAACTGATGCAGTTGAATGTCTCCTGATTTCTTATTAGTACAGTTGGAAGCAACGCATGAAGAAGGCATGTCTCATTCTCAATGAAAACGTAGACGATTGCGACCCATATCTGCATTGATATATACTTGTTTACGAACAAACGCTGAGCGAGTCCTATCTATTACGTCACATCAGCCGAAGGAGAGCTCAGGCCACTCTCGGGACTTTTTTAATTGGGCTTTCGAGGTGGCCAATTTCTACGCACTTTGAACCGTTATATCTTTTTAATTAAAGGACGCATCGAAACTCTCTTTGGTCTTTTATTTACTTGAATGTATTGTCTTTACGAAAATGGAGACTGAAGTCGGATAAAAACTGGGATATAATATCTTTAAAACTTAATGCATGGTAATATTTCACAGACGAATAAATCTCTCCAATTCTAATATCATTCTCCTTATGTTTCCTTAAGCTTACTCAAATTGTTGAACCAATTGTTTACTTGGCGTTAGGATTTTAAACTGCGAGAGTGTCCAAACGTCGGGAATGTAAACGTTCGGTTTCCATATCTCCGGTCCTAGGTTGGTTTCAACTATATGATTCCATTTGTAAACATGCTGGTTAGTTGTGATATATTTAGTAATTTGTGTTCTGTAGAAGGTTTGGCTGCTGCCTTTAATTATCTTTTTAAGACGCAAAGGTAATATTGGATTCTGCGTTTTCTCAAGCTTGATAGATGTAGAGGTACAATACGCTTTTATTTAAAAGATCGTTTACATAGTGAATTCAATTTTTACTCCATTTTGGATAATAGATTGTCTTTTTACCGATGGTGACATTTTCATTATACCAGATACTGTCAGTTGCTATGTTAAAAGGTTCATATTGAGATTCATTGTGTGCAGTTGTAAGGTCCCACCAAGCACTTAGGAGATCGCTATAAAATTTGTTACGGATCATGGGGGATAAAATATGTCTCAAACTTGGGCAATTATATTCAAATATGGATGCAGATCCACGTTTAGGTAGGTTAACTGAACAAAGTTCACAGTTTGTTTATAGTAGCGACTACTTACAGACAGTTTTTGAGACTGCATGGTTTGTTTTATCTTAGGGGCATTCAGACCGCTGTCTTTTACCTGGCAGATGATTTGACTTCTTTTGATTTTATCTGGTTTATTGCCCCGTATGAATTTAAAACATTTACGTTCAAATAATTCGATTACATTATCATCCGGGTCCGGTAGTGATGAAAATAAGTGATTAAGTTTTGGAATGATAAGAAATTTTAACACCGAGATTCTCCCAAGTGGAGATAAGTTACGTGAGGCCCAAATGTGCATAAGCGTCTCACATTGTCTGAGTTTGTCCTTATAATTAAGGTCGATCATTTCCTCCAAATCAAGGTTAAATCTAATGCCAAGGAGATCAAAGTCACCCTGTTCCCAGTTTAATTTCCAATTTCCCAACTTATTGTGTTTCTTTACTAGTCGGTGTTCAAAGTATTTTCTCCTGAGTTATTCTGAAAAAATATGACTATGAATGTTTCTATAAAATCCCCCATATATTGTCATTACAGTAACAAAAACTGCCATACCAGTAACAGATTTGACTGTAGCAGAAACTACTGTTACAGGAATGATCTAGTCGTACTAAAACGGTTAATATACAATAATTAGTGCTCCCTTTGAAGCATATTGAGAATGTATCAATACTAAAACCTTTCTCCTTTTTGATATTATACAATATAATGTCCAAACATAATTCTATATATGGATGAGAGACGTAACGGGAATGACGTGGTTAAAATCTACTATCCCTCATGCTTACCATGTGTGGTTGATTTTGTTCTATGATTGGATTGTGAATCAGTGTCCACATTGCATTGGCACCAACAGTAAGTGGTGTTTGATTGGTACTGGAAGTTAAGAAGTTGTTGAAGTTGTTACAGTAATGACATAAGCTTATGGACACAGAATGTTTTTAACTACATAATGAACAAATACTGCACATGTAACACATATTATAACTTATTTGATATATAATTGACATAACTTGATGGGCAAAAATACTTCCAATTCTAGTATTGATATAACTTTGAGGAGCAAATGTGGACTGGGGGTCACATACAGACACACACAAATAGGTCATTTCAGGCAATAAAGTACATACACAAGGATTAAAAAAGGATTGATGCAAATTTGTCTAAACCGAATGTCAGTTGATTGAATAACATGGTATCTTATTCAAGATCAAAAGAATCAAGAATTCGAACATATTTTGATAATGACTCATAAATGGTTATGTCGAACAATCTTTGGTGAACCAGGGTTTTGAGAATTGGTTGTTTTATTAAAATGTTTTATTCTTCAGTAATACGAGGTTCATAGAAGTGTATATAAAAAGAAGCAATGGTTGTGATATTGATTTTATTTTTCATTACAATCTCCCTTGACCTCGATGTACTTGCGGTAGAAGTCTTCTGACTGGCCCCCTTGAGTTCATCATCATAGCAAAATCTTGTACCACGCAAGTGTGATTTCAAATTGCGAAACATATAGTAGTCGCTTGGAGCCAGATCTGGGCTGTAAGGGGGATGGTTAGTTTGTTCAAAGCCTTATTGTTGAAGTGCAATACGACTCTTGGATTGTTGTCATGAAGAAGCACAACTTCAGCAGTCAACATGCCGCATCTCTTCTTTTTGATCAGCACTCTCAGTTGCTTCAACAAGTTAGCATATCAGGCTCTTATTATTGTAGTTTTAGATGGTTTATAGTCTATAATTATCAGAAAATGGTCTTGCAAGCAGAAAACTGAGTTCTGAACTTCTTGAGTGTAGGAGAGTGATTACGCTTCCATGACATGGATTCTTGCTCGGTATCAGGAACTCTGGGGTCGATCGTGTGCATTTAAGTTTCATGGCAACCATCTTGCAGATATCTTGGACATGTGCGAGTTGTCATGTATTATGGTGCATTCGCTCTGAAGATATATTGTCCACCTTCATTCTATAATCGGACATGATTAAGCCCTGGATCCGTGCAACCATATCATCTGTAATGGCTTCAACAGGCCTTGCTGACCGTAGGTTATCGGCCAAGGAGATACGACCTCGCTTAAACTCAGAGGACCATTTTGCAACAGTAGAATATGAGGCGCTTCTTTCGCATACACATTGGTCATACGTTTATAGATTTCGGTCGCATTCATCAAACAAACCCTTCCCGAGCTGCTTTAGAAGTGTGTACTGCAGATTTGGCTGATGATTTGGTGTTCTGCAACAGAATTGCGCTGTGGTTGATAATCCTACGACTATCGTTCTCTTTCAGTAATGCATCTTGAAATCATTCTGTTTCAGTGCGATTATAGTTCTGCTTCAAAGGTGTGTGATGTTGTACTGTAGACATCCCTGCTAATCCTGTTTGTCTAAAGACGGTTGTTTTCTGTTTCAGGACCTTGTACTCCAGGTGTGGCTCATAATTTTGCCGGTATGGAGGAGGATTGGGAAATGAACTCGCTTCGTGAAGAAGAACTTGAAGATTTCTGTGTGTACATCGTTAACGATCGTCCGTGTCGACAAGGACCCAATAGAGCTCAGGCTTCACTGCCCAGAAACTTGACCCTCAAAACGTCGATAATCAACAATGATGTAAGATAATTATTTTTTTAGAAAACCAGTTATGATAGGAAGCTCGAATATCGTGTTTATTTCATCAAGATTAAGATATGCAAATTCATCGTTCAAACCCTGATGTAAGTGCACAGAAGGGATGTTATCGTTTGTTTATTCACAAGAAAATGTTCCCACTTTGTATCATTATCTCGACTCATATATTATACATTTCTCCCTGAAAGCTATTTATTTTACTTCTTTTATCGAAATAAATATTTTAGAATGCCTTTACCAACAGATTATAGTTGCTGGTTTGGTGACGATTCGTTGCGTGTTATAAACTTTTTTTCATTTGTATCTTCAACCACTGGTAGAATATCATCCAAAGCCATTTAGTCTGCGCAAATGTAATTTTTACCTAAAAGCGAGACTGTTACTGACACCAATTGTATTTCGACAGTTTTGTAATTGCAGCCCTTTGGATCCTGTTGATGACCTTATTTAATAGGACACACACTAAATTCCTCATTGTTTTTAATAAATGTTATTCTATAGGGCTCAGGTCAAGTCAAGTCAAGTGTGTATATGCATGTTTTTAGGCCCATATACACGTGTATTTCAATGATTGTTACTTTTTCAGTATTTATAATGATCGTACTTCCAGTTATATTTGCTTTCTGTTGAGACAATGAAGCACACATTTACATTTTAATAGGACATTGATATCGGGGTTTTTCGTGGAAACAAAATTCAAGGGGACATTTCCGTTTACATAAATATGTTAGTAGTTAACGATTAAAACATAACCCAGTTGAAACATGTTACTGGGGAGGGGGGGGGGGGGGCTAATATTTTAGTTGATTTAGACTTTTCAACTAGATAAATGAGGGCGCAAATTCGGTAAACAAAACAAGAAAGAGAAGTGAAGCCATTCATCGGCGCTACGAGCGTAAAATGCTTTGCTACGGCAGTACAAGGCATTGATAGGCATTGATGAATAGTCTCATCGAAAATAATTTGTAAATGTGTAAATGTGTAAATTTGTTGTAAAATTAGTAAAAGAACGGTGACTATTATCATGTCATTTTCCACCAAAACAATCCGATAGGCCAGCCTCTTTTAGCATCAGCTCATCATTATCCGTCATCATGAGGCACTTGAACTTAAGCATGTTTGGAGAAACACAAAGCAATGGAAAATAGAGCTTCCTTCCGTCATTAAAGTGTTTACATACAAGTAAAAAATTAGTTTTATTTTCAACATTATATTTACACAATTCGTTTACTTTTAAATGTATTAAACCAAATCTCAAATTTATATACAAACTACGGATTTTTTTTTACAATTAAGTGGTTTTCCGGTGATAGATGGCTTTTCTATTCCTTATACAATCTTGTGTTATTAAGCGAGATACTAATCCAAGACTGATAAAACATATTTATATACACATCTTTCAACAATTGGAGAAAAAAAATATTGCCAACTGTTCGGCTTATCCTTACAAAATCAAATCCATGACATCAATAAAAACATTCGAATTGATGAGCTATAATTTGAATGAGCATTGCCCGCGGGCATCTGTGCTTACCTGAGAATGCCCATGGGTCATTTTTTAACCTACACGTCTAGTACACATGCTTTAACTAATTCATATATTCCCTGGAGAACTCTCAACATTTTAAAACCCAGACCCTTATTTCTTAAACTTACCCTCAATACAATACGACAGAATCAAATGCTTTTTTAAAATCATCGAATGTGGCATATTTCTTTACGTTTCTTTGATAAGGACTTCTGTATTAGGGCTTTATGAGTAAATACATGATCGTCAGTGGAAAATCCCTATCTGATAATAGCTTTAGTCTCTGGAATCTATTCTTCAAGTTTGACAAATTTGAAAGTGTAGCATTAACTACACCGGTTGTTACGTGGGAATTTTTAAAAATGAAATTGTCCCGAGTCAAACCAGCAAAATTTGACTAACAATTAAATATAATTACATAACAATTAATATCAGTTTAATTAATTGATAATAAACAAAGAGTTTAAGGTTACAATAAAGAGTAATACAAATAAGATTTAGAATATCAAATGGGTCAAAAGGCAAGCAAAAAAAGTAATATTCACCAAGTCCTTGATTAGATAGCAATCATAGGTTGCGCCCGGTGCTTGGTGGTAATTGTGATGGTGATGGTAATATCTCGACGAATCCGATTGTAAACAGTTTCCAAAAGTCTAGAACAATGGCGCAGCAGAATGATCGCAGAGTCAAGTGTAGAACAGCAGGTTGATGAAGTGTGTGATTGAGTGCTTCCTAACAGCTGGTCTTTATAATATAAAATTCACAAAATTTTGAAATGTTATCAAAATCTCAATATTTAGTATGTTTTCCCCTTATAGGTGTACCGATGTTAAGATAAAATTACTTTTTTTCTTTCTTTGTTTGTGAATACAGTTTAATAGATTTTGGCGCTTCCTTCCTTTCCTGACAAATGAGTCAACATTTATATTGAAACAGACATTTTGCCATTTTCGTTTTTGAATCCGCTAATTGCACCTCCGTGCAAAACGTCGATAACAAATATTACCGAGAATTTATTGTTTAATGTTGATCAAAGGAAAGAAATAGATTACGCACTGAGAAGATACATTTTAAAATATACAGATCGCAGGAGTCGCACGTATTATTGCGTCAGCTCCTAGTAAAATGTGTCCTCGGAAACTAATTATATATAATCTCCGAACCTCGGTCAGCTTGCCCTAGCTAGATGTCAAAATAGTCAAATAGTACAAATATCGATGAAACAAGGGGTAGCATCTATCCTAACTTGCTTAGATAAACGAATATTTTCTGAGGCTTGGACAATGTATTTTAATAAACAAGAAGAGTTATTTACAAAATCGACAGATGTTTGTTTCAAGGCAATTAATAATAATATGTCATAGGGAAAGCATCTCCAGATCGAGTTACCCCCCTTTACTGTTTGACGTGTAAAATGTTAATTTCTTACCTAGAGTGAATTTATTTAACTTTAAATGTGTATATAATCTGTTGTATTGAAAATAACATTGATTTTGTTTGTCACAAAATGATTTTTTGCATCAAATTAAGCAAGAAAGATCCTTGATAATAAGTAATAAAACGTCATTTTGTCATCAAAATACATCGCCGTTTTTAATAAAAAAATTACAATTTTAAATGTAACATGATATTTTTGTAACAAACAATTCTTGTATTGTTTACGTACTTGAGAACATGAAAATGTGATTTCACGACCAAAATATCAAGACATATTAATTTTTACAGCGACGTTAGTTACGTTGACCTTCACAGGAAGTAAATAAACGAGACGTATAATATGCTACTTACCTACAACTCATTTTGTTTTATTGATCATCAGAGGGTCAGCGATGCCTGAAAAGAACTCAACATATATCTGTAACTAAATGACTAAAAAGTGGCACCCCCATATGAAATTTTAGGGAATTACATATATTTCCTTTACTAAAAGTTTCATTCTTTAATCCAGCTTGTAACGATTTCCTTCAAATTTGGATCTAAGCAACTGGACTAATTGTACAGTAGGCCATAATACAATTATGTTCTGTTCTGTTCTGACACTCAATTATGATTAACTTTATTGTAATTATCGATCTTTAGATAGGTTTATGTCAATCATGTTTTGTAAGCATATATATAGCACTTAGGCGGAAATTTTACGCTCCCTCAATCAAACCTGTATTATTTCTCTGCATCAATTTTAATGATTTATTTGGTTTGCTCATGTTGCTTTACTAACGGTTAACTGATTGCCCATCGGCATTGTCACCCAATATATAATTAACACTTAGACATTCCCTAAATAGCTACATGTATCTGTCAAAGCATGGAAGTGGCTGTCCTGTAGATTGCTTTGAATATCTTATAACACTTGTTATTTCTTATTTCATGGGAAATATTTGATAGAATTATGCTCACCTAACTACCTAACATTTAAAAGAAAACTACGTGTAAATTGGTGCCTTCAATAGTTGCAACTATGACTTCGAGCTAACGAGCTAAATAATGATATTCACTTCATTAAGCATTAACCTTTTTTTTATTTATTTATGTTCTTCATTAATGAACGAAGCGAAAGTAGGTTGTATCCTCTGAGCTATAGCCGAAGAAACAAGTTTTATAGGTGATATCGAGTAATGATATTGGTCTCCATTTTATTTAGAAATTTCTTTGGCTTATTCTCTTTTAGAATACAAGTTATAATTCCCTGCACTGGCGTAACTAAGAGGGCGTTATTTCTATAAGCAACATTTAATGATTTGATAGGGTATTCATTTAGGTCACGCCAGAAGAATTTGAAAAATTCTGCGGTAAATCCATCTGGGCCGGGGCTTTTAACGTTTTTCATACGTTTTAAGGCGTTGAAGCTTTCATCATAAGTTAGTTCTCCTTCCATAATTTCTGCCAAATCGTCAGTAATTTTAGAATAGTAATTTGGTAATAAGTCATCTAAATTAATTTGGGAGATATGTTTTTCCGAATAAAGGGTTTCATAAAATGTTTCTATCTCACTTAAGATATCAGAAATGTTTGAAAAAGTTTTTTTCCAGAGATTTTTTTCAAGTTGAGTAAATGATTTATTTAGAAAGTTACTCGAATTTCGTTGGTTTTTCCCCTTTTTCGATCCATTCAGCTTTAGCTGTATAAAACACCCCCTAGCCTTGATTTCGCTAATTTCAATTTCTTATAATTTTCTTTCTTTGTCTTCAAGAGTTTCTAGTGAGTCAAGTTCGGTCGTCACAACTGAAAGGGTTTCATTTAATTGTTTTTCTCTTTTTTCTCTGTTCTTTTTTTGCTACTGGAGTAATATATGGTTTTATCTCTTACTAAACACAATATAGTTTCCCATAAAAGTTGATCCGAAACTTTGTCATTTTTATATTCTTCAAAAGTTTCTTTTAACTAGTTTTACATGGTCCGGATCATTTAACAGAGAGCTATTAAACTTCCAAAAACTTCCTACAATCTCGTTCAGTTGCAGACTCATTTCTATTATAGAGTGTTATGTTTTAAAGCCAGGGCCAATTTTGGTATATTCTATATTGATGAAAGGAGATTATGCGAAACAAGGATATAATCAAGACGTGATTGTTTCAATGGGGTAGGTTGTCACCAAATATATCTTTTTTCATAAGGATTAGATAATCTCCATAGGTCTTTCAAATCATATAACTCTATAAGAGCATGTATTTTTGCTCTTACTTTGGTTTTTGTACATGTTTGTAATTAAACTGGTCAAAAATTGGATTATTGGAAAACAATTCTTTAGAGTGTGGTTTTAGATTATTATTACACACAATTTTTGTAATGAGTCTGAATATGAAAATTTTATAATTTTGTTTTGATCCAAGTCCTATTTATAGTTTCTTACACCAGTTTATAATTTTTCCTGGGCCCATGGGCGAGGGTACCTGAATCTCGCTAACCGATAGTGCTACAAAGTTGGAACTTTCGTCAAAATCAGGTTTTGTTGTGTTTTTGGACCCCAAACTAATGTTTTTAAGGCTTTGTCGTTTATGGAAAATTGGGTTTCCGTAATTAAACCGGGTCGTCTTGGGGTTATTTGATGTAAAATTTCACATATTAAGCTTTCTTCTCTTAAGTTCCTGAAGTGTTTACAAAACAGATTTAAATAGAGGATATATACGAACTTTACATGTATTCTGGCCAGTAATTATCCTTGCTTAATCTCCTCTAACTTATTAATTTGTTCTTATAGACACCATTCCCAGACTCCTATGTCTATTCAAGATGTGGCATATGAACATAACATAAATTGTATATCTGATATTGGATAGTTCCCCCTTTCGCTTTATGTCTTTATGCATTTCAACTACTCTTATTTCTTCACCCATTCAGCACAAAGAAACTAATCATACTATTCTATGAAATGATAAATCAAACGAGGAAGGAAAACATACTTACCACTAGATGTAAATATGCCAATCATGCTTAAAAGGACAGTCCTTTCGGGGTATTTTTGTAGAAACCAAATTCATGTTTGTTATTAGTACATAATTATAACATAACCCAGTTGAAAAATGTAACTGAGGGTAACATTTTCGTTGATTAGAATTTACAATTAGATAAATGAGATCGCACACTCGGTAAAATAAAACGAGAATGAGAAGTGAAGCCCTTCATCGCCGCTACGAGCGTGAAAATCCTTGCTTTGAAAAGTCTTATCAGAAATCATGTTTAAATGTGTAGATAGTCTATCCATACATACATTATATTTTTTATGACGTTTTAAATTAGTAAAAGTACAATGCTTCATGTAATTTTCCCTCAAAACAACATGGCGGACAGTAGCCGATAGCTGTTTTTGTCCAACACCTTAAAACTCTGGCATGACTTACTGCCTAACGTAAAAGCACTCTGATTAATAATTCAAAATAAATACATATAACTACATCGAAATTCAATTGCTTTGTATTACAAGTCTTTCCTATTCCTGTTTACATAATGTCCAAGATATGATCACGTTCGGCGTGGCTATAATTATTAAGTGTAAGGATTTTCTTTGCGCCATCGGCTGTTTGGCAACATTTATGAATCTCAAGAGACAAATATGATCAATCTGTATACCAATTCATAGTTTTAACATTTTTACCAACAACAAGCGTTTGTTATATCTATGTAATCACCCTTTCGTTTTTCTTAATTTTGTATTTACTGACTACAAAACGTGCTTGCTTTAAGCACATACATTTATAACTATCATTAAATCGATCTACGATACACTGTATTGGTCTTTTAATATTATTCCTATATAATTGTATCAATTTGACCATGGTAATGTACAACAGAGAACTAAACAGAAAGAGTTATAACCCATGGTGTAGATCTTAAAGCAGGTGACTTTTAAAGAAAAGCTAGAATGTGTATATCATCTCCTTATCACTAACAACTCAACATTCATACATTTGTATCATCCGCCAGCAAAGCCGAGGGGGGTATTGTCGTGACACGGTCCGCCCGTCCCGAAATGCAACCTGTGTTGCGAAATCAAACCAAGGCCTTCATTCAGTTTTTGATCAATCTTTTGGACAAATAAGAAATACCTGTTGCAAAGTACCTGGAGATGCACGGCCAACATTGAGTGAAGACGCTAAAAACGTTTTTTTTGTGTCTCGTGCGCTATTCCTGTATTCCAGCAAACAACATTTCTCTTTTTTCGTTTAAAACCAATGTTGCACTTTCTGCATTCAAAACCGAATGTCTTTTCTCATCTTTCACTCTCAGGTGACAATTGTCCATCTTGACAATCAAACAATCCCTTCGACACCATCGTTCCCTATCGATGCGATGCAACAATGGTGTTACACGGATCCCATGGCTCGCAATATCTCGTGAGTTAAGTAGGCCAAGATGGGCTTATGACGTTGGCCGTCATCCATAAGAATCTCTAATTTTAGGATATAATCCTTATTGGGCGGCGAAAAAGAGACGTAAACTTCATCGTCTTCCCACAAAATATAACAGTGTGGCAGGAGTGCAACTTTAGAATTATTCCTATCTGTTTATGAGGCCGTGTTACCAGACCAGTATCACCAAAACTACTATCGGGTGAAAATAGGATAGTTAAATTCTTGGCCTAAGAGTAATTGAGGGGTCCGAATGACGGGGTATCTAAAACGTCTATAAAATGCTACCCAGTCCTTGAAAATAGTTCAGATGAAGATATTCTATTTATATATTACTGTAACATACTGTATTATTAGGAATCCTTGAATTTGGTTGCAAAGTGAAAAATCATCATGAAATCGAGTTATTTTCGAGTTTGGTTGCATCCTTTATAGGCAACTTCAACCAAATTATTTTTTGTCAAATATTCATAAATTTTCATGTCTTGGCTAATAATAATTTGGTTGCAGGTAATAAAATTATTTTTTGAAAAGGTTATCAGATCAATTTGGTTGCAGGAGACTTCAAATTTACCTAAATTGACGAGAAAACGACCAAATCAACAGTTTCAGTTTGACATGTTCCCTCTGACACAACGTGTGACGTAATACCATGCGCTAAGTAACACGTCTTTCAATTGGCTAATTCAGTATCAAACATTTTCAATAAAATTTTGACGTTCGTTTTTACTTATACATGATTGATTTTGATCGGTTTTTAGATAGAAACTAGTCATTAAACTTACTTGATGATGTTTATTTTCTATCAAAATTAGTTTGCTATCAGAGGCATCTGTTACAGCCAATGAGAATAGTGTGCAAAATGGCAATTTAGGAATAATTTGGTCAAGGAATGTCATAAATACTTGCCAAGACATGATAAACTATAGAGAATGTTAGATTTAACAAGGTTAGTAGAAATTGTCCATCCACTTTGTCAGAAACGACAGCGAAGCGGGACACGACATGATCAAAAAACCGGACTCGGTAGCTTTGAGCAAGTTGCCGATGTTTCATTGAAATGTAAATAAACAGCCAGGTAAAGTTCCAACATTTGCGATATCATCGTTTAGTTTCTCTCTGCAACCAAATTATTTTTAATCAAGACTCTTCTGTTCTATGAAAACGTGTATTTTGATAGTTTCAAGAATTTGGTTGCAGTTGCCTATAGGGGACTGCAACCAAACGTGAAAATTAGAGGTTTTCAAGGTGATAAATCGGTCTGCAACCATACTCAAAAGGTTTCATGTTATATATCATTGTATAGAAAATTATCTCAGCTATAAGAAAAATCCCATTTGGTTTTTTATGAAGGACTAGGTTGCATTTACAGTTGTTTTAGAGACCCCGTCATCCGGACCCCTCAATTACTCTTAGGCCAAATTCTTTTTGAAATGTTGATCCCTGTCTTGATTCTCCGAAATTATCAACAGTTCCTTTTGATCTTGTGTTTCGTGATGGACCGTCCGTCATAGCATCAATAATTTAATCTTCATTCTCCATATCAGCTACGGAAAATTCCCTTATCTCAACTAATTCTAATTTTTCTTTAAATACCATTAATTAACTGATAATTTCTTAAAATGAAAATTCGGCCTGCCTTCATAATGCAATTTTTTGTGGTAATATCCTTAATAATAATTCAACTTGTTCTAAAACTTCTGCCCTAACAACATCTATGTCACTTTCCTCCTGTAAGCCTGGCATTATTTGATATCACCCATATAAAATAATATTACACAACATATGAATCGAAAGAAAATTTACCTTGTCAACCTAAACTAGTATAAATATTACTAATAATCTTAATACTTATAAAAACATACCTAAATTAATATTCAACATACCAACATAACCGTATCCACTTAAATAAAGTCTAATTATCATAATACCAATATCAGAACTCAATTAAAATATTAATATCCACATAATGTTATTACATCCAATACACAGACCTCAATTCTTAACCTATGGTAGCTTATCCATATGTATTAACGTGTTATTTTGTAAATGGCAAAATTGTTTTTAAACTTAGATCACTTTGGGTTGTCACATTTTACTCCCGCTTCAAAAGCATTATGTCATTTTGATTATCTCCCTTGAAGTTAGAGCGCCCTCTTCCAGTTTTAACTCGACAACGACGCGCGGCACGCTTGCCGTCATGAATTTTTTAGTTGTTGGACTATGGCAGAAGCGGACGTCAAACCTAAGCGCAAGGGCGCAGGTAACAAGATGAGAGAAATTATGGAAGCTGTTAAAAGTCCTTCACTTCGGGGATCTCAAGAATTAGGCCTACTTGATCATTCTACGCTGACGAGTGGCGGTGTTCACGGAGTGGCGGTGACCGTGAACACGGGACCCCAAGGTTATCTGCTGCTACCTCATCACAGAGCACCAGATCGGCTAATTCAGCAGATAAACTTGATGAAGAATGTGCGGAGCTGGCGAGAGAACTAGAAAATCTTCGTCTGGAGAAAAGAAAACTGGATCTGACGAGGGAAATCAACGAATTAAGGATACAGCTGGAAGCAGGCGACGATCACGTGAACACTACCATATTTGGGGATCAAGGTGAAGGTCGACAACATGCCGATCGGCAAGGGCAAGGTCAACAAGATGGCGGCGCCCAGGACACAGAGTGTAAACAAGACACAGACGGTAAACAAAAGTACTTAAACTTTGTGGATTATCTCTGGGTGGACTCTCTAGACACTCCTAGGCAAAAGATAACGTTAAGTGATGGCATCTGTATTGACTTAGGGACAAATAACCAGAAAAATATCCCCAGAAATGTGTACCTACACAAATTTAGGTTTGCTACGTGATATGTGTACCAGAGGTGAATTTAGTCGGGAGCAGGCTAATGACTACATGAAATATATTCAAGACATCACTAGATACTCTGCAAAGTATGAGTGGGCGAGTATAATTCTTTATGACAAAGAGTACAGGCTGTTACAGTCTAAAGAAGGTTTCAAGTGGGGGACGCCATTTCAGGACTTGAGAGATCACCAACTGCGAATGAAGGAAAACAAGACTGGAGGGAGAATGGATACCAGGCAACCAAGCATTGCAACGGCAGCACCAAAGCGATCTAGAACTAGGGGATCATTTACTCCGGAGGGGGCAGAGATTTGTCGCCGATTTAACAGTACTTACTGCCGCGATGAGTACTGCAAATATGTACATGTCTGTTCAGTATGTTTTAGGCGGCACAGTCGGCTTGACCATGGTAGTGTCATTGACAATCAGACGCCCTCCCGTCCTATCACCAAGGATGAAGGAGCAAAAAACGGGCTTCACAGTGGGAACAGAATTCACTAAAATTTGCATCATGGACGGAACTCCTGCCAGAATCTGATCCTGACAGGGAGTATATCTTGGATGGTGTTAAAAATGGATTTAGGCTAATTGATGTGTGTGATATTCCTATAAAGACATGTTATACAAGGAATCATAGATCTGCTGTTGGAAATATTAAGTTGGTAGAAAGGCAGATTAACAATGAGATATCACTAGGAAATTATGTTGTTACTGATTCTAGGCCCACTATAGTCAGCCCTCTTGGAGCAATTCCAAAATCTGCAGATAAGATAAGACTTATTCACGACGGTAGTTTACCTTTATCACATGGTATGAACAGTTATATGACTTCATGTGAGTGTGAATATATGGATTTGAGATCAGCTAAATCACTTATGAAGGAAGGAAGTTATATTGCAAAACTTGACCTGAAGAGTGCATATCGGAGTGTTCGTATTCATCCTAGTAATTATTGCTTGACAGGTTTGGCTTGGGTGTTTGAAGGTGATCATGAACCAACTTACATCTATGATGCAAAATTGCCTTTCGGTGCTTCAAAAAATCCGAGTATTTTTCAAGCATTAACATCTGCAGTGTGCAGAATCATGAAATCACGTTATGGGTATGATGTAATTGCTTATCTTGATGACTTCTTGATTGTGTGTGAGGATTTAAATACATGTTCAATTGCGCTAAGTTTGTTAGTTGGACTCCTTCGTAAGTTTGGCTTTCTTATCAACTGGCAGAAAGTAGATGGGCCTTGTCAACGCCTCCCGTTCCTGGGAGTGGAAATTGACACTAGGGAGTGTGTGCTGCGTTTACCTCAGGATAAAATATTGGAATTCAGATAAATTTTGAGTGATTTTAAAACTAAAAAGCGATGTAGTAAGAAACACTTGGAAAAATTAATTGGCAAGATGAATTGGGCCTGCATGGTTGCCCAAAGCGGGAGAACTTTTTTACGTAGAATCATTGACATCAAGAATACATTGAAACTGTCATCTGAGAGAGTACTGTTGGATGATGAATTCAAGGCTGATATTTTGTGGTGGGTTGAGTTTTTTGAGATTTTCAATGGTGTCCAGAAGTTTATTGACTCACGCCCATTAACAACCGTGCAAACTGATGCTTGTGAGAAAGGAGGGGGTGCCTACTTCAATGGCGATTTCTTCTATGTGAACAGTAAACTTGACATGCCAGAAATGGAGACACAGCATATAAATATCAAAGAAGCGGTTTCGGTTATGTTAGCAGCGGATAGATGGTGTGCCCTTTGGAGAAATAAACGTGTTATTATAAAAACAGACAATGTTACAACAAAGGCAATTATCAACAAGAAAACATCAAGATCGCCGTTTATTATGGACTACCTCAGGCACTTGTTTTGGCTACAAGCCACCTACAATTTTTCAATCTCTGCTCAATATGTTCCTGGTTCACAGAACACTCTAGCTGACGCTATATCTAGACTGACAGAGAATGGGATGTTAACAAAAGTTTTTGAGCTAGCCCCTAGTCTGCATTTCCTTGATTTTAATAAGGACTCTTTATCGTATCACATGTCTAATGCATTTATTAATTTCAGGTGGGGTCAACCTTCAGCGAATGCTTAAAACTGGGGTCCTACGTCTACGGATCTCCGGATGGGCTTCTGGCACTCAAAAAACGTATAGCAGTCAACTTAAGTGTTTCATTAACTATTGTGATCTTGTAAAGGTGGACGCTGTGCCAACCTCCGAGGAAAATTTGTTGAACTATGTCGCCTACCTAGTGGACATTAAGAAATTTAAATATGCCACAGTCAGGCAGTATCTGTACGTTGTCACAAACGTTCATTTGTGGCATGGCTATGATGATCCGGTCAATTCCAGTTGGCATGTGAAACAAACACTCAGAGGAGCTCGACGTGAGTTAGGAGACGCGCAGACTGGTGCGGTCCCTGTGACGCCGGAGATGCTGAACTGTTTACGTGACGGCCTCAGGACGGACAATCTTCTAGGCGCGTCGGTGCTGATGGCATGTCTGCTTGGCTTCTATGGCATGCTCCGATCCGCTAACTTTTTGTGCAAAACCACATTTGATCCGCATAGAGACATTAGGTTGTGTGACGTTTCTCGTATACAAGGCGGGATGAATGTGTCTTTGAGATGGTCAAAAACTGTACAGTTTCGAGAAAAAACTGTTGATATATAGAGATAATCCACAAAGTTTAAATACTTTTGTTTACCGTTTGTGTCTTGTTTACACACTGCGTCCTGGGCGCCGCCATCTTGTTGACCTTGCCCTTGCCGATCGGCATGTTGTCGACCTTCACCTTGATCCCCAAATATGGTAGTGTTCACGTGATCGTCGCCTGCTTCCAGCTGTATCCTTAGTTCGTTGATTTCCCTCGTCAGATCCAGTTTTCTTTTCTCCAGACGAAGATTTTCTAGTTCTCTCGCCAGCTCCGCACATTCTTCATCAAGTTTATCTGCTGAATTAGCCGATCTGGTGCTCTGTGATGAGGTAGCAGCAGATAACCTTGGGGTCCCGTGTTCACGGTCACCGCCACTCGTCAGCGTAGAATGATCAAGTAGGCCTAATTCTTGAGATCCCCGAAGTGCAGGACTTTTAACAGCTTCCATAATTTCTCTCATCTCTTTACCTGCGCCCTTGCGCTTAGGTTTGACGTCCGCTTCTGCCATAGTCCAACAACTAAAAAATTCAAGACGGCAAGCGTGCAAGATTGGTATTAACAGAAAAAAGAGTCTAAATTAAACAGTCATAATAGTCAAAGGGATCGTATAAGTACAGAGCTAAAAAGACTGGTGACGGTGATTCCACATTTCTCCGCCATGTTGTAAGTCTCGTTCCTTACGGTAGTATTTAGTCAAGCTGTAACTTTCCTTTAGGGATAAGACTCGCTTGGCAAGAGGTACGACTTCCAATTAATCTCTTGAAGACACTTTCACGACTTTTATTACAAAAACATTCAAAGCATATTAGTTCAACTTAGATTTTAATTCGCAATACTGCATTGTCCTCTCTAGTGACCGATTCTCATTCTTCTGTTTTTTCATTCTAACTTATTCTAACTTAAGCGATACATAATTACGACACGGTGTCCTCTTTGGTTCCGCTTCCTAGCCTACTGATCGGCCGGTCGGCGGGAATGACGAATCCGGTGGACTTCTAGATGGTTCCTACTTCTCCTACGCCTTCCAGAACGAACTCTCTTTCCAAGCTTTTGACATTGTCTTTTAACATACTCGACCAGCCCATTATTTGGAAGGGGTGATTTTCGTTTCTATCCGTCTAAATTGGGGAATCCCTGTCAAATTTACCAAGCGGTATCAACTGGTCACCCGACTGTCTTTCTCCGTAAAACACTTCCAGCCGGTACAAACGTCATTGTCAACAGACAATTGTTCGCTTTCTGGCCATAAAGCACGAATTATCAGAAGTATCAGATAATCGCAGGATGACTGGAACATTGAAGTAGTTTTTAGTTAATGTGTTTTCATGAACGTCAATATTGTTATCGGATATTGAGACTAAAAGCGGAACTTGGAAAGGCTTTACACAATATTTCATTTTCTGAAGTAATCGTTATCTTTTTCGTAATATCCCCACATAACATATTCGATTATTCGAATGAACCCAATTTCATTGCTGTAGCATGCAAAAAGAAGTTACACAATAAGTGTTCTCATGTACTTACTTAGAGTTAATCTCTGCATTTCGAAATGTAACCTTACAGCTGCATACAAAAAGTTGTTCACTTATTACTGTATGTTACTGCAAATATAATGTAATTATCTCCCCCGCAAAGCTTTTTGCGGGATACATAATGTTTTCAGTTCCGTCCGTAATTCCGTAATTCCATTATTCCGTAATTCCGAAATGCTGTCGTTTCCGGACCATATCTAAAAAAACATTCAATATTTTTTTTACGAAACTTGGTATGTGGTTACGTCTAGTGGTAGCGTGGTGCTTTTTTCTATTTTGGTTAAGCTGAATTTTTTTCTGGTTTCCATGGAAACAATTTGAACTTAGTGCGTATTTGGGGCTGTAGATGCTAATCATAATTTGTGATGATAGTGTGAGTATCAAATGTCACATTCCCTACAATAAAGAAGTTGACAGATATATAAAACTCTTCCTTATGCACCATTGAACTTTTATATTTCACGAGTCATTATTATGTCAAGTTCATTGATGCTAATATATTAACCTTTTTATTATATGCTTGGTATGGATTGTTTCTGGTTTAAGTGGCAATTAGATGATTAGGTTGGATTAAAAGTTTTCACGGTGCATCACATGCACATATTGCTTGTTTAGGTTTGGTTTGAACGTCACTAAAATAACTTCAGCAGTACTGACAAAAGATCTCCCATTGTCAATGTGTAAAATAGCCATTCTTTAACTTATTGTTTGATTGTCTATCCTCGCGTGCAAACATGAGTATTTTGGCATTGTTAAATAGACAGAAGGGGTCACATTTTCGAAACTCCAATTTTCTTAAATTTCGTTTAAAATATAAAATTTTGACTCGCTGAGAACAAAATCAGCGAAATCAGATTGACTTAATGCGGACGAACAAACACAACTTGTGTTTAAAGCTGTTGTTCGCTTCAAAATAAAATTGACTGTTTTCGAAATTTCAGCCACTTCAGGGTCCTGCCAAAAACTATTACGGTTTACTGTTGGGTATGGCATACGATTGCATTTAGGTGCACTAGATCTTCACTTCTGTATTGAAAATTCAAAATCATCAGTTTCTTTTTCGCAATACTACGATGCCTCAAAGACATGCCAAATGATATTTGGAGGTTAGACAAAGGGGATTGTTTGATAGGGGAAGCATATAGGCTGTTGTTAACGCTCTTCAAAGCTTCTGTCCTTATATGAGAGGCAGTTTTATGAGAAAAAAATTTGCAAATCTGCAATAGAGGAAAAGAGGCCCCTACCTTAAAACTATGTAATACATCCTTCTTAGAAATCCAAGATTTTACTGAAATTTGGTTGAAAAATGCATTATCCAATGCAAATTATTGATTGTAAACTTGTTGGTTGTCTTAACTGTGTTAGAGACCACGTATACGCAATGTCTTAGTATTTTCCTTGTATATATTACTGCAGCTGTAATACGCTTAAAACATGGTGGTTTGTTAAGTTCCATGGTACTTTTATAGCAACCCTAATGGGCGCCTTATTGTTACTTCTACAGAGGCACTTAAATTTCCTTGACTTCTTAATTCTATCGTTACTATTGCCGAGACACTAAAATCACAGCCACTTGTTAATTCTTTTGTTACTATTGCAGCAACTCTAAATATAAGCTTTGCAGTGTGTTAACTATTACAACAACTTTATTATAAACTCACCGAGGTATCTTGTAGTAAAATATTAATAACTTTTAAATTGCAGCAACTCGGAGTATGGAGCGTAGACCTCATTCCGCGCGGCACCAGGTTCGGCCCATTACAAGGAAAATGCTTTGACGAAATGCCATGTCTGGAAAACGATAAGCACAAAAACTTCGTTTGGCAGGTAAGTCGTCATTTTATTGAGGGACATATTTATTCAAGTTGAAAATGATATGTCTTATTAACATCTTACTGAACTAATAAAAGCTTGTTAAGTCTCATCATCTTCAGATTAATAGTGGTTATCTTCGCCTTCGATGTACATGTTTTGAAAGTGTTTCCTAAGCCGTTAGGCTATGGACAATATCGCTGCTGAGAAAAAAATCATCATTTAACCAAGGGACAATCTTTCTTCATATTTATCTTTCTGATATGTACAAACCACTTATTTTTGAAGATCTGTAACTTTGCTCCCGTTTGAATCACAGGAATACAAGTTGTGTAGGGCAGAGTGACTCGTTACTAAGCCGACACATCAGAATTTTTATTATTATTTTAGAAATAGCCGAAGTATTAGTTTTAAAGTAAATGTTAAATTAAAGAACGGAGTCTGTAGAAATCGCAGAAATAACATTAATGGGTTTTTTTTTATTGAAAAAGACATATCTTTTTTATATCAGTGTTTTGAAAGCAAATTTTCACAGCAATATGACCTTGCTTGGGGCTTTATTTATTAGGACTAGTTATAGATTTCAATTACCTGACAAAGACTAAGAACCATATCACATATCACAAGACATTAACTTTGAAAGCAATAAAGGGGGCGGGATAACGCAGTGTTTAACACTTTCGGCTTCGGATCAGGAGGTCCGTTGCTCAAATCTCGCCAGGGGCTCGGCAACCTTTTTCTGCAGTAAAGAGCTGTTCTACACGCAGTCAGGTTTGGGTGCAATGCTACACTAAATTTCAGTGCAGTACCACCAACGGTTCGTTAGTTCCAACCGATGCTCGCAGGTTTCACCGCGATGCAGTGCCAGAATTGTGTTGCGGGCTTTCTCCCTGCAATAATACTAGCAGCCGCGATATAAGTGAATACTCTTTAAAGCGGCGTTAAACCCTTTATCACCTCACCTAACCTCACCTTGAAAGCATTAATGCTGGGGTCCAAGAAAAAAGGAGTTTTTCAACCAAGTCAAACTGTACATTCATTTGCAAATGTTCACAATACAACACTCATGAATAAAGGTAATGTGGTATAGAGTTTAATTGATAAAGTATATAATTGTGAAAATAGGAAATTACTTGGTGTGATATCGTGTTGTTCTGTAGATTTTTCTGTGGATTTAACCGGATGTTATGTCAACTGTGGAAAACACAAGGGACGTAGCCGCCATATATACAGAACGTAAACACCGCCACCTTTTATATTAAGGTGATCACGTCCATGTATTTCCGGGCCTCTGGGAGAGATTCAAGATGGCGGATGTGAGTGTGTGTAAGATCGCTCTCGCTTGTGTGGAAGTTATTTGAGTAAATTAGCTTATGTGAGGTCCAGCACAGGCACATTAATTAACTTACATCACGTATATCTAGAATACCGAAGTTGAAAGAAAATGTCTACCAGAGAACGTAGTCTCAAAAGAGGTTATAAATCAACTGCGAGAAGTTCGAGTGAGAAAAGGAAACCCTCAGGCTCACCTCAAGACTCACTACCGACAAAGACGTCGAAGCCTCTCTTTAAACCGACTATGTCAGATGTATTCACCTTCACTAGCACGCCTAAGCCCAAAGCCACTGGAGAAGAGAAAGGAGACAACACATCAAAGCTCGACGATACAGAAAAAAAGCCATCTGAACTAAGGACTCCTAATATCTCTTACCCTTCGACGCTTTTCAACTTTATAGACGAAGTGTCCGTTGATGTCTTGACGACAAAATTATCACAGGCGTTGATGCTGCCGAAACTACAAGACAAGTTCCAGCAAGCGTTTGCACAGGTAGCCAAGGAGATGATATCGCAGACCCTCTTAGGCTTCGTCCAACCGTTGAAGGAGGAGACTACAACACTAAGGAAGAGGTGAAGAGTGTCAAGGAGGAGCTACACAAGAAGACAGACGAGCTCGAACAATATAGTAGAAGAAATTCAATCAGGAGCAGTGGGGTACAGGAATCTCAAGACGAGCATGTGCAGAAAGTGACCCTCAACGTCCTCAACAGGGAGATTTCATTATCGGATATTGACAGGTGCCATCGGGTAGGCAAACCGGCGGAAGGAAGGAAGAGACAAATTATTGTCAAATTCGTCAGTCATCTGGACAAGAACAGAATGTATACCAATCGCAGAAAGTTGAGGAGCAAAATGGAGAATGTGTTCATAAATAAGGATCTCACACAGCACAGGAGCAAGCTCTTTAAAATGGCACGAGATCTGAAGAAATCCAGATGGATTGAAAACACATGGACAAAAGACGACGTGTATTTGTGCTAGAACAACCTGAAGGAGCTATCAGACAAGTCCAGTGCAGAGAGGATCTCAACAGATATGTTAGAAGGAACTGAGTGAACATGAACATGTGTTGTGTGTGTAAAAAGTGTGTAAAAAACGTGTAAAATTTGGATTTCAGCAACATGTAAGTAACTAGATTGTTTGTATACACATAGTGGTGACAATGTTCAGATGCTCATTTCAAACTATGTGTCTATAAGCTAAAAGGTCAGTTCATTGTAAATATATATTAGAAGCCCAATGTAAGTATCAGAGTTTATCCACACAGCCCCCACCCCTGAATTCTTACATGTTTCCATTTTTATCTTTAGCTATATTATGTGTATTTGTCTTTTCTTTAACATTTCCCTCTGGCTTAACCTTTTCTACATCTTTCTACAAACACAGTGTATGTTATATCGTTAGGTCTGCACTTCCTCTCTACATTAGATATTTGTTACAAAACTCTGAATTGTTTTGCAGTGAACTTTTCCGATATCCATGTCACACATTACGTATTCAGAAATACATGTTTCTAGACAATGGGTAACAACATAGTTCAACATCGTGTGACAATCGGGATATTTTACTGCAAAACATTCGATAATTGCAAGCGCTTTAGAAAATCATTTAATCCATTCAATGTTAGATACAAAAACTTTCCATGGATCTTTTTATCAGAAGTGTACAACATGTGTAATCTCTTATCGGTATCATGTAACACAAGCCTTATGATTGTCTTCCTATGTGTACAACAGAGTCAATTAAGTAATACCAACCTAACGATAATACTTCTATTATTACTTCAGCTTGCTGGTGACATTGAGTCCAATCCAGGCCCATTATCGCACGAGACTCACGACAAATCGTTAACTCTTTTTCACCTCAATACGAGAAGCATAAGAAATAAACTAGAATATTTTAAAGAGTATGTATCAGAGAATCATATTGTTGGTTTCACGAAAACGCATTTAGATACTTATATTGATAATGACTCATTAAAATTTACAGGATATCACAACCCAATTCGCAAAGATAGAAACGCATTTGGTGGGGACGTTATCATTTATATAAGAGAAAACTTATCGTTTAAGAGGATGCATGAACTAGAGAACAGATACGATAAAACAATTTCGGTTTAAATACATTTACCGGTTAAACCACTCATCATCTGTCTAGCCTATCGACCTGAGTATAATTCACTGGAGTTTAGGGATCGACTAGATAATAGTATTGAAAATGCACTACATTTCACAAGTCAAATAATTTTATTTGGTGATTTAAACGCGGATCTTTTATCTTGTAGAGGAAATCACCTGAAAGGTATCATGTTAAGTAAGAATCTAAAAAATATTATCAAGGAACCTACAATGAAAACGACTAACTCTAGTACTCTTATAGATCCAATTATATCAGTGGAGATGTAAATTATATCGATTGTGGTGTCATTGAGTTTAGTAATATAATTAGCGATCACAAAGGCACTTGTCTAACATTGACAACTTCTATAAATACAAAAATGGCATACACGAGAGATATACTATGTTATAATCAAGGAGATTATACATCTGAATGATCGTATCAATGAAACAAAATGGGTTGAATTATTTACAAATTGTGAAGGTGTCAATGAAGCTTGTGACATATTTTATGATAATTTAAATGCGTTTGTTAAAGAATGCGGTCCTACAATGAAAGTTACGATAAGACCAAATGACAAGCCTTGGTTCGATTCAAATTTAAGAAGAGAGTGCAGAAAAAGAGACAGATTGCCGTAAAAAGCGAGGAGAACAAATAGTTTTATCAAATATGACGAACGAAAGAAGGTTAATAATATGAAATATTTTGCAAAAGAGAGTTTTTATGCAAATGTTGATAACTTTCTTCTGGACTGGTATGTTGAAAGTAAGAGCTCGTATTGGAAACTTTTACGGTATTTAGTAAAGCAATCTGGCTCAAGTAACTGTATACCTCCACTTAAATCTAACAATGGTCATGAAAATCCAACTTGTTTCTCTGATCATGAAAAGGCAGAAAGATTAAATGAACATTTCCAACCATAGAGGATCATAAAAAATGTCTACCAGGCTTAAGAAATAGAACTGGTGCTGTTATGGATAGTCTTATAGTTACCGTTGGAGAAATTGAGGATATTATAAAATGTTTGCATGTTAAAAAGGCTTCAGGGCCCGATAGAATAAACCATTAACTGTTAAAACATGTTGTCCATACAATAAGTCATGTTCTATGTTTATTATTTAATATGTCATTGCAATCATGTGTATATCCATCTGAGTGGAAAACTGCAAATGTTATGCCACTATTCAAAAAAGGTGATCCAACATTAAATTCAAACTATAGACCCATATCCCTTATCAGTTGCATTGGTAAACTTTTTGAAAGACTTGTTTTCAAACATTTATTCAATCATTTCCAATCGAACAGACTTCTTTATAAATACCAGTCAGGGTTTCAACCTGGACATTCAACTGTACGTCAATTAATTGAAATTTACCATCAGATTTGTGAATCATTAGACAAAAAAGAACAATTTTGAATGGTTTTTTGTGATGTTTCAAAACCATTTGATAGAGTTTGGCACAAGGGATTATTGTTGAAACTTGAAAAATATGGTGTGAAAGGTCAATAACTTGGCTGGCTTGTAAATGGAGCAATATCAGAGCCAAAATTACTCAACGCTGGGGTTCCACAGGGCACAGTGCTTGGTCCATTTTTATTCATTGTTTATATAAATGATATAGCAGATGAAATGGATTGTTTAAGTCGGCGTTTTGTTGATGACTCGTCTTTGGGTTATTCTGCAGCAAATGACATACTCTTACAAGAAAAACTAAACGCTAACTTATGCAAATTAAATTTATGGGGTAAAAAATGGCTAATTAAGTACAATCCGGATAAGACTGAAGCTGTTTTATTCTCCACACAAAAGCATATCAACAGACCCAAGTTGTTTTTTGATGGGGTAGAAGTAAAAATGGTAGAGACCCATAATCATTTAGGAGTAACACTATCTTGTAATGGCAAATGGGCGGACCATATTGAAGATATTTTAAAACGTGTTTCAAAAATGGTATCCTCACTGCGACTTTTGAAATATGTGTTATGTAAAGAAACACCTAACAAAAATAATATGATGTTTATAAGACCACAACTTGAATACGCAAGCGAAGTTTGGGATGGGTGTAATCAAGAACTAATAAACAAGTTAGAACAGATTCAGTTGCAAGCTGCAAGAATAGTAACTGGCCTACCAAGGCAAACATCATGTAAATTCTTGTACTTTGAAACTGGTTGGGAAACATTTCTATTTGTTCAAATGTTCATAGTAATACCTCTTGATTAAATCTAGTACAAATCTTGTCTTACCACAACCGGTCTGTCCACAAATTATAGCGCAATTCGAGTCTTTAGGTAACATCATTCTTTATTATTCAAGAATAAACCTTTGATTTAAACATATGTTATTCACAGGAGTGACATTTCACATTTGCATTATGTATACAGTCAGATTAAACAATATAATACAAAACATACAGAAAATAAAGAGAGAATAAGGGAATTTTGGTTAAAAGGCACACCTAAATCTCTTTGTTTCTTGAATATACACTTGTACATATTTGAATATGGATTCGTTTTCATAAAGTAATAGATCTGCATGGCCATTAACTATTAAAGTAACATCTAAGAGCACTCTCCCTAGAGGAACATTAGATACCTTATTTAATAATCTATTGCGCTGAACTTAAAAAAATGTACAACCAAAAAAAAAAAAAAAAGCATTTTTACATTGATTACCACATAAACAGCTGGGGTCGTTGACTAAACCTGCTTTAAATAGATCATAGTTTAACTCACTACATCCCCGTCTAAGTTTTGTAAGTAAAATTTTTAAGATTAAACCTTTATATATAAAATATTGGATATTTTATTAATGAATATAATCATAATGATTTTAGGTATCCACTTTGTACTACTCAGCGTATTTATTTTCTTACTATTTCTTGCTTTTAACATTAGAGCTCTATTTTAATAAAGAGACATCAACAAAGTTTAAGGAGAAATTTCAACAATTTCATTCTGAACAATTTCATTCTGAGCTAGTTGAAGTTAAGAGAGAAAAGCTTATAGGAAGTGTTTTAGGTGAAGGGAAATATGATGATAAGAAAATTTCTACAGAGTGAATTGATAAAATGACAAATGAAGTAGTAACAGAATACGAGAAATATGAACGCAGGTTAGGTGCTGTTATGGTTAAAACATTAGGAAAGTCTTACTACATTTATATTCTACTGCTGTAAGCTACTTCTTAGATATCCCTCGCGAAAATAAAAGTCACCTCATTTGATGATCTTAACGAAGACCCCTTTATTGATCATGTAATGAATAAAACTTGTTGTGAGCTTTACTATAGATACGGGATGTTCCTAGAACTTCAGCACTTGTGCACAATCTCTTAAAGAAAACATTAGTGTCCATAGTTACTTGTCAAACTTAATCCTATTTCTTGGAGGGCGGTCAACTGTAACTTCGCTTTCTAAAGTATTAACTATTGCATCGGGTGTCATGTTAATACTAAAGGGTCCATTGCAAGTTGTCCATTTTATATTCAATCCGTGTATAATAGTCACAAAATCACCTGGTACAGCTCCAAGAAATAATTCCATATACAGATAATCACCGTAATTTTTCCTTTCAAATAATTCTATAATCTCAAAGAATATTGGAATATTATCTTTTATTTCTTTATTTCGGGATAGACCCAGCCCAGCTTCTTGGTTACATCGATTCCTTTCTTTTTATTTGGAAAATAAGAGACCAAGGCAGATCAATTATTTATGTTGTTTCCCAACCATTGTGTTCCTAGGGGTTACACTAATATACTACTCAAAAGAAGTTAAGGGTCAACCAATTATTTTTGTTTGACATTTTGTTAGACACGGGGAACATGTAAATCAAAACTTTTAAGCACACTTTTGGTAAGAATGAGTTCAATATGTCTCAATGTTGAGTCTGTTATGCAAAGTATATGCACTTTTTATACACAACTATTCTGAGGTTCTGATGAAATATCGCCATTTTGAACATAATGACGTTCAACACAACTGTCTGAAATTCAATAACTTTATTTAATAACGGGTGATACCACCACGTGCTCGTAAGCAGTCGACACAGCGACGAGGCATGCTGTCGATCAGAGGTCGAAAAAACATCTAAAAATGGCCTGCCACTCTGCCTGAAGGAATTGCACCAATTCTTAAAGATTATCAAATTGCCTATGATTGTCTCTCACATGTCTGCCCAACTCATCCCATGCATGATCAATTGGTGCCAAGTCAGGAGAGTATGCAGGCCAATCCATTCGGTCAATACCATTTTGGGTGAATTGTCATCTTGAAGAACAGAAACTGCTCCAATTTGACGAAGACTTGGGATAAAAGGTTTTAAAATTTCGTCTCTGTACCTGATACCCGTCAAATTTCCTTGGATGACGAAAAGAGAAGGCCTGTGATGTACCGAAATTCTAGCCCACATCATTACCATACCACCTCCAAAGCGACGTTAACATCAGCAAATCTTTCTTTTTGCCGCCTAAAGAGACAAAGTCTGCCATCATTGAACTGTAATGCAAATCAGGACTCATCAGTGAAGAGTACCCGCCCCCATTGTCGCCGTCTCCAGTCTCTATGATGTGTGCACCAGTCAAGACGTGCTGCCCTATGACGTTGAAGAAGAGATGGTCGACCCGCTTGTCGTCGAGATCGAATGTTGTGGGCTCGCAGGCAATTTCTTTTGGCCTGTTCCGATACCTGAACACCAGTTGCATTTTGCAGTTCATCTTTCAGATATCTCGCTGTAACAATGCGCTGACGTAAGGCTATTTGAATGACATGCCAGTGTTAACGTTGCGACGTTGATCTTGGCCAACCAGACCATGGGCAATTCTGAATTGAATTGGTTGCCTTGAAACGCTGCCATAGTCTCCCAATTACACTCTGGCTACAACCGATTCTCTGTTCCATATTCCTCTGTGTAAAAACCTGTTGAAGCCACGCAATGGCTCTTCCTCTGTCAAGTTCACTCAGCTGATGTCTGACCATGCTGAAATTTCAACTGAAAGCAGCACAGTCATGGAACGTTTTTTTAATGCCCAAACTGTTCATGTAAAATGCATAGTGCACGTGCAAGGACATAATCAACTCCAAAAAGTCGTAACCTACTGCGTTTGGGCGATGCAAACAGTTTTGTGGAGCCTTGTTTGAGCTTTAGTTTATGGTTTCTGAGGAGAATGTCAAAATCGTTTTGTTTTAAAATGACATATGCCTTGTACACATGTTTTGTCGTCGGGATCACAGGCCCTCGGATCATTAAAAAAAATTATAAAAAAATTTATAAAAAAATTTAAATGTTTTTTTTGAGAACACCCCCTGAATAGAATTTTACTTCTGTTAATAGTATATGGAAAGGCCAGACACTCCATTCGCCCCCACCCGCTTTCTTGGCCGAATGCTACAATAAATACGCCCGCAATCAATATAAAAACTATGCAGACATGTTCTCAAATGATTTGCCTTTCTACTCCAACTCACTTAAACAAGTAAATATTTGAGGTTATTTAATGAGGACGACCGAAAGACGATTTCCACGCCCAACTTAATGCTGATGGGACAAATGGCTGCCCGTCACCTTGACCCTACGGGGTGTGTGGCCGCAGCGAGAGATCTCATTGGTTGCAAGACGGAGAATTAAAGTTATCTGTTCCTAGCTTTGCGTCAAACCAATGAGATCTCTCTCTTTTTTTAATGATCCGAGGGCCTGTGGTCGGGATATCGTGAACCAATTTTGACATGATTTCCGCCAATAGTTTTATATATATGTAAGACTAGAATCCATGGCAGGCCTCAAAGCTGTGGCTGATTTCCAAATCTATGGCAGATTTTCAAAAGCCTGTCAAACAGATGTACCTTCAAAGATCTGTGGCGGATTTCGGATTGATCGTTTTTAGACACTCTCAATTAGGCACATTAGGTTCAATAATATTCGTCTATGTCTATATCATGTTTACTGTATTTAAATCAGTTAATTAACATTGATACGTTTGTGATCCCTTCAAGCAGAAAGCTCATGCTTTTGGAGTAGGGCAAGAATCGGCAAGAGCTACTCGACCACCGCGGCCTTTAAATTTTGCATAAAATGCGAAATAAATTACTATCTAATTGATATATATTTGAAATCCATTAAAATTATAGAAGATTTCCTTGCTTTATGAGTTATTTACCTTTATAAAAGTCCGAAAAGAAAGACAAGAATGCATTAGGGGTATGACATTAATTTCTTCATAATATTATTTAAAACTCTCGATTGCGGATTTGATTACGGTTTAAGTGACCCTTGTCAGAGTCAGACACCTCGTACATTGAAAATAGTACAGTTGGATTCAGCGATGTAAAAGCTACTACACACAACGTCTTAGTTCATTGATGGGGTTTGTCTGAAATATACTAATATATCTAGTATAGATGATTTATTAGATTACATAAGACAATTGAAGATGGGAGCATTGTACTATACCAGGCACTAGTAATTATCAACTGCAAACCTTACGCTAGACAAACTAACCCTAAAAGATCGTCGACGGGAATCCAAGGGCTACAAAAGATAGTCTTCTAATATCTTAGGGCTAAAAAAGATACTCTCAAGGGTCCGAGGGCTTAAAAATATGATAGAATATAAACACGATTGATGTCGCATGAAGCTGCTATGGTCTTATCCGTTTGCAATATCCCGCTGTTGCTTTCTTTCTAGTAACGCAGTTGCGACTTATGACGGGAACAGTTAGCTATTATGATGTCATCGAACAATGACGTCACTTAGTCAAGAAACAACGTAACAATCGAACAATCAAATCCCTCCGCATCTCCCAAATCTACTATTCCTAAATCAACACACCTTTAACGTCTAGGTCTAGGACCCCTGGAGTCTGGCATTTTTATTAACAGTTATCGTTCTCTAAATGTGAACTGGAGCACAAAATTAAGGTAGGAAGGCATATTGCTCATTTGCGTCCTCCATAGAAAGAGTCATTAATTTCATAAAAAATACCTTGGGTGACAAATATATCTTATCAGGACTAATTATATTTCTGTGGGTTTCATTACTTATTATGTACATGAGATGTACACAAAGGTTTTTATTTTTGCCTACTTAGGTAAATCTTTTGCATGATGGGTGATAATAGTTAACAACTCAAAACCTAAAGTTATGGCCAGAGGTTGTGCTAAGATAATTGCATCTCCAGAGTTTTCCAAATGTAAATTTACCATTAGCAAAATTTATTGTCACTTTACAGCCTTGATCCTTAAATAATTCATTTAATATACACACATTCTAATAACCATGTGGAATAGTAACATTTGTGTTCCTTTCATAAATCTATTATTTCCAAGTACCTCACTGATGTTATACCAGTTATATCACGTAAAGCTATTTCCAAACACCCATTAGTGTTGTCTATAGCTCTAGGAAGTTCAAATGTTTCCCCAATCTTAAGATTAGGAATAGTCAGGTGCATTTTATCACTGAAACATTTATTTCTAAATATCAAAATTGCAACATTGTCCTATAAATACAACAGCAAAGAAAAGTATGACATTGGAAAAGTTTACCAGCCTTAAATATACTTATAAGAAAGAGAATTTTACTTTGCAATACAAACTATATCGGTAGATACTAAAGGTACCAATTTTGTGGCTAAATTCAAAATTATCATATTAAGATATCTAATGAAAAGGAGATGGTTGAATGGAAGAATAAACAAATGCAAGTCTGGCAAAATCAAGTTCACTTCGCGCTATGGTGTGCTACATGTTGTGGGATTCCTACAATGACCATCTATCAGCAATGAGGGGATTAACAAAAACACTATTTATATTTCACGTTTATTATCAAGTTAAACGTTCTGCAAGTGCCATTACTACAATATAAAGATTGGAATGAATCATATGAAGAAATGTGTAATGAATTTGGTTCTTCTCCGAACATTGATTGAGGTCAATATAATGGAATGAGGGAGGTATCCGTTCATGATGCTAAGATACATGATCCCAACAGCACTAAAGCTGATGGTGAGTATAATCCCTCTAAAAATTCTTTTGAACCACAAGCCTAAGCTTATAATTGATAAGAAAGATGTTTTTGGAGATTCAATGGCCACCCGCAATGGCAATGAAATAGGGACACCCCTACAATAGAAAACCACTAGCACTTAAATATACAACCCCTAAAAGACGAATTGCATTGATAAGCAGACATTGTACAGCTGCGTGCCAACAGTTTGTTCACATAACTGAATATACTAGTGCAAATATCATGTAATTTGAGATGCCTTTGAGGTATCGTAGCGTTGCGAAAAAGAAACGTATAATATTGAATTTTCAATACACATATGCAGATTTATTCTTCTTTAAGGCAAATGTTTATCGTACCCCACAATTACCCGTAACAGTTTTGGCAGGTCATTGAAGTGACCAGGGTTCAAAATTCCGAAAACACTAATTTATATTTTTCTCAATAAAATCCTTTATAAGTTATCAACTTCTAAAAAAATTAGTCACGTTTGTTCCTTAGCACAAAGTCAATGTGATTATGTTTGTTTTAATCTTAGAGAGTCGATATGTATCATTTTATTCGTCATTTAATGAAATTAAAGTTTCGAAAATCTGACCCCTTCTGTCTATATCAATATGCCAAAATTCGAATTTTTGCACGAGTGACCAGACAATGCCAAAATGAGTTTAATGATGGCTAATTCACACATGGACAGTGGGTGATCCATTGTCACTCTTTCTGAAATTATTCTATTGGCGTTGAAACGAAGTCCAAATTACATGATATTTGCACTACGATTCAGTGGTAAGTGAACAAACTTTCGGTATGCAGCTGTACATTGAGATACTTTTACACTTGATAATTCTCAAGGATTTACTCAACCAGGAGTTCAAAGATTAAATGATTCTTTTAGAAGTTATGTGTGGGCATTACTAGTTGCTCAAGCTCAAACTAGAACAAGTATCAAATCCGTAGGAACATCAAATCGATGCCCAAAACAGTTTATAGCAAATTTAGAAGATGTCACTTCAAGTCCAGTTGATCTCCCTGCTTTTTGGAAAAAGATATCAAGACGTATTACAAGATGCTAGTTCAAAGGTAGATTATGTTTTTGGGATAGGTTTTTCTATGATGCCTAGTGGTAAGGAAACTAAAAATTGGTCAAGTTAAAGGCTATGATAATTAAATCATTATTGCAGAAGATAATAGAAAATTGGGTATAAATACCGAAATTAATACACCAATCAAACAATTAGTAAAGGATGTGAAACCAAAACATACTGTAATACCTGAAACATCACATGTGAAGCCCCAGCCCCTGCATGTAGCTAAAATTAAACAACTACTCGTTCAACACCATGAAAGTAGAAAACAATATATTATAATTGGAGGGGTAGTTATTGGTTTAATTATTATCTAACTTTTTTATTCTAGCCATTCCTTGAGGTTATTAGGTTTCTCGTTTGGTGTGGGGGAGCAGTTGGCCCTGAAGGCCCTCCAATTATAGATAGAGCCAGAATTGAGACTAGAAGTCCTATCACTGTTAGAATACTGCCAATGGTTATTCCCTGTTCCGAAAACAAAGTTCGAAGACGCTCACCAATGAATGTAACTTCACCTAATATCCTATCAATGGTCTGGTGGATACCTGAATTTGTGATCTTAATACTTCTTTATTTGTTGAAGCAGCTTCCAAACATGATGACATTTCATCTGCATTATCTTTTATTCTCTAAATAACCGTTCCTTTTGTTCTGGGTTTTCGCCTTTGGCTATTTTATCTTTTTCATATTCAAGATCTTCATCCAATTTTGTTCATTTGGAGAAGTTATTTATTCTTTGAGTCTGCATTCAGTGCATCGCCTTGTCGACCCCTCGCAATTCTCTTATGCTTAGTTGTACCCCCTCAGTATCTCATGGTGGGTCGTTAATAGTTACTGTGGCTTTGTCTATGGCATCCTTAGCTTCATTATGCCTTAGATTGACTGTTTTACTAAAGTTTATTCTGTTTCAGTCAGCTGTGACTTTGAACTTTGAAGTGCTCTCTCAATCATTTCTTGAAGTTTTGGTTTTGGTGTACTTTTATAATCTACAAACCCTAAATCATCCCAAATAGTCCCTACACCTAGTTTAGTCTGTAAATTGTTTAGAGGAAGTGCCTTACCCTTTTGTCCCCTCTTTTATAAACTAAGTCAACATTTTTGTGACTTTTTAGTCTATTGTTTTATCTATAATAAATTAGGACCGATCAATGTGCCCCCAGGATTGCCCCATTCTTTGTCCAATTCATCATAAAGAGGATATACGCCTGAGTCAAGCAATCCTACTGTGTTTCTGCCCGAATTTCTTGTCGTAAATTAACTTTGTCGTTATTTTAAAAAATGAACGAAGTACTGCTAGTACCTGAGCTATCAATAGTGTATGAATCGAATGAATCATCCCATTCAACAGTCCCCGTTTCATTTTCTTCAACCGGGACACCCCCAGTAGCTCCTCATCAAAATGTATATGCTCGGCCATTTTATTAAAGAAGATTTTCTATTCAAATAAAACCCATATAAAGTGTTGCATTATGGTTAGAAATTCAATCTATTGTGCCAGTTTAGGGAGTATCTTGCAATCAAAGGAATCTGATCTTCTGTAAGTGTTACAAATAACCCTAGTACTATCAACCTAAATGAACAACTGTTGGTCCGTTTTCCTAATTTTGGAAGACAAGCATAATCGTTCCAGGCAAAGCTCGATTGGCTTTTGACATATTCTTAACATCGGATGATACCAAGGATGAAGTCATTATCATAGTACAAAATATTGGACGAGCTATAATAAAGAAAACCACTCGTACAATTAGTGGTAATGAAGTTTTGTCTATGTAAATCAGTGATGTATATCACACTTATATGGATCTTTAGATATCTACACGGGAAAGAGATAATTGACATTACAAGGGTTTTGATACAACTGAAAATCGACTGTAACCAGATTTCGGATAGGATCTGCCATTGGAAATGATTCCGTTGTGGAACATAAAGCAATAGCTTATAATATAGGAAACCGTTTTTATATTCCTCTAGATTTCGAATTGTTAGAGAGTCATATGCCATTCAATCAAGCTGCTTTTGGAGAAAGATTAGAATATGAACTAACATTTAATGAATATAACCATGTTATAATAAGTACGAAATTAAAAATATTACATTAGAATTTGACTAGTTACAGAACCAGATTTGGCACGTGAAATCCATGCTTTATATAATAGCCCCCCTCTCTACAGCTTCATACCAAAAGTTTGTTCACATACCTGCATAACCTAGTGCAAATATCATGTAATTTGTCATGTCTTTGAGACATCGTTGCATTGCGGAAGAAAACCGAATAATTTTGAAATTTCCAATACAGAGGAGAAAATCCATTGCACTTTATCGCAATCGTATGCCATTATATATTGTTAACCGTAATAGTTTTTGGCAGGTTCCTGAAGTGACCAGGGGTCAAAATTTCGAAACCAATAATTTTTATTGTTCTTCATTTTTTTTTCATTTGCATGAAGTCGATATGATTTTGCTGAGTTTTTCATCAGAGAGCCGATATCGAATATCTTAATCGAAATTTATGGCAATCGGAATTTCGAAAATGTGACCCCTTCTGTCTATTTGATGATGGCAAAACTCGAATTTTTGCATGAGAGATTAGATAATCTCACTATACATTAAAGAATGGTTATTTTACACATTGACAATAAAGATGCTTTCTCGGATCAGCTGAAGTTATTTTATTGACGTTCAAACCAAACCCAAATTACATGATATTTGCACTAAGATACTGTAGTAAGTGAAAAAAATTTTGATATGCAGCTGTATATACTATGATTGCATACTTCGTCACAGTATGATACCAGTTGATAAAATGACACAGTGTGAAATATTAATATAAACGTATGTGCTAAATCGATTAAAGGTGTTTTGATGCTATTCAAAACCCCTTTCTGCTGGGTTTGACAAAATGACGTAATCATTTCATAATCCTAAAATCAAAACTATACAAATGACTATTGAAGTAGTTCCAAGTCAACTTTACAGTCAACGTATGCATAAACATAAAGTATTGGATGAAATTAAGATATTTCCCAGTATCAAACGTCATCCAATAACAAATAAGGTGATGTCTGACTGATGTGAGTACAGGTAAGTTTTTAACTGACAAGTACGCTTTATGGCTTGACCTAGGAACAACTGATGATGACCAACTTCATGGCTCTGGAAGAAGAATTGAAAATTGTAGTGAAGGAATGACAATTGCAATCACCAAAGAAGTAGAAAATGCTGGGCCAGTACATATTTACTCTTATGTCATCATGGATGCTCAATCGAATTTTGACAATGGGAGATTTTAATCTGTTATCTATTAATTATATTTTTATATAGTAGTTTTAAAAATGGAGTTCTGGATAAGCGGTAAATAAAAATTATTTTAACATGAACAGATATATAGAAACGTGTTATGGTTTATGAAGAAATGGTTAATGAAGAAATACGTTTTGGTTTTCGTTGGTCCAAAACCCCTATTTATACCTACTCTTCCCAGTTTATACTAAAGTTCAATTCGGTACATTAAGATTTGATACAAGTCAAGTACCAAGATGGAGGTTCAGATTAGCTGACCGGGACGATTTTACAAGACGGTGCAGTATTGAAATTTCTCCTGACCTTTTATCTCCAGATATTGAGATTTTTAACCTCGACCTCACCTCTAAATTACATGACACATCACTTAATTGTATTGGTGACACCTCTAAAATGGTAAATGTCAACCTAACGTCTACCAATACTAAAGACAAAGGAATGAGAAGAAGCCAAACGAGCTGGACAAAACTCTTATAACAAAGTCTGCAGAACTTCTCTTCCAGTTGATCTAGAAGATTTCCGAAAGCAACATGCATTGTTCGTATGCTTAAGCGGGTCATTTGGCGAACTTATATTTCTACAATTAATAGAAACACATGTTTATCATCATCAGAAGTCAAGCAGATAAGTTGAACTTGCAGGAATATCATTCTGATATCACTGAAAAAGCAGAACGTCTCGTTAAACAATTTGAAAATGCCAGCAGCTAAGATAACTTCCCCCTGACTACAAGAAATCCGTTAAAATTTCCGTTTCAATCTGGCTTTAGTGAAAGTAAATCTTTTACAGATCAACACATTCGACTCCAAACAATGGCTCAAAAGGCTATCGGTAATTAGGAGTAGGGCAAACTTATCGAGGTTCGGACTGTAATGATCCAAATATTTTGAAAGACAATATGATGTATAACTATCTATTAAAAGTAATTATCATCAAACCAAAGTTTAAAAATTTTTATATTTAATTTGATTTATTTCTCAAAAGCCATAATTGTTTTCAATATAACCGTTTTATTTGCATATATCAATTCGCTCAAGGTTCGGACAATTAAGCTTTGTACAATTATATTATAGTTTTTGGAGAGCATAAATTTCATTCGCACAGAGAATGATTTCCCATGTTAAATTCCTGAAAAGTGCCGCATGCGCCGATACAAGATAGTGACGTCACAATCCCATTTGTAGGCATTGGATGCAAAAACGCCATGCGCATTACAGTATTTTTTCAAAATCAATCAGTTTGCTATATGTGTTAGTCGTATGTTTATTCATGTTTCCTGAACCTTTGTCGTTTAAATTTTAACATTACTAGTCCTTAAAAAAGAATATTTAAGAAGTGTCTGAACCATAGTCAAAACTTTCCGAACCATGGTCATTTTGACATATTATAAAAATCTCAATATCAGCTTATGAACTTAATTTATATGCTCCAATATTCAGATAAAAATGAACTTTTTGGTAATTTTTCTTTGTTTATGAATACAGTTTAAGATATTTTGGTGCTTTCTACATTTCCTGACCTTAGCGGCAACATTTACATTTACAAACAAATATTTCGCCATTTTCTTTCTTAAATTGGTTAGTTGTACCTCCAGGCAAAACTTCGATTAGAAAAATTAACGAGAATTTCATGTTTATCCAAAACAAAATGTGATAATACACTAAGAAGATACATTTTAAAGCAAACAGAACGCAGGGTTCGCACGTATTATTCGCGTCAGCTCTTAGTAGTGGTTGGTGTTCGAACGTCGATCATTTTACCCTACATGATGTGTATCTTTTTAGATAATAAGAAAGCATATGACAATCTCTGGAGACAAGGACTCTTATTCAAACTCTTAAGGCTTGGTGTTAAAGGGCTACTGTTTAGCTGGATTAATTCTTTCTATCAAATAGAACTATTAGAGTTTGCATTGGCCAAGATTTTCCTGGTATACACATTATTGAAAATGGAACACCTCAAGTCAATGCTTTTTAATATCATGATCAATGATCAATGATATATTGACGCGCTACCACTCAATGTTGATGCATCTGAGTTTGCAGCTAATGGAGCATTTTGGAGACGTTTTGGAAACCTTGATTTCGTTCATCCATCTATCCAATCAGATTTAGATTCTGTTTTTCGTTGGTGCTCCCTACAAACTCCTATATAAAAAACGGTGGCTATTATATTTACTAGACATAAAGACGATCCTCGCTTACTTCTAACTATTGGTAACCAGTGTAATTTTGTTCTCTAGTTTCAAGTTCTTAGGCATCTTTTTCGATAGCAAACTCTTCATATCGCGTATTTACATACAAAATGTGCCAAAGGTTTGAACCTACTTAAATGTGTTTCTTCAACCAAGTGGTGAGCTGATAATCTTCCCTCCTCCTCTACAAAGCTCTAGTCTACTCAAGATTGAACTATGGGAGTCTCGCATTTATGAACGCAACAAAGAGTCATTTAACCAAACTTGACTGAGTTCAGTCTAAAGCCTTAAGGGTATATACTGGTGCATTTCTAACAATACCAATTGGTAGAATGTTCAAAGCCTCCCCTTAAGTAAAAAGTAAAAAAACAAATCAGCACTCAAAACATATCTTTCTTTAACATCTTCCACAAACTACAAATCTGTAGTATGTCATTTGCGACTTAAGTCATGGGAAGTTACCTTTTGGTTTAGCTGTTCAACAACTAGCACAGCAGTGCAATATTCTAGATTCAAAACTAAATGCCTCTTTCAGTCTACCTAAATCTAGCCCGTTGTGGCTATGACAACCATCAATTAATGCAGACTTGGTATCAGTGGTTGATAAACAAATGAACCTTCTCATTATCAAGGCAATTGCAGAAGACTTCATCGACACAAACTACTACGGATTCAACCATATTTATACAGATGCTTCGAAAGATCCATTATCAGGGCGTGTTGGTGTCTCGTTTTATGTACCATCTCTCGATATATCAGAAATGTATAGACTGCACGATTATGTATCTGTTTTTGCAGCAGAATCAACTGCATTTCTTAAAGCATTGCTTTTGGTTAAAAAGCATGACCGAGAGTCAATAGTACTTACTGATTCTTTAGCTGCAGTTCAATCAGGAATACAAGGTCAACGCAGTGATATCCTATATGAAATATTTCATGTTGATAATCTTTTAAATGACATGTTTATCACTTGTGATATTGTATGGGTTCCTTCACACGTTGTTCTCGTTGGCAACGATGGTGCAGATCATCTTGCAAAGTCTGCTCTTACAAGAACAGAAATCACCTTGGAGGAATTATGGCCAGTACCCAAGGATTATTTCGCGGTTGTAAATAAGGCAATCTTTCAACAGTGACACATTGATTGGGATTGGATTTCAAGATTCGGCGTTGAAACCGGAGAGATGAAGTCCACATACAAACACATTCTAGACAAAGATTTATCTCCCATGTGTCACAGTTGTTCAAAACATTGTCCAGAAACTGTTTTTCACATTTTAATTGAGTGTGAAGAACACTATCACCGAGAAAATATCAAACACGTTGTAACAGCGAGATCAAGCACCTTCAATCTTGGGGCTATATTTGTAGACAATTTGAAATTCAAAGAGCTCTTTTAAATATAATACAAAGTACGGTAAAAAAATGATTGCTGATACATTTAAATATCTTTCATTTTAACCTTTTATAACCTTTTAACCATTTACAATGCCAGGCGTATATAAGTCATCTGTTGGCCCAACCGTCGCCCTTAGATTCCACTTACCCACCTTCCTACCGCTGATGATGCATGGTAAAGGGGTGTGACAATTGTACCTTTTACACATGGTGACATGTAGATGCCAGCACCGCAACAACCACCTCCCATATATGTATTTGTTACACATGGTATCATGTAGATGCTAGCTTTGAAACAACCACCTTCCAGATATGTTCGCCACTAATGGCTGAAATATTGCCCAAGCGGCGTTAAACAATAACTCACTCACTCCATATATGTATTTGTTACACATGGTAACATGTAGATGCCAGCTCCGAAACAATTCCCTTCCATATATGTATTAGTTACACAAGGTAACATGTAGATGCCAGCTCCGAAAGAACCACCTTCCATATATGTATTTGTTACACATGGTAACATGTAGATGCCAGCTCCGAAACAATTCCCTTCCATATATGTATTAGTTACACAAGGTAACATGTAGATGCCAGCTCCGAAACAACCACCTTCTATATATGTTTTTGTTACACATGCTAACATGTAGATGCCAGCTCCGAAACAATTCCCTTCCATATATGTATTTGTTACACAAGGTAACATGTAGATGCCAGCTCCGAAACAACCACCTTCTATATATGTTTTTGTTACACATGCTAACATGTAGATGCCAGCTCCGAAACAATTCCCTTCCATATATGTACTAGTTACTCATACTGACATGTAGATGCCAGCTCCGAAACAACCACCTTCCATATATGTATTTGTTACACAAGGTAACATGTAGATGCCAGCTCCGAAACAACCACCTTCCATATATGTATTTGTTACATATGGTAACATATAGATGCCAGCTCCGAAACAACCACCTTCAATATATGTATTTGTTATACGTGGTAACATGTAGATGCCAGCTCCGAAACAGCCACCTTTAATATATGTATTTGTTACACATGGTAACATGTAGATGCCAGCTCCGAAACAATTCCCTTCCATATATGTATTAGTTACACAAGGTAACATGTAGATGCCAGCTCCAAAACAACCACCTTCCATATATGTTCTAGTTACTCATACTGACATGTAGATGCCAGCTCCGAAACAGCTCCCTTCCATTTATATATTTGTTACACATGGTAACATGTAGATGCCAGCTCCGAAACAACCACCTTCTATATATGTATTTGTTACACAAGGTAACATGTAGATGCCAGCTCCGAAACAACCACCTTCAATATATGTATTTGTTATACGTGGTCACATGTAGATGCCAGCTCCGAAACAGCCACCTTCAATATATGTATTTGTTACTCATACTGACATGTAGATGCCACTTTGGAAACAACATCTTCCATATACATTTATGTATTTGTTACACATGTCGACAAGTAGATGCCAATTTTCATTGTTTTATGTCCTGATTATAATGTTATTTAGATAATTATTTGTTATACCATCTATTGGAATATATGAATCAGAAACCTGTGGGAACCTCATCACCCGAGGTCGCCCGAAATTCAGACAGTTTGGGCTTCGAACTGACGCAATTACATATGCAGTTTTCGCAAAATGTTTCAAAATGTTTCTTTTCAATATACTCTCTTTCTTATCTTTTTTTTAATAAACATTAAGTTTTGCGTAATATGTTAAAACAAATTCATTCGGGGAGGTTCTAGAAATGACTTCAAGAAAGATGTTAACGAAATATTTGTTTAAATGTACTACCACTCCCATGCATGTATCTTATACACATTGTGACATTGTGACAAATCGTAATATTTCAGGTTTTCAGCAGCAATTTTGTGAGGCAGTATGTGGTGACAAGCGATCCCCAGCACAGTAACTGGATGCACTATGTGCAGCTGACTTCCAACACGAGCAGGGGTCAGCACAACTCTCTGGCCTGCCAGATGGATGGCGCCATTTACTTTTATACTGTAAAGCCTATTCCTGCAAACACGGAAATCATCGTGACACACAGCAAAGAATATCTTGAGCGAATAGATTTACAAAGTTCACAGCACTTGAGTAAGTGAAACAAATTAACGTTTCATACAAATATCACAAACGTATGTGAATAGAGCTCCGTTACGGTGTATAAGAATAAAAATCCTGGCAAATGTAGAGTGATTCATTTCCCCATACAACGTTCAACATCAACTTGTAAGATTTAAATGATATACAAAAAGTCCAATTTTTAAAAGCTGAAGTTCAGATATATTTGTAAATTGTAAATATGTGTCCATGGCTTTTCTGTAAATAGTGACTTTAATTTTTCATACGTCCTCTTTTTCGCAGAAGCACAGAATTCGGAAAAGCAAGCATATACACCATCATTTCAGAATTGGTTTTCAAACAATCGTCTCAAGAAAGAACACAAACAAGATTGTAAAGAACCACCTGTTGATGGGTCCCAGGGGTCCCAGGCAACCATCATCGATTACAGTATGAACAAGAGAATTGTTTTTTCACTAGACCCCAATACACAAGGTTATATTACACAAGCTGGTAAATCCTCAGCAAGTTTAATTGAGCAGACAGTAATTGAAAACTTAACAACAAACAATGAAAAAGCAGCTACCAAATCCTCAACAACTGCTAATGACAAAACAGCTTTCAAGTTTTCTTCAAATGATAATGGAGCAAAAGATTTAGATCAACCAATACCAGTTTTAAATCAAATCTTACCAGCAGATAGCTCACCAAAAACTCATAAAAATAGTATCCAAAAATGTGGATCGTACAACGGAAAGAGAAAAAATGGAATTGAAACTCTCTTGTTGAAGAAAATGATTGAAGAAGGTCATGAAGTGAATGAAAGCTTATTGAACACTAGCTTGTGCTCACCACATCCATTGATCCGTAAAGATGCACCTTTCTCAGAGAAGAAGAGATATGAATCAAAGGATTCACTGAATCTTTTACCAAGTCAAGAGCACCCCTTCATCACAAGTTCAGTACCTTTCAAAACGAACCCCTTTATAAAAAACCCAATGATTAAACAAGAAGATTCTTTCAATTTAGTACACAGCACAACAAGACCAACGTTCACCACACCTGTTTATTTCCCATCTCATCCAATGATTCCTTTGAATCATCTGTATCCGTTTTCACCCTTCAGTGGATTGGCGAATTGGCCAATATATCCTTACCCGCCACTCCCAGTGCCTAATCCTAATGGTGCTCCGTTTCAGAAATCTAACCCGCAAACCTTTGGAGATCATGTTTTAAATCTTAGTAAACCAAAATCTGACTGCGACCTGAGGGGATATAGAGCCTTACCGTACCCATTGAAAAAGAAAGATGGAAAGATGCATTATGAATGTAATGTATGCTATAAAACATTTGGACAACTCTCTAATTTAAAGGTTCATTTGAGAACACACACGGGTGAAAGACCATTTGTTTGTCAAACATGCAGCAAAGGGTTTACACAACTAGCACATCTGCAAAAGCATCATCTTGTGCACACAGGAGAGAAACCCCACGAATGCCACACATGTGGTAAGCGCTTCAGCAGCACAAGTAACTTGAAAACACACATGAGGTTACACAGCGGAGAAAAGCCGTTTCATTGTAAACATTGCCCTGCTAAGTTTACACAGTTTGTTCATCTAAAATTGCACAGAAGACTTCACACAAACGAGCGACCCTACGAGTGTCCACAATGCAACAGGAAGTACATCAGTGCTAGTGGTCTCAAAACTCATTGGAAGACAGGTAGTTGTGTGCCAACAGGTTCAGTGGCTGATTACAATACTCTTATAGATAGCACAGTTTCTATGAATAAGGAACTTGACTTGAGCAACGATTTTATTGTTTCTCATTTCGGAGAGGGTGTTGAGGAGGTTTGTGATCTTAAGCGCCCGGAACAACGAGCAAGCAGCAACAGCAGTGAGTGCAGCTACGAGGGGAAGCAGATTGGTTTGACAGCAGCCTACACACATCTTCCTTTTAATTCACTGACTCAAGATACCTAACTTTCATCTCTTCAGATGTCTTAGCATGCTATTTACATCAAGGACTGTGATGGACACAATATAGTAGAGGTATCATGTCACATTTAACCATATCGTAGTCCTGTTAAAAAAACACTCGAGAATTATCATCGATATTATGGTTGCCAACGACACTTTCATTTGATTGCATTTTTAATCAGAAAAACAATTTTATGAAATCGTTTCATGATTCAAAAGTTTAAAATTTTTACAAACAACAATTCAAATAATGTATCCAGAATACGTCGGACATAAATAACATCTTCATTTAAATCATTAGAACTGAAAGTGAGGAAAGCTGTTTGCCTGGCAAGGCATGTTAGTTACTATCTGTTATGCTTCTGACTAGCTGATATATCTCGAAAGGTGTTGTTTTGTCTAGATAATACTTAGTAAATTGAGAGGACAGATTGAAGTCTTAGGGCTGTGCAATTTCCAATAAAGACAAAAAGGGTTAAGTCGTGAAACTAAAATATGCCAATTCATCCAAAAATAAAAGTCCCGCTAATGTAACATTATTTGTATAGAATTGTAGGTCAGAAAGATTAATTAATTACAGATTTGTGACGAAATGTACATTAGTATTTAATCCTTCTCCTGACCCATAACTCTCAAGATTTAATATTTTGGCCGTTCTTACTGACTGTTTTCATGTGTACAAGTTTCTGGAGTGACATTTTTTCACTTATCATCTTTTTATGTTTGATATTTATGTTTCCTGTTGTTTTGATAAAAGGATTATTGCTAAGAACAGGATAAGATTTCTAAAAAGTTGGAGAACGTAAATGATTACAAATACGTGTAAACATCACTCTTTGGGGGAGACGAGGATATGATATGGATGAATAATTTATTTATTTTTCTCATATGCTAAAAATGAATAAAGAAGTTATCTTTCCATAAAATATTCTTGTCTTCCTAAAACTACTATCATTTGCATCGGAATAAAAAAACATCACTCTTTAACTCAGCAAGCCTAAAACGACAGATGTGCTTATGACATGGCATAGTTATTTCACAATGGTTTATAGGCCGACATACAAAACTAAAAAAACCCCAGGGGTTTCTTATTTTGGCCCATTTTGCTGTGATTGATTGATTCTATAAAAAGAAGATATTATCAGTGTTTGAGTGGCCAGAAAGTAACGGTTTTTAGTGCCTGTGAGATATCAGCAGGGCCAAGGGTCACAAAACGTTACCTCAACTCGGGCTGGTAGTAGTATACTCCGTTACAATTCACATACATTCGGATGAACCCATCAGTTAAAAAGAATGAAGTTTGTATGACAAGTCAATATAACTTCAAGGTATGAAGTTTTATATGCGATGAACAGTAGGAAATGAGATCTTGAATTATAAAAATCAACTATGACATTGAATTGTCTTGGCTAGCATTTTGTTAAAAACATTACAAACATATAGTCTCTTAACCTTGTTTGGAATTGGATATATATGAAGTGAATATTTTACTATTGTTCCCAAAAGGTATACAAATGTGTCCACTTCCATTTTTAATGTCACAATATTCTTTTTGAACCTTTCCCAATTGTCTCCATAACTTATCCTCACAAGCATAGCTAAATGGCTCGTGGACATATGGGATGGGGAGTTTTTGACTGTCAGGCCATGCTTGGAAGGCAGTAAAATTTGACACTCTGAATGGATCTTTTCATTTAGTAGCTGACTTTGATATAGCAATGATAAAAATCTATTCACGTGACACAAACAGTGTAAATTCAAATTTGGAAGCTGTAACAAAGTTAATGTAGTAAAAATACTGTTTATGATAACATTCAGGTAAAAACAATTAAATTATTCTTCTTCGAAGATATGTACCCTAAATTTAGGCATATAATGGCATGGTCACTTACTTAATATCTCTATCGATGCAATAAAACATGTCTTAATCTTTACAATTGTACTGCAATCAATAATGAAAAAGTTTAGACGACCATATTAAAAATTCAAGGTCATGTGTACACAAAAAGTATTAAATATTGACTATCAAAAATGTTTGAACCACTAATGTGTCCAGCTTTTGAATTTATTGAAGTGTCTGAACTGGCAATAAATGATGAAATCTTGTGTTTATCAAGGCTATCGTGAAAGTAAACCGATTTCACATAAAAAATATTGTTGTTGATTAAAAATAGCAGTCAGCCGTTTTTGCTTTTCCAGATGTAAGCAAAATTAAAATATATCTGATACCGAAATTCATGCGTATGTATTGCAACGGTAAATAAACCGAGTGCGGGTCGTTAGTAATATTGAGAGATATGCATTATCTATGGGTGACTTGTAAATTACGAAAAATTGCTGTGCGCCATTGCCTTTAAGACTACTGAAATCCTGCCTACCAGTGACGATTTTAATTTGTACACATGTTGACTCTGTTGTTTTCCAACAGGGTCACAGTTGCCACGCTGTAAAAACTTATTTCATTCTTCTTCTGGAGAACAAAAAGCCATAGAAATCTTCAAACCATGAATTACAAATTGTAGATTTGTTGACTCCGTGACCTCTAATAGGAGCGTGAAATCCTTTGTACAGACACTTTGGCTAGTCGGTTTATCGAATGTAGATTTGGTAATTTTATGGCTCTTGTATAGGGTCTGCATGTTCAAGATATTTTCGTTTTCTTCTGTAGGGATATGATGGTCATTGATATGTTGATAGTTTAATATCTTGTAAGGGCCTAAGGAAACAAGCACTAAACATTATCCTTTTGAAAGAATAAAAAGTCTTGGTAAGCTCATAGACTGGGTACAGACGTCTCAACCGAGTTGGGATTATTTGTCAAATCATTGAGTCTCTGGTGCGTTTTTCGGCTTCCACTCCAAAATTGACAGCACAACAAAGCTTAAATGTTATTTACAAACTCCTTGGCAATATATAGTTAATAATTTTAGATGTAAGGTCTATCTGATCTGTGCTAACAACTTAATCAGGTCGTCATCTCTAGAACTCAAAGCCCTACGGAGTTCAAATCTTGTTTGCTAATTGACAGGCCAAATATCTTATTACTGGCCCTAGAAAGAAACTCTTCACGGCCTGTTGTCAGGCGCTTATCTTCCTTCATCCGTCCGGCGTCGTTTGTAAGCTTGAAAAAATGAAAATTTTGTGGGGATGTTCCTTTGACAGGGGGTGCAACTGAAGTGTGGTTCACCAAATCCAGTTAACATCCTTGTTATAGGTAGACAGATTTTGTCTTTAAACTAATATCGTATTTCTCTAAAATATCATGCTCCAAACGTTTCAGTAAATTGTAATATACTTCTTTACACTATGACTTAACTTATTACATCACATTTACACCTGCTGAAAACTTGTTTCATACCATGAAATACTCTTATTTCAAAACAATGAAGTTACCCAATAGGAAGTCATAAAGGCAAGTCAAATTATATTATCCTAGTTTGAACAGCATTTTTGTACCACGCTCGTGAATTTTTTCACAGCTTTGGTCATTTGCTAATCAATCAAATAATTGCCTAGTGCACAATCATTTTCTCTGAATCGTATCAGTTGAATCTTCAGTTTTATTAGGGATTTTTACTCCATCTACAGCAAGAAACATGTAAGTCAAACGACAAACATCAATCAGACACATCAATTATATTGTTATACTCTGTATTTACGAAACTTTCTTTATGCAAGTGACCATATGGCATCAATGTAGAGGCCCAAGTTACCATTTTCGAAATTCTAAGGCCATCAATTGTTTTCCTAATAATTAGGTATTGTTCAAAATTGCTTTTGAAAGTTCATTCAATACAATAATATTGGGTTCAATAACACAAAGAAATCTGTCCGGTCCTTGCAAATCAAACCATAAATATTCCTTTTACCAAAGCAATGACTATTTCCTGTTCCTATCGGTATCGATTCCTTGTTTGAATGTGTCATCTTCATCCAAAATATTTTAATACTTTTTGGATTGTTGTGTGAAAATTATATTGACATATTAATAAAGTGTTATAACAGTATAATACATGTTGCTTCTGATTTAAAAGAAATATTTACAAGAATCATATATTCTACAAGAGAAATGCAATTTCACAAAAAAATATCACTGATTTGTAATAAATGTTGGTTCTAATACAATAAAATATACTCTTTAAAAAAGTAGGGGATATTGAAGCGCAAATACCTATGCAGGTTGCGATATGATGGATAGTAATGGACACTTGACATGCTTTGAGAGTATGTTCACCGATGAAGAACTTATCGCCAACATGATGAATGTGTCACCGTCTGTGATACCGGTACCAACAAACACACAATGTTGTTATAAACCTCTATCCGGTCGTCCTAGAGCCACTACACAAGCCCAGGATCACAAACGGCCAATCATTTTTATGTAAAATTGTACCAAGTTACAGTGATTTGAGTTACACCCCAAACGATTAGAAATCGGCTACATGCAACCCATTTGCATGCTCAACGCCCGCGTGATGTGTCTCCATTAACTCGCGGGCACATGACAATTTAAACAGGCTTCAGTGGTAAAGGCAGCGTAGAAATTGGGGTAATCGTCGATGGGCGCCTGTAATGTTCTGAGGTGAGTCCAGATTTACTCTGGATTTTATCAATAGGCGTGTTCGCGTTTAGAAACGTGTAAATGAGCGGCAAGCTAACGTTAACGTCAGACAGCATGACATATTCGGGCGTATTTTATGGTGCGGGGAGCAGTAAACGTTACTGGCAGAACGGAATTGCATGTTGTTTAAGTGACACAGAGTATGTTTCATGATTTTTTATGTGTCTTTTGTAATAGCCAAAATACCTTATGTTGAAATCGCCTCCCTAAACTCGCACCTTTATCTCTAAAATCCCCAAATTATGATTTTTTCTTGTTTTCAATGGTAATACTACTTCTCGATAAAATGATAACATTTATTAAGTTTGACATACTTGACTCCAACAACATACTCTGTGTCCCTTGAAAGAAAGGGTCACTTATGTGTACTAACGTGACCTTATCCTGGCACCATTAGTTCTGCCCTTTGCTCAACGTGCAGTGAGACGTTTATTCTTTCAAGATGATAATGCCTGTGGCTGTGCCTGTAAAACAAATTCTGTATAGGCAATAAATTATTATTTTTATTATTCAACTAAAACATTCATTAACATATCAAGAAATACCCAGAAATAGGCTTCGAGTTCTTTAGCAAAATCGTAAACTTCGAGTTCTTTAGCATTCATACAACGATTACCATGCTTTGATACTAAAATTACACAGTATAGGTATTTTACGTCAGAACCATTGCTTACTCTGGTTGAACTAAGTAAAATCAAAATTACGACACAAACAAGGGAAAAGTAATAATATAACTTCTAAATACATTTTAATGACACACTGGTGATATTTTTAATCTAACAAAAACATTTTTATCAAAAATGTTTATTTGCAAAATGACAATTTATGTATAAAGGAAATTTACTACATTCCCCATATACCATGCATATGGGCGTTTTTCGGCTCACTTTAAAAATTTGAGGTAATTCTTACATGCTAAAAGATGAGCAATCTCTGTATATTCGAAGCGTTAAAAACCCGTGTATCTAATATCAACTGACCATCATAAAGCCAACGTCCTCTTTCAGCTACAGATCCACCCCTTCTAAATATTGCAATTTCTGTTTTACTTAGACATACTGATAACTTCCATTTTTAAGTGTATCTTTCCAGGAAATCTAACTGATTTTGTAAAACGACTTTTGTGTCCGAAACCCAAATGACATCGTCAGCAAAAAGAAGGGTTAGAATTTCTGTAAAATTTTTTGTACATTTGGATTCCATGTTTTCCACCTGATGTCATATCATGATACGATTTACGTATGAAAAAGGAAAAAAATGGACATAACAACAGTCTTGTCTAAAACCTAGAGGGCAATCAATGAGATCTGTTACTCCATCTGTGTAACCTACATAAGCTCTAATATTACAGTACATTGATTTCAGAATGTTGATCAATTTCCCTTAGGATGCTGATTTAAATAAGCTTATTTAAAATCTACAAATGCTTTATACAATTAATATGCTTTCGTTTAGACAGTACTTTCTGGATCATTGCATACAAAGTAAATATATGATCTGCAGTGGAATATCCCTTTCTAAATCCGGCCTGACCTTCAGGAATCTTATCACGCATATTCGCTCAGTTAGATCTCTGGTGTTCAATTTAAGGTAAATACTTTCTCCATGATACTCATAAGTGATATACCCCGGTTTCACTGGATCATTTCTGTTCCCTTTTTGTGTAGTGGAACTATTACATTTGTGTAATGCACCTTTGAGAAACATCTCCTCTCAAGATGCTCGCATCTCAGAGCTGAAACTCTCCAAATTGTGGCTGAGTTATTGGAAATTCCGAGACAGACGGACAGACAGATAGGGAGAGAGACAGAGACATCACCTGGCAATATGCCAACAAAAATAGTCCAACCCTGGAAAAAACTGCATGCTGAGATGCACTTGCACATGATAATAGATCTAGTGATAAATTTTGCCGTTGTCAATTCAAGAAATTTTATTCTTCCCAAACAGGTGCTCTGTCGCTACAATGGGCTTGAATTATGCATGTGATGGTTTCATGTTTCTTTCTTTCCTAAGAACTGCTGGTAAGTACGGTGGCTCGGATGTTGGAATATTTACTGAATGGATATGGCCCTGAAAAAATCTTAAAAATTGTGGTTTATGATAATGTGTGTGTGCACTGCCTATTTTAAAGCTACGCGGACTGGTTCATCACACAATTTTCATTGTGCAGACTAATCTCTTCTAAAAAAATTATCCTTCAACACAGTCGTTTTTTGCTGAATTAAGTCAAGCATCAGTGGAAAAAAAACAATTTTCATTTATGAATCTGTGAATCAAAACCCGTGGAAACTGGTGGACACAGACATGTCAGTTGTTACGATATGAATATGATTAATATCCTATTCGGATACCATTCCAGTTTTGATATGTGCTACGAATAAACATCTTGACTACGAACATGGTGTCAGAAGTGCGAGTTTGGTTTCATAGCACTAAATTACGACCCACACATCTGCTCAGAGTCAAAGACATTCAGCTAGGCCATATTCTCCAGTAATTATTCTTGAAGAATTTATCGTTATCGTGAATGTTTTTGTCAAAAGTCGACTCGAGACTTGGGAATCAAGTGGTTTTCGTCTGCTTGATATACCGTAAGTCAACCGTCGAGGCTACTAACCTTGAGAACTCTTTACTCAATCATCAATGTGATAATAGATTGCTTGATCTATGTATCAGATAAACTCTTGTACTTGTACTCTTGTAATTCATTGTGTGACTACAAACTTACAAACTGTACTGAATTACCGTAAAGATCTGAAAATGGCAACCAGTAACTTTCCTGTACCCGCATCTATGGATTCTAAAGGGGATTTAGGTGTGAATTGGACGTTTTTTCGTTCCCAGTGGGAAAATTATGCAGTGGTTGTTGAACTTGGGAAAAAGACGCTAAAATTGTTGTGGCAACTTTACTGAGCCTGATGGGAAAAGAGTGTTTTAGAGCCTTAAAACATCTGGACATATCTTAAGAGGATAAAAAAGATTTAAAAGTAATCCTCGAAGCCCTTGAAAGACACATTCTACCTGCCAGAAATGTTATTTATGAACGATACATATTCAACACCACAAATCAGGAAAATTCTGAGACTATTGATCAGTATGTCACAAAATTACGACAGCTTGCTGCCTCCTGTGAATTTGATCCCCAACATGATGACTTAATTAGAGACAGGATTGTGCTTGGTACAAATGACAATGGTGAACGGTCACGAATGCTTCGTGAATCCAAACTTGATCTTAAACATGCCATTGACACATGCAGAGCAAGTGAAATTGCTGAAAAACAACTTAAGAGAATTACATCAGTAAGTGAGGAATATGTACATCTTGTCAAGCATCCTTTCCAAATAAAAAACCAAGAACAATTACAAACCAGGTAAATCTAGAAGCAGGTCTGATCGTCATGATAGATCTCGGCAGCGTGTGGAAGAAGACTGTTTGCAGTATAACTGTAAATATTGTGGTGGACAACATGAACAAGACAGAAGTGCATGTCCTGCATATAACAAAAGATGTACTTTCTGCAAACGGCTCCATCACTACGCCAGCTGCTGTTTCAGAAAAAAACAAGATAGCAGACGAACGTCACGAGTGAACTTTCTTGATTCCAATGCTGTTGAGTTTGATGATAATTCAGATGAAGATGAAAGCTGTGATGAACAAGCAGTTTTTATCTCACATGATGTTGGTTCAGTGCACGCCAGAGGAAAACAGTGGTTTGTCGACTTGAAACTGAGAGTCCCTAACAAAGAATGGAAACTGGACCTAAAGTGTCAACTCGATTCAGGTACAACTTACAACCTGATTAGTTTCAATGACTATTGCTATCTTGCTCAACATGAAAATCCGCCTCTTGAGAAGAGCACAGCCAGACTTAAGCTCTACGATGAGTCCATCTTGAAGTCTATCAGAGACAACTTTGGAGTGTGCCCAAAATGGTGAATGCCATTATCTGAAATTTCAGGTTGTGAAAGGGCAGCAGAGACCACTGCTGTCAGCCGAAACCTGTGAAGCCTTGAAGCTCATGAGCCTGAGTGAGAAAGTTTACATTGTAGGTGAAGTACACTCCCAATCACTGACTTATACACAAATTATGGATAGCTATGGGGATGTATTTAAAGGACTTGGTTGTTTACCTGGTACTTACCACCTGGATGTTGACCTAACAGTTCCTCCAGTACAGCATCAACCTCAGCGAATGGCTGTCGCATTAAAACAAGATGTCAAGAAGAAGGTTAATGAACTTGTTGAAAAAGGTGTTCTTACTTAAGTGACTCAACCAACTGAGTGGATCAGTAGCATGGTAGCAGTGAAGAAATCGGGCAAGGTTCGAATCTGCTTGGATCCAAGGCCTGCTTGGCCTTAAAAAGGTCACATTACCAGATACCAACAATTGATGAAGTTCCACATGTAGGAAATGCCAAGGTCTTCTCAACTCTTGACGCCAATGATGGATTCTGGCAAGTAAAACTTGATGAGGCCAGCAGTTGCTTAACGACCTTCTGGACTCTTCTTGGTCGCTATCGCTGGTTACGTATGGCGTTCAGCATTGCCACAGCTTCTGAAGAGTATTAGAGGCGACAGCATGAGGTCTTGGAGGGATTACCTCACAGGATTGATATACCCTGAATCCGTTTGCCGGATCCCTTGCCGGATCCTCCGGATCCTCACAAAAATGGTATACTGGGATCCGGCGACTGATACCTCAACGGATCCGGGATCCGGGCGGACACTGCCGGATTCTGTTACGGATCCTCAGTAGATTAGAACACAGGGATCCCTCACCGGATCTCTTGACGGATCCTAGATCCGGACGGACACCACTGGATTCTCTTCAGGATCCTAAGTAGATAAGAATTAGAGGGATCCGGAGATGGATTGATACTAATTACTAAGATGCTAAAATTTTCCTCCAACTATAGAAATTTGAATATTACTTTCCAATGAGTGAACTACATCACATTTTCAGCCATTAGCATCATTTGTCACATGGTGAATGATGTCACTTCATGTGATATTGACAGTTTCTTTCTCCTTCTTTTTAATCACTAGATATCTATGGTGTCCCAATCTACCCCATGTCCGAAACTGCCCTGGTCTCTCCTACGGTTTTGAATTTAAAAGACTTTTAAGATGAATCGGAAAGGATCTTTTTGCATTTAATATTTAATAGTTATATTTTGTTAGTATTTCACTTACAGTTCAAAGGGAGCTACCTTATAATAATTTTATGGTTCAACATGTTTATAATAGTGTTGTTCGTATGAGAAGGAGGATGTTACGATATGAATCATATTCCGTATGTTTGGATACCATTCCAGTTTTAATATGTGCTTGGCTGGATGATCGAGTTGCTTGTAACCGCCATGATTAGGAATAAACATCTTGATTACGAACATCGGTTATCTCCCTTTATAGTGTTCTATCAAGTAATATTTTGACTGTTTTAATCATTTTAAAAATGTATTTTGGATAAACCATTCCTTCAGTGACTGTACATTACCTGTATTTAGAGTAGATATAATTGTTTTTACTCATGAAACTTGTGATAACTATCAATAGTTAACTATATAGCTTCTCAATTCATACAGAGAGTGTGATACATGCTTTTTATATTATTATTATTAAGTAAACATTTCTGCAAAAAGAGAATATTAGAAATAATTTACATTCAATAAATGAATCATGCCTAAAAACATGAACTCTTATAGTTCTAACTCGTATAAAGATTGTCACAATATCTGTTTATTCATATGATTAGATTATACTGCTCAGATACAGTAAGATTAATTTCTAAACTATTTTACTGGAGTATTTAATTTTTTTTAATATATGAGAAAATAATGATTTAACTTGCATCATTATTCAATTAAAATAAATTAGGTCTATTTTCCATGCTGTTTTATTTGCCCAAGGCCACACTGTTTTTACATCTACTTCTCATTCATAATTTGCAGATTTATGAAATCCCTTAGACTCCTTGTGTCTGAAAACACAAGCTGTTATTTTGAGTGGTTTCATTCATGCATCAAATTTTTTAATTTATTTTTTTATTTCCATTTTTTTCGTATTTTACAATAGATCAATTTGACAACAAGTGAACAAGTGCGTTCAAAATACAATAAAGAAAAACAAGGTAAAATAGTTGTCCCATAGAAAGAAATACATATAACATACATTCGTGATATAAGTGACCGTTAGCATGTTATGGACAGAGTGGTAAATAGCGTTACATAAACAAAGACATTATTGAAAGTTGACTTCTATACATCAACCTCTCAGCATATATGTATCTCAGTATATGCTGGTGACAGACATGCAGGGGTTTTAGTGGCCTTTAGCACTTTACAGACATAGTAATAAGTGTTATACTTATATAGTCAATGTTGAAAGTTAATTATCATAAATAAATTTCTCAGTATAGCATTTATACTGACATGTAGGCAGGTTTTAAGTGACTTTTAGCACTTTACAGAAATAATAATAATAATCGTTAGTTTGACAAAGACAATGTTCAAAAGTAAACTTCTATAAATCAATTCTCAGTATAGTATGTAATGAGGACCAGAACTTGACGAACAAATCATTCTCACCAGAAACTAAATAAATGCATTTTGTTATATCGTAGTACTGTTTAATCTGGCTCAGTATATAATCAAAGTTGGGTATATTCATTTTTTGAGCGCTTGTGAAAATTATTTCTTTTACAAGCAGAATAATTGCGTTAATGGGATTGTTGTTTTTCCCTTTGATTCCGAGTATTATCTTTGTAAATGTGAAGTTTACATATATTTGGGCGGTTTCTAACCATTTTGCAAAACGCACGTATTAAGAAAATTAGAACATCGTTCCAAAAAGCATTTGTAACAACTGGAATTAACATTTTTCTAATATAGCCGCTGTCTGAACGCCAAAGTTCATTTATATCATTTAGTCTATTTACGAAAATAGTACCCCATTTCTTTTCCCTACTTAGCAATCTGCCTATCCACCTTAACTTTTGGGATGCTATAATTTCTTTAATATTTGGTGCTTTTATAACGCCATGCTCAGGTTTAAGAACTAGTACATTACGTTTTAGTCTTTCGGGCTTACCTCTCCAGATAAATCGAAAGCATTTCTTCAGGAATGTTTCAATAGTTTCTTTGGGTGGATCAGGCACTGCAGAAAACAGATTATTCAATTTAGGAAGTAAGAGGGATTTAAGGATAGTGTTTCTACCTATAGGGGTGAGGTTTCTGGCTGACCAAATATTCATTTGTTTTTCAATATAGGAAAAATTGTCGTTGAATAAAGGCATTTTTCAGATCCATCTAAACTAAGAGTGGTATCGTATGCAAATTGTGCCAATAGGTATTCAATATTTCCCAAGTTTATCCCTTTAATGTCCTTATTGGTTTTTTTTATCATAATGCCTAAAATCTCTACGCAAAGAATGAACATGTACGGGGCAATCGTGTCACCTTGACAACAGCCACGTCCAATCTTGAAAGGCTCTGAGGTAAAGCCATTCACAAGCACCCGTGATTCTATCCCATTATAAAGCGTTTCTATCCATTGTATAATGCTTGGGCAAAAATTAAAGAAATGTAGAACCTTAGTGTGATATGTTCTGTCTACTGAATCAAATGCCTTTTCAAAATCTATCAACAATAACAAACCAGGAATTTAAAATGTTTCAGTGTATTCCATCAAATCATAGGTTAATCTTGTAACCTCTCCGATGTATCCACCTGAGATGAAGCCTTTTTTATCCTCACTGATAACATTTGGTAAAAGTCTTTTTTATTCTATTTGCGATAGCTGAAGCCCCTATTTTATACGAAGTATTTAAAAGGGAAATAGGTCGCCAGTTTTTTAGATATTTTTTGGGTTTATTGCCTTTTGGAATGCAAATTATCAATCCTTGAGTTTGTGTGACGGATAGTTTTTCATTCGTATAGCCAAAGTTTAAGGATTTTAACAAAAATTCACCTGAGTCTTTCAAAAAGAATTTATAGAACTCTGTTGTAAAACCATCTGGTCCTGGACTTTTGTCACTTTTCTTTTTTTTAAGTGCAAATGAGATCTCAGTTTTAGTTAACTTGCCTTCTAGGGTATCAGTTTCCTTATCGGATATCTTAGGTATGTTAACATCCTTAAAATACTCAGCAGGATTGATGGATGTAAGGTCCTGTTTGGTATAAAGCTTTTCGTAGAATATTTTTGTCTCGCTTACGATTTCTTCAGTTTTGTTAACAACCATACCATCATTTTTTCCAACTCTAAAAATGCTTTATTTAGGAAATTTCTAGATTCAAGTTTAAGAAAGTATTTGGTAGGTTTCTCGCCCTCTTCGATCCACTTTGCACTGATCCACTTTGCTCATGATCTTATCTTGATTCCCCTAATCTTTTGATCGTACAATTCATCCAATTTCGTTTTTGCCCCATTTATGTCTTTAAGTATTGCCTCTTTGTCATGTATTTCATCTGTTTCATATAGTTTCTTTTCCATATCATCAAGTTTTGTTTTCAATGTCCTTTCTTTCTCACTATTTATTTTCTTTTTAGTCGATGAGTAATATATGGTTTTTCCTCTTATCATTAATAGTAGTGTTTCCCACAGTAACTGATCATCAATCGAGTAAGTACTTATACCTTCTTTACAATCTGTTCTGTATATATCAAGTGTGGTCTTGATAGTATCTTTTATTATTCTATGTATTTTCTGTCAGTTAATAGAGAATTATTAAATTTCCAAAAACCTTTTCCATGGGCAATTGTCGAAAATTTAAGCGTTAGTTCGATAAGTGAGTGGTCATAGTTGATGCTTGGATAAATTTCACAAGTGTCAACTGAGGGTAACAAATTATGGGAAATAAGAAATTATTTCAATAATTTCCAAAAGTTTTTCCTTACATTTAGGATGATTAATGTTTTTGTAGTTAAATGCGTCAAGCCTTTGGTTGCTCACTAAGTTCCAGTCGCCACATAGACATGTACAGATCTCATCAGTATCAAAATGTTTAATAATATTTACAATAAGTTCGATTATAGCTGGTTAATCCTTATTCGGACCATAAATACTGATAATTGTATAAGTTTTTTCATTAGACAGTAGTTTTATAGCAACCAAGTTTCCTTTGGTATCGTAAGTTGTGTCTAAAACTTTAAATTCAAAATTATTATTAAATGAAATCGCTGTTCCACGTGCGTTACTTCTGAGGCAGCTAAAATAACACTCTCTATAAACCCGTTGCTGTTTGATTAACTGTTCCTGTTCTGGTGTAAAATGGACATCCTGCAAACAGTAGATATTACCATTTCTTTTGCGTAAATATTGAAAAAACTTTTTTCTTTTGGCAACATTATTTAAGCCGCGACAATTTTGAGATATTAGTTTAAGCTTAAGAGTCATAAAATATCTATCCTAAAGGATGGAAATAGGCCGTATATGTATAAAGCAAGAAACAATGATTGAAGTATCTATATACACAATACAAGCTTCCAACATTTCTGTGAGTGAAATGGACGATACAGAACATATATAAAGGGATATGGGCTAAGGTCACTTTTTCTGAGAAGAAAATATAGACGAAACTTTAACAGAAATCACTTAATATGAGTGAAAATGACAGTAACATTCCAGAGTCAATGTATGCTATTAGAGTTCTTTCACAGGAACTAAAACACTCCAAACTTAAACCTAATAAAAATACAATCCATTCTCTTCCCTTTATAGGGGTAAACAATCTACCCCACGATTATCCCTACACAAAATCAAAAGTCACATAGACTGATAAAATATCTTAATCAAAACAAAACATGGATAATTGTGTTGACGGTTTCTAGAACTCATATCAATTCTCGATAAGGCGTGCATGTACATTTCGTACATGCTTGTCATGCGCTTGGGTAGTTGCCACGTATGGTGGTTGAATTGTGAAAGCAACAATGAACGCTTTTGATTGTGTTAAAATTCCAAAGGATTATTACGGATAAATAGTACAAACAAAGTGTTAAAATTCTAAAGGATTATAACGGATTATTAGTATAAACAAAGGATCAATATTGCTTTGAGGTAAGAAAACGTATTTATCTTAACTGCAAATCGTAGATATAACACGTTCCTACCAGTTCATGTAATCTTAGAATGATTTAACTAAGAATGCAATTAACATGCCTTGAACATGTACCAATATGATTATTTCTAGAATACGTTTTCAAAGGAAGTCATTTACAGTCATATCGGTTGCACACGGTTTGCACAAAGCTTAAGCTGAGATAAACAAACTTTCAAGTATGAAGTAGTTGTCAGAAATGATCCTTATCACCGACATCATTTGATGATATTGAAAAGCAGTGATGAAACCATAATATATAAATTGACAGTATTTTGCTTTTCTTAGCATATAAAATCATAACAAATCTACATTCTTCTGGACATTGTTAATGATGCATTCACTATGAAAATTCACTAGTTAACGATAACATATATTTACAAATTTTCAATATTTGTTGTAAAACATTTTTATAAAAAATTCATATTGAATTTGAAAATTAAAACCCAAAACGATTGAATACATAGCAAATAGAATAGAAATTGACCATAGAATGTCAAAATTAGGTCAGAAAAGATTACTGTCAAGTATATCATATAATACTTGAACCTTGTTTTATGAATCTTTAATGAACCTAAGTTGCCATATAAAATCAAATTAAATATATTTTGATGTTGAAAATGACATCGGTGTATATTCTTAGCGTACCAATCTATATATCTACAATGTAATTGGAATTTGTATGGATAAAAGTTGTCCTTTGTTACAGTGGCATTTCTTTTATGATCTATGTGCTTAGTTCCAAAAAAGACTGTACAAAGCACAAATATAAATGGTCTGACGTAGTAATCAGAAAGAAACTTTGACAAGAATACCATAGCACATCTAATGAATCATGGTAAAGTCTTAGTTCGTAAGGTGGGTTCATGTCAGCTGTTAACGAAACACGCTTCTGCCATGGAGAAGACGCGTCAACTCTGGTCTCGAGTATGTGATCGGGATGCGGTGATTTCGTAGATAAAACCATTTCGTAGACACGAAATCCGGTGAATTCGTAGACAAATCGAGCAGTGAATTCGTAGACAAGTGTTAAAATAGGATTATAAGTAATAATAACAAACTTCTTTTTATCAAACTCAAGGATTCGAACACTTATAGGTTCGATTAAAGAAATCTAGTGAATAAAAACTATAAATAGTCAATTTTGTTGTGTTTTGACACGATTAAAGTAATCCAATATTTATGTGTTGTTTTCAATTCTTTTAGTTCTTGTTTGATCTTTTAATAAAATAGATTAAGGTAAGTATGATTATATTTATCAACAACTACGCAATCAACACCAGCTCAGAGACGAGAAGACATCCGGGAAGATGAAAGACGGTAAGTCACTGACAATCAAAACAAATAGCGCGGCTATTATAGCAAATCCACTTGCATGAGTAGAGACTCAAACTTACCTGTCAAAACACATATACAGTATATAAACCACAAGTTTGAAATTATAATTCATTCATGGCAAACATGGCTCTCTGCGTGGTATGTTCAAACGAAGTTAGACCAAAACAACATGCTATCCAGTGTGACAGATGTGACCTTTGGCAGCACCGAACTTGCGAATCGGGAATGGATATCAAGACATACAGACAACTGACCAAGGGTGACCGATGGCCAGCTGGAGAGACGCCAGACACCAGCACAGAAGGCGAAAGCAAACAAGTTTTTCGAGCTGTGGGACAACTACCAAGAGGATAGGATCACGGCCAGTCAGCTCCTCAGGGAGATTTCCCGAATCGACGGCCCTCCTGTATAATGCTTTGCCTTTCGTTAGAGACTGAACTAAAATGAAAAATATAACAATAATATATGAATGATATCATATTATTTACAATTGAATTACTCCTTTCTGTTATTATTTCTGATGCTTCGTTATCTGAAACAAATTTAATCATTAATCATTATGAAAATAATAATATAACATAATAATATTCTACGTCAAAACTCGTTAGTTTCGTATCTATTCTTCGTAAAGCTAATAACATTCTACGTAAAGTTAGCAACATTCTCGTAATCAATATTCACACATGAATAACTATAAAAGACAATAATAATTAAAAATAAATGTCAATAGTGACTTAGAAATACAATACTGTCTACGAAATCACTGTCTACGAAATGGTTTTGTCTACGAAATCCCCGTGTCTACGAAATGGTTTTGTCTCACTGCAAGCCATGTGATCGACACCCACTTGCCGTACACGAGTCTGTACCTTCTCGTTAGAGTAAATGTCCCGTGACTTACGGTATAAAATCGCTCTTTGTTTCTTGAGTTTTGCGGGTAGATCTGTACGGATCGACATTCGTGTGCCTTTGAGAAATCTTGCTGATTTTAACACCATGTCCCTATCCTCCATATTAAGGAAATGTTCGATGATCTGGGCGGGTGCATCAGGGGTGGGGTCATTTGGAAACGGTTTTCTAGGGAGCCTGTGGACTGCTTTAAAGTAGATATTGTCTATATCTCTGTCAGACAAGTTAAGATTGTTCAAGAAAATGCCCCTAAGCACTTTTTCAGAATGTTCATGACACTGTTCCTTGACCCCATAAAAAAGCAAATTGACTTTTCGATCATATATTTCTTTTGCAAGAATTGTTCTCTCAAAGTTTTTAGCTTGCTCAGACAATTTGTATTTGAGATCTTTAACTTCTGAACGAAGTTCTTTCACATCATTATCGTGCACAGCGGCCATGTTCTCAACGTCATCAACACGCTTTGACATGTTGCTAACTTCAGTTTTCAATTCCAAAAATGACCCCTTTAGGTCTGCGTTTCCTATTTCAATTTTATCGGAAAGTCTTTTCTCTACTGCAAGAATCAATTCTTCCATAATTGATTGGGTACTTACTCGGGACTTCGAGCTCATGAGATCCACCTCGAAAATGTCACAAAAGTTGAAAATGCTCACTCACTTATTTCACAAACTTGTTGATTATGTCCACAGAACAATTCCAAAGAGTGTCTATCGAATTTTTCTTCAAATATCAGTCATTTTGAATTCGGGATAGACGTGGGGTCGAGAGCTCCCTCCATGTACGTCCTACTCTCACGCATGCGCAGATGTTCTTTTTAAAAAATTCATGCATCAAATGACATTATACATTTTCTTTCCATCTAACATTTGATAAGCGTGTAAACCAGAAAATATTTTAAAAGATGGTTTGCAAAATCATATAAATAAAAAAAATTATGGTTTGATGACGATGATAACAGCCTGTCCAGAATAATTAAAAACTGGCAATGCTAAAGTTCACATAAGAAGAAATTGATTTTAACTTATTCCATAACTTTCCACATTTGGCAAGGCGTTCTTGCCAAAAACTGAAAGGCATCCTTTCCACAGTAAGGAAAGGTCGCCTTTCCGTTGCCTATCTTTCCAAATCGATTAAGTCAATGAAGCGCACATAAAATCGCACCTTATGTTTTTATCAATTCTAAGCCGTATGATTGAAAAGGGTTTTTTTATTTCTTATTTGAAACATGAATTTGATTTCATGAAAATTTCGAGATCATGAAACTGTGTTAATCCTGGACGGGGAAAGTTAATTCTCAATATTTATTTTAAAATTCAGAACTAGGAGAAAAGGGAAATGAAAAGCTGTTGTCATCGTGAACTAAGTTAGTAATTCAACATGTATTAAATCGAGTGATTGAGTGGCATATATAAAGAAACAGTATCATATTTAATTGGATAACATAGTTCACATGTCTATAAAGGTCATTTAAGGGATTTACTATATAGTTATTTAACGTAATTTGTTATAATAATTTTATGAATATTTTTTTTTTTATAATTTTTTATTTTCCCAAACTCCATACAAAAAAACACATATTATAATAACAGTTCCCAACATAAACAAATTTTACACAAGTAATATTTCATTAATGTATGCTAGATATAATGGATAGGATAATTTTATGAATAGTTATATGGCACTTTTCCACGCACTAATACATGCTCAAAGTGCATTAATCTGAAAGTAGCGAATTTGCAATACTTAATTAAGTTCAGTAAAAGTGAAAAGCTGCCTCATATACTTCATTTCATGAATCAATAAAGCATGTGTTAGTTGATCAGTTAAACATGTGAGACGTACCTTTTCAGTGAATGTATCCACAAGAACATATATATCCAAGTCCTTTTTAGCTTAAGAACAGAACATAAACCCATCACTGATGAGTGGCTAAACAGATAAACGACACAATCTCTACATCCAGCTATCACATTCAAACAATAATGGCGGCAAGATGAGAAAAATAGAGCCGGTGCAAAATTAGTTTGATAATTTCTCATCTAACCTCTCAGATTTCATTGGATAACAGGATGCGGTAAAGCAGTGTATCCTGTTGTTTCAAGACACAGAGACACCGTCCTGACAAAACAGGCTGATACATGGCCACTTGTCTACAAGCCACCTGCATGTGTTTGTACAGCACGGTTGACACCTGCTCATTACCTGAAGCTGAAAACTGGTCATAGTGTGATAGGTTGTATTGGTCTGAGATGCTAAATGGTATTATCTGACGCTAACGAGGACTCGTTGTTTTAGAAACAGTTGTTAATTTTTCTTAAATCAGAACAACATAACAATAATAAAATCTATATTTGCCCATGCGGATCTAAGAAAAATAAGTCACTCACTGTAAAATGCTTGATGACATAGAAGAAAGAGAATGACCACTCAAAATCATTTTTAATAGAGGCACGAAAAGGATGAACATACATCTTAATAAATAAGTAATAATTACAAAATCAAAACATATTAGAGGCTGAAATAGAAAAAAGATCAGCACACACATCTCATATGGTTTCCTCTGAAATTAAAATATTTATTGATATTCTGAGTTCATAACAACATCCTGTTTTTTCTAATTTGCTTGAGGTATTAAGTCAAAACATATTAATCAACATAGAGACCTATGTTTTAAGGTAGAGGAATTTTGATGAGGTACCACTTTTCATAAAATAAACAATTTAACTTAGAATGAAGCCACTAAAAGTAAAAGGCATCAAGTTATTTTCATATATAAACAGTTAATATGATAAACTTTTGTCATATGCTCTTCATTAGCCATTAATATAAGAAAACAGGTTTGAAATTAAGAACCCTGCAGAAACAGGGAGCTTGGATCTAGATGGATCTCGATGTTGTTTTAAATAGGATTATTGTTAATTAAATGTTTGTTAAGGACCCTTCTTCAACAATTTATTTAATGTAAAGTGGGTATGCAGTGTAATCTGTAATTTCTGTTTTAATTTTTATTTTTATGGGAAAAGGCACGTTCTCTTAACCCGCTGTTTAGCTTTATGGTTCCTGTCGACCAGACTATCTTTGTTATGGAAAACAATAATCTTGTATACTCTTTAGCTGCCTCAGTGTCACTCATGTTTAAGGGAAGAAAATGGTTACTTACATAAATATATTATTATTACCCACTTTTTATCAGGGTTATGTCTTTGTGAGTTGTTTTTATGAATTTTATCAATATACTGATTTTATCGATTTTATGTGTCTCATAGGCCTGTATAGGCCGGGCAGATGTTGTTTTATGGTGCCAATTATGTATATAACATGTCAACATTTGCGTGACACAATAATAAAATAATATCTCTCTCTCTCTAATTTCTCTCTTTAATAAAGCTTATAGAAGAATCCCGGTGTAGCAGTGAGCTTGGACCTAGATAAATAAGTCAATCCTGATGTTGTTTTAAATAGGATTACTGTTAACTAAATGCTTGTTAATGTCCCTTTGTCAATACTTTACACAAGAACATTGCAGAAAGGAGTAGGTGAAGTCTATTACATATGTATTCTTAAATGGGGCGTGTACAGTTTGCAGCTCCAGAAGCAAGAGTGTAATGTGTTTATGAATTTGTTGGATAGCAAGTTTGAAGGGAACTAGCCCGAATGCGCCAGACCATCTTCATTCTGAGGTAATTCGTAAGTGATTGACATAAAAATGTCTAAATGAAAGTTATTTTGTTGTATAAAGTACATATGTTGGTTGGGTAGATCAATGCCTACCAAATATAGATCACTGATATTCTAATATAGATTATGAATAATGAGACATATATCTACAGCCACCTTGACTTGCAAATGAATCTGAATGCAGCGACCTAAATGAATATAAAATGAATGTTTTATATCTCCAACATCAGCTTGTTCTTGTGGCGATAATTATGAAGACTCTCTTCATTATTTCATATTGTGTAGTGATTTTCGCCAAAATATGTTTTTCTATACTACAGGATTTGATTTAAAAGCAATATTATTGGTAATCAAAACTTGTCTTCAGTTGAAATTAGTTAATTGTTAAATTCAGTCCACATGCTTATAAATTTAACAGACAGATGTTTTTCCAAAGTATGACGGAAAGACTAATATATATTATTATATTTTTATGAAACCTTTGGCACACTTGAGGGGGGGGGGGGGGATATGCCCTATAAATTAATTCACGTCACTTCTTTTGCCGACTCTCTCCCTGCCCCTCACACAAGCCCAACAAGTTTATTGTCATGTTGAGATCAGAGAGACATCCTTCATTGTCGGCTAGACTAGGTTCCAAATATCTATGCAAACCCAAGGGACGTTTTTTCTGTGCCTTCATTGATTTCAAAAAGGCCTTTGACTATGTTGATAGAGCCAAACTATTATATTTGCTGCTTAAAGCAGGTTGCCATGGTAAATTCTACAATCTAATTCATAATATGTATTCATCTGTGAAATCCTGTGTGAAAGTTCGTGATTGTAAAACCGATGTGTTCCAAACAAGTACTGGTGTGCGTCAAGGCTGCATTTTAAGCCCGATTTTATTCATATTTTTCATAAATGAGCTTGCCACTGAAATCTGTAAAGTATGTAAACATGGTGTCTTTCTATCTCAAGATATTGATGATATTATGATGTTACTATTTGCTGACGATGTTAACATGTTTTCGTATACTATCATTGGTCTACAACAACAACTTGATGTTCTACGTCAGTTTTGTATTACTTGGGGTTTGAGTGTAAATATTGGGAAAACAAATATTATTGTATTTAGAAATGGTGGTGTTTTAAAGAGAAATGAAGTATGGTATTATGGTGATATAAAATTAAAATGTGTTACCTACTATAAATATTTAGGGCTAATTTTTCTTCTCGGTTAAATTGGTCAACTAATTGCAAATGTTTAGCTACTCAAGCCTCTAAGGCGGCACAATCTGTATATCATTTATTTAGAAATAATTCTTTCATTTCATTAAAAACAGCATGTACCATTTTTGATTGTAAGATCTTGCCAATTCTTTTGTATGGGTCCGAAATTTGGGGCGCTAAATATTTCCATTGTATTGAAAAAGTACATGCAACATTTTTCAAACGTTTTCTAAATTTGGGAAAGTATGCTTCAAATAAAGCTGTTCTGCGAGAAGTTGGCCGTTGTAATCTATACGTTTCTAGTAGACTAAGAGTTGTTAGATATTGGTTAAAGCTGTTAAAAATGGACTACTTTAGATACCCAAGACAAAGCTATCTTTTTTCAAAATCACAGGATGATATAGGGAAGAGGAATTGGGCTTCAGAAGTTAGGGAACTACTTTTTTTGGCAGGATTTTCGCATGTTTGGATTTTTCAAGAGGTCGGAAATGACAATTTATTTTTATCGGTACTTAAGCAACGTCTTCAGGATATGTCTGCACAAGAATGGTCTATGTCCATACACAATTCTAAATATCTTAATTACTACTCAACGCATAAATCTTTACTTGTGCCAGAATTTTATATTTTGAACTTGAAAGAAAAGGCGTCGATACGGACATTGTGTAAATTTCGAATTGGTTTCCATGATTTTAAAGTTAATGCTTTACGTAAAAATAAGGAAATTCCTAGCGATTTCTGTGAATATATATGTAAACATTGTAATTCTGGAAACATTGAAGACGAATTCCATGTACTATGTGAATGTTCAAAGTACTCTCATCTTCGAGATAAATATTTAGCATTTGTATCTTTTCCTGTGAGAGATAAACAAATATTGTCGAGTCTTCTAAATTAAACAAATATCGATGTTATCAAAGCTATAGCAATGTATTTAAAACATGTTTTCTATTATCGAACTGTTGTTACCACGTGAAAATCAAATGTTATCTGCATTTGTACTTGTACTATAGGCCTAATGGCCCTAAATACTGAACAAACTGAATCTAGACTAGGTAACGAACGGTAATTTACCATGTAGTAAAATTGTGCAACATCCTCTCTCTTAGTTGACAGAGAGACCTGTGTAGTTACTTAACAAGGTAAGCCGTATTATCTAATTGTATGAGCTGGGGTCTGCAACCTTAATTTTTAGCTTCCAGTGTTTAATTAGCGAGGCCCCGCGAGAGTCGTAAATCTCAATCAGCGCGCCCTCTACTCATCGGTGTTTTTACTGCGCTGGTCCCTACTCGCGAATTACCCAACCGGATACGTGTGTGAGAATGTCGTTGTAAACAAATCGTTCTACAACTGAACTGCAATATGAGATATGAGAAAAAAATTATAAATCTTTGTAAAGTGAAATCTTTTTTAGTTTATTTTTAGATTTCCCTTACCCCTTGATAGGGGTTTGAGGTTTGTATTTTATATTTGGCAGTAAATTGAACCTAGCTTGATTAAACAACTGTAAAATCAATGCACTTTTAATATTGATACAATTCTCATATAATCATCCAGCTTTTTACAAGCATAATTGAACACCAAGTTGACATTTAACAAAGACACAATCATTTTTCAGAAATTAAAGACACGTTTGCCATGATTTGAAAATATCACTGATGATTATAAAAAAAGGAATATATGAAGGATATAATGGTCACTAGTTATAAAGTTTAACTAAAAGGGTTACCTTGATGATAGGGTGTTTTAAAATGTTATTTTGGGTCCGGTTTAGTATGTCTTACAACACTGTGAAAACTATCGCATTTGAGTTGACTATTCATCAGTAAAATTTTAAGGTATAATCTCATGATGATACAATCGAAATTGACTTAATATTTTCAATATTTCATAGTCATGGACAATGGGTTCACCTCGTACGTCAAGCGTCCTGATAGTTCCGATATGGGATTTCTGATTACGAATGGATAAGAATAAGAATGACTTGAAAAATGATGTATACACACCTGGCAGTAATTGTTAACGTACATGTATTTACCAGTCTTACAGAGAAAAGGGCACCAACAATCTGAGCCATAATTAATGATAGATTCACTTTAGTAAACGACAATAAAAATTATCTCGTCCTAATCCCGGATTGATGAATAGTTACTTTGTTTTGATTTTTTTCACCAATTCACAGTAAATGAACACTTGCTTTTGACTTTCAAAAGATAGTGAAAAATATATAATAAAGTTGGATTCCTCTTGAACATAATCAAAACCGCATAAGTTACATTTTGTTATAGATATATCTTATTCCACGTAGTCTCTCAGACATTATACAATGCATGAACGGTAAAGCTTAAATCAACAATAATGTTATCTAATTTATCAACCAGCCATGCATAGAGCAATAAAGCACAGCTGTCGACGGAACAGGAAATGATAATAAGTATATTATGTAAGAGATCGATCACAAACGTTGTTTATAACACTTCAAGGAAGTTATATAGTACTTGGAAAGTCTGGTCTAAACAGTCACTGTAATCTCGCTCTACTCCCATGTTTTCAGTTGACGAGCTGGAATAAACATTGTCAATTCACTTCCTCTCAAATTCTGTTTTATTTGTATATGATTGTATGTGGGCATATGGGACAATTTTAAAGTGACACAGAGTATGCTTCAAAATTGTTTATATATATATTCTGAATGTTGTGTATTACATGTTTTATGGAAATAAAATACTGTTTTAATCATATACCATGTGTCCTGCATAAAGTTCAAGTCATGTCGAAATAATTGTATTTTCATCACTTAAATACCAAAATTATGATATTTACTTATTTTCAATAATTATCGACAAAAGGCAATATACGGCTTTACGGCAAGGACATGTGTTAGTAGATAAGCTAGCCATTTTGGACTGCAGGCATCGTGTTGTTGTTGGGATGAAGTTTAACGTCTGCTTCCACCATTGGGTGATGTCGCCGACGTTTGGGCCTATGCCTTAGTTATTTGCAATGAATGGGGGAATAAGATTTAGAATAGGTCATAGAAACCCAAATAAAGTTTCTGAAGTGGTAAAAAATAAAATCAATTTGGAATTTGGAATTCAGGCATCGTGTTGTTGTTGTTGGGTTGGTGTTTAAGCGTCTGCTTCCACCTTTTGGTGATGTCGCCGACGTGGGGCCCATACTTGGTTATAGCCAAATATAAGGAGTAAAATTTGGAATAAGATATGGGATTCCAAAAAAAATGGTATTTAATAGAGTTTCTAAATAGATTAAAGATTTTGAATGAAAGCCAGAGGATAAATAAATAATTTTGAATTTTGATTATAGGGGGAATAAAAAGAGAAATTAAAAATATAAATATAAGAAAATTAAAAATAATAATATAATAATAAAATAATAAGATAGTAGTAATTATAGTTTAGTGTCTCACTTTGTAATATGGCGTCGTACCTGCAAAAGATACAAAGACATTTTTAAGCGTATGGGAACACTTAGTTTGCAGTAGTTATGAAAGGTAGGTTAAATAATTTTGAATTTGTTTATGAAAGATAGATTGTAAGTTATATTTTGGAAATATTATAAGTTTTGGTTGGTTATAAATAAATATTTAAGTTAAATAAAGTTTTTGAGTGGAGTTTTTATATGATAATATTTTAGATATTTAGAAATTGTTGTTAAGATTTATATATATTTATTATATGGGAGTTATGAAATGATGGATATTTATGTAAGTTATATAGAAAATAAAAGTAATACTCATCTTGTTTGTTGCTGTTTCCTTGTTCTGTTGTTTGTGCGTAGTTATCTTCGCAATGTGCTATTTTTCTCCTTGATGCTACCATTCCGCCCCACTCCTGTGGGAGGGGTTGAAAAGAGGAGATCCCCCCGTGGGTTCGTTTCTCCTGTCCTCGAGCTTTTGATTGGTTGCGAACTCCCCCCGTGATGGATGGAGTTCTATCATTTTTGTAATGGGTGGAGTTTCATTATTGTTGTTAGTTAACTCCCCCCGTAATGGGTGGAGTTTATTAGTAATTGTTGGTAGTTAGCAGGAAGCTGATAGAGGAGATCCCTCGTAGGTTCGCTTCTCCTGTTAGTAGTTGGCTGGTGTAGTATCCGTGGTCTTATAACGGTCCTTATATAGTATAGTTGGTTGTTATTTGTTGTTATAGTTGTTATTTGCTGATGAGTATATTATCAATTAGTTTGGTTTGGCTAGCAGTTCTTGTGGTTTACTAGCGCGTTAAGTTTGACTAACAGTTCTTGTGTTATGTTAGCTCTATTGTTATCTTGCATTTGCCCATATAGGGACTGCGTAGCAAGATATTGTTATATAACAGTTCTTGTTGGATGTTATGTGATTTTGATGTTAATTGCTTGCATTTGCCCTTTGTAGGGACTTCGTAGCAAGAAATTAAAATGTATCTTTATTTTTCTTGCATTTGGCCCTGAAGGGGACTACGTAGCAAGAAAATTAACTATTGATGGTGATAATATTATATATATTGATATAGGCTATCAGTTCTTGTGGTTGTGATAGCCTTTGGATTATGTCTAACAGTTCTTGTGGGATGTTAGTTATTTAGTTGTCTCTTTATTAGATTATATATCTAACAGTTCTTGTGGAATGTTAGTTCTTGCATTTGCCCTATGGAGGGACTGCGTAGCAAGAAGTGATAATCTTTTATAAAGAGGAGGATGAGCAATACGGAGTGTTGTACGGACTTTATGTTAGGAGGTTTAACTGTTTGGCTAACAATTTGTTTAGATAATCCTATAAAAAATGATAAAGAGTAACAAAAACAAAAACAAAAAGTAAAAATTACAAAGATGATAACAAAAGCTTAACAAGGGGGAAAAAAAGGGGGGGGGGGGGGGTAGGGTGAAGGTTGGGGGAGGGGGTGAGGGTAGGGGGGTGAGGGTTTGAGGGGTAAGGGAGTGGGGGGTGGGGATTGAGGGGTAGGGGTAAGGGGGGTGGGGATTGGGGGTCGGGTTTAGGGGGCGGGTAGCTGAGGTTATCAGCATGGTATTGCGGGGTAAGGGGAGTGGGGGTGGGGATTGGGGGGTGGGGATTGGGGGGTGGAGTTTTAGGGGGTGGGTAGCTGAGATTATCAGCAGGGGACAAAAATATTGGGGGTAAAAAAACCTATAAAAAATGTAAAGAGCAGGTAGGAATATTGTTAGCCTTTATTGTTTTGCCAGGAATTGGTATTTTGTTATAACTGTACAGTTTAGTTTTTAGTAGGAATGTTGCTAGATGTTGGTAATTGTTTGTATTAGCTAACAATTCCTGTAGGGTGCTGGCCTTAGCATTGTTTAACAGTTGTCTCCTGTGTTGTTGATACTTGACACATTCTATGAGAATGTGTTGAATTGTATCTTTAATTTTGCATTTTTCGCATAGGTTATCCGCTGCTCTGCCTGTTTTGTGGCGGTAGACTTTGTTGGTAACATTATGAAGTCTTAATCTCGTTATGGCGACGTCAACTCTTCTAAATTCATGAAAGTTTTTAACTTTATTGATTTTATGCGATTGTATTTGATAATATTTGGTATGTCCCCAGTTTTCTTTATATGATTGCATGTATTGTTTTATGCTTTTGTCCTTATTTATGCTTTTTATTTCCTTTACAGTATAAGGTATATCAACTTCATGGTTGTGTGTGAGACCGGCTTTTGTCGCCTGGTCAGCACGTTCATTTCCAAGAAGTCCTATATGTGATGGTACCCAGATAAAGCTGATTTGGTTATTATCTCTTAATAGGTAATTGTATAGGTAGTATATTTGGTTTAGTATTTCGTGTCGGTTTTTATCTGTTTTATTTTGTATTGCTTGTAATGAACTGAGTGAATCAGTGAATAAGGCTATATTCCTGTTTTCATACCCAGTGCAGAGTTTAAGGGCTTGTAAGATTGCCGTGAAGATTGATACTTTATTTGGGAGTTTGAAGGCTATTACTTGATCCCCCATGTGTGTGAAGGCTATTCCTGACCCCACTTGACCTTGGTCATCTTTGGAGCCGTCTGTGAATATTTGTATGTGATTACTTTCATTATAGTTAAGATCAATATGAGCTTGGGTGTTAATAAGATCAGTTGGTTTAGGATTGCTTTTATCTATATGTTGTGTTAATTCTATATCTACTTGGATGTCAGGTATATAGAGTGGTTTTAGAATATGGCAAGTATATGGGTCTGTTGCTACGTCACATTCGTCAAGCTCGAGTTTGTCTAAGTGTTTTTAGCAGTTTCCCCGAATGGAGGCGGTATTTTCTTGGCGTGTTTATTAAGTGTTTGTTTTTTATTGCTTAAAATTCCCTGTAAGCAGGGTTTGTGTTGAGATCTTACAATGTAATTTGTAATATTATTTTCCCATTCTTATTCTAGGGGGAGCTCCCCTAGCTCATGTCTTATTAGGTCCATTGGTGTGCCATTAAGGCAGCCAGTTATAAGTTTATAAGCTTGGTTTTGTAGACTTATTAGCTTTTGTATATTGGTTTTATTGGTGTCGCACCAGGCTTCAGCTCCATAGTGTAGTTTGGATTTTATAAGTGATTTATATAGAACAAGTAGCATTTCTTTACTACTGCCCCATCTGGTATGTGAGAGAAGTTTAAGTATATTTAGGTCTTTTTTACATCTTTGTACTAATTCATGAATGTACGTGTTGGTTCCATGTTAGGCATTCATCAAATATGATGCCTAGGAATTTAACTTGTGTTACTTGGTCTAGTTTTTCCTCATTAATATATAGTTTGACTGGTCGGCAATCAGCCTTTGGTGATGGTTTAAAGAGGATTGATATTGTTTTACTGGTTGATAATTGAAATCCCCAATCTTGGGTCCATTGATTTACTTTATCTAGCGCTTTTTGTAGTTGTTCCGCTGCTACATGTTGGTGTTTATGACTGACCCAGAGGGCTCCGTCATCAGCAAATTGTGAAGTGTTTACTAGCTTTGGTATTTTGCTAAAGAGATCGTCTATCATGATATTAAAGAGTGTTGGAGATATTATACTGCCCTGTGGGGTTCCATTTTCTAAATCATAGTTGTCTGATATTATGTCTTCTGTTTTGAGGCGGAAGTTTCTATCTGACATAAAGTCATTGATGAAGTTGAGCATTTGTCCTTTTATACCCTTCTTTTTAACTTTTTGTATTAAGCCAGTTTTCCATACCATGTCGAATGCTTTACTGAAATCTAGAAAGACTGCGACTGTGTATTTTTTGCTGCGTTGTGCTTCTCTTATCGAGTGTTGTAGTCCTACTAAGTTATCAGTTGTCCTGTAGGACTTTCTGTATCCCGATTGATTTGGTGTAATAAGCTTATTGGTTTCTAAGTAATGTTGTAGGCGTTTAGTAACCATAGCCTCTAATGTTTTACACAGGTTTGAGGTCAGGGATATATGAGTCTGATTTGGTTGGGTCCTTGCCTTGTTTGTGTAAAGGTATGATAAGGCTTTCTTTCCATTTGGTGGGTATTTTTCCTTCTTTCCATATTTTATTGTAAAGATTTAGCAGTATAACTTTACATCTTTTCGGTAAATTCTTAAGCATAATGTAGCTTGTTTGATCTAAGCCGGTGGCTGTTCCTTTTTTATTATTTATAACATTATTGAGTTCAGATATGGTAAATGGTTTGTTATACCATATATTTGGTTTATTGTCATCCATTACATATGGTACTGTGTTTTTAACCTTTTCTTGAAATTTGGGTATATAGTTACTAGTTGAGCTTGCCTGTGCGAATTGTGTGCATATATTTTCAACTTTTTCTTGTTTATTTTGACTGTTGTTGATACATGGTATATGCGTTTTGGAGCTTTTACCTCTAAAGGCATTTATTTTATTCCATACTTCTCTTGAGTTTGTTTTGATGTTCATTGTGCTACATAATTTTTTCCATGAATGACTTTTAGCTTTACTGATTAGTTTTTTTACTTTGTTTCTAGCTTGAGTAGCTAGGGGTATTAACTTTTTGTCTTTTTTAGCTTTTTTCCTTAATAGTTTTCATTCTTTTCGCGCTTGCATTATTTCTTCGTTCCACCATGGAACTGGTATTTGCTTATGTAATTTCCTTGTTGGGATTGCTGCATTGGCTGCCTTTATAATTGCTTCAGTGATATTTGTGTTATAGATATTGGTGTCATCGTTTTTGGTACTTTCATTTATAATTTGTGCACTTAAGTTTTGGAAGATATTCCAGTTGGCCTTATCAAAGTTCCAACTTTTATGATTATGATTTTGATTTTGTTGAGTATTGTAGTTCTTTAGGGTAGTGAATAATGGGAAGTGGTCACTCCCCCAGCTGTCATCATGTACATATAAGGAGTTACGTCCCCTGACCTGACAAGGCATGTTTCTGTGGGCTCTGAAATTTATCAGTTTAAATCTGAAAAAAATACCATCAATCCTACGTACCAGGTATCATATGCTATTTATCACCAATATTAACAGCCCAAACGAACATTTGTGTGAAATTTCGACAAAAAAGACATTTTGAAATATTTCTGTGATTGATATGTCGAAAATAGGTGATAACGTCCTAATGGATTCATCAGACTATGTACAATCAGTAATGTCACCTAACTCTATCAGTGAAAGTGACAACAGTGACTTTTGTAAACCATCAGCGGCCAAAAAGCAGAAAACAAATGTTGACTGTTGTGATGAGAGCGTTTCTGTCTCGAACTTTGAACTCATGGCAGCAATAAAAAATATGCAGAATAGTTTCACTGAACTGCGGCAAGAAATAAAAGACAGCGAAAAAAGAGTTACAGAAAAAATGACTGACATTCTTAGAGTAGAAACACTAAAGTTAAGAAATGAATTTGAAATGCAAACACGTTCGTTAACAGAGAAATTTAATCGCCTGGAAAACACATTGGAGGGGGAATCAAATCAGCTTGCTTCAGTAGATCGTCGGGTGGAGATATTGGAGACTCGGGGCACCCCCGAGACGGAAGTACAGCGGAGTGTTATCATCCGGAACCTGCCGGTGGGTAGACGAGAAGCTGACGACCCCAACATACTGTGCAACAGAGTAAACCAACTCATCAGGGACGGACTCAAACTGAAGGATGTACAGGTGGTCAGTGCGACGCGTAAGACTCGTACTGACAACAAGCCTGGTCTTGTAGTATGTGCAGTGCACAACACTGAACAGAAAAATAAACTTCTGAAGAATAAAAAGTACCTGAACAACACAAAAGACTTTTCCCGGATAAACATTGACTCTGCTCTTTCACAGGAGGATCTGGTTGCAAGGGCCAATATGCAAACATTAATAAAAGAAATTGGAAAAGATAAATCATTTCGTTTCCATGGAAATCGGCTAGTGTCCTACAAAAACAAAGCCTAGGATACCTTGCGGCTAGGTTTTTGGAATGTTGGGGGCTGGGCACAACGAGATCTGGATAATAGTCAGTTCCGTGAACATGTAGTCAATATTTCAAATTATGATATCTTTGGTGTCTGTGAGACATTTTTACAGGGTCATGCAACTCTAATTCTAGATGGATTTACATGGTTTGGTAATAACAGAAGAAATATTAGTAAACGTGCTAGGAGAGGATCTGGGGGAGTCGGTGTCTTTATATAAAATTCTATACTAGAATTGTTCAGAGTGGAAATACTAGACCGTGAGGACGATGACGTCATGTGGATAAAGTTGATTCCATTTAGTGATAATAGTCCTAATATTGTGTTATGTGTGTGTTACCTGCCGCCTCTGGGCTCAACACGAGTTCACGATGCCGAACTGTTCTTTAATAAGTTACTTGAAAAGTTGTACCTATTCCAAAATGATGGAGTTTTGTGCCTCTGTGGGGACTTTAATGCCAGGATAAGTAATCACTTGGACTATGTTCAGGGCGTGGATGAAGTACCAGAGAGAGAGGTAATAGATCACAAAGATAATATGCATATGGACAGTTGTTCCTAGATTTTCTGGTGGAAGCTAACTTGTGTGTATTAAATGGCAGATTAGGCAAACAGGATTATACGTGTATCAGAAATGGATCTTCAGTCGTGGATTACGTTGTGACTGCTCATGAGCATTTGTCTTTCTTTAAGAATTTTGATGTGATAAAAATGTGTAATATCATCAATGGCACCAATGTTCCTGTAAGTATCCCAGACCATTCTGTTCTCACGTGGCAAATTATTTTCCCAATTATAAAGGTAAACCATGACGATATTTCCTATTGTAAGTCTCAACAGTACAACGCCAGTAAGATCTCAAACCAGTTTCTTCAAGGAAGTGAATTAGTGGATAAAATAAACTCTGTTATCACAAAACTTGAATCAAAACTTGCTTCATCTATAAATATCAACGAAGCTTATGCTGAATTCATAACATTTATGTACTCAGAATTGGATAAGGTTGCCAAGCCTAAAGTGTTTACTTGATCGAACTCCAAATCCAAGTATAAACCATATTGGTGTGACGACCTGCAGTTCCAGTGGGATAGAGCATGCGAGTACGAAAAGAACTATTTATCTTGTAAGTGTACAAGAAGGCGTAAATACCTCAAAGAACTTTTTGTTTCAGAGAGGAAGCGTTTTGATAAGTTATTACGAAAGCATAAACTTGCATATCAGTTATCTGAGCAACAGAATTTACTTGATAGATATAATGACAATGATTCTCGGACTTTCTGGAGGACAATCGGTAAACTCGGCATCGCCAATGACGGACCTAATGTCATTCCTTGGGAGGTGGAGATAAATGGCAACCTTAGCACATATAAGACAGTTGTTTTGAATAAATGGAAACAGGATTATTCTTCTCTTTTTGCAGACTCATCGCCGCCAGATCACGATGACATTCACTACCCAAACATCCGGAATGAAATCAACAATGGTCACGTGACATGTGACACTACTGACCTAAATTCGCCAATCACTTTCCAGGAAGTCGAGCGTGCGGTCTCACGTGCCAAGCGTGGCAAGTCTGCCGGCGTGGACTTGCTCCCTGCTGAGTCTCTTAAAAACAATACATGTATAAAACTTCTGTCTAAACTTATGACATTTTGTTTTGAAAACGGCGTGTGCCCTGAACTTTGGCAAAAAAGTATTATTTACCCAATCAAGAAATTGGACTCTGATGCACGTGACCCACTTGGCTATAGAGGCATTTCGCTGCTGTGTGTGCCTTGTAAGATTTATTCAGACATTTTAAATATTCGCCTTAGTAATTGGTTGGAAGCTAACGGTTTATTAGCTGAAGTTCAAAATGGCTTCCGCTCTTCAAGAAGTACACATGAACATTTATACAGTTTGTTTTCAATTGTTAATAATAGAAAATTATCTAAGCAATCTACATTTGTATGTTTTATTGACGCAATGAAGGCCTTTGATAAGGTTAATAGGAATTGTTTATGGTACAAGTTGATGAAGCTTGGCATTAATGGCGATATGGGCTGGGTCTCTCAGTACACTAAGCAAAGAATAGAGGTTCTTCGTTTCTGGCGAAAATTACATGCACTCGAGTCTTATCGAATACCTAGTATTATTAGAAGATGGTCAGGTCATTGGAGACTATCTTGGTATAATGGAGTTTATAAATTGTTAGTCAGTTATAATTTACCTGTAATTGATGTTTTTAATATGTCTCATGATGATTTTTTTGTAGCTAAAGAGCATCTTAAAACGTCTCACAGTTTAGATTGGTTTTCTGGGCTCTGGAACGATAACGGTCAGGAAAATGGGAATAAATTACGTATTTATCGTCTTTTTAAAATTTTTTTGCAGGTTGAACACCATGTCGAAGTTATTATGCCTAGGGGTCATAGAAGTATTTTAAGTAAACTTAGATGTGGTACTTTGCCACTTGAGGTAGAGGTTGGTAGATTTGCTAGACCAAGGACTCCTCTTCATGAAAGGATTTGTACACGTTGTAATAGTAATGCTGTTGAGGATGAGTTGCATTTTCTAATTAACTGTGATTATTATTCAGATCTTAGATATAATCTTTGGAAGGATATATCCAATGCTCACCCTCTTTTCCAATATATGCCTCCATTAGATAAGATGATTTACTTACTTAACAATAAGTAGTTTATTAAGCCCCTTGCCCCCCTCGTCTTCACTATGTTTAGACGCAGAAATATTTCCACCATTTAACTGGAAATATATCATGTTTTAATTTAATATTTATGTATGTGCGTGTGTTGTTGTGGATGCGTGTGTGTGGGGGTGTGTGTGTGTGTGCATGTGTGTGTGTGGCTGTGATGGTGTACTTGTGTGTATGCCCTTTTGTATTCTTTTATAGATTTATTGTGACTCCGTGTCTCGTAGGCCATACGGCCGGATGCTGTTTTAAAACATTGTGATATATGATTTTATACCTTCATTGGTACTTTAATGTAACTTTCAGCATGTGACACGTTAATAAAATATATTTCTTCTTCTTTTCTTCTTCTTCCATATAAGTTAGCGTCCTTTAATCTCTGAAGTGTTATCCTTTCTGATGATATTAGAGCCTGGTAATTTATAATCCCTTTTTTTTGAGAGTTTAGTTTCTTGTAGTAGGATTACTTGTGGTTGTATTAATTTATTTTGTAATAGTACTTTGAGTTCGGCGCCGTCGCTGCCTAGCCCGTTAATGTTCTGCTGCAATACAGTAAAATCAGCCATTATTACAAAAGGGGTTTATATTGTTACAGTGGGTATTTTAGTTTTGGTATTTTATTCGGTGGTGCTTTGGCCAGGGTAGTAGGAGATGTTTGACGGTGTTGGGGTGTTGGGGTGAATTTTGTCAAAGAAGTCTTCAAAACTGAGACTGGTTAGGCCTACTTTGCAAGCGTTGGTATGTAGTCTTTTAACGTCCCTGCGGTGTTGCTTTGTAGATATTGTTGGTAGAAAGTTGACTAAGGCCTGAGTTATAAAAACTACAATTGTGTCAACAATCCCTCCCTCTGTTTTAGTGCTTGGGCGTGGTTTACTTTGTTTCTGATTGATATTTTCCCTGAGATCGTGTGATTCCCTGTTGCTATTATCTTTGTGGTTGTGGGAGTAATTGAGTTTTTTCCTCATCATGGGCGGGACATATTTGTCTGATTGGTTTTGTGTTTTCCTTTTATTATGTTTATTTGGTTTAGATTTTCTCTCAGACCTAATGTCTTCTAGAAGTCTCTCTTCTACTTTCTGCAGTGTTTGCTCTAATCTCTGATCTTTGATTTGGGGAGCGGTGTTTAGGTCAGTAGGAAATACTTTCCTAGAGTGGTGTGCCTCATGATTGACAGGTGAGTGTCGGGGTGAGGAGTGGTTGGAGGGGTTGAAGGTAAAGGAGTGCTCTGTGACATCACTTTGTACCTTTTTAGTTTTGTTTGGAGGTTGTGTTTTAAGCTGATGTCTATTTAAGTTTTCTACTTGTTTGACTTTGTAGGGACATTTCCTTGACAGAGTACTGTGTCCGTACTGTTTACAGTTGCCGCAATACATTTTATTGCGGCAAGTGTCATAGCCGTGTCCAGAGCGGTGGCATCTGGAGCAGTTTGTGGCATTGGTACACTCGGCAGTGGAGTGATCATATCTGAAGCATTTCGTACAAAAGTGGGTTGTTTCAGATAAGGTTCAACTCTTATGCCTGGTACACCGGCAAAGGTTATGTAGTCTGGGAGAAGTGTGCCGTGGAATGTAGCTACTGCTGAGGGGGTGTTTGATTTATTTTTCTTAATTCTTCTGACTGTGATTATGTTGGTTTGGTTGTAGTTATTTGCTTGTGTTATACATTCCTGTAGTTCTGCATCTGTGAGTTTAGGATTTACTTTGATAACTCCCTTTGTTTGTTTCTCCCACTTACTTACTTAAGTTGAGAGTTTTACGAGCGCTTTCCAGCAATAGCTGATGTCACGCTCGGGCCGCAGCCTTTATAAAAGAGCCTAAAGTTTTGATAGAAAAGTGTGGGTGTTTTTGGAAGCCTAGTCTAAAAAGTTGGGGGGGGGTACTTTTTGAAACTTTAGAAATTTGGAATGTTGGGTATGCCTAGGTTAAGGGAGTTGGGAAGGGAGGGAGAGGGGGGTGGAGGTGTGGTATATTGTGTTGTGATTTTTAGGTTGTTTTAGTTTTAGATACGGGCCAGGAGGCCTAAGGCGTGGTGTATGTGTGTTTTGTTGAGAGGGTTTAAAATTTGGTGTATGTTGGTGGGGTTTAGGCTACTTGTTGCTAGTGTTGTATTGAGTGTAGCGCGTTGTGTTGAGTAGTGTGTGCATTGCATGAGTATGTGTTGTATTGTTTCTGGGTGTGGGCAGTGTGGGCAGTTGGGGGATGCAATATGTTTCTGTTTATGTTTATGTGTGTTGAGGCGTGTGTGCCCCGTTTGTAGTTTGATGATTGCCCTGTCTATGTTGGTGTTTTTGGAGTATATTATTTGTTTGCGGAGTGGTTTAGGAAGTAGTGTTTTGGTGTGAGTGGCGATAGTGGATTGTTGGTATTGTTGTTGACACTTGCTTTTAGCGTGTAGTTTAGTGAGGCTTTTGGCCTCTTGTTTAGAGTGGTATAGTAGTAGTGTAGGTGTTGGTAGGCTAAGGCCCTCCTTTGCCCCTTTCTCGGCTTTCTCGTTTCCGATTATTCCGACGTGGGCGGGTATCCAAAGGAGTTTAACGGCATTGCCCTGTGTGTTGAGTGTATGTATGGTATGTAGTATTTTGGAGATGATGCCTGCGCGGTTTTTGGTGGATTTACTTTGTAGTGCTTGCAGCCCATTGAGTGAGTCTGTGAGTATAAGTATTTTGCTGTGGTGTTTAGTGAAGTTTTGTTGTAGGGCTAGCAAGATGGCCATGAGCTCTGCCGTGAAGACAGATTGGTCATTTGGTAACCGGTGGAAGTAGGTGTGTTTCTCCCAGTTGGGGGTATCGTATTTAACCCTAAGTCCGTTTATGGTGGTGAAGGAGCTTATGTTGTCAAGGTAGTTTTTATTTTCACTTGTCAACAGGAAACCTTTGCCACATTTGGTAATTTTAGCCAGATGGGCTCCTAGTTTGCATAGCTCAAAGGCCATGTCTTCACAGCTCATTATGTGGTTAATGTCTGTGTTGTCTAGTGTTACCATAACTAGTTGATGTTTGGTTTTGATGGTTGGTAGTGGGACAGGGTTTATTTTCGGTTCTTTGGGTTTTTCAGGTGTGGTTCTGGAACTGTCTGAAGTGTCTGACAGGCATCGTGTTGTTGTTGTTGGATTGGAGTTTAACGTCTGCTTCCACCTCTTGGTGATTTCGCCGACGTGGCTATGTTACTTATTGAATTAGTGGGGGGAGTAATAAAAATTAAGTAACATAGCCAAGGGGAGTATAATTACCAATAAGGAGGGGGGGGGACGGGAGATGGGAGTGGGGTTAGGGGTTAGGGGTGGGGTAAGGGGGGATGGGTAGGGGGGGAGGGTAGGAGGGGAGTTTGGTAGTAGAGTAATGAAGTAGTACTTTGTGAATCGACACAGCCAAGCCGACAGTGTAGTCCTCCTTTGGTGGTCCCAAGCAAGCAGCAGCACAAGGCAGCAGGCAAGTGCGGCCTCCCCCGGGGAGGTCAGGCACCCCACAGGGACAGGAGGGCTTAACAAAAAATTGATAAAGTAGAAAATAACAAAAGGGAGGGGTGGGGTGCTGATTAAACAGCAAAAGTAAAGGGGGCAAATCCTATAAAAAAAAGAGGTAAAGAAGTGGTGGGGGGGGGGGGGGGGGGGGGGGGGGGGGGGGGAAGGGTTGAGGCTGTTTATACGTTATAGTTCCAGGAAGAGGATATAGGATGCTTTAGTGGTTATGTCCTTGGGTAGTAGGTTAGGTCTTTCGTAGTGGAGGTATCTTGCTAGAAGGTTTTGTTGGAACATCATTGGGATGTGGTAGTCCTCCATGATTTGCAGTAGGTGTTGGCAGTTGAGTACTGTGATGTGCTGTAGTCTGTTATCAGTGTTGAATTGTTTGGTTAAGATAGTGAAGTGGCCAGTGATTTCCGTTAGTGGTGGGACATAGAAGTTTTTGCCGTTGACATTTCTGATAGCTAGTAAGTCGTTAGTTTGATGTCCTTGGGCTGCATCCATAAATGCTTGATGGGCCTGGTTAGGTTTGTTCGGTCGTCCAAATCCTCGAGAGATCCGTGGTCGCTGGGTAGTGGCAGTCGGTCGAGCTGTAGCGTTAGTGGATCCCGGATCGAGATCAGAGTTGGAGTGAGTAGAAGGAGTTGGTCGAACTGTAGAGCTTGTAGTTTCTGGATCGAGTTGGGAGTTAGAGGCAAGTTGCTTAAGTTGAGTTTGTTGATTTGGATCCACTTTTGAGAATTGGTTGTTTTGATTGGCTGTTGGAGGGCTGGGTGGTAGAGGTTCCAAGGGGGGTAAGGAAGATTGTCTGGGGGGTGAGGTTTTAGCTGGAGATTTGGTTATGGCTGGGGGTATGGCTGTTTGGGGTGGGGATTCCGTTTGGGTTTGAGATGGTGGTGGGTCTTGTTCCATGAAGGTGAAGGAGTAATGGCTTAGATTTGAGAAATTACTGGGGGTGGTGGATTGAGGTCGGGCGGGAGATGGGGTAGATCTTACCCGGGGTCTTTTGGGTAGTGGGTTTATTACCGTTTAAATTTGGTTGGGCGGAGGGTTGGTCCTGTGGGGGGGGGGGGTTTATAGGTGGAGGGAGGGAGGGTGAGTCGTTATGGGTAGGTAGAAAAATAGTGGGTGGTTGGCGAGGTGGGTGAGAGTTGGATTGAGTGTGGGTGGTTGGGTTTGGTGCAGTATGGGTTGGACGGGAATTAAACTTACTCTTGTGTTGAGAGAGATCAAAATTAATGGTGACAGTTATCCTGTTGGTTTGGTAGTCGGTGTTAGAGTTAAAGTTGGCGACACGGTAATGGAGACAAGGCTGAAGAGTTTGAATCAGATGTCGGGGTAGGGCTTTATCCAGTGAGATGGAGTCCATGGCTTGAGGCGTTGATAGCTTGAACGTGGCGTGCGTGGCGAGAGGGGCGGGAATGGAGTCCGCGACGTTGGGAACCCGTGTGCTCGTGAGAGCTGTAGAGAGGTCGACTGTTCCCTGTGAAGGTTCAGCCGACTGTGGAGGAAGGCATCGTGTCACACGACATTGTTTATAACATGAGGAACGAAAATGAATCAGCCAATCAACGATCGCATGTCATAAAGGGGATTCCCCTGTCACAATGACGCTTGGCCGGCGCCCAGTCCGTGTCATGTGACCTCTTTCCCGGCTATGGCAATTACGTAACTGCTGGTCAATTAGGTCTGAAAGGCTAGGGTTGTTGTTCCCCTTTAATAACCATATTTTCATTTTGTACGAAAGCCTTCACTCGGTACAGACGGCCCTCTCACTGCTCTCACAGCATAGGATTACCAGCGCTCGCGGACTCCCTTCCCGCCCCTCTCGCCACGCTACGCTACTACCACCATGCCGATCCAGGACACCATATCACTGGACAAAGCCCTCCCAAGACATCTCATCCACTCATTTCAACCATGCCTTCACTATCGGATCTCTAACTTCAACAGCAACACCGACTATCTCACGGATACCATAACAATAACAATCAACTTCGATCTCTCTCAACCCAAAAGTAAGTCCCGTCCACCCCGCACTGCTCCCAATCCAACCTCACGCTATCAACCTCCCGACCATGCTCAACAACCTCCACCCCAACGCAACCCACCCCCATGTAATACTCTACCTGCTTCACAACACCCCGCTCAACACCCCCCCCCCCCAACCCCCTCAACAACTACCCACCATTATTCTCCCCACCCACCATGACTCTCCTTCCTTACCCCCACCTGTAGATCAACCCACCCAGCCCTTACCCCCGGCTCAAACCCTCACTCAATCAGTAACAACCAACAAACCCAACACTAAACGCCCCAGGGTAGAATCTACTCCCTCCCCGGCCCGACCCCAATCTACCCACTACTCCTTCACTTTCATGGAGCAAGACGCTACTACTCCCTCACCCTCAGCTACAACCCAACCCCAATCCATGGTTAAACCACCTACACCAAGCTCTACTGGCCAACCCTCACCCCCTAGCAAATCTCCTACCCCCCCAGCCCGACCGCTACCCCCTACACCTCCATCAGCCAATCATAACACTGAAGTAAAAAAACCGGATCCAAATCAGCCCAACTCAACTGTCAACACCTCTGATCTCGATCCGCTTTTCTCCAACCCGCCGACTCAATACACCACCGAAGCTCACAGCACCCGTGATGCACGTGGACTAATCAGACCTCTGCCCCGAGACGGAAAAGACACTCAGGCCATACAAGCGCTAAAGGACGCAGTACATCAGCACCAGTCCCCTGAACTCCTCACTATAAGGAACGTCAACGGGCAGAACTGCTATATACCGCCACTAATACAGCTCAGCTCGGACAGTTCTCCATACTCACTAAAGAATTTCAGACTGATAATAAACTCCAACATATTCCCGTTCACAGCTGCCAACATCTACCAGAACTCATGGAATCTCTCCATTTCCCAATCACCTTCCAGCAAAAAGTCCTAGCCCGGTACATCCACTACACCAAACCACCCAAGCTCTCCAACCAAACCACCATGAAAGCCTCATATATCATGTTCCTCCAGCTTTAAACACCACTACCCATCATTTCTTTACTATTTTTTATAGGTTTTTGGCCTCAATATTTTTGCTGTTTAGCTCAGCCACCCCCCCACCCCCTTTTCTTTATTTTTCTCTTTATCATTTTTTATTAGCTAGTTCTCCTTTGCCGTGGGGTGCCTGATCTTCTCCGGGGGTCGCTTTTCGCGGATTTCGTGGGTCCTGCCAAAGGAGGGCTACTTGGTCTCGACCTCCCGTGTCGATTCACATATTATCTTATTATTTTATTTCATAAATTTTATTATTTATTTCATTAAATTTATTTACTTATTTTTTATTTACTTACTTTTACCTTACTACCCCCACCCCCCTACTCCTCACCCCACCCCCCTACCTCCACTCCCCACCCCCCACTACCCGTCCCCCCTTTTCTTAGTAATTACACTCCCCTTGGCTATGTTACTTAATTTCTATTTTATCCCCCCCCCCACTAATTTAATAAGTAACATAGCCACGTCGGCGAAATCACCAAGCGCTGGAAGCAGACGTTAAACTCCAATCCAACAACATTCGTACGAAAGTTGGACTGGCGAACAAGTCATTTTAACGCCGTTCCAATACAAAATTTAACAATACATGGATGCAGAACACAACAACGAATAAGAGAAATAAAAAACTTAAGAAATATATTTGTGATATAAATAACAAAGCATAGCGAAATTTTTCAAAATTGTTGGGTATGCCAATCATTGGCTGAACTGATGCACGTGATTATAAACGTCAATTAAATTCAAAATAATCTTAGCAATTGAAAAATCACGAAAATCGTTTACTTTTGTGTATGAAGTCGTGTGGAATTAAGGATGTTAAGGAAGTAGCTCAAATTGCCACTACCGTATAGAACTTTCTTTACATCATATCCATGAATATAGAAATATGTTTGCTCTTAAAATTTTATAGTTTTGACAACAAGATAATGTAACATACTTTGTCAATCTACGTGTCCGCCAGAACATCTGGGCTTGTCCGATATATGTCTATCATATTTTTGCATTCACTACAAGCAAGCTTGAGGCGACACTTGATTATTTGACAAAATCAAGAGCTTGAATTTAAAATGTATGCGACATTATCACATGGTATGAAACCGTTTGTTGAATGACTAAGACGACATTCACAGAAAGACATATGAAGCAAGATCTGAAGGACAAGGCATGGAGAGTTAATAAAAGAAATGTAAGACATCTTATTACATGATATAAAACCCGTTGTTGATTGTCTTAAACATCCATTCATTTCACTGTTAGCACACCATGAAAGTCAAGTCCAAATTTTACTTATTAGACAGAGGTTAATATGCAAGGTGAAGTTTTTATTTACAATATTTACCACATTTAATGGATATGTGCACATATTGTAGAATCAGTATGTATATAGTATGGTCAGTTGATTATAAATATTCATTAATAATTTGTTTTCATACATCCGTTTCAGTGTTCTTATACAAAAATAGACTTGATTTTTATTGATATTTTGATAATTTTACTCACGCGGTGTTTCTAATCTTGACACAGAAATTTAAATTATTTCCTTATTTCATTAACATTAAAAAGAATTGATACAATATAGGAATTATCAGAAAACCTATCAACAGAAATGAATTGTTCATAAAACTATTTTAAGCTATGTATGAGCCGATTGAGCTTTCTATAAAATTATTTTGTGGACATTTGAGTTTTGGTTCAAGTATGTGGTCCCTGGGTTTGATATATCAAAACGTGACCTCCGAAATAAACTCTGTTAATGTAATAATGAATAGCTTAATATTTTCATCATAAATTGTAAACACGATCATTGGCTAAATCTATATTTTAGATATTCACAGTTCACATGTCACTTCACAGTGAAACTCAATTCATAATCCGTTAGTCCAGGTCTCGGCAATGGCATAGCGGGAATACTATAGCATAGACCGCCAAATAGCAATGAAAGCAATCCTGTCAGACGCTCCTTCCAAGCGAGTGTCACTTCCAGACGCCCCACCCCTCACGCCCCCTCCCCCTTCTGGTCCAGCCTCTACACAAAACGCGTCCAGTTAATTACCAATTTGAGATCAAAGAGGCAACCTTGATTGTCGGCTAGACAAATTGACAAGATGTATATTGTTTATAATGAGCAATTCCTCTCACAGAAAGCCTAAGGTGCATTATTTGAAATAGGGGATATGTAAGATTCTATAATATATTTTTGTGGATCTGTTTTAAAAGATTTTTCTGTTTTGCTTGTTATTATCAAACGATAACATTAGATTATATGTTTATTAATTCTATTTCTAAAATGTTCTTATTATGTTAAGCTCATGAACAATGAATATTAGATCAACCCTTTGTTGTTTGTTTGCCATAATTATACATGACATTGTAAGTTGCAATTTACATACACATATATTTATGTTTCCTTAATTGGACAGTGAACGGATCGGCGAACTAGCTGTTGCCTTAGAATTTACTTTCCTGAAATGATAATTTATGAGGCATATTTATCTTTTCAAAATACATATCAAACAATCATAAACATGCATGAATGTAGTCATACATTTAAATACAAATATTCGTTTTATGATCCTGTATTTAGTTGTTTTATATAAAAGGGATATTGTCATCTTCACAATGCTCTTATTACATCAACATTCTATATTCCTTTTAAAAACTCATTCATACAACAATGTATGAATAAAAGTTTTTACCTTATCCAATTGATTTTTGAACCTATGAAGCTTGGAATTTAAAAAAAAACAAATACAAAAGGGAAATTACACCACAGTGTAGAACTTTTTTAGTTTTGATATTTATTTATGAAACTGGTTTTGTCAAATTATGTACTTCATGCTGAGTTAAGAATGCAATTGCACATCACAAGACACTGATAAGATGTATGCGTATTGTCCATAGCTGGGTCCTAATGTTGTCATAGTTAACAGGTGCCTATTATGTAATCTATTTCCTGTCAAATTTCATTGTTAAATTAATTGTCTCTATTAGCACTTACTTAATTTCCACGCCTGTGCTTTGAACCCTTTGGTAAATGGCGGCTTATGTCAACATCCGTTCATACTGACATAACTCTTGGCATTACACAGCTAATTAGTACATCTTAACAACAACAAACTTTATAAACCAATGAACTTGTAGAATATATGTTCAACCAATGAGAAGAAAATCTTCTGCAATGCTATCGATGCTAACAGTCACTTGAAAAAAGTAGATCATTTGGAAAGGTACCCAAATTTGATAGTATTGTTCAGGAAGTCGATCAAGTTGCAAACAATTCATGGATTACTTTTTCGGACGAAACAGGTTTGTACTTTGTCATTGATAATCTGTCAAACTTCACTTTCGATAAAGGTCGCCATTTACCTTTGAAATCAAACAAAATTATTGCAAACAAATGATAATCATTGCCAAAATTGTTTCTTAACATTTTTCAAGATGAAAATACATAAAAATTTTAAATATCTTTTTATTTTAAATGATGCAATTTCCAAACTCTATATCTCTTATTCATTTCATGTGTTTAAGTCAATCCTTAAATAGTAAAATGATTTAATTTCTGCAATAAAATAATAATTTACAGGATTTGATTCATCATTTTAAAAAGTCTTCATTTGTTAAAAAATTGCGATAAAAAACTATTTAAATTCTTTTTTAAAGGTGAATTAAATTTCATGTCTTAAAAAATCAATCTTTCAAACAAAATAAAGGTTTTCAAAATGTAAAAATAACTATAGGTTAAGTTAATCAAAAACTTCTAAAGAGGTGTAGCTATTCTATTTAGAGATCACTTTGAATTTAACATCCTGGAAGAAATTAATGACAATGAAAATGGAAATTACCTTGTATTGAAACTGAAAATAGACAACGTTATATTCAGTCTATCTAGTATATATGGTCCTAACACAGATAATCCGGATTTCTATGGTAATATCAAGAAAATAATAAAACGTCTTGAAACAGAAACCAATATCATTTGCGGGGACTTTAACCTAGTACAAGATCAACAGAAGGATACGTTTAACTACAAGCATATCAATAATCCAAATTCGAGGCAAATGGTGCATGACATGATAGAGGACCTTAATCTATATGACCCTTGGAGAGAAGCAAATATTGATCTGAAACGATTCACTTGGAGAAAACCCAAACCTTTAAAACAGGCACTAGATTTCTTCTTAACTAGTAGAGATTTAGAAAAGTCAATTAAAGCAACAGCAATAACAACAAGTTACAGATCCGATCACTCTATCATTTCACTAGAAATAGAATTCACTAAACTAGAAAGGGGTCGAGGTTTCTGGAAATTTAATAACAGTCTGTTACACGATAAGATATATGTATCTGGGGTTAAACAGTTGATTGGGGAAACAGTTGAACAATACCACACTAAAAATATTAATGGATTGAAAATAGATGAACAACTATTCTTTGAAACTCTATTATGCAATATAAGAGGTTACTCAATAAAATATTCTTCAACAAAAAAAAAAGAAAGATTAAATGAAGAAATTGAAATAGAAAAAACACTTGAGAATTTAGAACACGAGTTGGACAATTGCATTGACGACGACAAGACTGAACAGATAACTAAAATAGACGAAATAAAATCTAGAAAAGTTGAATTAAGTAAAATAAGGACAGACGGCGTAATATTAAGATCGAAGGCAACATGTGTTGAAAAGGGAGAGAAACCAACTAAATACTTTCTGTCATTAGAAAAACAAAATTTTCTAAACAAAGCTATCACTAAACTAGAAACTGAGGACAAATTGATTACTGATACAAACGGATTAATACAACATGTGAAATCCTACTATGAAAATATATATACAAGTAAAAATGTAAAAGATGCAAATCTTGAAATGCTATTCAAAAATAAAGATATTCCAAAATTGTCTAAGGAAGACTCAAATAACCTAGAAGGGGAACTCCAATATACAGAGGTTCTTAACGCCCTTAGGAATATGAACAATGAAAAAAGTCCTGGCCCATCCGGATTCACAACTGAATTTTATAAGTTTTTCTGGAAGGACATACACTCTTTTTTGATAAATTCACTAAATGTTTCCTTTGAAAAAGGTGAACTATCAGTTAGTCAGAAACAAGGACTAATCACATGCATACCCAAAAAGGAAAAGTCAAAAGAATTCATTAAAAACTATCGACCAATATCTTTACTTAATACGTCATATAAGATAGCATCAGCAACTATAGCTGCGCGTATAATTTTTTTTTTACCGAAAATCATTAGTGAAGACCAAAAGGGTTTTATGAAGGGCAGATACATAGGAGAATGTACAAGACTCGTACAAGATATTATGGAATATACGGACTTTGTAAACAAACCAGGAATTCTAATACTTATTGATTTTGAAAAAGCATTCGATTCAGTAGAATGGAAATTTATCGATAGCTGCCTGGATTTTTTCAATTTTGGACCATCTCTTAAACAATGGATAAAAACCTTTTACAAATCCATAACCTCAAGTGTTTTAGTTAACGGATTCGCATCAAATTTTTTCAAAATTACAAGAGGTTGCAGACAAGGCGACCCTCCATCACCTTACATATTCTTAATTTGCGCTGAAATACTCGCACATATGTTACGAACACATACAAATATCAAAGGTATTGTAATGCTTGATCTTGAATACCTCTTGACCACATTTGCCGACGATACAACAATTATTCTTGACGGAACTGAAAAATGTTTTAGGGCGACGATAGACATACTAAATGAATATGCATCTTTTTCTGGCCTCAAAATGCACATAGAAAAAACCAAAGTGATATGGATTGGATCAATGAAATACTCATCAACAAAATATTGTGACTCACTTGGCATGGATTGGTCACAACGTCCGTTCACCCTTCTCGGTATTCAATTTCAACACAATGTGGCAGAAATGGTAGAAAGAAATTACAAAGATAAGCTTAAGAAGGTAGATAGCCAAATGACACAATGGTCTCGGAGGGATCTCACGCCTATGGGTAGAATAACTGTACTTAAAAGTCTTATATTACCAACTTTAAACCATCTCTTTACATCAATTCCCAACCCAACGGTAGACTTGATCAATAAATTACAACAGAAATGTTTCTTATTCATCTGGAGAGGTAAACCCGATAAAGTAAAAAGAAAATTGATCATACAAAACTATGAAAACGGGGGATTAAAGGCACCATTAATATTAGAAACCATACTATCCCAAAAAATCTCCTGGATTCGAAGATTGTATACTAAGAATAGTAAGTTGAATCATCTTGCTAAATGTTTTTTACCAGCTACTGCTTTAAATCCAATAGAGATGGGATCGAATTATCTTAGAAGATATATCATACCAAATATAAGAAATGCTTTCTGGAAAGATGTGTTCGATGCATGGGCAAAATTAAAAAGTAAAATAACTGTAAACGATACGCGAAGTGAGTATCTCTGGACTCATGACAGTCTATTGATAGACCAAAAATCGGTTTTGCTTAAACACTATCTGACAGCAAATATAAGATTCATAAATGACTTTTTGAAAACAGATGGCACATTTCTCAATTTTCCTGAATTTCAAGAAATATACCACCTGAAAACAAACTTCTTGGAATATACAGGTTTAATTCATTGTTTAAGGAAATACATTCAGAGCAATGAATGGAGTATCAAAAAGAAACTTGATATGCCTTTTATTCCTGACAATTTGAAAATTCTTTTCAAGTCAACTAAAGGATGTAAAGACTATTATATGAACCTGATAAAATCAGATTCGCCAAACAATCAAATCAGTAGCGAAAGGAAATGGGAAATTGACATTGGGTCGCAAATAGATGAAATAGAGTGGAAAATATACAACAATATCCCTTTTCGATGTACAGTTAGTAATAAGTTAAGATGGTTTCAATACAGAATAATTCATAGAATACTAACAACAAATAAAAGTGCATTTATATATAAACTACAGAATTCTCCGAGATGTACATTCTGTAATAGCTCAAATGAAACTATAAAACATTTGTTATTTGATTGTGAACATGTAAGAAGTCTGTGGCATCACCTGTGTGAATGGATCAGATGTAAAACTGACATAACTTTGGAACCAAATATAACTCACATATTGTTTGGATACAAAGAAAAAAGAAATGACGTTCTAAATCTGATCTTTATTGTAACCAAACACTTCATATACAGCTGTAAATGCAAAAACAAAACTCCTCATATCAACGGTTTGAAAACAGCTCTTCAAGAAACTTATAACGTCAGTAAGCAGATACTCTATACTGAATGTAGGTATGAAAAATGCATGTCATTTTGGTCTTCTTGCCACAGTCTTTTTACATAGAATATTCCTGAAAAGTTCCTCTGTTCGTTTCCTTTTGTGCTTAGAAAGAAAATGTGTAACACGTTAGATCAAGTATGTAAATCCGACAGCGTTCATAGTTGTGGATATATATGCCATATAACTTTTATAATATATTGATGAATATATATACTATATAAATCCAGTCATGCCTATCTGAAAATATCCATTGTAAATACTGACAATGTATGTGAAATGACTATGTACGGTACTCTCAGAAAAGAAATAAAGTGATAAAAAAAACAACTTCTAAAGATATTCATAACATGACGACTTTGAAAAACAGAATGAAGGGACATAACTCTTGGTCAGACAGGTAAGTTGCTAATTAGTTTGAAAGGCTGTGGAAAGGTCCCCTTGCCGTGCGTTCTTTCCAAAGAGGCTTGTGGAGGTGTGGAATGGTGCCTCTTTCCTCTTGGAAAGGACGCCTTTAAGCTTTTGGAATGAATGCTCGTTACTCCAGTGGATAAAATAACTATTCTGACCAAATTATAATTATTATAGATCTAGCAATAAAAACTGGAAAAATTTGTTAGAATATTACTTGCTGGTTATGTTTTTAAATATTTTATACATACATGACGATTGTGTCTATAGGGTCATTTTCATTAACTTGTTTCACCTTTATTAAACACTTATTTGATAATTAATTTTTCATGAAGAGAATATCATTAATATATTTTCAAGATTTTTAGAATTAATTGTCCTATTAAGCAGACATTTTACGAAAATCTATATAAATCAAATATAGACATAGACGATGAAAGTCAAGCTATTTTTAACAATATCATCACTCCTTCTTTAAACAAAGACCAGTCGGATGCATTAGAACGCGAGTTAAACATCGAAGAAATATCATGTGCTGTTAAATCAATGAAAAATAATAAAAGTCCTGGGCTAGATGGCTTCACTATAGAATTTTTTTGGAAAGATCTTAAAATATGGATTCAGCGTTACATCAAGGAAACATTTAATGAAAATGGTTTGACAATGACAATGAACAGAGGCGTTATAACTTGTATCCCAAAACCAGGCAAAGACAGAAGATTTTTAAAAAACTGGCGCCCTATATCCCTTCTAAACGTTCTATATAAAATCATAAGTACCTGTATTACTAACAGGCTTAAATCGACGCTAGATATTCTTATTCATGAAAACCAAACTGGATTCATTTCAGGTAGATGTATTACGGAAAACATTCGATTGCTGTATGACATTATTTTTGAAACGAAACTACGAAACCAAACAAAAAAGGCTATTAATCTTAATAGACTTTGAAAAGGCTTTCGATACGGTCTCCAAGAAATTTATAATGATGGTATTGAATAAATTCGGATTTGGAAACAACATACAAAAATGGGTTAATATTCTAATATCAAATGCCTCATCATGCATTGTGCAGAATGGCCATCTATCAACATTTTTCGACAACGAAAGGGGCTGTAGGCAGGGTGATCCAATCTCCCCATACTTATTTCTATTCGTAGCTGAGATACTAGGAATAATGATAAGAGATAATGAAAATATAAAGGGGATTATCTTAAATGAAATAGAATACATTATTGGTCAATATGCTGACGACACTGAACTATTCCTAGATGGTTCGGAAGCCTCTCTAAATGAAGCCATGAACACACTCCTGAAATTTTATAAAATGTCAGGTCTGAAAATCAATATGGATAAAACCAAAGCAGTTTGGCTGGGAACAATGGCTGGTAGCGATTTAAGACTATCTCATGATTTTAAACTTGATTGGCATAAAGATGTATTGGGAAATTAAACTAAACGCAGATTTAGTTAACCTTTGGGTAATCAATACCAAAAAAAGACTTGAAAATATTAAGAGAATTCTTTCAAATTGGAAAAAACGAAACTTAACATTGATAGGGAAAATAACGGTTATCAAAACTTTGGCGTTATCTACCATTGTTCATATTCTCTCCTCCCTTCCAAATCCCCCAAAAGAATTTATAAAAGACTTGAACAATATATTTTTCAAATTCATATGGAATGACAAAAGGGACAAAATTAAACGTATCAATTTAATGCGAAATTATAAAGATGGCGGCCTAAGGATGGTAGATGTCAAAATCTTTATTGATTCACTTAAAATCTCTTGTTTGAAGCGATATGCTTCAAAACCAAAAGATTATAGTCTAGCAGGATTTCCTATCAAGCATGTGCTTCTTTTAGGTGCTAATATTACCAAAAAATACAAACTCATAAACCCATTTTGGAATGATACATTGGAAGCCTGGCATAGATATATCAAATGTTATGTTATAAATGATATAAATATTAATGAAATACTTTTGCAACCGCTTTGGTTAAATCACCATAGTTCAAATCCAGACTTGATTATCAATAATCGGTTCAAACAGGGCATAACCAATGTTAGAGACATTTGTAAAGTTCATGAGTTCGTTACATTTGCAGAACTTCGAGCAAAATATGATATTAAAGGAACAGTACTCGATTTATATCGGGTCATCCTGAGTATTCCAAAAAAATGGAAAGATACGATTAAAGAATCTGATTACTCAGCCAGGACACATATGCCAACCTATTTTCCCTGGAAAGATATTACTAAAACTTCAAAAGGATCAAGACTATTTTACGATAATATAATTTCGCAAACCTCGGGTGACTTTCCAAAAGTTTGTGATAAATGGGAAAGTGAAATCAAATATGATGTTTTAGATTGGAACTGCACATTTTGCAGATATAGAAAATGTACCAAAGATACAAAGCTACTCGAATTCCAATATAAGTTTATTCATAGAACAATTTATACTAAAAGAGAATTATTTGAAATGAAACTAGTTGATAACGATTTATGTCCATCATGTGGTTTAAGTGAGAATATATACCATGTTTATATTGAATGTCCAGTTGTCAGACTATTTTGGTAAGAATTTACTTCCTTTTTGAATAGATTTCGTAATGAAACCTTCGAGATACAAACTCAAGACATATTATTTTGTGCCAAAGACGACCACTTGCTCAACCACATGATATTATTAGCTAAACGACACATATTCGTAATGAACATCAAAGGTAACAAACCTTCTTTCTCAATATTCCTAAATTTACTAAAAGATATATTTGGCATTGAAAAATATATCGCCAGGAGAAATGATAACATTTATTCTTTTGAGAAAAAATGGAAAGTAATTGAGAAGGTCATCGAATTCTTGACAATCTTGTTTCTTTACGAAGATGTTGAATTGTTTTCTCCCAACATTTGAATGTAACAACTAGGCCTTTTGCCATGTTTTATTGATGCATATAAGTATTTGTTTCCATGCCTTTAGTGACTATATTACTGTATCCATGGGAAGTGAATAAAAAAAAAAAAGAAGAAAAAAAAAAGAAAAAAAAGCAGACTCTAGGCCTATGTATAATTCAGTTCGGCTTCGGATCAAGAGGTCCGCGGTTCGAATCCCGCCAGGGGCTCGGCAACTTTGTCTGCAGTAGAGAACAGTTCTACACGCAGTCAGGTTTGGGTGCAATGCTGCACTGAGTTTCAGCGCAGTACCACCCATGGTTCGCTAGTTCCAGCCGATGCTCGCAGGTTTCACCGCAATGCATAGCCACAATGGTGTTGCGGGCTTTCTCCCTGCAATAATACTAGAAGCCGCGATATAAGTGAAATAATCTCACCCATCACCTATGTATAATCCATGGCTATTTCATTGAGATGTTGGTTGATTTAATCTGACATCCTATTTAAGTATCACATCAAATGGAAACCTGGAAAAATATTATTAAATCAGTTATTTGTCTATTAAATTTTAATTCATACATCTATTAAGCTTTCAATTTTTTTATTGTTTGATTAAAATCATTGGGTTATTTTCACCCCCAACCTGTCGGGGAACACATACCTATTATCGATAGATTTCCACTAGGCCTAAGCCTTAAGAAATTTATTATCTGAAAATAAAATATTTGATTCTGTCTATTCACTTCGCCTGAGGCAAACTTACCTTGAAATGAAAAAAAGTAAAATAATTTTACTGTACTGGAAAAGTTTTACTTTTAATTACCCCCAAACTACACTTTTATTAATGTAAACAAACCGAGCATGGTGCACTCACCTCTTATTATTTTATTGATACATTCTCGATATGAGTCGGATATGCTGTCTGCGATATATTCCGAAAGAAAGGACCCTTTTTTCAATGTTATAAACACTGCCATCGACTATATTGACTTGTTATTACTGCAATTTCTTCGTAAAATGTCTGGACGCAAATCCTGTGTCATGCAGACAGCCGCCATTGTTGCCTACAGACAATGTCCGAGGAAGCGATCGCCGAAAGGTAGGTAAAAAATAGTGGGTATGAATATGAAAATTTTGAACACATAGTGATATTATGTCAAACTATAAATGATAATTAAACATATAAATCTAGATTGTGGATAAATACAGATTCAGAATTACATACATTCCTAAGGATCGTCTGAATGAAGGTTTTAAATGTTTGCATCAAAATTTTTAAAATGAAACCCCCTTATTCATTATTGATGCTTGTAGTGCAGAAAAGGATCTCACAAAAAAAGACAAGCTGTCGAGACTAGCTTTCTCGTGGCCTCATACAGGGCATAGTTTTCTTGCTTTTTTCACAGAAATATAACTCAATACTGACAAATTTTAGAGAACAAACATGCAAAACAATTTGGATAACTGTCGAAAAAAATCATGTTATCAAAACCAAAATTGAGAACGAAGATACGCGAATTTGATCCTTTGTTCAGATTACCCGACGATTTAGATAGTTGCAAAATGAGATAATCTAGTTGGTATATATGGGAAATTTTGGATCAGCCCTAAGCAAAGCGTACGTTAGCAAAATCGGTAACAGAGAAAAAATGCGAAGTAGTTTACATGTGTGTGTTATTGACAATGAACAAAATACGTTTTGGTCTCCGTTGGTCCAGACTCCCAGTTATACCCTCTAGATTAGACCTAGTGATGGAGTGGTGCCTTTCTCAACTGGTTAGTCTGAATGCTTTGCCTTTATGGTTTTCTTGGAAAGCATTTGAACATTTTGTGCATTTTGGGGGTCTCCAATTCTATGCAATATGAAGTATTATTTTATGATACTTGGAATGTGATTACACCTAGTAGTGGATTGGTGCACTTCTTCTGATTTTTCCTTGTGGAGATAAGTAGGTTAGATGGAAAGATGGGGCAGTGGACATCACAATGCATCACATGCAATTTTTTCTAGTTCTGACAAACTTTGGAAATATTCATTAAACTGTTATAAACGGTTTATTATCGATTATTGTATATATTTGGACACATGGGTACATTTTTGGAATAAAATGGCCATGCAAGTTAACAATTGAACGATAATTGTGGTTTAATGAAATAATTTTTTACAAGTATATGAGCGGTTTCAGAACTTGATTCTATCAATAGCCATGGCGGTAAACAGAACGGGTCTGCTAGAATTTAATTGCTTTTTCAACAGTATAAGTCAGTGTAAGAGTAAGAGAGACATTTCGGGTTATGGTTGTTTTAAAACGTGTAACACATCATGAAAAGGGTGACCTTTTGTTGTTTTTACAAACTGTGCATCAACACAAAGCAAAAGTACAGTGATGCATGCAACGGGAAACTGATGAACGATTTTCTTAACTCGTCTTAACTCGGCGTTCGTTTTCCTAACAACTTTTTATAAATAACAATGAAAACATTTTCTTTATGTAAAACTTGCAAAAGGTTTACTTTCTTTAGATTAAATAACAAATTGAATTCAAATAAATTTACAGGGATAATATCTAGAAACCGTCATCTAATATCCTCTCCAAAAACACAATAAGTTTTCAAAGCTCAGTCATTTTAATGGAAAGTGTAACATTAAGAAATTGGGGTAATCGTCGATGGGCGCCTGTAATGTTCTCAGATGAGTCCAGATTAACTCTTGATTTCACCGATAGGCGTGTTCGCGTTTAGAAACATGTAAATGAGCGGCAAGCTAACGTTAACGTCAGACAGCATGACATATTCGGGCGTATTTTATGGTGCGGGGAGCAGTAAACGTTACTGGCAGAACGGAATTGCATATTGTTTAAGTGACACAGAGTATGTTTCATGATTTTTTGTGTGGCTTTTGTAAGAGCCAAAATACCTTATAATCTGAGTTATGTAGAGATTATAATCGAAAAACGGCCATATAAATGTTAAAAATTCTAAATTCTATCAACCTATGTATGTCTTTGTGTTTGCTGTAGGTAAGTTTCCAAAATTACGTTTCAGTCATTCACGCGCACCACTGTTCCATTTTCGATCACAAATCACGACTTTAACCCGTTTATTGTTACTATACTGAACTGTTAAGCATTAGGATTCTTGTTTTCTTAAACAACCACTTTTTCTCGATAAAATGATACCATTTATAAAGTTTGACATATTTGACTCCAACAACATACTCTGTGCCCCTTGAAAGAAAGGGTCACTTGCCACCATTAGTTCTGCCCTTCGCTCAACGTGCAGTTTGATGTTTAATCTTTCAAGATGATTATGCCTGTGCCCGTCGCGCTCGTAAAGGGAATGACTACCTCTAGCGTCACCATACTGTCCATATCCCTTGGCCAGCCACGAGTTCTTACCTTTCCCCTATAGATTATGTCTGGGACATGTTCGGGAGACGTGTTCGTCGACATCAACGTCAACCAACAGCACTGCAAGGATTGTCCAAAACCGTGATTGGACGGCATGCTGAATGTCTGAGGATTGGTGGAGCAATTACTCATTATTTAGACAAAAATCATTTTCATTTTTGACAGTGTATCTCTTTGCGAGCGAAATGGGGCCGTCTGATAAGTCGTCCATAAGAACTGTTTATGTTCATGTGTAGGCAATTGGCATGTTATTTACATTCACTGGTTACCTCTAATAAAAACAGCAGTGCCTTGCGGCAGTTTGGCATTGTTTCTGAATATCCCGTTCTTATATCTAAAAGTATATTTACAACATTAATATTGCTACAAGAGAAATTCAAGATTGACAGGATTTTTATCATTGATTTGTTCTGATTTATTAAAAGACAATAAAGATATGAAAATGAATTAAAAAAATCTTTAACAAATAATAAAATGTTTACTGTATGTTTGTATTTAAGCACTGCGATGATGTAAAAAAAAAAATGTATGTAGACAATAAATTATTATTTTTATTATTCAACCAAAACATTCATTAAAATATCAAAATCTGTACCCAGAAATAGGCTTCGAGTTCTTTAGGAATCGTAAACAGGTTTCAAGTTCTTTAGCGTTCACACAACGATTACCATGCTTTGATACTAAAATTCCATACTATAGGTATTTTACGTCAGCATCATTAATTACTCTGCTTGAACTAGGTAAAATCAAAATGACGACACAAACAAATAGCTAACACATGAGGGAAAAGAAATGATATAACTTCAAAATATATTTCAATGACACACTAGTGATATATTTAATTTAACAAAAACATTTTTATCGAAAAAGCTCATTTGAAATCACCAATTCTATTCCCATTTGTGTTCCTAAAAAATCTAACATGAAATGAGAATGCATAAATGTCATAATTACTTCAAACTGCAACTCTTTGTCGGACAGATTCTGACCTTAAGAAATGACTAATTACGAGCATTTTGATTCGTAAAATATTTTTAAAAATCACGAAATTGTTTTAAATTTTGCACTGCACCTTTTCTTAAGAGTTCTAAATACATGTATAAAATTTGAAAATGATCGGTTTAAGAGTTTTTATAGCAATCTGTCGGACAGATTCTGTCCGTAGTACAAAACAGAACTCTTTAATCTTTAGGGCCACAGAGTATGTTGTTGCAGTCAACTATGTCAAACTTCATAAATGGTGTTATTCAATAGAGAAATAGAAATCTAAGTGTTTATCAGTTCACCATACTGACAATAAATAGGTAAAGTCGTAATTCATGATCGAAAACCGGACAATGGCGCGCGCCAATTATTGAAACGTAATTTTGGAATCTTATTTACAGCAGATATCAAGGCAAAAAGGGGATGATACGGTTAAGTAATTTATATGACATATAAACACGTAAATGGGAATCAGAATTTTTACTTCTTAACATCTATATGGCCGTTTTTCGATTATAATTGATAACAAGAAAATATCGTAATTTTGACAGTTTAGAATGAAACTTTAGAAAGGCGATTTGAACTTACCTCAGGACAAATGGTAATTTGACTCTATTCAAGCCACATACAAAAATCATGAATATACTCTGTGTCACTTTAAATCATGGCCATCGGAGTGCTACTGAAATAATTGACATGAAAGTTGAAAAATCGGGGAAATTTTGTGTAAATAAAAAACTTTGGATCATATTTTTACATATAAGACAGCCTGAAACGACGCACTTACACTTAAAACTTGAATGAAGTTGACAACTTGCGAAGATGTTGAGGTTGTTTAAGACGTTAAACAACTTAATCATCTTCGTAAGTTGTCAACTTCATCCAAGTTTTACGTGTAAGTAAGTGCTTCGATTCAGGCTGTCTTACATGTAAAAATATGATCGTCTGACCGTCACAACATATGAATGAAATTAAAGTATTTTCTCTAAGACAAAATCTTAGTTCTAATACAAAAATTATTGTTTCATGTCATCACATGCTCAGGTTGCAATGAAACATATATTGGGAAAACTAAAATGAAGTTGAAATTACGCATAAATTTACTCAGAATATTCATGAAAAATACCGTGCAATTCCAATGAGTAATCATTTACTAGACGATTGAAACGGGCAATTTTCAGTTTTTCCAAAGCACAAAAAAGTATTAATTAAAGTCACAAATAAAACATATAAAAAAACAACGAACTGCAGTTATAAAATTTATCATTGCGACGGAATTTAGTCAAAAGTCTACGATGTTCAGGAGAATAAGTGTCTTGTCTGCGGCTCGGTCAACTTATGCTTAACATTTAAACTGTCATCAGTTCGTTGTGGTGTTGAGTTAGCTGAAAAATGGCTGTAACGTTATACATACAGCACATGAGCTTAACACTGTTGCATTGCTATTGTCTGCCACTCTCTAGAGACTATAGAGACACTATGCAGACAGTAACAATTGTAATTAGCAGAACAATCCTTGAATGAAGTTGTAAGAAATCATTTTGTATTTTAAACATGATTCCAGGACTCAAATACAAGTATTTACAATAACTAACATAATCTATGTTTATTAATATGACTATTAATGACACATATCATGATTTCCAAAATCATTTAGGATGAATCTAAAATTGACATAAATAACTTTTCATTGGGAACTAAAGAAAGTATTGAAATTACGAATTTTGTTTAGATATGACTTCATAGTTAAACATCAAATGTTGCGTTATACCTTTATTATTTTCACAAATTTCACATCATCAACATCGCAATATTTTGTCCGCTGAGCTCGAAGTGAGTTGCTTCGACTGGCCCTTAAATCGAAGAATCCTTTCACAGCAAATACTCAAATATTTTCCAGAAAAACTGCATAATGGAATCTGAAAATGTAAAACATACTTTTAAATACGTAAATCTTAAGGAGAGATGGGATGAACAAATGCAATATTTTAGAATCAGTTATTTCTTTTACTTAACAATTTAGGGTGTATTTCATCTGAAAAAGTATGAAAATTAGGGGATCACCGAATGATTTAAGTTATCAGCAATCGATATCATTGCCGTCGCCAAAGTCCGCTATTTTGGACCAATTTTGTACCAATTTGAATAAGCCTACGCTTTACGTGAATAAACTCAGAATTCTTAAAGAGACATCGTTATCTCATACAGGGAATGTACAGCACCTTTACTTAAAAAACTTAAAATTAATGACAGTGGAAGAGAGAAGATATAGCATTAATTTAAGCACTTTAAGACGAATAACAGCATGTTTATAATTTTTTTAGGATGAAATTTCACTGACTCAAACATTTTACATATTTCTATAACTTTAATATGATGTGCGCATTTGAATTAGAAAACGATTTCGGAAATAATAGAAGGGGGTCACCGAATAATTCATCAAATAATTTTTTTAAAATAACGTAAAAACCCGACGTCACGACAGTTTTCTCAATTAAAGTTTAATTTTGACGGCCTACGATGTACTTATTGGAAACAACACTATCAAACTAAGACTGCAGAGAAAAATACAGATATCAGTTTACTAACAAACCGCAATTTTGATTTGTCATTTATTTCAGATATGTATGTATATAGACAACACACATAAGAACGTATTTACTACGAATAGTGACGTTCAGAAAAAGTAGCAGTAAATTTGCTGGAGCATGTGTTTTTCAAATGTATTTGTTACCATTCTCTTCAAGAGTTGAATAGAATTTGTGAAGGGAGAATTGGTTATGAGAAAAATTAACCCCCTAAGAGTAAAACAGATCAATTACAACTATTTTGTTTCTTCAAAATATACATATTTAAGAATTAGATAAAGTTATAAGGAAACAAATACTTTGGTTGAGATAGTGGCAATGCATTAAAAAAATGATATTGAAATCAAAATTCATAAATCGCTTTCGATAAAAACTGACAGAACAAAAGACTGAATGAACGCCACACCTGCAAACCTCGGTCCAAGGATGAGCCTATAACATTACAAAGCGAAATTATTATCATTTGAGGTGGTGGAATCTAATTAACCCTTCCGTAGATCTTGAAAATTACAAAAATATAGATCACCATTTTGGTCTGGAAAAAGCGGAAGATTTAGAGTTAATAGGCATTTTGAGAAACAAAACAGAACATTTACATGGTAGAAGAGAGTCCTTGAGAAGCAGGCTAGGCTTGCTTTTTTCCTCGTTCATTCACTGTACAAATTATCAGAACATCCATAGCTCTATTAACGTTTTTCCTTGAGTTCAAGTATACAGGTTGCTTGGAAATAATGCTGTCGATTGGGTTTTATCTTTGAGGAAGTGGAAACAGTTACCAGTGATACTAGCCACTGGGTGAAGCGATCCTACAATACTTGGGAATTGGAATGGGAATGGGAATGGGAATGTTCCAGTATTTTAAGCGACTGTTAATAATAAATTTGTCGTAACATATACAAATTATGATATATTTCTGTATGGATGAGGATACATATTATCGTAATTAAAACAATGCATTCATATAAATTTTGATAAACAATTTAGTCAAAAAACATATTTTTAACCAATTACATTTTGATTGCCGATTTTAAAAACATATTTAAGAAATAGAAGACGAGTTGGTGTGCATCTATCGTTGAATAAAACATAGCAGGGAGCATAAAACACTCAGGGATCGTTGAATAAAACATAGCAGGGAGCATAAAACACGAAGGGCGCAGCGTCGAATGCCTGGGTCACCGGGTAAGCAGCCGCACAGTGGCCAGACGTTCAAGGTTCCATGACATCAGGGCATACAGACCATTCCGGGGACAACTGTTGATAGCCGAACATCGCCAACGAAGACTGAGATGGGCGAGGACAGTTTTACGTTGGCAGCGACGTCAGTGGCAGAGGGTTCTTTTCTCTGACGAAAGTCGGTTCTGTCTCTTCAAAGCAGATGGAAGAGTACGTGTTGACCGCCGTCGGAGAGAGAAAACTGCTGTATGCCGCGTTCAGGAAGTGGTGCCCAACGGAGGAGGGATGCATACTTGATGAGGAGAAGACGCGGCTGGTTATTGTGAATGGAAATCTAACGTTACGTCGATGACATTCTCCATCCCGTCGTCTGTCCCTTTCATCTACATCAGGCACAAGGTGTGATCTCTCAACAAGACAATGCACGTGCGCACACAACTCGAATTATTCAGAACTTCCTTGCTAATAACAACATCGACGTTTTGCCGTGGCCAGCATGCTCGCCTGACACGTCACCGATCGAACATCTTTGGGACGCTTTGGATCGTCGTATTCGTCAACGACGACCACCTCCAGATAACCGCCAGCAACTTGCTCAAGCTCTCCAAGACGAATGGCAGCGCAGTCCACGTAATGACGTCTCACGTTTGATTTTCTCTATGCGTCGGAGGGTAAATGCGTGTATTGTGGCAAGAGGAGGCCATACACGTTATCAATGTGAACTGTTTTCAACACACTGAACCTGGATTTCCCTGCACCGGGATTAGTCATGACAGTGAACTTGGACTGTTTGACCCCCAGGCCAATATCGGAGGCTGTGCCGTTCATACCGGAAGCTGATTTGTTGCATTTTTTTATGAATATGATATCGTCACATGTTCTTGTTGAATAAACATTTAGTTTTTTTAAACTCACTATTGTTTTTATTCTGCAGTCTAAATTTAAATGCATAGGAGCTTTTCTTTTGCCCATGAGTTTAATAAGTTAGTTTAATGAGTTAATAATAATGTTAAGTATACAGATTAGATAGTGTCTATGTACATATCAAAGCTATATAACTTTGACTGTGAAATTAGCTGTATCAAAAGACCGATGCACCGAACTCAGAGCTAAGCCGAAGCTTTCAAATCAAGAAAACAAGACAAAGCGTGACTATATCCTCCAACTAGAACATGAACTCTTATGCTTGAACTACTACATTGATTCTAAACTTAAATTTTTGGAGACAAAGCTGACTACAATATCGTCATCATTGAAAAAACTAAGCTAGAGACAATAAAACCCATCCGCCGACCATCACGTCTTGATGCAACCAATAACCGAAAATACCAGCGAATTTCAACTCCCTGAGGAAACTACTACCGTGGACAAAACAGACAGAACCAATAAAGCTCCTGAACCTGAAATCATCAACGAGAAGACAACATAACATCGAGACTATCAACAACGCAGCAAGTCGCTCACATGGATACTAAGATCTCACTGGACGCAGTTAAAACTATGACTTCGTCTACGATGACAGCGCTAAGGACACAGAATCATGGGAACTAGTTTCATCCAGGAGTGAACCCGTCAACAATAAGACCACGTCTTCTCAGAAATCAGTAAAATCCCATCCCATAAGATCACTAGGTAAGACATAGAGGACATTAAAAGGTGTACCTAGAATAAAGACTTGACTTGTTTTATATAACATTAAAGCCAATGAAGATTGTGAATCTAAAAAAGGATCTGAGATATGAATACGCTCAGGAAAGCCATGTTCGTGTTACCTTTGTACGACTTCTGAAGAGGAACCAACACTACAACTACCAGGACACTTAAACTGTGATGGTGAATGTTGACTTCGACGACTACGAAAGCAAAATATCAGGTAACAACGACTTTTGGCCCCCTGGCACACTAGTGAGAGACTATACGCCTAGAAATAAACATTTTGATAATACCAACGGTAGTAATTCCCGAAATCGCCAATATTAGTTCCACCACCTTTATGAAAATTTTTTTTGTTACCATGTGTTTTTGTTTAATCATGTCTCTCTCATTACTGATTTGGAATGTGGGTGGTAGCCTATATGGAACATCTATACAGGTAAAAAATAAAATACTAGAACTCTTGGATAAAATTGACAGGTTTTGGCAGCAGTGAATAAAACGATCGGATTTGAGAGTTTAAGACCTACTTTTCCAGTATCTCAGAGATGCTTAAAATCTTCAAATTTGTTACACATATCGAAAAGCTCCTTTCTCTCCTGTTCGTATTGGGGACACTTTATCAGAGCATGGATCTCGTATTTGGTCGTTGCAGAATGGGCATGTTCTCTCAAAGGAATGTCAGTGTATCGGCAAGTCTCCACTTTTAAAGGTACTACTCCACTTCTAAACGCAGCCAGTGCTCTTCTATAAGATTTTTTTAAGTGTCTCCAAACATATGTCTCACAGCCAAAGTTAGATTTGAAGGTTCTATATAATCTCAGTTTGTTCCAACACGTCCACTTCTGCTGCACTGCTTAGTCAGATCCGCATTCCAATCCTCGATAAACTGTAGAAACACTGTGTGCTGGACCTTCACTAATGACGTGCCGATTACTGTACGAGTTCTGCAGGGGTATGACATGTTGCAGCTTCAACTTTGTAAACTTCTCACGGATCCTGACAGTCTGGTTATTTCTCCCCCTCAAACCCCAGCAGTGAGACCAAGAGAAGATCTTGTGTGTAAGTTTTGTTGGATCCAGATTGCAAAGTCTCATGTGATATACTTCCCCGCTGCCTTACATTAGAAGGTGTCCATCCCATATCGTCAATGACAGCACTGTTGGGGGCATGTTTCCGAAGTCCTAGAAAAAACCTCATGCTCTATTTTGAATAGCGTCTACACAAGATAGATCAATAGTTGCCCCGTAATCAAGAACTGGCCACACCATAGCGTCATATAACTTGGTAAAGGTACTGTATTGCATTCGTCCGAGTTGCTTGTATTTGGAGATAAGTAAACTAAGGGCTATTGAGGCTGAATTAGCTGAAGATCTTGCCATCCGTGAGTAATCCAGATGTTCTGTCAATTATTCCCAGGTAATTATAGTAATCTTCAATATCTAGTTGGATGCTTCCACACTGAAAGTCGGTTGATGGATTTGCTTCTGAAGTGTACGATTTTAGACTTGCTTTTATTAACAATGATAGAGTTATGCTCACACCAGGTATTCAGGCAGTCAAATAGAACGTTCAGGTCCTTTTCAGATTCATCTAACAGTACCACATCGTCAGCATATGCCATGATTCCAACAGTCATATTATCGACGTTCACCCCAATGGAAAGCTGGTTGATGGATGTAATAAGGTCATTAATATATAAATCAAATAGAAGTGGAGAAAGCAGACACCCTTGTTTTAGCCCGCACTTAACGTCAAACCATTGGGTCATTCTTCCGTTAATCTCAGCGAACACTGAACATTCCAAAAGAGAAACTAGTGCATTTTACATTCTCCCTTGACTTTCTATGTCACTCAGTTTCGTCCACATTTTCTGCCGGTCAATGTTATCATAAGCTTTATGAAAGTCTATAAAAGATGTGTCAGTCGATTTCTTCTGTGATTACTTCGCCTCTATTATGGAAGTTAACGCGGCAATTACTCACGTGGCTCTGATGGGCTGGCGATTATGTTATATAATGATAGCGCATGGAGGACTTGCCCTAGTGTTAACTCTAGTTTTGCAATATCTGTTAAACTTACACAGAGAGGTTGCTCTGATGTCTATGTTATCTGCTGTCGTCTCCCGTCTACATCTCCAACAGATATAACAATGTATAAGTCTGAAGTTACAAATCACCTGGACTCGCTTACTTTCAAAATTCCAGCTGTGAAGATTTAGATAACTATTGTGAACATATTAGGAAAACACTGATTGAAGCTTGCATAAAATCCATTTCCAAATCGAAATTTAATCCTCATTTAAAACCATACTGGAAACATGATGGTCTTAACTACCACATGCGGACTACCCAACGACAATGGCTTGCTGATGAGATAAGATGCCGACGGGTTCTGCCATTCAACATGGTCAGACGTCAGCTGAGTGAACTGCCAGAGGACGAGCCATTGCGTGGCTTCAACAAAGTTTTACACAGAGGAATGTGGCACAGAGAACAGTTGTAGCCGGAGTGTGATTGGGAGGCTATGGCAGCGTTTCCAGGCAATTCAATTCAGAATCGCCCACGGTCTGGTAGGCCAAAATCAACGTCGCAACATCAAGACCGGCATGTCATTCAAATGTTACAGCGAGATGTCTGAGAGATGAATTGTGAAAGGCAAGTGGTGTTCAGGTATTGGACCAGACTATAAGAAATCGTTCGGAGCTCACAACATTCGATCTCGACGACAAGCAGTTCGAAAACCTCTTCTTCAACGTCATAGGGCAGCACGTTGTGACTGGTGACGGTGACAATGGGGGCGGGTACAGTTCAATGATGGCGGAGTTCGATCTATAGGCGGTAAGGAGAAAGATTTGCTGATGTTAACGTCAGACAACACCATCGCTTTGGAGGTGGTACGGTAATGGTGTGGGCTGGAATTTCGGTACATCACAGGACTCCTCTTTTCGTCGTCCAAAGAAATTTGATGGGTATCAGGTACAGAGACGAAATTTTACAGCCTTTGTCATCCCATGTCTTCGTCAAATTGGAGCAGGTTCTGTTCTTCAAGATGACAATGCTAGACCGCGTTGAACACAATAATTTTCTCACCCAAAATGGTATTGAACGAATGGATTGGCATGCATACTTCCCTGACTTGGCACCAATTGAGCATTCATGGGATGAGTTGGGCAGACATCTGAGGGACAATCATAGGCAACCTGATAATCTTAAAGAATTGGTGCAATTTCAAGCAGAGTGGCAGGCCATTCCCCAGATGTTTTTTCGACGTCTGATCGACAGCATGCCTCGTCGTTGTGTCGACTGCTTACGAGCACGTGGTGGTTTCACTCGTTATTAACAAAGTTATCGAATTTAAGACAGCTTTGTTGGACCTCATTATGCTCAAAATGGCAAATTTCATCAGATCCTCAGAATAGTTGTGTAAAAAAAAAGTGCATATGCTTTGCATAAGAGACTCAACATTGAGACATATTGAACTCATTCTGACCAAACGTGTGCTTAAAAGTTTTGATTTACATGTTCCCTGTGTCTAATAAAATGTCAAACAAAAATAATTGGTTGACCCTTGACTTCTTTTGAGTAGTATATTACTGTGACCTAGCAAAACCTTACCAGTCTGACAACTTTGACTCCGCTTTCCATACTCAAATAAATGACTCTGTGCAACAACTTGCCAGTGACGATACCGGAAAAGATCCAGATCTTGAGAAATGTTTTACTTTCGATGAAGTTACGGGAGTAGTTAAATCTCTAAATAAAAGTCGCCAGACCAATGAGCATATCATCCATGGAGGCGAACCTTTTATCTCCTGCATATACATCCTTTTCAACAGTATGATTAAACTGAAATATGTTCCCTATGACTACAGGCTTGGTATGCTGATACCAATATATAATGGATAAAAGGATAAAGCTGACCCAAAGAATTATTGGGTAATAACACTTACACCATGCCTCGGCAAACTGTTTGAGAAACTACTTCTTCAACTTATAGATATGAAAATGAATAAAAATAATACTCATTTTCCTGATAAGCTTCAATTTGGTTTCAGAAAAGAGCATGGGACTGTCCTAGGAGTGTAAAGCATAAGCTATTATCTACAGAGAGATTCATTGATTTATGCAGCATTCCTCAACATTGAGAAAGCCTCCGATAGAATTTGGCATGATGGCCTTTTTTACAAACTGCATCACCTAGGAATACAAGGGCATGTTTGGCACTTACTTCACCAGTGTTACACCAATAGTAGGGCCTATAGCGTTTGTCTCTTACGGTGGTGAACATTCAGACTTGCATGACGTCCATCAAGGTATGGGACAGGGCAGAGTTATCTCAGCATGGTTCTTTCTTGTCTTCATAAATGATCTGATATCCTTACTCAGAGAAGCAAACTGCGGTATACAAGTGTATGGTATGGGTATTCAAACTGTTCTGTTAGCTGATGATACTACCCTTGTCAGCACCTCAACACGGGGCTTACAATCTTTACTATAAGTTTTTCATGAATATACCACCAAAAAGTACAATTATATTTTTTTTACAAAAATAAGCCCAAACATGTTTCAAAGGATCTAAAACTTGGATGTCTTAATATCCCCCAAATCTACATAAATTATTTATGTTGGCGTTCTCATAACAAGGAATCTCTCTTGTAAAGTAGCCGTAGATAAATACTGACAAAAAAGCACGACAAGGCGTCAATTCATTACGATCAATTGGAATGAACAGCAGCGATCTTCACCCTTCTGTCATTGTCAGGATATGGCTGCGAATGATTTTAACAACAAGTCTATATGGCTGTTAGGTGCACTGTTAGTGAACACAAAGATACGTACAGTACAAGGACTAGACAAACGCTCACCCTGTGAATCCACAATAGCTAATATTGGTCCCTGGACCCTTCATGGGTATATTGACAAATGTAAATTATTATTTCTAAAATGTAACAATACAGCAAAGATTTATTTTGTGCCTCTGTTACACAACCGGCTTTATCGAGTGCTGTTCTACTGGAGGTCGCGAAAAAATATAAACTTTCCAAATACATAACCTCTTATGCTAAACACAGAGTTTTCCTTTCAAAATTAAAAAATGGTTAAAGGTGGTCTCTGACACAATTCAGGGATATGAAGAGCAATTATGGCTCAACAAAGTCTCCATAAACGCCGGCATGTACTGCTACAGAAAAATACACTGTAACCTAGGTTATCATATATTATAGGATATAATAGCTCTTTACCCACAACACAGGCAAATCTTACAATTCTGTATTCGTATAGCATCCCGTAATATTATTTCAAATGCATGCAAGTTCACTGTGTGAAAAACATGCTAATGATTAAGACTGTCATGTATTATTACATTGTGAAAAACTCATATATACATTTATATATCATATCTTAATTCATCATTGACGTAAGCAGACTTTATGATAAATACTTATAAATTAAACAGAATACGCTAAACTTATCCCAGTCAGTAGATGGATTACTTTTCTTTGCCTTACTGTGACTTCTTTTCTTTTTACGCATGGGCTTTCTAATACATTAGGACGAATGATAACGGTTTTGTTACGAATATTTGAAAAACAATGGTCTTTAATCACATTCACCAATTTCGGCGCAGTAGTATTAACATCATTGTCTTGTGTTATGAAATCCCAGTCAACAACAGCCGCATTCTGCCGATAAGTATCAACATCTATATTTTCATAATTATATATCAGTCTTGAATAGGCTTTCTCAGACTGTTTGGTATTTTTTTTAGAGAGACGAATACTGAACAATAGTCACTACAGAATGGGGGAGCGACACCTGAGGATATTACAATATCAGGAACTCAATAAGTGTCTTCGATTGTTGAGCAATACGTGTCGCTTCATTTATCAGGTGTGTCATACTATAAACAAACTTAATATGTTCAATATTTGGATCAATTCTATTTTAAAAATTAGCATTAAAGTCACCATGTACCATAATTTTGATATTAGTATCAATAGCAAAGCCAATAGACTCTTCGATCAGATTCCAGTAGTAAGAACTTGTATTTACACGATAAAAAGTCCCTATCAAATAACTCTTGTTTTTACACGTGATCTGTGCCCACACTGCCTCTAGTCCTGGTAGTTGTAAGTCAGGTATATGCTTACAATATATAGATTTTTCACATTATTAATATTATATTGCAACCCCACCTCCCCTAGTTTGTCTATCATTACGAAGTGGTGGGTGAAATCAAGTCATGTGAACATCATTGTTTGAAATACCAACATGCAGCCATGTTTCTGATTTACATATAACATCGTGTTCGTGTAGTTCAACGTAAACTAAATCAACTTTATCAGTAAGATACAGACATTTGTATGCACAATACTTAGATCTGCAGTAACAGGTCCGGGGTGAGGGTGAACAACAGAGTAATAGTAAGAGCTAGGGCTATCTAACTACCTGATGCCCAGCTTGCAGGCTAACGTTACCAAATAGAATGTGTGTCTATTTACTCTGCCTTCTATTCATAGAATTACGGTTATGTACCCCAATTCTCTTGCGATATCGAGCAATATCAACCCCCATCTAATACTCCTGGCAAGACAAATACTTGTAAGAAATGGGGTACATGTAGTTGTAGGCGAAAAACATTTGTTTATCTATGTAAGTATATTCTAAGATTGTTTTAGGTCCAGTGATGATGAATGGGATGATGTGGGTGTGTACATAAATTGTTAAATTTCCTTTTTCGAACTTTCGTCTCAGGTTCGTATCAAGACTTAAAAGAAAACAGAAAACTAGAGTTAGAAAGATGCATTTTAGCATTGCAAAGCAAGAGAGAAAAGAAGAAAGAAAAAGAGAATCCGACAGCAATGAAGTAGGTCAATTTAGAATAAGACCATATGTATGATTTATGTGACTTTCATGTGGAAAAGTGTATATGCAGTGTCAGAAAAGATTATATATTTAGGATGACATTAAAAATTCAAAGCTGCAGTTATAAGTATCAAAGAACATTAAGAAGCAAATAATCACACACATTTCCTAAATGTGGAAAGCATTAATTTAGTAATTCTTTTCACATTATCATTATCATTATTAAGACGTATACCAAAAAATAACAAGAAGACAGAAAAAAGATAAATCAAATTAAATCTAAAATAAAATTGTTTACACGTCTATAGACAATAAATTAATGGATAAATATGTAAATGGATAAATCAATCCCAAAAGCAATTAAACAGACCACACAAGAAAAAACAATAAAATAAAAAAACAAAATAAAAAATAATACATCGACAATCTTAATATCAAGTAACTAAGCATTAAAGTATGTGCATCAAACCCAAGATACATGCGCCCACTATAACTGAATGAAAGTATATGAACATAACCCAGAATAGATTCGGCCCCTCTAACTGTAAGCAATTATGTACATCAAATCCAGTAAAGATTCGCCCACTCTACCTGTATATAAGTATGTATATCAAACCAATTATAGATTCTATTCTACTGTATTATGTTATGTACATCAAACCCAGTATAGATTCGTCCCCTATAAACTGTATGTGTATACACATAACCCACAATAAATGCCCCCCCCCCCAAACCTGTATATAAGAATGTACATCAAACCCAGTATAGATTCGCCCCCCTCTATTGGATATAAGAATATGCATCAATCCCAGTATAGATTCGCCCCCTCTATCGTATATAAGTACACGTATGTGAATCAAAGCCAGAATAGATTCGCCCCCTCTAACTGTATATTGTTATTTGTATCAAACCCAGTATAGATTCGCCCCCTCTAACTATATTTAATTAATTGTTTCAAACCCAGTATAGATTCGTCCCCTTTAACTGTATGGAAGTATGTAAATCCAACCAAGAATAGATTCGCCCCCTCTAAGCAGATATAAGTTTGTCATAAAACCCAGTATATTTTAGGCGCCACTTCATTATCTTATACCGAAATATTCTTCCCAAAGACATACATAAAGGAAGACGTAAATAAAGGAATAGTACGACTAAATAAATTCTAATGAAAAATATTATTTCAACCAATCTTTAATGTAATTGTTTCAACATAACTCTTAATCTAGGTAAATAGAATATGTCTACAATCAATTCTGAAACTATTACAGAAGAAAGTTGAGGGGGGGGGGGGGGATTTTATTCTTCTTATTTTATTCATACCGTATACAATCTCCAGGGGAGGCTTTGTGCTGGTATTAAAACGCCGGGGGAGATCTTATACGGGGGCGAATTAATACCGGAACACCGGAAAAATGGCAAGGAAAATTTGGACCACATGAAACAGGCTTTACGTAAACTAAGAATGCTTATTCTTTGGTAAAAGAAAAATATTAGAAATTATTAATCCATGAAATAATGTAACGCAGTTCTCACCTTCCATTGCTGTGAAGGTCAAATGCATCACAAAGAAGTTTCTTTTCATTCTCAGCTAGACTCCAGTACATGCGATTCATGATAGACTACAATTAAAAATGAACAAATTAATCAGAAGCTCCAAACTTCACTTCACGTGCAAAATGTAACCGACATACACATCAGTTTACTACTTATCTGTCCATTTCACACTTACAATGAAAGAAATGCCAATGTTTACGACAAAATGCATGTTGTTCATCAGTGGACATGATGAAATTATTTCGATTTCTTCTCTGGCGGGTAGCACAATATCACCTTCTCGCGCATTACAAATTAACAATATAAATATTAAATCCTATTTGATTTGATCTCAATACTTGATGATCGTTTGAATGTTTAGGGCCCGTATTTTCAAGATTGGGGGAGCTTCGGTAGATGTTTATAACAACGTGCACGTGTTTCACGACAGACTCTTATGTTACTGACAAGAAGTTTTTGAAAAACAAGAGTCATCAAAACATTATATAACCAACCCGTCACTTCTAAATTGTAGCCCTTAAAATGTCCCATTATAAAATTTCTTACGAAACAATATAGTATAAAATTAAGTCAAAATATTTGTAGGGAGAACACAAGAGCGAATTAAAAACTGTATGGAGTCCAACACCTAGTTATTTCGATTTTGAACTGTAAGAAAACACAATTTCAATGTAAATCAACCTTTTTCTGAGAACAATCTCATAAGATAACGTTATTTCATTTTTACCTTTATTTCGCAAACTGCAATATGTCCAAGGCCTATGCGATCACGAGCTTGAAAATATGTTTTCAGGTAAGCACGCTGTTGTCGAACCTGCAAATGCAATTAATTCTATAAGGGAGACGGCTGAATCCCGAAGGTTTGTTCACTGGTCAACATGAATAACACAAACGGCAAATGCATTATTTCAACCTGACAATGTTTTGTCTATGCGTAGAATAATTTAATAGTTTTTTTATTTTCCGCAAGATGAAAATATCATATAAAGTCAGATTAACAAAGTTTTAAAAAAGTTTTAGAAGTTTGTCGGATGGTGATATGTACGGAAGCTACGGAAGCACCCTAGTGCCACAGTTAATTCTTTTTTATCTCCTAATTAGGAGATACTTTCACCTTATTAGGAGATATTAACGCCTAATTAGGAGATAACTAAGTCCTACTTAGGACATAGCTATTTCCTAATTAGGACTTAATTATTGCCTAATTAGGAGATATATCACCTAATTAGGAGATACCATCACCTAATTAGGAGAAAGTAACTCCTAATTAGCAGATAGTAACTCCTAATTAGGACTTACTTATCTCCTAATTAGGTGTTAATTAAGTCCTACTTAGGACATAGCTATTTCCTAATTAATTGATACTTTCTCGTAATTAGGTGATAACTAAGTCCTAATTAGGTGATAACTATCTCTTAATTAGGTAAAAACTATCTCTTAATTAGGAGTTAGTATGTCCTAATTAGGACTTAATATCTCCTAATTAGATGTTAATTAAGTCCAAATTAGGAGTTAGTTATCTCCTAATTAGGCGTTAATATCTTCTAATTAGGTGATAGTATCTCCTAATTAGGTGATAATTATGTCCTAATTAGGCGAAGATTAAGTCCTAATCAGGTGATAACTATCTCCTAATTAGGAGTTAGTATATCCTAATCAGGACCTAATATCTCCTAATTAGGAGATAGCTTTTCCTAATTAGGTGATAGTTATGTCCTAATTAGGCGATGATTAAGTCCTAATTAGGTGATGGTATATCCTAATTAGGGGATAAAAATATTTTGACTGTGGCACTAGGATGCTTCCGTAGATATGAAACTATGAAAGTTAAGAAGAATAAAAAAATGTAACATATTTGCATAATTAAAAATGTTATTTGGCATGTGCATGGACATAGAAAACATCTATTTTGTAACCGAACCGAATAATTAATGCGTCGCATTTCAACTTAATGACTTTTAAAACGAACACACGAGTTAACCTTTGAAATAATTACTTGAAGGAGGAAAACATTTCGTCGCTCCTCGATATTGCGTCATAGAAGGAAGCAGGACTTCTAGAACTGTGGTCAACAATGCCTCACTAATGCAAAGAAGTGGTTGTATGTAATAGATATAGCCACACTTCCCGAGGTGTATCGCTCAATATACGCTACGCCTCGGAGACCCACGATTCAAACAGGAGGTGTATTGAGTGATGCACCGAGGGAAGTGTAGGTATATCTGACTTATACCCCACTCCAGTCGAGTTATATTTGACGAAACAATGCTTTCCATCCTTCTCTATGTATATACGTCTTGACCTAACTATATCAATAGAATATAAACAATACTCTTCTAATTACGGTTTGAAAACATAAACTAACTTCATTTTATTAATAATTGGTACATACTAGTACCTTAATTAATAGGCTTATATAGGGAAAAATAACAACATATACATATAACACAACGGAAAGTTCTATTATGTGTAACAACCCTCAGTAGCTCAGTCGGCAGAGTCGCTGCATTGCATCAAAAAAGATCCCAGGTTCGATACCTAACGTCGATATTTATGATTCTCAAAATATTATTTTTCAAAATTTTACAAGTCCCTTTGTTTGCCAAAGTTTAAGATCTCTTCTCCTGACTAAGTTAAAATGTACAAAAAAGAGTAGGTGTATTAGAAAAGTAGAGGTGTATCGGTCAATACACCTACAGAGCAGAGGTGTATCGGTCAATACACCTACAATTAGAACAAAGGAAACCATAGCAACGAGACCGGAAGTGGGGTATAACAACATGTTAAAATCTAGGACGGTCCTCAAAACCATGGCATGGCAACTTGCCTTCCTACCAAAATCTGGCGGATGTCATATTGATTGTCTTTACAAACCTTTAGTTTGTAATGTCAGTAACCTCAAAACAACTGTTACTGACATTACTTTGTGATTTACCTGGTTTCCGATTGTAAAATAACATCACTATAATTGGAATAATGTGTAAGTAAAAATTCTTGTAATTTTCGGGAAAAGAACCCGAGCCCTCGGCGTTATTCATCAATCGACAAGATTACATTACCAACAGCTTATCCACTCGACCACGTACATTCAGCAACAGTTATATTTCAGCGACGTAAAAGTTGCAGATAGGTGTACATGTACGTCCTTTTATGATGAAATATTTTTCTAAAATATCGTTGAAAGGGGTCCAATTGTTCAAACAAATATAGCGGCAACCCAAGCTAGAAGACGAACACGATTGATATGCACCCGGTGCAGAAGATAGTAATTAATCATTGTTTAAATTCATCTTAAACATGCCATCTTAAAAGTTTACGTTTCACTTTCACCTATATTCAGAAATGTTTTACCTGTTCAACCGCGGTAGACAGAGTGTGTTCTTATTGATGCTTGTATATAGAGAGTTCTACGAGTAGATTAATTCCTGACGCCGCGCTTCCTGTAAACCAGGAGACTTCCCGCTTCACTTTGAAATAGCCCCCTGTAGATTTACCATTGAATTATTCGTTTCGCTCTAAATATAGCTACCAGTCACAGTAAACTCTATGTCAATAGATTCAACCAACGCTTTCCTTATAAACACGTGCGTCGCGATCGTACGAGGGGAAGTCAATAAGTTTGATGAAGCGAGCATTGAAACGCCCCTGAAGCGACCTCGTTGATGTCTTTATTGAGATAGGCCATCTGACGACAGTTTACATACATAAACAACCCTGTCCGATCATTTACTTGAAATTTACAGCCTGTTTAATACTGGTACCCTCTTGTAATCATGGTAAGTTGTAAAACTGAGCATCGTGCGGTTGTCAAGTTTCTCACGAATGAAGGGGTGAATGCGAAAGAAATTTATTAACGTATAGATCGCTTTTCGCGCGCTCATTCAAATACGATCCTGAACTCATTAACATAACAGCTGATCGTGGTGGAGGCAAAACATGGCGTCGAGCGGACTGGCGACTGGCTAACATTTTATACTAATCCTGTGTCTTACCAACTTCTGATACAAGCGAACAACGAGGGAGTAGAATCCCTCATATTTCTTAGATCAGAAACACTTTTCACTGTGGACTGTTAACCAAAGTTTAAAAATTTTAAAATATTTTTTTTAGAATTATAAAATATAGAATGGCATGCCATATTTGATATAAAAATTTGGTATTTTAATTTTTCTATTTGCGAATGGGATAACTCTCTTTTTATCCCTAGTTAAAACTATGAGAAAGTAATTGTTAAATTTGTGTTTTTGTATTATCCCATGCTAGTAGTTAGAATGTGGTTGCAAAATATATTAATGGTTTGACCATTTGAATCTTTTTCTCATAACAATATATCCTTGAATACACTCCTTATTAATTGAGAAGAGTAATCAAGCAAATAAATTTCAAAAATGGCCTACCTAAATAAATATGAAAAATTAAACATAAATGAAATTGATATTCCAAAGTAGATACTGAGTAGGTATCATTCTGGACAGATTTTTTGGGATATTAAACAAATTATTCATTCATCAAAGATTGCCATTGGAAGCAAAATCTACTTTGTAAAATGCCCAGGTATGAATCAATAAAGATATACTTATATTATTTTTATATAATGGCATCCAAGTAATTTTCCCTTTCCGAAAGCCTTTGGCAAAGTTTTGACTGTATTCATGAATGTTTTTTCAAGGTGTTTCATTTTCATTATTAAAGTCGATGAATAGACTTCTAATATAAAACATCATATATGAAATAAACTAGATGAGATGAGTTGGGCTTGTTGGAATTTTTATTATTAATATTTGTTCAAATGTATCAGTAATTTATCACAATTGCAAAAGTTACGAATATCCCAAACTTTTTAGTCTAGTATATAAATCTAATTCTTACTTAAAAAAGTAAATGATGTTAAAAAAGAACTGATCATCAATTATTCCTTTAATAACTTCTTTTTCATTTATGAAGAAGAACAGGTAGAACCATTTTCAGTAAAAGAGAACTGATCAAAAATAAACTCATTCTCCTGAATACATTTCTTAGTATATTAAAAACTCAAAAGCCTGTATTTAGCACAATGACCATCTTACTATTTATTAAACAATATATGTAAGTACAAATACAAATATAAAAACAGACTATCTACCAGCAGTAATAAATATTATTTCAATTTTGAAACATACATTTGATTTGAGATAGGAGAAGGAGAGAGGAGTATCAAACGTTTGTGAGCCCTAGTCCAGACGTTTGTTTATTTTCTTGTGAAATACTCTAAATATATTGAAATTTTATCAGTCGAATGGTAAATAGTAGTATTTCCATGTAATTTTTGGTGAAAAAAGCAAAACTTCGTCATTTAAAGTCGAGAAAAACCACATTGATTGTTTGTGTTACTAATTATAAAAATATTTCATCAGTTCTAAGTAATATATTTATATATCTGCAGATCTATAGGATGAAGGCAATGACATAAAATTACCTTTATCTACTGACTTTCAATTAGTTCAAAGATCAAATCAAAATCAAAGGTAATGGACCGTTTTATGAAAGTAACTTAAACTCTTTTTCTTTTACCTGTGTACTCAAATATTAATCTAGAATTCGAATATAAAGATCTAGATATAGTCTTTATTGATGTAAGGAAGAGGATATCATTATCTCTATTTTATATTTTTTCAAATATTGATTATTTCAAATATCCTGTGGATATAACATAGCAAACTCGTGTCAGTAAATCATAGATCTATCCCTAGGCTGGGCTTAGATTAGGTCGAGAGGCTCTACCTGCAACCCCATTGGATAGTGTGCGACTCGCTTGCGAGAATAGAGCATTCGGCGGCCAAAAATTAGGTCTAGGCCGAATTTAAAGAGCCACTCCGTGAGTTGTTGGAGTCTTATATGCCCAACTTAAGCAATGGTGTCATTTGATCGCGAAGTATCGGATGTTACCAAAAAGACACATTTTAAAGCTTGTTGGTTTTTTTACAGTGACAATATGAAGGTTATGATCGAAAGCCGGACAGTGGCGCGCGTCAAATAGTCAAACGTAATTTTGGAGACTTATCTAAAACAGCCACACACCATAACCTACGCTCACGCTTGTGGTGATTTGTGAGCTGTGGACGCATGCCGGCCCTTCTGGCACTTCATCCAGCAGCCTTTTGGCGGTTTTGCACAGTCGAGCAGCGATGAGGTAACTAGGCCTGTTTCAGAAGGGTGCTAGAAGGCGGTGATACCCCAATAGTCAGACGCCCCAATAGTCAGACGACTCAGTTGTCAGACAAAGGAGTTGGAGTAGACCAAGCGCTCACCTACTGTTACAATGGACCAGTCCTAATTAATCCTAATTGATCTCAACTAAGGCATTCTGCCTGCCTTATAAATTGATCTACTCAGTTACAAGGAAGTTTTCAGGCGTTTCTTAATTGATATTGTCTTATAGTCAAATCACTGTAAAAGTACAGAAGTGTTGTTTTAATTTAAACACGAGAGTGTAAATTTATCAACTCAGTTACAGATAACTAATTCTAGCTAACGTCTCGCAAAGTATTGACTGTTACCAAAAAGACACATTTTAAAGCTTCTTATTTTTTTTTACAATGATGATGTGGAAGTAGAACGTCGCAGTTATGATCGAAAACCGGACAGTGGCGCGTGTCAAATAGTCAAACGTAATTTTGGAGACTCATCTAAAACAGCCAAGAGGGCAGTTAGGAGGTGATAGTGTTTGTTAGGTCATATAACTAGTATCCTTGCATATTGGACGTGATATTTACACCTCTGTGCATGTATAAGGCTGTTTTTAGATTTTCATGGAAAACCAGTATTTGTGATATATATGTCTTTTGGACATGAAAATTTAAGATGTTTTGATTTTATATCACCACATATGACATTTAGGTTCGTATCAAAGGTAAATAATATGTTAGGAAAATCACGGACTGGCTCTTTAATGAGACAAAGTTCTTCCCTTTTTCGGGGGATCGATGTACTATTTTAGAGTCTTCCTTAATCATATTTATGTCAGATGTTTGATTTTGTATCAACATACTAATTATATATTCCTTTACAAAACCTAAAGTATCTGTGAACTGAATATCTTTGCTGACATATCGGTATTTCAATGTTTGTAAGCAAGCTACCCAGAAGGCACAAGCAAGACGTCTATTAGACGTCTAAATTAGGTCTAAATAGGCTTAGACGTCTTTTAGACGTCTATTAAAACACGTCTATTCAACGTACCTTTCGTCGTCTACAGTTTGCGGTAAGACTTTGTTTTCCGTATATATGACACGCTGATTAGTTTTACATTGTCAGTGATCGAGATTCTCATATGTGTCAGTATCTTTCCTTTGTTTACATTGGTCATGAAGCTAATGGTAGAGCCTCTAATGTCTTAATAGCTTTCATCACGTAATTGTTTTATGCTACTTCAAAAGTGTGTGTAGTGTTTTGTTCGTACACATATTTGAAAAAATAAAGTCTACTTTAATTTTTTGACTCAGAAACCAATAAATTATTCAATTTCGTTCGCTAGGTAGTTTGATATCCCAACCTTTCGTATTGGAATTTTATTAATACAATCTCCTATTAAATTCAGCAAACCTGATTCAGTGTGGAACATTTTCATCAACAGATAATTATCACTTACTTTACTGCATATGAACTTTTTCATTATAGTTGACTTAAGTAGTTGTTTTTGTTATCAGTTTCTAGTTAGTAATATAAGTTTCGTTTGGTGTCTGTCTACAGTTACTTACATATCAAATTGATTTTTCCCCGGACACGTAACAGTCTTTACATATATTATTAGCATCTGAATTTATAGGTACAAATGTTGATCATGATCATGAGTCGAGATAGTAAGGTTTCATTTTTTTCACAGATACTTTCACAAATGTTTACAAGAACGCAATACTGATTACACTTCGCAAGGAATGGCACGCTATTTGAAGATGCAGGAAGACAATGGCTTTGAATCAGGACATTTACCCTTTAAGAATTATTCCTAAGCTTGGGAGAATGTTATAAAAAATTTACAAATCTGATTATAAGTAAAGTTTAAATTTAACACATATTGAGGCAAATACTGTATATTGTATTATTACTACAGTATATATGTTGATTGAATAAAGTAGATTTTGATATTGAATTAATATTCTATCTTATTTGAGCTTTTTTTCTTGTTTATTTTCAAGGCACAGTTGCTCATCACTTAGCCTGAACATTTTGAATCTATTCATAAGTAAATTAAAAACTAAACATTAAATTAAGCTGCCATATCTGACTCTAAAATGGGATACAAGATAATTGTAATTGTATTGTTTCATGTAAAATGTGCAACTGTGCCTTACAAAAATATGTTTTTGCTTTGAAGGCCTGAATCATGGTGAAGTTCCCACTGCATAACATTAGTATACTGGGGAATAACACCAAAAACAAGAAGACATTTTAAAATGTTTTTAAATGTCTGTTGAATATTATGTGGAGGTATTTAAACTTGTAATGGAGTCTTATGAACGTCTAATAGCGTCTAAAAGACGTCTAGTAAAGGTCTAAATGACATCTAATAAACGTCTAAAATACGTCAATAAACGTCTAAAAGTCGTCTAATATAGGTCTAAAAGACGTCTTCTTAACGTCTAATAGATCTCTAAACAACGTCCAGACTTAGACGTTTAAACAACATCTAGGCTTAGACGTCTTTCTAGTCCCACAGATTAGACTATAAAGACGTCTAGGTTAGACATCTATATATGTGCTTGCTGGGCTACGAAGGTGTCTTCACATGACAATCTACACCCCGTCTATAAAGTATTTATGAATAGGTTAAGTGAAATATTCATTTAAACAAATTTTTTACGACCAATTCTCACTAACGATGTTATTTATATGATGGAATTACTTCAAAACCTTTGAAACTACGCGCTGTAAATGCCGAGGCGAATGGAGGCACGCTATGGAGCTTCCGGTCTTTCTGCCTCCACTAAATATCCATGAGCCCGATTTTTCCCGGGAAAATGGTTCTGTAAATAAACAGCAATTGCTTTGCGTCAATTTGATTCGCTGAACACTGTAATAGAAAGTCAGTTCATAGCTGATTTAACTTGACTTCACATCATATTTAGCCACGCCCACCGACGGAACTATTAGTAAACAAGTTACGTGTTTCTAATAATAAAATCACTATGTACAATGCCATCGTAGAAGATCGGTACATAAATAATTAACATAAATTCGATATAGACTAATTATTTTTGTCAAAATATTCTAAAGGTAGACCTTTCATTATCAGAACAACAACCGATCGTCTTCCTACACATAGAAGGCAAATGTCAGCAATACACTTGCGGCCGTTGCTGGGGGATCGGCCACGGAGATACCGTTAAGTTCATATACAGTTTCCCGCTTGGTCCCTCAACAAGTTATAGAGTTGTGTGCTGTTTTATCAAATTCCGTTAGATCAAGATTCTAATACCATCAGTTGAATTTATTCGCGTATATATAGTGTAACTCTATTTGATGTGAACTCGTGTATTTGGATCAACAAAACCTTTTAAAAACACCAAGTTTGTTCATATTTATTTATATTTGTAAGAATTGACTTTAAAAATTATTAAGTTCATGGAGGTATAAACTTAAAACCCTCTGTGCAAACTCGGAGAAACCTCTGTGTCAATTCTTATATGACTAATGTGTATGGGAAGGAATCCCCTCAATATTCTAATGTTGCAAAATAGTCAGCTGATTTTAAGCGGGGTCGCAGCTCCTTGAACGATGACCCACGTTCAGGAGGGCCCATTGAAGCCATAACAGATGATCTGGTTGCACAGTGTAATGTACGACTCGAAAGCAAGCATGGCGGTACCGGAAGACGTTTATTCATGTCTCTTGACACAATCATAATATAGTATCCCTTAACACACTAAACATATATAGTCAATGTCATGGTCATTACATGGGTATTTTATGTGTGCCTCAGTCAATCTGTGACATCCTCCTTTTTCTGAATTGAATAAAGAACTTTAACATTCAAAATATAACTTGAATTTTCTCAGTCACACTTTATCTGAAGATAAACATATAATATCAAACATCAAGCAATTTAACATAAACATATAAGACTATAATAAGTCATTCTTTGGCACCATGGTAAATTGCACATTTTGGTGATAGTTTGAATCTTCAAAGTTATATAATTGCAGTTCTCATGGAGAACATTGATAATATATAAACGTCCATATTAGAAATTTAAATGTTCACGGCTGAAATAAAATAGCACTTGCTGCATATTCACAACATAACTTTTGTCAACTGTTCATTCCCGGAAATGAATGCATTATGCACCATTAGAAAACTTTCTTTAAAAATGTTGATATCTGAACAAGAATGCATTTATGCATCAGAAATATGTAAACTCATATAAGCTTTTCTTTCAAATGTTCATATCTGAAAATGAGAATCACATAATAAAATTTACTAAATTTTCCTTCATCTCTTTGGATGGATATTAGTTAAACAGTCCATATAATCATTATGAATAACTTTCATTCCCTGACATAGTCACTGAGTTTAGCAGGGATAGTAACATTTCGGCCTGACCGGGTTGTGGTCGGTGCAACGGTTTCACTGGGGTTCTCACTGGTCATATCCTTACTGACCAGTGACTTCAATCTCTCGTGTTCAAGCGTCTTCTTTGGTGTTGTCGGACTGTTGATTAACGGCGGCTTCGCAGCAACGAGCACTTCACTGCTGTTGGGTTGGAACTCCGCCGACGTCTGCTTATACTGCACCACTCTATTTCTTCTTAATCTTCTTCCATCGTGTATCTCCACAATATATTATCGTGGAATGGAGTGCTCACTAGTAACACTTGCTGGAATCCATTTATGCTGGTGTTGTATCATGTTATGTTGACCTGCAGTTAAGGGAGACAACTCCTTACACCTGCTGCTGTCATGATAGAACTTCTGTATGTGCTGTGTTGCCTTCACTTACTGTGTTGAGTTGGTTAAGTAGTCTGCCTTGAGCAGTGGAGATCAGTGTGTTCCTATAGTGCAAGATATGGATCTGCTGCTTTCTTGATGAGGTTTTTCACTGTCTGCACTGTTCTTTCTACTTGACCGTTAGATCTGATGATTGCTTCAAGTGGTTTGTGATCTGTCTCCAGTTTCATTATCGTACCAAACACATACTGATGAAACTTTTGGCAACCAAACACGATAGAAAGTGTTTCCTTAGTGCGTATGCTTGTTTTCTTGGAGCAGCACTGCTCCGAGACCCTTGGAGCTGGCATCAACGTTCAGAGTGAGAGGCTTCTTGTCGTTGTGGAATGCTAGAACTGGAGGATTCGAAGCTTTGTCTTTGAGTTTCTGGAAACTATCATCTTGCTGTTAACTCCATTTCCATTCTGTGTTCTTCTCAAGCAAATTTCTAAGTGGAGCACTGCCCTCAGACTTATTGTTCATGAATTTGCTCAGGTATTGAAGAAATCCAAGGAACGTTTGTAGTTCACTTTTCTTCTGTGACCTTGTGTTAGGCTTTACAGCCCTCACTTTCTCTTGGTCTGGTTTGACGCCTATTGACGTCAGTTGATGTCCAACTTAGGTGACTTCTGCTTTCCTGAACTCACACTTATTTCGACTTAACTTCAGGTTGAAGTCTTCAGCTCTTGACAGAACCTTCTTCAGTCTTTCATCATGTGTCTGTAAGTTTTCACCCCATACTAGGATATCATCCATGGTGACGTCTGCTCCCTCTATATCCCCCTATCAGATCGTTCATGATCTTCTGGAACACTTCTGGAGCTGATTTTATTCCAAACGGCAGTCGTGTGAATCTGTACCTTCCGAATGGTGTGTTGAAGGTACAAAGTTTGGAACTTGCTTCTGTCAGTTGTATCTGCCAGAAACCAGACGTGGCATCAAGCTTTGTGAACACTTTTGCATTCGGCATTGTTGCGATGACTTCCTCGATTGTCTTCAAGGGAAAATGTTTTCTTAATACTGCTCGGTTGAGATCCTTTGGATCAAGGCAGATTCTCACTTTATTAGGCTCAATGACTGTAACCATACTGTTCACCCATTCAGTTGGTTCAACTTGCTTGACTATTACTCTTTCTTTCTCTATTGACAGTTCTTCCTTGACTTTCTGTCTTCAGGATGGACAACTGGCAAAACTGTCGGGTCAATCTTGACGGAGTATTTGCCTGGGAGACAGCCCAGTCCAACAAACAGCTTTGGATGTTCAGCTATGACATCATCTGGCACTGAGGTGTCAGCGTGGTTAATTCTTGCAACCAGTTTTCCGACAAGTTTTAGATCCGATTATTGAAGGCTGGTTTCCTTCAACGACTTGAAACTTCACATTATGAGTAATGTTCTTGTACACAAGAGGCAGTGTGACCTTGTCAAAAACTTAAAATTCTTCGTACCAGTCTTCATCGTCATCACTGTCAAGTTCGTCTGGGTATTCTTCACTTGAGAACTCTTCCCCGGACTCTTCACCACCACAGTCAATATTGTACACTTTTTTGGAACTTTTATAGGGCTTGACACTTTTCTTCTTATTTTTCTGTCGACAGACAGATGCAAGATTATTGCAGACATTACATCTCTGACCCTTTGCTTGACACTTGTGGTTACTTTGCTTTTCATAGCCATATTTATCACAGTTCTTGGCAGTGTTTCTCTTGTCTGAGGAACTATAACGATTCTTGTTTCTGGTTGGTTTTCTTTGAAGCGTCTTCAGATAGTTTACCTTTCGATCCTCTTGAGACATTTCTTTCAATTGTTCACGAGACAGTTCATGGCTTCTAGCTATGACAATAGCTTTAAATAATGTAAGTTCTGACCCTGTGAAACGTGATACTATAAACCACCAAAAAACTACAATAACTGGAGCCCACTATGCTGACCTGTTGAAACAATTGATCATTGAGCACCTGTCCAATAAGAGTTAAGAAGCCGGGTGCATTTCAGCATGCCAGAGTGTTATTTCCGTCTGACATGTCAGACTCGAAACTGATATGTCACTTTTTAAAAAACCAGATTAAATCTAAAGAAGAGTTTCTAAGTTTTGTGTTTTGTGCTTTTTCCCCTTTGACCGGAAATGAAATTTTATTCTAGACTCTTAAAGACTTTGTCCATGTCTTACTCTCATACTAAAACCATTAAATTCGTTGCTCAGCTTTTTTAGTTTTCTGCCCTTGGAAGTTTGTTTTTTTGAAATTCACATGCTTTGAAAGGTCACCGTGGAAAAAATATTGACAAATCGACAATTCTAAGACAAGCTTGTTAGAGGGCAATGGTTTAGCTACATAATATTTTAATATCAGTTCTCGAGTTCAAGTATTTGCAGAGACGTGATTCCTCAAATGTGCATGGGGTCGGAAATTTCTAAAAAGTACAAGTGATGGCACCGTAACCACGTGACCTACAAGTACGTCTTCATCATGATTTGTTATTGCCAACATTTAAAACAGGTTGCAAGTCTGGAAATGCATTTTGAAAAACATTCATTGTTAATTTTCGAAACTGGATGGTAGTGTACCTTTAAGCTTTCTTCCGATTTGGTACAAAAAGCTGACCCTTCTAAAAGCCCTTCTTAAAGCTTCTGAGTTTGTACCCGAAGCATATCTTCAAAAGGTCAGAGATGCTCATGCAAGGGACAGTGATACTTTAGTAGAGTTTGCTAGAGGGAAGGAAACTTTGATTGATAGGTTGTATGGTTCCAAGGAGATTTTGCTAGGTTGAGTCAGTTAGTTTTGATGGAGGTTTTAAACAGTTTGTCAGTCTGATCTAAAATTTATTTGGAAGAATATTTAACAAAGGGGTGGTGTTTAACATCATGCAGCGGTGTTGGCAGGTGATTAATTTTTACTCACATGAGTTCTTTTCGATCACCAGGTAATTCTAAAATCAAGTAAATATCAGTCCACAGGTTACCCAAATGCTTTTCATCTATTACACCGAAGCCTTTCTTTCCAGGATGTTCTGAGGGGAGTTCTGTTTTTTTACAGTTAGGTTTCAGATTCTGTACTTCCTGAGGAGTTTTAGACTTTTACATATAAAGGTTTAGTTACACTTATAGGGCATAATTCTACCCCGTTGTTATTTTGAGGGATACTGGAGTTCTTCAATTTCTAATTTTGTGGGATATTTTGCTTTTTTCTGTCTTGTCTCCCGCCATCTCAGATGTTTTCCTCACTCTGTAAGTGGCAGGTCTCTTGCTCCTTTCCATTTTGTAAATTTGGCTTCAGATCTGATTTCTGAAAAAGGTGAAAATTGGCGTTCTTGACTCTCTCCCAGTTCCACGTGTGGATCAACAAAGTGTGGATTTGTTGATCGGTAATGATCTTCTGGGGGTAAAGTTGGTGCTGATCCTATTAAAACTGTTTCGATGATTTGTCAGATTCATTTATGTATATAGGGAGAGACAGATAACTTCCAAAGGATCTAGCTTTTCGTGTCTTCTTAATAAGTCTGTTAGTTTGTCGGGTGGTGATCACATTTTTTCTAAAGAGCAGCTTATTATTTCGAAGAGTGGAGATATTTAGTTGCTCTTTCTATTGATGAGTCTAGTAAAGTTCTAGTTTGTTATTATTTCACGGATGGTGCTTTGATTAGGAAGTATAAATGTAGGTTACTGGAATTTCCTGGTCAACCACCAAGAGCTTGGTATCAGGTTACATATCATGTTAACATGCGACACAGATAAAGACACAGACTATATCGTCTTGACTCCTGGTCGTCGTAAATACAAACGCTTATCTCATGTAAACATGATTAAGAAATGTCATTACAGGGTACAACCAATACAAGTTTTATGTTTTACCGCACTATCCTCTCTCTTCTGATTGTACTGTGAGTGATGATGTATTTGTTATTGACATTGTTACAAATGTGAAGTTGATTAACTTCGTGATAATGTATGACCAAAATTAAGCAATTCTGATGTGTTAGTTCATCTTGATGAACATTTTTCGCATTTGTCTCCTGAACTAAAAGTTTAAATTTCAGATTTGATTTTTGAGTTCTTGTATCCCTTTTCTGATGTGCCTGGCTCAGCAGATATTGTTAGTAATAGAATATATATGATATAATCTTATGTAGGTGATACTGTGACCCATTTGTATAACCTATTTGTATTGGTCTATACTGTGACTCTTTGTAAATCATTAATATAATTATATGCAATTATCATATTTTACTTTTTTGACTGGGGACATTGTCCTATTCGAATTTCACACGTGAAACATTGATTTAAACATATTTATTCAAAGAAAGGAGTTTAACAATAACTCACTCACCTGGGATAGAACATAGAAAGATCACGTACGTTTCTAAGCTTATAATTGGTCTTAGTTCCAACAGTCTAGGGTATAACGTAACAAAGTTACTGTGGTGCATTATTTAGAGAATAACCAAGGTACGATTGATTACGAGAAATATGCAAGAGTTGAAATAATGTTCACAGTCACGTGCCTTGGCGAACGACTGAACATTATTTCTACGAGTTTATATTTCCCGTTATCATTCGTTCCGATTTGGTTATTCTATATACTACACATATATGTGATTAAAATAACCAAATACGACTGAAAACCATTGTCATCTAAAGACTTTATTATTGCTGTAGTGACATCGATCAGCTGATCTGTTTTTATATGCGTGTAAAAAAACAAACATCTCAGTAAGTACATCTTCCTACGTAAAGCTTAACTATTGCCAGTCTCGAACTGTCCAAGTTAACCATTGCTGCCGAGATAAGACTTTTCTGGCTTGATACCAGCGCCTTCACTGGCGAGTTTTAGTTATCTCCAGTAACCTCCCTTACTGTAGCCAATCGACGACGCCGTGTCATTTGCGATATAATCAAAATGGCCGCGCCCATTGAAAGTGACCTGTTTGATCAGGTTACAAAGAAGTTGGCATTGCAAACCTTTCAAACAAGAAGATTCAGTTTATTAAAGTATTGATGGACGGAAAAGATGTTTTTGTTGTTATTAGGACCGGTTTTGGTAAATAAATCACATATGACTGCGCCCCTTATATTTTTCAAAGGGAAGTATGTAGGCCCATTTATCGTGGTCGTTACCATCGTATAATTGTATTTTTTCATCAAATAAGTACAGTTTACACATTGTTTATTTTTAAATAGCTGAAAAATTATCCTGGAAAATATATGAAAATCAAATTTATAGGGGAGAAAATATTTTTAGACATACAATGAATAGTATATATTGTCTATGCAATGTATATTAACAGAGGTGTCCTATTTTCAGGGCAATTATGATTTAATTGATAAATCAATATCTGTGAACGAAACAAAGTAATATTATCATTACAATGAATTTGATTTAATTGTAGTTGATATTAAGATTAAATAAAAGCATTTGCAAAACTACGAAAAATATTCTGGTACAATTACTCCAAAAGTGGACTTAACCTTTTTAGTTGGTAAGCTTTGACACCATATCAAGAACATAACAATTGTCTATCTTTATCATGTGCACAAGTCTCATTTTTTATTATCCAACTGTTCACAAACACACGTACAAGCCAAACGGGAAATATTTTATGGAGAGAGAATAATTTTTATATCAAAGCACATACCAAGTACCAAAGTAATATTTTCAAAAATGAAAATGACCCAGTTAAATCAGTGAAAATGGAAGTAAATATAACAATTGTTTTACTTTTTTTATTTTTTTTTGACGTCATGATATTTAAATGGAACACGTCAACATACCTGGTTTTTGACTGCAAGAAGTAAAGTTTGTTGAGAGTAACGTTTACTACCGCGATACAACGAGGTCGCAGGCTACTACATTTCGAGATTGTTGCGAGATGTTCAAATTTTATCGGTTAATTTATGTAAAACTTCATCAATGTTTCGGTTCAATGGGTATTCAATAAAGTTTTTGCAAGCACAAAATATAAAACAATTGTACGATGACAGGAAATAAAGTCTTGTCGGGCGTGGTGCATCGAGTCGGTGCTTCAAATCATGGTCAATTTTATCGAGCTTGATTAGTTTACCGAAGCAATTTAAGAATGAATTCTTTGACAGGCCGCTGTCCGCTATAGGGTTGTAGAAAAATTAATAACGCAAATTGACTATAAACATAAATGAACTTGAATATATTGTTCATCGCTTTGGAGGCGGCACTTTCTCTTTACAAATCTTTCAGTCGACGGACTGCGACATGGACGCAGCCATGTTTGTTCGAGTCCCCGGATGTAGCTTTTGCTAGGAACTTTCTGATTGGACTATCTAATTCCTTTGCAGTGAGATAGAGAGCTAGCACAGGAATGTCTTGTGTCGGCAGCAAGGGTTAACTTGGACAGTTCGAAACTGGCAATAGTTAAGCTTTGCGTAGGAAGATGCAGTAAGTAATGACAGGCCACAGCCCACAATTCCAAGCCTAATTTTTACCTCAACCCGGAAGCAGTTCAGAGACAAAGTAGTCCCTAGTTGAGAATTTTTTTCTATGACTTGTAATTATTATTTTGTAACATGTGATGGTGCAAATGAAAGGTCTAATACTGTAGTGTGTGTGTGAATTTTTCTATATTTTCAATTTACTGTTATGGTGCTGGTGTGAGCAGGCAATGTGACCCTAAGTTGAAGGCCGAGTCTGACTGACCCGCCTTGACATTGGGGTGCTATTTATTTACCCCGCCTACCGGTCTTCGGAGCCGCAAAATGTGTGCTCATGTTTTTGACTGAAAAGTGCTCTATGGCAGGTAAGTCAGTGTGCAAAAGTTCAATGGCCTACCAGATATAGGGAAGTGGCTGTGTTAGAAACACAATGGTGATAGAACTACTTGGTAATAATTGTGGTCTATAGATAGTCAACAACACTACACGATGTGGTTCTGTTACAAAACGGAATAAAATTTAAGATTTTTAACAGATAAAAGTGGCAATAACTTAGAGAAAAATATATAATGAAAGCCACGAAACAAGTTTGTATGTCAATATCGTCAACTAATCGGAAGTTTGAACAATATGTCTTCCCTCGGATGTTGCTTTCAATCATGTCTTGTTGCCAGTATCAATAAGGATAACTTTAATCGGATTACTTTCGTGGAGTCAATGAACCTTTAACGAAACTACAACAACGAAACAATTGCCCAATGAATTGTCTACCGAGAGTTTATCGATTTTAATGAGCACTGAATACAGCATACCGCGTGGGAGAGAACGCTTTTGTGCATAAATATTTGTTTTGAGCGAGCGTGTTTGAACTTGATCGAGACAGTCAGAAGACGTATCTGACCTGCATCGTTTTATCAGTGACAACGATAATAGTGTATAGTTTGAATAGTCGTTTGTTTGATGTGGTTTCATGTTGTGCCTCAATGGTGAATAAAGCTAATTAAATGTTTATATATTTATCGTCATATATTTTTATGTTTTCATGAATATTTTGATGGAAACCATGTTTGTTTACAACGGCCATTTTGCGTGGGGAAAATGACCAATCTTGTAAATTACAGTGACATTGAAACACTTTAAAGTCATAGTCTCATTTTTGCAAGGCAAATTGTAATGCACGCCGGAAAAATAGTTCATCACTCACGGAAATATTTCCCCTGACGTTTGCAACAATTACAGAAATTTGCGTGCATTCCAGCCCTTAATAATGAAGTTCAAAACACCCTACCCTATGTCTTTTGCGAGCGTTAGTCCTTACCACGTCATTTCGCTAAGGCCATGACGTGGAACACATGAAATTTCTCAGCTAAATATCCAATGAATTTAGCCATGGCTTACCTTTTTTCAAATACAGAAATAACAAAAAGGTGGTAAACTCAATGAAGAATGCGTCTTTCATAAGTATCGGCGCTGCAATTACTAGATTTCAGGTATTTCATACTCGCGATGGGATTGCACTTGATTCGGTAACTCTTCGGTCTGAAACGGCATACGCCAATAAGCAGCGTCTTCCTAAACTTTAAAACGGGCTTAAAAAAATGAAAATCTTTGCAGACGTGACAGAAAATATTGGTGTAAGTGATTGGATTTTTGCTCGTGAAGAATAATTAGCCCAGTTTGGTTGCTTTACAAAATTGTGACTATGACTTTAATGAATTGTCAAATAATGTGTTAGAATCTAAACTTGTAATAAATGTAAAAAAAGCTCATCTCAATTGCGATGTATGAGTTCGGCACGTTCAATTTATCAATGAAACGTGAAAATAGTCCGTCAACGAATCATATTTAATTCGACGAGAATCGTTAAAGAGCGCATGTACGGATGAAAAAAATATCCACCTGTGAATCCTCGCCCGTATTGGTAATATTATTGTATATATCATGAAATGGTTTACGATATGTCCTTCTCTCCTTTAATGATTGCCACCATGTTTCATATGATAAAGATTCTCGGGAAGTTAAGCATATTTAGGAAGGCAAGTAATTATCCTGGCGGCCTCAAACTGAACCTTTTCAATTTTATCCGAAAACTCCAATGAAAAACCATCCCAAAGTTAAGAGGCGTATTCAAGGTGTGGTCTTATTAAAAGTGTATATATCTTATTTAGTGTCTCTCTGTTTAACACAAACTTTAGTTTCCTCATAGATGAAAATATCCTGGAAGTAATTTTTATAATTTCTCAAAACTTACACACTCATTTTCAAATTTCAAGTTCAGCACTGCATTTTTATTGTTAAGACTAATGAGAATAGCTTCCGGTTTGCTGGTATTAAAGGTAACAAGCCAACGATTTGCCCAGCATAATCATAGTCGTTAAGCGTATCTTGCATAACCCTGTGTTTTGAGAGACAACTAAAATAGTTGGAAATGTAAAAGAGGCACTAACCTGTTCCTTTATTTTCAACATCACTACCCTCAGAGCTTTCTTTTCTTGCACCTATAACAATAAGATGAGAAAGAAGATATCATAGAATGTATTCTTAATTGCATAAACAAATCATGACCAAAGTTACATCTAAAAAATAAAAAGAGGTGCGGTGATCAAGGGTTTAACGCCGCTTTCAAGAGCATTTGAATCATATAAGGGCTGCGAGAAAGAGAGAGTAAGTATATACATGTATAAACACATGCATCCTGACATCCAGCTATTTATTGGTGTATGAGATACTAACCATTGCTCAAAAATACAACAAACAAGAATGAGACTTATAATTCAATATTATTTGGAAAATAAATCGTTGTTTATACACATTTTATTTAGTATTTAAATTTAAATTTCCTAATGTTACACTTTCCATTTAAATGGTTGAGCTTTGAACTTATTGTGTTTTTGGAGAGGTTATTAGATGACAGTTTCTAGATATTATCCCTGTAAATTTATTTGAATTCAATTTGTTATTCAATCTAAAGAAAATAAACCTTTTGCAAGTTTTACATAAAGAAAATATTTTCATTGTTAAATATGCCACTTTTGATGGGCCGCTTAGATCTATCTGGCCACAAACCAGTGAATGCATGACTGGTCACACGCCCTTTTTGTGACGTCATAAACAGAAACATTGCCTCGTAATGTATACATCTATCGTAACAATATCACACACACAAAAATTAACGATTTTCAGACAATGTTTTCCACTCAGATAAATTCTATGACGATGTAACACTATTAAGCATTTGATGTAAAAAAGATAGCCACATCAATTGTAATTAAACAATTATTTAAGGCGGAAAATTAAAAAAAATCAGGCCCAGTTCTTATTTTGTTGAAAAATCGTTGAACGAAAATCGAGAAGTGATAAAGTCGAGGTTACCGGTTGTTTAAAAAGAAAAAGGGAAAACATTCAGACTTGAGTTTACTTTTTCAAATATATGGAGTGATAATGCAATAGAAAATTCGTCTCTTGTATATCTTTTGTTGTCTTTTGTAACTTCTCTGCAGATATTAAAGATTCTGTGTCAACAATGACCTCAACAAAAATACCTTCAAATGAGGTGTCCATTAATAGAATTAAATGCAAATTTATTCAAATATGTTTTAAATAGAAGAAAACCTATTGCATAGATATCATTTGAAAGAAAAAAGATATGTCACGGACCTACTTTCCGAGTTATTTGAAGCTGAAGTTAAATTACTTATGAAACAAATCATAAGGGGAGGTAACTCTTCATTTCCCATTAATTTTAATTCAAGATAATGATTATAAACAACACAGTTTATATGATTTCAAAGTCTTTAACGAAATCCTAAGGCCATTGTTATGAAATGTTTGAAGTGTCAAAAAGCAAACAAATTATATGTGAACGAGGTATCCGTACACACAATCTTTCTTAAAAACGCATCTTTACTAAATGACAATGGTTTTCTACATGTATTCGTAAATTATTCTAATTTTTCAAACTTGGTATGGATGCCCTGGGGATATAGATGAATGTTCCAGATAGAATTTTTGTTAGGTAGATTGAAGGCACGCAAAACAATCATCACTAAATATAAAAATTTGACCTTCCTCGCTAAAGATCTATACATTGTGCGATATAAAAGCAACGCGTGCTGACGCCGCATGTTGGCAGAGCCAATACGATGATAAATATCCTTAAATCGGCCCGCTTCGGAAAGCTTGCGGTGTTTATTTTAGTCATACTCTTGGGTCGATAGAAAACATCACTCGCAACTTTTATTTGTTGTCTCCAGGAAAAATATAGTATTATCATTTTGATTCACTTCATGAACCGAGGAGACGATGGATATTTTCAATTTCTTTGTTCTTTTGACTTCGGCCAAATACACTTTAACCGAGGTTTTCGAATTTTCGTGTCTCTTTTGTCTCACTGTCCATTTTCCGCACTTTGTTTGTCAATGACGTCACCGCTACAATGTTCAACAAAACGATTGCAAAGGATAACTTGTATTATTTCATCAACATTCGGTTGTATGCGGAATGTAAACACACACATGTATTCACTGAAATTTTCTTTTTTGCGAAATGATAATTGGATTACATTTAGGGAAACAACTGAATAAAAATTCACGTTTATTGGACATATGCGTCGAAACATCTCTACCGTTTATGATCAATGAATATTCATTTAATTTATAAAATCTTTGAGCAAAAGGTACATGGGTCGAATGATATACAACTCAGCATTCCACAGATAAAATTTCATTAATTTCCGAAAATCGATAACTCTCTTTGTTTTTTCATTTTTCTTTGTTTTTCTTTTATTGTTCCAAAGAGCACATTGTCATACATGCATACAATACATTCAAGATCTTACAAATATCACTAGATATTGCAAATAGACATTACAGTTGCATCTCAATTATCGCATGAAACATAGATGACCATTTTTGGTCATGTTTAAGAAGGCTGGGTTTATTTTTGGATTAAACTTTTCGACATAGTAAATATATTTCAAGATAACCAAATACCTATCAAGATGCGGGAAATGTTGCTTAATGTAACATAGATGGATATATTTTTTGATGATAATATTATATGATTCAACAGTCTATCAATGTAGATTGTTCCAAAGCAAACAAGGTATTTGTTATGTTGATTGTTTATTGCATATTACAATTGATCCAACCCCCAAGTTCACCCTGGAATGATTGTACTATTCTACATTCCCAATATACATGACAGATACTCTCATTCATCTCATTGCAAAAAGAGCAGCATTAGTTGTAAACAAGTTTCATTTTAAATAGATAAATAAATTTTAAAAAGTCTAAGAGTTTTACATCCTTTAAACCACCTCTGTAATTGGTAAAATTTCTACTCTAGTTAAGATTAACATCAGTAAAGGAAGCCTGCCATTTAAAACAAACTTTAGGTACCGCATTAGAAATCAGGGTGTCATAAAACAATCCGATTCCCATACTGGATTTTCAGAATTTTTAAAAATGATAATCTGATATAATTTACTCAAGAATAGGAACATACACTGAGAGTCTAATGGTATATTTCCAAGAAGATGGTATTTTGTTCAACACCTGCGAATAATTCAAATAGATGCCCTCAATGCTATGTGACTTTTAAATTGTTCAAAGATCTGAAACCATTATCCTCACACAATTCTTTGATTGTGATAATTCCTCTACTTGCCCAATTATTAATGTAAAGAGTTGAGTTCTTGTAATTATGCTTTAACCAAAGTGGTTGGGAAAGAATTTCTCAAATATTTTCAAAATCTACAATAATTGCCCCACGTTTTTAAAACATCTTTCTTGTAAGGGTTGTCAAATTGAATCAAAAATATTTTGGAGAATTGGCAAGGCACTGAATATTTGTACAAGTTTTGACATAGCTAAGGTTTTAATGACAGTTATTTTGCTAATCAAAGTTAAACGTCTTTTCCTCCTTTGAGTTAGTAATCTATTAATTTCTTCTAGCTTTTTTGGTATTGATTACCCACAAGTTGTTCAGGTCACTATGAAATTTGATTCCTAAGACTTCCGAACTGTTTCTGCCAGAGCCTATGCATATTGCTTTAGTCTTATCAAGTCCTGACATTTTGTAAAGGGTATTAATTGCATCAGTAGAAGCTCTTAAACTTCCTCCAGAACCATCAAGAAATGATTCAGTGTCATCTGCATATTGATTTAATTTATACTCATTATTGTCAATTACAATACAATTTATGTTTTTATTACTTCTAATCATGCAACCTAATATTTCAGCAACAAAAAGAAAGAGATATGGTGACAGAGGATCGCCTTAACTACAGCCGCGTTCATTTCTAAACAGTTCAGAGAGTTTTCCATGTTGGATAACACAGGGTGTTGTTTCATATGTCAAAATATTAATCCATCGAATAATTTCAGGGCCAAAACCGTCTAAAAATAAATTTAAAAAATCTTTGGAAAATGTATTTATCGCCTTCTCAAAATCTATTTTAAAAAATTAGACCTGGTTTATTTCTTTTTTTTTAGTTTAAAAAATCATATCATAGAGTAGTCTTGTGTTTTCACCGAGTGTTCTACATGGTATAAAGCCTGTTTGATTTGCATGGACCAATAAATCTTAAGTCTTTATGAGCGGTTAGAAATACAAGCACCAATTTTAAAAGTACATTCAGTAAAGTAATAGGTCTCCAATTCTTTAAAAGAGTTTTATCTCATATTTCTTTAGGTAGTTATTACTGCTCTTTTCATATTTAAGACATTTCATTGTTTTAAGAAATATTATTTACAAATCTAATGATCAAAATCTAAAAACCTTCCAAAAATATTTGGAAAAAAATCAATATAGAAGTCATCAATTCCAGGGCTTTTATTATTGTTCATGTTTTTATAATGCAAAGGCTATTTCATTAATATCAATTTATTTATCCAAATTGGTTCTCCTCATTTAGCGTTAGTGTTACAATCTTATCCAGGTGAGAGAATTCTGTTACACCTTTTTATCAACTGAGTAAAGTTTTTGTTAAAAAGATTTGACTTTATTGAGAATAGCGTCACTGTTTTCATTATTAACAGATCAGTTTATTAATTGAATTACATGTACTAACGTAACTCCTATTTTTCAAGTGGCAAAACATTGTGTAGGTTTTCTCCTTCATACCAGAGTAGCCTGTTTCTCATTGATATTCCTCTCATTTCCACTTCTGTTATGTGTTCAGATTCAGTTTTGCATTTAGATAGCATTTATTAATTTATATTTTGAAAGTCTCCACTAATGTCATCTTCTAGTATTTTTATTTTAGATTCATCTGTTCTATTCTTTTTATCTTTTTTCAGGAATGTAGCATATGATATAGTCTTACCTCTGATTTTCATTTGAACAATTTCTAAAAATAAACAATTTAATCTTCAGCTGTATTCCTTCAGTTTTTTCATAATGAACTAGATTTGATAGTGTGTATTCTTCAATAGTTTATTTCAATGTTTCCCTTACAAGGTTACCGTATTCAGGATTGAGGAGCACTTAAGGAGGACATTTTAATAACCTCTCTCTCTCTTTCTTGATTAATAGAATAAGAAAAAACTTAGTGAAATAGTAAAATGATCAGATTTATATCATAATAATTTATCCTTTATTCTCTTAATGACACTGGACATGCCTTTTTATTATGATTCTTAAAGACCTTGTTCATGTCTAACTCTCATGTGAAAATCATAAAATTCGAAAAGTAAGCTTTTGAGTTATCTGCCCTTGAAGTTAGCGATTTTTGAAAATTTACAACCTTTGAAATGTCACAGTGTGAAAAGTATTAAGAATTTTCAGATTCCAAGATAAACTTGTTAAAGGTCAATGCCTTAGCTACATGTACGTAATGTTTAGAAATAACTTCTATAGAGCAAGTAGAGAAGTGGTTCCTCAAATGCGCATTGGGTCGAACGTTTTGAACAAATGCACAAATCAAGATGGCGCCAAAACCATGTGACCTACGAGTTTGTACGATTTATCTTATTGCGTGATTTATTATTGCGCATCTTTTAAAATAAATTGCATGTGCATTTTGAAAAAAATCCAATATTAATTTTCAAAACTATGTGTCAATCTGTACATTTAAAGTGAAACTCCCGGGTGATTTTGCTCAAAAAAATTGTCCGTCTATATACACAATGCTTCTCATGTACATCTAATAGACATGAAAAACACATTCATTAGTCAAAAGGCATCAATATCATAAAAACCTTAGTTATTCGGATGAAGGATGTTTTAGCAAATCGTAAAAGAAGTTGAAAAGTGTACCGTTTACGTCGCTGTTTTGACGTATCGGCCATCTTACTTTACGGAAAACACCGGAAAAAACTTGATTTTGTCCGATGGAATGTGTGACGTCACCTGTGTAAAACACATGGCCTCTGTCGTATCTTTACACTGTCAGACAATGAAATGGCGCGGATTACAGGAGCCATTCCAGTCGACCAATTCATATACAAACTGGCAAGATATCTCCTTATGATCTTCTGACGCAATGGCAAAAAGGTAAAAAAACCCAAACAATGACGATAAATTTGAATAAATGTCAATTTCATAACCCGGAAGTGAGTCTCTTGAAATTGAATGCGAACGACCAAAAAACAGTACTGAACTAATTTCACGTACGTGTTTTTACTAATACCCTTACCAATTTATGGTCAGATGATGATTACAACAAATATAACTGTTGTGTTACTTTTTTTGTGTCGTTTGATTTAGCGAAATACCGCTCGATTACGTAAGTCAACTTGCACCTACAATGCAGCATTAATTATACATAAGTGTGAAATAATTTAATGAATCGTGGACAGGTCCAATATGAAATTACCAGCTGCATACGTATTACTTATTATAAAATTGAACATTATAATATCATGTTAATGCATAGTAAAAACATAACTGGTGGTTGTTGAATCTGGCAAAATCTTTCAATTACACTGATTTCGCTAAATGATATATGTGCATGGCGTGCCAACGTTCGAAATGGACTTTTTATTAAAGCTTTCCATGTACAATCCATGAACAGTCTTTATTTCTATCTGACCAAAGAATTATCAAATATTGTAAATCTTCATTCATAATTTTGTCCATTTTCATATTACTTTTGGAATTCTAATAATAAATTAGCCTATGTACAAATAATCTGATCAACCGCCCTTCACCTATTCACTAGGAATTAAGATAACATTTTTTAAACATAAGTCTATCAAAATATATGTTATTACAAACCATGTATTCACAAAAGAAATACAGTAAAATAATTTTCTAAAAATGGATATCAATACAGAACACTATGAAACGTATTATTGGTGCAATTATTATTTTCTTTTTAGGTGTTGCAATAAAAATAGTTAAAATATTATTTGAAGTTTACAAATAATAAATAATAATTCTTGAGCACATTGTTTTGTTTGTGATGTTATTTACTTGCATATTGACAGCACACAAAATTCCCTTGTTTGCTTTAATTGCTATTTTCCATTAAAATAGTAATTGCATAGCCTGATACAATAAAATAAACTGCTGTGGATGCTGAATAAATTCATGCAGTGATGTACATAACCAAGATATTAAACTAATGACATTGCATGTTCAGTTAATTTTTTTTAAAAATTCCGTCATGTACAGACATCTTCTGTGATTTGTTATTCGATAGTAGGAGGAGATGCATTGAGATGATTGACTTTCAATGATTTTGAAAGTCAGTTCGCCACACAGAATTATTAGGCTTGACATAATTTCCAAGCTTTGCACAAAATTATATTTAATTTCCCGATGAAGGAAGTTAAACAGGAAGGAAGGAAGTTTGATATTTAATCTGAATGAATAAATAAATTAAATCAATCACTTCTGTTTAGATAATAAATTTTTTTTATATTTATTTTATTTTGATTTGTATTTTAAAGTTTATATAAAAAAATCTTGAAATGATAAAAGTATTTAATTTTATAATTTTGAGTGAGTGAGTGAGTTATGCTTGGGCAGTATTTCAGAGTTGAAAAACTAAAATGTAAATGGGGTCATTTGGTAATTTTACACCCTTTTCAAAATCCTAATATCAACAACAGATTATCTGTGTGCTGTTAATTTTAACCTCTATGATTTTGTGATTACTCAAATTCCCTCGTACAACGAATTAAACTTCACAGATTGTTCAAATGTTTTTTCACACACTTATACTGATGTAGATGGAGGCCGCCTTTCGAAAGTCCACTGACGAGAGCTGCGTTAGAGAGACTTACGATGACAGAACAGCTGTTTCATTTAGGGTGAATAAGGAAGTGATACGGATACATTGAGACCGCGAATTTATCGTGTGAAATGTCATAAAAATCATCATTAGGTTTGTTCCGTAGAGCACTTTAATTTGAAAACCACCACCCTAAAACGTCCTGAGTTTTCAATAGCCACAATAACACGATCACCTATTTATGAAACGTGGTGTTGTTTACGTTTGATATGGCGGCTACGTCACGAGTGTTTGCCACAGTTGATGTCATATCCGGTTGATTTTACGGAACAACACGATCGGGGGAGCAATTTACTATCCTTTTTTCAATCGTAATTATTTACATAATCAATCAATCTAAACTTGTTAAAACCTGACGTAAATTAATTTCAAGAAGGATATATTATGAAATGGCTTGGTTATATAAGGTTTATTTACCCGGGAGCCCTACTTTAACACTTATTCTGGTTTGGCTTAAAAAAAACTATAACCCAAAAAAGGGGTCCTTATCAAAGTCCATCAGATTAGTAAGTTTGGTTCTCCTAATTGCAGATGTTTCGGCTGAATTGTGTTTAAAAGATCCGTGGAATGATAATTTAAAAAACAGGCCAATGATAGTTGATGGCTGAATGCTTGATGCTAGTTTGACTGCCGCGGCAGTAATATCTAATAGGTAGCATCGATGCTCAAATATTATTAAAGAATCCTAAGTCAAATGCTATCAGTGCTGAAAAAATCCATGAAGGTAGGTATTACCGATTCTTCTGAGAGCTGATCACAAGAAACGTAGAACTGAAAATAAAGAAATACAAGATCCCTTTTCGACTTTCGTTTTCAAGACCATATAACACAAAGACAAGTGTACATGGCAATGTCCCCGGTCGTTATTAATGAAAGGTTTGAGATGAGTTTTTCATTAGGTAGGAAGTATTCCCATCATATAAAGTAAAACGAGATGAAAATGTCTGCTGTCACACTTTCGAATATAAAATCAAAAGTGGTGTCTGTGTCCTTATTACACCTTATCTAAGCCATTAGTGTTTATGAGGTGTCATGTTAACAAGCGTCTTATAGGGGCACAGAGTATGTCGTTTGAGCCAAGTATGTCAAACTTCATACCGGGAATTCTCGTATTTAAGCCCAGGACTTTATTTCGAATTTTGCCCATGTGAGTGTTGAAACATTTCAACTGAAATTAAGCCCTAGTCTTAAATTCGAAAAGAGGTAAACGACAAAAAACATGGTTCTTTTTATACTTTTTAATGGAACGAACTGAATGAAATCAAATTGATAAACAAGAATGGTTGTAAAACACAATTGTGATTCCCCGTCACGTATAATTGCGAATGAAAAAGTTACATAATTTGCTTGTCTCAATCGGAATATGCCGACAATGATGTTCTTACACTCGACAGCCACTAAGTGTCGATCATAGGCATCTAAATAGTCACATTTAGTGCTTAGAATGTCAACTGCGATGGGAGACCATGGGCTTAAATTCGAAAATTAAACTCGTTATTAAGCCCAAATACGAGAATTTGATCGAGAAGAGATGTTGCTTCGGAAAATCAGCATTCCAGTGCTATTCAGTTCAGTTAGAGGACATAAAACAGGTCAGTGGCTAATGCCTCAAATGTTATTTTAGAAACTATTTTATAGCAGACATAAAGAACATCATGAGTTTGAAGTGTCTAGTAGGTCATTTATTCCATATTCCACTATTCCATATGTAAGAAGGACGCGGAATTTCGACTACTTAAAATTGAGTTTGCTGTTTTCAGATAATCATCATAATCATAAAAAAAGTCATCTCGTACTAACATAAAACGAAAATTTTAAAAATATTGCAAAGTTGTCAATCTTTACACATATCCATGTGATTATGTATATCAATACCACATTTGATCAATATTATATGATTAGTTTGTGCGTCAGGATTTAATATAGTTTTCAACAAAATCTTTTCCAAAAACGCAAAATTAGAAAAAATATTCAAAATTGTTAATCATGAACAACTTCATGTAATTTTGCATGTTCATACCAAATTTGATCAAAAATAGATGACTAGTTTATACGTTATGAGCTTGACAGGACTTGTTAACAGTATTCCATGACAAATTTGAAGTGAAATGGTTTATTAGATACAAAGTTATAAGCCAGATGAGAATGTGTTACGGACGGACGGTGCTAATTTTAACAACAGTTGGCATTTGTTCCTATAACATGTACCCAAATTGATGGTGAGTCTTAGGACATGGCGTTGTTGAACATACGCTATGGTCACCTAAATATTTCCAAGAATGCTCTTATGAGACAAAAACAAAAGCACTGATGCCACTGTATTTACGCACTGCGGCATGACTACGGCACTGTACTAAAATCGGTTTAAATTAAACAATAAAGTCAATGTGTTTATATCTGCTAGACAACAACGCTTGATTTAGTGTTGGCCATTGTGACTGATTTTCTTGGCTGTAAACCTTCAAAAGCCTACAGTTATGTAACTAGATGTTGATTATTGACATTTTACTGTGAAATTGGCTCATGTCACATTCTGTCAACTGTTCCAAGGTTAGATCTTACTGCATTGTAATTAACTTGCTAGATGAGAAGCAAATGACAGGAATATTGAGAATGTCACGATCCTATTCTTCTACATTGAATTCAAATATAACCTTAGTTCCCAGATGTAAGATTCCCATTATTTGACCAAAATCTTGTTTGTTTGCACAGTCAAGTCTGGCAAGATATTGTAATGGCGGAGGATGTAAGATTGAATACATTTCATTTGACATGGGACTCCAGTAGATGTTAAAGTCCACTTTTGGACCAAAAATATATACCCGCGTAACCTTTTTGCTGATCCCATATGAAACCATTGCACTGGTCATTTTCAACACGGCAACGTCAACCCTACCAACAACCTTTCAACAAAAATATTTTCAAAAATATATTTCTAACTTCGGAGAAGCTCTGTATACATGATGTTCCTGGTTTATATACATAATATAGGAAAAGTAACTTGGGAAGTGAGAACTTATTGTTTTCCCATGGCTTTGGTTTCGTCTGGTTAAACCAAACCGTTCGAAATATTGATGTTTTATCAAAGTTTTTCACAATAGATCTTTGAATATGTTTCATCAGGAACGGCACAATCGCGTATGAATAATAGCACACGCTATGACTGTTATAGATTATGTAAAGGTCTACTTCAGCCAGAAGTCTATCGATTCTCACAGCTAGAGATTTAAGACGTAGTTTGATTAAATTTAGACTTGGATTAATTAATCTAATGATAAATGAAGGAAGAATGCTGGATTTGTCCATTATGCAGAGACCCAGTTGAAGACGAAATATTTTTTTTATATCTGTAAATCATATGATGAAATAAGAAAGATATATGTATCTGATCAACTTCTATCAAAGCCCCCAGAAGAAGCGTTTAATTCATTATTATCGTCTGGTGATGAAAAAATTATTAAGAATTTGTCATTTTTTATAAAACATGCCATCAAATTAAGAGATGAATTGTGAAAAAATTTTTTTTACACGGCAAATCTTGTAAGATATTATTTTGGCTAACTCTGTAAACTGTATATGGGCCAGAGGCCTTGAATATAATACACTTCTTCTTCTATTACTTGAAAACATGCAAATAAGGAATATAAACCCACCTTATTGTTTTTCAGCAAGCTTGGGAAAGAATCATTTGGAAAGCATAATTCTGAAAGAAGGGCGTCTTCTCGCTCATCTATTTTTTCTAATCCCAATTGGCTCCTTCTGAAAAAAGGAAACCAAGTAAAAATAAACAATATTGGAAAGTTGAAACAGATTGGATAGCATAGAGAAAATACAAGGACACAAAGATTTGAAGAAGATTAAAATCAGTTTAATCAAGGAGTTATCATGGAGATAAGTATTGGCAGTGTAAGCACAGAGGGAGAATATAAGCAAAGTAAACACATAGCAAGAAACAGACAGTATAAGCATAGACGACAATACAGATGGTGTTAACGCAGAGGAAAATACAGGAAGTGTAAGCACGGAGGAGAATACAGGTAGTATACATGAATACACACATTGTAAATACAGAGAAGAACACAGGCACTCTTAGAACGGAGGAGAATACACACAGTGTAAGCAAGGGGGGGGGGGGGGGGGGGGGGGGGGAGAACACTTACAGTTTAAGCACGTAGTAGAATGCACACAATGAAATCACGGAGTATATTATAAGGCAAGATAAACACGTAGCTGAGTCCAGGCAGTAAAAGCATGGAGGAGAATGCACATAGTGTAAGCATGGGGGAGAACGCACACAATGTTAGCATGGAAGAAAATAAAAGCAGTGTAAGAATGTAGGAGAGTACAGGCAGTTTGCAAGGACGACAATACATGCAATGTAAACACAGCAAAGAACGTTCAGTGTAAGCACAAAGGAGAATACAGGCAGTATAAAAGGAGAATATAGGAATGCCGGCAGTATAAGCAGGGAGAGGAATAAAGCAGTGCAATCATGGAGGATAATATAGGCCGTTTATGCGCAGTGGTGAGTACAAACTCAGAGGAGAATAGAAGCATTATCAGCACGAAGGAGAATACAGACAGTGTAAGGATGGAGGAGAATACAGTTTCAGCGCAGAGGTGAACACAGTCGAAAGTTCAGGGGAGAATACAATCACTGTAAGCAGGGAGGAGAATACAAGCATTATATATGTATCATCCCAACTTGGAATCCTGACCAATCCAATCCCAACTTGGAATCCTGGGTTGGGACGTCCAATCTTAAGATGGGACGGGAGTTATTCAATCATGCTTATAATATTCTTATTCATATATGAAGTTTGTTAATGACATATGTTTTTATATCATTTAAGTTTATTCTTCTCGTACTTGCATAGAAAAGTCAACTTTATTATATTCGTTTAATAGACTCACTGGCTTATTTCTCATCATGTACAAACCATTGGACATAGATACATTGTATACAAACACTTATTTAAATGTACATTTGATAACCAATTGAATTAAGTTTGTGTCACATTATATCACAAAAATCAAATATTAGAAAAGCCTTGTTTTCTGCATTTTTTAAGTATCAAACAACCATACAAATTTAATCGATGTAAACATCGCCGCTAATGGCTGAAATGTTGCCCAAGCGGCGTTAAACAATAATTCACTCCCTCACTCGATGTAACAGAGGGAAAACACCAGTCGGGGAAACAAAAGCATTCGTTGTTAGATGGCAGAGAAGTTTATTTACAATGTTGAAACAATACGATGTGTACATTTATTTGGCTAATATCCGTTTTTATAAAAAAAACAATATAATGAATACTGAATGAGTTTGATATGAATTAAAAGAGATTCCATTTAATTAAATGATATTCCTACATAATTATGACTAACCTCATTGGGACGCGTCCCATTTTAAGATGGGGCGGATCCGCATTTGGGAGGATACATAAACACGGTGGAGAATACACACAATGTAAGCTTGGAGGAAATAAGGCAGGGTAATCACGGAGGGGAATACAGGCAGTATAAACACAAAGAATATACGCAATGTAAGCACGGGGGAGAAGACAGAGTATACAAAGAGAAGAATACACATAATGTAAGCACGGAGGAGATTACAGGAAAACAGAGAAGAACAAAGACAGTGAAAGCAGGGATAAGAATATACACAGTTTAAGAACAGAATAGAATGCAGACAGTCTAAGCACGGAGCACATTACAGCCAGTGAAAGAGTCTCTGCAGAATAAGTACCGAGGGGAATACAGGTAGTCAAAGCATGGGCAAACCCTACTTCTTGCAGAAGCAGAAAAATGCAAAGAACTCTCTTTAAAAAAAAGAGAATCAAATCTTGTATATGAGACCAATAGATTGAGTACTGCACTTTGTATATTTGTTTGTTTAACTGCCTTCAGAAAAAGGCATTTCGTGTTCATGACGACAATAATAATGATGAGTAAGGTTATTTAGGAAAAATAATTCACGAAGAAGGAGGCAAATTTATAAAAAGCTCAACGACAATCTCATTTCGCACAGTCTTTCATCCCTGAAAATTCCATTGCAATTAGTAGAGTAGTTTCACAAGAAACATTTAGACAAAACCGTCAAATAATAATGAAAAAAGAAGACAACGAAATATCTCTACAAAATGAGAATTCATTCATATCAATTCAGCACAGTGTTATTCAACCCTTCAATTCTTGAGCGCCAAGCAAGAATCCACAACTTGATGTGGTCAAATGCTTAGTAGACGCTCTACATGTATGTATGTATTGCTTATCTCCACATCATACCTGTTTGTCAGAAGCCATCTTCCATTCGCTGGTCGAATTGCTGTTTGGATATTGAAGTGAGAAAGGTACTCCTTGTAGTGAATCCATTGTCCTTCTCTTAACATGTCAAAAGCATAAGACTGGTTTAGAAGAAGGAATTAATGACAAGAAAAAAAGAACTCATCAGTTTTTAGTGCAATGAATTAAGTAAAGGTTTAACATCGTGACATTATACAATTTATTGTTTGTATGATGCAAGTTACTAAATTGTATTTCATTCACGTCATGGAACTGTAGGTCCTTCGTTGTCATATATGATAACATAAACAATATGAATTAAGCAAATAAATAATCCAAATGGATGTGTTAACACCGTTTCACTGCAGGCTTTATCTCCGTTGAACATCCCGACTTTGAATGAGATGAATGACAATTAACCCTGGATAATACCCTGTATTGAGGGTCGTATTTGCTTTTACAAGGCATCCAGCATCAACCTATTTCAATATCTATATTTTATCACTGAGATGTTTCCTTAAGATGAAAGTTACTAAATTACTCTAAATTCAAGTACCAATCTGCAATGTTTAAAAACTTTTTGAAAAAAAAAACATCTTTCAACTGTGCATTAAAACAAATGGTTATATCACTGTAATACAGAGACTGATCTGAACTTAAAACTAATATAATAAAGCAAAATCTTAAGGACAACTTTTATGCTTTTATGAAGAATGCTGGGCAAAATGCACACCTCTCCCTAAGTATTCCATTTAAAAGGCCTCTTTCATCGGAATCGGAAACGGGGTTGTGCTAATTCCCTGCCACTTCGCCAATGATAAAAAGCACTCGTGGTCTGTCGTTATCATGTTTTTGTTTCCATGATTTGCTCATTTGCTAATTTTTCCAAAGATTTGGTCTTTTTCTTTACTTTGATTATGGGATATCATATGTCCATACGGACATGTAGCAAAATTGGTGGTTTTGGTTGCTTCAATAACATCAAGCAATGCTTTGAAATGGGATAAATTTCAAAGTGACCTCATACGACATGTGATGGCTTTTCACCATTGAAATGAATAGCTATATTCTTGGTACAATCAGAACCTTAACCCCCCCCCCCCCCCCCCCCCCCCCATGAAGCCTCATGTTACCAATTATCTTCAGTGACAGCTGAAAATGATTAGAGACACTATGGCAATCATATTTGCCAAGTTTAAACAATCATTACAGTTTATCGAGAAGTACCAAGTGTTGCTGAAATGTAAAATTTTAAACCTAATCTGTTTAGAACAGTATAAAGGTACAAAGGAGTGAGTGAGTTGGGATTTAACGTGCTTTGAACAATATTTCAGTTATTAAACACGTGGATGACAAGCATCCAAAAGAGAGTGGACAGATAAGGGAGAAAGGGATCGACAGGATGAGGGAAAAGACGGAAAGAAAGGCATAGTAAGAGATAGACAACAGGTTTTAGAAGAACTCAAATTTGGTCTGGCTTCTACCCGTCGACCTGTACAGCGTGGGTGCCCCTACCAGGAGCATGTTAGCTCCAGCTGACATAGCTCTCAGGGTCTCTGAAGCACGCAAACCACCACACCGCGATAAGGTATTGAGTCCAGTGGTGGCAGTATAAAGGAAAAGTGGAACATGTTTTTAAACTTTTTTATGTATTTATTATTTTTTGTTTCTAAAAATTGTTACAATAAGTGGAATACATAATGAAAAATAGTTGGTACAAAAAGTAAAATGACATTAGAGGTAATAAACCACCCACCCACCCGTCCCCCAACAAAAGATTGAAGATTCGTAACTCATTCATTAACTGTATAGTTTAAACCTTTTCATTTATTACATTACATTTATAATAATAATAATGATCTCAATTCTTGCTTAAAGTGTAACAATGGTGGTTTATTTGGCAGCTTACATTTATGTGATATTGAGCAAGTAAAAGTAACAGGAGAAGATCAAAAGTATCATCAATTTCAAATGTAGCTGAACAGCCAAGAGAATCAGATCAAAATTTTGTATCACCAGAGTGTGCACACTTTAGTTCAATTAATTTTGAGAATTGCTGCCCAAAGTGTTTACTTAAACTACAGTTCCAAGAAAGATGTAGATAGACTCAGGCTCCCTTCCACAAAATGCGCAAGGGTTGTAACAAAAGTGTATTCATTTGAAAAATTCTGTGGAGCTGTTTCAGTTGCATCCATCTTGATTTAGGACCAGGAGTGGTCTGAAATGAGTGGCATTATAAAAATATCATTCTAATTTGCGATATTTAAAGTTCTTCTTCACTTTTTTCAATTATCTTAAATTTTCCTCAGAGTTTTTTATTTGGAAATTACATTTATAACTGTCCAATATTACCTCTGGCCTTTTCTCTATGTACAAGTATGTAGCTTTGAGATAAATTTACTTTCATATTGCTCTGACAATTCCATGAAACTCTAGAACAAATTTATCTTGTAATATTTTGAACAAAATTGAGCAAGTGCCATAATGTTTCCACCATCATTCATAAGACCATAAATATTGACAGTATTATGTTCATGAAACCTCCTGTTGTAATATGGTTCGCCATCTATAATTGTGTTTCCGTTATACAAAAGTGGTTACTGAAGGAAGTATTCATAAGTAATTGGTCTATCATTATGATTAAATTTGTCAAAAGCATTTACAGTATTCTTCCAAAATTTATTGTGTGTAGAAAATGAGAGAATATACTAATGTTGAAGTGGATCTTAATATTGCAAGCTTCAGGAATAGTCGAAAAGTGTTCATCAACAGGCGTTACCACTTTCTTTCACAATCCAGTTGAAGTATCGTTCTCATCCTGCTACATCATCGTATATGAATCCGCTCTCGCTCCTTCCTGATACCCTGACCTCTTTCGGGCTAAATCCCTCGTATGGCTGGCGGCTTGATATTCGTGTCTATGCTCACCGGTTATTATTTCAGCCAATGAAATGTCGTTAATTAAGAGCTTGAAGCTACTAGCTTGAAGTCAATGGATTTTTCCATCCAGGTTGTGTCGTTGTTGCTGAATGGGAGTCGTCTCATTGGCTGGTTAGATAGCTAGCAATACTAGGGTTTTGGCTCGAAAGAGGTCAGGATATTACGAAGGAGCGAGAGCGGGTTCGTTTACGCTGGCGTAGCAGGATGTATCTTCCAATCCAAGTTACTTTTAAAACATTAACATAGGCATGTATATCTATCATTCCCAAGCCATCTTCCAGAACTGAGTGAGATAAAGAAGTTTCAGTTTGGAAATCAACAATGACTTGATAATAGCAATTTTTCATAGCAGGGTAATAGTTTTTTCATTCATATCTTGATTACTTCGTCGTATCATAAATCTTGCTTTCATTACGACACTGACTTTAATCAAAGCAAAAACGGAAGTCAAAGACTTTCTCCACATCTCCTTATAGCGTGGCTACATTAAACCTCTGACTCCTGACCCCTAATAAGGGCTCTAGTGACAATGCCCTAAAACCAATTTGCATCTCCATCTCCAGAAGTAATTTGTAAAATAAATAGAAAGCCCTAAGTTTACATAACAACTTGATGACCTGTTTGTGGGGGTGGGGGAACACCATGATTTAAAGGCCGGCATCCACCACTATACACGGTGTTGGCGTGGCCAAGTTGACCTGAAAACAAATACACCTTGAAGGGAAAAATTTAGGGTACCTACAGTGTATGTTCAAAGTGGAATAAATCAAAATCGTCTTACCGGAAAGTTATCATATTTACACAATATATCCTTGACACTTCAAAGAAGGGGAATTCCTAAACATGTTTGATCCAAACTAAAAACTTAAAGAGTACTTTGACTGCATTTACTTTATTGTTTCCACATTTGAATTAACTCAGTAACTGTCACGTGACTAGATTCTTATCATTACCATACCAAACAAGTCTGCTAGTGGAGGAAAAGTTTCAATCACAGTGTCAGATTTCACTGCCTTCCCAGCCTAACTGGGAAATCAAAACCTCCCCCATCCCATATGTCTCCCAAATGTTTAGCTATGGTTGTGGGGATAAGCTATAGAGACTTATGAGTAAGGTTATGAAAAGATTATTGTGACAGGAAATGAATTTAGATAATTTTGTATAACTTTTGTCAAATACATCCAAACATTGTTACAAGACTATGATTGTTTTGAACAATTTTTAACAAAATAACATAAGTACAGTTCCTTGTTAGGCCTATAGTTAATTCTTTAATTAAAGATCTCATTAAATTAGTGTTGGTCATCTCATTAAATATATAAAACTTAATATACCGATGATGACATCAGCTTATCACAAAAAATCAAACTTCATGTTTTATAACTTATGGTTTTTTCCCCCTGTTTATTATGCACTGAATCTGAATAGTCTACTACCAGCCACAAGTTGTAGTAAAGTTTTGTGACCTTTGTCCCTGCTGAGCTCTCACAGGCACCAAAAAACCGTTACTGCCCTGTCAGTCAAACAGTGATTATATCTTCCGTTTATGGAATCAACCAATCAGAGTAAAGATGACAAAGATAAGAAACCCATGGGTTTTTTGGAGGTATGGATCCCGGCCTTTACTGATCAACTACCCTTGTCTGTTTTTCTCAGTTACAGAAAAGAATTTAAGTTACACGATTCATAATCTTGGCCACTAATCTAAGATGTTCCAGCTCACATTATTGTAGATACTGTGATATGAAAAAAACATGAGTGATTGTTATAATAGGTTAATACTTGCCCATTGAAACCTCATTCATTAGCAACAATATATATATCTATATACCCAGTGGTGAACATGGATCTACAATTATGTTGCCAAAACTTTCTTGATAACATGTCATTATAATGTTTTTTAATGTAGATGGTACTGCTGTGAAATATTTGTGACTTTTTGTTTATACATGAATTTCTGCAGTAATTCCAACTACTTACGTTAATTATTATAACTTTTGTGAATTTTAAGCTCACCAGGAACCTTTGTATTTCAGTGTAACAAAGAAAAAAGAACAATCGATATGGAAGAGGGGTAATCAGGTTTGCTGGAGAAAAAAGGTTGCATCTGATGAGTGATAAAGATTCGGTGAGAAAAGGTAAATAAGAATTGAGGAAAAGGGTTGGAAAAAACTTGATAGAGCAAGAATAAACTAAACCAGAACAAATAGTTCTTTATCCTGATGAATATGAGGGAAGCAAAATTCAATCACATCTACAAGCAAAGTGTTTACTTTTATTTTAGAGTATAAAAGCTCTGTAATTACTTTGTTTGAATTAAATGAAAAAACATCACTTGAATGCTGAAATCCTATGTAGCCATACCATGACCAGCAGATTATTATTGCATATTTTCTCAGATATTTTCTTGAGAATTACAATTCTTTCATTTCTTTAACAAATCTTCAAACTCAGATGGTTATTCATTCAAAGAATGATTAGCCACAGAGCCAACGTAGTCTCCCCTGCATCTCCTCCATAAAATCCGATTTCCTAAGAAACCTTAAATATCTTGATTCTTTAATGCCAATTGTGTTTGTGAAATTGAGATGTAATAACTGTCTGTCTCCTGAAATAGCTTTGACTACATAATCGCATTGTTATTATCACATTTGTAATAAAATTTTAGTTTTGTTTAGATTTCTTTAAAGAAAAGGAGGTATAAAGTTTGAATTCCTTCAGTATTTTTTGTAAGTAATGAAATGGATTTATGTCTCTCTTTTTTTCCCTATTCATATAAAAACTCCATGATTTGATATTTTTTTAGATTCAGATGTTGAGAAGAATGATGCAAGTCAAACTCATGATGAACAATTGCAACAACAAACATCTTGCGATTAATCATTCTCCAGTGGACTGAGCAAAGTAAGAAATTTTAAATTTTTGACAGAAATAATGTTGAAGATTTATCGATAGAACTTTTAGTTTGTCAAGCCTAAAAGGCGAGGATTGAATGATGCTTACAAACTTTTATAATAAATATTTGGTACATTTATATGAACCAACTTTTGAGCTCTATGATGAAAGTGTAAACATTCTAAGATTTTCATCTGTTTTTAATGATTTGTAATTATCAGTTGACAACTTAATTGGACATCTAAATTTGACAAGATAGCCTTATAATTGTGGGTGTCTAACATTTTCATATTTTCAACTTCTTCAAAACTCCATTTAGTGGAAATTTGTACTTTTGGTTAAGGCCTGATACATTATATGATGAATGCCTGAACTATAATTTTGTCTGTTGACATTGATAATGACAGTTGATAACAAGGAAAAAACACTAACAGAGTATGGACAACATTCATCATATTGCAATGACATATAAATTTTATGGACATACTGATATATACTACTAAAGGAATGTTATTTGTTGCTTTATTTCAGTAGAATACTGAATCTGTATGGGGAAAGAGCGGTGACTGTAATATTGAACCTGAATTTTTGGACCGCGGCAAGATCATCATCATCATCGACAAATGATACACATCATCAGCTTGATATCTAGCTAAAGGATTTTAAATTGACTTACTATATTCAGCGTAATTTACAACTGTAAAATCCCAAGACTTGTAATTTATAGCCCTCTTGTCCTTCCGTGCATCCTGAATCTTCAAATTAGGAAATTTGGTATGAATGTTACCTTAGGGGTCTTGATGTGACCAAACACAGCAATAGTTTATTGCTTTATTTCTTTTCCAGAGCATTCCTCAAAAAGTATTTGACTTGGAAACTTCAAATTTAGTATGAATGCCAATTACAAAATATTATTTTTGATGGAGTTATCTTTATATGAATGTTTAATTAACATGGAACAAATCTCTTATCTGATGCCACAATGGAAATGTGACATCTAGAAAAAAACAACTTTTAGTTGTTTTATGCACATTGATTCTTGAATGAGTGTGAAAACCATTTCCCAAATATTGTGTTTATCAGAGTTATGGCCCTTGAATATGTAATTGAACTCGGTGATAATGATTGGTCTGATGCTCCAATTCAGAAAAGTTTCCTCAGAAACTGATACATCTAAACGAATGACATATTTGGTTACGGGCACATCTGATGATACTCTAAAGTAACAGCCCTTGAAGCCCTTGAGGTTTGAATTTCAAATGAGGACATTTTTTTCCATTGACCTTTACATTGATCCAAAAGGCCTAGAAAGCCAAAATCATGTGTAGTGACTATAAGGAATTATAATTTACAGATTTGGTTACCCTTGACCTATAATAAGCCTTGAGGGGCCACACCCAAAATAACTAATTTACATTATTATATCACTTTATTACATAGTAGAATTCTCTGATTAGATTTTTAAATTTTTTATTGGAATGAAGAGATGTCTATTTTCTTTTTAATAAATCAGCTTGATAATGACTTAAAGTTAAACTCTTTTCAATGAAAATATTAAAAAGTATCTTGTTGTCTAGCCAGGATTTTCAACTTCTTTGGATTTGTTTGGTTCTGTGGAAAAGTGAACATTGTAGGATTTTTCATTTTGAATGAACTTATGATTTATATGGGTAATACATATTTTCAAAACTAGAAATGATTGAAAAGAAATTTATCATCCAAAACTCTGTTCCACAGGAGATATCGCTTGTGGAAGATCAAGCTATATCTCCTAGGAGATATCCTTTTGGCAGTAGATTTTGAACAATGCCCCTCTGACGTCAAGGATATGACATCACAGTTGTTTTACATCATCAAGTTATGACATCACAATACTATGACGTCATAAGCACTACGACGTCACAATGCTATGACATCACTCCACTTGGAGTCTGAGGGAAGCACGGTGTTCAGTAATGTTCATTCATTCATTCGTTGATAAAAGTAAAAATATCCTCGGCAAGCCTCGGATATTTGTAACTTTCAACTCGTGTTGATATATTTGATATCAGAAGACACGAGGGTGAAATTCTATTTATCATCAAAAATCATTTTTCATTACATTCTCTATATATCATTGTAGTTTGAATTATTTGGATTTAGGCAACTCTATCTTCTTGTAAATCTTATGATGGTTTTTGACAGTTATTTTGAGTCATTGACATCTGGATGGATATGTCATATTTTGATGACTTCTATCGATTAAACTTCAGTTTCATAGAAAAATATCTTTTATTTAAAATGAAACTTTTGCTAAAATTCAGCTGAAATGTATAGGATTCATAGTTCAAGTTCAAACGTTCAGTATTTATATTTGCAGAAATGCGGTGGAAATCATGAGGATTTTATTGTTTGAATTTCCATTGGCAGAAACCATGCAGAAAGTGGGTAACTGAAACTGGACGGAAACTTTATGGATAGAACTTCACTGAGGATCCATGGTCTTTAAGCTATCATTTAAGCAATATAAAATTTCATAAAACATACTCCGTGTCACTTTAAAATGCCTATTTGCAACCTTACAAAACATGCTATACTCTAATGTAGATTAAAAACACGGACGTTATCAGTAAAGCGGTTATACATCTGAATCCATTTTTCTACATGAAATCGTAAGGGGAAAAGGAATGTTATTTCTATTTTGTTCCTATCAATAAGCAGTAACCATCGACAGTAAATGGATTACCTCTCTGTTGATATCTTAAATGATTGAAAGCATATGTGAATAACATCTCACTGCGTACATGTCATTGTGACTGAGCTGTAACAAAATTATAATACAATAATAATACAGTTTAAGGGAATCTTTGAAGATACCTCCTCAGTATTTCAATCAAATTAGGAAACGGTTATGAAACTGGTACGTGTTATTAATGTCAGATGGAAAATCATAAAGCTTTCTTTAAAAAATGTAATTCAACCTACTGTGAAAATCACAAAGCCCCCGTGAGCAACAAAGGTTATAAAGATATTAGAGCATTAGGTTATTAAGATTACATTTCAGACTGACTACAGGCGTCACGGTTAAACAACCGCTTACCTCGATTTTATCACTTCTCGATTTTCGTTCAAAGATTTTTCAACAAAATAAGAATTGGGCTTGATTTTTTAAATTTTTTCCAATAAACACCTTTAACTAGCCTTTCATTAAGACAGCGTAATTATCGGTTGTGAAAAAACCACCTGGGCTAGGGGCCATAAAATTCGCGCGGGCGTGACGTAATAAACAGACTGTACATAGTGGCGCATCATTATTTCAACTGAAATAATGCCTTAAATAATTGTTTAATTACCATTGATTTGGATATCTTTTTTACACCAAACGCCAAACATCGTCAAATGATTTATCTGAGTGGAAAACATTCACTGAAAATCGTTAATTGGCGGTGTTTTTCTGTGATATTGTTATGATAAATGTATAGATCACGAGGCAATGATTCTGTTTATGACGTTTAGAGAGTGTGACCAGTCATGCATTCACTGGTTTGTGGCCAGATAGATCTAAGCGGTCCTTAAAAATAGCATTCAAAAACGGCTTTCATTACCAAACTGAACATATTTGAGTAGCGACCTTTTACGCACTATACAATATTGTAATCAGACATTCATACATTCCAAAGAAAATACTTAAATATGTTTGTGGTTATGTAAACTTTAACTTACATAACTAATTTTCAAAACTCATTCAATACTGCACTCTCTTCACGGCTCAACGCCTGGTCACTGGTACGCGTACCAGAAGCTGCTGGCCAATTAACACCAGGAATAAGGGATGAGGAACGAACGGAAATTGTCTAGCCATGTCAAGAACTATAAAATCTTCATCGTTTTATTGTGTCATAAAGGTCAAATAGGAAATGAAGGTGGACGATAAGAATTAATTATAGTACGTTACATAAGTGATTTGTTTCATTCAGTTTTGTATCTCTCTGTTTGGTATCGTCCCAAAACGCAGAACCGTAAAACGCAGAACAGTTAAAACACAACCACATTCTACTGTAATGGAATGACCTAAATAAAAACAGTTACAGGTTGTTGCTTTAAGCATTTATTTTGCATAAATGTTCATTAATATGATTAGAATGAGATTTACTGCATTTATACAAAATAAACACACAAAATATGATGTATTTAAAACTAACTTGTTCTTTTATAACAGTTTATACATGTTCATTGGCCAAGATTTCATAATAAAGATCAATTGGTTTTATCCAAATGTATGTTGTTCCAATCCGTTACTACTCAGTATTACCAACAAACATATAGCATGGAGGAAGACTGATATACCTTCTCTCAAGAAAAGTTTATGAAGCAAACACACTCAGTGATTTAAAATCTCTGCTGAAAATTATTTAAATAAATAGCAATTATTTAGATCGGCTCTGAAAATATGGGGTTTTAAATACAGAGATGCTATCGAAAGAATCCAAACAACATATTTAAAAAAAGGTTCCTCAAAGTCGGAAAATATGCCTCTAACAAAGCTATTCTTGGTGAGCTGGGACGTCTTCCTCTGAACGTGCTTACTCAGGCTAAAGTTATCAAGCTATGGTTTAGACTGCTGCATATGACTCCAAATCGCTACCCTTTTCAAGCGTATAAAATGCTTAAAACAGGATTAACTGGGCTTCAAATGTTAGAACGATTTTGTTCCAGAATGGCTTCTCACACGTGTGGTTTAACCAAGGATGCGAAGATGAAAAATTATTCTTGACTATCTTCCAACAGCGACTCAAGGATATTGGACACCAAACTTGGCATAGCGACATTTCTACATCAAAATATCTAAACCGTTACTCACAATTCAAATACGATCTTCATTTTGAGCCCTACATCACAGAACTAAAAAGTAAAACTCTCATACGCGCTCTCTGCAAATTCCGAATTGCGCATAATAATCTTAAGATAAACGTTCTATGTAATAAAGAAGTGCCTATTGAAGACCTTTACTGTTCATCGTGCCAATCTCATCAAATAGAAGACGAAAAACATATATTTTTTCCTGCGAAAAGTATAATCACTTTCGTGAAGCATACCTCATCCAACTTGAAAAGGTCTACAACGGCCCCCTATTCCTCAACAACATTCTAAGCTCTAAGCATCCACATGTTATATTTATCACCGCTGTCTTTATTCACAAAATATTCTCTTCCAGGTACAACTAATATGAACGACCACTGTCCATGTAAATCGTAAATCATGTAACTGTATTATGGGCCATATGGCCAACATTACGGAATAAATCTGTCTGTCTGTCTCTCTGTCAATTATTTAGATCTGAATGATGGAAGTCGTTTCTGTCAGATTATATACTGTCGGCTCAAGCTTAGATGTAGTGATCAAATAAAGTAGATAGACATATTTCAATCCAAAATTTGCTTTAGGGTACCACAATGAAGGTGTTGTACATTATCTGTAAGCATGTGAGTTGAATTCGGTTGTTAGTAATACTTAATTTTTCTATGAAAACTGTGTAACACGGAACACATCAAGAAATATGATGTCAGTATGAACATGTAGTCAAGTCCCTTCACCAATATATCATAAATGCTAAACCCTTTGATAGGTAATTCTAATAATTAACATAAACATGAACATCAGCAAATTAAAATTCTTCTTGAATCATACTTTTCGGGAATAAAAAAAATGTTTAAACTTTTAAACCATACCATGGAGGATGAAACTATTCAACATTATTTTGATCGAATCTTGAATATGTTGTCACAGTGTTTTACACTCGGTATATGAACATACACCTTGGAGGCTTACTGTGACGCTCTAGTGCTGTGTGAGTGGACAGCAGCATGGCTCTTTGAATTATGTTGTCAAATAATACGACGCGAAAAATATGAGCATAACTTCAAATAAAAAAAATACTTCCTAAGAACTATCCCATAAAAAGACATACATAATTTGTTTGTAATTTGGCCAACCCCAATTAAGCCGATAAATTGAACAAATTAGTAAAGGTGTTTCAGCAGTAAGACTATAGATCGAGTATACTATTTTCACGCCCAAAACATTGTAGTCCATGTACATGTAGTACATGTAGTAAGCGCGCATACTTTAAACAAACATGACGGCGAGGGAAAAGAAAAGCATATTTCTTTTCAACGACAAACCAGAACGGCGTCAAGTTGATGTGAACGGACGTGTTTCTAATCGCGGAAAAAAACAATGTGAGTTTTTCAGCAAAATAGTAAAGAAATCCTACAGTACAGGTTCTAAACATGAAATATATGTAACAAAGACATTCATGTATGAAACATCTGCTTTTTGAAAGATGATCTTTAACAGAGTGGATTTTGATGGATTGTACTGATTGTACAGTGTGAATGTCTACATCGATTTTCAACTTTGATTTTCCGAGATTGTTCCCTTATTTTGTATTCATATGGATAATACACCTAATTCGATTAAGAGAAATAGAGAAGACGTCTTTTCTTCGCCTGATTTTGATTCTGAAAATAAAAGACAGTGTTATTTGTCAAGTTTATCTATTTCTGAACTGTCGGATTTAGATCAATCTCCAGGTACAATGGCTAGTAACATGCAGGACAATGGTCAATCACAAGAGAGTGGCGCTGGACAATTTATTGAACATTTGTTACTGGCCCTCAAAAATGAGGAGGTGTTGTCCCTAATAGGCTCAGCTGTAGGGGGAGCTATAAAACCTACTATAAAGCGAGAGATATCTTTGCTATATGAAAAAAAACCCAGTTCGAGGAAGCTGTTAGTGACCTTAAACCTAAGGTAGTTGAACGAGATGAGGTGATAGAAGCACTGTCTGATAAACTGGATAGGGCTGAGCAGTACGCTAGGAGAACATTAGAGTAAGGGGTATCCCAGAAACTGAGGGGGAGAACACAGATCAACTGATGTTAGAGCTAGCAAAGACTATCGGTGTTGATATATCCCCTAGAGACATTGATATCAGCCACAGAGTCCCCAGTCCCCAGTCCACTCTACTTGGGTTGTTTCGTCCCTACAAGTGGCCGTGTAGTGAACGACGGTGAGTGAAGCCTCAGCTTTACTCCGCCGTGCGTTGGGCTCTGTTTGGCTCCGCTGATGAATCTGTCCAACTTAGTCTTGTTAGGTGTTTCGCATGGCAACCGTCAATCTCTTCGTGGACGCGGCCACGCCTGGCTAGGGCGCCAATCTGGGGACGGAACAGACAGCGGGCGCCTTGTCTTTGGGTCAGCACATGCGCCACATTAACGAGCTGGTGATGGTAGCCATCAGGCTAGCAATCTGCCACTGGTCCATTCGGCTGTCGAGGTGCTTCTCGTGCACACGGACAGCTCGACAACGGCTTCGTGATAACAAATAAGGGAGGGATCCTTTTTTCGCCTTCTGTGCTGACAAGGGCTTGGACGTCCAAGTACGTAGTACTTAGTGTACCTCCGGAAGGAGAGGGGGCATAAGGCCTAGTCTATTAACACCCACTGGACAGCGATTATGTCCGTTCTGCGTAGCGGGATCCCTCCGTGGACATCTCGGTCCTCAAGGAGGTCATGAGGACTTACCAGTAGTCAGGCGGCCTTATCCGAGACCCCACGAGTGGGATCTGGCGATCGTTCTTGAACACCTACCCTCGGACGAGGCCCTAATGGAGATATCATTCTCCGCATGACGGGTAAGATGGCCTTCCTGGTGGCGATGGTTTTGGCCGCCAGGATTTCAGAATTGCACCCCCTGCAAGCCGACTTGCATCGGGTTGAAGTGAGGGATGGGGGACTGGGACTTGCACCGGACTTCGTGTGTAAGAACCAGGGGTCAGATGAGCGAGGCAGGGTGTTCCACATCCCCACTCTCGCTGGCTACGCCTCCCCCACGGATGAGGAGAGCAGACTCCTCTGTCCGGTTTGAGCTCTCCGCTTTTACTCGGAACGTATGCGTTCCGTCCGCCAGGGTAGGGGGAATCTTTTCCTACCTCACTCACAGCGGAGCACTAAGGAGATCGATAGAAGAGCCTTGGGCGTCAATCTGCGGTCAGCTATTCTTGAGGCTTGCAAAGCTGGGAAGAAAGCATCCAAACAACCCTCACGAGATCCGAGCGGTCTCGGCCACTAAGGTCTTTCACAGTAACATCGCTATGGCGGACATCATGTCGGGCTGTTTCTTGAGGTCCGGCATGGTCTTCGCAAGCCACTACCTCCGAGACTTGTCCACGGAAGACCTTGCGGGCGTTGCCAGGCTCAGGCCGCAGGTATTCGCACAGAACCGCACAGCGGGTCCTGCTCCCCCAAGAGGGGTTGCAGCTCACCGTTAAGTCACTTTCGCGACTCAGTTGCTTTTGTTAGCTCATAAACTTCGCATCGCATTTCCGTTGGAGGTCTTTTCTACTGACTTGGGGCGAGCTACCACCCTTGTCGGGGTTCCCTTTGCTCCTACCTTTAGTTAGACGGTTTTAGGGTGTACCTGCTCACCTGCCGCTTGGTTCTCGCATCCATGGTGAGTTGGAGACGGTAAAAGTATGTTAAATAATAGTACGTTTTTGAGTTTACGTCATTATATGTACTTACCGTTGACGACTCACCAATCTTTATTTCCCACCCGTGCCTCCCCTCAATAGGTGGCGCGCGGGTGGGCAGGTGTAATATGGTCGAGAGATAATTGGTAGGCAATTATGGGGCTACCGTGAGTCGTCGACGGTAAGTACAAATAACGACGTTTACTCAAAAACGTACTATTATATCACAATAATGGATTCTACAAGTTATAACAGTTATGCTATCACCTACTAATCATATCACAATAATGGATTCTACAAGTTGTGACGGTTATGCTATCACTTACTTATTATATTTCAAAAAATATTACCACAATTAATGACTGTTATGCTATCACCTATTTACTACTTTTCAAACATTTGTTCTACAAGTAATGACAGTTATGCTATCACCTACTTATTATATCACAATAATGGATTCTACAAGTTGTGAAAGTTATACTGTCACCTACTTATTATATTTTAAAAAATTGTTCTACAAGTAATGACAGTTATGCTATCACCTACTTATTATATCACAATAATGAATTCTACAAGTTGTGACAGTTATGCTATCACCTACTTATTATATCACAATAATGGATTCTACAAGTTGTGAAAGTTATGCTATCACCTACTTAATATATTCCAAAATCCAAAACTTTGTTCTACAAGTTGTGACAGTTATGCTGTCACCTACTTATTATATCACAATAATGGATTCTACAAGTAATGACAGTTATGCTATCACTTACTTATTATATTGCAAAAAAAAATTCTACAAGTTGTGACAGTTATTCTATCACCTACTTATCATATCATAATAATGGATTCTACAAGTTGTGACAGTTATGCTATCACTTACTTAATATATTGCAAAAATTTGTTCTACAAGTTGTGACAGTTATGCTATCACCTACTTATCATATCACAATAATGGATTCTACAAGTTGTGACAGTTATGCTATCACTTACTTATTATATTTCAAAAATTTGTTCTACAAGTTGTGACAGTTATGCTATCACCTACTTATCATATCACAATAATGGATTCTACAAGTTGTAACAGTTATGCTATCACTTACTTATTATATTGCAAAAATTTGTTCTACAAGTTGTGACGGTTATATTATCACCTACGTATTATATCACAATAATAGATTCTACAAGTTGTGACAGTTATGCTATCACTTACTTATTATATTTCCACAAATATTTTTTATTAGACAGTTTGGTATGAACCTTACTCATAATTACCCAAATGTGTCAATATTATTAATTTAAGAGAATTGAATTAAAGATCGACTGAAATGACAATGGCAACTTTCGTGATTCATAAAATATGTAGTCAAATTTGCCAGTAACTTGAATTTAAATTTTCTAAATCGGCCGATAAACAACTTTGATACGGCTTATCACATCACCAGCTAATTAGCACCAGTGAACAGAACTGAAATGGTCACTGGAGCGTGTCCTGTCGCGTGACGTGCTAGTCGGCGGAAGTATAACCTCCTTAATGAAAGAACAAGAGGAAATCTCACAGTCTTTACAACTGTTTAAACATATTCAAAGTCATCCAAACAACTCCAAACTCTGATAAATTGATGTTTAATATATCTTTGACTAATTTTATTCATTTATGACACACAGGTGGCCGTTGTGTAATCCTATCGTATTCAATTTCGATTCTTGATTTAATGGTCTCTAATTATACCTTTTGAATTTTCACGCTTTGGACCCACCAAGCGGAATATATGTCCTGCCATAACGGCGTAACTCTTGGCATTTGACTGCTACTTAGTTTATTGTCACGCCGTCCAGTCATTATGAACCAATGATCTTGTAGCAGATACATTCAACCAATAAATTAAGAGAAGGAGATTTGGCTCATGCACGTCTACCAACGATGACACTCATTTAAAAAAATAGATCGGTAATAACGGGTACCAACATTCTTTGGGATTACATAGGATGTTTCTAACGCTTGAGCCAGGTATGTTTTCATGTCATTGATTGTTAACTTCAAAGACAAATATATTGTCACACGGTGTGAGATGTTATACTAGATAACAATATGATATATGTTTGTTGAAAACAAACTAATCATCCACAAAGTAGTAGGTTGTCATGAAAGTGAAGTGAAAATTTTTTTTTCTACAGTAAACATTAAACAATTTATTTTGCATTGTCTCCCGTTTATTATAAAAACTTCAATTTTTTCTAAACAAATGAGAACTTCATATCGATAAATACACGATATAACACTACGAGTTAACCAATAGTGGTGGATCTCTCACCGACCAAGTTCTAAACCTTTTTGATATAAACCCACCCACTAAAACCGCGTTCAATGATTGTCACAGTCCTATCAAAATGTACTTGATGACTGTGAAGGAAAGTTGATATCATGAAGCAGTTACTTATCGTTTTTAGGAATTCTTTCGGTCATGCTGTTGCCTTTATTTTGCTGTTGAATTAGCTTGAAAATACAAAGAAAATCAAAGGGCTGGACTTTCAGCTGACGACTAGCACGTCACACATTGGGCGTGGCTTCGAGTCATGCTTCGATGATTTTGACTGAGCGTTCGCCAGTCTCATTAGGCGGTTATCCAAAACAGGGGTATAAAAGGTCTTCTAGAAGTCAAATTAAAGCATATATTTTCTCATTTTTTGGCTCTATTGATTCTTATAAATGAAGCGAATACAGATAATAATTTGTAATAATCAAAATTATGCGTTACGTCTCCTCTTTAAGACTGACCGAAGAAATTAATATGACTTCAAGGAATACATCAATGCTTCATATGCAAAATGATGTGTTGTTAATACACTAAGTTTGTTCATGTATATTTACAAATTGCAGTCTGGATAATTACCATATGAAAAGCAGAAAATAATTCCAATGGATATATGCAAATATTATCCATAATTATCCTTGTATAGACTATCTCAAATATGATCAATAATCACTATTCAGATTAGTAATGAAATGCTTTGGTTAATAGACATTACAATGCACAAATAGTACATTACAAATTTATTTTTAATTTTTTCTTTGCAACTACATATACTTAAATGAAGCTGTCATATGTGTCAATGGCTCATTGGAATATTGAACTTAATCGTCCATACCTTGGGTATGGTTTTACATTATTTGTCTTGTAACACTGTGAGTCATAAAATAATTGAGTAAGATGACAATCAACATTATTTTGTATAATATCTGTCTTCTATTGACATGCTAGAATTGTTAACAACTATATTAATTTGTATCATAGTATTAGAGCACTGATACATTTATTCTGAATCAAAAGTTGAGGTATCCAAAATGACCCCACTGCATTCTCAGGCTGTTGGGAAATGTACATTACTTCCACTGTGCACGTGCAGGGCAAGTTTCTCGTGACTTGTGTGTATCTCTACACACGGTAACAGTATTAGACTAACATGTAATGTTATCATGGAAAAATACATTCATATCATATACAGACATAATAAACTAGTTTTATGATTTAATTTCTTACAAAGTTGGTATTTAACCATAGGGTCTTCTTCGCCTTTTTGTTGCTTTTTTTCTATTTCTTTTAAAAAAAAACTCAATGAGTCTTTCCACTTCGGTTATTTTTCTTTGTTTTTGTTTCTTCTTTGAGAATTTTTGCATTGATGTATTATGCCAGATCTCAAACCAAAGTTATCAGAATATTCAATGTCTACGTGTGCTTGTTTTCTGTATGTCGTTACTTTGTGACCCCCCTGTCAGCTTTTTGGATGATTTTGTATTCATATCTGTTAAATGTCAGTTGACATAATGCAGTACAGGCAGGCAGTGGGGTGCTTTGCTGTTTCACTTCATTCAAGAAGTTCATACAATTTTCAATTATTTATATATCGCTCAAGTTTCCTTTGCTTGTACAATTCATATATTTCCATATTTATCAGTATTCTCCTTCTTTGTTGCGGAGATATTCACCCAAACCCGGGACCAAATTTTAATAGAACCCTAAAAATAATACATTTCAATGTTAGAAGTCTCAAAGATAAAGTTGATATCATTCATGCAGAATTCCTAGAGTATGATGTTATATGCCTTACAGAAACCTGGCTGAACGATAATGTTAATAGCAATGATATACAAATACCAGGCTTTCACAGTCCTTTCAGAAAAGATCGTTTAACGCGAGGTGGGGGCGTAGCCATTTATGTTAAACAAAACTTATGCCTAGAGAGTATGGAAACATTAGACATTGCCGGCCTCGAAGCGTTATGGATAAAAATAAAAGGCAAAAACCGAAATTGGCGATCGATCTTAATTTGTTTACTATAATTGCTGGGGATTTTAACATAGATATTCTAAAGGAAAGTAACACTAAAGTTGAAACACTCAAACACATATACGGGTTAAACCAGATGATAACTACTGCTAAAAGAATAACGCAAAGCTCTAGCTCTTTGATTGATTTGGTTTTTTTCACATGAAAACAGCGTGCTTAGCTCCGGCGTTCTCGATCCTGTATGTAGTGATCATTGTCCGGTTTTCCTGATGATTAGAGACAAAATATTCAAACCACGAACTATAGATAGAGTTGTGTATGATTATAATTTGATGGATAAAGACAGTGTTCAAAGATATACCATCGAAATTGATGAAAACGATTTATTTTCTTCTGGAAACATAAACACTGCAGTTGAAATATTATCTGAAAAGTTAAAATATATTATGAACAATACTATACCAAATAGACGGGTCACTATAAAACCTGAGGGTCACTATAAAACCTGATGATCCCGTATGATCCCGATGAATGGCAAAATCCGCTCTGCAATGCGTAAGCGAAATCGTCGTCATAAAATTGCAAAAAAGCTCAACCGTCCTTCCGACTGGGCAGATTTCCGATCAGCCAGAAATAAAGTCATCAACCTTATACGTGACTCTAAAAGAAAATATGATTCAGAAATAGATGATAAGGTTAATTCGTCTGCTGGTACAAAAAAGTGGTGGCGTTTGATAAAACAATATATTCAAAGGAAATCCGAATGCAACTTCTTTCCACCAATTCCACCCAGAAGATATTTCACACGTCCTTAACGATTTCTTTGTTTGTCAGTCAACAGTGAATAATCCAGATTCACAAGTACCTGAATCCCTCTCTGAACAATGTGCATCATCGCTAAACTTTATTATTGTTACACATGAGGAAGTACAAGACATCCTTCTCTCCCTTGATCCATCAAAAGCAACAGGGCCAGATGGAATAGAAAATATATTTCTTAAAGTTGCGGCGTAAAGTTAAGCTCCCTTGTTAACAAAATTATTTAATATGTCTCTTCAACATTTCACGTTTCCAGTCATCTGGAAAGACGCTTCAGTTATACATATTCATAAAAAGAATAGTCTTAATGAATGTTCTAATTACAGACCAGTCGCACTTACGAGTTCTTTGTCTAAAGTTTTCGAAAAATGTGTCTTTAAACATGTTTTCAACTACTTTCGAGACAATGATGTCTTAACCAACTTACAGTCTGGTTTTATGCCAGGTGACTCAACCGCTAACCAATTAACATTCTTATATGATTTCATTGCGAAAGGGCTTGATGAAGGTAAAGAGGTTAGGGCTGTATTTTGTGACATAAGTAAGGCATTTGACAAGGTTTGGCACAAAGGCATCATTTCTAAACTTAAAAACTATGTTAATCCTTGACTCTCTATTGAGCTGGTTTGAAAGTTATTTAGAAAATCGAGTACAGAAAGTCATCATTAATGGATACAGTTCCAATTGTAAACCTGTACTTGCTGGCGTTCCACAAGGTTCCGTATTAGGTCGGTTACTTTTCCTCATAAACATAAACGATATAGTTGATGGCATTGATAGTCACATACGCTTATTTGCTGACGACACTTCCATTATTACGTAATTGTCGATGATCACGATATTGCTGCATCGTGTCTGAACGACGACTTGGCGCGCATAGCTATCTGGGCAGATAAGTGGCAAGTTAAATTCAACCCTGATAAGACTGAGACAATAAATTTTTCTCGAAAACAAAAAACTGATAAAATTCCTACCTTGAATATGAATCAAATCCCAATACAAGAAGTCGAAGGTCTTAAACATCTTGGCATAACACTACAGAAAAATTGCACATGGAAAATTCATATTGAAGATATTGTTAAGAAAGCTAGTCCAATGATAAATTGCCTCCGAGGTCTGAAATACCGTCTCTCAAGAAAACCCTTGAAATCATGTACAAATCCTTTATTTTACCGATATTTGACTATTGCTGTCATATCTGGGATAACTGTACGATCGATCAACCTGGCACTTTCGAGCGATTACATTTAGATGCACTCCGTACAATATGTAGTGCTGTTCGTGGTACTAGTCATCACAAGCTATACATCGAAACAAATTCTAAACCACTGAAAGATCGAAGACAGGATATCAAATTGATAAATTTCTACAAGATCTCGCACCAGAGTACCTCTGCAATCTAATTCCTAATACTGTCTCCGAAAACAGTCACTACAATCTAAGAATCCAGTCCAAATTACAGACAACGAACTGTGCAACTAAATTATATGAACAATATTTCCTGCCTGACACGATAAAGATGTGGAATTCATTACCTGATAAATTCATGCAAGCAAACACCATATTAAAATCTCTGCTGAAAAATAATGAAGCAAATAGCAATTATCTTGATCTGAATTATGGAAGTCGTTTCTGTCAGATTATACATAGTAGACTTAAGCTTGAGTGCAGTGATCTAAACGCAGACAAAGTAAATAGACATATTTCAAACACCCCTGACTGCGCTTGTGGGTATCACAATGAAGGTGTTGTACATTACCTGTTTACATGTGAGTTGTATATGGTTGCTAGAAATAATTCATTTTTCTATGCAAATGGCTATGGCCTCCAAAATGTGTTATACGGAACACCTCAAACAACTAATGATGTCAATTTGCAAATAGTAAAGTCCCTCCACCAATACATCATTAAGGCCAAACACTTTGATAAGTACCGCTAATAGTGTTATTATAAATGAAGTCAAGCTGCAAAGAACACACACACACGCACACACACCCACACACACACACACACACACATATATATATATATATTAAATATAACATACTTCACATAGTCGTTTGAAGAATCATTTTAATCCGATACTAGTATTTCGTCAATAGTATTGACTCATCAGGGATGAAACGATATGATCGTTAACATCGCATTACAAGCGTTTTTATAACAAAATATACGTACAATGTACAAGGATATATTGTAAATTATGCTAATCAGGTGACATCATGGTTCTTCCTTGTTGATCTTCTGATTGACACAATCACTCTCTTATGAGTTTACCCCTTGAGCAATATGTTAATGTGACATAATCCCTTTTGTTTTTAAATAGCTCAATTGTAGTTAGAGATATATGTCAGTGATTTAAGGGTAATCATCTCATTGTTTATTTAGTGAGGGTCTATAGGTGTCAATGAAGGACTCTTCAAGTCGTAAAAGTGCATTTGAGACACTGCCCATGTTAGATTTATGAAATAATTTATAGAAAGGAAATATTTTGAAATCACCATTTGCACAAGTAGAAAGATGTTTATTTACAAATAAACAGCGGTATCTGCTATCGTTATTGTGTTGTCTGTGTAAGGTTACCCTATTTCTTAGGCATTCAGTTTTACCAATAAAGGATTTTTTACACTTAGGGCACATTATTGCATAAATGACATTTTTTTGAATTGCAATAAAAGTTTGATTTTATTTCAAATGTTTTGCCATTGTCAAATGTGAAAGACATTGCAGCGAGGCTATCCAGAACCTCTTATCAAAGATGGAATAAATAAAGCACAGGCACTCACTCTTGAAGAGTTACGTACTCCTAAAGATAAAATAAATGAGGACCAAAACACAATCGCTTTTGTGACAACACATAATAAAAACAATGCGGAATTATTCCCTGTTATACATCGGAACTTACCGATGCTTAGTCATGACAAGCGGTTAGGCCAAATGTTGTAAAGAAATAAAATCATTAAAAGCAAAAGACAGCCAAAAAATCTTAAACACATCTTAACAAGGGCTCAATATGATGGTATTCAAAACCCAACAGAAAGACCTTCAGTTTCCAAATGTTCAAATAAAAGATGTGGCACATGTCCCCATTTATTAGAAGGCTCGTCTTTCACATTTGACAATGGCAAAACATTTGAAATAAAATCTAACTTTTATATATATAAGCACTTGTTACTTGTATACAAATACTTTATTTTGATTGTGCTTTATATTGTCATATCTTGTGTCTAGTTCTTGTGTATTTATTTATCTGATGTATGTGCTGGTGAGGCATTAACATAAGCAGAGTTTTGCTTGTTTGCCGAACCAGATTCTTTCTTGAATAAATATGTTTAAACCGAAACGTTATTTCTTCATTCCTTTTGCATTATATTCTAAGGTGACTTAGTACGCAAGAAAGGAAAATCGGCAAGAAAGGAAAATCGGCGTAATGACGTCAAAATTCAATAACGAGTATGAGTAGGTGTCTATAGAACATAAAGACATTGACTAGCCGTGATCTCTAGACTAGCCGTGATCTCTATACCATGCGTACACCCCTTAATTAAGATCTCCAAAAGTGGAAAATGTTGAGAGTCGTACGTATATTTTGATACATGAAACATGTAATACGTAGGGCAGGGAACTTATATTCCGTAAACAATTTTCACATGGTCACATATTCTTTTATACGAGGTAAACTTTCCAATAGTTATATTTGTGACACCCATAAGGCATACTCCTCTCAAACGAAAGTCCTGTATTTTATGACTATATGCTCAGCTAGTTCGAAAAGAGTGATTTACAAATACAGGCAGAAAAATATGTCGAGGATGGGACTAAAGAAACAAGTTGATCCCGTTTATGCATTAGTATACCGAGTTGCTAAACAGTAGGGATATGAATAGAAAATGCGTTATAATTCGATTACAGCTATTAGTTGTTGACTTTAGAGGACCATGTATCTGTATTTTTAAGTCTACCTCCCTTCCTAAAAACAACAATATTAGATTTGTCAGGGTTAACGCTTAAACCCCACTTATCTGAATATCACGCCAAGATGTCAAGCTGATTTTGAAGACCACACTTGCTATCTGAGGCTAATATAAGATCATCAGCGAAAAAAACCATCAACATTTTTATCATGTCAGGAAAAAGTTGAATTCCACATTCTTGGTTCCAATACAGTATACTGCATAGGTTTCTGCCAACAAATGATCTGCTATTTAAAATGAAATACAAAGAATCTAATAAATGCACTTTCTGCAAATCCGAGATAGAATTAATTTTACATTTATTTTATGAATGTAAGGTCATCAAAAATATTTGGGAAAAACTTGGAGAATGGATTTTTGAAAAAAACAGGAACTCTTACTAACTTTTACTAGGAAAAACGTTATTTTAGGTTATTGCGAAAATAAAAACTATGTCCTTAATTTGCTAATGATTGTCGTAAAATACAATATATACAAAATGAAACAACAAGAAAAAATACCAAACATTAAACACGTAAAAGAAGACATTAAGACAATGTACTATGTTGACCGCTTTAATGCCTACTCAAACTTCATAAAGTTCTGGTCGGTATGTCATGATCTTTTTTGATATTCTTTTTGTACATTTCTGTTTAAAATGTACCTATCTTTCAAAACAATTGCTTGTAAATCAAACACTGTGTTAAAGTAATCTTGTTGTGTATTGAACTGAATATGTGATTTATGTTGTCTTTTATGGAGATTCAAAAATTAAAAATAAAAAAAAAATAAAAAGTTGAATTCCATGTTATTCCACTTTGTGCAATTTCTAAAGACAGCTCATTTATGAATAAAGAGAACAGGATCGGGCTAAGCATACATCATTAATTTAGACCAAAAGGACAGTCAAATTAGTTTGTTAACTGGGAATGATTTCGTACACACGATTTAACGGAAGACTAGATACCTTTTAGCGCTTGCATCATTTTCCTACTCAAACCATAACTTGTTAGTAATTAAGCTCCATACTTTAAACCTGTCTATTAAATCAAACGCTTTATTAAATCAATAAAAGCGACTAAACATAAACATTTTTCAATGAGTGCATTCAGCGTAAAGATATGATCAATAGTAGAGTAACCATCTCTAAACCCTGCTTGTGTTTCTGATATCTTATCCATAAGATTCGCCCATTGCGTCAATCTACTGTTTAATGTGCTTGCATATAATTTGCTTAAAATACTCAACAAAGAGATGCCCCTATAATTGTCCGGGTTGTGAATATCCCCTTTATTATACAATGGTACAATAATTTGCTTTACTCCAGGAATCACGAAAAGCTAGCACATTCAAATAATGTATTGAATAATAAGACAAGAAAAGGCATTATGACTTTTTCAGATGATTTGATCATTTCTGCTAGAACATGATCGGCCCCAGGTGATTTACCAATTTTAACCGTTTTATAGCATTAGTAATTACACCATCTTTTATATCTAAAATATTTGTCTCAATATCAATCAATTCAGGATATATACTGGCGTCACATGAAACATAGGTAGACAGCGCTATTTTTGTCTAATTTTATGTCATCTGCGACGGAGTCAAATATTTACTTGCTTTCTAACATGTTACATACATAGAGATTATTATCCGAGGAAATGTGTCATATGACTTTTATGAAACGAGTGTGAATTTTTGTATATTACCCGAGCGAAAGGAAGGATTATACACAAATTCGCACGAGTTTCGTAAAAGTCATGTTGTACACTTCCGAGGGTAATAATTTCTTTATTGACGATTCTATTCAATTTCAAACGCATGGAGAAGGCCTCTTTTCCTTGCGACAGCCCGCTACAGTGACGTCACGAACAATGGTTTAATGACCTCACAGACGTCAAAATACGGTAACCTGCGCTGAAACAATCGTTGCTAGGCACTGACATGTGCTCATATTGAAAATATGGGTAATACAAATTGTGATCCCATACTTGGTTTCCATTTATATCTTAACCCACAATCATTATCAAGTTAATTGTTATTATCACTTTTTCCATGTTTAAAAGTGAGTACAATTGGCATATGTTTACTTTCAACTCTATCACATACTCTCAAACTATCAAAATACTCAAACCAATTAGGTGAAGATAAAATCAAATCAATAGAACTACATCCTTGTTCAGAGATGCATGTGGACTGTCCTCGTTCATCACCTTTAACACGACCATTAACTAAAAACATATTGGAAACATAGCAAAGGTTCAGTTGGTCAAAAAGTCTGCATGTTTGGTTTTTCTTATAAAAAGTTTAACCCTCTAGTTGCAGATAGTCAGCTAAAAGCAGAATATCCCATTCAATATACAACACATGATTGTTTAGACGTTAACAAATAACATTAGGGATATCTATAGGTATTTCCGAGCAGTATTTTGAAAATGATTTGCGAACGAACATATGAATACCTCCTGAAAGTCGTCCATGGTTGGACAGTTTTTGGGCTTTATAAAAATACGTACAGAATTCAGATGGCTCTTGTACACAGATAAGGTCAAACTGACCTATACATGATAGAAAGTCCAAGTTAATCATTATCCTTGTTATATTTGAGTTTATATATCGGGAAAACCTTAAACTTGCCATTACCACATTTATCTTAGTGTTCACTAAGAGGGATAGTTCGATTTCGAGGCTAGTTAATGTTTGATCGATGAAGGTTCATTCTCCTCTTTCATTTTTTTTTCTGTTTTCCCGATATATTTCACATTACATCCAGCACATATGATTACATACATAACATTTTTATTGTCACAATTCATGTTTTCTTTAACAACAAATGTATCATTTTGGTGAGATATTAATAGAACATCCTTCAAAAATTCTTTCACACGTGAAGCAACGTGAATCTCCACACCTTGATACTTTCTAACATCAACTGAGTCATATCAAGAAGTAGTCAAAATTTTGCGTAAGTTATCGGAATGCTTCCGGCTTTTTTTTTTAGGAAATTGCATATATTGACAATCTTTTTAATTTTTAGACTAGGACTTTAAATAGTAAGATAACGTTTCACGATAGACATTGTGTTTTCATGATTAGGATTAAAGGTGGATACATGACTAAGATTATTTTGAGTATCAGTGTCTTTTCCACTTTAGATCTCATTTGTTGTTGATCCGTATTTAAAGCTTTTAATATAGTATCACTTGTAAACTTTTCTGGGTAGTTTTGTAAAAAGTGAAGAAAAAAGCTTTTCGGTTCATCAAGGCGATTTATTTTAACATCATCATCAGAAAAAGTTGTTAAGAAAAAGTTCAGAATTTTGTGAAGAGTTTGAAGAAGGTTATTGTCGTTTTTAAGTATAATGAAGCAGTCATCTAAAAACGTTTCCACGAATTTTCAACGTGCTATTTCATCCCTCAAAACATTATTTTCAGTAACTAGATTTAAAGCTTCAATAATAAACTTGTTTGAAAATCTATATCGTATTTCATGGCGAGATTCATCAAGCCAATATTTGAAAGCGTATAGTCCGAGTTCTGTATCTATATTACTATATAGATTAACCACATTAAAATTTACTAAGTTGGATCCCTCTGGTACCTTTTGTGGGAGCTTACATAAAAAGTCAATATCATCTCTGATGTAACTTTTAACATGCGTTCATAGAGGTTTGAGGATAAAATCTATGAAATTGCTCAGTCTTTGAGTATGACTTTCTGGTCCTCTGACAATGGGTCTAAATGGAAGGTGGTCAGGGTCTTTAACAAATCACCATTTAAGGTATAGAAAACAATGGGTACTCTGAAAATGTTAGCTGTTACTCAGAAATTGATGAAAAAGCTTTTGATTCATAGACTTCAAAATATGAAATGGTCACTTAAATTTTGAGACCATTTCAACTATAACTTTTACATATTTCATCAGACGAAACTTACCGTGATGAGCTTGATAGGAGTTTCATGATGGATGGAGGAACGACAACGGCGAATTCTTCAAGGACATGTAAAAAGTTTCTAATAGAGATGAGGCCATCGTCGTCAGGGTCGTACAAACGGAAACCCTTTAGAAGAGCTTCAGTCACGTGTCCATCCTGTGTATTGTGTATTGAATGTATTACCTTTTGCTTAAACAACCCTACGAGGAGGTGCCATAATGAGGTTTGACATAAAACGATATTTCTGAAAATTTGACTAAATCAACAATACAATTTCAAAACAATATTTCTTATCATCATGTCATGATTTATCAGTATAAAGAAAAATCAAATTGTTTATCAGTATGAATAATGCCTCCTTAATACTTAATACTATCTATACTTGAAGATTCGAGGAGTAAAACGTAGCGCGTGCAGATCACTTGTGAAGCGAATACAGAGTAAGGTGTCGATTGTCACTTCTTTAGCACTGCGTGGAACATTTACGCCGCGCTTTAGTGGACCAATAAATTTCAAGAGGATCACTAACCAGTTTGAAATATCTGACGGGTGAGCTTTGTATTTTAAGATTGAATTAATTCGTTTATCTACCTTCTAAGAAAATTGATGTTAAATGCCAGTAATCATAATGGCTCTCCTAGTGACGTGATAAAGAAGCAACTTCATTGGAAGAATAACACATTTACTGTTCCTCATGTAATCCCTATCTTTACAAACACAATAATGGTAGTATTAAATGAGTTTATCACTGAACTTACTTTGCGTGGTTTCATGATTATTCCAGTACTTATGACGTACTTCTCTGTGGATGAATCTGTCGTCTTGCACACGCATGTAGAGTCTTTTCTTTCTTTAAAGAAGTGTTCATGACTTTTTAAGTCGTTCTTTTTGGCCGTCTTTGGACGTTGCTTATCCATACTGACAACTGCTGAAGCTGTGACATTTGGAACACCAGTCAAATGCAGTGGTCGTCCAAGCATATCAAGGTCGACATCTTTAAAAAACTGTCGGGTCTGTATCATTCCAGTATTGTGTCGATCAAATCTGTAATGAATAAGGAAGTTCTTAATCCTGAACATCTTCTGTAATACTGTCTTAAAGGAAATAAGAAATGTGACCTATTTTAAAGATTAAAAATGTTATTTGAAGTGTAAAGTGACTAATGATGCAAACAAATAATTTTAAACCGAACAGAATAATTAGTAATAGGCTGCTAAGCTTAATAACCCATGAAAACGTAAACAAAATTTGACCTCTGACCTATGATGTCACATTACGTCGACCCGCCATATCGTTACATGGAGCCGAATAAAAGCCAGGAACAGAGGAGTCGGAAATGCCTCGTATATGTGTGGTAGGTGGCTGTAGACTGTAGGAACACCACATAGGAGAACTTATTGCTTCATATTTTGCAAAGGGATATCGATATCGCAAAACAATGGACGAAAATTGTGCAAAGAACCCGAGCTGACTGGAAATCAGGACCCAGTAGCCTGAGTACAGGTACATTAATTTTGTTCAGCATATTTCAACGACGATTCATACATTCAACCTAATTTTGTAGCAACAACGTTAGGATCGAAATCTAAAATGAAGCTGGATGAATGTCTCACGGTCTTGCCAACGAACGTATGCCACAAGAAACTGTGAGCGCAACTGCGGGTTTAAGTAGGCCTACAAAAAAAACAGGCGTTCAAGTCGAAGTGACCTAGCGCTCGTTTCGGAAGAGGGATTTTCAAGGGTGAGTGTTGATCAAGTTATATACAGTAAACAATATATGTCTGTAATTCTGTAAAAAATCACCATAAATATTGATTACGTAAAGCACAACCTAAAAGAATGACAGCTAACATGACAGTTTAACGTGCTCTTGATTAAATATTGTCCTGTTTTCGATCACTTGAAATTCAGCGTTAAATTAGGACCAACTCCGACCAAGGGGAATTCTTTCACTGATGATCACTAAAAATTGTTATTTACATTGGTTTACATGACAGGATGGAACAGTAAATATGGTGAATTAAATAACATTTGTGGATTTACAATTAGGTTTTTTGTTTTTAAATTGGAACTGTAAAAAATACGCTTTAGTCTTATTGAATACATAACCCGTCCCATTATTTATGACTGACCAAACGAGATAGAATAATATATGCTACGATGGCCTGTATGTTATTAATACATTGAAAATCAATAATTAATTTTTAATGTGTCCTCAAATAACAATGTCTTTGGTTTATGTATTGATTTACAATTATATATATATAACAATCTATATGTGTATGTGTGTGTGTGACTGTTTGCGTGTGTGTGTGTCTATGTGTGTCCTTTTTCAGTGGAAATTAATGTTGATAAAATTAAATATCCTTATTTTTGTATTTTCAACCTGTACTTATTCACTGTTCCTATATTGCTACAGACAAGAGGAACTCATCCTGATGTCGAGGGTACTGGCAAAACAAAATTAATTGTGATTGATGTGGGCAACACAGCAGTGCCAGTATTATGGATGGTGTCTTTAACACCAACCAAGCAGACGGAAGCCAAGCAAAGGACAAAAGTATTCAAGTTATTAAATCTGGAACCAAAGAGAAGGAGTAAAGGTTTGTGAAAGACAACAGTGATACAAAAAGTATGATTTTAATTGTCTAAGTACCAAGTAAAATAGTGTCATATTGAGATATTAACATAGATATCTAAGTTTTAGAAGAATGTACACATTAGATGAACGATAAAACTGAACACCTTTTTATCACATTTTTTAATTGTTAATGATTTTGTATTGTGTGAAAATCACTAACAAAATATTTACATTGTCAGTTCCTCATATTTCATTGTTACATGCAAATTGATGAATTCCATTTTGTATTGCAGGTGTTTCTACTCCCAAGGATTGATTCCTGATGAGATATAGAGCCATTTGATTTTGGGAAAAAATGTAACAGTACAGTAACAAAATTGCCTACTATTTTCTAGCCTAGGCAATATAGAATTATTTAGTTGTTTTACAGAATCTCATTACAAGATTTTGATACATTTGGAGGGGTAAATTGTTGCAATAGATTTTTTTTCGAAAAAAAGGAAGAACAATTTATCTCCTTTTCATACACTTTTGGTACTGTTTGCTAGAACATTGAACTCATGGTACTGGATTGTTTATCTGTCATATTAATGCTTGGTATGTTATTTGAAAGCACACAGAGAATAAAAAGGAAAAATTTTATGAGTTCAGAATCATTTATTAGTTTGGCAGTTTTTAATAATAAGTTTGACCACTTGAAGTTTTTGTATAGTTTATTGTTATTTGAATTGGAAATTGTGTTATAAATATCGTCAAGAAATAAATAATTCATGTCAGATTTATCTTCTTCTTTTTTTATCTGACTTGCTATCTGGTTGTTTTTTGAGTAATCAGTTTTGTATTGCTGTCTGAACTGGTAATATGCTGTGTCTAGCACATCTGTGTTCAAGCAAACAGCATAAAAACTCGAGTAGAGGGTGAGGCAGCAGACAGGAGGGTCCTCAGCCCTGAACTTGTCCCTGTACTCGTACTACCTCCTGACAACACCGGCTCTCTTTGGCTGTGGACATAATATTACAGTCCCTCCTTAAGAAATGAATTTGATTATGTGAAGTGATATAAAACTTTATCCATCCATAAATGATGAGTAGAGAATTGAGAAAAGTTAAACGTTCATATACTCTCACTTTCGTGTCACCTATTCCCGTCGTATTGAGAAATCAACTGCTGTGCACTTCTTAAACACCACGAGTTGATTATGATTATACATATTTCAAACATTTTAAACTGAACAAACATTTATTCTGGCGTTAATTATATTTAAACATCATTCAAAGAGATGCCAAGTTTTACAAATAATTTTGGGGTCACTCTTTTTTATTGTATTTGTCTTGGGTCAAATAATGGCAATACAACCAATGAGACAAGGTAATATTAAACTGATTTTCCAACACAAATGGTGACTTAAGAATAACATTTTAACTAAACTTGTTAATTGTTTAAAAAGTTCACGAGCTGATGTAACACCAATTTGTATGGATACGATACAAGCAAAATTTAGATGCATCAATTATTTTTCACTGAAAAATTCTACAAATGCCCAAATGTATATTAGCAATTACCCTTGGGCATTTGCACAGATTCAAAAATAGATCAGGGATTCTGCTCTGTTTATATCTTTGAGAATAAGAATCATGTCAGCATGGTGAAGCAACCATTAAGATACTTTGATGACGTATATTTTGAACAAACGATTGATAAACAAAATGTTCTAGAAGTGTATCAAGTGAAAACCATGAAATAGCACTAGATTTTCATAAGTGATATCTGCAGTTGGATAGATTTATTGAATATTGATCGTGTCAATGCAAAATAACTAATCAACAAAATAAGTGCTATCTAGCCGGGACCAGTTTATGTCAAGCGAGCGACGTTGTCCAATGTAAATACCACGAAAACAGGTGACATATTTCAATAGTTTATTTGTTTTGCTATTTTAGATAACTTTGAATGAGTGTAATTTATTTCGAAACGGTCACATATATAGATGCAAACATGTCAAACAAAATCCACTATAATTGAAATCTAGGATAGATAATCCTACAATTGACAGAAAAATTAAGAAAAGGAACCAAATTATGGTCCCTCTTCATACGATCGATGGCCAAGGGAAATAACTCTTATTAACAATATATTATTTTTATTTCAAGCCATTTGTGAAATAATCTACTTAACAGATATTTTGATTAAGTCGCTTTTCAAATTAAATGTTAATACAGCTTTGACATAAAATGACAAGGCTTTCATTCGTATGAAATAACTTAAATTACCATGCACGCAGTATTCAATCGGTCATGGTCGTCAGAGCCGTTGCCGTCAGAACTTGAGGAGGAATCCCTCACTGGCTCGAATCTATACGGATTCTGCGGTTCTGTCGAACTTGCCGGCAATTAAAATTAGTCCTATCCGACTCATCACCATTGTCAGATGAGTCGAAAGGCCACGGGGAGCCATCACTGTGGTCACTGAGTTGGTACTAAATACGTGTTGACGCCGTGTTCATAATCCCTTCATGACGTCACATTATAACATGACATATCACTTGCCCTTTTACTAGGTCAGTCGATTTCAGCTACTTTACGTAGCGTGTATCTTTGAAATGCATGGTCCCAAACATTTTTTTAAAATGGAATTTAATATCATTACGATTATTAGCAAGGTGTTACATGTGGAAAGTGTTATTTTGACATGATTTCTTATTCCCTTTAAAATCGTACGTGTTTTTCGTTTTATGAATATGTTTGGTACGTTTTATCTTTGTGTGCACGTTTCACTTGAAGCCTTGGATATTGTATTCGTTTAAGTTTGTCCGTATGAATTGAACCTTTTTGAGAAGTACTGACGAGGTTTGTTTTTTCTTATATGTTTTCATTTTCATTTCAAGATCTGAACAAGAACTGACATTCGTATCCTATCAGCTCAAGGCACTATTTATTTTCGTTGTTTTGGCATTGGTATATGGTATTCAATTGTCAGTGTTTAAATCTATATTTTAACATTGTCAGCGCAAGAAAGTTTCAATACATCCTATGTATGTTTTTCACCAAACTTTTGGGAAATACGAAGAGAACAGTAAATTTTGCTTGACACCGAGCTTGCTTCCAGAGAAACCAGTGTTAAATATGTCAAGTCATGTCATATGACAAATTTCTTGTTTAGAGAAGTTGAAGAGTTGTTTTGAATGTATAGACTGGGTATATTTTATAATGATTTTAATGATCTGAATGATCTTTAATGATCTAGAATGCATGGTACACGTACGTGTCAGCTATATAAAAATATTTTCTTATAACAAACTTTGAGTTGCTAAATAGTTAAAATCAGTTTTAAATGTAAAGAAAAAGTTATTTTGTGCAGGAGTCGAGTTAGGGAGAACAATTCAGAAAGAGATTGCTTGTTAAATGAGGAGATGTAAAAATGAATATGAAACGAAAATCAAAAGACTTTTTCCATAAACAATTTATGAAATGCATAGAGAATTATAAAAACTTATTGGTTCAAACTGTAGATCTCAACAGCTGGAATCTAGTGACGATCTTACCTTTGAGCAAAACTCATTCTACTCCAGATTTGATACTGGAATTTTAAAAGTTATGATTGGCTTGATAAGAGAATCTGAACTAAATTACAGAACGGAAATTTCAAAATTTATATTTTCAATTTCCCAAAATAAAAGGTATGATTACAGATTTTAGGAAACATTAGTCCACAATAATTTCTGTTACTTTTGAGGACAGTGAAACGGAGAAAGTAACAGATTATAAATATTTGGAAACTGTGTTAGATTAAGAAAATGTTTGTAATGAAAACACTGACAACAATTATAAGAAAGGACAGCGACGCTTCCATTTTTTGTGAAAATTGAAACATTTTAAAATCGATCAAACTATCTTCATTTAATTGATCTTTAATTTTTAGAGTTGGTACGGAAACCCGTCTTTTCAGAATGAAATAAACTCTTAAATATCGTTAACATCGCTTCAAAAAAGTTGGGCTTCCCATTGATAGGAACGACACTTATCATGAGCAGCAACGTTTTTTTAATGCTTATGTGATTTAAAGTCATAGTCTCATTTTTGTAAGGCAACTAAACTGAATAATTATTCTTCATGAACAACATCTGATCACTAACACAAATATTTCCTGTCGCGTTTGCAAAGATTTTCATGTTTATGCCCGTTTTACAGTATTGGATGAAGCAGCTTATTGGCGTATGCCGTTTCAGACGGATGAGGTACCGAATCAAGTGCAATCCCATCGCGAGTGCGAAACACCAGAAATCTAGTAATTGCAGCGCCAATACTCATGACAGACGCATTCTTCATTGAGTTTACCAACTTTTTGTTATTTCTGTATTGGAAAAAGCGTAAGCTATTAGGTATTTTCATTGGATATTCAGCTGGGAAATTTTATGTGTTCTTCGTCACGGCCTTAGCGATATGACGTGGTAAGACTAACGCTCGCAAAAGACATAATATTAGGGTAGGTTAGGGTAGTTTGAACTTCATTATTGAGGGCTAGAATGCCTGCAGAGTTCTGAAAATTGTTGCAGAGGTCAGGGGATAGATTTCTGTGAGTGGTGAACTATTTGTACGGCATGCATTACAATTTGCCTTGCAAAAATGAGACTATGACTTTAACTCACGCACTTTTTTCTAATAATCTTCACTGCCGTTTGGAGGCAGACTGGATATGCCGACTGGTGCAAGAAAAAGATTTCGCCAACCATCTGTAGCAAATAGTATACGTTGCTACAATGTACAGTTCATTGAATAGTTATACAAATACCTTAAGTGTAGAGTACCTTTTCTATGAAAATAAAACTGTAACAAAATGATGTATTATCCAGAAGTTTTATGATTGCCGTATATGTTATTATGCATTAAATGCTTATTTATAGCTCATTTATCCTGGTTTTTATGATGTTTTTATACTGGACGACTTTAGAAGACATTGACATTATAAATTCATTGTCTTATTTGATTTTTAATTTCCTGATTTCTACACTTTTTTGCGATCATACGGCGCAATTTTCTCCACTTTTTTGGATACATAATTTGCAAGTAAATTTCAAATAGACTCAACTACAACCATCTGCAGTCTTCGTCAAAGACTATGATGAATATATTCAACTAACGTAATAATATTTCTAGATACATATAGAATTTTGCATTATCTATTTCTATAAGGCTATATTGTAAACTTAAACTCTAAACTCTTTTTGAATAATAAAATTGTTATAATTGTTTGTCATATTTTGCTTGTTTGTCTGGGGAAATCTTCTTCTATTCTACATTCACCAACAATGGGGACTCGTCTAGGAAACAATTCATTTGACTTTTGAGACCTTTGTTAATAACAACAACAATCTAGCAAGCAAGAATATATATTTTGTTTGTTACAAGCTTCCGTAAAAATTGTTTTACATTATGTTTTTGGCCCTGAAGTTTTGATAATTATTTAAGAGATCCATTCCAAAAATTTGGCATTAAAAAAACTTTAAATGCAAATGCAAATGAAAAAAGAAATTGAATTTAGAAATGTAGCCAGTGGCCCTGAAACTCATCAGGCCATCTATAATTCATTTGACAAATGTTCACAAGGTCTTAGCCACAGGAAGCCTTATTAGCTAAGGATTATGTGCACCAGGCCAGACGTGCTTAACGTTAGAGAGAGAAGGAAAGGCTAGAAAATTTGAAAAGTAAATTGAACTTTCCTCATGAGTCATGGAATATGTTAATACAAATGTGTTAAGCTTTTATGCATTACCGGCCCTTTTTGCGGAGCAAATTTTCATAAGATAAAAGTGAGTATGGCTCACATACCCCCGCAGCCCGTCTGATTTCTTCTCCCACTAGTCTGAAATAATATGATTCTGGACAACCTGATTTACTAAAAGTTACTGTAATAGTTTAAGAGTAAATGTGTCCCCACTGGAGCAACATATTTGTTAATCACTATTGTAGGGTTAGGTGCTTTACCACCCAACTACTCAAAGCAATTATGTTAAAATAACTAGAGTTATCTCCCTTTTTGTCTTATGCGGATGTCCGTGCGCTTGTTCTCGACTATGAATAAACCTCTGATCCTCACAAATATATCGTGTTATTACTGAGAAGAGATAACCCCATATGGTGTCAGAAGTGGGATCGGAGGTTTTGAGTTTAACGACAGTAAGTGACATTCATGAACGAGCAAATAAAAGTGATTTAGAAAGTGCACTGAAGGACTTTTCGTGAAAACGCTCATGGTTTTGAAAATTCTATATGAGGGAATCTGAGGGTGAAGATAGGAATGTAGCTTTAGGTTCATCAGTTTTAAACACTGTACAACCGAATGTGAACACTCCATTGGCTACCTATAGAGTGAATCCACCTGAACAGTTCAATTTCACAAAACCAGAATCTTGGCCAAAATGGTCACGTCGTTTTGAGCGTTTCAGGCAGTCGTCTGCGTTAGCCAAAGAGCCAGATGAACTACAAATAAACTCACTAATATACCACATGGGTGATGAAGCATAGGACATATTATCATCTCTAAAACTGACAGCTGCACAATGCTAATCATACAAAACTGTCATTGAAAAGTTTGATGGTCATTTTGTAATCTCCCGAAATGTGATATATGAACGTGCAGTATTCAATAGAAGAGGACAAGAGGAAGGCGAATCAGTTGACTCATTCATTAACTCTCTTCACATACTAGCCCGCCATTGTGAATATGGTGTCCTCCATGATGACTTTATTCGGGACCGTATCGTAGTAGGGATCTGTGACTGAATTTGAGTGCCAGAATGCAAGGTGACAGCAAATTAACACTAGCTTCAGCAGTTCAAATGGCGAGACAGAAGGAAATGATTGCTCAACAGCAATCCCAGCTGCAAAAGCCGGAGACAAGTGCGTCTGTGGATGCAGTGAGGTTCGGCAAACCCCCTTGACAAAATTCTACAAGGAAATATCCAAGGAAACAAAGAAAGAAAGAACATTCACACTCTTCAAAATCAAAGAGAGCATTTTGTCAACGTTGTGGAAGTAAACCCTCTCACAAATGGGCAGAGTGTCCAGCTCGTGAAGCAACTTGCTATAAATGCGAGAAGAAAGGACATTTTAGCTCAGGTTAATTAAACAGCAAGAAAATTTACGAATGTGTTCTTGAAGATGACTGAAGAATTCTTCCTTTATGAACTTGGTGACGATAGTGAAGGTGAAAGTGGTCCATGGGTCACAAATGTGCATGTGAACAACACTGTCTTGCGTTTCAAGATTGAGTGTGGGGCAGATGTAACTGCAATACCTGAGGAGTCCTTTGACAACTTAAAAGACTGTACACTCAGAGAGACCAACAAACGTCTTCTCGGTCCTGCTAGGATTAGACTCGAAGTACTTGGGGTCATCACTCCTGAAATCAGGAATGGAAATAAGGTTGTGAAACAGAACAATTATGTTGTGAAAAATCTTGATAAGTGCTTACTTGGTCGACCAGCAATTCAAGCAATGGATCTCTTGAAGTTTGTTGACTCTGTCTCTGTGGATGAAATAGAAGACGAATTTCCGATGTTATTCAAAGGACTGGGTGAAATTCCAGGTGAATATGACATTGAACTCAAAGATAATGCAGTTCCCTATTCTCTCAACACTCCTAGACGTGTTCCTATTCCCTTGTTGGACAAAGTCAAACAAGAACTCCAGAGAATGCAAGATCAGGGTGTGATTGAGCCAGTCACTGAACCAACAGACTGGTGTTCAGGGATTGTAGTAGTTCCTAAGGGGAACTATCACGTGAGGATCTGTGTTGATCTGACTCAGTTGAACAATAATGTCAAACGTGAAATATACACAATGCCATCAGTTGAACATGTACATGTAACCCCTTTTGGAAAGTTTTGTTTTCAAAGACTTCCATTTGGGTGCTCCGGAGGTTTTCCAGAGAAAGATTGCCAGGTGTTATTTGTCTCATGGATGATATCCTCATCTACGGCTTGACGCAAGAAGAATATGACGATCGTCTTGTGAAGGTTCTCAGAAGACTTGCTGACAGTAAGGTCACTTTGAACAGTGACAAGTGTGAATTCGGCAAAACCAAACTGAAGTTTGTAGGACATGTGATAAGTGCTAGTGGCGTTGAACCGGATCCTGAAAAGGTTGCGGCTATCAGAGACATGAAAGCACCCACAGAAGAGACTGAGCTGAGAAGATTCCTCGGAATGGTGAACCAAATGTCAAAATTCTCAGATCAGCTCGCCGAGAACACAAAGCCTTTGAGAGAACTTTTACAGAAAGACAGAGCCTTCTTCTGGGGTGACACACAGCAGTCTTCATTTGATGAAATCAAGCTGGGCATTTGCAGAGCGCCAACCTTAGCTCTGTATGACCCTGGGAAAGATACAATGGTATCGACTGATGCATCTTCATATGGCATAGGGGCTGAACTCAAACAGAAACAGGAACATGAAACATGGAGACAAGTCATGTTTGCATCTCGATCACTGACTGAAACCGAGCAAAGATATGCTCAAATCGAAATGGAGGCATTGGCAATAACCTGGGAAACAAAACCTTTCAATAACTTCCTACTTGGAAAACACTTTCAGGTCGAGACTGACCATAAGCCATTAATTCCAATTCTTGGATCTAAAAGTGTTAACGACTTATCACCAAGACTCCAAACTTGAGTGCTGAAATCAAATCTACAGTGGAAAAGCGTAAAGTGTGTTCTAGATAAAGAACAAACCCGACAGAACCTCTGTTACCGACTCCTTTACCAGAGAGACCGTGGCAGAGAGTGGGGACTGACTTGTTTGAGCTTAACAAGTACATGTACTTGTTGGTGATTGACTATTATTCAAGATATATTGAATTGGTGAAGTTGTCATCAAGGACGTCATCAAACATTATCAAGGCCTTAAAGGGTATCTTTTCCAGACACGAGATACCAGAGACCATGATATCAGATAATGGGCCGCAGTACTCCATTGCTGAGTTCAGGGACTTTGCTCAAGCGTACAACTTTGAGCATACTACCTCCAGCCCGTTGTATCCAAAGAGTAACGGCTAAGCTGAGCGAGCCGTCCGCACATGTAAAACCTTTTGCTGAAAACAGATGACCCTTACCTGGCCATGCTTGAGTACCCCAGTATCATGGGGTTTGTCACCTGCAGAACTACTCATGGGAAGAAAGCTGAGATCAAGTATACCTAAACACCCATCACAACTAGAGACTAAACCACTGAGAAACCAGGAGTTCAAAACTCATGAATCTCAGAGAAAGGCAAATATGAAAGCAGACCATGATCGCCGTCACTGTGCACGCAATCTACCTGAATTGAAACCAGGTGATCAAGTGTGGGTGAAAAAGGCAGGAACACCAAGATCTTACATTGTTTCTACTCCTTCAGGTGAGGTGAGACGGAACAGGTCAGACCTAAAAGTAATCCCGTCGACTCTAGTGAAAACCATGATCTTATCCCCAGAGAGACAATGCCCTCCAAGTGTTGTGAACATTAGCATGAACACTCCATTCACAGCTCAAACTCCACCTATCCCGAACTGTGTCAAAACTATGAGTGGAAGAGTGACCAAACCACCAAAGAGACTGGATCTCTGAAATGTTATTGTTACACTCAATATGTTCAAGTGTAATTCTGATTGTATTACCTTTGTTGCAGTTGACTGTTTGAATTTGGAAAAAAAGTACTCATATTCTTTGTGTTAAAAAGTTGCATAAGTTTACAAGTTTACAGACCATTGATGGTATAAAATGTTTTATTCTTAAGTCTTGAAGATTGGTAATGATATTACAATCTATTTTTTGTGGTTAAGTCTTTCTCACATATTTGAAGGATAGTTCTTAAAGATTTACACTTTATAACTGTTTAGAATATTGTGAAGATGTAACATTTGATTTCAGGTTAAAGATTTAAAGCAAAAGTTTTTTGAAAAAGTTAATGTTCATGTTAACCCTTTAACTCAACCTAGAAAGGGGGATGTAGGGTTAGCTGCTTTACCACCAAACTACTCGAAGCAATTATGTTAAGATAACTAGAGTTATGTCCGTGCGCTTGTAACACACGTTCCCGACTATGAATAAACCTCTGATCCCCACAAATATATCGTGTTATTACTAAGAAGAGACAATCCCACAACTATAAGTCCAATTGCGCAATCAAGGGCCATAAGTCTGTCAAAAATGATATTTCGGAAATGGCTTTCGAACTCGATCAAGAGCATCAGCAAGTGTGTCAAGAAACAAAATTTCATTCATTAGAATGTGATACTGTCTGAGAAAACTTGTCCCCACTGAAGCATCAGATCTGTTAATCACTGCAAGTCAAATTGCGCATTCAAGGGCCATAACTTTGTGAAAAATAATATTTCGGAAATGGCTTTTGAACTCGATCAAGAGCATCAACAAGTGTGTCCAGAAAAAAATTTCATTCATTAGAATGTGATACTGTCCGTGCGCTTGTAACACACGTTCCCGACTATGAATAAACCTCTGATCCCCACAAATATATCGTGTTATTACTAAGAAGAGATAACCCCACAATTATAAGTCCAATTGCGCAATCAAGGGCCATAAGTCTGTCAAAAATGATATTTCGGAAATGGCTTTCGAACTCGATCAAGAGCATCAACAAGTGTGTCAAGAAACAAAATTTCATTCATTAGAATGTGATACTGTCTGAGAAAACTTGTCCCCACTGAAGCATCAGATCTGTTAATCACTACAAGTCAAATTGCGCATTCAAGGGCCATAACTTTGTGAAAAATAATATTTCGGAAATGGCTTTTGAACTCGATCAAGAGCATCAACAAGTGTGTCCAAAACCAAAATTTCATTCACTTAAGTGTGATACTGTCTGGAAAAAAACTTATCCCCATTGGAGCATCAGACCTGTTTATTGCTCCAAGTCCAATTTAAGAAGCAAGGGCCATAACTCTTTAAAAAATAAAATTTCGGAAATAGCTTTCGAACTCGATGAAGAGTATCATCAGGTGTATCCAAAACCAAAATGTCACTCCTCTAGGTGTAATAGTTTCTGAGAAAATCTGTCCCTTTTGGAGCAACAGATCCGTTAATCGCCCCAAGTCCAACTGAGCAATCAAGGGCCATATCTTTTTAAAAAACTAAATTTCGGAAATGGCTATCGAACTCAATCAAGAGTATCATCAGGTGTACCAATAACCAAAATTTCACTCCCCTAGGTGTGAGAGTTTTTGAGAAAATCTGTCCCCATTGTACACCATATAACTTAGTCCAAAAAAATTCATTTCCATGTAAACGACAAAAACAATGAATTGCAGGAAATTCAAATGTGGTCCAAACTGTAGACAAGGTTATGGTTAACAAGTGTACAAGTTTGGTTGATCTAGACCTAATGGTTTTTGAGTAATTTGACCGGGGACAGAAGGACGGAGGGATGGTAGGACGGTCGGAATGACCGCTATGTATCCCGCTTACTTCCTAGCGGGGGGTATAATAATGTTTTTTGGGAAAAGTACCCACCTAAAGGCATATGAGTTTAAAATTCTGTAATGCTCATATGTGACGGGACAATGATACTTTTCGCAAAGGAGAAGGAAACTTTTTGATTTATGCATGTCTAAAACTCAAGTCCAAGAACCAATCCCGTTGTGTTTATCACACATATCTTTCGAGGTGATACTGAGGAGAAAAGTAAGGTTTAAGATTCTGTAGTTCCCCGTTTTATTAAAATTTAACTTCAGATGTGGTTTCTAGTGAGGTAAAAAATAGTGTCATCGACTATGTCCAAGTTTTGTTGTGTTGTGCTGATTTGTTGATCAGTTATATCTTATGGGGGTAAAGTTGGTTCTGTTGTCAATTGTCAATGTATCTAAGTAAAGTTCAGTTTGTACACAAGGGTTTGAGGATGATTTCCCAGGTACCTTTCCCTCTTGTGCATAGACACATTCAATGTCAGAAAATAAAATTTCTTCCAAGACGTCTTTCATTTATGCATGGTCAGATGGAGTGAAGAATCATTCTATCCACGAGGTAGTGGCTGATGACTTATCTATCTATCTTATCTATCATCTTGATAAGTCTGAACCTTTGTTTGATGCAGATCACATTCTTTCTAGAAAGTAGCTTATTAGTGAGCATGCTGAAGATATTGAGTTGCAGAAGTTCTATAATGTGGCTTTCCTATTGAGAAGGATAATAAGGTTTCAGTTTCTTGGATTTCATGGATGGTGTTTTAAGGAAAACGAGGAATTATAAACTCTTCAAAAAAAAGAAACTTAACACTGACTTTCAAAGTTCTATATTAAGACCACAGATGCAAGTTAAACATTGAAATGAAAACTAAAACGCTGTTTGAAGATCTGTGTTCAGTAAATTTTATTCAGAATAAGCATGATCTTGAAATGCACAGTGTTTCAACATCACAGGGGTGCACATATGTCAGTATCGGGTATGGCCACCATTGGCATTGATTATTGCTTGGCACCGACGACCCATGGATGCAATCAAGTTGTCAATCACAGCCTGTGGAATGTTCTGCCATTCGTGCTGAAGTGCTGCAAGAAGTCCTGGAAGTGTTTGGGGTGGTGGATTCCTACTGCGCACGCATCGATCCAGTTCGTCTTAGAGATGCTCAATTGGTGACAAATCTGGTGACCTGGCTGGCCATGGCAGTTACACTGTAAAAAGTCTTGACAAACACGTGCAACATGTGGTCGAGCATTGTCCTGCTGAAAGAGACCACCATGGACGTTGACGTGAGGAATAACGTAATGCTGTAGGATCAAGTCCCTATACCGTACTCCTGTGAGGTTCCCCACAACATGCACAAGGGATGTCCTAACACTGTGACCAATCCCGGCCCACACCATGACACTCCCACCTCCAAATGGGACAACCTCCTAAACACAGTTGGCAGCATAACGTTCTCCACGACGTCGGTATACACGTGCTCGTCCGTCACTTCGTTGAAGCAGAAAACGGGACTCATCAGTGAGGAGAACGGTTCTCCACCTTGCACGTGCCCATCTCATCCTCTGTTGACACCACTGGAGACGTTCCGCCAGATGACGTTGCGTTAAAACGTGACGTCGAACCGGTCGTTGTGGAAAAAGTCCATATACATATACATATTGTTTGAGCTGGAGGAAGATTTGGATGAGGGGTGCATTTTGTTTGTGTTTGCTGTCAGGAAAGTGTCCCTTTAAGCTTGATGGTCATAGTGTTCGTGGACCTTTAAAACATCTGAAAGAGCAATGGCTCAATTGAAAGTCTTAGATTATTCTTTTGGACTATGTTTGAAAATGAAGTCAAGGTCACCCGAATGGATTGGTGTCTGGGTACTTCTCCACTGAAGTCTGATACCAATTTTGAAGACTCAGGATGCAGCGGTTCAAAGAATATGGCGCTAACAACATTTCAAAAACTGGTCAAAGCCTCACACTGATAATAAAGTTACGTCAATATAAACTTTCGTACCAAATAAGAAGACTATAGGTGCAGTGTGTTTGAAAAGTCATAGCTCATCAACAGCAGACCATACAACAATATGTTGACAGGCAGACACAAAGAACATGAAACCTTTGAAAATTCTAAATTCATTAAGTCGGTTCCATTAACACGGGGAAACTGACCTTTAAGGATAGTCATTTCTACTTTCATTTTGAATTGTTTTGATAAAGAGTAGAACTCCAAACTTAAATCTTTAGCCTAAAGAAGAATGGTGAATAGGGATAATAATTTCTGTGATGTTTTTAGATAAAATATTCATGTACAAACGAGTGAAATGAACATTCTCTACAAAAATTACTTAATTTATTGATATACGTTCGGGGTCGATACAAGGCAATTTTAAAGTAAAATCTTCAAATGTAACAGAAGTGATTGTGAGTTCACCTCAAGTGAGATTCGAACCCAGGACCCTCGAGTATAAACAGACACTGTATCAATTCAGCCACAGAGATATCCATCTGGCCTTAGCCAGTAGGAATGCTTTTATTACACCCTACCACATAAACATCAATATCTCAGAAACTAAAACATATACTTTCATGAAAGTTTGTTCTACATGCACAAGACAGATTTATCTAAAAACGACACTATAGCTAGATTATCTGCAAATATTTTAAGATTAGATTAAAATGAGCAATAACAAACCATGCACAAAAATAAATCAATACGAAGTCGTAGGCCACGTACTTAAAGGCACAAGCTTACATTTTCACACTTTTTAAAAAAATCCGGCACAATGCGATTATCCATCTGCTGATACTTGCAGTAGAGAGCCCATGCTTACATATTATGTTTCTGGGGCATTCGCCTTTAACAATTTTATTTTGGAAATTTTTTGTATTTTATATGAAAATGAATTTTCAAAGCTTGTGAATGTTCAAAGATTGAATAATATTTGTGAAATTTGCTACTAATTAAAATCTAAAGGTAAAAGTTCTTGACTGTTTATATTAGATTATTGTGATGTATTATCATCCTTTAGCGCCGAATTCTGTTTTCGTTGCTTTCAAGTATATTTTTTTTTGCTATTTTTTCGAAACCAAAGAATTTATTCAACAATTAAAAAGGAAACTTTTGAATTTTGAACATTTTGAAGAGTATTTAGGTACCACTTCTTTACTGACGACAATCTCATGACTTTTCTTAATAAAATGCAGCATAAAAGACAGAGGGTGGAGTTTTGTGATCTCCTTTTGCAAGGGTTCAATCTTCTATTTTAAGAATTAAAGACAATGTTTGTGCTGATGCACTTTAAAGAGTATAAAATACACTAAAGTACTAGTATGTTACATGTTTGTAATTTGCATTATGGTTTTCTTGTTTTACAAACAGTTTATTGAACTAATTATTGTTCTTCCAACAACAAAAGAAATTATCTTTGTAACTTTCTTTTCCTTAAGGGGGATAGTTTTTGATTGCTTACATGTTCATCTTTGTGTAACATTGTAGCATGGTTAAGTCGGTCATACACGTTTGTGTTGATTTTGTAGTTTGTTCATTCTAGAATATCCCATGCATTTCGTGCATATTTGAAATATCCCTTTAGGGTAATAAAGCCATTATCTAATTTTATTATATCTTATATTGTCTCACACCCCAGCTTGCTGGTTTCAACATCTGTTTTTGAGATCATGCTACTGCGCCGTTGTTCATCACAATTTTTGATACATATTTGCAAGCCGGTTGCATCTAGACAGGACTCAACTATAACCAACTGCTGTGTGTTCACCGAGGACTCAGGTTAATATATTAATCTAGCGCATTAATATTTTTAGTGATATTGTAATACATATTTGTTTTAGTTTATCTTTGTAATCTTTGTTTTATAATCAAATTGTTATAATTTTATCAAACTAGTTCATATTTTACTGGCTTCACTGGTAACATTAATATTTCCTATTCTAAATTTACATGTTACACAACTAAAATGTTCTTGTGACATTCTGCCGCAATTGTTAATTCTAATAAATGTTACGGATACATTTTAGTAACATGTTTAATGTATAAAGCTGCTATCACTATACTGCATTTAGAATACAGTTCCCTCAACCTTCAATTTTGAATTTACTCACTATCAATCCAGTCTAACATGTCTCTGCTTTTCAAACACACTAGATTTATCTCCATTCTACCATGACAATTTTAAAGCTGAACTCTTTTTCCTAGCGAAATACACGGTGTAAAAGGTTCCGACTTCAGGAGGCAAAAATGAACTCGTCTATATCGGGGATTTTACGTCCTAGTATTCAAAATAAAGTAAACCGTTACCAAAGTTACATGTTCACGAAAAGGTTCTGTCATAGTACGTAGATCAAATGTAAATACCAAATCGTTTAAAAAGTCTTTTTTTCTTGTTTTGTTAACAAACAAAGACCACAACATCCCTATGAAGCAAATAGATGACTCTAACAGTAAACCACTATGATGTCGTAATAAGGATTATGACGTCAGAAGCGCTCGCGAAATGACGTCATTGTTTTGTTGCCGTATTCGATCACTCAAACTTTTTGTAAAAGATGTGACATTTCATTAAAACAATTTGCTCTTTCTGTGTCAACACACGAAACCAAATACGGCTAATTCCTATTGGAAAGAGATTAATCCCACTTAAATGCAGAATACCGACTCTGAAGTTACCAGTCGGATAGTCGGAAGTCAATGTATGTATTGATACATTGTAAAGTGATTTCGGGTAAACAGCAACTTCAATCGTAAATTGATACCCTGTGAATCGGACAAAACAGCCAATTAGAATAGAGTATTCAGCACTTTCATGGAAGAATGTGGTGTCGGCCACGTTTTGATCGTACAAGACGTTGGCGACCGAAACTAATTATAAAACTGTTTGAGCAAAGATGTAAAGACATATATAAAAAAGAATGGTTTTATGGTGTTCGTTCGTCAAGCTGTATTAGTTATTATGCGGAATTTAAAACAGTTATTAGGCCGGAATTGTAACTATCTTCTCTATTTACGCAGACTTGTAACTATGTTAAGATGTAAGGGTCATGCTTTTAGGGATAAAAGCAGCAACATTCTCAAAAAAACAACACATAATGAATTACAACCTGTGTAAATGCAAAATTCATATACAATTATTTATCTACATATTCTACTCCAAAAATCCCATTATGTTAACCTGCATAGTTATTTCTTGCCCATTCAATATTTTGATGTCTCATCACTTTCTCCGTAGCACAGTGTTACTACTACTTAATCTATGTAGAATTTGTTACCTCCCTTTGCTGTTGATACTCCTTCCGACTAAGGTTCAAGTCCAGGTTTCTGCTTAAAACTTTTGCAGATCTCACAATTACAATCATATCCCATAATGACTATATCCTGTCAAGAGACCTATAAAAAAACACATGTAGTGTTGGTGTTATGAACATGCATTTTCAATATTCTTCTTGGAAATTGTCATTGCCTCTTGTTAAATATAACTTTGTGTAATGTTTCCATGAAAGTTATAGTAGATAAATATTCTTGTCGATGCTTTATCAACGCATTGTATCTTGTTTCGCCGTTAAATATTTTGAATATAAGTAATGCAAGCTATTTTTCTATTTCATTCTAGTTTTTCAAACCACTCAATGCTTCTAAAGTGCAACGAGATTCGAATATCGTCAAAATGTATTACCTATACAGCAACGAATAAATCCCTGTGAATGCGAGTAATGATCTTTTGTATTTCTTGCGTCTACAACTTGTAGCCATTGTAATCTCGTCGAGGATGAATATCATGTACTCTTAGAATGCTCACAGTATTCATTTTTAAATTATAAATATCTACTGCTATACTTGTGTAAACAACCAACAAAAGAAAAGTTTGATTGGTTTCTAATAGCCAACGATTTGCAGCTGTTATACAAATTATCCCTATTACTTTATCATATAAAACGTTACAGATCAAGTCAACAACACCTGTGAACTCTTGATGTAATTGTATAAAATTATGATGAAATATTTGTCCTATTACATGGTAGCGCTGTCACTGTTTAGATAAAACTAATTTACATTGTACTATTGGTCTCCGGGTCATATATACCAATAAAATCTGTCTGTCTGTCTTATCCAGGACTATCTTATACCCAAAATATCATCTTGTTCGAGGGCACTTATTTCCCATCTAATCCCATGGTCTATTACCGACGTTGCCAAGGAAACGAAATGTCAACTCTAACATTACCTGTTACCCGAGCTCCCTACAGCAACTAGACTTCGACCAAAATCACACCCTCAGATTGATTATCTCCTAGTTCTGGCCTCTCACACTTCCTTGCACAACCGCAATTGCCTCAGACAAAAGCACCGGTCTCTTGGATAACAATTGAAATGGACCCATTTCCAGTGCTGGGTAACCCTCTACAATTCTCAATCCATTGGCACCCTGTCCCATACCATCAACCTACAAAAGCAAACTGAGACATAATGCATTAATGATAACTTGCTGGAAACCCCCGTCGCCTTATATCCTGTCTGTCCACCTGCAATAGGCGACGCATTGTACCTCAATAATGCTAATATCAAAGTAGGCCACATAAGTCCTTTGGTCACCCTGCATCAACAAACGCAGTCATATAGAATTATTCCCCTTAGCCAAAGTAGTTTGCAACCCATCTTCCTCCATTGCAGTGACAGTCAAACTGTGATACCCTCTTCAGAGTCACAAAGTCCTAACCACATCCGACTTTAGACCATTCCCAGGCGATTCCAATCATATAAAACTCAGTCGTGGGAAACCCTGCTCCATCAATTCCTGACATTATATACACAACGACCTATATGATAATATATTCTTATTATTTCTTCAGCTTAACGCAACAAAGAAGACTCTCTTTACCAACCCTTCCTCTATATCATCTCTTCATGTCCAAACTAGACACCATGTCCCACCTCATACATATATGTCACTAGTCTAACGGACAGCGGTTCAAAATTTTCATTGAAGAATTACAACAGGATTTACGATGATATATACAAATGTTTAATACAGATAAAAATTGATATTTACAAACCTATACAAAAATCCAAATCATTTAATATCGTGTTCATGATATTTATAACTTTCTTTATTTGTTAAAGATGCATTGGAATCTTTGTAAATATCTTGCAAATACCATTTTTACTAGATATCTACAAGAGAGTACAGTTACGGGCGGCCCATCTGACATTATAATCCTGATGAGCTTCAACTTGATGGAGCTTAATTTCGATACTAATCCGGGATTTTTTGGTTTATTCAATATATATATATAATCTATCTATATCAATTTTCAAAGTTATGAATAATTGTAAAAATACGGCGCTGTGTCAGAGGTATCAAGTAAATATTATCGGTAAACATGTAAACGAAAAATATAAATTCAAATGTACAAAGAAAAGAAATCACTTTCGCATGGGCGACAGTCAGTAAAATATTTATGTTACAATGCGGGTTACTCTTCTCACTGAATGATGTCAAAAACTTGTCCTCTAGAAAATAATTAAACGCAAACGAACGTAAACAAATTTGAAAGTCACTGGAACTCGATAGTACCACTAGAAGATTGATTACAGCTTTAAAACGAGAGGGCAATAAGAATTATATGAATTGGTGGAATTATTTGATATACCTTAGTCTACAATTCGATCGATTTGGAAGTAATTTCGTGAAAGGATAAATACAGAAATTTTCAGGGATCTGAGTGACCTCCAAAGCTCTGTCTTCGCAGTAGGAATTGTCAATTAGAGACGGGGGGCAGGAAAGCGCAGTGGTTAGCGCGTTCGGCTTTAAATAAGGAGGTCCGTGGTTCGAATCCCGCCAGGGGCTCGGCATCTTTGTCTGCAGTAGAGAACTGTTCTACAGTCAGGTTTGGGTGCAATGCTACACTGAATTTCAGTGCAGTACCACCCATGGTTCGCTAGTTCCAGCCGATGCTCGCATGTTTCACCGCAATGCATAGCCACAATGGTGTTGCGGGCTTTCTCCCTGTCATATACTAGCAGCCGCGATATAAGTGAAATACTCTTGAAAGCGGCGTTAAACCCCATTTCACCTCACCTCACCTCAATTAGAGACACAGAGTATGTTGTTTGTATCGTAAATGTTGAACTTCATAATCGTGTTATTTTACCGAGAAGTGGTTGTTTCTGACAAAGAGCATATTAACGTTTATTTGTTATATATATATAGTATAGTGACAGTAAACAAATTAAAGTGATTGAAAAAAGGACAATGACACAACGAAAATGTAATTTTGGCGAAATGAAAACAAAATTTTGGACTATAGATTGATATAATGCTGTCTGCAATTCCGTAGTACGAAAAGTGCAAAAACCTTATACAACATTTGCTTATCTATATGATGCTTTTTCTGGTCTTCACAGAGCAAACACCTAAAGCTGACCCTAGGGTGAACCTGTGCATTGGTTGTAAGCCTGTTTCTCTCTTCGCGAATTATTCAGTCGCTTTTTTCAGTTTTGGGCAGTCTGGATATTATGATATTTCTAGTTCAATATTTCTTTGCTTTCAAAATTTTAAATTAATTTTTTTAATTAATCTGTACAAATCTTTTACAGGGATAAAAAAAAGGTCTCCCCTTGAAAAAATTTAGCGGTTCTTCTGTAGAAACAAATGTTCAAGATAATTCAATCTTGTGTAACATACCTTGAGCAATAAGGATTATAGATCGTTAATTTGGCCACAGTCAGATCCGTAATATAAGCAACATCAAAAGTGCTCTGCGCTCCTTAACTTAAGAGAAAAGAATATGAACTACTAGATGAGATACAATAAGCCAGAGTTAATGTCTCTATGTTTTCTGTCCACCTTTGAAAGTGGGAGTCGATTGTTTTTTACTTCTGCTACCTTTGAAATTTGCAATTACTTTTGACACTCCGATTTTTGGGGATTAGTGATTGTACATGTAAATGTTTTATATGTATAAAATGTATGTATACAAACGTTGCTTAAAAATGAAAGTCACAATACGTCTTTAATGTACATAATACTTACCTATTCCAAAGCTTTCTGAAATCTGAATCTGACATGGGTATCCCAACAACATTCAATGCATTTCGTAGGTGGTGATAAAGTATACGTCCTTGGAAATGGAAACATTCAGCAGGAAATAAAGTCTTGACGTCAACAACTCTGAAAAAATAGAAAATATGCCTTCAAAACGAATCAAGATTGATTGATAATTTTTAAATGGTTATTTTAGAAATGAGTAAAGGGGATCTTTTCTCAGTGCAGTTGAAACAAAAATACAATATACGCCCAAATGGAATACAAGTCGATGTCACTAGTGACAACAACAGGATTCATCGCCAAATGATGAAAATATACTTCTCAAACAGGGAACATGTAAATCAAAACTTTTAAGCATTCTTTTGGTCAGAATGAATTCAATAAGAATTTTTTTTTATACACAACTATTCTGAGAATCTGTTAAGAGCTTGTCAAATCATAGCAATGGCTACCCTTTTTGACTACATACAATTTTATTCATCGAACTATACGTATATATGTAATCCTAGATTTAGTCTGGAAATAGCTTGCAGTATACAAGTTTAACAATGTATTAACAATTGTTTCAAAAAATCAGTTTCATAGATATTTATTATGTGAATAAAATCATTAAAGAAAGAGCTAAATAATTAATGCTGTTTGACATGTATATTCAAACTTAAATCATGAAAATTGGAGTAAAGCTTACAAATAAAAGCTATATAAATGTAATATATGTTATATATTATCTATCAGTGCCATATAAACGAGCTGAGTAAACGAACACATTCAAATGTAAAGTCTTTAAATAAGTATATATGCATTATCTATTATGAAAAACGTTCATTTCAGATTCGAAGGAAATCAGTTATGAAATAAAGATTTTCATAAATTACATGGTTGATATGAAGTTATTCTTATCTATTTCGCATTTGAATGAAATCAGTGAATACATTAGAAATTTATATTAATTTACGTCTTCCAACATAACTTCATTTCAGAAAAGTGAAATATATTATCTCAAAATTTGTATAAAAGATATTGTCTAGTGTTTCGAAACCCTATTTGTAATGTTATCCATGTTAAAGATTAAGATGGAAGTTTGGAGTTATTTCCCCTCATTATATTAGTTCAAAACGAAAGTAGAATTAACACTTTTAAAAGGTCCGTATTTCCTTGATAATGGACACAACTGAATTAATATAACAACATTTTCCCAGGTTTTATATTCTTTTGTGTGTCTGCTGAGTTACTGAGCAATGCTGCATGATGTGTTGTTGGTGATATACGACTTTTCAAATACACTCAGGAAAATCCAAATTTGCAAACTTTGACTCTCCCTTTTGACTGGAAATGGCAGTTCACGAGCGATTATATATTCTTGATTCTTAAAGATCTTAGCTATGTCTTCTTGTCATGCAAAAATCATGAAAATCGTCGAGTATTGATTTATCTGCCCTTGAAGCTTATGACTTTTGAAAAATTGAAACTTGAAAAATTGTAACTTGACAAAAAAAAGAATTGTTTCCAAATTCTCAAGGCTAAGATAAACTTGTTCAAAAATTAAAAGGCTTGTTAATTTTCGAAACTTTGGGTTGTTCTGTACCTTAATGAATTATCTGATTGGGCCCAAAAGCTGACTTTCGCGATTCCAAGGTAAAGGCTATCAGATCGTGAAGTTTGGCTGTATATGAGACAACAGTTTTAGCTGAATTTAATGCTAATGTTTCGTGAAAGATAAATAATAATGATAATAAACACGTCAATAAAAATAAGAATTCAGCCTGTTGGATTACATATGCACTTTAAACCAGTATGCGGACAAACTTACAGGATGCAGCTGTGTTAGTACGCGGTCTATGGAACAGAACAAACAAACTTATGGCTGGCCTCCTGGGCCCGAACTGGCCAACAAAATAACACATCATAACATAACACATCGCTTAATAGGATGTATCAAATTTCATAGAAACATTAAATTCATAAACAAATGTCCATATTAAGTTTTACTATACCATCGCGCCGCATCATCTATCATATCACACTTTAAAGGATATTACCGTTTGAGAATCTTACTATACAAAATAACAGGGAAGGTAATATGTCAGACAAAAACGTATTATATCACTGCGAAAATAATATATCATCATATTATAAACGTTTGTTTAAAGTACATTTTTATATCGATGTTTACATTATTACCTGAATGTTGTGTTTACACAAGAATTTCTTAGCGACACACCTTACTCTTTGAAAATACTGTGGCTGTGCAAGAAGGCATACACAGAAACAAAATGTAGAATATTTATACTTGTATTTGATTGTAATGCATAGAATCTCGTTAAATTAGGGTATCTAAAATAAAATGGTTGCTAATAAATAATTTTCTCTTGAAAGAAAGTACACAGGGTATATATGAGCGAAAAATTACATTCGTCTTCAATTGAAATAGTGATAAAGATATCATATTCTTTCTTCGGGCAAGTTAACGTAACGCCCTGTCTCGATACAAAGGTCATGTAAACATCAAAAACGTGAAGCGCAATTCGGAAACACTTGTTTGTTAGGGTCATCGATGCTGTCCATGTCTGAAGATACATATCTTTTAATTTCTGTGCCAATGAAAATTTATTATGAGTACACATTTTGGTCGTTCAGGTTATGGCAAAAACCCCATTTGAAAGGAAATTATCTAACATTGGTCACATTATCACTACAGAAATGTCTTGGTTTCCTGAATCCTGGAAACCACCAGGCAAGTGGGTAATGTGGGTATCCAGTTGATATCCATTCACTGAAACTAAGTAACTTGGTTTCCAGCTACAATCCATTTTGGATTCTTTGATTTGTATATATCCATATATGGAAACCAACATAAAACTGTGGTCATAAGTATTCAGTTGATTTCCATTTCTGGAAAGTGAAATTGATGATTTCATTGAATGGAAACTAACATGAAACCATAACTTTAAGTTTCATGTTGGTTTCCAATCTTGTTTTGAACTAAATGAATAGATTGATAAATTATTTAGTTTTATCAAGAGCATTTATGTTTGAGTAGTCTGGCATCCACTTGGTATCCATCCACTAAAACTGAGTAACTTGGTTTCCTACTGGAATCCATTTGGCATTCAGGTTTTATATATTTCCGGAACGGAAACCAACAAGATACAATGATTGCGCTATCAATACTATTACTGTTCATTTCAGGATCTTGGCTTTAAGATTAACCCTTACAAAACATCTACAAAATTGCAATATAAACTTCGAGTCAAATCCTGTTCAAGGAGCGAAACAGTTTTCCATCAACTTATGATCGTTAACAAATCATTAACATCAACGGTCACGATTTAATAGGTAAGATGAAAACAATGCATCAAAGTTTACATAAGAACACTCATTTTATCGATATGTTGAAGTTAATAGAATAGATGTTTTCCTTTACTGTGTTATGAATCAATGAAATCGTCGTAATAAGAAATTTAAATTTCATATTCAGTTACAAAAGGATTTAAGTGAATGTTGTTGATATGAACAGTAACTGGCTATACTAATGGAGATGGGCGAAGCCTACAATTTATTAATGGACCAAAGAAATGTGAAGTGAATAAGTATAAACTGTCCCCCACGGTAAATAGTCTTGATTGTTGAAAGTTACCTTAATAGCTATAAATCATTTTATCTGTCAATAAATTGTAAACAGATTTGGTTGTTTGTTTAGTAAAAGACACCAGTCACTCGGCATAGAGAAATAAAAACTCTATGATCAGCTTGCTTACAAATGATTAACGTGGACTGTTGAAAACGCCTAAACTAGTAATATGTGCAGCTTTTGAGTTAGCGTTAATCTCTGAACTAGTAATCAAGAAGGAAATAATGTTTCTTAAGGCATCCCTGAACCGATTTCTTGAGCACAGTTGCATTGAATATTTCCAGTCTTCTAGAATTGGCTTTGAAACCTGAATGCGTACATACTTGCCGAATAATATCTTTGATAGATTACTTTAGTGTGGGTCGTTGGAAATATAGAAAGATGGGCATTATTGGTATACGCTACAGCTTTTAAGTTTGCCTAATAGATCTTTTATTCTAAAGTGTAGACTCGGATTGTGTCGGATTGTCTATCACAAGATTCAGAGCTGATGGCCTCTTTACTTCTTTTGAATCATCAGATAACTAATTCAAACATCTGCGTATTTCATTTGTAAAAATATCAACTATATATTAACTAAACATGACAAATAATTTTTGTAAAGAATTAACTTAAGGCAACTAACAATTTAAAAATTAATTGCTCTACCTTGGCTTAATATTTGCAGCAGCATCCATTTAAATAGAAACAAAAATAAAATTCTGAATGTCGTAGTCTTGATATTTCATTTCCATATTTTATTCAAAAAACCTTTCATGGAATACTATATTACTTTCTGAAAAACCTAAGAAGAATACATTTTTTAACCACAACCATTTGACATAACCTTTTCAAATACTCCTCTGTTAGTAAATCATCGACTTTATCGTATCTGTACAACATTAATACATTTCGCTTCACTTCTTATGAGGCTAGACAAAATCTACCAGTCAGAACCCCTGCAATTGAACTGGCTGATTGCATAACACTTCCTGCTTGACACCTGGCCTGACCGGACACAGGACAGTTACTAATGAAGGAGACAAACATGGCCTCCGTCAGCATAAACGACTGTAGATAATTGCACAGCTGAGTGATAAGTTCAAAGGCAGTTCTACAGTAGAGGATACCAAAGTAAGTACCCCTTTATTGTATCAAACTCACTGAAATTGCTCTTATAAAATGTTTATAAACTTCCGTGAAAGAGCTGAATAAAATTCTGATATGTTTGTTTCACACTAAGTCGAAATGATAAGTTTTCTTCACTGACAAGTTTTATGGATTGGTGTGTTCATAAGCAATTTAATTTTTCATTGCCATCAAGTTTTTATGTATTATGTTGACCTGTATATAGATGAGTAATTTAGTTCCCCTTATTTAACAATTTTACAGCCGAAGTTATGACGGTTATGGCCCGTGAAGCGTAAACAGGCTACTAGACATGCTTCGATGAGCGTAGGCGTCGCGGTACATGGTCACCTAAGTAACGGATGTAACGGCTGAATGCACACAATTAACAACTCTAACAAATAACAAGCAAGCCAGGATTATTTACACAGTTGTTTAATTAAACACTTTTCATGTTGCCACTGTTGTTCAAGACAACTTAAGGAGTTCGGAAACTGCTGTAATTTGACTTCCGTCAGGGACTGCTCTCTCTTCAGAAGCCGAACCACCTCGAAAATATTCCGATGTTTCTTCTGAGCAACCTTGTTCATCTTGTGGTGGTACCCCTCCAGGTGTTTGTTCGTCATGTGTCCATCGTTTCCAAAGTGATTCCACATGGATGGTTTCCCATGTGCCCTCGATCCAGGTGGTGGTTACGTAGTGGTACTTTGGTCGGTGGCAAGTACAGTCCAGTTGTGTGTGCCAGTTCCTGTAAGAACTCCAGTGTCCTGCTGTATGTTGCCTCTGTCCTGTTCGGCAGCAAGCAGTAGATCAGAGGAAACATATGCCCCCGAGCCTCAACGTGAAAGGTGTAAATCTGATCGAAGATTTTCGGGGAAGGCGAGAAAGTTCCATCGCCGAACACAACGTCAGCGTCGCAAAAGAGTTCCATATTCTGGTTGGTTGTGAAGATAAGGATTGGTTTACGGCCTCCAACTGTGTGTAGGAACTGCTGGCCACTGTCTGTCTGTGTCCACTCTCCTTCCAGAGTGATGTCTTGGCGGTTGGTAGGAAGTGCAGGGATGGTCTTGAGACGTTGCCTGTCTTGACAGCAGAGAATCTAGGTATAAGTCGAAGGAGGCTGTCGGGGACTACGTTTGGATGTTTTCTCAGGTTGGCTATCTCGTCGTCGTAGATTTGGGGAATTGGTGTCACTTCCGTCTTGCCACGGTGGATCAACTTGGCCTTGAATTCATCATCTTCAAAGATAAAGTCAGGTTCAGGATGGTTATGGTTCAATGTCGCTGACTGCAGTCTGTCTCCACTTGTCACGATATGAGCAGAGCATCCAGCCTCTGTGCACTGCCAGTAAGTCGTATCTCCCTTGTTCCGATTCAGACGAAACTTGTTCTTAGCATAATACAGTTATCTTCCTCCACGAACGGACTCAACGAAGCGAAATCTGACCTGTACGTTTGCCATCACAATGTGTATGTCTTTGCTGCGAGAGTTTGCAACGTAAATATAGATGCGTTACTGTTTTCTTTATAAAATACATTTTCTCAATATACAAAATACTTGTTCTCAAATTCTCACTTTCTTTATAAATTATTTCTTCTCTATTGAAAAAACAGTTCTCAAAATTGTTATTTTTGCAAAACATATTTTCTTGATAAATTATTTCTTCTCGATTGAAAAAACAGTTATCTAAATTGTTATTTTTTAAAATCATGTTTTCTCAACTCAATTAATGCCTTAATTACCCCCGCTGTTTTGATAAGCAAGGTTCTTCTCAATTGAAAAAACAGTTCCCTAAATTGTTATTTTTGAAAAACTTGTTTTCTCAACTCAATTAATGCCTTAAATACCCCAACTGTTTTGATAAGCAAGGTTTAGGATTAGGCTAAACGGTACTTTCTCCCGCACTGAAAATTATGCTTCGCGTTACATCCGAAATAGAAGTTTTAGGCGTCCAGGTCCGACACCGTTATGACATTGTTTACACAAGGGTGCACTGAACCATGACAGCCGTGAGCTTAGACAAAGGAAGTGGATTATGCAACAGGTAACATCACAGTCAGCATGCTGACCTAATTCTTGAATAATAAAGCAGTATACTGCTTAACTGTTTAAATTTGAAAATGCAATAGTTAATTCATTGATATGTTTAATCTAATGTAACTGTGTAATATGGGAGTACTAAACATCAATTGCTTTTGACTTTAACAAGAATTTCGATTTTGAACTAAGTGTTTGTGTTTTTGGTAATACTATTTTATTGTGCAAGTCTCAAACTTAATGGTTTTCCTTTACTCAACTTAAAAGAATGAATGAATCTGAAATGACTTTGAAACGTATATACTTATTCAAATGTCATCAAATATTCTGTCATCTACAGTGTATTATGTTATCATGTCTTAAGGGTTTTTGTTGTTATGGTGATAAATTCAACACATTTTAGTGTAACTTGAAAAATAATTTGCTGATTTTTGTTGAAATTCAAAGTAAGTGATATTTTACAATTTCATTTTCAATTCATTAGAAAAAAATTGCACTGAAGAAAGGAGGGTTTCAAGGGAGAGGCCACATCATCACAGTAAGTATTTTCAGTTGTTAAATAAGCATACAGATTGATTGGTGACTTCCGACCACTTAACAGTCAATCCATATAGCTATTGTGTTGTTAACTTCTTTCCCTAATTGATATGTATGCTTGCGAAAAAACTTGAATTAACTGTGGAATATTGATTGTTACTCAATTTAATGTACTCTTATAATTATTCTAATTATCTACACAATGGTTTTATTCTGTTTCAGAATAAAGATCAAGCCAAAACACCTGAAATGTGAACAGGGTGAATTTTTTTATATTTGCACCATTGTTGATTGTTAAGTTTTCAATGAAGAATAAAATGCATTTCCTAGCAATCAAATATATACCCATAGCTGTCATGACATAAATATTTTGATAAAGATATCAAAATAGTGATCATGCTTTCAAGTAAAGTTTGGAGGAATTAAGTAAACTTATGCTTTATAACTTCTGGTTTAAAGATGAATTCATTCTTCGAAATTGTGTGTTTGGATAAATGTCAACAAGCGAATGGATTAGTTTTTCTATGAAATGTTTTTATAGTAGGAATCCTTTTTAAAAGATCGGTATATACTGTGAACCACCATAAATTCTCATTTACACTTTAGCTTGTAAGTATTTTAACCTTCCATGAATGTTTTTTATATATCTGTATTGCAATGAATATTTGATGGTAATTGATGTATTTGTTCATTGTATTTCCTTATTGTTCATTGATTTGCAAAGCGAGCGGCACTGATACCAGGCACCAGAGTTTTTCACTAATTTTGCATAGTAAATTCAAAGCCTCTATCAATCTGTTTTCATATAGATCAGTTCTGCTCTAGTGATGCTAATATCTGTTCTAATCAGGGTTATGAAAATATCACAAGACATCACAAAATATTTTATTAATTTAGCTACTTCTTCAAAATGTGTCATTTCTAGAAATATTATCGATAGCTGTACACGGCAATATCATCTTTGTAAATCAGTCCCCTACTTATATAGAGCGAAATAATCTTGAAAGCAGCATTAAACCCCAACTCACTCACTCACTACTTAAATAGAAAGTATCCAGCGAAAATTCGCCTTGCGTTTGAAATTTGCAGATACTGTAAACATTAATGAAGGAAAATGTATATTGTGTAAAGATACTGTTGAAGATGAATTCCATTTCGTACTATTATGTCCATGTTATATTGATTATAGACAAGCTTATATCAAACCATATTAATCGACGTCTGTCCGTATTTAAACTTATCTTAAAAACGTTAAAGAACTATGTAACCTAGGGAATATTTATATAAAGCTAGTTGTTTAAGGATTGTTAGCGATTAGTGATGTTCTGTATATTCACCCCAACATAACCTGTTATAATCATTGTATAATCATTATCCACCTGTACCAATTCCCGTCTTTATCATCTACTGATTATCTGTAAAGCTAAAAGTAATAAAGAATTTGAATCAGTGCCTAGACCTGGATTACAAATTCACTGTGATGTGAAATGTGAACTGTTAACATCATATCCAAAATATAGATTTAGCCAATGATCGAGTTTACAATTTTTTTTATGAAAATGTTACGCAATTCACTATTGCATAGTTTATTTCGGCGGTCACGTTTTGATCCACATACTTCAACTAAAACTCAAATGTCCACAAAATTAATTTTAAAGAAAGCTCAATCGGCTCATACATAACTTAAAATATAGTTTATATAGAACAAAACATTCCTGTTAATAGGTTTGCTTATACATCATACGGTATTAGAGTGTTATGTTTTCTGATAATTCCTATATTGTATCAATTCTGTTTAGATTAAATGAAATAAGGAAATAATTTAAATTTCTGAGTCAAGGTTAGAAACACCGCCTAATGTAAAATTATCAACTATCAATAATATCAAATCAATGTATGTAACAGAAAACTAATGTATGAAAACATTGAAGTTTAAGAATTATTTATGGATATTTATAACCAACTGACCATACCAAAACCAAAACACTTTTTCAAAAGTATCAGCTTGTTGGAGCGGCGTTAAAATAGGCCAAATGACTTGTTCGCCAATCTAAATTTCGTACGAAATAAAAATATGTTTATCAAACCATCTAATACATAATTCAATAATACGGCTTACCTTTTCATTAGGTCTTGCTAAGTAACTACACAGGTCTCTGTGTCAACTAAGAGAGAAGATGTTGCATAATATGACTTCATGGTAATTAACAGTTCGTTACTTAGTCTAGCCGACAATCAAGGATGTCTCTCTGATCTCAACATGACAATAAACTTGTTGGGCGTGTGTGAGGGGCAGGGGGAGTCAGGAAAAGAAGTGACGCTTACATACGTGTTTGACACCAAACATTACCGAGACCAAAATTAGAAGTGAATTGATTTATAGTGCATATCCCCCCCCCCCCCCCCCCCAAAAAAAGTGTGCTAATGGTTTCATAACAATATAATAATACATATATTAGTTACTGACCAAGGCCGAAGGGTTCAGTGGCTATGAACCACCTCAGTACGTGCTATGAAACCCCGAGCGTGCGCAGCACGCGAGGGGTTTCGTCGCACGTGCTGAGGTGGTTCATAGCCACTGAACTCTGAGGCCGCGGTCGGTAACATATTTACACCATAGCTTAAAGGGGGTCAACAACTTTGATTTTTAACTTCCAGTGTTTTATTAGCGAGGCCCCGCGAGAGTCGTAAAACTCAATCAGCGCGCTCTCTACTCAGCGGTGTTTTTTCTGCGCTGCATCGTACGCGCGCGGTTTCCTTACACGCGCGAATTACCCAACCGGATACGCGTGTGAGAATGTCGTTTTAAACAAATCGTTCTACAACTGAACTGCCATATGAGATATGAGAAAAATATATAAATCTTTGTAAAGTGAAATCTTTTTTAGTTTTTATTTCCCTAACCTTTTACAAAATTAGATAAACAATTCTGGTGCTCTGGTTTATGCAGTTGTTTACATTTAACTTGTAAGCTTGGACACTACAAACTTCACAATATTTCTGTCGATATTTTAAAAGTTAGGTTTTGACTTGTGTGGATATTTTTTGAATTTTCGTCACTATTACTCAATTCCTAACTATTTGAAATTTCTTATCTATGGCAGATAGGGGTTTGAGGGTTGTTTTTTTATATTTGGCAGTAAATTGAACCTGGATTAAACAACTGTAAAATCAATGCACTTTTGATATTGATACAATTCACAAATAGTTATCCAACTTTTTAAGAGCATAATTAAACACCAAGTTGACATTTAACAAAGACACAATCATTTTTCAGAAATTTAAGAGACGTTTGCTATAATTTTAAAATATCACTGATAGTTATAAAAAGGGAATACATGACGGATATACTGGTCACTAGTTATAAAGTTTAACTAAAAGGGTTACCTTGATGATAGGGTGTTTTAAACTGTTTTTTTTTGGGTCCGGTTTAGTATGTCTCGCATTTGAGTTGACTATTCATCAGTAAAATTTTAAGGTATAATCTCATGATGATACAATCGAAAATTGATTTAATATTTTCATTATTTCAAAGTCATCGAAAAGGGGTTCACCTCGTACATCATGCGTCCCGATAGTTCCGATATGGGATTTCTAATTACGAATGGATAAGAATAAGAATGACTTGAAAAATGATGTATACAAACCTGGCAGTAATTGTTAACGTATATGTATTTACCAGTCTTACAGAGAAAAGGGCACCAACAATCTGAGCCATAATTAATGATAGATTGACTTTAGTAAATGACAATAAAAATTATCTCGTCCTAATCCCGGATTGACAAATAGTTACTTTGTTTTGATTTTTTTCGCCAATTATTCACAGTAGATGAACACATGCTTTTGACATTTAAAAGATAGTGAAAAATATATAATATAGTTGGATTAATCTTGAACATAAGCAAAACCGCATAATCTACATTTTGTTATAGAAATATCTTATTCCACGTAGTCTCTCAGACATTATACAATGCATGAACGGTAAAGCTGAAATCAACAATGATGTTATCTAATTTATCAGCCAACCAGTCAGGCATAAAGCAATAAAGCACAGCTGTCCTCGGAACAGGAAATGATAATACGGATATTATGTAAGAGATCGATCACATACGTTGTTTATAACACTTCAAGGAAGTTATATAGTACTTGGAAAGTCTGGTCTTAACAGTCACTGTAATCTCGCTCTACTCCCATGTTTTCAGTTGACGAGCTGGAATAAACATTGTCAATTCACTTCCTCTCTAATTCTGTTTTATTTGTTTATGATTGTATGTGGGCGTAAGGCAGCTTACTGAAATAAAGAATTGATATATTTCGAAATAATTGCATTTTCATCACTTAAATGCCAAAATCATGATATTTACATATTTTCAATAATCATCGACAAAAGGCCAACGGCTGTACGGCAAGGACATGCCCCCCCTATAGTCGACCGATTGCAGGTGTTCTCACAGCGATATGTGATAGTAGAGAAGCTATTGCCATTTTCCATTTTGGACTGCAGGCATCGTGTTGTTGGGCTGAAGTTGAACTGCTTCCACCATTGTGTTATGTCGCCGACGTGGGGCCTATGCCTTAGTTATTTGCAATGAATGGGGGAATAAGATTTAGAATATTTCATAGACACCCAAATTAAGTTAATAAAAGTTCTAAAGTGGTAAAAAAAAAAAAAATTAATTTGGAATTTGGAATTCAGGCATCGTGTCAAGAACGAAAATGAATAAGCCAATCAACGATCGCATGTAATAAAGGGGATTCCCCTGTCACAATGACCGCTTGGCCGGCGCCCAGTCCGTGTCACGTGACCTCTTTCCCGGCTATGGCAATTACGTAACTGCTGGTCAATTAGGTCTGAAAGGCTAGGGTTGTTCCCCTTTAAACTTCGAGCCATGCAGACATGCAAGTTAAAAATTTATGCACACAATTCGCACAGGCAAGCTCAACAAGTAACTATACACCCAAATTTCAGGAAAAGGTTAAAAACACAGCACCATATGCAATGGATGATAACAAACCAAACTTATGGTACAACAAACCATTCACCCTATCAGAACTCAATAATGTTATAAATAATAAAAAAGGAACAGCCACCGGCTTAGATCAAACAAGTTACATTATGCTTAAAAACTTACCAAAAAGATGCAAAGTCACACTACTAGACCTATATAATAAAATATGGAAAGAAGGAAAAATACCAAAAAAATGGAAAGAAAGCCTTATCATACCACTACACAAACAAGGCAAAGACCCAACCACATCAAACTCATATAGACCAGTATCACTTACTTCTAATTTGTGCAAAACTCTAGAAGCTATGGTTACCAAACGCTTACAACACTACCTAGAAACCAATAAGCTTATTACACCCAACCAATCAGGGTACAGAAAGTCTTATAACACAACTGATAATTTAGTAAGACTACAACACTCAATACGAGAAGCACAGCGTAGCAAAAAACACACAGTCGCAGTCTTCCTAGACTTTAGCAAAGCCTTCGACATGGTATGGAAAACAGGCTTGATACAAAAAGTTAAAAAAAAAAGGTATAAAAGGTCAAATGCTCAATTTTATTAATGACTTTATGTCAGATAGAAACTTCCGCCTTAAAACAGAAGATATAATATCAGACAACTATGACTTAGAAAATGGAACCCCACAGGGCAGTATAATTTCACCAACCCTCTTTAATATCATGATAGATGATCTCTTTAGCAAAATACCAAAACTGGTGAACACATCACAATTTGCTGATGACGGAGTCCTATGGGTCAGTCATAAACATCAACATGTAGCAGCGGAACAACTACAAAAAGCACTAGATAAAGTAAATCAATGGACCCAAGACTGGGGATTTCAATTATCAACCAGTAAAACAATATCAATCCTCTTCAAACCAACACCTAAGGCAGACTGCCGGCCAGTTAAACTATATATTAATGAGGAAAAATTAGACCAAGTAACACATGTAAAGTTCCTAGGTATCATATTTGATGAATGTCTAACATGGAACCAACACATACATGAATTAGTACAAAAATGTAAGAAAGACCTTAACACTCTTAAACTACTATCACATACTAGATGGGGTAGCAGTAAAGAAATGCTACTTGTTCTATACAAATCACTTATAAAATCCAAACTACACTATGGAGCTGAAGCCTGGTGCGACACCAGCAAAACCAATATACAAAAGCTAATAAGCATACAAAACCAATCATATAAACTTATAACGGGATGCCTTAACGGCACACCCTCTGACCTAATAAGACACGAACTAGGGGAACTCCCCCTAGAACAAGAATGGGAAAATAACATCATAAACTATATTGTAAGATCCCAACACAAACCATGTCTTCAAGGAATACTAAGTAACAAAAAACTAGCACTTAACAAAAACGCCAAGAAAATACCGCCTCCTTTCGGGGAAACCGCTAAAAAACACATAGATCAACTCAATGATGATGAATGTGATGTAGCAACGGACCCGTATACTTGTCATATTCTAAAACCACCCTATATACCAGACATCAAAGTAGATGTAGAACTAACACAACATATTGATAAAAGCAATCCTAAACCAACTGACATCATTAACACCCAAGCTCATATAGACCTTAACTATAATCAGAGCGATCATATTCAAATATTCACAGACGGCTCCAAAGATGACCAAGGTCAAGTGGGGTCAGGAATAGCCTTCACACACATGGGGGACCAAGTAATAGCCTTCAAACTCCCAAACAATGTATCAATTTTTACTGCCGAATTAACAGCTATCCTACAAGCCCTAAAACTCTGCACTGGGTATGAGAACAGGAAAATAGCACTATTTACTGATTCACTCAGCTCACTACAAGCAATACAAAACAAAACAGATAAAAATCGACATGAAATACTAAACCAAATCTATTATCTGTATAATTATCTACTAAGACATAACAACCAAATTAGCTTTATCTGGGTACCGTTCCACATAGGACTACTCGGTAATGAACGTGCTGACCAAGCGGCCAAGGCCGGTCTCACACACAGCCATGAGGTAGACATACCTTACACAGTAAAAGAAATTAAAAGCATCAATAGAAACAAAAGCATAAAAGAATACATGCAATCATATAAGGAAAACTGGGGACATACCAAATACTACCAAATACAACCTAAGAAAATCAACAAAGTAAAAAACTTTCATGAGTTTAGAAGAGTTGATGTTGCCATAACTAGATTAAGACTTAATAACGTCATTAATCAAGTTTATCTACACAAAATAGGCAGAGCAGCGGACAACCAATGCAATAAATGCAATACTGTAGATACAATACAACACATTATAATAGAATGTGCCAAGTATCAACAGCACAGGAGTCAACTGTTAAACAATGCTAAGGCCAGCAACCTACAGGAACTGTTAGCTCATACAAACAATTACCAACACCTAGCAACATTCCTGCTAAAAACTAAACTATACAAACAGTTATAGTTACACTGACTAGCATATAATTACGGCTAACACCATCGCGGCTATCCACTCTTTACATTTTTTATAGGGTTTTTTTTCACCCCCTTTATTTTTTCTCCCAAAACCCACCCACTAATCCCAATCCCCCCTACCCCCACCGCCAACTACCCATCCCAAATTGCCCCACACTCCCCTTCCCCACCCCACCCACATATACCCAAGTCCCAATCCCCCAACCCCCAATGCCCATTCCCAATCCTCAATTCCTAATCCCCATCCCCCTACCCCCCTACCCCCCCTCCCCCCACCCCCCTACCCCCCATCCCCCTACCCCAACCACAAGAACTGATAGCCTACAATAATACAAAGTATCACTATTAATAACTAAATTTCTTGCTACGCAGTCCCCTCAGGGGCAAATGCAAGGAACATAAACAAACATCAACCCCTGGCTACGCAATCCCTACAAAGGGCAAATGTCAGGAGTCATTAATAACAACACATAACATCCCACAAGAACTGTTATCAAACACTATCTTGCTACGCAGTCCCTATATGGGCAAATGCAAGAAATAATAATACTAACATAACACAAGAACTGTTAGTCAGACCCACTACGCTAGCAAACCACAAGAACTGCTAGCCAAACCTAATCAACTACCACCATCATATATATTGACAAACAACAACTACACTAAATAAGGACCATTATAAGACCACGGATACTATTACAGCCACTTAACACTAATAGGAGAAGCGAACCTCCGGGGGATCTCCTCTTACAGCTTCCTATCAATCAACGATGATTACCAATTACTAATTGACTCCACCCATCACGGGGGGAGTTATCTAATAATAACAACAGAAGTTTACCCGTCACGGGGAGAGTTCACAACTAATCAAAAGCTCGTGGACAGGAGAAACGAACCCACGGGGGGATCTCCTCTCTTCACCCCTTCCACAGGAGTGGGCGGAATGGTAACATCAAGGAGAAAAATAGCACATTGCGAAGATAACAACGTTCTAACAACGGAACAATAGAACAGCAACAAACAAGATAAGTATTAATCTTATACTCTATATAACCTAAAAAATACCATTACTCCAAAACTACAATACCACATTATAATATCAAATCCAATAACAAAATAAATAATTCTTTACATATAACCAATTTTATACTTTAAATATACCATATTTAACTAAATAATTTACTCATATTTTACCTAATTCCCATTATTCCAAAACATTACTTTAACTAATCTCCTTTTATAAAACATTTCCAAATTCATTTAACCTATCATTTATAATTACTATAAACTAATTGTTCCCATACGCTTAAAAATGTTTTTGTATCTTTGCAGGTACGACGCCATATCACAAAGTGAGACAATAAACCACATCTAAATTTTTACTTCTTTATTAACTTATTTATATTTATTATTTTTCTTATTTATTATATTTATACTTTATTTCCATTTATTATTCCCCTATTATCAAAATTCAAAATTATTTATTTACCCTCTGGCATTCATTCCAAATCTTTACCAATTCAGAAACTCTCCTAATTACCATTTTTTTGGGTACCCAATATCTTATTCCAAATTTTATCACTTATATTCGGCTATAACAAAGTATGGGCCCCCACGTCGGCGACATCACCAAGAGGTGGAAGCAGACGCATAAACCCCAACCCAACAACAACAACGTAGTTTTATTGTACCACGTTTGCAAAATGGATGATGATTACACAAGTGATGACATTTTAAGTCAAGCTTTGGACATTTTAGAAGAACGAAAGCTCTACCATGTAGACACTGGTTAGTATATATGTTTTGTTATTTTTTAAATCTATTTTAAACAGAATTGAGTAGAAGTCATTTTGAAATAATCGGTTATACATACGAAACAATTTGTTTTATCAGAACCAGTGAGCGATGATCCAGAGGTAGCTACATCACTAAACGATGACCAGATTGCACAGGAGTTGTCTTTAACACAACAGACTTACACAGTTCAAACAGGTAATTAATGTCTTTGTTTCTTATATATTTAATGTACGATATGAAGTCGTTCTCTACACATTATACGCTGATGCGTAACTTGCATTTTCTATTTAGTTTTATACAATCAAGAAAATTTCAAATTAAAAAAATCATGGTTGACATGTCGGGATCCGAACATGCAAACCTTTTAACTGTAGACGGACACTCTGCCTTTAGACCACGAAGAAACGGTTTCTGTAGTAAGATAGATGGGTAACATGTATAGAATAACATACTTAAAATCATCAGATTGAAATGTATTGTTGGTGCTTTACACTTCGACCTCGAGGCACTCTAAAGTTCTATGAAAGATCAACCGAAACTCCACGCTTACGTTTTCTCATTGATTTTATTACAAGGAGTACAACGTTCAGGATGTTTCTATGTTATCTATACCATTACTACAAGTCAACGTTATCTTTATAACATTGGATGAACACCTATAATTAAATTCATATTAACAAAAGGGTTTGTTAAACTAAACGCATGTTAAGAACAGTTTTACAGACCATGTACTTACATTTCAGAACCTATAACTGATGATGAGTCACTGGATGGAGTGCTTGATATTATTAAGTATCAGAATAATGATGTTACGGATTCACAAATATCAGCGATAAAGTCGGCTATCGATGTCTCTGATATGACAGATCCAGGTGGACCTTGTCAGATAGGATTCAGAAGACGTCTCCATACCAATGGTAACTATTATTTATAGTGTGTGTACATGTAATTGTATTGGAGGGAAACTTGTTCTTTTTGGGTTATTATATCCTTAAACTAGTGAAATAAATGAACTTGTAACATTTGGAAACGTTTCGTTAACATGAAAAATGAATAAACGACAAAAGTGAGATTCGAACGGCGACCTCTATGTTGCGAACTTACGTCAATGTCTCTAATAGTATTGAACGATGTCATAGATAAAGATTATTTCCCGAGGTAGTGTAGCATATGACGTTTACGAAAAGTGCGTGCATTCTTGTATTGACCGAGCGTGAGCGAGGGTCAACTTTAATTTCGCACAAGTTTGTCAATGTGATATGAGGCACATCCGAGAGAAGGAATTTCATTTTACACATTATATTGTATTTTGAATCATAATCACAATTCAGCCAGAAAAATGGCCTGCTTCCTTGCAGCACCTTTTCCTGTTAATATATACTGTTGAAAATTGCCATAATCACTGAACATGACTATCATATAATTTGCAGATCTTGGTAAATTCACTCAGACCTCTCCCGTTGAAGTTAAACCAACCATTGATGCTGTACCCACTGTGGAAGGTTAGTTTTTTAAGCGTAGTATTTAGAATACTTAATTCTTGATTACAGTATTTCCTATTCCAGTGAAAAATGTTATTGCAGTAAATGAAATGCTAAATCAATGTCTGATTTCGAATTGTTCATTTTCTTTTCAGTTCCCTCTGCTAGATTTTCCGAGGTAACTGATTCACTACTACAAGAGAGAGCAAAGCCTTTTGTTCCCAAAAATACGATAAAGAAAAACAACTGGGCGTTTAACCTGTTCCAGAGATGGAGGCGAGAATTCAGTGAAAATGCAACCAACAGGAATGGTGAGAAACTACATATCTACGATCTTCTTGCTGATCACACAAAGGAACTTTCTCAATATTCAACCACAGAGCTCAACGTCATTCTTCCTGCATTTGTTGTTGCCCTCCGGAAGGAAGACGGGAGTAAATACAAGGGAGAAAGTATTCTGTCTATCATGTGTGGATTACAACGCTACATCAATTCCTATGGACATTCCCTGGATTTCTTTAAGGACGAAGATTTCAAAACTCTGAAAACTACAATTGATACAACAATGCAGAGTAAATGTGCACAGGGCATTGGTCTTCAGCGACGCCAAGCTCTTGTTATCACAGATGAAAACGAAGCAATTTTATGGAATAAAGGATACCTTGGAATGGATACACCACAGTCGTTATTGGATACAGTTTTCTGGATGATGGGCATGCATTTTGGACTCAGAGGTGGTGATGAACATAGGAAACTTTCTTTCAATAACTTTCTCATCAACATCGACAGCGACGGACGTACGTATCTCCAATACACGGAATCTGTCTCGAAGACATTCCGTGGAGGTTTGAAACACCGGAACATTGAACCCCATACAGCTAGGGCATACGAAAACCAGGCAAATCCAAAGAAATGTCCTGTAACTGTGTTTCAGACGTACCAAAAACATATCTCACCTAAGCGCAATCCTGAGCTTTTTTACTTTCGTCCTCTTCAGAAACCTAAAACGGAAATATGGTTTTCTCAAAATGCTATCGGGCACAATACCCTGGAAGGAACCGTGAAGAGGCTCATGAAACAGGCTGGCATTCCTGGATATTTTACAAATCACTCTCTGCGGGCTTCCACTGCCACCCGTTTGTTTCGAGCTGGTGTGTCAGAACAACTTATCAGGGAGCAAACGGGGCATCGAAGTGTGGCAGTGGAAGCCTACAAACGCACTTCTGACGTATAGAAACGATCAGTGTCCGATATCCTGCAAGGTCAACCAGCTTTCAAGATTTCAAAGTCGGAATGTTCCTACAATATGCATGAGAAAACTTCCGGAACGATGAATGCTGCCCCTGAAACTATGAATGCTGCTCCTGGGGCTATGAATGCTGCTCCTGGGGCTGTGAGTGCTGCTCATGGCAGTATGAATGCTGGCCCTGCAACCTATGTCAGCTGTCAGACAGTTACTATAAATCATTTCTACAAACCCTAAGACTTGTTTCAATACTGATGTTACCCAGTTATTTAATTAAAGTCACTTTCATGCTCTTTGTCTCTTTATTCGTTGAAGATCTGCTGCAGATCGAGAACAGGTTGTTCATCAGATGAACCACCTGTTTTGGGGTTAGTAAGGGAAAAGAAGAACCTGACAAATCCATTGTAGCTATGGTGTAAATTTATGTATATACTTTTATGTCATGATTTCTTCAGAAACTGTTGTTAGAGATATGCTTACAGTCATAAAATTATTCTCGAATATTGAAAAGGTTGTTTATTTCAATGAATATGTCTATGCATTGGGTAATCCATATGTCTATCTGCCTGTTAAAATTATAAGCATGTTAACTTATAACTTATAAGTTATAAAAGTTATCTATTGTGATTTAAACATATTTATTCATGATGATATTTGTACACGAATGGATTAGCTAACAAGCTCCGACGAGCTTATATCAAGTTATATATAAATAAATACAAACTCATATTAGTGACACATGCCCGATTCGAATGTAGGAAAAAAAGTAACAGGAAAAAAAGTAACGGAAAAAAAGTAACAGGAAAAAAAGTAACACTTTTTATATAAAGAAACACTTAGAGTAGGAAATTGACTTTGAATTATATTAGGATAATTGTTGATAATCTTGTCATTAAAGAGGATTATGAAAACCAAGTTTTAGAATCATAATAACATCAAAGGTACACTTGTTACCTATAACAACATAATTACATTGGTATTAACTGTTTCCTTCTCACCTGCTCAACTATTTCGACATAATACTTCTCCCTTAATTGATCATTAGGACTGGCCTCACTCATTTACCATCACATCATTTACCATCAGACTTCTTGCAAGGCATCGGACAGAATATCAGGTTAAACAAAACCATCTGAACATTGCTTTGATGAAAATGTGAACTGTTAGTACATTATGTCATATTTTGTTAAACTTATCAAATAAAAAAAACAAAAAACTTTTTTCCTGTTACTTTTTTTCCTAGCAAAATCTGTTACTTTTTTTCCGTTACTTTTTTTCCTGTTACTTTTTTTCCGATCACCGCCCGATTCACATGATGAGTGGTTTTACATGAATATCATGTTGTTTTCTATTTTCAACTGAAGACAAGTTTTATTACCCAACAATATTACTTTTAAATCAAATCCTTTAGTATAGAAAAACAGGTTTTTGCGCAAATCCCTACACAATATGAAATAATGAAGAGAGTCTTCATAATTATGGCCACAAAAACAAGCTGATGTTGGAGATATAAAACGTTAATTTTATGTTCATTTAGGTCGCTGCATTCAAGTTGAAGACGGCGATGTATTATTTGGCAAATTCCGATTATTTTGCAAGTCAAGGTTGCTGTAGATATATGTATCATTATTCATAATCTTTATTAGAAGCTCTGTGATCTATATTCGGCAGGCATTGATCTAACTAACCAACATATACAAAACATTGTACAAAACATAAGTATATTTCAGATATTATATATGTCAATCACTTACCTCAGAATGAAGATGGGGCTAGTTCCCTCCAATTTATTAACACTCTAGCGGCAAAATGCACACGTCCTATTTAAGAGTACATATTGCAATAGACTTCCCCTACTCTTTTCTGCAATGTTCTACTGTTTCCACTATAAGTGAGGGGTCATTAACAAGCATCTCATTAACAGTAATCCTATTTAAAACAACATCAAGATTGACTATTTATCTAGATCCAAGCTCACTGCTTCTCCGGGATTCTTCTAAAAGCTTTAATATCAAAACAGAAATTACAGATTACACTGCATACCCACTTTACATTGAATAACTTGTTGAAGAAGGGTCCTTAACAAGCATTAAGTTAACAATAATCCTATTTAAAACAACAACAAGACTGACTTATCCATCTAGATCAAAGCTCACTACTTTTGCAGGATTCTTATTTTCAAACTTGTTTTCTTATAATAATGTCTACTGAAAAGCATATGACAAAAGTTTATTATAATAACTGTTTATATATGGAAATAACTTATTGCCTTTTACTTTGAGTTATTATAAGTTATATTATGAAAATTGGTAACTCTTAAACTTTATTGTACTTTAAAACATAGGCCCCTATGTTTATTAATATCTTTTGACTTGATTCATCAAGCAAAATAGAAAAAAACCAGAATGTTGTTATGAAATAATGGTAAATTTCAGAATATCAATAAATATTTTAATTTCAGAGGTAATCATAAGAGGTGCGTTTGCTGGTCTATTTTTTATTTCAGCCCCTCATTTGTTTTTATTCTTTAACATGTATGTTTATCGTTTTCGTGACTCTGTTAAAAATTATTTCGAGTGGTCATTCTCTTTCCTCTATGTCATCATGCATTCAATATTATGGTGTAAACATATTTCTATTCAATAAATTGAATATGGATCGGTAAACAAGCCGCAATGGCTTATATAAATACCTCTCCATTACATTTTACATCAATATTATGTTTTTCACTGAGTGACTTACTCTTTCTTAGCTGTGTATGGGCAAATTTAAGCCTTTATTATTGTGATGTTGGTTGTTCAGATTTAAGAAAAAATAAAAAATTTCTAAACCAACGAGTCCTCGTTTGCGTCAGGTAATACCATTTAGCATCTCAGACCAATATCACCTGTCAGATTATGACCAGTTGTCAGCTTCAGGTATTGAGCAGGTGTCAATCGTGCTGTACAAACACATGCAGGTGGCTTGTAGACAAGTGACCAAGTATCAGCCTGTTTGGTCAGAACGATGCCTCTCGTATCTTGAAACAACAGGATATACTGCTTTACCGTATCCTGTTATCCAATGAAATGTGAGAGGTTAAAGAAGAAATTATCAAACGAATATAGCACCGGCTCTATTTTTCATTGTAAAGGTCTGATAGCTAGATGTAGACATTGTGTCGTTTTTCTGTTTGATCCCTGATCAGTGATGGGTGTATTATATGTTCGTAAGCTAAAAAGGACTTGGATATCTATGTTCTTGTGTATACATTCACTGAAAAGGTACGTTTCACATGTTTAACCGATAACTAACACATGCTTTATTGATTTTTGAAATGAAGTATGTGAGTCAGCTTTTCACTTTTACTTACAGTAAAAGCTTTGCAAATTCGCTACTTTCAGGAAAATGTTTTTTGAGCGAGCATAAGTACGTGAGAAAGGACCATATAACTATCCTTAAAATTATATAATATCAAATTACGTTAAATAACTAGATACTAAATCCTTTAAATGACCTTTATAGACATGTCAACTATGTTATCCAATTAAATATGATACTGTTTCTTTTTATGTGCCACTCAACCACTCCATTTAATACTCGTTGAATTACTAGCTTAATTCATAACGACCTCTTAACAGCTTTTCACCTAGTTATGAATTTTAAAATAATTATTGAGAAATATCTTTCCCTGTCCAGGATTATCACAGCTTCGCGATCTTGCAATTTCATGAAATCAAATTCATATTTCAAATAAAAAATGAAAAAATACTTCTAAACCATGCTGCTTAGAATTGATAAAAACATAAAGTGTGATTTTATGCGCGCTTCATTGACTGATTAGATTTGGAAAGGTAGGCAACGGAAAGGCGACCTTTCCTTACTGTGGAAAGGATGGCTTTCAGTTTTTGGCAAGAACGCCTTGCCAAACGTGGAAAGTTGTGGAATGAACGCGCGTTACTCCAGTGGCTGACAGAGGAAAGAAGAGCAAAGCTGGTAACATAAGCATATCCAAAAGCTCTCACTGCAATTAACCCAGCCTAGTTATGTTCTATTCTTCCAAAACACAAAGTACAAGAATATGAGAAATGATTTATTCAACTTATTGAACTTAGTCTAACCAGTGTAACTGCAGTTTTGTTGGTGCTTGTAGCATTGTTTTTTGTCATTTGCACCCAGAGCGTGCAGATCATTTCAAGTTAGGCTGGTAATTTAAGTTTATGAGTCAACAACAGGTAACATAACCAATCATTTTTAATCAAATTATTATATGATTTTTTGTATATTTCATTACCAGAGGAACGGACTAGCCAATGAAAAGGAGAAATCCTCCACAACTGTTAAGGTGAATAATGTGGTCAATTATGGCATTTAATACTTACACTATCTGGCATCACAGCCGCTTGAAATTACAGTTAATGTAATTATCACAATCCCCACAAACTTCTAGTATCCTTAAAATTAAGTTTGAACTTTTGATATCATTGCAGTTCTTTCTTAATATTTTGAATTATAAGCTAGATTGATTCTATTGGTATCAAGAATGTAAACAAATATTTTGACAGAACATACTAATAGTATTGTAATGATTTTTGATAGTTTAAGGTGAAAAATTTGATTTCTTATACTTCCTACTACCTACATTATACTCAAATATATGTTTGATTTTAGTTTGTATGTTCTGGATGTAAAAATGTTCCCTTACTCTAAATTAACACTTGAATGTTATCATTTCAGAAAAGGCAACCTGAATGTGGTGCATCATCTTATAGCTCATCAGGTCATTTTTTGTTGAAATAAACATATTGTTTCATTGAGTGTTTAAGCTGTTCCCATCAATAGAACAAATCTGTATCAGGCTGAAGTATTATAAGTTACTTGAGTTACTATAATCTGTAGAAGTGTTACGAGAGTGGATATTGCAAGAAGCAGAATTCTTGACGGTTGCTTCTGAGACTGTTATGGGGTTGATAGAAGGAATGTTAAATATGAACACAAAGTCCATTTTGACTCAAAGAAAAAGATGTCATTCTTTGTAAGTTCAAAAGTTGAAGCAGACACAACACAAATGAACAAGGCCAATCAATGTCGCATTTGAAGGAGATGGGGCGCCAGTTTTTCAAAACATTCTTAGGTTTATTAGGTTTGGGAATGCATGTTAATGATCCTTGATTTTGCTAAATTGATCAATTTCCGTTTTCATAACAAAAGTTAAGAGAATTAAGGAGAAATATATTTTTAGACGAAAATGCAACTCATTCAATTTCAACTTCCGTCAAGGTTACTTTTATCACTTTCATTTAGAATTGGATCGTTAACATGTTTTAACAGATTAAGATGATCTATATAAATGAGAAAGACTTTGCGCTGTGTATAAAATTTCATAAAAAAGTTTTGTTTCCTGAAATAATTGTTAACTATCTGTAATAGATGTTCCATAATTTTTTTCCAGAACATTAATAGACTATTCAAGAAATGATGTATTATGGTGTATAAATGGTGGACTAAGAATGATAGATGTCAGATCCTTCATAAACGCACTCAAACTATCTTTTTTTTTAAACTTTTTTTTTATTTATTTGTACACTCAAACTATCTTGCCTAAGGAGGTATATTAAAAAGAATCAACTCATAATCCAAGTTTATTCCCATTTAATAAGATATTTCTTCTAGGGGCAAATATAGGAAAGCACATATCTACAGATAACCCTTTTTGGCACGAAATATTAACTTTATGAGGTAAATATTATAAACAACAGCATGTTATAAATACATCTCAGATAGAAGAAATATTAGCTAAACCCTTATGGTTAAATCATCAGTTCAGACACAGCAATTTCCTATTTGAAAGCTGGTTCAATAGAGGTATTCACACAATAAGAGATATTTGGGGAGATAATAATTTTTTGCCTTTTAATGAAGTTAAAACTCTTTATGGTATCAAGGGAACAACCCTTGAATACAACAAGATAATTTTGAGTATCACCAAAATATGGAAACACACTCTCTTATCGAATATTTTGTATAATCAAAATCTCTCAGTGAGCCAAACTCTTCAAGTTCTACTTTCTCAACAAAAAGGATGTAGAAATTTCTATGCCAAACTGATTGCTGGTGACTCTCAACTGAAAGTTAGTCAAAAATGGCAAAACGAACTTAACTCAAATATTCCATTGTTTTCAGAAAATACAGAAATTGTTCTAAAAATGTAAAAATTTTAGATTTTCAGTATAGATTTATCAATAGAGCAATTTACACTGTAAAAGAACTGACCCAAATGAAAATAATTGATGCAAATATTTGCTCTTTTTGTGAATCAGAACCTGAAAGTCTGCAGCATGTTTTCATTAAATGTAAATTAGTATATGAATTCTGGAGAAAAGTTTTAAATTTTATGAATCAGCATATTACACATTTGAATATTCCCAGCCTTCTGGTATCTCGTATCATACTAATTGCTAATGCTAAAAACTATATACAGTGTTGTCAATGTTTAAATTTGAAAAAATCACTGCATGTAAAATAATGCATCACCATCTTTCAACATTAAATTGAGAGCCATAAATAATGTTTTACATTAGTTACCTTTATTTAAATGTAATGATTGCTTCATCATTTTCCAAACTAGTGTTTTATGTGATGTGTCTTTGTATGTCATCAGATGTAGACCCGCCGAATTGAAATGAATAAAAAGATTTGAAAAAGAATAATTGTTTACTATCTGTAATAGATGTTCCATAAATGTTTTCCCAGAGCAGTAATACTGAGCTGAAGAGCTGTTCCCGGACTGAAGCATGCGCCAAAAACGCAACATGTAACCATGTTCAGTTCAGCTCGTGCAGCACCGTGCACGTGCGAGGTGTCTGACTTTGAGACCAGACCAAAGTCACCTTGTTCGCCGTTGAGGCAAACATGTGTGAGATGATATTTTGATAAATTATTTAAACAAATTTGGTTTATCAAAGGAAAGACTTCGATTCACAGTTGGTGAATAAAAATGTGACAAATCTATTCACAAAATATGAAGGAATTTGAACCTTTTTGTAAATATTGTACATAATGATATTGGGGGAAAATGGTTGTTGTTTCATTTTCTCTTTTGTTATCTTTTGAATTATCGGAGTGGGCTGCATTCCAAATACACTTATTCAAAAACTTTCTTGACTAGCTTTAAAAAGTATTTGGTTGTTTTTTCTCCTTTTCTATCCAATTTGCTTTTTACCTCGTAAGTATTCCGTTAATCTTATGACTCAATCTCATCCAAGTCATGCTTAATAGCAATTATTTCATCAAGCCGTTTTTGTTTCTTATTATTGTCCTCTTTTTGACCTAATTTCTTTTCTAATTCTTCAAGCTTAGTTTCTAGTGGTTTTGGGTTTTTTTCGTTTATGATTTTCTTTTTCGTTGATGAATAATATATCGCCTTGCCCCTGATCATGTGCAGTAATGTTTCTTAAGCAATTAATCATCTAACGAGTTTGTTTGGTTGTGTTTCTGAGCTTTTACATTGGTCTATAGTTGATTTTATGGTTTCTTTTACTAAATTTATGCATTTTCTATCTCTTGGAAGTGAATTATTAAATCTCCAAAACTCCTTGCCTCGAGTTATGATGGAGCATGTTATGGATAGCGCTAATAATGAATGATCAGCATTGATACTTGGAAAATATCACAATTATTTACCAAAGATAAAAATCTGAATCAGGAAATCAAGTCGCGCTTGTTTAAGAGGGGTAGGTTGCCGCCAGGTGAAACGTTGAACATCATGATTAATGTAACGCAAGGGATCCTTTAAGTCAAATTCATCTATAGTTTCAAAAACTTGCTTGCTTTTGGATTCTTAATGTTTTTATGGTTGTACGTATCCAGCTGTTTGTTCAAAACTAGGTTCCAATCCGCACACGTACATACTTCATCACCATCACACTTCGTTACAATGTCTATAATAGCCTGAACAAAATCTGGACTGTCCTCGTTAGGTTCGTATATGCTTATCACAGTATAAGTTACCTCATTAACTAAAATTTTGGGAACAACGTAGTTTCCTAACTCAACTGTGTTTTTATCTGGTAGTTTGAATTCGAAGTTATTTTTGAATATTTTGGCTTTTTCTTCATGCGTAAAATTTGAACCAGCTAATAAAACACACAGTATATCGCCACTGTTATTTCATCTTTTGAATCTGGTCGGAGGTAAAGTGAATATCTTGTAAACAATAATTATTGCCTTTTTCTTTTTTAGGAAATTTAATAATGTTTTGGGTTAAAAGTCGTTTTCAGGCCCCTACAGGTATAAATAGTATCTTTATAGTTTTAGTTATTTTTATCAAAATAATATATTTGTTTATTTTGAATTAGTTTGGTATCGATTGTTTTCAGATAAGAGTATTCAATATTTAATTCTATGGATTTTGCCTGAAGTTTTAGTAAAAAATACTTCCGGTAATGGAAAAGAACAAACAAAAACAGTTTCTTGCTTGGGGATAAACATTTAGACACACAACATAAAACAAAAAAGAAACTCAAAAGAACGAAAGATAAATCTACCCCACTAATATCTTTTCATAGCTTTGAATAATAGACAGTTTACACGTGTTCGCTGCATAATAAGTGTGAACAGTCCGTGCTTGTATATTGCAGCGCAAGTCAATCATGTGTTTGAAAACTGCCACGTTGTATGGATATAATGATGTCGTGATTGAAGTAAATTGAAAATACGATTTGATACTTGTAACTGGTTGAGAGGATGTTACCATAGTTTAACACATATAGACTAGATAATTCATACCATACGAAAGCTAAGCTAGTTGTTTAAAGATGCACAGTCGTAAAGTGTATAAACATGTACAAGCATATACTTAAGCTTGTTGACAAATTTACATTGTGACTAGCATGATTTCAATGAATTACTGTTGCATTTGTATTCATACATTATACATATTTAATATATATATATATATATATATATATTTACATACATATACTTAAATACACATATCATATCACATTATACATACGTGTAGACATATGTTCATTCGCATAAATGAATACATTTATACAACATATAATACATGCATACGTACATATGCCTACATGCGTCGAGTGTGTACCTCCGTGCATAAGCACAAATGCATTCGTACTCATATACAAATATACATATTCAACATACATACACACGTATAAATGTATCATCCCAACTGCGGATCCGCCCCATCTTAAGGGGATGCGGTGTTTTTGTAGACCATGGTATGAGTAGCGCAAATTCGTTAGTGTTATAAGTTTGTGACGTCACTTTAGCACGTGCTGTTTCGCACACCGTTTACGACAGACATGATTAACTATAAGGTGAGCAATCAGTAGATCAAAGCTGATCATCGGACACAGTTACAAGCAGAAATGAGGTTCTAACAGGTGAGATTCACTTGTAAATACAATTAACATGATAAAAATGTGTGAAAAAGCTAAGTAAAATAATTATCAAACTTTATTAATACATAATGTCGAAAACAAATTTAATTGAAAAAAAACAACTTACAGGCGTTACGTAGAGTCAGGACTGTCATCACAACAAAGCAGCATATTACTAGTTGCACAACTAATATAATACGCGCACTAACAGGTGTCTGTTGGCTTAATCAGAAGAAAATGAATTTTGTCTCAATAGGTAAAATACATAATAATTACTTACGCATTCACGTTAATTGATATGTATTATTAAATTGAAATATTGTGTAAGACTGTAGAAAAATAAAATCACGATTTTTTTCCATGAAAAAATAGTTTTTGAAAACATATTTTCATTTATTCTAGGTAAACATAAAATGAAAATCAACTTACCAAGTTCAGTTATCAGATTTGGTGACAAATTCTAATGTTCCAATTGCCTTGTTGACATGAAAAAGTGACTGAATGGTTAAACTTCATTTTCATCATGTACTTACATGTAAATATTAATCTAGATTGACATTCAGATTTTTTAAATAACTGATTAATGACAACTTTCATTTTCAAATTTCCATATGAATTAATAGTTACTTTTTTAAAAAGATAATCATTATATTACTTTTTATAACCGAATTAAGTAGTTGTGATATCCATAAGTGAAAATTGTTATATCTGTAATTCAAAATGTAATTTCCAAATAACAAAAGTTTTGAAAACATTTTTAAAAATATTTATATCCTGTTTTCACAAAAGAAGATCACAAAAACTATAAATTTGTGTTTAGGATAACTGATATTACAAAATGTCAATGAAAACAAAAATATTCACATATATCAGCAGAAGGCCGCATGTTATTTGATTCTGTGTACGTTGTCAGAAGAAAATTATTATAAATGTGACGTCACGAACTTGTTGCAAGATGGCCGCGGTCTTTGAATTTCGACAATAAAATTTCAACAGGTTTGTAATTTCATATTTAATGATGAGATTTCCGTAAAACTTTACATTTGAAGAGAAGACTCATAGTGATGATTATTAGACAATGTTACAAATTATCTTTCGAGATTTTCGTTTTTTCGCTGAGCATCACTAACTGCCCGCACTCGAGGGTATATTATCATTTCACTGATGGCGGCAGCTTTGCCTTTGGTACAATGATACGAAACTATGCTATGCTATGGCCATACTGATGTGGATTATTATATGGATATAATATGTACACAAATTGTCTGTATGTCTTATTGTATTTATGTTTTGTCACTTTTTATTAATATATATATTATTATAATCGTTTTCAGTGATACGAAACCTCTTAGAGATTTGAAGAATGAAGCGTCATAAAATATAAGAGACACGAATTTGTTCCAAATTATCATTTATTATTATCAACAAATATTTCGTGTTCATATCGTTAGCTTATTGTAAACACTATATTGTTCTTATTTTAGCACATTGCAAGCACTACATTGTTCATATTGTTCACTGTTCACTGGTCAGCAACGTTCAAGACGTGACTTATTCAAGTTGTCCGTCAGTCACAAGTCTGATATGAAGTGGTAGTAATTCAGGTTCCTTGAACTACAGAGGTATCAATATATATAGCTGTAGCTGTATATTTGTTAGGGAGCGGCATTCATATAAGTATGTATTTGCCTTTTTGCCAATCTCGTTTCAGTTTTGAAGAAATAAAATATGTTTAAACCATACTACACACAACAAAAAGAGCCATGGTTGTTGCTGAATGTATTTCCCGAACTTGTAGTTTATATATATCATATGTGTTTGAATAGGAAATTGCGTCTTCTCAGCATAAAACAATAATGTTGTAAGTTGTGGATTAACAATTTTACAAAACCAGAATGTCGTGATTATTTTGACTGTAAACGATGTTTTTAGATAATTTCGGTATATTCTTATCACACCTACGAAGAAAATTTGATTTGATGTTCATTTACTTCACTTACTGACTCGGTTTCATCTGTCATCGAGTACCAACCTTTCAACACAACTAACAGTTATTTGAACTTACATTTGATTACTGATTGAATCACATTTGTTAAGCGACATACCACAATCAGATCAATATATAGATTTATATTTAGATAAATGTTTTCTGTATTTTTTATTTAACAAACGACCAATACATGCGTAGATCGAACAGATGTAAACAGAGAGAAACCAAACGGCTCGAATTTTCACAGAGACAGCTTTGACTCTGACAACATACTCTGTGTCCCTTTAAAGCTACGGGTTACAACTATACTAAGTATATAATCCACACGGCAAACAAATAGGTACACAAAATATCAGTTTTTGATAACTTGTAGTAGGCGAGAAGCCAAACTAGATATTAAGAGTTTGACCTTAACTCGGTACAATATATGAACAAAGATACAATACTCACTTTCATGATTTTATGGGTTACAGGGTCATCAAATCTATAATTCGTGATTATCTAAGACAAATACGTCTCTATACAAGGAGACAGTGGCGGATCCAACGCGGTGAGGGTTCAGGGGCTTCATCCCCCCTCCCCCTTTCAATAGCTCACCCCTCCTCTTCCAAAATTCATGCCACTCTATCAAATTCGAGACATTTACAGACGGATGGTCACCAGGCGCTTTAATTCCTTGCCTAAAGCCTAAAAGGGACCTTAAGATCTCTTGAATTTGAAAGTTAAAGGGGTTTCTTCATAATCAATATCATATTTCTGAATCCCTGTTACACGATAGGACAAAGAGCCCTCGCATATTTGAAAAGGTGAAGACATTTAATAACTAAGATGTTTTGGGGTTATTAAAAGGAAAAAATACAGACACACAACTTTCACACACCCAGACAAAGGATGTACGTGGTGAGACAAAAGCAATTGCAATTTTATCAAAAATAACAAACATATAGAGTCTTGCATATCAAGTCAACTTACTTCTCATAAAGTTTGGAAGGTATACGAGCCACTTTGTATATAATATATTATGGTTTGTCTTGCTAAATTACATGTTCTGTGGTGTAGCGTTTAGCTAAAATATGCTTAAACATGTTCAGACTTATCAGACAATCCCCCAGTTTAAACTTCTAGATAAAGAAATGGCTAATAAATGAATAAGGTCAAATAAACATTATGTAACACTATTTTTAGGCCGAATAGCACGACTTTTGAACTAATTAAGTGACGTAATGTGAAAATTTGAACACTGTTTATTGAGCCTTAAAATGATTGAACTTCCTGACACTCCCAGAATAAGTCGAATAGAGTTAGCTTTCTGATTTACAAAAGTTACATGAATGAAGGAAAATCTTTGGTCTTATAAAATTGAACATTCGTTAGTATTAGTCTGTGATGCAAATGATACCGAAACCATCTTAATTTTGTATCCCTGGTTGTTTTCAAAGGTTTCAGCAATCTAGTTAAAACTAGCCGTAACGGACTTCGGGACGTTGTATATTACAGGGTTTTTTTAAACTAGATTGAGGTTTCAGGTAAATCGACTCACTAGGTTATCACGTGTATAAGTATCAGTCCATTTCGTTTGATATTTCGCAGTAAGATTCGATGAAACGAATGCACAGTAATAATATTTTGAACCTTATGAAATAGTCATGATTTTTAATAAATATATTTTCTACTGATCTCGATGGCGTTACAGGTACACCTGTTTGTTTTAAACATCTTTCAAGACACTGTAAAATCCCTTAAAAAGTAAGTGAATGGAATATATTAATTATAATATTAAGTTTGCCAATTGGTATTTCCAATTTCACATTACGGGGAATCGTAACAAATACGATAAGAGTTTATATGTAAGCTATTATAATAATAATAATAATAATAATAATAATAATAATAATAATAATAATAATAATAATAATAATAATAATAATAATAATAATAATAACTGACCTCTTTGCGAATCTGTCTTTCAGAATTGCAAACGCAAGGGCGGGGTGAACATTCCTAAGAGGCACAGGAGATGTTGATAGTCTCATCTGCGATTCCAGATCTCTTTTTGTAAAGCTTGTTATCTGAAAAGTGAAAATTGTAAATTGTTGATCGAAACAATGTTACGATGATATACGGACATTGAAAAGGCGTGATCCATGACGCTAATTTCTTGATGGAGTTTAACAAATTTATGCTCTGAAAATTCAAATAGTTTGTTTTGACCATAAAATAAAAGTCAAGCCTAGAAGCAAGAACTGAAAAATAGCAAAAGAATTCTTCATGTCAAATTATTGGTCCACGATTGATTACAAATTTGTTAAAAATTGCCAGTCATCATATACTTTAGGGATGTACAGGGAGTGGTCAGCAGTGAAGGTCATGAGTATGTCTGTATTTGGAGGTGACTTTCATTTCCATGTTTCTGTCACCATGTATTCGTTGGTAAATTATTACCGAAATTATATTCAAAATTCTTCATTTGAAATCTTTTGATTTCTCTCCAAATTATTCCTCTCTCTAATATAAGCACTCGCCAGTCAGGCCACATGTGCACGGGCACAGATGGTGAGTACATTCCATTCACTTAAAACTAATTATCTAATTACACGTTCGACCGCGTGACCTCTCACTTCTAAACTTCCACGTAGGTTCCCGTCTTTCATGACCAAATTTGTGCATGCATGTGTTGCACGCTTATATTATAGAGACTCGTGCAGACCACTGCTGGAGGGAGATTAGCTTGGGGACAGACTTGCCCGCTGTCCGACTGTCCACTCTAAACATCATGTAGTTTTCTAGAGATCACCACTGGAGTCGACTGACTTGTGCGTGTATGTACCTCCGACTCGAGTTCATGCTGTAACCTCACGCATCAATAAAGAAAATGGTCGACCATCACCAGTGTCTCAAGTCGTCATTTCAACGTCACTGTCGTTGCCTTCATCGTCCCTCGTCGACGTAATTACCTGCGATTAAAGATGGTGGAGAGTTTCCCGGTAGCGTGATTTTGCTGTGGCTCACTCAGTCCCTGGTACCTAAATTGCAACTGAGCGACAAGGAACAGGGAGACGACGGAAGATGAAGAAACGACAAAGACAAAAGCCTTCTACGCTGATCAGCAGACGACCAGCTAACTGAAATAAGTTCACTCTATCCAGAGCTTCAGTTAGTCGTCATGCGACAATCATTGGCAAGCGCCAGTCATCACAAAAGGCAACAAGCCTGACATCTACTTACTGGAGCTTGCAGTGAATCAACACCCGACACAGAATCACCTGAACTGAACTTAACTTTATTTACACTCAGGCTGCAAACAGCAGTATAAGAGGTTCAAGAACTTATATACATATATACAACATACAACAATACTATACAAATATAATATACATTGAGTTGATTGGATATAGGTGTATTTCGAACTTATGGACATTATTTCTTGAATAAAGACATAATAATTTTACAAAACATTGAGAGTTTTCTTAAAGTTCCCAGCTTATTTGTATTAAAAAGGATGTTCCTTTTGAATACATTTGGTCTGCTATAATAAAATTTATGAATGTATTTTTTCCTTTCAAATTCAAATCTCGGACATAAAAAAAAAATGAAATTCATCACCAATATTATTTAAATTACAAAGTGTACGTTTCCTATTAATTACAGGGATTTGTCGCCATCTACCTGTCTCGATAGGGAGAAAATGGTTAGGAGTTCGGAATTTCAAAAGATTTATGTAATGTAGGGTATTTAAATATTGCTCAAAGTTGAGAGATGGATTTTTAAATATACTATAAGTATTTGCTTTTGAAGAGGTTTCAATTGTTGATAAAGTTACTCCTATGATAAACTACTTAACGAGTTTAAAATACCGGCAATCGCATAGATCACGAAAGACCATGTATCAGTCTTTCATTTTACCTATTTTGACTATCGTAGTCATATTTCGGATAACTGTACGGCAACCCAAAAAGCCAATTTAGAAAAATTACAATTAGACGCACTTAGAACTATCTGTGGGGCAACAAGGGGCACAAGTCATAATAAATTGTATGCAGAAACTAATTTCATACCTCTAAATGACAGAAGACGTGTACAAAAATTAACCCTTTTTTATAAAATGGTAAACGGTAAATCAAAAATTATTTATGTGACCTACTTCCAGATAGTGTATCGGCAGGAAATCCGTACAGTTTAAGAAACTCGTCCAATATACAAAATATTCAAATTAAAACATCTACTTATTCAAAATCATTCCTTCCAAGTATAATTGATCTTTGGGATGCTTTACCAAAATGACATGAAAATGTTAGAATCCCAGAAAATGTTTACGGAGAAAATTACCCCTAGGCTAGGAAATTCATTTGGATTTGATCTGGATAATGGAAATCGATTTTGTCAAATCACTCATTGCAGACTTCGTTTAGGATGTAGCGATCTATATTTTCATAAATTTGAGAGACATATTTCAAATGCGGCGCTGAACACGAAGATACATCAAATTATTATTTTTTTCCAAATTTTTTTATTCCAGCATTCAGTCAGGTACATTGTTACATGTATATTCATACCTATTCATTATGGGTAGATAACAAAATGTGTGTGATAAGGTATAATAGCTGTAATATACATGAAAAAATTGGTATACTGTTACATTGTCAAGGCACGTGAAAGTGGAGACCATTTTTTTTCAAATGCATAAACATTGCGATTTTTACCGGAAATAAACTTTTCAATGGCATAGACTAGTTTGTAATATACAACAGCCTTCTCAAACAACAAGATTTCACCTTTAAGACTACTCAAAAAGATATGCCTTTTGCTCAACAAGATAAGGTGATTGAGCAACTTAAATCTGGCATTTGAGTCTAGCACTATACCCATTTTTATGGCTGTTAAGAAATAGTTCCTGCTTCATCCAAAATTCTTTTACAAGAGCGCAATTTATAAAAACGTGAGCCAAGTTTTCTTTCTCAAATTTACAAAATGAACAGTTATCATCATCTGCTAATTTCATGGCTTTTAATTCCTTCTTGGTATACACTATGCGATGCAAAAATTTGAATTTGAATTCTAATAATTTGACATCCTTTGTTGAACATCTGTACTGAATGAAAATATTTTCCCAGTCTACCATTGTAATGTCAAAATTTTCCGCCCACTTTTCACAAACCTTTGGGCTATCATTCATTCAGTAGTATTCATTACATTTACATCTTCTCATCATTGTTTTCTATAAGTTTGATGTTCTTGTACATTGTGGAAGCCATACTGTGAAATGTTTTGAAAATGTACTTTGGGAGCGGTATTGATATAAGCCACATGGCTTGTTTACCAATCCCTTTCTACTGAATAAAATATGTTAAAAACACAAGTAATTATGCGGTCGTAAAAATATCGTGACCCTTTTTCTGGTTTGAGCAAGTCCAGAACAAAGTCATTTATAATCAGATTGGATTTAACTATACAGGTTTGTCGATTAATACATTGCTTCCATAAGTCAGGAATACCAAGAACCAACTTTTGATAATCTAAAAATGTTCCTTTAATGTCATATACCTTTTTCAGTTCATCAAAAGTCATTAACCCACAGAAATTACAAATATTCATAACACAGGACAATCCTTTACTGTACCAATTTCCAATAAAGAATATTTTGTCTTTAAAGTGGTGGTTAAACCATAAAGGTTGTGATAAAATATAATTAATGTTGTCTGGGTTACTTTTCTCTAATCTTTGATATTAGGACCAAGCATTCATAACGCATCTCCAAAAAGGATTCTTACAGTCCTTATACAAATTAATATTAGCACCAAAAGTAAAAAGTTTTTCCAAAGGGAACTGACTTGGGTTCATAAAGTTGAGGTTTTGTGCAGATTTTCTCAAATGAGATAGCTTAAAGGCTTGAATAAAAGAGTCAAGATCTATCATTCTAATACCACCTTCTTCATATTTTCTAATCATATTGATTCTTTTTATTTCATCCCTTTTACCATTCCCTAAGAAATTAAAAAAATATTTTGTTCACTTCTTTAACAAAATCTTCAGGCGGAAAATATATGGACCAATGTTGATAAAGCTAGGGATTTCATAACAGTAATTTTCCCAATCAAAGTTAATGGTTTGTTATGTGTATGTGTATTTCATGTACATTCAAATGTATATTTTAACCTTATTCTCTACGAGAGTGACAAATTATAGATTAGCTTCAGTGGGAATTGTTCTTTTAATTGATTGAGTAGCTACTGTCTTTAATTGTCTTTGTTTAACTCTGAGGGGCTTGGGTACTAGGATAAAAGTATAAGTTCAACTTTGGGAACTCTATTAGAAACTGGGTAAAAACATTTTATAAGGATATCAAAACTCGCATATTGGTTAACGGATTTGGCTCAGCCTTTTTTAACATTTCAAGGGGCTGTCGACAGGGAGATCCTTTATCCCCTTACCTATTTATCTTAGGTGTTGAAAAATTAGGTAATATGATTAGAAATAACCCTAACATTCAAGGCATTAAAATTGATAATGTTGAATATCTATTGGCACAATTCGCTGACGATACTACCTGCATGCTAGATGCCACCGAACGTTGTCTCTACGCTGTTATGCAAACATTAGAACAGTTTGCTCAGGACTAAAGGTAAATGTGGACAAGACTAGGATTTTATGGCTGTTATCAAAGAAACGTTCGAGAATGAAACTTTGCCCCCAGTGGAAGCCAAACTGGGATCAAGACTCCTTTACACTTTTAGGAATTCACTTCAGTCTAGATCTTGAGGACATGGTTAAAATGAATTACGATGAAAAGCTCTTAAAATGTCAAACTTTAATGAACCTGTGGTCTGCCAGAAACCTCACTACGCTTGGTAGAAACACTGTATTAAAATCACTTATTCTTCCGAAACTTAACCATTTAACCATCTTTTTTCAACAATACCACACCCACCTGAAAACGTCATTAAAGATTTCCAAAGCAAATGTTTCAAATTCATTTGGAAAAATAAACCTGATTAAATAAAAAGAGGCCAAGTTATCTGAAATACAGATGACGGAGGTTCCAAAGTTCCCAAGATAAAAAAAATTAACCAAGCTCAAAAGCTATCCATCCTTACACGTTACTATATCTATGTCGAAACGTCGCTTCAACAGAATAAAGAAGTTGTTTATTCATAAAAAATAGTCTTTATCTTTCATTTCACCAACTTCTAGAATGCCTATCAAAGAGGTTACTATAAGAAATCAACATCTTGGTCTAATTTAATTGAAATGAACCTGCCTAAAATCAATTCAATGGATATTTTAGAACTTAATTGTCATCATTTAAAGAACGAAATCACAAAAATATTAGAATTCCGTTCTATATAGACTTAGTATCATCTTGGCTTGACTTTGTAAAAAATATCACATCGCAAGCAGTTACAGACATTCCAAATGAAACAATATGGCATAACTCGAACATTATGATCGGTTAACAAACTATCTATTACCCAGACTGGAACTCCAAAGGAATTCCCTTTATAAATGACCTCTTGGATGAAAACGACTGTTTTCTAGACTTTATAAAATTTAAGAAAATATATGATATCAATACAAACTTTATTCTCTATTATGGCTTGATTCAAGCAAAAATGAATATTAACAAGTGGAATTTCGAATTACAAAGTAACTTTCCTGATATAGCATGGAACAAATACAACAAGATACCTTACAGATGCACTATTCATACAAATATACAATGGTTTCAATACAAAATTTTACACCATATCCTACCAACCAATACTCGACTTTACAAAATTGGATATTTAAAGTCTAATCTATGTGATTTCTGTTCAAGACATCCTGATACTATCCAGCATTTATTCTGGGAATGTTAATTTGTGAGACCACTGTGGACAAAACTGGAAGATTGGCTGAGAGAGTGCAAACCGAAATACATTTTTATAAACAAAATATTCTTATTGGCTTCCCAGACAGAAACAACGACCCGTTAAACATTATTATTCTGATCTTCAAAAAAACAATTTTCGATCATAAACTCAAAAGGCCGCCATCTTTCCAAACACTAATTTCTAAAATCCACGATTATTATAATGATACTAAATGTGCAGCTGAAATGTCTAACAAAATCAATATGTTCTATAAATTCTGGTCATCCTGTCATTTTTTATTCATATAAATGTAATGTGTGATTGATACCTACATGTATATATTTTTTAAATAAAAGTTTAAATTTAAAAAAATTTAAAACATGAGTTCTTCAGTACTGCAAAACAACCTTACAGTGCACAAGCACGAAAATGCAGTCTGAAAAACCAGAAAGAAAAATAGAAAGAAAGTCCAACCCTTGAAAAAATTGTATGTCCAGATGCACCATACAAGACCTTATAAAAGACTTTGCCACAGTTATTTCCAGCAAGATGATGAGCAGGAAGTAAAACAACATTATTAACAAGATTATTTTGAATTTACCACTAAATATTACTACTGAACTAAAGCAACTGTTCTCCAATTGGTTGTGCAGTATAACTGTTTTTGGAAAATTCTTTTAAGATTAATCTTTTGTTTCATGCACAATTAAAAATTGATGATCCAAAGTATTGTACAGTGAAAAAATCTTAACGACTATCTTTTGAATGTCAGTTGTTCAATAGAAATGAGTTAGCTGATAAAAGTAATGTATTTAGATATAAACGGTTGAAATATTTACCTTCTCTTCATATTGCTGCTCAACAGTACCTCTCATTTGTATGCACCTCTGGGTCACTACTCCTTTCAAATCTGCAGGGGGAAAATAATGTTAAAGTTGGCAATGACATGGATCTACAGTGACTTGATTAGAAAAGAATGTTATACAAGACAATCCCTGTGGGTGATCACATAATATCTCACGCATCGTTTTTGTCTTATTTATTTTTGTCCCTTCTGAAATGGGTAACACACACTGTGGCTTATGCAATATTTATAAAGGAGCTAGGTAAAGCATAAGCGACTGGATTGAATCTAATCATCAAATGTACAATATGGCTCCAAAGGAATTATTTCACAAAGAAAAGTAAAGAAACAAATTACATTCTCTCTATTGTCATACTATCAAAGAACACAATGTATGCACTTCATCCAGTACCTTTTACATTTTTTCCAATGGTGACATTTTACTTCCAATGTTCCTACAGGTTTTGAATATAAGCTTGAATGTAGCGCGGTTCATAATCATTTCAGCAATGAAATTGTGAAACCCTTGCGGGAAAAAATAGGGTTTAAGCTCTAGCTCGTTCACTATCCTCGGACTAGTTTAAATTTTCCCCTTTCTCTCTAAGGAAGTTCAAAGAGCTGTGAAAGTACTTAAACAGCACTTGATCCGAAATACAAATTCCAGTCTGCACATGGGTCATTCAACAGCACAGAGACAGTCCCCCTTCTTGTGATTAAGAATTTGTAGCTGATTGTTTATGTTCGTCCTTCTCGGGTTATCTTTGTGTTCAGCAGTAGACACTTATATGCTTTTATAAATTTCTTTCCAAAACATAAGATCATTGAATTCGATGACTCTCTCTGATTAAAGCCTGGCTCCAATGTTTAACAATTACGTCAATATATCAATGAACTTTTTTTCGTATCGTTTTCTTCAATAGCGTTACAGGCATACTTGTTGTAGATTTTGGATTTATATAAAAGAGCCCAGGATCTAAATGTTAAACAAGTAGATAGAGAGGTATGGTTGTTGTTGATGTGCTCTGAGGGGACGGATTTAGGTTTTATGTTCTTTGGTCTATGTTTTGGTATCTTCAATGATGCTGCTTCAAGATTCCAATAAATGATAACAACACCTTAAAAGTAGTGGCAATATTTGGTGCTCAGTGTGTCCATCCGTACAAGTATTTATTGAACATTGTCAGCAAGTTGTACACTTGACTTCAGGTTCTATATTGTGAACTCAAAGAAAAACGTTGTAAGAAATGAATCACAAGAAAGTAGAAGAGTCCTGTTTGCAGCAGGCTATTATTTTAATTTTCACTGATGATTAATTTCAAGTGAATGTGAAATGTTTGTGTAAAATCTGAAAAGTATTTATTTGGTATGCTAAGTATGAAGTTCAAAGCAAACCCGCACCTGCGTGGATCTTATATTGCACAGGAAACTTTTCCTAAATCCACTTCAAATCCACATTTTGTTAAACCATGGTTTAAGGATACATTCAGGCCCGAAAAAGGCTGGACGAAGGTTAAAAAAATTCCCAACCCAATGTTCATGACGGTTTTTTTTAAAGCTTGGTCTAAGGCTCGCCGCACTGTGAATCAAGAAAAACAAATATCTTTGAGAAGATACGTCTCTTAAAGTCAATTCCAGAACGCCTGGAAAGTCTGGAATTTGATTAATAAAATTTATGGCAAAGGTTCTTAAGGTCAAAGAATATTTTCTTCCATCCAAAACTTCTAATGCCAATAAGTTGGCTGAAACAATCTCAAATCTACCCAACCCCTTTATTTCAAGTCTGATAAAGGAGAAGATTAAAATGAACACTTCTCCAATCTCCACTTCTCACATCCATTGGTCATATCATCAATGGATGTGCATGCTGGGTAAATCCTCAGTGTAAATGTGTCCACACAACCGCTCAACAATGGGGATAAGTTTACAACAATTCAGGATTAAAATCTGAAGCTTTGTACAACAATGTATAACACATCACTGGAAAAACGAAGTGTTTGTTTGATTCTTAATGGTAACATTATTAACGCTCACCCTGCTAGGGCTAGGAAGTTTACAAAAGTTTACACAATAGGTCAAAAACGAAATGTAACTGCGTACACAACTTCATATTAGTTTCTTTGTACCTATCTAGATATTATGGATTAAAGATAAATGAACAATTATTCTTTGTTAAGAGGTTTTAAATTAAAATTTTCGTCTCATAAGAAGAGAGAAAGATTAAAAGTAGAAGAAGATTATAACAAAACTCTTGAAAATGTTGAAGTTAGCTGAACTAGTGACAATAAAAATCCAAAAGTAAATTGTTAGAAGATATATATTTACTAATTCTTCAAACTTACACATGGATGCAGGCAAGTTGATCCCCCATCGCCGTACATATTTCTAATTGTAGCAGAAATTCTGGACCACATGCTACGCCTTAAAAAAAGAGGAATTAAAATGCTTGACCTAGAATATCTATTAACACAATTTGCAGATGATACAACGATAATCTTAGATGTATCTGGACAGTCATTTAGGAAAACACTAGAAGTGCTTAAAGCATACACATCCTTTTCTGTTCTTAAAATAAACATGGACAAAACTAAAATTTTCTGGATAGGTTCAATACAGTTCTCAAGTCAACAATACCGCAGAGATTTTAACATAGACTGGACTCAAAGGCCTTTTGTTCTATTAGGCATTCTATTTCAACACAATAAAGCAGAAATGGTAGAAAGAAATTACAAAGACAAGCTAAAACAATTTGATAAAGCCATGAAAATATGGTCTCTGAGAGACCTTATGCTTCTAGGCAGAATAAATGTCTAAAAGAGTTTAATACTACCATCACAAAATCATTTATTCGAAAGGATTGTGAGTTTTCCAAAAAAATGTTTCTCCTGATAAGATGTTAATGTTAATCTTATCAAAAAGGTGGTCTAAAGGTTCCCGCAATACTAGAAACAATTAAATCTCTGATGATATCATGTATTAGAAGATTGTATGTACAGGATTCGAAATTAAGTAATCTACTGTATACTTCAAACCCAGTTGGAAAACTTAACCCAATAGAAATGGGACCATCGTATCTTAAGATAGTATATCCCTAAAAATATCAGCCCATTTTGAAAAAAAACGTCTTTGGTGCCTGGTCTGATTTACAAGAAAGTTGTAGATACGTTAATAATGCTTTTAGTAGACTTTTGGGCAAATGATAACATCACAATAGGAAATAAACTTGTAATACATGATCATTATTAACAATCAAACATTAGATTTATATTTGACTTCATAGCAGAAAAAAGATACAATTTTCAAAGTCAAACAATATGAAGTATCTAGAATTAGCAAGTCTGATATCCTCCTTGAAAACAAATTCGATCAATATTAATTAACAAAAAGATTTGCCTTTTATGCTCCCAAACTTTGAAATATTATTTAAGGTTGCAAAAAGATTTACAACAAACTCTTATTCAGTGACATTGTGGATAAAATATGCCTTATCAACGATTATTGAATCACCACATTGTACATTCTGTAACTTTGAAATAGGATAAATTATACACCTTATATACGAATACAAATTTGTCAAAAAGTTTTGACAGGATGTACTCAAATGAATTGAAGAAAAAACAGGTACCCATTTGAATTTAAATGCAGAAACAATTTTTCTTGGATTCAAAGAGAAAAGAAAACAATATTTTAAAGGGGAAGGTAAATCCCTATACACAGAAAGGGTGGAGCCAATCTTCCCAGGGAAGAGCGTCTTTTCAGTTGAGATTTAGTTGTGTACACTCTTGTCAAGCAAATTATCAAAACAATTTTTTGCATTCATGTAAACCAGTATTTGAAGAGCATAGAGTTGTAATTTTGAAACAATACACTAACACTATATGGAAATTTTAAAAAAAATTTAAAATCTTTTTGCTCTATTGATTCTTATAAGTGAAGCTTATACAGATAATAATTTGTAATAATGAAAATTATGCGTTACTTCTCCTCTTTAAAAGACACCCACCCTATCACCAGTATTTATACACTTCCAAAAATACTATTGGGAATTCAGTGTCTTTATTGGTATCTTGTCTATCCAGTTTGGCAATTAAAATAAAATAAATACTACTTTAAATAAGAAAGTTTGAATCTCGAAAAGAAGTACCTTATCATGTATATATTAATTTGTCAGTTAGTTTTCAAGTATAATGTATGTGTCAATAAGAGTATTAAATATAAGCAAAATATATAGCTATGGTCATTGTCATTGTGAAATTAGTCTTTCTTTGTCAAAAAAGTGAAATTGCAGTACAAAAAGACACTGTACAGCTCTTATAACAACTTGCAGATCGAAGGTCAAAAGATTTATTTGTAGAACAATAGATAACTTATGCAGTTGTACATGTCCAAAAAAAAAATATAATTGAATGTGTACAGCTGCATACCGAAAGTTTGTTAACTTACTACTGAATCGTAGTGCAAATATTATGTAATTTGGACTTCGTTTCAACGTCAATAGAATAATTTCAGAAAGAGTGACAATGGATCACCCACTGTCCATGTGTGAAATAGCCATTATTGAACTCATTTTGGCATTGTCTGGTCACTCGTGCAAAAATTCGAATTTTGGCATATTGATATAGACAGAAGGGGTCACATTTTCGAAATTTCAGTTTCATTAAATGACGAATAAAATGATTCATATCGACTCTCTAAGATTAAAACAAACATAATCACATTGACTTTGTGCTAAGGAAAAAACGTGACTAATTTCTTTAGAAGTTGATAACTTATAAAGGATTTTATTGAGAAAAATATAAATTAGTGTTTTCGGAATTTTGACCCCTGGTCACGTCAATGACCTCCTAAAACTGTTACGGGTAATTGTGGGGTACGATAACCATTTGCCTTAAAGAAGAATAAATCTGCATATGTGTATTGAAAATTCAATATCATACTTTTCTTTTTCGCACGCTACGATACCTCAAAGGCATCTCAAATTACATGATATTTGCACTAGTATATTCAGTTATGTGAAAAAACTTTTGGCACGCAGCTGTAGCTGGAGATAAGTATAAGACATTAACATAGTTTTGGATTTTTTAAAACAAAACTAAAAGTAAAAATATTTTTCTACAATTTCACAATGATGCTCAGAAAAATAATAATTGTGACACTTGTTTATGCAATATATCGAATTCTTTTTATTGGAAAATATATTTTTGGTTCATTTGACTGATTTCTAATCTATATAGGTCAAAAGAAATGTACAATATACCCTTTATTAAGGTAGCAAAAACCTCCTGAAGGGAGGGAAATCTTTACATATGGCATGGGTAAAAGACTGAATAGTAACTTTATGAATATGAATTATGTCATACAAAACAAATGTAAGACAGTAAGTTAATTTTTAAAACACAAAATTATCATGAAGAAACATTTTATAATCATATTCTATGTGGAATTTAGATAACATATACAGGCCTGACGAGGAATTTTATCTTAAGGGCTAAATATAAAATTTGAAATGTAAACTTGATTTGTCACTCGAGGTCCTGAAATTATAGAAAAAGAACGTCAATGAAAATATTTAAGAGATATTGTCAATAATCAAATTACGATAACATAGAAAATATAACGCCAAATATAAGATTATTTGTTACTTAAACCTACAACAAACTTACATTAATATTTTAAGGGATAATTAAATGTGGAAACAAATGTATATTCTTATGTATGAATCTTATCAATACTCGTATAATTTCTTTGAGTACTGTTGTTTATTTTGAAAGTTTTAAAGCGATTGTTATCTTAGTTTTTGTGCTTTAGTGAATGTAAAGCATAAAACTGGAAGATAAAGAGATTTTATATTATGTTGCAATGAAACATTTGGTTCGATTTCAAGCCCTACAAAAAACCCAATAAATAATGTTTAATGTTAATTTCTTGGAAAATGAGAAATGAATGTTGTGGAACTTGTCTGATTGAACTTATAGGTAATCATTCAGCAGGTTGCACTCTGTTTGGGGCCTTTCTACTATCAGTCAGCCCCTCATTGGCCTTGTACTTGAACACAACCCATATGAAGAAGTGAACACATTTGAATATATATACAGAGAATGATTGATCTTATTTCCTTACTGTAGCTCTTTTTCAAAATGAAAACAGACACATTTTGTCAACCTTACCTCACTTTTAATGACTGAAAAATAGGATAATCAAATTGTCACAGAAATAAAATTTTATTTCGGTTTCAGGGTCAAGTAACTTGTGGGATGTAATTTTTCAAACTTCAAGAACCCATCACCAAACACAGTGGAGTGCCATAATTTTGTCGTATTTGACATTTTCCCATTGACTTGCATATTTTAGTGTAGCATATATAATTATCATGAGAGCAATCCTTTTTTAATGTTCATCATACTTTTCACAATTTATGAGGAATTGCCTCAGCTACGTCTTTCTTCTAAATTTTACTGTGTTAAATTTGAATAGCATTTCATTCAAACTGCATTATAGCTATATCATGTTGTTAAAAAACAATATGGCGGCTTATTGTGAATCACTTTAACTAAAATATTTACGTAGTTACAAGGGATAACAGTCGTCTGAATATTTAATAGAGCTTTTGTACTTAATTAAATATGAGATATTGCCAAAGTTTGACACTTATATTCAGAATTGATCTCTATTTATGCTGCACAAAAATAACGATATGAATGAATAAATCGGAAGTATCAGGTAAGCCCTGAATAATGCTATCATAAACAATGACTCTCAGTAAGCGTTGCCTTCCAATATGACTGACAGTCTTGCACTGTGGGATAATGTAGTAAAAGGACGTAGCCTTTTATTGCATCAACACTTTATGGACTTTTTTATATTTTAACTTTGATATTATAATGATGAAATTTAATGAAAATTTCCCTATGTGCTTTATGTGTTGTTAAAACTTTCATTAGTATAAGTTATAAGGTCACTATTACTACTCCACTGAGAGATACTAAATGAATCAACTTCACTTTGACTTACATTGCCAAAACAAAATGAACCAAAACAAATGATACTGATAAATGGTTATGCAGCTGCATGTGTAGCATGACCATACGTGCAGTATCTTAGTTACAATTTCCAAGCGAGACTTGTTAACAACAGATAAACAACCATGCCAAAATTGGAAAGAAAAAGTTTATATGCTCTCAACGAAACAATGGTAAAGGAGGGATAGTATACGTTCATTTACATTTAAAGATTGTAGCTTGCCCATTAAATGTAATCATAGTTGATTTTTTTTTAAAAAACTGTATCGCTATATAAGCATTCCAATTTAAGTTACGATCTATTATCATGCCAAGGTACTTGTATTGATCTACAATCTCAACAATTAGGAATTGATAGAGTAAGAAAATGCTATTCTTAAGCATGAAGTTGAGATTTTAACATTTTTATGAAAATGTCTTCTTTCAACTGTCCCAAGGTTCTATCATTTGTATCAATGTTTTAGAATCGGAATATCAAAATTTAATGTCTTTTGCCCAGGTATCCGAGTGTGTACAACGAGTTTGTACAACGTGTGTACAAGGCAAGATTTGACATATATATTTATGGAATAAACTCCAACATCCTTCAAGAGCGCCCAGTTTGTCTTATATTGACAAGGACCTCCGCAACACAAACACTTCTCGACCAGAGTACAGAGTTTCGAAATGTAACAGAGGTAATAATTTCCATTACTTTTAAATTTGAGTTATTGCAAAATGCTCAACCGAGTGAAAAGGGCACTCGGACTATAAATCATGGATATGTATTACCTCCTATTTTGATATGGGTGGTCGGAATAGGAGTTGCACAGGGTGGATATACCCTGAATCCGTTTGCCGGATCCCTTGCCGGATCCTCCGGATCCTATCAAAAAATGGTATACTGGGATCCGGCGACTGATACCTCAACGGATCCGGGATCCGGACGGACACCGCCGGATCCCTTGCCGGATCCCCAGTAGATAAGAATACGGGGATCCGGCGGATCCCTCACCGGATCCTAGATCCGGACGGACACCACCGGATTCTCTACCGGATCCTAAGTAGATAAGAAAAATAGGATCTGGAGACGGATACCATACCGATTCCTCTCCTTGTAGCGATGTAGGAATATAGTTGAGAAATATGAAGTTTTTGTAAGTTAAGTAAGCTTTTGTCAAAACATTATCTAAAGCAACCAATACACAATGCATCTTTGACAACTTTAACATATTGTTTACATGATATTGTCATATAAAGGCCATTTGCATTTATAAAGACAAAGAACTGTTGAGTTCTACACTCTTAAAACATGTCTTTGTGAAAGTTTGTTAGCCAAAGGTGACAAAGTCAGGTTTAAATGATTATTGTTTTGATGATGAGATTTAAATTGACATAAAATTTTTAGTGAAACAGTTTTTAATCGGAATCAGAATTCAAGGGGTCATTTCGTATCAAAATTTATTCAAAATATTTTCTGAATTAACCAATGTAAGGTACACTATTCAGCACCAATTGTCACACTTGAATGCACACTCATCACACCTGTTGGTCAGTATACATATCAACTTGCCTAATTACGGTATTACATTAGTGTATATATTGTAAATGAATTCGCTTTAGGTAGTATATCATAGATCACATATAGTTTATGCAAAACTTAATCACACAAAATTAAATGAAAAATAAATCTATTCAATTATTTCAAACATTTATTTACAAATGCACACACATATAAATATATAAACAATCATATATACATCTATACAAATATGTATGCACCTGAGGGTAGTGTTCGTAGATATTTCATGTGTGATTTTATATAAACATATATATACATATAAGTTAAGTATACACCTGCACAAAGGTAATTGCAAAATTGTCAGATTTAAAAAAAATCATGAAACCCATTCTGTGAGTGAAATCATTTACTTTCTTTAACTCATTAACGCCGAGACAGCTTCACGGCTCAACGCCTGGGCTGCTGACCAAAGACGCTGCTCGCTGTAGCGAAACCAATTAGGTCAAAGCAATGTGAATACTTTACAGGAATATAACAGGTGATATTTCACCTTTGAGTTTTTATCTTGCGGTCCGAATTCATTTCATAAACATATTCAAAGGTGATCATAAGAATGAGAGACAGTGAAATTGTTTTCATTGTCTCACCAAATACAATTGACAAGTAAACTGCATAAGATATCGCACCTTCTATATTGGTCAAAAGGTTCTGAGAGACAATTTCTCTTACTTATACCTAAACAACAGTACTTAAAGAACAACAAAAAATAAACACAGACACACACACTTACATATTATGATATATATATATATATAGTATATACATAACCAAATATCACTTATAAGCGTTTGTCAATCTTCATGTTAGAATGTCTTTCTCAATCTACCACTACTGTGATTTGATGGCGGCATATTGTTTACACGTAACATTCCTCATATTTTCACATATGTTGATTTACATGTATTTTTGTAAATACAAATACTGCATGTCTACACACCATGTTAAGTATATACAGTGTGTCAATATTTCAACTAAATGAATCATGATTAAGAATAATGGAAATGATATCACAATTTAAGGGATATTATTACCTTTTATTGCCGTTTATTGCCGTTTAGTGACTTGAATAACCCAGCGCTCTGATAAATAAATAATGCAAGCTATGTGCAGGTGTGTATGTATCCATTCAATGGCAGACAGGGGCGTTGATCTATTAAGCATATTGTCGAATAAAAAACATGTATATGCTACATCTATTATTGTTACAGGACCGTTATTGACCGTGCTTGATATACGATGCGCTCAGCATGTTCAGTAAAGCATTAATCCAATGAACTCTTATATTAATAATAGTATTCAAAGTAGAATAACACTTGCGATCAAAATATCAATTACATGCAATAATCAAATTGATAGGTCATGACATAAGACTAAAGTGATGCATTCAAGAAGTAAAGTTAAAATCAAAGTGTAACTTCCAATAGCCTCAAATTCTTCACAAATGATTTATGAATAGATGCACATAAATGTATATAATAACGCTTTCTTTCGTTTCGTCTTAGATATATGTATTCAATGCGTTTTACAGAGCAAATATAATGTATCTAACACTGTTCCAAAATTGGTAACTTCACAAAGACTCCAATCGTTTCATCTGATTTAATAAACCTTCTTTTATTAAGTATTTATTTTTCCCTTTCATATGCAGAATGTTTTCATTTACCAAACGTATTATATTTTTGCACAAAGAGCTTTCCTGAGGATAGCATCATACTTAAGAAACTCGTTTTCTTCATTTACTATATGCCTACACCCTGAGAAAAACATTTATGAGATGACTATAACTATGGTTCTTAATAATTGTTATGGCAACTAGATTTGACAGCATTTTCTAGAATAAAGATGGCTTCTTTATTTTTTTCCTTTGATTACTGGATGACAGGTTTTGTTAAAGGTAGTTTGTATGCATATCCCCCCCTCCCCCACACCCCCAACCGGTCTCTCTTGTCACGGTGTCACGGATCGTTGAGCTCCGCTCCATTTGAAGAAAAGAGGCTTGCT